>OZ022215.1:13200136-14450136 GCA_963978815.1 Aleochara curtula | reverse complement strand
CGCCGACCAGCAACTAGCGAACAAAGTGCGTAAAGTTATCCTTGATTCGCGAACATACGAAAAGTCGGATTCGTCCTTCTTCTTCTTCTTCCAGGACGAGGCAGCCGCAGCGCTCGAGCGACAATCGCGAATCAGAGCGCGCGAAGAAAACAAAAGAAAATTTAAAACTGTAAACCATAACAAACGATTTTTTCGAGCGCGCTGAAAGTACAAATTTGATGCCACAACAAACGCGCAGTAAAAAAGACCGGTTTGCCTTTTTTCGTCGCTTTGCACTTTTGTTCTTTGCGGTCGGCGGATTTGGAAAAAGAGCGCGAGCGAGCGCGCGCGCGAAAAACTAATGAATAGACAGACAGTCAAGTGTTAAGCGATCACGCTCCGCGCGCGTAGTTCCATCGCATCAGAAATAGGCCATCAGCGAGCACGACGCAAGAGCGAAGAGCGCCGCAACTCGCATACGAAATTTCAAACATTTGGCATTGGTGTGCCACTTGCAAGTAAGTTTCTGTGTGTGTTTCTCCCTGCTCTGCATTCATTCGTTTTTGACCTATTGATCTTTGTTATTGTTTCGTTGGACTTCTTCGTGGATTTGCCACCTTGCCACGCACCTCAAGTATGCACGTTGATTGCCAGTAGCACCCAGTGTATTATTGTACGCGTTGCCATAGCAATGCTATCAGCATGTGTCGTACTGTATATCGGTAGAGTTGATGATGGTGCGCGCGTTACCATCGTGGGCGTTCGTTGTTGTGCATGCACATCGTGCATTTTAGTTTGTACTTTATCCTTGCTTCCAGCAACAGCCTTCTTTTTTCCATTACGTGTGTATGCGCGCGTGAATGAATGGTTCTGGAGGTCCGCGAGCGCGCACGGCCGGCTAATTCCAATTTTGTCTCATAAGGCCAATTGTGCATTGCGAGCGCAGCGAGTAAACCCTCTCTCGTCGGCTATAAATAGCCCGCTAAGCTGGCTTCTTATGTTGATTAATCATTTGTTGGCGTGTTCGGATTTAAGACGCTTTCGGACGCGCTTTTCTCGCGAGACACTCGATAGATTTGAAAGTAATGTGGGTGCTCGCTCACCTTTCTAACTTGCCCGGCTATGGCGATGGCGATGGCTTGGGCATTAGTTAAATAGTTGCGAAAACGAGTCAATCGATGCCTGAATCGATGATGCGCGCAATGACCAACGGTAGTGTGCGCAATTGAATGATCGTCTGCACCCACACGACGTTCAAAACAATCCGCTGAGGCTATTAAGGTCACCATGAAAATGGAGATGCGACTCGTGATTATTAAAAATGATTGAAATTCGACAAAGAAACGTCAGATTTGCTCAATTTACAGATCTAGGTAAAATAGTAGATCATTATTTGTGAATATTCACAATTTGAAAATAGAATTATTTCAGTTTTCATGTCAGTTCATTCAGTTGCAATTTTAGGCTCTGGGGTGCTGTTAAAATAAACTTTTAATTCAGCGGGGAAATTGTATGAATATAGAAGTTGCAAAAATAAATTACACGCTTGTCAGAGCCGCATTATAGCTGAGCAATAACATTAAAATAAAAGCTTTCTTCCGATAGAACGAATTCGACTGGCAGCCGGCGACGTAATGCGAAAAACAAAAAGTTTGCAGTCAATTTTCAATTGTACATAAAGTGCGCGCGCGCGGTTCTTATGCGAGCGAGCGCGAGTGTTTATATGTGTCAGTAATGCTCGCCTGCGAAATCGAGTAGAAAGGTGAAAACGTGGAAAATCTGGCAAACGGTGGAGCGAGATTCGCATCCTCTCGCACGGAAAGCACAGGAGGCAGGCAACACGAGCATCACGCGGGGCACTTGTTGAACATCGAACATGCATTTACTCTTTCTCTTCGCGAATTCTACGCGGCGTAGTGTTCTCCAGGCATTCGGAATAAACGCTGCGGCAGCTGGCGTTGATCCTCAGGCATCATCATCATCATCATCCTTGCGTGCGCGATCCTTTATCGGCGCACACACTGCATGCCCCATCAAACAGTTTGCAACTTGCGCGCAAGTATTTTTCTTGCTAACTAACTTTCCTCCGTCTATATCGGATTCGCACTCACTCGTCCACGTAAAAAACCACTTTGAACAAACAAGCCTGCCTGCCTGCAACCGAATTCACTTCGCGTCTCATGCATTTGTTATTCGCTTTTCCATGTGGAAATTCCATTATTGCTCAGCACTTTATGAATAGTTTATCATTTATGAGCGCAGGCTTCGTTAGGCTGTAAACAAATCAGTTTTTCGAGCGCGTTTTCGGTGGAAAACTCTCCGTGTGGCAGCGGCGCGCGCGACGATCCTCTGGGTAAATAATGATGAAATCCTTGCGCTCTTGCTGCTGGCGCACGCGTCTGTGTACTTTTGCGAGGCTGGCCTGCTTGGTGCTATTAATAAAAAAGAATTTGCTGGAAAATTGAAAATTTTCAGGGCACTTGCATGCATAGAGGATTCATTAGACTCGCACCAGATGTGCGGCCGGGCTGGGCATATGTTTTCATAACTTAATTATAAATCTAAATAGCAACAAACCGATTTTAATTGAAAAATAACTTGCGCCACTTTTTTTCAAGAGTTATCTCGTCTATTTGCGCATGCGATAGTTTCATTCATTGTTTTCAGCATTCAGACGTGCTTGTTTCATATTGAGCGTTGAATTAACTGCAATTGCATTCGATGGTCGTGTGTGTTATAAACAAGGCGAGTAATGCAGGCTGATGGAGGATGACGAAGTGCGCCGCATAGCGAGAACACTTTGTTCGCAGTTTGTTACGTGACCGCACGCCCACAACCGATGAGTGTGTATCCATGGTGACATACGCGTAAAATTAATCTATTTTTCTAATACAATATTTACCTTGCATCATGCATAGAGAAACAATCATCGGGAAGCCCGCAATGAGAAGATTCAATTATGCTAGAAAAACACAACGTGCTTGCGCTAGAGCGCTACTCATGCAGCACGCGGTTGCATGCTGTATCAATAACACTGGCCTTTTTTCTCCCTCGAGCTTATTGCAACCGTTTAATTGCGTTTTTATGTCAGGATATCGATCATCGAATTGTTGATTTATGCGTCAACAAAACGAACAAGCATCAAAGATTGTTGATCGACGTTAATTCGCTGTAATCAAACGCACACCACAAGGTGTTTACGCAAATCTACGAAAAAGTGATCTCATTGAAGCAAACTAGTGAATTAGTTTCATCATTGTGGTGTACGTATTATCGCGCACTTGCAGTTTATAGTGTTCTAATTAATAATCGTGCATTCATCTCGCTTTATTGTTTCGTCGCCGTCTTGATCGTCGCAATTTGTGCGCTCATTGCGCTGCCGTTGTCGGTCGAGCATGGCAGGAAACGTAGCAAAACGTGAGCGGCAAAGTCACCAAGGACGCATAATACAGCCGCTTAATCTGTGGAGAAGCTTTTCCGTCAATTTCATCAAAAACGTGATCTCACATTGAGCGCATTTCACCGCATTCGCGCACGCTTCTTTGTCCGCGTGAACAATGAAGAGAGAAGAAGAAAAATGCAGCGGTAATAAAGCGTCGTCAACGACATTACACGCTTTTCTATGGTGTTTAGTAGGTGTCACAACGTTTGTGCGTTACGGAAAGAATTTTCCGACACAAACTTTGCGACATGTTACGCAATGAAAAGTGCAATTCTAATGCTAATTTGTAACACAACTCGGTAGTATGCGCGCAGCAGCTTTGTTTCGCTGCGCGCGCGCTTGCCTTTGTGAATGCTTTGGTGACTTTGACTTACAATTGTTTGCTGGCTGGGCTGATGACGATGATGTGATGGTTTACATGCTGTGTTGCATCATAATTCCAATTACGAAAAAACACAAATGACAACAAGATGATTCATTCGGCTATGCGTTATGTTTTTCATCGCTTCTTTAATTCCACTTAAAACGTGTCGCATGCGTGATGCGATAATTAATTACAAAATGTTTCAATGCGTAATTTGTCAATGATTCTATTATGTAGATAACAGAATAAACTTTAGCGGCTATAATGATTTGAATTAACAATTTCCAAAGTTTCACTTTGGCGCCTGGACAAGTAGAATTTGCATTAAATTAGATATAGTTGAGGAATGATGCAGAATTTTTCAAAATGCATCAGGTTTCTGGTAATTATCAGAGAAAGCCATATACTTAGTGGTTTTCACATCATTAAAAGCCAAAAATAACCACGCACACGCCGACGAGCTGCTTTGTGCCTGGCGGCGGCTTAAGAGTGATCCAAAATCGACAGGCATCGAATGTCGAAACGTCGATGCTGAACGGAGCGCATTTCCAATATTCCAATAATAACTCTATCGCCAATAATATCCACCTCTGTGGATGCGGCGGCGTGTGCATAGGAAGCAAGCAGTCGAATTGCTGCACGCGTATGTGCTGAAAGGGGGGCCCGCACCTTATATTTACAAAGCATAAACTTTTCAGCCGCCTTCCTGTGCTTGGCCCAGCAACAGCGCGCGCGTCTCCAACATGCGAAATTTCAAATTTCAACTTCAGCGCAACTAATTCAACCGACACTTATTGCCGGATTAAATATAGACGCATGCAAATAACATTATTCCACAACGACGCACACTCCTTCCCGCATTTCTCCTTCGCTTCGCTGTGTGGACGTGTGCTTCGGTAGGCAATCATAATTCAATCAAAAATTACAATTTGTTTTCGCCATATTGTTTCAGATCTGGTGCGGGACGTTCGCGCATGCCGCCAGCTTGCGCAAAAATTGCGTTTACCGTATGGAGCAGAGGAAAGCATTAGCGCCAAAGTTTGCGCGACGCGCAACTTTGCCAGAAGTTTGCAGCGACTTTTGCGGCGCATAACGCTCAAACCATTCGCGGAAGCGCATCGCGAGAGGAAAGGACTGATATCTCTCTCCCAACAAAGAGCGCATCCACGATGCGATGGTGAGATGAATCTTTTTGCGCCGCGTTTCTACGTCTGCCCGCTCATTTCTTCCTTCAAAGTGCACGCTTGCATCGCCAGCGCGTGTTCTTCGACCAGATGAGAAGAGAAGAGTTTGAAGTTCAAAACGATGCGTTCACCTCTCGTTGAATCCTGCGCCTCTGTTCCAATAACTCACCTTGCTCGTTTTGTTCTTTGGTTTTTGATTTGTTTCCGTTTAATCCTTTCAAATGCTAACCGAAGAATTGACTAATCCGAAAAACAGCATTAACAAACATGTTTGCATTTACATCTGTTACAGATTAGTAAGTAGTTGATCCTCCTAGCGCAGCATCGTGTATTTGGGTTAAAAGTTAAAAGTCGTGCGAGAAGTTGTAGCTTAACTAACAGCATCATCAGCGTGCATCGAGTGCGCACAATGCAAAACAACAAAGAACATATAGACAGCCAAATGGTACAGTTAACTGCCGACGACAAAACTGTAGCAAACGCAATCGGACTGCACAAATCTGTTTTGTTTCGAGCAACTTTTTTTCCTCACTGACTGCCAAGTGATGACAATGAGAAATTAACTCGTTGTCATTAAAAGGCCTTTAGCGTTCTTTATTCGTAATGTCTTGCCTGCTTAGAAACGTTCACTATGCTGATTAGTGGAATCTACCGAGTGTTATCCATCATCATATTTTTATGTTACTTTTCCAGTGTCTTCCGTCACGTTGTTGCACGTCCATCATCAACATTGTGCCGTTTGCCATTGTAAGCGATGCAATGCATTTATGAATTGACGAACAGCGACTTGAAACAATTACAATTAGAATTGCACGGAACATTACCCTACTTCAGCAACGCGCCGAGAACCCCTAGAGCGCACAACTTGTGTCTTTATGTCTTGCTTGGAGTTGTATGTGGCTTTTTTTTTCAACTTCATAGTTAACAGAACAATTTCATTTCTAAACGCATTCACCTCATATCATTTCAACGCATCGAAGTGCCAGACCCGCACTGAAAGCAAACGTGCTGAATGGAAAAAATAAGCGCACTGGGCTTTTATATCTTTATCATTTATCTATCTTATGTTATAAAAATATAGCTCTGCTTTGTTGGCTTCTTTGTATTTGCTCATTACATGCGTACGAATGCAGTGCGATGATGACTTTGGTTCAAAACTTCTTACGCACACAGACACACACACATTGTTGTGTGTCCATTGTCATTGTACTTTATTGTTGTTACTTTTCTTCCTTCTCTTCACTTTTATGCTCGTTACCTTTACTTAAGCGAAGAAGCGCATCTTTTTTCATTAACGGCAGAAAAACTTTTGTTTCACTACCAAACTTACAACTAACGGAAATTTTTATTTCATATAGCATACAGGTGAACTAATAGGAACGGATGGTAGTAAGCGCACATGGATAATATTGAATTCTTAACCGCTGTAACACATCCAAGTAAACCACCTGTTGAAAAGTCAGCAAGAGTGTGGCGATTCCGACGAGCTTGAAATTTTGCCCTCCCTGTTCAATTGCAATGTGTCCAATTATAGCGCAATTCAATTGGCACGCCGCAGCAATTTGATGATGCCTCAGTCAATTGTTGTCATTGCCGATGAGTGCGTTCGATTTGGATGCGCCTGGGTGAGCAAAGTTTCAGGTGTGTCGGCGTCGGACCCCCATGCAACACACGCACATCTACCGCGCGCAGTCATCGATTACAACATTGAAGAGGAACAACGAAAGCAGCAGCATGCAAATAGCGGTCGAGCTAACACTTTGAAATTTCCAACGCAATGTGTAACTGCTGTGGTCGGCCCGCTGAATGCGAGGGAGTCTGCCCGGCTCGATGCTTGTCGTCGACGTCTGCTGAGCATAACACCTGCCCTTCGATTATGCGTCCGACCTTCCTTCCTTCCGTCCTCTGCCGCAGCTGAACACAATGCTTTCGTGTACTCAGTGTACATACACTCCGTGCTAGTTGTTTCGGCGAATGTTTCGGTGCTGTACACTCCACATACTTCGCCGTCCTGCCCCCCATCATTATTGAACTGAATTCTGCGCTTCTACCAATACGGCACACGGCATCGGGAATGGAATTTGTTTTGGGCACGCTTGAACTTTGTTTTTGCCTGTGTTGTTAGGAAAACGTGCACAATTTCTCTGCTATGCGGAGTGTGCGCGGTTTCTATGATAGGTGAGCAAAGATTCAGGTGTGTCTGAATATTTCATGTCAGCTGGGATCAAATGTTTTGCATAGTTCTAGTTGTTATGTGATATGGAAATTAAAACTACAGAGATACAGAAACATTCATTCATATATTTCAAATTTGTATAACATTTTCCTCATGTTGTTGCATCATTATCTATTTGAAAAACATTTTTAATAAATGATTTCTAATACTTCATCACTGGTTTTAATTGTATGATATCAGAGAAATATATTTTTTAAGTTAAAACACACCTAAAGCATACATATTTTGTTCATTTCATATCTTGCAATAGCATATTTCAAAACATGGCTTTTTTTCAGTAAATATTCAAAGACTATTTTTAGAAACATAGTATAGTGTTTCAATTTGTCTCCAAATGTAATTGTACAACTCTGTATAAAATTAAAACCAATAGCACTATAAAGATTTCTTTCTACGAGTCAAGTCCTTTAGCTTTCCTTTTGATTCGTGCATAAGGTCCAACATCAGGATCCATAATAAAGTCATAGAGTACAGCTGACCATGAGTCGTGATGCGGTAGATTGTCGTAGAATTCACCTGCAATCTTCTTCACTTCCGGTAATCTGCTACCGGGCACTGCAGGGAAATCATGATGCTCATTATGATAGCCCACGTTAAACGTTATCCAATTTAAAGGTCCATAGTAACTGTATGTTTCATATCCATGTTTAAACATGTAGTGCTCTGATATAAAGTGTCCAGCTACCGGATGTAATCCCATTGCCAAAACAGATCCCAAGCATAAGTAACCCACAACTCTCCCACCAAGGAAGTACCATACAAGTCCATCAAATGTGAATTGAATAACCGCGTTGACGTATTCCCATACACTGGGTGGCTTGGGATAGACGATTAATGGACGAAACGCATAGAAGAAGGGTTGAAGCATGACCCAAATAAATTTCCCAAATGTTGTGCAAAATAGTTTTGCTTCAAGGTATGTAGGAATATCTGTATCACGTTTTTCATCACCTTGATACTGAAAGTAAATAAAGCTTTAATTAGAGCTTTAAATGATATGTAACACTTACTCTATGATGCTCTAGGTGATACTTTTTAAAGCTGACAGAAGCTGGCACTCCTATTGGTAAGTTGGCAAAGAAACCAAATAAACGATTTGCCAATGGTCTTGCATGACCAAATGCTAAATTGTGGGCAATTTCATGTATGGCTAAAAACAATATATTAGCATATTAATGTCACTTATTACTTTATGTTAATAGTAATAGTACCCAACATCAATGAATGATTAATGACTCCTCCAAATAAGTAAGCAGTCAATATTAGCACAGGCCATGGCTGATCCTTTATAAGATACATCATTATTAGTTGCAAGGATACCATTAGAGTAACTACCCATTTAAAATTAGGATCATAACCAAACAGCTTTTTAATTTGAGGATACTTTTCTGTAATAAGGCTGAGTTATTGAATTGTTCTACTAAATAGGATCATTCTAAACCCTACCCAAAATTATTTTTCGACGTGATGCATGGGGTTCTTCCGTATACACCCATTCAAAGTCCGTACGTGAATTTCTTTGCCCCATTTTAACCTCCAGTCAATAAAACCAAGTAATTTATCAGAGTAAGCAGGTTGTAAGGCTGTTAATTAAACTCGCTAAACGCACTCGTCATTCATTTATTTTTCAGGACACAAAATACGCACGTACACTGATGAGTTACTGACATCACTAATAAATGAATAAACTGCTATTTACCGAAAATAATCACGTATCGCACAGCACTCGTCATCACACGGACGGGTCCTAACCAAATATTCACGCGTTTCCCGTGAGCCGACAATGCATACATGTAATTTGTGACAATGACACTGAATTGAACCGACAGAATGCGCCAACATATAGTTTAGTTATCGGGTTTTTAATTTTTAAATATATACTTAAATGAATCATTGTTTACACCGATAAGAATGGTATGATCATAAATGAAACAATAACCACAAATAAGATTTTGAATAACTTAGTTACCACTTCTACCAACCAGTGTACCAACCTATGTCACTAGTATATGTCACTAGTGTTGTTATTAAAAGAAATCAGTGGAATCATTGCTAGTCATTGTCATCATTACAACAAGTGAATTTGGGATTCTCATTACTTCGTTTGATATTCATATACCAAAATTTTATAGTTCATCGGCAAAATGGTAAGTGTCACTGATTTAATATCGAAAACAATCAGATACATAAACATACAACTCCTAACCTACAGGTGTTGATTGTTTATATTTGGTTCTTTCAAGAAATACATCGTTTATAACTATCTAATTACATTATGATTTGTAGTTTCAATTCGGATTTAATATGCTGCATGATATGCCACGTCCTTTTAACGTGAGCTATAATTGCTTCTCAGTAGCAATGATACCTGGAAATGAACGTCATGATGTAGAGAAAGGTGGCAAAAGTAGGTCTGCGATATTTAATCTCATACTGTTTTTAAGATTCTTCCTGTGCTTTTAGTTATCATGCCACCTTCAGCACTGGACCAACTTACAAGATTGAATATAAATTATCCTATGCTATTCAAGTTAACAAATAGGAAGACAAACAGTGTTACACATTGCGGTGTATTAGAGTTTATTGCTGATGAGGGTAAATGCTATGTGCCTTTATGGATAATGAACAATCTTGTAATAGAGGAAGGAGATCCTCTTCAGATTGAATCAGTTACACTACCAGTTGGTACTTTCTCCAAATTTCAACCTTTAAGTCCAGATTTTTTGGATATCACTAATCCAAAAGCTGTATTGGAGAACTGTTTAAGAACATTTGCTTGTTTGACCACAGGTGATGTTATTGCAGTGCAGTATAATGATAGGGCATATGAGTTATGTGTATTAGAAACTAAGCCACAAAATGCTATTAGTATCATTGAATGTGATATGAATGTAAGTGTTCATTTGCCAGCATTAGTTAGCAAATAATTAATTGTATTTTGAAGGTTGAATTTGCACCACCAGTAGGATATACAGAGCCTTCAACATCTAAAATGGAAGAAGAAGAATCTACTATAGATCCAGCTGATTTAATACCTGAATTCTCTGGCTTTGTTGCATTTGGTGGTGAAGGCAACCGCTTAGATGGTAAGCGTCGTAAGGATTCTTCAGGATCAGAATGTCCTCAAGCAAAACATGTTTATGTTCGTGGAATACCTGACTATGAATATGAAGTTGGTACATTGAAATTCATCAGACGAAGTGAGAAAATACCAGCAAACAAAGAGCCAGAGCCAGACAATTTTCAACCATTTAAAGGCAGTGGAAATAGCTTGTCAGCAATATAATATCTGAATTTAATATAAATTAATTATCATATAAGTTGTAACTTATTGAATTTTGTGGTTCAATCATAGACATAAAATGTACTATGAATCAACCACTTATGTATACTTTGGAATTGTTTAAAATTCAAACGGTTTGGACTTTTTAATTGATTTGGAATGACACTAGCAATCTGGTTGGTATTGTACATTAACAATGGCTCTTATAATCTGAGAAACAAATGTTTTAGGAATGGCAATTCAGTTGTAAAATGGTAAATGTACCATTTGTATGAAATTTTCATTTAAAAGTATTTATTGCATAACTTTTTTGATTTAATTTTCAATTGAAGAAACAATCGGCTGCGTTTATATTAATTCCAGGGTATTATCACTAAATAATTGCATGTATTTCTTTTATTGATAATCATGATAATTATAGTGCTTTTTAAACATACTCATTGAGTGGCATTGAAAGTGTCTGGTATGAGTTACATGTGTCCTGTAGTCTCCGGGTGAATTATCTTTTATTTTAATATGTCGAGAATTGATGTTAATAATGCGAATGTTTTCGTAGATCATTAGATTTTTGTTTGTCCCAGGACTGAATCGAATTCATGGTATGACGTCAGTGATTTGATATCTACGCCAACGACGTACGTGTTAGAATCAGTAACTAAATATCCAATGGCTTTAGTCTTTTAGTGACGCTGTATCTATGCGCTGAATAGTCAACAGTTTAGGTTATAATAAAAGTAGTGTGATGGTTTAGTTATTAAAGATATTGAATTATCTATCTCCTAAAGAGGACCGGGTTGTTAAAAGTGGATGGTTAAAGTAACGCGGTATATCTGGTTATGAACGATCAGTTTCAGCTCACAAAGAGACTACTTTGTGTTATTGTTTTCTTGATTGTGGTTTTCCTATTTAAACGATTATTTGAAGATAATTAATATCTCGTGTTAATAATAGAACAATGTCTTCAAAAAAGGTATCATATTTCTACAACCCTGATGTGGGGAACTTTCACTATGGAACTGGTCACCCCATGAAGCCACACCGACTTTCAGTTATTCATAGTCTTGTTTTAAACTATGGTCTCCATAAGAAAATGTCCATTTATCGACCATATAAAGCCAGTGTGCATGACATGTGTCGGTTTCATTCTGATGAGTATATTGGTATATTTGAATTTGCATAACTCATTATATTATCATAATAATGTTCAAATTTATTTGCAGATTTTTTACAAAGAGTGACACCACAGAATATACAAGCCTATACTAAACATTTAAGCCATTATAATGTAGGTGATGACTGTCCAGTATTTTATGGATTATTTGACTTTTGTTCAATGTACACTGGAGCATCTTTAGAAGGTGCAATGAAACTAAATAATAATCATTGTGATATTGCTGTAAATTGGTCTGGTATGTATTACACCTAAATTGTAAATCATATATTTTATTCATGGTTCTTTTTAGGAGGTCTGCATCATGCTAAAAAATTTGAAGCTTCTGGTTTCTGCTATGTTAATGACATTGTAATAGCTATATTAGAATTATTAAAATATCACCCAAGGGTGTTATACATTGATATTGATGTGCATCATGGAGATGGAGTTCAAGAAGCTTTCTACTTAACAGATCGTGTTATGACAGTTAGTTTTCATAAATATGGTCACTACTTTTTCCCAGGTATGATAAGTCAAGTTACAAATACAGTTGTTACATTGTACATGTTTATGGTTTCAGGAACTGGTGATATGTATGAAATTGGAGCTGAATCTGGAAGATATTATTCAGTTAATGTTCCATTTAAAGAGGGCATTGATGATTCGTCTTATTTCCAAGTTTTTAAACCAGTTATTTCCAATGTGATGGAATTTTACAACCCAACAGCAATAGTTTTGCAGTGTGGTGCAGATTCCTTGGCAAATGATCGATTAGGATGCTTTTCACTTAGCACTAGGGGACATGGTGATTGCGTGAAATTTGTAAAGGATTTAAATGTTCCGACGTTAGTAGTCGGAGGCGGTGGTTATACACTGCGTAATGTTGCTCGCTGTTGGACCTATGAGACTTCGTTGTTAGTCGACGAACAAATTAGCAATGAATTGCCGTACACCGAGTACTTGGAATATTTTGCACCAGACTTTACGTTACATCCTGAAGTTGTCACCAGGCAAGAAAATGCGAATACCAGGCAATACTTGGAAGCAATCACAAAGTTCGTATATGATAATTTGAAGACTTGCCAACATTCACCAAGTGTACAGATGCACGATGTACCATCTGACGCTATTTTGGAAGATGAGAAAGTTGAGAAAGAAGACGTTCCAGACGTGCGCATTTCCCAAGAATTGGAGGATAAAACTGTTGAAGTGAAAAATGAATTTTATGATGGGGATAAGGATCAAGATAAGCCTGATGAAGAGAAGTGATTCATCTATTTAATTTTACTCTATGACTACTTGTAATGATGTAATAGTCCCAATTGCTAATGCACATTAGACTTGAAACTCATGTTATTTAACAAGGTATGTGTAATAATATAATCCATTATATAATAGTACTTTTCCGTAATACATAATATTTTCTTATAAGCAGTTCTTATTATTTTAATCTGGCTCCTCATCGATGCGCGTCAACTGTCTAATATCATTTCATGATTGGAGCATCTATATGCAAGATCAAATTCAGTCAGAGCAACAGCACTCTGTAGCGTAGTGGTGAAGTCTACGGATGTGATCTGTGTGTCTCTGGTTCGACTCCCGAGACAAGCAGTGCAATTCTAAATTTTAATTTACCAATTGAGCATATGAGCAAGATCAAACTTAGCCGCGGTAAGAGTGCTCCGTAGCCTAGTAGTAAAGGCAGATACTGCTATCGGGAGGGTTTCATTATTTTGAAATTGTTACGGCGCCCCCCGTATTTAAATGTTATTAAAGGTCATTTTGTTTAATTTTTAAACAAAATTAATATCTATTAAGGAGGGCTGCACCATGCTAATATCTATTAATTTTGTTTAAAAGGTCTTTAGTTTGAATATTTTTGTATGGTGGCGTCAAGAGCACTGGATCGGATAGTTTCGGTGCTGGTCGGAACACTTGCTGCTTATGGTCGTGAACATATGTTTTGTAGTCTTAACCTCGCCGAAGTGCAGTGTATTGTGCCAATTAGAACTGGTATAATTGATTAATAAGTGAGTTAATTTAGCGATTAGCGAAACAATTTGAGCGTTAATAATCGTAAGTAATATTTGTAATTATTTTCTCAGCATTTTGTGCTCCCACTTGATGTAAATTGTAGTGTTGTTGCATATGGGTATAACCTGTTAAAGCTGGTTGAAATTGCTCTAAATAATTTTTATACATTATTGACTCTATTCTAATTGTGTGGGTCATGCATAATGAATATAATTTGAAGATTCGATTACTACTCTCAGTGCTTACAAAGGTTTCTGTTTGTTTTAAGGTATGCAATAAAGTATGTTTGTCCTTTTAAGGATATCTGTACAGCTGAATTTAACCAAATAGCAGATGAGATTGGTACATTATGATTTGAAAGCAGCTCAATGGTGAGTTATTTTTATGTATTATGAAAGTATAATACATTACGTTACTATTAAGTCATGTGACATTCATGTTGTACCCACAAGCTCTTAAGTTGTGTTGTGTCCAGGTGTTACTCTTCTGTGGGGAACTTACTTAGGCTGCAAGAACATATTGTGTTACTGTGTTTCTTTTTTTGGTGTATTAATCTACCCATCCTGTGGTTGCTATGAAGTTGACCACATACTTGAGTACTTCTTCCAAGTTAGTGCATTATGTTGAGTCATCCTACTGCCTCTTGCTGGGTGGTGATAGATGCAGTGACTGCATATGAGGCAATGTTGCTTAAAAACTTCCAATACTTTGCTGATATTGTCTCTCTTGAGGTAGACAAGCTTCCAGCTTCTGCCTCTTGTAGACAGAGATCTTCTCAGCCTTGTAGAGCTGCATGACCCTACCACTTTTCCCCAGTAATACCTGAGACTACCTCAGCAGGTTTTTGTGATCATGCCAATGTTTATTTCTATTGTTGGCATTGGTAGTTCTGGCGTAAATCTGCGTAAATCATACGCATACCTCTGTAAATCATATGATTTGAATACTCAACTGATGGCACATCCAGCTGTCACAATTTTCAACATTCTAAATCTTGCTTAAGATATTTTCACGTTTTGAATTGAGTATTTACCATCTCACTTAGCTCTCAAGTTCTTCTGTTCTTTAGTGTACTCATATGGCATTCTCATTTTAATATCATTGAAGTAATCTTCATTTTTAATGTTTTCTTGAGTTCTGTTACTTCGTATCAACTATTGAAACATTTGATACTTAAGATGTTTAAATAATTTTAATTTTTCTATTTGTTTTAGGTTAACAGGAATACCTTAATGATGGAACATCCAAGCTATATTTTGAGGCATTTATTTATAAGTGCAAACGATAATTTCTTCTACATATTTAGTCACCAATGAATTGAAGTAGGGCTTGTGTATACTGAACTGACTATTACAACATATATGACGCCAACACAGCATTCTAATTCAAGTAAGGTATATTTTATTATTCCTAGCATAAGTTCATTGAATTTCTATTAGACTACTGTCATGAAATTTGATTAGTATGTTAGTTTAATAGATAATAATATCTATTAATTTTGTTATACTTTATATATTTTAGGTATATTTGTTAGTTATTTGCATTCAACCCATGTTGTATTGACATAAATCTCATAAAAATTGGTGAGTGCATCTGAATTATCACAATTTGGTATGACGCCCATCATATTGCAACAATGGTTAGTAATAGGATTTATTTTTCTCATCAACTGGTTTATTTTATAAACCCTCCTAGTTGATGGTAATTTTTTCCGTTTCTAGCCAAAAACTCACATTGAAATGAGATTACAATCATCACATAAATTGGTAGGCCCATTGTTATTGCAACAATGACAACAACTTGGGTTGTAATTGGATTAGAATCATCATGAAAATTGGTAGGCTCATTGTTATTGCAAAAAGGTTAGTATTAGGATTTATATTTCTCGTCAAATGGTTTATTTTGTGAACTCTCCTAATTGATGGTAATTTTTTCAGGTTATAGCCAAAAACTCACATTGAAATGGGATTACAATCATCACATAAATTGGTAGGCCCATCGTTATTGCAACAATGACAACAACTTGGATTGTAATTGGGGTAGAATCATCATGAAAATTGGTAGGCTAATCATTATTGCAACAATGGTTAGTATTAGCATTTATATTTCTCGTCAACTGGTTTATTTTGTGAACTCTCCTAATTGATGGTAATTTTTCTAGTTTCTAGCCAAAAGCTCACATTGAAATGGGCTTATAATCATCACATAAATTGGTAGACCCATTGTTATTGCAACAATGACAATAACTTAGGTCGTAATTGGATTAGAATCATCATGAAAATTGGTAGGCTCATTACAATCATCACATAAATTGGTAGGCCCCACGTTATTGCAACAATGACAACAACTTGGGTTGTAATTGGGGTAGAATTATCATGAAAAGTGGTAGGCTCATCATTATTGCAACAATGACAACAACTTGGGTTGTAATTGGATTAGAATCATCATGAAAATTGGTAGGCTCATTGTTATTGCAAAAAGGTTAGTATTAGGATTTATATTTCTCGTCAAATGGTTTATTTTGTGAACTCTCCTAATTCATGGTAATTTTTTCAGGTTATAGCCAAAAACTCACATTGAAATGGGATTACAATCATCACATAAATTGGTAGGCCCATCGTTATTGCAACAATGACAACAACTTGGATTGTAATTGGGGTAGAATCATCATGAAAATTGGTAGGCTAATCATTATTGCAACAATGGTTAGTATTAGCATTTATATTTCTCGTCAACTGGTTTATATTGTGAACTCTCCTAATTGATGGTAATTTTTCTAGTTTCTAGCCAAAAGCTCACATTGAAATGGGCTTATAATCATCACATAAATTGGTAGACCCATTGTTATTGCAACAATGACAATAACTTAGGTCGTAATTGGATTAGAATCATCATGAAAATTGGTAGGCTCATTACAATCATCACATAAATTGGTAGGCCCCACGTTATTGCAACAATGACAACAACTTGCGTTGTAATTGGGGTAGAATTATCATGAAAAGTGGTAGGCTCATCATTATTGCAACAATGGTTAGTATTAGCTATCTGTATTTATTTTGTGAACTCTCCTTATTGATGGTAATTTTTTTAGATTCTAGCCAAAACTCACATTGAAATAGGATTACAATCATCACATAAATTGGTAGCCCCATCGTTATTGCAACAATGACAACAACTTGGGTTGTAATTGGATTGGAATCATCATGAAAATTGGTAGGTTCATCGTTATTGCAACAATGGTCAGTATTACAATTCAATTTTCTTGTCAACTAGTTTATTTTGTGATAACTAATTATGTATTCTTACAGAAAATCGATCATGACTACTTTTGATATAGCCAGCTAGAAGAATGCCAACATACTCACTTTTTTACCGACATTGTAAGATTTGAAGATGTCGCTATTTCCCGACAGATGGCGCGAATACAGATTCCCTTCTGAAGTTCAAAGTGTCACAAATAGATGGCGACACTTACTAAATTAAATTTTGACAGTTATTAAATTATCAGTTTTTTCATGGAAAATTGTTTCAGATTAGGTTGAAATTTGCTATGTATGTAGATGTCGTCTTACTGATTAAAATAAGGTATCATACACCCTTATAGCAAGTCTAGTTCCGGAGTAAAATATACCGCTGCAATTTCATACAAAATTTGATTATTTTACATAACAATTCATCAATTGTATTAAATAATTAAATATATCTCTTTGCGTTCATGCCTACTTGATACAAAATCTTAATTTTGCCGTTCTGAAAATGATATTTTTCGATCAATTTTTGTTTTAAAATGGTAAACTTTTGGCATCCATTTTTTAATTAAATATACCTCTTTGCGTTTATGCATACTTGATACGAAATCCTAATTTTGCAGTTTTGAAAATGAAATTTCGATCAATACTGGTTGAAAATTTCGTTTTCAAAACGTCAAAATTAAGATTTCGTATCAAGTATGCATAAACGCACAGAGATATATTTATTTAAAAATTTCATGAATGCCTCTTTGCGTTTATGCATACCTGATACGAAATCTTAATTTTGCCATTCTGAAAACGAATTTTTCAACCAGTATTTAAATTTTTTTATTGAGTTTTTTGACGCGTCATCCACATCTGTAGCACGTCTGGATGGGGAGTTATTGCAATTATTAAATTATACTTTCGTTCATTTATTCTGGCGAAAAAGTTTTGGCCTTATCTGGGCTGATAACATTGAAACTTTTTAGCGGTCAAAAGATACGGGAAATTTAAAATTCGAATTAGTAAGTGGCGCTCCGACACAGTAATCGGGAAAATATGGAACTACGACACTATAGGCAACACTCCGTACATAGCGCCATCTATTATGTACATATGAAACTATTAGTACCAAATACAATTATAAGGTATCACCACTGATACGCAAACTACAAGGGTGCAATTTATTTAAAAACTACGCTAGATAGAAATAAAGAACTACTTTCGATCGAACATAGGGGCTTTTTTTAAGCATCCTTAGCGATTTGAACCAGCTAGCTCCTGTAAATTAACATATATCATATGAAATCTGAGGAAATACGATGAGTCAGGTTATAAACGTAAACTACAACTACAAGGGATGAAGTTGAGAATATATTATGGTACTGTGCTTTAACACAATGTACATACCTAACTTTACCTCACGACTCAGCATAGAACCTGCATTATCGGCCATTATCTGAAAGAAAATTAAAAGTTGCATTGATATTAAGGTGTACGAGCTTCAATTATAATCAAATATAATTAAGGACTCGTACATCCAAGTCATAACAACGCTTAAAGCAGATCAACTCTACTGTTACGGCTGACTATTAAAAAGAATGGAAAAAGTGATTATGAACTTGCATACTTACTTGCTTAGTTTGAAGCAGATGCTCTTTAATGCTGACCAACTCACTTAATTTGAAGCATATGCTCTTTGCTGATCAGATGTTTAGTGTGACAGGCTGATCAGCTGTTAGAGGCGACTGCCTAAAATAAAATAAGAGCTAGGATTAAACTTAAATATGAGTACAAATGAGAACTTGCAGGCCTACCTACTCACAACATTTGAAGCAGACCCTCTTTACCAGTCAGCTGTTATTGGTAACTGACTAATTGCTGTATTGGGGCACGGTCTACAATGAAATAAGAACTAGGATTAAAATTAAATATGATTACGAATAAGAACTAGCATGCATGCTTACCTACTCACAACAGTTGAGGCAGATTCACTCTACTGATGAAGTGTTATGGGTGAGTGGCTAATCAGCTGTTATTGCTGACTGTCTAAAATAAAATACAAGCTAAGATTAAAATTGAATATGAGAACAAATGACGACTTGCATGCTCACCTACTCACTACATTTGAAGCAGATCCACTTTACCAATCAACTGTTATGGGTGGATGACTAATCAGCCATTATGGGTGACTGTCTAAAATAAAATAAGAGCTAGTATTAAACTTAAATATGAATACAAATGAGAACTTGCATGCTTACCTACCCATCGCATTTGAAGCAGGCCCTCTTTACCAATCAGCTGTTATTGGTAACTGACTAATTGCTGTATTGGGGGACAGTCTACAATGAAATAAGAACTAGGATTAAAATTAAATGATTATGAATAAGAACTTGCATGCTTACCTACTTACTTTGTTTAATGAAGGTCCTCCTTAGCAATCAACTGTTATGGGTGACTGTCTAAAATAAAATACATGCTAATATTAAAATTAAAAATGAATACAAATGAGGACTTGCAGACTTACCTACTCACAAATGTTGAGGCAGATTCACCTTACTGATGAGGTGTTATGGGTGAGTGGCTAATCAGCTGTTATTGCTGACTGTCTTAAATAAGATACAAGCTAAGATTAAACTTAACATTTAAAAACAAATGAGGACTTGCAGGCTTACCTACTGACAACATTTGAGGCAGATTCACTTTACTGATTAGCTGTTTTGGTTGAGTGGCTAATCAGCTGTTATTGCTGACTGTCTTAAATAAGATACAAGCTAAGATTAAACTTAACATTTAAAAACAAATGAGGACTTGCCTGCTTACCTACTCACTACATTTGAGCAAAGATTGAAGTAGATCAACTCAGTTGTTGTGGGTGACACCCTATAAGAAAACTAATTAACAGGCTGTCTTTGTAAATAATAGCAAAACTACATGAACAAATGATAATAAGAATGGTGTGTAAAATTCAACCAAGCCAAACAAGTCGATATTTGACGCTAATATTCAACAAATTTTATACAAATCTACTCACTGCATTCAGATGATAACTTATGTATGAACCTAATGGTTAATATGAGTGACAATACTCGAGCTTTCAAATTCAAATCCTTATATACAAAAAATAAATTGATTAACAACCAATAATGAATATCATAAGAACCAACACATAAGATTTCAGCAAATCAAGTAGATATGTAAGTAAATAGCAAGTGTATGTTATGTATTAATGAAAATAGCTGTTTGGAATGTTGTCGCCAAGTCATTAAGTACAATTTGAAGAGAAAAAACATTTTAAATGTTTACCAATTATTTTTGAATAGCAAATGAGTTCACTAGGTCAGCTAGTATTAATATATAACTTACTTGAATAAAATCATGAAGATCTGTTTTAGTTGATCTATCCAATATGTGGGAGTATATTCAATATATATCCAAACACCTTCATGCTGGCCAATATGCGCTGCTGTTTAGCTCGTGATGCTTGAGTCTTTGATAATCAAATGTGCGTTCTAGTGTAAGCCACTGAAAAAAAGCAAAGTTAAATAAAACATAATGCAACATTATTTCATACAATTTGAATAAAAATGTGGATCTCCAAGCCATTTCAACTATTAGAACAAAGATTACAATGGATTATAAATATCAGGAATGTAGTTGTCCCAAACCAAGAGCATGCTTTATCACAGGAAGACTTACTCTTTGCAAGACATGTCCGGTATGATACATATAAATGAAAAGGAAGGCATGCATAAAATGTTAAAGTATAACTTTCTTTGAGTAAACCATAAAGATCCATTGTGTTTTTGAGCTGTTCCAGATGCAATAACTCTCAAAACCTTGGAAGCCATTTGTATGCTGCATAATATCAGCTGTTGCTAGGTGCTTGGGCCTGTCGCAGTCCAATATGAGTTCTAGTGTAACCAACTGTAAAAAGGAAAGATGAGTAAAACATGTTCCAACGGTATCCAATCATTTGAATATAAGTGTGGACCTCAATGCCAAACAGCTCTTGACACAACGATTTTAATCAGTTTGAAAGCATTTTTCCTTGTGACAAACACAACACAACACAACTAACCTCGAAATCAGCTGATCAGCACCGGCAATGTTTATGATGTACATGATGTCGCTAGGGATGGCCGAAAAATAAAGTGTTCTTCACTTGTATTATAATTTATATTCAGCAACACAAAGCACAACGTTTAATTATCGGAATAAAACATTGTTTACATGCACCTACAACTGCTTACAACTCGAGCGACTACCAGCTGTACCAGCGACTGCGGGAACTGCTAAAACCAACACACGACAGTATACGACCATGTACGAAACATTGTCATTCGACAGCCAACAACGCGCCGTTCATGGCGACGACAAAAGTAGGTACCAACTGTAAACTAAAATTCCGTGACTCCGATTCGATTTAATAACAAGTGCATATTTTCAATACCAAGTGCATTTTCAGACATTGAGTGAAGATATACTGCTAAAATGATTCCATACTAAAAATTATTGCATCGAAAAAAAGTATCAACTACTTCCTGGCATTTACTTGTATTGGAACATCACTAGCTATATGTCGTTTACCGTGCTTTACATATCAAGTAATGTTTTTACAATTTCTCACGTTTATCGCTAGCAAAATAACCAATATAGTTGCTGATAAAAAACGATAATTAGTCATAAGTGATAGTCATCTTTACGTGAAAGCACTACTCTTTAGTCTTAAAATGTTTACATAGCAGCTATTAACGTTAATTAATGTGGGTGGTTTGCATCGAACGAGCGCGATTTGGACTATTTACTTAAAATTGTGATGGCAACATCAACTTCACTACCTGCGGAAGATGAAGCATCTGTAACATCTGATATAAGTACTCATTACGATGGCAGTAGCGTTATTTCAACAGTGCCTGATAAGTATGGTTTTATTGGTGGTGCACAGTACAGTACTGATAAAGGTGGAGGACCTCCTCCAGAAGTAGTCCTGAGAAGGGAAAGGAAATGGTTAAATATGTTGGATAAATATGATTTCTATATGGAAAAGAATTACAAGAAGATTAGGGAAAGATGTAGAAAAGGTAAACAACAAATATGAATCCAAAATATTTTAACTAATATTTTTCACTGTTTTAAAGGGATACCCATGAGCATTAGGGCTAGAGCTTGGGCACATTTATGTGGTGGTGAAATGCTAAGAAATAAGTTTCAAGGAGAGTATCTAAACTGCCTGGGCAAGGAAGCGGATCAAAAAGCAATGGAAGACATAAAGAAGGATTTACACAGACAGTTTCCATTCCATGAAATGTTTTGTTCAGAAGATAAGCCTGGGTTGGTATGAACTAATCAAATTGAGAATAGATTTTAATTGAAGTCATTGCAGTCAGAAGGAACTTGAGAATGTACTACATGCTTATGTTGTATACAATCCTGAAGTTGGATACTGCCAAGCCCAGGGTCCTGTTGCTGCATTTCTTCTCATGCACATGCCTGCTGAACAGGCATTTTGGTGTTTAGTAAGCATCTGTGACAAGTATCTGCAAAATTATTACTCTCCAACAATGGAGATTGTTCAACATGACGGTTTAATGTTGCAAGCACTTCTAAAGCGCCTATGTCAACCTGCCTACAAGCATTTAAAAAAAGTTGGCGCTGAACCAATGTTTTATTGTACCGAATGGTTTCTATGTGCATTCACTAGAACGCTGCCATGGTCATCCTTATTGCGTGTATGGGATGTATTTCTTTGCGAAGGAATTAAAGTACTTTTCAAAGTTTCTCTTGTTATTCTTATTGGCTGCTTGGGATCAGCTAAAAATAGAAAACAATGCAATGATTTATGTCAAACATTAAACATTTTGCGTAGTCCGCCACATGAGATACTTGAAGAAGAATATTTAATTACACACGTTAACAGATTAAATTTAACCGAGGAAGATTTCATTGAGGAAGAAGTTAAGTTACGTAGACGACTGAAAAAAGAACGAGAACGCGAGCGTATTGAAAAAGCTAAAGATAAGACTGATGGTAACGAGAGAAGTCAAGATAGGTAGTAATTTTTTAAACACCATAATGATAACGAAGTAATAAATTCTGAACAGGCAGCGCACAATTGTGCAGTTTATTCCTTCAAATGCCTTTGGCTATCGAATATGAATGGAAGATTAAAAGTATATATTTAATTGTTATATTTATACTCAAAGTTTACTGATGTTGCTGTTTCCTTATATAGTCCAAAATATTAATTTAGTTGCATTTAATACATTCGAAAACTCAATGTTTCATACGCGTTCTGAATATATAGAATATATATCGTCAATTTTGCTAAACATTTTCTAAGAGAAAGACAATTCCAATTAAGTTTTTGATAAAATTTTTGAATTTACTATTTCAACAGTCAAATGCACATTACACGAAGTATTGAATCTTAGTCTATTATGAATAATCAAATTTTTCTAAAATAATTAGTTGTAATTAAAATAGTGCAATTTAACATTTTGATACAGAAATCTAGTATTAACATGCTTCTGATTGAAATTACGTTTATTTTTTATCGGATTTGTTTCATACTTATATCACTTCGTATATTCAAATCAAAATGAATCATGTTCCATACGTTGTAAAAAGTTGGATTGGTTAATTGTAATGTAACAATGGAGACTGGAAGTTATTGGCAATTATTACCGTGTATTTATTATAAACTTAGTTTCAAATATGCTTATAATTGACCGATCTATTAAAGCGTAATCCTAATATTCTAATATTTTGCGACCATACAATTAAAATGTGTACATAAATTTCATAGTTTTTGAGTAAATCAAACGCATATTATATAAAATTGCATTTATATCAAAGTATAAAAGTAGGTGCTCTTGTAAAATAGTTAAGAATTAATCACACTAACAGAAAGTTATATTTATAATGTTATTTACAAAATTACACGCATTAAATTTTCCATTATAAATTTGTATGCTTTATAAATGTTTACAACTTATCGTTTGGATTACCATTATATCTAATGTGTCAAATAAAAATACGTTGTTGTATAAATCGCAAAATGGCATAAATAATAGTCGTTACATTCTCTATCATGGCACGTAAAATACCTATATACATAAAAATATCATAATATAAAACTAATTTTGGCTACTATTAAAACAAACGCTTGAACAGAACAATTTCTTTCCTCTGTATAAAAATTTGGCACCAAGTAGTGGCTTACGACATTGCTTACAGGAAAAGCACCCATCAGTGGCATGAAAGTGATCGCCATTTAGATTTACGCCTTGTTCTTGTGGCCGAATAATATTAACACATGTCAGACATTTATCTGCTTTCACTTGTTCATAACACGGAATACAAACTGGCTGATTTTGTTCCATGAGATAATCCTTACCCGCCAATGGAGTATCACATTCAAAACAGCAGAAATGCTTTACATGATAAGTCATATCTTCTGTCATACAGTATTCTTTGACGAAAATTAGTTCATCGCAAGCATTACACCTAGGAATACCTCGAATCTTTGCATAATCACGACCACAATATATATCATCGCTTTCCTTGTGATAACAATAGAATAGATCAACAATATTCTGATTACATCCCGCACATTTAAAGCAGTCTGTGTGCCACAATGCATTTGATCGATCAATCTGAATAACTAACGCATTGTTTTCAATCACTTGTTTGCATCGGTGGCACTGAGGTATATCAAAGGATTCCCCGCCTAAAGTTGTATCTAAATCTTCCATCATGTTATTTAATGGTCTATCAACATTATTGTACTTGGGTGTAGCGTTAATATCTTTTATAATACCTATGTTCACCCTTGTGGGTTCCTGCTGATATTCTACAGGAGTTTGCAACCCACTTCCTAGCTGTGTGGGTCTTCCAGTTCTAGGATCAATTACGTTACCGTGTTTGTCAATCACTGGAGGAAAATCTAATGGCTTCTGGATAAATACAGGGATCCCATTGATTGAGGCACCATTTCGGTCTACCTTCATGCTTAATGGTTTGCCATTATCTCCGATAATTAATCCATGTTTTCCAAGGAAATTTGCTCCTTGAATATCTGAATTAGTTGGATTTATTATTGGATATCCGCTCATATCTAATTTAATATCAATAACATCGCCATTTACATCCAAGATTGGCGTCCCTGATGGGCTAATAAGTTTCGCTCCATTTAATTCTTCTAGTTTATGATTACGAGAAACTAAAGAACTCCATTGTGGTTTAGGCAAATTGCTAGACGATGCAACTGTGGGAACCTGAAGATACATAATTGGTTGCAAGACACTCGTGTTATCCACATCCATTGAATATTTTGCTTCCTTTTGCAAATTTTTATCGAGAGGTCGACCTAAGACATCAACAAGTGCACGAACTGGCATGCCATTTGCGTCTTTAAGTGTTTTTTCGTTTTTGTCCAGTAGCATTGCATATCGCGGCATTATGTTTTCTCGATTTGAGTACGTCATATTCTTAATCGGACTGCCGTATTTATCTAAGATTGGAGCGCCATTACGATCAAGAAACATTACGTATTCTGGGCATCTAGATTGCAGCTTTTCTAATGTTTGGCGCTCATATTTCGGACGTAAGAATGCATCAAGAGGAACTTTTATCGGAGAGCCTAATGTATCCTTCATAGGACATTCGTGCTCATCAAGAAGTAGTCCGTATTGCGGTCTAATATTATTCTCAAATTTATCTAAAACTGGATCTCGGTATGCATTAAATGTTTGCACTTCCATAGTTTCTCCTTTCTCGTCCAACAATACGCAATAACTTGGAATTCGCGTATCCAGTTCTTCAAGAACAGCCTCATTAATAATTGGTGCCTTGAAATGATCTAAATACACGGTGATTGGTTCACCAGATGTATTTTTTAAAACTTTTTTCTCTTTATCCAAAAATATACTAAATTTAGAATGTTGTTCAGGCCCTAAAATAGGTTTCATAATTGGTAGTCCATTTGGGCCTAAAATTGACGCGCCATTTTTATCTAAATACGTGATATATTTAGGTTCCAGCGGTCCATTAATAATTTCACTCAAAGCCTTTTCCAATATAGGTTGCCCGTACACGTCCATTTTTAATTTTATCGGACTGCCATATATATCACATACAGGAAGTTTATTTTTATCTAAAAGCAGGCCCAAGTACGGTTTAACTTCGTTTCCAAACTTATTGAGAATGTACGGAGCTCTGTGTCTTGACATGTTTTCAACGGGCTTCTTTATTGGGTTACCATCTTGCGTCAGTATTGGCGCGCCATGTTTATCGAGTAATAACGCGTATTCAATCTTTGCAAGCGGGCCAACACTTTCCATCAGCGCTGCGTCTATAATTGGATTGCCGAATAAATCTAAATTCGCCTTAATCGGTTTTCCGAAACAGTCTTTTAAGGGTGATCCATTTGCGTTCAATAGCAAAGCGTATTGCGCCCTCGCAGAAGTTCCTTGATCACTAATGATTTCGCCATTCTCCTTTCGCTGCTGCTGTAGTTTTATCTCTTCCAGAGAAGCGGCCAGTTTATGATTACCGAAGGCGTCAATATTTTCGTAGTCATGTTTTCCCAGCTGTACCCTGCTAGATACCAAGTTTGCTTGTATCGGCGTCTGGAAATTACGTATTTCGCCGACACCAACACTAGCATCTTTCAAATGATTAATGTAATCATTCATGCGCTTAGTTTCTTCTTCCGAGAGTGCATGACACATTGATGGATCTACATCATGCAACGGTATTTGTTTTTGTAGAAGCTGCTTCCGTTCTTTTGCGGCAGAAGATCCTTTGATCGGTAATTGATCAGGTGGAAGATCTCTAAAATATCTTTCAATGACTTCTTTCGATCCCTTCGGTGTCCAATCCAGCTCGATCTCGTTTGAACCTGGCAAACCTACAAAACACTCGATAGAATACGTGCCGAAAAATGTATTCTTAGTATTACGTATTTTGTTGTTGCTCTTTGGTTTGCTACCCAACAAATTAAATTGTACCCATCCTGTAGCATCATCATCGAAGACGCCATGATTTTCTTTTCCGCATTTGCAAATTTTGCAAATCTTTCGCCAGAAATGTAAATCCAAACCTATCGCATCCAAAGTTATTATTTAAAATATCTAATAATAATTTACGTGGAGCGTAGAACAAATATCTTACCTGGACATTTTTCTTTGCACTCATTACATGGAGAACCAGCACCAGCTTCATGTCCAAGGCGTGCCTTTAATTTTTGTTCTCGTTTTTCCTCGAGTTCTTTTAACCAATTTGGTGCTGCTATATCTTCACTCATTTTTTCGAATTTAATTTACCGATAATAACACAAATATTTTAAGAACACATTCGGACGTTTAACTTTGTTTCATTTCAGATTCTTTGAATGTTGCGCTTCCATTTGCAGCTGATTGTAGCAACAGGTAGGATGATTTAATGACGAAATTCCAATAATAACAAGGTAGTATTCACTAGTTTGTTGCATGTACTCCGAAAACATACACACAAACAAGGCACTGCTATACAATATGAATAGATTACACGGTACGTTTAACTTATATGCTTTGTATGTTATCACTTCAGCGCTATACACGAAACATAACTCATTTGTTTATAGATATCACATATTTCGATGCACCCAAAGCATATCTATCTTATCACAAGTGTTTGATTTAAAATATCAGAGACTGACTCATAAATCCAGCACGCTCATCCCAACTAAGCGACGAGTATATTTCTAATTCTTGTATTTTCATAGCTACCTGCGATACCAAACCATTGCGCTTGCAGTGGAAAGGGAAGCGTCTTTGACTCATCATATCACAAGTGGTCATTGCCACGCATGATATAGGAAACCAGATGATTCATGCAATTCTCTGCAAAATAGCCGCGTCAAGTTTACTTTTTTATATCGCAATGTAATACAAACTCCGTAATAAAACAGATAGGGAATGAATGTGCGCTTTATTAAGCCAGCTTATTTATAATTTTTAATTTAATTGTTATGAGTAATTGAACAAGTATAAAACAGCTTCCGAAATTTGGGGTTAGAAGGTAATGAACTTGAGCGAACGGGAGGAATCCGAGGATGATGATGGACATTTCTGCAGCTTCTTCGATGGAAGTAGAATCAATGCCTTTAAAGCGAAAAGTAACAAATCGAGAATTAATGTACGTAATGTTATGTTGTATATGGTATGTGTTGAATGAAATTTAATACTAAGTATTAAATAACAAATGCAATGTAATGAAAGGTTTATTTGTAACATATGACTTTATGTATCAACATGGAATCATAATTGCAGTTTCGAAAACAAATATGTGCATTTATGTTTACATTTTACTACAACTGAGTGTAAATGATGTCACACAACTAATCGATAATGAATTTGAATATTTCTCTAATGTAAACTTTCTATTGTTGATGTATTTTATACAACATCCTTTACGATCTGTAACTTGGAGACATACCATGATTTCTTGACTTATTTTATAAAACGGATTCAATTACGAAAATTTAATAGATGACAAAGGTACGACTTGCAACGCAGCCATTGAAAATGCAACGTCATGGTGTAATGAAGATGACAGCACAATAGTCTGATGCCAGTTGGCGCCAATTTTCCGTATGCCATTATTCTTCAGAGCTCTTCCAGAGCAGACCATGGTGGTAGCCAGGGGTAGCGTTCTGATCGTTATGTGCATAGAAATTGAAACTGTGTGGTGAATGTGTGATAAATGAAAAACATCGAGCGTACAATGGTAAGCGAATTTTATTATTTGCAAAATATATCTATATACACAATACTTCTGGGCGCGGTACACTTAAGTGATCCAAGCACTCTACTCCAAGATTATCGCACTTGCACGTAACGTTCGTTATTGAATATGATTTTGTCGAGTATGCTACAGACACTTGCATAAATGTTTACATGCAAAGAGCATAATGGGCTATTTTTAATAAAATATACAGCGAGGTACGGGGGGACCAGAGAATGTTTCGGCCACGAATGACTCGAATCGAATGAGGAAAGCTAGAGGATTTAGTCCAAGCGGACGACTGTGAACTACGGATATTGCTGTAGGTGGGGGTCGAAAGTGCGCACAAAATGTCGACTACAACATGCGGTTTTGCTGGCGTTGGTATTGAATCGCTGGCAATTCCTACCTAGGGGGGTACTTCCAAATGAAAATTCTGCTACTGCAGCTATAGTATAGCTCTTCTTATAGACATATTTGACGTCAGTGTATGCGTGCGGGGCCAGTTTGTGCGATGCATATGTATTACCACAGCGGATGGGATAGAATTCTAGATTTGAGGCACTCCAGTCTTCTGGTTTTCTCGCAAAGTTTAATGTTTTGTTTTTTTCAACAAGTGTAAGTTACGTTCAAGAAAAATCCCGATAACACTGACTCGTTTGAGAGAATAATGTGCATTCCACGATTAGTGATTAAATCGCATTGAATTAACATCATCAGGTAATTCGTTCATCATTTCTGTTAGCTCTCAGACTCTTGTAGATGAATACTACTTATTCGATGTATACTTAAATTGTATCTTCT
This sequence comes from Aleochara curtula, assembly GCA_963978815.1. Taxonomy (NCBI): domain Eukaryota; kingdom Metazoa; phylum Arthropoda; class Insecta; order Coleoptera; family Staphylinidae; genus Aleochara; species Aleochara curtula. Next base: position 14,420,655 of record OZ022215.1, on the reverse strand, counting down.
GGCGTTTACGTTGTGTATTCCAAATTTCTTCATGCAGCTCTATATGCCCGTAAATGTATCGAACAATGCAGGTCTGCATTAACAGATCAAATTTGGGTCATTTGATATTAAATGACTTTATGAATTATGAAATTATACTCGACGTATTTGATGTTTTGCATATTGCACATCTGGGCGTTCATTTATTAAATGGTGTGACCTTGAGTATGAAACAGTAAGGAAACAGTAATTACTGCAACTTGCAGAATTCTCGTGGTCCGTGTGTTTTACTCGATAATTGGGTGCGTTATTGTGTCAAATATTCCATGCGGTAATCATCAGTGTTTGATAGAAAATGGGGCGGGTGGTGATTGGTGGCTTATACAAAAAAACAATAATTATATTAAGTGACTCTGTTTTTCCTTTCACGTAGACGAACAATGATGCTATACGGTTCTATAATACGTTACATAAATATAGCATTGAATTATTTTTTAATTCAAGTGATATCGATTAGTTACAGACATGACAATGGAGGCATCTATGGATACGGCACTCGAAGATCGCCTTCAAGGGCATCTTCCCTTTTTGCGACAAATGCTGAGCAATTTAAATCCCGAGTGCCAGCAACATAAGAAAATTAAAGCGCTTTGCGATATTATCGACAAATCGAAAAAGTAATTAATTCTGCTGTATGTGTGTGACTCTTTACTGAAAGCTGTGTTCTATTTAACAGGGTTAAACAAGAAACGTTGGAAAAATGTGAAAAAGTCATCTTACTATTGCAAACTAAAACGGTATGTTTGATATAGTAGTGTTAGTTATTTGTTCGTATTTTTGACACAAGTGTTTTGAACAGAAGCGGCCGGGCCCAACGGTTAACAAAGTTAAATCGGAGCATAAACCTCGGTCTGAATCAAAAATGGTCGATATAAGATCACCTAGTCCAGAACCCATTCGATCTCCTTCACCAATTTCATCAACCAGTGAGTCCATTACGGATCGGTATGTAAACGAACGTCCGAGTATTTATGCCGCTGCTGCGGAGACGATAAGTCCAACATCCCAGAAATCCAAGAATGTTGATTCATCTAAGATTGCTGGTATTGAAATAAAATTTGGGCAAATTCTTGTTGATCCTTCCGAACCTCTAATACCGGCGGAGGAGTTGGCCCTCCTACAGGCCGAGACCACATCCAAGGACAAGGACAGCAGTGAGGATGCATCGAGATCGTCGAAAACTAACTCACGCTCCGAAGATATTGTTACCAAGTCGAAGGTGAGTTTAGTTCCTGCACCATTTCATAAACGTAGATCGAGTACAAAAGGCGGAGAACGCGTTACCAAAGATGATTCAAACAGTACATCCCAAGTGACAAAATCTAGTAAATCGGGAACTTCTGCTTCGAAAGTGGAACAAGTTAAAATCGTGGAAGGTGATTCGATATTCGGTAATCTGCTATCAAGTTTGGATAACAAGTTAATAAGTGACAAAAAAGTGTCTCGGCGAGATAGTAAGGATTCCAGAGACAGCAGTGAGAGCAATAGACACAAACACTCGCACTCAAACTCGCACTCGTCTAGCAAAGACTCGGAGAAGCAGCACGAGTTAAGAAAATTACATTATAAAATTAAGGATACAGAAAAACTTATGCATTCTGAACTGAAAAAGGAAGGTTTGAAAAAAGAACAGGTAATTGAGATTACGAAAAAATTCAATGAAAAGATTAGACGCTATAAACAATCGCGTGATGCTTTACTTAAAGAATGTGATTTAAAGAATGTGAGTAAAGATAAACATAAGAGCGAACGTCGAAGCTCTAAATCAAATGAGCGTGATAATACGAACGCTAAAGATGTAAATAACAAAGACAATAGTTCGACGGTCTCGATACAAAATCAACTTGGTGCGGATTATATCAAGAAGCTTAAATCAAAAGTGGATCAAAATAAACAACGAGGCATTCAGAAAGTTCAGAAATCGAGTGCGGTAAAGTCGGATTCAACCCCACCATTTTTAACACCCTCGCCACTTAAAAGTAAATCCAGTGATGATCTCATATCCAATGCGCCTGCAGATAGTTCCCAAGTGATATTACCGAATACAAGTAGTGTTCCAAATGCAGAAGGCAGTCCCGCTACTAGTGTTACCTTGCCGTCGTATTCATCATCGAGCCCGCAAAGTGATAGCAGCTTTGAAATAAGAACACCGTCAAATCCGTTTAGTTCGTATATTCCTCGCAGAGATTTCAGTTTTGATACTCCAAGCACCCGAAGTTCATTGTCCGATATTGGGCAATCGGAAGAAACCTATCGTCCTCGAGCTGATCCACGGTTGCGCGCAAAATCACCGCCTCCCGCAAGAACCGTCATATCACCGGTATTATCAAATCCCGATCCTTTTGCGCCTGTATCCACGAATTATATGGATGAGTGTGATTCGCGCGATAAATATCCAGATAGACCACTGATTGATAAGCCAGCGGTATTCGATCCGTTTCAACCGCAACCAGTAATGCAATCATCGCAAATTAGGCCAACGCTACCGCGAAATCCATTCCCCGGACCTAGGGTACCAGCGCGAGATCATTGGGTACGAGGTAGTAGTCGCCCCACGTCACAGTCGAAAGTTGAACGTTGGATTCGACCCTTGGGACCAGAGTTTCATCCGTTCGAACCAATCGCCCCAACAAATGAATACGATTTAAGTAAAATGCCATCCCAAGATTTTTATATGCCTCCTACGCCAAGCATACCCAATAATTATAAGCAATGGAGAGAGTTGAAACGACGCGACGAAGAGCGTAAACGAATGATATCGTTGAACGAGTATGCTGAAGTTCGTCATCCACGAAATAAAGAACCTGAAGAGAAATTGCCCACAGAGGTCCCAAAATCAAATGCTACTTCTAACGAGTCTCAAACTGTAATCAGTGACACACGTCAACCGGAAAAAGAAATCACGCCGCCTGAAATTCCTAAAGAGCAAAATACGACTACAACAACCATTCCAGTTACGGATCCTAAACCTGTGAATAAAGTTAGTGATAATGATAATGAGGATACCGTGCAACCGGAGGATTTGCTTAAGATTCTTAATGAAGCCAAGAAGAATGCTGATGGCGGTGCATATTTGCCAACGCGTATTGTTGAAATGGTTGAATCACTTTTGCAAAAGCAAAATTCTATCGAAGATAAAGAGAAAAACGCGCCTGCGGCTATTATATCTGATCCGCATGTAGATTCAACCGACAAAACAAATGCAGAAAGCGCTGAAATAGCGAGTGATAAGAAAGATGAAGCTACTGAAAAAGATAAGGAACCGCGCAATGAAACTGCAAACACAGAAATAGAATCGAGTGATTCACCAGTAAAAGAAACTTCGTTAACACATGAAGAAAATGTTACGACAACGTTAGAGAAGAGCACGAAAACTACGAGTAAGAAGCATGCTAAAACCACGAAAGAAAAACGATCAACGACTGACAAAGACACGCAAGTTGCGACTAAGGTGATTGAAGAGCCTGAACCGAGCAGTACTAGTAATACTTCAAGTTCCTCTAAAACTAAGAGTAAAGAACCAAAGAATGATAATTTAAGTGAGAATTTGGATAAGACTGACGAAAATGCCGTATCAGAGGAACCTGAAAAAATAGTTAGCCGGTTAAGACGTCGCACGAAGGAAATTAATTATAACGAGGTGAAGATTTTAACGGATACGACTGAAGTGACTAAAACTCGGAAGAAACCAAATACATCCAAGGAAAGAAAGACTGCAACTACTGTAACAGCTCCGGATAACGATTTTGGTGATACTTCTGATTCACAAAGCGTATCACAAGGAGATGAAATTGAATCACAAAGCGCATTGCAGAAAGGTGATGACTTATCAGATCAAACCAAGGTAAATTCAACCGCTGCAGAGAAAAGTATTCCTACAATTTCCAATGATGCTGCTATTGCTAATAATAAGGCTGACGCTAATGCTAATAATAAGGCTGACGAAAGTCTAGTTGACATTTCAAATGTTGCGCCTGCATTAGATACGTCAAGGGAAAAATCGAAAGAAAATGATTCTGTTGAATTAGAATCTCTCCTGAATGATTCTCCTACAGACAAAACAGATAATAATGATAAGGAAACAGTTACAGAAGAGTCTCAAACTCATTTACATGAAAAAGAAGCACCGGAAGTAGAAAATAGTACTACTGCTAATACGACGGACAGTATTTCGGAAGCGATTACGCGCGTTATTAACGCAGGAATTGCTGAAACTGCAAAGAAAAGTCCAAAAAAAGTTGGAAGACCACCAAAGAATAAAGCGAAGGAAGCTGTGTCAAAACCAGAAATTAATATCGATAAACTTGTGGACATCGTTAGTAGGAGTCTGGAAATGGATGAAGAAGTTGCGTCAGCCGAGAATGCGGAACCAAATGTAAATGCAACAAAGAATGACAGTGCAAAGAAATTGCAAAAGAAGACGAGGATACGAAAAACGGAATTGGCTCTTTTAGAAGATGATATGAAAGACGCTGGTAACAATTTGTATACTTCGAAAGAGAGTTTAAATATTTCAATGTCTTCAAAATCGGATGAATCTGATTTTCCAACTCTGGATGATGATAACGCCGAGTCTGATGTTTCACAAGATTTTGAGTCATTGAAGAAGAAAGAAGCGTCGAAGAAACTCAAAAAAAGTCCGCGCGTCATGCTAGAAAAATTAACAGACTTTCCTGAATCAAGTGTTATTCGATCTTCAACTCCCGTTCCATTAATCGCTGCACCTCCAATTCGACAGAGATTAGCACGAGCTTCAAAAGCCGCCGTCCTTTCTTATAACGAAAATACTGGCCGCACCCCCGAACGGGAAAAGGCCAAGAAGGATGACTCTGAAGATCTGAGCATTAGCGAATTGAGTAATACTTCCTCTAATGGACAAACACCGACAAGCAATGAAAAGAAGTCTGCTAAACGAATAATGAATGAGGGACCCACTAAAGCGAAGAAAAGTAAAAAAGAAGCTCCACCGAAAGACACAACTAAGAAAAATGGTAATGCTAAGGCTGCATCAAATAAGGCTGTTGAATTAGCCAAACCAGACAAAGATTATTGCTTTAAATCAGATACTAGCGCGTGCAAAATATGCAATTTTTCTGGTTCTCAAATTGTCCAACATTACGTAAATGATCACCCGGAAAGCGAAGTGCTAGTTTCGCGATTATCGCCTGCAGCAACAGAGGAAGCTGTTCAAGAAGCTGTGTTAAATGGCTATGAGAGTGTCACTGCAATTAATTTAGGGGGAAAAAAGTTGGCTAAATTTGATTTCCGGTGTCGTTTTTGTGCGCATGATTTACAAAAAGAACATACAGCTACGTTTTATGATCACGTTAGTAGTCATACCGGAGAAGCTAGGTATCATTGTACTGAATGTCCATACAAGTATCATTTAAAACACACGGTCAAAGTACATATACTATTTGAGCACGGGAAAAGGGATAAGGAACCCACTGTGGATGCTTCACCACTCAATTTTGATAAATTGTTTGGATATGTCTGCTCGGAATGCAACTTCTTGCAATTGCGCAAAGACGCAATCGAAACACATGTCAATAAGTATCATCAAAATGAAAATGTTTATGTTTATACGGTGAATATGTCTTTACCTATTCTTCAACGGTCGAATAGAGGTCGTAAAACTTTATGCGAAGAAATAAAAGAGGATAGTCCGGTAGCACAGCGTAAATCATTGCGAAATAGCACACAATCTCAGAATATTAAAACACCCGAAGAGGGTGAACCGAACGTTAAAAGTTTGATAAAGACATTATCAGAGAGTAGTGATGCCGTTGTTGAGTTTAATTTGCCTGAACATCTTTTAAACCATCACGATGTAAGTTCTTCCGATGAAAACAATACTGCCACACCTGAACCACATTCGGACGATGTTACAAGTAGCGATATCAAACCAATAATTAAACCTATACCTAATTCTGCTTTTGTGCTTGAGCATTGGGATGATTCGCTAAGTCCGCCGAAGGAAGCGCCGCAAACACTACCACACACACCAACGAAAAGAAGTAATTTCGTTGATACACTGAAGAAACGTTTTGATGATGCGTTAAAAAACCCATCGGATGAAAAAGAAAAGGAAATCCAGCCTGTAACCAGATTGTTACCTATTGATACTGAGTTCACATGCACTTCCGAAATGAATACTGATGAAAATTCCGAGTTGAAAACAGAAGTTGAGGAAGATAAAGAACCAATGGACTCTGTAGAAGTTAAGTCTGCTATTAAGCATCCACCATTGATTGATAATTGTTCAAAAGAGGATACACAATTGAAAGATAATATGCCCAGTAGTCCAGTTAGTAAACCGTCTCGAAAGATATTGAGTGTTAGCATTGTTGATGCGCTAATTGATGCGGAGTATAACGTATCATACTTTTGTCGCAAGCCACTTTGCATCTTTCAAACTTCAGCGCGAAGAGTACTTTCTGCGCACTTCAATTACACACATCAAAACTGCTTGGATGAATTGGTATGTAACGTGTGCCAGAAAAATCAATCTAACATTCGCATGTTGGATATATTTACGCATTTATGTGAGCATGTCGATTCGTTCCTCGAGGAAAAAAGAGGCACTAAATTTGTCGCACCAGCGGTAAAAGTGGAGCCAAATATAACCGAAACCAAGATCACTGACATAACTTCAAATCCGGTTGTTGAAATCAAACCCGAGGTGGTAAGTAAATGATTTGCCAATTGCCGAGTATTTGTTATTTTGGTATGTTCATTTTTAGGAAAGGACGACTCCTCCTAAGCTAGCTTTTAAAATTGTGAAAGTGGAAAGCCTGGCAAGTTCGGCTGACTCATCAACTCAAGTAACTCCTATTTCGTTCAAAAACTCGTCAATAACTTTAACAACCCCATCAACTATACCAATAACATGTAAAATAGTACCTATGTCTGCGGAGGAGATAAAAAGTGATAGAAAGAATCCAAAAGTGATGCGCAAGTGGATTGAATATGGATTAACGCATTTATTCAAGTGTCCAGAATACGATTGTGATTTCTTCACCGTCTCTGAAACAACGTTCGATTCACATTTGCAAACTCATGACTTTAAGGATATGAATATTCCATGTCTCTATTGCAATTTTAAAATGCGAAAGGAATATGTTAAAGTACATTTAATGGTAAGACCGCACAAACTGTCACATATATAATTATTTTAACGATTGTTTCTATTTTCAGATGCGACATGTTCATTGTAATTTCGGTTGTGGGCATTGCCTTTACCGAGCAGTGAAGGCTGATTATGTGAAGATTCACCAGGAAGAAGTACATCCTTGGATGTCAAAGGAAATTAAACCACTTTCGCCACCAGTTTTACTTACTCGTTATCGACCGCCTTCTTTACCACCGCTAACTGGTGTGCTCAAACCTTATCCGTGCGGTATGTTTGCAACAATTTAAACCATCAGCATATTTTATGAGAGTTTATAATTTTCAGCGTGTAAAAGAAACTTCTATTGTACCACAAATTTTGAATTTCATCTAAACGGACCCTGCAAAACATTGCGTTGTAGTATTTGTAATATAAACTTTAAAAAAGCGAGTTTGTTAATAACACATTTTGAATTAACGCATAAGTATTACGAATTTGGTTGCCGTTATTGCGAGTTTGGTGATAAGACTGAAACGAAAATTCTGAAGCATATAGCAATGCAGCATCCATTCCACGAAGTCGGAATTATCAAACGACAAGAGAAGAATCATGTACGTATTAACTATATCTTCAATAATTCTTATCGTAAACTTACTCTCACTTTTAATTTAGGTGCCATCTGATGTTGAAAGTCCAGATATCATTAATCGTTTAATAATCTTAAATGACACTAATTCTAATCCGTTATCGCCGATTTCCACTGCAATGAAGACTAATAATTCTACAGTAACACTTAATTCTGGTCAAACAAGTGTTGCTAATGATGGTAAGGGCGTACCACGTCTTATGTTAATTCATCCAATAATACTGGGATCAGGAGGAAAAACTACTTCGTTAATTGTTCCAACAACCCCAACAAGTGCAGTAATCACGAAAACATCTCCAAAGTTAATTACTACGTCAGCACTGAAGGAGAATATTATGATTGTTCCGTCTATTGAAACGCCGAGCGATGGAAAGCCTTTAGGTGAAAAGAAGAAGGTCGATGATATATTTAAGTGTAATCAATGCGAGACTTATCATAAGAATTCGGAAGCATTCATTCAACATATAAATGGTTGTAATGATAAAGTTCAGCTCTCAAAACCATTCATTTGCTATCATTGCAAGAAGAGTTATAAGTCTGCGAATGCATTAAGTGAACATATACGTATACATGGAGTTAAAAACTTAATATGCGGTTTATGTAATCAGCGGGAGCCAAATATCGCATTATTAAGGAAACACTTTAAGATCATACATAAATTGACCAATGTTCAGATTTTGCCAGTAGATCCAACAAAGAAAAATGTTGATGTTGACGAGTTTATTGGCAAACCATTCAAATCGCAGAATCCAAAATTGCCAACGGGCCAACCAGAAATCACAACTATTAAACTTGAGGATGAAACCAACTTCGGACCGGAGGATATTACTTCATTGCCAATGTGCCCCATATTTAAATTTGTTGCAAAATGTAAAAATTGTGACTTCTTTACGAAAGTAAGATCCAATTTTATTCGTCACATGAGCCTCCATTCAACTGGAAAAATAGATCCAACCGCGCCAATGGCTGAAGCAGTTAATCCTGTTCCCTGCTTAGAAAAGAATGAACTCATGTTCGATAAGATGATTAATTTGGCTGCAAGTAGCTGTGAAGCGGGTGGACGAATGGGCAAAGGGCCAATAAAACTTGAAGATGAGTTGGTTGGATTCAAAGTTCCTGAACATATTGCCGCACATAAAAGGTATGTGTGTGGTGCGTCTGGTTGCAATTATCTTTGTTTGGAAGAACAAATTTTGCGGCATCATCTTCAAGCATTACACGATAATGAACAAATATATAAATGCATTCATTGCCAAGAAGCTTTAAATCCGATTGATGGCAAATCATTTATTGACATCGATGCAATTATAAATCATCTGCGGTTGCATGAAAACAATTTATATAAGTGTGGTAATTGCGACTACATAAACAGTGCAAAACCACGAATTGAAAAACATCACTTGGAGAAACATTCAGACAAAGCTTTAAAAGTGGTTATAATAAGACAAGAGATAGATGAAAATGAGTCGGAAAAGCAGAAGAGAAATTGGTGTTGTGGTGTTTGTCCATGCAGAAAAACGAATGAAGACGATATAAAAGCACACATTAAGGACAAACATTCTCTACATGCGCAATACAAGTGTACTTATTGTTCGTTTCGCGATGATTCTGCGGATAGTTTCGAAAACCACTTTACTACGAACCATGCAAATTTAAGTCCGGATATAATTGTCGCATATTTTAAAGAAGAGGAGAAGGAAAAAGATGACAAATCCGAGAAAAAGGAATTATTTGGTCCGTTTGATACGACTCCATTATGGCTAAAGAATCGCAATGCAATTAAGCATATACGTGGTATTCTTCTTGATGAAGATGAAAATGCCATCAAGAAAGCTAAAATTGTGACTGCGACCAAGTCAGTTCCACCAAAGACAATTTCAACAAATGCTCCTATTAAACGAAAATTACTTCCAAAAGCTGTGGATGCTAATTTAACGATGACTAAGAAACCAAGTAAGACATTTTGTACAAAGTAAAAGAAAACATATTTAATATTTTTCACGTTTTAGGAATTGAAATTAGGACTCCGGAGAGTATAAATGGAAGTTCTTTACCGTTAAACGTAATTTCCACCAAAATCTCAACGTCTTGTTCACCATCGTTGACGGTTATTGAGATACCCGATGACGATCCCATAATTGAAACAGGGGCAACTAAAGAACATAATCATAAAGATCCGTCGCTTTTAAAACTCTCCACAATGCCAATACATGAATTGATGAAGTCCACTTTTGATTCAACATATGGTCCGCTTGGAACCCCTAATGACACATACTATTCATGCCCTTTATGCAATGTTAATGATTTTGCGGAAGAGTCTGCGATGAAAGCACATCTTTATGAGGAGCTGCAGTACAATAAATATGGTTGTGCATTATGTGAGGTAAAAACAACTAGTTTCAAAAAACTTGAGAAACATTACTCAGAGAAGCATTTAGCATTGTGTGAGAATGACTCTATAAGGGTTGATAAAAATCAGAGCATTGAGAATTGGATCAGTAAAGTTTTGGAAGTTCAGCGCAGAATAATATTACACAATTCAATGATGAGGAATACAATACCGAAAAAGAAATCAGTGAAACAAGTTAAAGAAAAGTCCGATAAACCAGTTGTTGCTTACCAATGTTTCCATTGTAAGTACACCGTTTCAAATAGAAATGTTTTAGTTGCGCATTCAAAAGCAGCGCATCCCAAGAATGAGGTAAACATTCAAGTTAAGTTTATAGAATTAAAATGAGCAACACACGGACTAAATACCGTTACGTCTCAAATTACAAATATATGATATATTTTTATATTTTTCGTTTATAATTTATATAAGTGATTTGAAAACTGCAAGAAGTAGCAAGGCTTTGTTGATGCAAAGATAAAATTATAACGTTAATTTCATTGTTATGAAAATCTGTTTTATAGATTCTTCTATGAATAATTTACACGACAGTTAACAAGTATTGTATTTGGAATAAACTTTCATACATTCTTTTGGAATTTGTTTCTGTATAATTTTATTCCATTTCGTCATACGAATTAAATTTCCTTAACGATCATTTACATGATAAACAATAGATAAGAGGATTTGCTTTGAATTGGGCTTGGATTATTCGGTGGCAGTGTGAATGACATGAACCAGCATGAACTATGTTTCGTAAAGGTGACCTTCAGTGAAAAATGAATACTTAGCTAGACGCGCACGCGTTATGTTCAGTATATTTGGCCTCCTCTATCACGTGCGATCCTGCATATGTTGCACTTTGTTCTGACTTAAGTCGGTTCATCTTTTCTACAAGCATCTAATGACTGTGAGCTCTGTTACTACGACTTACACCGGCTTCAGCTTGGAATCTGGATGGTGTCGTAGGTCAACTACTTTTAGAAAAACAAAATATCTGTTTCAATCCGTGAAGTATCGTAGCTATTACTGCATGCGGTGTATTAAATAATAATCATTGCTACGTGATATAATATTAATTCAACTTAAATAAAATGTCTGCAAAAGAAAAACCATCAAGTAAACGATTTTATCGTGCGGAATCCAGTTCAAATCTGATGGCATATCTCGATAGAGGCATGGTGGCAGAAGAAGAAAATCGATGGACATTTGAAATTGCTTGGGAAGCCGCGAATAAAGGTAAAATATTTAAACATTTTATTTCATTCATATAATCTACGTAACTTGTTCTCAAAGTTGGTGGAATTTATACGGTGATACGATCAAAGGCGTATGTGTCTACTGAAGAACTTGGTGATCAATATTGTCTCATTGGTCCTTATAAGGAACATTGTGCTAGAACTGAAGTTGAAGAAGGACCTTTTGCTAACCAAGCCCTAAATGATGCTGTATCTGCTTTAAGAGATAAGGGCTATAAAGTATGAATTAAGCAGTTTAATCAATTGATTCTCATTAAATTAATATTCAAAATTTAGGTAGTAACTGGTAGATGGCTTGTTGATGGCAATCCACAAATTATATTAATGGATGTTGGGTCAGCAGCTTGGAAATTGGATGAATTTAAAAGTGAGTTGTGGGATAAATGTTCACTGGGTGTTCCACATCTAGATATTGAGGCAAATGATGCCATTATATTAGGCAATATGGTAGCAGCGTTCCTAGCTGAAGTAATTGATATTTACATATGCTTTATCTCTAAGTAATACTTATATATTCTTCTTAGTTTTATGATGCTGCAGAAAAGACTAGTGAAGGTGCACCACCCCGAATTTGCGCTCATTTTCATGAATGGCAAGCTGGTGTTGGTCTCATAATTACTAGAATTAGGCATTTAAATATTGCCACTGTTTTTACAACTCACGCAACGTTACTTGGAAGGTATTTGTGTGCAGGAAACACAGATTTTTACAACAATATGAGTAAGGTGTGTTTGCATATAATTTTGGGACTTTTTCACAATTTTATTAATATTGTTTGTTTAAATGCAGTTTAATGTTGATGAAGAAGCTGGCAAACGCCAAATCTATCACCGTTATTGTCTGGAGCGCGCTTCTGCGCATCTCTGCCATACATTCACCACTGTGTCTGATATCACTGGATACGAAGCAGAACATTTATTGAAGAGAAAAGCCGATGTTATAACACCTAATGGTCTCAACGTTAAAAAGTTTTCAGCCTTACATGAATTTCAAAACTTACACGCATTATCGAAGGATAAGATTCATGAATTTGTTCGTGGACACTTTTATGGGCATTATGATTTCGATTTAGATAAAACATTGTATTTCTTTATTGCGGGGCGATATGAATTTGGCAATAAAGGAGCTGATATATTTATTGAAGCATTAGCAAGACTAAATCACATGCTGAAGGTAATTACCAATAAGAATGTTTATACATGGACCATGTTAACCAATTTAAATTTTAGGAAGCAAAGAGCGATGTGACAGTTGTTGCATTTTTGATATTTCCAGCAAAAACAAATAATTTTAACGTTGAGTCTCTTCGTGGTCATGCCGTCACAAAAAGTCTTCGTGAAACAATAAACGATATTCAGCAAAAGATCGGTAAACGGATGTATGAAGTTTGCCTTAGGTAATAACCACTCATCTGTCGCTCAGAAAGTTTATTTAATTATATATAATTTCAGTGGAAGAATTCCAGATCCTAAAGAATTACTTGAAAAGGAAGAACTTATCAGATTAAAACGCTGTATTTATTCATTAGATCGGAATGGTTTACCGCCAATTACAACTCATAATATTATCGATGATTTTAATGATCCTGTGCTATCATCGATTCGTCGTTGCAATATGTTTAATACCAAAAACGATCGGGTTAAAATAATTTTCCATCCTGAATTTCTAAGTACTACAAATCCACTTTTTGGATTAGATTATGAAGAGTTTGTACGTGGTTGCCATTTGGGAGTATTTCCGAGTTACTATGAGCCATGGGGCTATACACCTGCTGAATGTACTGTTATGGGCATTCCCAGTGTGACTACAAACTTATCAGGTACTTAAAAAATAATCAACATTGGGAAATATTTATGATATGTTTGAATAGGATTTGGATGCTTCATGCAAGAATACATCGCAGATCCAATGTCGTACGGCATATATATTGTTGATCGTCGTTTTATATCACTTGATGATAGTGTGAATCAACTTGCTTGCTACATGTATGACTTTAGCAAATTGAGTCGCAGGCAGCGTATTATTCAACGTAATCGTACTGAACGATTAAGTGATATGTTGGATTGGAGAAATTTAGGGGTTGTAAGTACTTCTATCTCGTGTTATCACTGATTACTAAGGTAAAACCCTGTTGATTCTAGTATTATCGGCAAGCTAGAATGAAAGCCCTTCAAGCTGTTTTCCCTGAAATGGAACGTGAAATGGAGCAAGGAATTCATTCGATTAAATATCCACGACCTATTTCTGAACCGCCAAGTCCAACTTCCAGTAAACTTACAACACCAGCTACATCATTACACGGTAGTGATGATGAAGATGATTCCATTGATGAAGAGCGTGAACTTGAAGAGTTGCGACTTCCTCAGTAATTATCCGGACATTGTGAATTCTTCCGGTGCTATAAATTAATAGTGGCCAAGTCAAAACACACTGCCCAAAAACTGCGTGTTTTTATTTTTTACGCTAAAAATTTTAAACTTAAAAGGTTTGAATAAATTATACTATTACTATATTTGAACGCAAAATATAAATAAAGGATTTATCTAATATAATTATTTATATTTGGACCAATAATCAATTTTATAAAGTACATTTTAGCAAACGTTTACCTTTTATAGTTAACGTACCTTTCATGCGACGTGTTTTTAATCTCATTTTGTTAATTGCATTAGTAATTTTTTCAGTTATTTTCACGTAATAGTTTTTATGAGCCGAAATAACCATTTTTTGCGCTTTCTTCACTTGGTCACTATTTTCATTACCAGTTGATAATAATTTGTTGATGTGATTTACGTTCTTCTCCAAATCGGTCTTAGCTTTTGCATATTTTAATCGTATGTCTTCTGTAGCGTTGTAGTTGAGGCGTTTTTTATAATATTTAAATCCTTTGTTAACAGAATGCAAGTAGTCATATTTACGAATAACGCACTGTATTGGTGGCCTGTTTGCAATGTCTTCAAATTCCTTCACGCTGATATTAAAATATCCATCAAATTTTTCAGCTTCCGAATGATATCTGGCACCTTGAATTTGAGGAAAGTTATCCGCGAATTCGGTCTCATTTTTTGCTATAATGAAAAGGTCGTTTAAACTTTTAACTTTATCAATTTGTGCCTTAAATTCTTTTAATTCATGTGGACTTGTTGACGAAACTAAAATGATTAGTGAGAGCCAAGTAATCAACTTCATTGTGTTTAAATCTTTGATAAAATAAAAAAAATTGGCGACTTAAATACAAAATATTTAGTGATATAATTAAAATAATATATGATGTACCTATCACAATTAGCAATAGCATATAAACATTATTATTATAACAACATTCCATCAGATAAAAGCTACAACTAATTATATTAGTTAAATTAATAATAGGAAATTCCTTAATTGCAATAATAATTAGACGTGGATGATATATATTAGACAAATTTACATTTAAAGGAAAATAAGCAGTCGTATTTTATGAAAAGCTCAAAAAGCGAATATTACGATATAATTTATACAAAGTACGTAACATGGGTTGATTAGCATCCATAATTTGCTCTTTAATTGCCTTTCTCGATGTTAACCGTATAAGATGCCATAGATCAACATAAAACTAAAAAGAAAAGTGAACTACTGAAATTGGAATATCGTAAAACATACGTACTTTCATTCCTTCGGCGGGACTGGGATTAAATTCGGGACTCACTTCCGTACAATCAATGTACACAGTTTTAGTTGGTTGTACAAGTACAGTATCAAAGTTTGCCTAAAAGTAAATATTAAAGTAATATGTTTTTTTTATACTTAAAATACAATCACTTGTTTAGGTCTTTCAAATCTATAAGCACGCATCTGAAATGCTATTGAACGATTGTCCAAAGTCATATTCCAACGGGACCATGTCATATTATAAACAACACTAACCAGAGCCATACAGAAATACAAATGATTTTCCATGGGCCAAAATTTTTCACACGTACCTTCCACGTACCAGAAAGTATCATGAAAAGGAAACACATCAATTCCAATTGATTTCATTATCTAGAAATTAAATGTTAAATTAAAAATTACAATTGCTAAGTAACCAATTTACATTAAAAAGCTTCTTGTATTTATAGTAAACGCCAATATGCTGATCAAATGCATTATTCGGAGCGCATTGTACATCTTTAATGCAAATAGTATTGTTTTGAATATGAAACTCCAAAGTTAAAATTGCGCATGTTAGTTGAAACGTTACCGTTCCGCTAAAATTATTATTAGTTTTTAATCTGTGGCTTTCAAAACTTATTTAAAATTTACTTCTTCTCCGGTCGTATTTCCCAAGCCTGAAATGGCAAATTTGTCCATCTTAATGTTGCAATCCCAAATGTTAAAAAACTTCCCGTGCGAAAAGTTACGTATCCTTTCTCTTCGATATTTTTAAAATCATAAATACCGTCGGTCGCCCACTCTTTATATTTCTTATCCCATCTTGTTATTATAGGTGTATCCAACCAATAGACAGTTTGAGGTAAGCTAAAACAATGGTTACATAATAAATATTGACCAATGAACAAAACAAACTTACTTAACAGTCAAAAGTATAAGTTCGTCCAAGACTTTCTCCTGCTGTACAAGTTCTTCCTCGATTTCTTCTGGAGTACGTCGTGCACCTGGTTCTGGTACTGCTGGAGGAGTATATTCAACTTCGAATGGGGCAGATAACAGTTCACATGGTTCAATTACTGAAAGTTTATCATTTAATAACGAATTAATGAGACATCACCTTATACTCACAAGTTGAAATAAATACTTCAAAGGATACCATTCCTTGTGGTTGCGGTGGTTGATAAAACAAATCCAATGAGTAAATACCACCAAGTAATGTGTATTTTCTAAGATTTAATACATTTGAGGGAAGATCAAGTAATAATCCATTTGCTGCAGCTTTCATTTCGTAATCTAAAATAGCCCTTGATAGTATTAAGAACTTAATAATAAATTTCAATGGCATACCAATTATTGTTAAATTATGTTCAGATGCACTCGGATATAATTGTTGATATGGAACCATAGGTGCCAATTCGTTTGGAGCCACTTCTGGTTCTGGCTCTGGCTCTACAAGAACAACCGTTCCGTCTTCTTGTACCACTTCCACTGGTTCACGAACCACTGGAACCCTATTATCATATTTGTATCGCGCTTTTCGTATAAGTTCTTCATGGCACGCAGTTTTTAAATCTGAAGACAAATATGTCATAAATTTAAGCATGATTAAAATACTAAATTACTAAATACTTTTTAAGTAATATGGATGTACATTAGGACATAGATACGTTTTGCATTTGTCTGTATAATGATCATATTTCGTATACAATCCACGAATTGCCATAAAATCGCATTTTAACGAGGCGGGGAATACTACATCAGCTTTCATTTCTGGCCAATTTAATTGAATGCGAGAACGGGAAGCTGTACGCACATTATAAGCTGGTGTTGGTAAAGTGACCGTAACATACAGACACATTGCAAAAAGATCTTCACTGATGCGATAATCCGCAGTAGGTATTGTTATTCGATTCATTTTCGTCTTAATGTCGCGTAAAAGACGATAAGTACAATGGTCCAAATTGGCTGCTTGATGGTTACGAAATTCTTCAGCTACCCATTTCCAATCGTTAATCTTTGATGGTGTCCTGACAAAAGGATCCGCAATAATATCCTCTAATTTTGTCAATAACTAAAAAAAAGTCAGCTTATTAGCTTATCGTCATTAATAGTCAAACAAATAGTACATTAATTGCTTCGTCAGTTCTTTCTCGACATTGCTCTGCTGTAACCTTAGGAATCTCTTTTTCCCATAAATGAATATAGGTATTCATGCCAGCAACATCCCAAGGAGCTGGTAATCCATCACAGACAAGATATTGTCGCCATTCTTCATCTGCTTGTTCTTTCATAGTCAATTCCTTATCATCTGCCAAACATTTCGCTAAGAATGAGTAAGTTAAATCTAATTGTTCTGTGCGTGCGTTATCCTCCATTCGTTCCAGTTTTTCTTTACCAATCGCCTGGCGTTTTTCCTCCAGAAATCGTAGACGTTCTTCTTCGAGTTCGTGTTGAAGTTCAGCTTCAATTTGTGCATCCGTTTTCTTTTCTACTTTCTTATCTTCTTCTTTCTTTTTGCCTTTCTTCTTAGCTCCTTTTTCTTTTTTTGCTTTTCCTGGTTTTTTCAGCTTCAATGCCTCATTCGAGTCTGCAATACAAAAACAATTTATAAATTTATTACAAATTATGTATAGTAACCTGTGAAAGCAACGCTTCTTTGCTGAGTTTCTCTCTCTTCATCGTACGATGATATTGATCGTTCGATACTGGATTTTCTCAAACTACTTCGTTTCGTCGGTTTTCCCTTTTCGGTTTTTGCTATATAAATAGTTAAATTGTTATTCTATTAGAACATTTTATTAAACGATGATTATACTTTTAGGTTTTATTTTCGATTTTCGTTCTCGTTCTGAAGCAAGAGATTCGTCTGAGGAAGAACTTGAAGAATATGAATCCTCACTTATTTTACTTCGTGTTAATCCGCTTTTGATCTGACCACTGTATTGGTCTTTGATTTGACTAGTTCGCTGTTTACTCAATCTGTCCGTTCCATCTTTACTGCTTGTGCTAGTTATCGATTTAATTCGATCCTTTTCAGTTTCATTTGCATCTTTTTCTCCTTTTTCTTCAGACACTTTTTCTAGCGATTTCTTTTTGCCTTTCTTTCCAGCCCCTTTTTCCTTGCCACCCTTCTTAGCAGGTTTCTTTGCCACTTCTTCTTTACTTAGCTCTTTTGAAGCCTTCTGCTTCTTCTTGGGAGGTTTAGGGGTAGCTTCTTCAGCTGTTGTTGTATCCTGCGTTGCTTCTTGAGCAGGTTCCGTCGCATTAATCGTTTTACTGGGTGTGGTTTCTGCAACAGCTTCTTCTTCGCCTTCGCCTTTGCTTTCAGCATCACCTGAGGCTGGTGTTTTGTCTTTTCCTTTAGCCTTTTTTGGTTTCCCTTTCTTCCCTTTGGCCTTTCCTGGCTTTGTGGTCTCTTCACCACCTTTGGCAATAAGGTCAGCAGATAATACAAGTTCAACATCTTTTGTAGTATCAGTAACGTCTTCGTTCTCATCACCTCTTGTCTGGATTTCGTCAGCTTCATCCACGATAGTTTCTTGTCCTTCGTCTTCATCTTGAGTTGCTGCTTCAACTTCGGTTGCTGTTTTATCTTCAGTTGCTGCTTCAACTTCAGTTGCTGCTTCAACTTCAGTTGCTGCTTCTTTCTCAGTGTCTCCTGCCTCTTCAGCCAGTAAATGTTCTGCGGATCCAGGTGTTTCAACATTTTCATTTGTGCTCATAATATTTAAAATGTAAAATAAATAATGTAATTTGCATATAATGTGACAATAAACGTCACTAAACTAACAGCTATAAATAGCTGATAAGCACAAAAACAACATTGTTTATTTTAAACAATTTATCTGATGTAAATTTAAATATTTCGATAGGATAATAAGGAATTAGAAATCGGTCAACATATTTTTCACTTAATTTTATAATAGATCCAATTAATGCATTTGATTTAATAATAAATATACAATTGTTTATTAATAAGTAATAATCGAGTCATTCTAATTCAAATGGAATGAGAACAAAATTGTATGGCTTATCAAATATTTCATTGTCATTGTTTTTTGTATGCAAATTTATTAGAGTCATCATTCTGTTATTCATGCTGTCCTACTCTACTTTGAAGGAGCTGCAACTTTTATTTTTCAGTATTTTATTGCCCGTCGTGTCTAACGATCGCTCACTTTGATAATATTTTTCTCGTAAAATTATAGCCACAATGGCTGAAGTTAATATTGTAGGCGTTCCAGAAGTGTTTGAAAATAAAAACATTTTTGTAACTGGTGGCACTGGATTTATTGGCAAAGTGTTAATCGAAAAACTTCTTCGATCATGCCCAGGGATTAATAAAATCTATGTTTTAATGCGTCCACGTAAATCCAAATCCATCCAAGAACGTCTTGAAGACATGTCGAAATTAGAGGTAATAATCACATATTATTTATTTTACGTAGTTAATAATTATTTTTTATAGTTGTTTAGTAAACTTCATAAAGAGCATCCTGGAGTCTACGCGAAAAAATTAATTCCACTTAACGGAGATGTGTGCGAAATAAAATTGGGATTAACAGACGAAGATTATCATACGTTAACTCGCAATGTTCATTTTATTTATCATATAGCAGCGACAGTAAAGTTTGATCAACCCTTAAAGGATGCAATTATAATGAATACACGAGGTACTCGTGAAGTGTGTCGATTGGCATTGCTAACGAAGAATATAGAGGTAGTTTAATTACGGGAAATTAATGGGATTATTCTTAATTAGTACATTTTGTTTTAAATTAGTTGGTTGTTCATGTTTCCACTGCTTATGCACACACGCAACACAATCCGATTGAAGAGAAAATGTATCCAGCAACAACAGATTGGAAGAAATGCATTTTGGCTGCTGAACGTTTAAGCCAATATGAATTAAACCTTGTTCAAGCACAATTTATGGGTCCGTTTCCTAATACTTATACGTTCACGAAGGGTTTAGCCGAACGCGTAGTATACGACATGTTACATGGGAAAATACCAAATATAATTACTCGACCTTCAATTGGTACGCAAAACAAGTTAGAGTTAAGTTTAGACTCGTTTACACTACCTGAAATTTCCAGTTATTGCGACATGGCGAGATCCAATTCCTGGATGGATTGATAATTTTAATGGTCCTGTAGGAATGCTGGCTGCGAATGGCACTGGTTTAATACGTATCAATCTACTTAAAAATACCATCGCAGATTTCCTGCCTGTGGATATCACAATACTGGGAATTATCAATGGTACATGGAATCGTATCGCGAATAGGTAAACAACTCTATAATAATTTGATTTATTGATCAAACTAGCAGTCGAGCAATTTTGTTTGCATTCTAAATTATCATCTGTTCAATGTGATTTGTATTATTTTAGAGAAAGTTTTGAAGAAAATGCGACGAGTGTGCATAATTGCAGTGCTAATACGTTTGCAAATACAACAGCATTTGAAGTTGCAGAAATGGCTTATAGTTTAAGCGAAGAAGCAGCCCTTTCTACTTGTGTGTGGTATCCAACATTACGTCGGACTGAAAATCACACGATTTACAATATTTGTTTCTTGTTCTACCACGTTATTCCTGCTCTATTTTTCGATTTGATCTTGCGAATATTGAACTATAGACCAGTGTATGTTAATGAACTGGAAGCTAGAATAATGTGTAATTAATTATGAATAATTTTTAGCGTTCTGAGTATTCAACGACGTATTTTTGTGGCTGTTAATGCTTTAAAGTTCTTTATTCTCAACGAATGGAAAATACATAATTACTCATTAGCAAATTTAGAATACATCTTACCTGAAAAGGATAAAAAAGATTTTGGATATCATGGCGAAACGATTGATATATACGATTATTTTAAGCAATGCATGTTTGGAGGAATGAAATATTTGCTTAAGGAGGATATGTCCAAATTGGAACAAAATCGTGCCCGACTTAGAATGTATAATTAATTGGCTTAAATATTCTGAGATAATTGCTTTAATATTTTTGTTTTAGTTTAAAACATGTTGATACTGTCTTCACATATGTCTGGTATGCAGCGGTATTTTATATGATTTTTATAAGATGGGATATTCTGGGATGTACATATGATCGACTAAATGCATATTTGAATTCATTGGAAACACCTGGATTTTCTAATTAATGTTTATAATAATCATGCAACGTTATGCAAAATAAATTGTATCAATAAGTAGCTTATGTAAGCTGTATTTAAATTCACAGACAATTAAAATTTATTATGACTAATTATGTTAAAGATAATACATTGCATTATCAAATTACTGATACCTTAATGATTCTTTATTACACTGGAAGTGCTCGTATTGGAATTACCGTTTATTCATTTATGTATGACGTTGACTCAGAAACAAGAAATCGTTATACATTTAATAAAGCTTCTTCTAATTATTACTTGGATTTCCTGAGCATTCTTGTACGTATAAAAGGAGCATTTAGCAACGAAAATGTATTGCAGTCATAGTTCACTGTTCGCAGTCAAAACAACTACAGTATTTTCTCAATCATGGCGAAATTGGTAATTATTATTATACCAATTAATTAAACTAAATAATTAATGATTTATATATTTTCTTTGATAGATTTTAGCCGTTGCCGCCTTGGCATGCGTGATGCAACTTATTGCTGCAGCAGTACTCCCGCCTATGGCCACTCATATGGAACCACCAAGAGGTGACGATCCAACAAAGTTCAAGGATACTCATACTAGAGTAGCGAGAGGATATGGCGTTCATGATGAAGAACACGAAGATGAACACGACGAATATGATCATGGTCATCATGAAGTCCACGAAACCGACGACTACGCACATGGATCTCATGCTCATAATTACGATCACGAACATGACGAAGGATACCATCACGATGATGATGATGACCATCATGAATATGAACATGACAAGCACCATGGTGGTTACCATCATGACTCTGATGAAGAAGACCATCATGGACATGGTGGTCATGATCACGGCCGCGTCGAAGTCAATCATCACGAAGCTGACTTTGGTCAGTTTGCCCAAGCACATGGCAAGAAACACACCAATGTTAACCAACAACTGGTCAAAGAAAAGGTAAAGAGCTACCAATCTGGCTATGAAACTCAAAAGGTTGCCGTAAACAACCAACAAGATGCCTTCGCTGAAGGTTCCATTCAAATGGGTCAACATGGACATGTTCATGACGCAAATCTATTCTTCGAATAAGCTAATATGCAATCGATGATACAACATAACAACATAACTTGTATATTTACAAATATAAATACATTCTAAAGTAAACCTATTTGTGACTTTTTTTCCACATTAGCTGATTGCTAGAATTTGCAACAGATAAGACCATTATATAGCATCGAGCTTTTACCTGGGTGCTTCTATTTTTTAAACAACTATACTTACATTTTTCAACAGTGAAAGAGATAACACTAAGTATTAAACCTATAATCCACAGAACGAACAAGCCCTTTACATGTGATAACTTTAATTTAACAAGGCATAAATCTTTGTTTGGTTGTTGCAAAGAATGTTGAATTTTAGGATTCGTATGTCGTAAATTTGCTTCCAATTCCCATTTATACAACAAACCAAATTCCCATACTTCCAGTAAAAACAGATCAATTGTTGGAAGAAGCACGGAATTCTTCCTTACTTGCAAACATGTGTACTGTCTATATAAATCATCTTTCATAGCTCGATAATGCGTAATAACATCCTCTTGTAAATACTCGCCAATGGCAAAGAAACCTATGTGAAATGTAATTAATGTGTGATGTTATCAGTCAGCATGTTCGTTGACAAATTAAGATTAATGCATTATAGGTACTCTACCTGTAATTAGTCTTTCGGTGCCGAATGCAAAGTCCTTTGTTAGCGAATACATGCGCAATTGTTGCGCGTCACCAACACGAAATTTATTATAAAGGCGTTGATAAATGACCTGTAAACATAGATTCGGCTTAATTCATTCAACTAGTCTTGCGTCAATAGCTAATAATTTTTTACATTTACATTTTCATCGGCTTCTAGCGGAAGTGCCCAATCGATGGCCATTTCAGCCCAAAGCAAATTACTTTTAGCCAAATCGTCCGCTGTATTGATGAACCCTTCATAACTTTGAAATAACATAAATCCATTATAGGTATAACAAAATAAAATAAATCTTACTTGGCGACAACAAGCATACTAGAAACTCTTGAATTATACGTTATTGACATTAATAACGAGAGTAAAAAAGTCATTGTATAGATAAAACGTAGATGAAATTTGCCTGGAATCTGTGTAGATATTACAGGTTGCAGCATAAATATAGATGCTTTCGTTAAAATGCTGATATTCTTTAGATGATTGTCAATCTCTTGCCTGAAATTATGATTGAGTACTTTAAATTCATTATAATTGTGTCGGGTATTGAAATTATACCAGTAACTGTTGATTATCCGAAATATTAATGAGATGATAATAAATGATAAGATTATACATGCCCATAAATAGGTGTTCAATGCACGTATTGGTGTTAGCCAGCTTTGAACTAGTCTATTAACATTCATTATATTTACAATCAGTGAAGTTCAATGACTGTTTAGATTTACATACCTTGGACCCGGAACAATACACGAGACGCATGAAAAGGCCGTAGGTCTTGACCAATCCGAATATTTTAATCTTGAAGGAAGCATAAACAAAGCACCTAAATGTATCAAAGCAAAATATACAGTTAAACGGTAGCTTATTAGCAATTAATGCATTTTAACTCACTAAATCCAATATCGTACTTTCCACTGACGACACCGCCAAGAATACCACTGCCTGTCCAATTAGAAGACACATTACCCCAATATTCAGGATCGTCAAATACTTCCACGTTGAATTTAAATCGCTTAGCATAATGAAGAATTGCTTTAAGCTCCATCCCTAATTTGCTTTCTATAAAATAAATATTATTCATTAAATATGAAATTTTAAGGACTGTTTAATACACACCAAAATGATTGTACGGTATATAATCAACTCCGCCAGCATATAAAAGTTTATATTTGTTAAATTTAAATTTATCTGGATATAAATTACTTCCATAACAAAACGATTGATTGTTGAAATACCACAAGTCCAATTTGAGCCATTTAATCTTGGTTCTTTTACGGACATTGAATGTGTAAAATTCGCAAACCCCATCACTCTCAATTTTATCGTTGTAAATTGTGTAACAAGACATTAGCAAAAAGTCATTAATGTATTTCAGTGTATTAAGGTACTCTTCATTTATTATCTCCAAATTATCTATAGAAGTTTTGTTATTGAAGATTATTAAATATCGCCGATTATTGTAACGTGCTACTGATTTCTTTAATAAGTATTCTTCAAACATCTGAAGAGTTTTAAAGGGTTCAATAGTATTAATAATTATATTTTGGCAACGCTCCTTTTCCGGAAATATTAAGCTATTTTCATTCAAAATCATACGTGGGAAATCATGAGTTGAAAGAGAAGTTTGCGGAGTGTTTGAAGTTAATTCTAAAGTACATATTGGAATAAAATAACGATTTACTATCAATGATATCACTATATTAACTTGCACTTCAAAATCAATCACTGCTGATGATATCATTCTATAAAATAGTTTATTATAATAATGTACACATAAAGTTAGAGCGCGCGTGTGTCTGACTAGATTTATACATAGATTCCGTTAGTAAATTATGCCAGCAACAACACCAAAACAATTGTCACAATATTCTGAAGTGTATGATTATTCCCTCACTTCATACACTATCTTATTATCAATAGATAGATAGTGTCACATCACGAATGAAATATATGTTTGAATGACCACTGAATATATAATATACTGATCGTGTCGGAAATAACTTATTAAATATTAATCACAACAACAAGTTCTTGTAATAGCAAAATTCAAGTGAAAATATATTGCTATTAACTGTTTTTAATAGAAATTCAATAAATAAAAGTCATTCTTCTAATATTTGCTTAAACATTTCTTCTGGCAGACACTAAGTTTGATTATTGTTCATTATTTTTTATATGTGCTTTGCAACTGCAATGTGAGTATGTTTTCGATTTTCCCATGTTAAAGCGCTTTGCTTGTTTTCTCTTTCCAAAACAATAAAATAGTTAACGTGTCTCCTAACATGACTGATATTTATGGATTAATGCATTATTGTGTACCGAGGGCAAAGTCGCATATATATTGTGGGATTTATTGTAAATTGGCAAAAAGTGCAACGTAGTAGTTGTTACAATAACAATAACAATTACAAAAAAGAAAGATTTTGGTATTATTTTAAACTGATCAACAATTCATAAAATAAAGGCAGTATTATGCTCTTTTATATCGCTACCATTTATATTATACAATGCATTAACCATTATTATATAATTACATGCTTATTAAAGTTATTTTAACAAGATTTTTTTATATCAGAGAATCTATCTGCCACCTATGTAAATACTGAGAAACAATTTCTCTATCGGACAACGTCGGATACATTCATTGACTTTGACAGTTAATAGTTTCGGCTGTTCTTGTCAGTTCGTGTTAAGTGTAACGGTTTAGTGCTTTAGTGTTTTACAGGTAAAGTAGTAGCTTAGGACGTTATTATTGTTATAGATAGTTTAACGACGACGCTTATTGTTAGTTTAGTTGTGAGGTTTATTTAGTTGAGTGTTCAGAGATTCGGACGATAGGGTAACTGTGTCGGTATTTTATAATCAGATTGTTTACTTTCATATTTGGTTCAATGGATGCACCTCGTAATTTAGCAGATTATCTGAAAGCAACAATTAAACAGAACACAATGAAAGATGTGCAATCTTTGCGTCAAACCAATCGTCGGGAGCGTAAAAATATTCGTGAGGCAATGCGTTCAGAGCACCGGGTAATAACAAACTCTCCAGTCCCTCAAACACCATTCCCACAGAGCACAAAAAAGAATAAAAGGGCTAAAGAAACAGTTGCTAATACAATTGTATTTGAAGAAAATACAAGTTCATCAAATGATACCACTATAAGTGCAGTGCAATTACGTATGGAACAGCTAGCTAAATGGCGCGAAAACCGAGAGAAAGTGAAAGCAGCCCAGAGGGCTAGGGCAAAACCATTGTTCAAAGCAGCATGTCATATGGACAGGGACAAGCCAGTCTTTTTAACAACAAATAACAATGATAAAGCATTCAAATTTGCTGCCACTGATCATAAGTTTAAAGCACCTCGAAATGTGGCACCCATCAGTTTAACCAATAAGAATGTAAAACATTTTTCACAGAAAGTACACACAAAGCCAGGCCAAAATACTACACAAAATAAGATGGTAAAAAAAGTTACTTATAGTGCCTCAGAGAGTGTAGTAAGAGATGTAACCTCAAAGTCTGAAAAGATACCTATGTTTGATGAAGGTATGTGTATTTATTTAATGTTAGGAAACTTGTCATGAATATCAAATTTGATTTATAGCTGAAATAAAGTGTAAGACACCATCCAGCAAAGGGTGCACAACCAAAAATTATAGGAAGACACCCAGATTAAAAAATAATGATACAGAATCAGCTGAACCAAGTGTCATTGAAAATACAAACCAAGATAAGGATCCATCCCCAGTGCGATTAGAGAACAATGAAGAGGATAAAGCACAGACTAAAACACCTTTAAGAAAAAGTACAAAAAGACTTGTTCGTCAAGTACGATTAATGGATGGTGTACAAAATGATTCAGGAAATGTATTTGATCTCAGTGACAATACTGTTGCTGCACCTTCTGAAGAAATGTAAGCCTAAGTAACCATAACAAAAGTTTTAATAATCTGACATTGTATTTGTTTAAAGCAATTGCCTGCCTGAATCTACCTTGGTTACTGACTCAACTGAAATTAATTCAACATTTACTGTTGAAAACACACCTGAAATTAAGAAACGAGATTCACCACATTTTAGTCCATTTGTTACAATGTCACGAGGTAAATCAAGCGCTCGGAAGGAAAGTATGCATATGCAATCAACTGGAGCTTCTTATTTCTATTGTTTATTAGATAAAGAATTGGAAAGAATACAAGCTTTAGTAAATAACTGGAATAATTACAAAGTAAGTGCATGTTAATAAAATATGTATACATAGTATTATTTTAAAATCTGTTATAGGAGGAAAATGATCTGTCTGATGAATCAACTGATTTAATAAATGTTGCAACTGGTCAATCCACTTTGCTCATGTCCAAGAAGATGGCACAGTTTCGTTCTCTAATTGATAGGAGTGTGGAACCAACTGATGGCCCGAATGTTACTGCTACAGATTTATATGGTTTTTGGGATATTATAATGATGCAAGTCAGAAATTTGGATAAACGATTTGATGATTTAGTTACATTACGTAACAACAATTGGGAGGAACGTCTTCCTAGCGCCAAAAAGATGGCAAAACCAAAACCTATTCGACGTCCGCAACCAAAACGAATTGCAAAAGAAATTGCTTCCTCTAGACTTCGCGAAACTATAAAAGCTGCACGTGCCAAGAAGCAAACCGAGAGTTTACACCCGGTAGAATTTAATGGTGGCTTTTTCAAGATTAAATCCCCATTAAAGGAAAATGGTATGAACAGCGAGCATAATTTGTTAAGATCTGTCATAGATACAGAGGCACGTAAAAGTATAAAGGGTTCGCCTGGCTTAGCTATTATGAGGGCTACTCAAAACGCACATAATTTTCATAATGAGTTAACTCCTCAAAAGAGTATATTGAAGTCTGCCACACCGAAATCGACTATAAGGCGTGCTAAATCAGTTTTATTTAAACTGGATGATGAGGAAATACAAGCTGATATGGATCTAATTAACCTGGAGTCTCCCAAGGACACACCTAGAAAATTACGACGATCTCAAAGAACACGACTGTCTTCATTCAAAGAGAATGCTTAACATAATTTTTTACTTCTATAACTATGCGATATGTAAAGTGGTTTTTATTACAAATGCAAAGAAATTGGCTTTATGAACAATTGAATTTGATAAATAAGTCGT
This sequence comes from Aleochara curtula, assembly GCA_963978815.1. Taxonomy (NCBI): domain Eukaryota; kingdom Metazoa; phylum Arthropoda; class Insecta; order Coleoptera; family Staphylinidae; genus Aleochara; species Aleochara curtula. The sequence continues at coordinate 14,392,518 of OZ022215.1, read as the reverse complement.
ATACATTTTTTATATAGATCTGGATTTAATATTATGGACATTTGTGCTTTGTCATTAGTCCTTTTGCCTTATACTTTGTAGAATAGTTCGCAAAGTTTTCAGAAGGTCGCGCAGTGTGGTCTGAAATAAAATAAATTACCTATTCATTCTAGTATGTGAGATATCGTACTTAATTATTTCACGTGCCACTATATTTTATTCCTTTAATATATACACGTGTATTTTCTTGATTACATTATTTTCAGACTAAAATAAGGCTTTATTCGTCCAAAAATTAAGTTGCCTGCCATTACATGTAGATTCATATCAGCGATAGTTTAGGTATATCCCGAATGTAATTGATATGATAAACCATTTAAGTGCTGATTTGATTATAAATTATTTTTAAAAACGTTAAGCAAATAAGTTAAAAATATAAATATATACTATAGTTAGACTACTCTTAAAGTTTTGATATGACTAATTGTAATAACCATACGATCATTTTTAAATTAATGAAGAATATAGTTATGAAGAGTACTTACACGATAAGATTACTATTTTTATGTATGGTTCAAACTATAAATACATATGATTTTGGAACATCAATCACATCCTCCAAGATGAAGTACTCAGTACAGTTCTTGTTAGCTTTTGCTTCCATTGCTACTGCAATGAAACAATTACCGGTAAAATAGTTGATATATTTTCATTAATATGTATACTTATAATTTATTTTCTTCATGTAGCCTGGCATGTTCAATCATATAAACCATCCAAGAATTCCATCAACAGGATCAGGTAACGTAACATGGGGTCTATTTAATGCAACATTGGATCACTTTAATTCCACTAGTAATGAGACATTCCAAATGGTATTTAAATTAATCTGGACAAGTCATAATAAGATTTAATATTATTATGTTTACGTAGCGTTTCAATTATAATGCGCAATTTGCAAGGAAAGCGAATCCTCCAATTCTCATTTACGTTGGTGGTGAATGGGCAATTGATGAGGGTACCTTAGAAAGTGGACAAATCTTTGCAACTGCGAAAGAAACTGAAGGTGTAATGTTTTATACGGAACATCGGTTTTATGGAGAATCCTTCCCAAAACGGTAATAACAAAATTTATTATCAATATAGTTTTTTATGTACATAAATTTTATTTTAAAGGGATTACACGACAGAAAGTTTAAAGCTGTTGACCAGTCATCAAGCCATGGAAGATTTGATTGAATTTATTAGATCTCTTAAAGAATTTAAATGGTACAACGATAGCAAAGTTGTGTTGTTTGGTTGTTCATATTCAGCTAGTTTGGTCACTTGGACTAAAGTGAAGCATCCTGATTTAATTACATCAATTTACGCAAGTAGTGGACCAATGGAGGCAAAAACCGATATGCATGGTAATGTCATTATTAAATTATTATAACAATCACATTAATTTAATGACTGTTGCAATTAGAATATTTGTATCTTTCAACGCTTGTTTTACAATCGGCATATTCCAAGTGCGCAACTATAATTGAGGAAGGAATTAAACAACTTGAAGAGTTATATCTGAAGGATGATGAAGGAAGAGCAGCGGCGCAAAAGAAATTAGGGTAATATTGCGATGTTGAAATAATCTGAATAGATCTTAGATGACAATTACAACATTATAGTATTTGCGTCCCGAAGAAGGCAAATGAGCCATTGGATCGAGCAACAATCTTTGAACAACTTTCCGCATACTTTGGTTCCATGGTTCAATCCGATTTAAATAGATTGACAACCGAATGTCAACGTTTGGTCGATGCTAAAGGAAACTCTTCCATGGAGAAGTTTGGATATTTCTGGCGGCATGGCGAAGACGAATCGCATTGCCAACGTGGTAATTATGATAATAATAAAATGTGGTATCAAGATACGACAATTGAGGGAGGAGACATACGACCATTCTTTTATCAAAAATGTAATGAATTTGGATGGTTTGTTACCACCCACGACCAGAATCAAATATTTGGCACAAGTGTTTTGCCATTCTACTTCCGTCAACTTTGCCGAGATGCATTCTCAAGCTCGTAAGTTGCATTAATTTATCTCTTCTCCATCAATTCTTAATCTTTCTGTTTATAGATTTACGGATGAATATATTGAAGGCGCTATGAAGAAAACTAATGCTAATTATGGTGGAAAGCATCCAAATATTCGCAAAGCTGTATTTGTTTATGGTCGAATTGATCCATGGGCTCTAGTTGGAATTGACGAATCTCTTAATGATGAAGCATTAGTGTATCATATTGAAGGTTACATAAACTGGTTTGTTTTCTTGGTTCATTACTAACTTTTCTGTTTATAGGTGCTGGTCATTGTTGGGATATGTTTGCTGAGTCACCCAATGATACTGAAGAAATGGGTAAAACGAAGCGCGAAACCAGAGCATTGCTCAAGAAGTGGTTATCCGATGACGCATAATTTACTTAATTGTTTATCTTGTTTCTATTTTAAAGAACTGATAGAGTATTTAAGAGTATTACTATCTGAATAAAAATACTTCGTATTACACACATGTTTTGCTTTGGAACTATTCATCCTTGAATTCAAGTGTCAATCTTGATTATAGTTTAACAATAATATTATTGGATCAGGTGTTACAAAATTAGATTTAATCTTGAGATTTAAGCGTATCAGTTAACTAATATTATAATGAACTTTAATCATTCACGAAATGATTATTTCCAATCTTTTTCAACGTGAGGGTTTTGCTCTCGATCGTTAAGTTATAGGTGGAAGTGCGTCAATAAAATAATTAGTGCGCAGATATTTATAATTCGGATTCTTGATAAGATAAAAAAAATTTGGCTATAAATGGAGGTATTTCTTAATTTCGGATTAATTTTTAAAGTGTTCTTTCAATATGAAGTATTTTGGTTTAATATTATTAGCATGTGCATTCGCAAATGCCTTGTTGGCAGAAGTAATTTTATTACATCATTTGAAATTGATAATGTTAAATTAATTATTTATTTTATTTTAGGACTTGGCAAATGGAATGAGAACTGTAGCTTCTATAAAAAGTGCTTCTATTAAGGTTGATCATTTTAATCCGAATGATGCAAGGAAATTCGAATTGGTACGAATATTATACGTGTTATAAAACTTTTCTCATATGTGGTTTGTAGCGATTTGTGCTGGATGGACAATACTTTGGTGGTCCAAATAGCCCCATTTTCATATTACTTGGAGGCACAGAAGAAATTAAAGTAAGTGCGTTAGCCAGTGGTCAGATCGTAGACTTGGCAAAGGCACATAAGGGAAGTTTGTTCTACTTGGAGCATCGATACTATGGAGGAAGTTATCCAACTGAAAATTTAAGTATTGAAAATTTGAAGTATTTAACTGCCGACCAAGCTTTGGAAGATATTGCTGAATTTATCACCAAATTGAAAAATAATCCATCATTTGCCAGAAGTAAAGTAAGTTATTATATTAAAATATTGTTTCAAATTAACTTCTTATTAATTCCTTCCTATATAAAACATAGGTAGTCCTTGTTGGCAGTGGATACAGTGGAGCACTTGCAGCATGGGCAAGGATAAAATATGCAAATCTTGTGGAAATTGCGTATGCATCTAGTCCATCACTTCTTGCAGTGAATGATTTCAGACGTAATATTACGTTATTATTAGTGCGCACCGCACCTATTAATATTTTTATTTCAGATTATTTCGATGTTGCAAGTCGTATTATTTTATCGCATTCGCATGATTGTTGGACAGCAATTCAAGCAGGTTTTAAAGAAATGAAGGATTTGATGAGCACCAATGAAGGACGTACGATTTTAACTAGACATATGAAGTACGTATATAATGACGATGCAATATCATTATTACTTTTATTATTTTAGCATTTGCACTCAAGTTGCAAATGGTGAACCAAACGAGACTCATTTCTATTATAGAATAATAGCTCAAAAATTGGGATTGCTTCTAGAAAAAGCAACACCAGGTGTTGTGGATAAGAAGTGTTCTGCTTTGTTAAGTTTTGATGGAACACCATTTACAAAACTTGCACATATTCTTCGAGATGATCATATGTGTTTATCGGAGGATTATGAAACCGATATGGAATTTTACAAGGAAATTAAAAATAGCAAATTCAGCTGTATGTTCTTTTCAATTAACCCTTGATTGCGCAGTTTAATGTTTACATTTCCAGCACGTCCATGGCTATACCAACAGTGCAATGAATTTGGATTTTTCCCAACTGCCGATCGGTCAAACCAACTTACTGGCAATTCATTTTCACTCAATTTATTCCACAGATATTGCGCGGAAGCCTTTGACGGAAAGTAAGTGATCCAATAATTTATACGCAACGTAATTGATAAACAATAATATTTCAGGTTTACGCCCAACATTATTAGTGCTAATGTTGATAAAACTAACCAGAAGTATGGTGGTTTGAATGTAAAGACTACTAAACTTATTATCGTGAATGGATTAGAAGATCCCTGGTTTCCTCTAGGATTTGTAAGCGAGAGTCCTAACATGCGTGTACTAAATATTCAAGGTGCATCGCACAGTCAAGACTTGAAGTCAATTACAGAACAAGATTCGCGTGAATTGCGCGCGGCTAAACAACTTGTTCTAAATGCCGTTAAAAAATGGTTGTAAATAACATTATAAAGAGCATTTGAATCTGTAATTATTAAAAAAAATATAACATTTGTATATTATGACTTAATTATTCCGGATAACTATGTAAATTTCATATTTATGTAATATCAAACTACTTCTGCAACTTTTAGTGCAAGGTCATACCAAAATTAAATGTATATCAATTCAAATTCCTTTTTTCCTTATTTATGCATTAAAACTAGTTCATTTTTTTGCAAAGAATTGGAGTAGTATAAAAGCGCATCGTGAGTCTTCTGATGCATCATTAACTGATTTGCTTCTTCTCGAGTTGAATCAGATTATTAAACAATAACCATGAAAGTTTTGGTAAGATTATAGTATTTTACGAAATATAATATAACAATTAATATGTACTTATATTTTATTCAGGCTTTATTTGTGTGCGTATTTGGTATTTCCATTGCCGCACCATCTCATACAAATGTACACGATGAACATGTACCAATTATTGGCTCAAATGGTGTTCCACTCGACACACCTGAAGTACAGCAAGCCACAGCTGAGCATTTAGCTTTCAAGGCGGAAGCTAAGGCTCGTAATGGAGATAAAGATTGCACCGATAATGATTCTTCAAGTACGTTACAACACTTTGTTAATAAAGCTCAACATAAAGTGGGCATTCATGGATTCCATGGAGATTATCATAAAAAACAAACCGTCTCACCGATTCACCACAACAATGTACAATCCGTACATCATTTCGGCCACAAAATTTCGAATATGCCTGTTACTCCAATCAGCCATCATCAAGTTCAACATCATGTTGTATCCCCTGTAAACCACCTTGGTGGAACAACTGAACAACAAATTGGATCTCACTTACATCAAGTACTTACTCATCAATTGGCGAATGGAGTTAACATTCATCCAGTATACGAAACCTCCCATGGAGTTCCTGTTATCAATGAAGCAGGTGTACCAGTAGAAACCCCAGAAGTACTTGCTGCTCAAAATGTTCACTTTGCTGCACACCAAGCAGCCCTTGCTCGCATTGCTCACGAAGAAGAAATCCAAGCTCAAATTGACGTGACGTCAGTGAAACCGATTCACACTATTTCAAGTGGTCACGTTTTAAAACCCCATCAAGTTACGTCAACGCATCATCAAGTTGTAACTGGAAATACCGTGTCTCACGGTGTTCATAATCTTGCTTATGGTACTTCCGCGACAATTCCAGTGAATCATCAATTACCAATTTATCAGCAAAATGCAGTCAGTCATGTTGTAAGTCAGCAGGTTAAGCCAACAGCTAGCCATCATCAAGTCGTCCCAGGTTCATATTATCAAAAACCCGTTATTTCGGACCACAAAGTATCACACGTTGGCGTTCATCCAGAGGCGTATAAAACTACTGGCGGATTTGCAAGTGTAAATGAGCAAGGAAATCCCTTGGAAACTCCGGAAGTGCAAGCTGCCAAAGATGTCCATTTTACTGCACATGCCGCAGCATTAGCTCATCTGAAAGAGATTGAATCACTGAATCCCTCAGGACATGACGTAAATAATGAAGACGACCTTTCAGGCACTGATTGCGAGTAAAAATATAAATGCGAAATATTTTTATTTGAATTAATGATGAAAAACACGCCATGATGAAATGATAATTCTCGAAAGAAATAAATGCACTTAAAATAACATTTTATACATGCATCACCTGATTGATATTAATTTTATAAGTGCTCTTGATCACACTTATAAAAGTTTATTTTACTACTTTTTATTCCTTTTATCAGATTTTCACCTTGCTTTGAAGTGGTGAACGTTAATAGGTTTACTACTTCAAATTAATAGAAAAGTGGATTAGTTCAATCAGTTTAAAATATCACAAGTATGATTTATCTAGTACAGGATATAGTTCGTAAATTTATATCATAAACAATTATCCCGTGCGGGGTTTACAAGTATCCCCCATCGGGCGCCTCCCCAGGTGGCGGATAGGGGAAAGCTTGTCAGTAATGGCAGGTACCGGAGAAATTAAATATCCGGGGCGGACCAAAAACTTTCAAAAGTAATATTTGCAATAATTGAGAGTTTAAATGTTTATTTCATTTAAATATTACATGAATTAATTTAAAAGTCAGAATTTAAAATTTAGTAATATGCATTTTTACAAAATTACATTCAACTTTAATAAGGTTTTTAGACATAACAATTGAAATTAATCAAATCAATGCACCTCAATTGAATTATCAAAAATGAATGTCATCAATTCATTCGACAATGCTCGTTTGAATGAAAATTGATGTTAAATTCGGAACTCCTGAAGCTTTTCTCTGCACGAGCAATTCCCGTCTAAATTTGGCCATTGTTATTCGTAATTGTAAGCATTGTCAAAGTAGCTGTGCATTTACAATAAGTGTATTGGCATTAGCAATCAAATTTCCCATGAAAATTTGCACAATGTACGAGCGCGGTATTTATTCGTTGGACTTGTTCACGAATGAATTCGTATAGAATTGCTTCAGCTCGCAAATATATAAAATACACGTATACCATCTATAGGTATAACTACATGATTTGTAACACGCCTCCACGTGCAGAGTGGCGGCGGCGGCGGAAGCAAGCATCTCTTGGCGTGTTTCTGGAGGCAGCATCTCTGCTGACGTCATTTGGCTTACGCTCGTGCTGCTATCGACGTCATTGTGGTAGGTCGTCGCGTGCTCTCGCGCAACCGATCGGTGGCGGCATCAAAAAGGGGGCGAGCGCGCACCGCCGCTTTCGCTCTTTATCCATGCACAACTACGTTCACCACCATGCATGCACGTGCGTTTGTGTGCGTTTATGTGCTGCAAAAAGGGGAGGAAAACGGGCGAAAGCTCGATGGCATTCTGGCACAGTGAACGCAACGCGCACATGCTCTCGAGTATCTAGGTTTATGTGTCTCGAATGCCACCATCGCGGGGCGGCGGAATCGTAATGTCGTTTTAATGTATGACATAGTAAGCGGGGCGACGATTTTACTAGTTTTACAACACGTGCTGAGACAGGCATGTGAAATGATTGCGAACAACTGTTTGAAAATAAAAGTTTGATATCGCATCAATTCCGCAAGAAAAACTTTACCAGGATCATCGAATACATTCGTGAAATTAATGAATTTCACATGTTATCTGAATATGTTTAAAACACGAGTCATCAATGAATGAATGAAGCACTTGATGAATCATTTATTATAAGTAGTAAATGGACGAGAATTCGATACACTTAGTTAGACGTTGAAATCATGATACAATTTCGGCAACTTTCGGTTAGCGCAAAACCGCTTGGCGGCATTGTTTTATGAGATTTCGGCCTTTAAGAATTGATGGTTGGTCATCGACGTTGAATGATAAATGGCCGTATACCATTTAATCCATAGCTTCACACAACCACCACTCGTCCAGTGTAGTCAAGCAACAAACACGACCTCAGCGCTTCTCTTTTAATCCTTCATCATCCTGCGCAGGAATGATGTGCATACGTCATTTGGTGCCGAGGCGCTCCAACGAATAACAACAGGCGTGCTTTACTTGACGAGTAGATGAGTTTCCTTTCGTTTCGATTAGAAACACGGGTAGTTAGCGTTAAGCCACAGCAGCGCTGGCCTTTTGCGCTAGCATCGCTTTTTGCCGCCGCCCCGGAGCAAAAAGCCATTAAATATGAAAAACTCATTAACAGGTTAAATTTAATAGAATACTGCCGGCGATTAATTGCACGTAATTAAAAGACGAATGCATTTACAACATGCTGCGGCATCAAGTCGGCTACTGAATACGATGAAATCCTGGAAAATATCCTGCGCCCTGGTCGGGCATGACAAGAAAAGTTTTCAAACAAATTTTCATAGAATAACTTTACTCTGACGAAGGCAGGAAGGCCTTCTTTTGCGACAAATATTGATTTACAATACGAGCAAACTTTTTCAATGTTTTTCAATCATCCCGCAAGCGTATTGGTTGGTATTGGTCGTCGTGATTGGCGGCAAACTTGTAAACAGTTGGGCGTCTTGAGTGCAAGTGTTCGGTGCGCGCATTTGGTACACTCGGTGGCGGGCTTTCGAGGGGATGCGTACGTCGTTTGGGACGAACGGCGGCGTCGTCGCAGCACGCACGCTGGCGGGAGCCGCCGCCACGAAATATTCGGGGGAGTGGAAGAGACGCATGCTCGGCGCCGGGAGCGGCGGCGTCTGGCTAGAGCACAGTGCGCGGTCGAGCAACGTGGCGGTAACATGTCCTGCGAGCTCCGTGCAGACACCAGCAGCGCCGCCGAGGACGACGCGAAGACGACGCTGCATTGCCGGCGCTCTGCCGCCGCCACATGGGCGAACCGCGACGACGTGAGTGGCGCGACCCGTAATTCGGCTGCGTACTCTGAACTAGCTGTCGGTGTCGTCGAAACCAACCAGCAACTCCAACGCACGACCACCACGGCGACGGCGACGACGACGACGACGTAAGTGCAGCACGTGTCGCGCGGCTGCAGGCGGCGGACGGCGGACGAAGAGTTATGCGCGCACTGCCGTAGCGTGGCCAGCGAACGGTGCGTGCTCCGCGAGTGCGTGTGCGTATGTGCGGCGGCGGCAATGTCCTAGGTGGGCCCGGCCAGCAACGCCGGCGATGCACGCGTAGAATTTGCGCGTGCCGACTTTTGCGAACTTTCTTTTTGTTTTTCGCCGCCGTCTGTCGTTTCGTTTTTGCAGCGCCACGATGCGCTCCGGCAATTGGTTTTGATGGTCGTCGTCACCGATGTAAACACGTAGTCCTCGCTCGCGTCGAGTAGATAGCCACGCAGTGTGTGTTTGTCCTGTTTTTCATTATTACTACATACCTCTTCTCTTATCGCCGACATACGGGCTGCTGCGGGCAAAACGGGTACACCATAGTAGTGAAACGATCTAAGCGCAGTCGTTTAAATGTGAAAACTACGGCTAAGCGCAGGAGCAGATTAAATTAAATTTAAGGCTTAGTAAACGCAGTGTGACAAATACATAAGGGGACCAACACGTGCTTAGAATACGGACAAACTACGTAAAAAAAGTTTTACAAGAAAATACCTAAGTACTACAAACGAATGAATGAACTTGGTCAGTGAGTGCGTCGAATGAACTCGATCAGTGATGGTAACCTGCTAGCCAGTGAGTCTCCGAAGTCGTTTGCGATGGCGTTGGCGAATATGACGGCGCGTCCTGAAATTGCAATGGAAGAAATGCTTGCGTTCTTTGATAATAGTACGTTGAACGGCACACTTTTGCTGCCAAACGAAACGCACGTTCCGCATTATCCGAGCGGCTATACCCTGCCACAGATTGTATTTGCGTCCATCATCGTCACCATCCTGATGGTCGTGGTCGTCGTGGGCAATATGCTCGTAATTATCGCCATTACGACGGAGAAGGCGCTCAAGAACATTCAGAATTGGTTCATCGCCTCGCTGGCGGTGGCCGACTTCTTCCTCGGCCTGATCATCATGCCGTTCTCGCTCGCTAATGAGCTGATGGGCTATTGGATATTCGGTGCGTGGTGGTGCGACATTCATTCGGCGATGGACGTCCTCCTCAGCACGGCGAGCATCATGAACCTGTGTCTCATCTCGCTGGACCGCTATTGGAGCATCACGCAGGCGGTTGAATATCTCAAGAAACGTACGCCGGTGCGTGCCGTCGTTATGATCACCGCCGTCTGGCTGCTGTCGGCGCTCATCTGCATTCCGCCGCTCCTCGGGTGGAAGGTCGAGCAACAACCGGACGACAAATATCCGCAGTGTCAGGTGAGTGCGTACAATCTCAGTTGCGCATTAACTGCTCGCTCGTCCTGCTGAAAAACGAGGAGTCGACCCGGAGCGTCCTGCACTTTCACTCATGCGTCCTTGAGCATCGGGCGACATTATGCACGCTTAGCGAAACATTTTCAAAACCCTTTCCAGTCTTGCGACTCCGATTACATGCAAACGCTCGAAAGCTTTCAAGCACTTCTGCGAACATTAACTGGAACGATCATTGCTGAATTTCGGTCAAATATTATACCTCTTGTTTCTGCTCGCTCAAAAATTGTTGAAAATTGTTATAATGTAAAATGCAAATTGGTTACGTCCCAATTAAGCAATGAGTCGAGTTTCGGCTAAACGACTTGTAGGATTCGTGTTTGAAAAGACATCGTTGCAGACACGCAACATTATTTCGAATTCAGTGGAACGGCTCAAAGTCGTATCAGCGACTCTATGAAAAACGGGATAAGTTATAAATTGTGCACGAACTTCATTTGCATTCGTTTTTATATGCGCGTTGCCATTCGTCGGCTCGTTCATTCCATTCGTTTCTTTCATTATTATATCCCAAGCTCGGCGCTTTCACTTCCTGCACGCCGAGTCGGGGGTTGCCCTACAACCCCCAACGATTCGCGGACTTGACGTGTAGGGCTCGCCGCAAAAGTTCGATATCTTCATCGGGCGTCTTCGCACGTAGCTCTTTAAAATCGTAAAAACCCAGGGAGCAAGCACAGCCACTTTACTCATTTTTAACAGTCTGCCAATGCACTCCCAACGTGCACCGCACCACTTTCCTCCACATAACTTTTATAATGTGCAGAATGCCTTAATGGAATGTTATCCCAGGTTGGGGTCGCCGCTCCTTCGCGCTCCTTCCTTTTCGCCCCCGATGAACAGCAGCAGGGTGCAAATTTCTTGGGCGTACACAATGTTAAGGAGTTTTGCGGATGCGTAAAGGGATGAATTGCTAAAGTAAATACGAAAAAAATATTTGACGACTGAAGAACACTCAAAATGAAAAATTAACTTTTCGTACTCGAGGTACTTCTTATTCAAATGAGTTTTCGGTGTTTAGTTTTGTTCACGCGACTGACTGCGTTAAAATGAAAAACAGTCGTAAAAATATTTATGCGTCTGGAAATAAAGTTTATTGTTAATTTTAATTTGAAATAAAATAAAATTAACTCTATCGGATTACAAGCCGGGCAGTGGGGCAATGTGGATTCCAGGAAAATGTAATTTTTGATGGCGCTGTTCCATTTGCAGTTTCATTTGCCTGCGGAATGAGCGGAGAATATTAATTCACTTCACAGTAACCCAGTAACAAATTAAAACTTTGTGATTTACGCGCATTTCTTTAGTTTTTTTCCACGGTATCGTGTCGTACATTCTCGCCGCTTTTTCGCTCATCACATTTTCCATTTGTTATTGGATCGAAAAATGTCACTCCAATGTAATTACACTTCATACTTACACAATTCTTCTTCTTCTTTTCTTCTCAAAACAAGAGAAGAATGTTCAGAGTGGTCATAATTTATCATCGCATTGAATTTACGTAATAATCATTTTTAGCTGTTTACGATTTGCCAAATTTTATATTCATTGGCGAGTAAAATTAATTCGACGCTTGCACACTTAAATTGCTAAATGAAACAGTGCCAAGTCAATGCTGCGGTTTGCCATCTGCTTGTTTTTACAACGCGACGCGCACAAAGTGTGTGCAAAGTGTGATACTTTCTATAAACATTTGCCGATAGTTTCACATCCTATCTGTAACGATGATGTATTAAATTTTTATATACAAACACATCCCTGCACTAAAGAATGCGATGCGCTGCGTGTTTTCAACAAGATTCCGTATTGGTTGCCATCAGGCTTTTCCAACTGCTACAGAGTTTGCTTACATTTGCTGCGAGCAACGTCAGCTGCGGTCGACTAGCTGAAAACTTTGTGCTTCTTCAAACAACGCGATTTTTACACGCGCTTAAACAACTTTACTGCAATTAGAGAGTAAAGTTATGAATAAAAGAAGAATTGTAAGTGAATTGATAGACTTTTGCACCATGCATAGCATAAATAAAATGTATTTTCTTGCGCCGGGAGGAAGTGGAAGAAGCGGGAAGAAATCTTGTGCGAGACTGTTCCATATGTACACAGTCAGACAGCGCACCCATCCCGGAAATATATTGCGAATTATTTTGGCCAAAGTGCGTTCGCTTGGAATTTTTCGATTGAATCGATTTTGTCCCCTTGTGGGAGAACACGTTGATGAAACATTCAGTACGCCAGGAGAGAGCTCCTGTTGTGCAAAGGCAGCAGGCAGCAGCAGGCAGCGAGTGTGCGCAAATGTTTGCATGGAAAATAGCGCATCGTGATAGCCCGTATGTAATGCGCGCGCGCGTGTGCATCAGTCCAATCTATACAAAAACCATAAATTTCCAACAAAATAAAATATTTATAGATGCGCCCTCGACGCGACGCAGCTTTTCGCCCGTTTTTGGCCATGCTGCACCACCACCACCAATACCAGCCCTGGCACGTCGGCGGCGAATGCATTCAATGCGTCGACCGTATTGATATAAATCTTGTCGCAATAATTCATCAAATAATTTTATATTGCCGATCTTTAGGTTTTTTAACAATCTGAACAATGGCTAACTCATCGAAATGTTCAAAGCCGTGCTGGAACAGGAAGGCATAAAATTTTAATCAATATTCATAAACGTGAGATATAAATCATAATGTCGATTATTTATGGCTGCATATTTATTAAATTACTAGTAATAGTGTCACTATTTTATGCTAAAGTTAGATTTAAAATCAATAAGTGATGAAAAGAAGAAATGTTACTATAAACGACAAAAATAATAAATTAGATTATTTAGTTTAGTGAAAATTCGTTTAAGAAAACTTTAAATGGACGCATTGAATTAAGGATATAAAACATAAATCAAGCAGGATAATAGAAGCATATCACGCATGGTTTACAAAAGTGTTTCTTTGCCTATTTGTGGCAGTTCGCTCATGAGATTTTTCCAGATGAAATTCAGCCAAGACTGGCGTAGTCCCGTCGTGTAAACTCGAGAAACATCTTGTTGCTGGCTTGCGCCATAAGTTTTTTGCCAGCGTTCTGTTGTGGAAATTCAACGGCTGCGGTTTTCTCTTCAGGTGAAAGGTTTGTGCGCGAAGAAACTAAACCAAAAGCATGATACACATGTTGTTGGTTGGTATGCAGGTTGTGCACGCTCTCGTTGGAAAATCACCGCACGAGTATGACACTTAAAAGTTCAAGTAGCTGAAAGAAAACACGTGTTATTTGAAAGAAGGCGCACGAGTGCGTGTTTACAAATGCAGTCGGCTGGACTGCACGGAATGAAGAAAATCCATTGCAACGCGCAGAGTTGCGCGGGCGGCAAATTAATTTTAGATTCACTCTTTGTCTTGACGGACTATTTCTGTGCGTGTCATAAATTATATGTTTGATGTAAATATTTCCACGAAGAGGCCAGTGCATTAACGCGCTGAAGTAATACATATTACGCAAAAATAAACCGCGTTGGACGAAGAACAAGAAGCGCGTGTAAATTTATCAACAGGCGAATTTATTGAGGAGCATCATAGTGCATGAACTAGATGTAGGTACGTGTTGTAAGATAATAGCCAGGTCGTTTTCGTGGCAAACGTTAAAAGAATAAATCAACGTGACGAGTGGATTCAATCGGTTCGTGGAGCACACGCCGCCACCGCTCGCTGCCTCCAGAAAAATCCTCTTTAATTTGCAGCGAGGTAGCGTCTCATCTGCTTTCTCCACGTATTCGTCCCCAAACCACCCCCGACGTGCGCTCCGCACACATAAATTATCCAAATATCGGAGAACGATGATATGCACGACGTGAAATAGGAGCGTACTTTATCTTCGTTCGCCATGTTATGTTGTTTTCCATGATTCATGTACTGCAACTACATTAAATGCAACAAATTGCTTCCGGCGTTCAACTCGAGAAAAAATACTTGAATAATTATTTGCATTAAACGCTCAATGCTTAATGAGCATCCAAGATTTATGAATTAAACTCTGCGTTGCAGTGTGCATCGGTGATTTGCAAAGATGTGAAATTATTTATGCGTTTTTAGCCATCTCGTTGAACATGATATTCAATGAACTATTCACGAATAGCGTAATTCGCTTTGATCAAATATTAAATAAATTATTGAACAAGCAGAAAACTTTCAACTTTGGTGTTTACAGTAATGTAATTTTTAATATTCATCGTAATGCAAAAAAAGTGAACGAGAATTGAATATTATCATAGTATACTTATGTTGCTAAACTACTACTAGTGGTAGGGTATTCATGCTACAAAATTAAATCAGAATACATTGCATTATTTAGATCAGTGGGTGCGCGCTTTCATCTCAAAATATAAAATATGGAGAACATGTGAATACATAGTGTGCACTATGTGTTGATCCTTTGCTCGTCGCTCGAGCCGCTCCCGGTTGCCATAACGAATTAATCGTTGGATTAATTTATGCTTTATGACTTTCCACGCTCTTCCGGAACATTTTGCCGGCGAACGCGCATCTATGCTTAATGCGCGCCCGCGTCGAACACTTCCATGCACACATAATGCGTATGAGTATTGGACAAAGTTTGATTTGCCACCGTTGCCACCGTTGCCGCCGTTGCCGCCGCTGTCGCCGACGAATAAAACGTTAAGACGGCGTGAAATTGTGCGTTGACACGTTTGTTTTTGCCCGGCCATTAATAACTTACTTAAGTCGTTTTGTATGAATCTCTCGCACGCGATATCATTAATCAAAGTAATTGGTTCCCGTCACATAAAACACTCGAAAAAATCGAATTAAAATAAAAATGCATTAGCAAAACGGATTTCATTCTTGATTACCTACAAACGATAAAAGTACAGTAGATTTCAATTGAATTCTAAATTGTTAGACTTTTTATGGTTAATTTAATTTAGATGAAACAGAAATGCACTACAGTTGAATGTCAAGAGATGTTAAGACTCACAAAGCACATTTGAAATACATGTTAGTGTTCTATTTATAAAGTACAGACATAAATAAGTCGAAAGAGAGCTCAGTATGCACACAAATAGTGCTCAAATGAATAATTTTGATGGTCAAATACACTTAGAATGTATTGGATGAAATATAAAACATATGCTGATAGGATCAAAAGCGTGAAATTCGCGAGAAAATACTACATACCCGCTTTGCTTTCTGCTGCTCTCAATATTATTGCTTTTAACTTTGTGCGTTTTCGCTTGACAGCTTTTCATCATGAAACGTTTGCGATGTGGAAATATTATCGACTTTATTTTATTTAAGTCTGCACATCTCTCAAATGTATATTTGCTTCACGAAAACATTACGTACCTACTCCAAAATGCGTTTTTTATTATACTTAAATTATTAACGCTAAATTCGGAAATTTCGAGTTGCTGCTTCGGTTAATGCGCAAATAAGTGCTAAATGCTAATTACAATTGGGCAAAGTGCATAAACAAAGGCTAATTACGTGCGCAATTTTAGAATATTTAGTGCACGAGTGCACATATTGGATGGAAATCCTAAAATACAAATTGAATTCGTGAGTGCACGAAGCAAACATCATAAAACTGCACTTGCATCTTTTTTGTGTGCGTGTGGCGTGGTGTACTTCAGCATTTTGAGTGCTGTTCAATGGCGTTAGTGAATAATACGTGGATCACATTTAAAGCGTGATAGAATCGCGTCTTTGATAATGAAACTTTTATTGGCGCGGACAGGAATTGAAATTTTTGATGGCAGTTAAGCGGCGTTTTTCGCAGTGCAGCAGGCAGGCAGCGTGTTATAATTAAATACGTAAATATCGGGCATTCGCGTAGATGAAATATGCGAAAGGCAAATTGCACGTTGCTCGTTACTCACTTTGCTGGTGGGCCGCGCGAAATGTGTTTTTGTTTGCGTTTAATTAGGCCCGAAATTGTTTTACGATTTCTCGTTACGAATGTATGTGCGCCAAGTGCGATGCATACGTGTGTAACGTGCGTATGTATGCGATGCGGCATTTATCTATCGTGCACACAAATGCCCGCCAGCTACGTGGCGGCTTCGGCGAATTAGTATGCCGCCCCCCGATGGAATGCAAAAGGTAAAGAACCGCCGCGAATGCATCCGCTCCGCATACAAATTAATTGACGTAATGTGTGAGGGTCTAATTTATATCAAATGTCGGACAAAATGTGAATGAATAATTTTCGTTTTTATTGCACCTCATCCTCTCGTTCTAATAAATAAAGCAGATTTCTGTTATATTCGCGATGAACGTCTCATAAAAGTTTGTTGTTAAATACGGATGTGTTTACGTCTTTATCAATTAAATTTTACGAGTTAGTTGCTTAATTAATCAAATTAATCAGTTGTTATACGCAAATGATTTTCTAATGATATTTTAATAGATTTAGATTGTTTAAAAGTTGACTATGTTTTACTTACTTACATGTTTGTTTAAGAGGATAAATTTAGGCAGGAAAGTATAAAATATAGTGTGGTTTTTGCATAAAATTTTTTGTGACCTTCTGGCATTGTCTATTCTCTTAATGTGAAAAGTTTGGCAAGATTGTCAGAAAGTTGAGGAGGTTATATGACATTGAGAGGCACATTTTGTAAGTTTGCGCGTGATGAAACCGAATAAAACGATTATTATCTTCATTTTGCGCGAACCGAGGTAGGAATAGAATGCGGGTAAATTACGGACGCTAATGGCTAAACGTGCGCGCCGCAATAAACTTCCACACAATGAATCGATGTGTGTATGATGGATGCGCATGAACGTTCAACATTCACTCGTGCCGCACTAAAACTTTATCACTCACGACGTGTGTCGTGCGAGGTGAAAGTGCGCCGCACAGGAGCGTACGGGACTTATCCTTGAAGGAAGAAAATTCATGCAAATGTACGCCATCAGCATGTAGCGCGCCAAATATGCGCATTGCATGTGGGAAAGCACAATTACCATCACTGCTGCTCCTGCTATTGCTGCAGATCTAAGGCAATTGTAACAAAGCGCCAGGTGAGTAATTAAATTTGTTGCTCGTTACGTATTTGCCGGTTGGCGAACTTCACGCGGCATTAGGTCTGCCAACGCCAAACTCACTATGCACTTCGCTTTATATCTTTATGCCTCTGCCTACAGGTGCATTCTCTGCGCTCGTTGCCAAGAATTATGATAACCTATACTCGCTTTCAAACGAGTGCTTTTGCTAGTTTAATCTCACGAGAGGTTCTTCATACGTTTCATTAACCAAAGAATAACTTGACCTGAAAAACCACTGTGAAGTTTCAAAATTAAAGGATAATTACATCCTTGAGTAATTTCAATGAATTATATTCATGTTGTTTGTTCCATAAGTATCACGAGTTATTTTAATCAAATAGTTTCCAAATCTACCACGCAAAATTAAATGCTTTATGTAATTAATAAATGAACACATACATAACACAATTATATTTCAAGGGGTTGAAAATTAAACACACACTACATGCGTATCAGAAGTACTAGAATAACTAAAAGTATAAGGAAATTAAAGCCCATATTGGGTACTTACTCCTTAATCCTTGGCTGCACACTCCTGGATGATCGAAGAATTGGTGTTACCATCATAACTTATCCAGACATCGAAGACGTGTGGGGGGTACCACCCATCCAAGTAACGGCCAAAGTGCTGGTATGCTGCGTTCCTACAAGTTAAAGCATATGTTGGGTAGGATGAGTAAGAATATAAGAAAACTGAAGCCCATATTGGGTACTTACCTCATAATCCTTGGTTACTCACTCCTGGATGATTGGAAAATGATGAACACTTGCGAAAACACTACTGAAGATTCAAGATTATGATTTACCAGTACAACTTATTCAGGCATCGAAGGCGCAAAGGGGTACCACCCATCCAAGTAGCCGCTTAGGTGCCTATATGCTGCGCGCATTTTTTCCCCAATAGTACAAATTTTTTCCTCAACATATCATTTGAGGCTTATATAATAATTATTTTCACCATAAATTTGACAAATCACTTTCTATGTTTATTAGAGTGAAGTATAAATAAATATAACAGAATCAGAAAAAAGTTTACGAATAAATATGCCACACATAAAGTAATAAAGGAATCAATTTTATACAAATACAAGTAAATAAAGCAAAGCAAACACGAGAGAAATGAATAATTGAAAAATTCAACTGGCGCTCGGTGCAAAATTGCAAATCAATTTTGCAACTTGATTTGTGTGACACATAAATACAGCACATTGTTAGTCATAAATTGGAAAACTAATAAGTTTATATTGTGTTATAAATTTATATTTCTGCAAAAAAAAATATTGAATAATAATCTGTATCCAGCAGTATCCATCAAAATTTGCTTCAACTCGGTTTTTTTTATACAAATTTACAATGCAAATACGAGTTTCACAAATTGATTATTTACACGACGCATCTGTCTTGTATTTATTTAATTCTTTTTTCATACAAATATGAATCGATGTGGAGAAATGCATTTAGTCACGTTCCAGCTTCGCATCAAATGTTTAAACAATAAATCGCGGAAAATATGAGGTTTTCACGTAAACAACCAACGAAATAAGACGAATTGTTTATATGCTTTTACAAAGTTTAAGTTTTAAATATAACTAAGAACTGAGTTGGACTAGCAACTTGCATTATGTTTAAAAAGTTTTACGTTTCTTAGAATTTAAAACAAAACACAAATTGCGAAGCGAAATTTAGAGTTTATTCTAAATACGAAATTCCACTAAATTTACGTATTTATTAATATGTTTAAACAAGTATTAAAACCATTGAACAAAATGAAGTGATTAAAGCAAAATGATTGGAATGCTGTTGTCAAAAAGGAATTTGTTTAAAATTTACGATTCTGCAATTTAACCGTTGAAAAACACATAGTGAACGAGTCGGAGAGATTAAAATAGGTGTGCAAATAATGCGAGACATGAGAAAACATTTTCACTTAATGCTAATTAGGGGCAATTAGTACGAGTCGCTTGAAAACTACACGAATTGCGCGAATTCTCTGAGTGCACTTTTAGTGCAAACAACTTCTGATAGTATTTTACGGCGATGCGCACTGATACTCGTTAATGTCTTCGTGTTTTATTTACTATGCGTTTCCTACTGAAATATTCCTTTTAGTTTTTCCCTCATGACTATTAAACTTTCCCGATACGTGCGTGAACTTTATTCCCATTTAATAAAAGTTTATTGATTAAAAATCCATCAAACTAGACGAGTGTACCTACTACTTATAATTTTATTACGTGCATTAAAATCACTCGCATTAATATTTTCATCAAAGCTGAATTAAGCGAGATTCCAACATGTAGTCAAGTTTTCATTAAGTCACTTTCATTAGTGTCAATTAAAGTTTAATAAATTCAGTCTGGAATTGCGAATATTTAAGCGCGGCAGTTTAAGGCACAAGAGGGTAGAAAATTGAAGGTTCATTGTCGTGTATCCAATTATTGACACAACGAGCGCATAACTTTATCGCATAAGTCAAAGTTTAGTTCAAAATAGTTGTCGAGTGTCAACACTTGAAATACGCGCCCGTTGAGTGCGCAACGACGACGACGAGTCGACGACTCATATATCATAGATCCACCGACCGCAAATGTTGCGAATAACTAGGCAGCGAGCATGTCACTAAAAGTTGATGAAAGGATATTAAGTCCTAAACATATAGCAACTGCTGGGCGCCTTTTGTAACTTTAGATCCTTCATCAAGATACGGTGCTGTCTCCGCTCGTTCGCTCGCTCGGCTGTTGTTACCTCAAAAGCGCGCGCTCGTGTTGTATGCGGGGGCAGAATAAATATGCCTATTAGTGGCAGCGTCTAAAGAACTTAATTAACCTGCGACATGAACATGCATGCAACACTTGCCATCGGATGTGTCGCAAGCGCATTGATTTTATGGAAATGATTACAATTCGCGCCTTGCGCCGCCACCGCCGCTGCTGCCACTCCTGAATAATTAATTAATACTTCCATTCTGCCATCATTATGCAAACGGAAAATACTGCGATATCAAAATAGTTTCATCTGATTAGCATTCAGCGACAGCATAAATGATTTACTTGCTTCAAAAACTTTCCCTCGCATTTGTTATAGGTACCTACGTATCTCCTCGTTTGCTTATATATCACCTGAAATGACATTCCGGAGGGACTTAATCATTGTGTATCGTCCATTGAAAATGTCGACATGAAAATATCTGCTGGCGGAATGAAAGCGCTTCAGTCGTAATTTATTCAATATTATGTAAATTTAGGATACCTACGTTTGTACGAATTTGCCAAAACGAGATAAACGCATTTAATAAAACGGATTATTTATTTTTGAAAAAGGTGCTCCCGCTTATCCGCCTCTGCCTCGGAATGTTCATGCTTTTGTTATTCTGCGCGGCGGCGAAGCAACAAGAGGCCAAGTGTGTTTCTCCTTTCGGCGGCGCTACCATCACATCACCTAATATTCCAACCAATCAACCCCAAACATCTCGGCAGGCTGCTCGCATGCTTAATCATTTGCGAAATTCATTTTACACGCCCCCGCTCTCACTTTCGCTAGTGCGCCGCGACGCACTATTGCAGTCCTGCCTGATTCATTGGACGTGTTCCAGGCGCGCCGCCGCCGCCGCCGCCGTCGCCGCACGTCGATATAAGCCGGAATCAAAGTGTGTGTACAGCGGCAGTAAATTAACGCAAACTTTTGATATGAATTTCCATTAGTTGTTTGGCTTCGTTGCCGCAGAGTCACACTCGGTATATGTAAATGTTGGCGGCGCACGCGGCGTCGTCGGGGATGTTGAACTAGCTGCGCTGGATAATAAGAAGAAAACCGCAAAACCGTTGCTTTATGATCATGAAACCGACATCCGCTTTACACTTTATGCTTTTCGTATACGTTTTGTTTACACGCTTTTAAATGCATATGGCTTAACGTTTTAAATTCGATACAATTATACCGGCGATCAAAGAACTAGATAATTTCAAAGAACTAGACAAAAACGGGATTGTGTATAATGAAATTTGCTATTAAGTGCTGAAAACACTTTAGTAGTTCTTCATGGTATAATAAAAGTCTCTTAGGATTATGGAGAGTAATCTCTTGATGGCATCGTGTGTGTGTGTGTGTGTGTGTTTACGTTCGATGAGCATAATGTCATCGTAGCATGTGTATCGATTCTGCATTATGGATGCGCACCCGAAGCGAAGCGATATTAATTGATTGCTGATGCAAGTAGCGTATCTACATGTGCGAAGTGTTCAAACGCCAATCAACAGAGAGCCAGAAGGATGGCTGTTTAAGCCTCTTCCTGGAACACCTTCGTACCTTGGGTATTCAACGTCCTTAACGCAAACCAATACGCGCCGCATTACATGCACAGCCCGGAGTACAACAAACATGTACACAAATCATTTGCGGCACAAATCATTCAAAGCAAATATACGAATCCGGGCAAAGCGGGAGGATTGGGATAACGCTTGCGTCGCGCACGCGCCGCCATCAGACAATGCATTATTTAACGTGTGTTTAGGTGCGTCTATCCTTCCTCTGCCGCCGCCGTCGCGCCGTCGTGCGACGCGTCGCTCATCGGCTGATTGCTTCAACGCTGTTTTGTCATATGATTTGCCGCTCGATTATTCAATGCCGTATTAATAATGCACGAGACCGAAAAACGAAAGGCTGCGCCTCGTAAAAGCAAACAGATGTAAATAGGCGCGCGCGCGCGCACGATTCCTCCATTATTCATCCCACCCCCAGCGCAGTGTGTCAACAGTTTTCACACTCTACAATTATATCGCGACAATGTTTTAAAATAATCACCGATCCCGCTCCATTATTCACTGCATTCATTTGCATTCAGTTCGCGTTCGATTTACCTTTTCGCGATTTCCAAAATCTAATTGCATGCCATGTGTGAATAATCTCCTGTTAAATATTTATGTTCAATAGGTACATATGTAAAGTATCAGCGTGGATATGATTTCAGGTCCGATAAACTCATGTTTATTTACAGATATTATCTAAACCGAAATCGAAATGAACTCAAATAAATAGAAATCGCCTGCTGATAAGGCTCTATTCAATGAGTGATTACCGAAATTAATTAATTATCGGTAAATGGGGACTAAGCTAATAGAAAATATAAAATTAGTGGAAATTATGACACAACTTAATTAACTAATATTTATTCCCAATTGGTAAACGATACGATCATTTGAATTAATTTTTTAGAGTATATCATTATTACGTTTTTGAAATACATACGAAGGTACTAATTATGTTATAATTAAAATAAATGTGCTAAAATGATAAGATCAATTAGCAATTAATTAAAAAGATTATTTATTACTGCAATTAATATCATTTCGTTTAAGTGACTTTAAGCTTATTTGCAATTCTATTGAGCTAGTTTAGATTCACATCATTTGCTGGCTTCTTCGCAATCTACACATAGTCGTCTAATACAAAACGTCAACATTGTGTTGTTGGTTGTTGCTTGTTTCTTGTTTCTTAAGCGCGCAGGCAGTGCTTGCTTGCTCTGGCGTTTTGCGTTTGACAATGACAAATCGTTTAGCATCGCTTTAAAAACTGTTTGTCGGGCTCAAACAAATGTTTACAACTTTTTACCGTACGCGTTCGTTTGAGTAGGAGTAGTTGCCCTCGACGCTGCGTCGTTTTGCGCGTGTTTCATTTATTTTTTCCGCGTGCGTTTCGCATCCGCTTTATTCACTTCAATTCGCTGTTCATTCGTTTATACTTTTGTGCGTCGCTTTATCGCTTCAGTCGTCCTTTTTGTCGTCCTGCCTTCTTTCGGTACCTATCTGCCTATTATGATCAGTGTTTACGCAGCAGCGATAGAATTTAATAATTCATAATAAAATACATTTAAGCGCATTCGATAAATTGAGTTTTTGGCTAAACGCACAAAAGGCATTTTCGAATAATAAATTACACTTGAGCGGCGAGCAACGAGAGGAAACATATGCGTTTTGAAGAAAAAATGGGCACTTCATAATTTAGGTTTTATTAGCGTTGCGCGTTTATGGCATTTCCTGAATTTTGAGGACGGAAAACGCGTTGGCGGGAAATGAATGTCAACAAGAAAATTGTTGCGTCTTGAGGACGACCGTCGAATGATTAATCATCGTGCCGCATTGTGTACTCGAAATGTTCAAACAAGCAACATTCTCAATGCGAGGAAATCCTCTCGTTTTTTTCGGTTATCCCTCCGAAGGATAATAGAATATTGCGCGCATAATAAAAATGTTTTTGCGGCTGTGAAAAAATGATGATCGCGTCGGTGGTCGTCGAATTAAATTGCGAATGAATTCATCATGATTTAATGTGATGCCGAAATAAGTTTATAAGTAATTAATTAAGTTTCGTCGCTTGATGAACACGTTGAATGTGTTTTGGATGTTGTGCCTTCGGTTATAATGCGAGGAGGGGAGGAAGGGCGCGCGTTGGAGTATTCTTAATTAAGTTTATGGGATCACTTAATATGAAAGATTTCTAAACTTATTACAGCAAATCATTTAAATGTTTTGGAACAATTCAGTGCCACGGGCCTAATAGCCCGCTTCCATTACCTCAGCGCCGCCATTCATTTGTGCGGTTTGTGTCGAATTAGGCGGGGGGTGCTGCGCGTCCTCCCGCAGTTTATACGGTGGCATAATCGTGTCCTACATGAAAATCAAAATCCGTCTCTCCTTTCTATTTCCTCTCTCGCATTTCACTCCATCACCGAACATTTCTATTCCATTCATTCGCCTGGTGTTTTGCAAGTCGTCCAACTCTTGTTATAAACTCTTTTACTCCCCTCACCTTTACTTTGCCCCCCTCTCTCTCTTTCTCTCTATACAATCGCTACATGCACGACGCATTTGGTGTGGCGCATTAAACTTGACAATTTAAACATGAAAATCTTCCTTCTCCTAACGTTCTTTCAAAGCTCGCACTCGCATTTACCGAGTGTTGCTCAAGGATTATCCTTCCTTTTCCCTCCATCAAAATACTTTTACCGTAGGCTTTTAAATGAAACAATTTTATTTCGTCATAATTAAAATTCCTGCCTGGATTTTAGGTAAATGTTTTGTGGGGAAGCAGATAGATTTTTGACAGGTGTATTTTAAGAACGTCAAGGGTAAAAGTCTCGAAATTCCGAGACACTTTGTAATAAGATCCCTAATACTCGCCTTCGGGGAGAAGGCAATGGAAGCAAATCGGTGCTCCACATTTCGTAAGGTTTCCGGTTTTGTTTCCGGTGAAGTGCGCGTCACGTCAGTGAAACATTTCTCTCGCGACTCCGGCATTGCCAATATGGGTGATCGCATATTTGCTCATGCGCCACCAAGGAGTGCTCCTTCCTGGATTTGCCTTCACGTCAGTGATAAAACATTAAATGTTACCGCCCTGAGAGAGAGAGTGCTAAAGCGACTGTGTCATTCAAAAAACGATCAAGTAATTAACTAATAAGTCACTCGTGATAACCGCTGATCTCGCAGAAGGGAAGGTACAATCATTAGGACAATACAAGTATAGAAATGCTCATTGTTCATTGTTGGTCAAAGTCTAAGAGAAACTAAGAAATTCTTTCAGAAAGCATTTCGCCATTGTTGCTAAAGCGCATTCGGCTGATTGAAGTACCTGGTGTATAAGCGTGTAGTACGCCCGACTTCCATTAGCAAGCATTAGGGGCATACCCCGAATCAAACATGCACAATGTTTAACCTTCTATGCACATACGGCCGTTTGTGCGCAATGAGATTGTTTGAGATTGTTGAATTTAAAATGGAGCAGTTCGCTCGAATCTAAGTGAGCTTCAAACATAGTTTCACTTTTCGGATTCTAATTCCGTGAATATTATAACAATGCCGCTTAGCGTGCAAGTGTGTATTGTACGCTAGTTTGAACAAGCACTCGCAAACAATGAGGCTAGTACGAGTAAAAAATGGGTTAATATCGTGCGCGTTTCGAATATTTCCGCGTGAAATTCTTTAACTGGTGCAATTATGGTTTGCTGCCCTTTTATTTTCTTGTCAGCGATTTAATTAAAAATTCATTACATAATATCAATCAACTACAGTCGAGTTTGGAAAGACAATGAGGTTTTTCTTGTTTTTAATTCTATAACTAATTATGTACGTGTTGATTTTCACCGGCAGTGGAAATAGCATAAACAAATTAACGAAGAAACATTTGAAAAGTACAAAGTTAAACATTTTATCCTGGTAATTTATCAACAACTTTTTTACATTTAATTATAACACTAGCTAATGTACAATTAAATACGGTCGAAGTCAGTGTATAATTGGCATCATGCATGGCTGTTTAAACGTAATTAAATGTTTAAACAAACTTCTGAACGTGCAAGCATTCAGTCGCGAAACTCATCCACGTTTCGTTGACTATTTTACGCCGTACGAAAATTAATGAATTGTTTGTTTTAACTTCTTTTATGTCCTTCCTTCGTCCGACCAACGCAGCGCGTCTCGGCCGGCAGGCAGCTATTTGTCAGTTATTTTTTATTGTTGCGCGCTCGAAGAATGCGAAATATTCGTTCGCCAAACCGAGCGAAAATTAAAATCTTTTGCTCTATGCGCGGCGAATAGGAATGGCCGAATAACTCAAGGATAATTCCGTTTTCCATCCCTTTCATCCAATTTACATTCTTCTCTTTGTGTTATTTTTTTATTCGACAAACAGCAGTAATGTAATGCATCTCTGTGCATGAGAAAAAGAGTAGCTTATATATTTAATTTTGTGGATCAACAGAAAGAAATCACAACTTATCTAATTTATCTCTAGCGATATGACTTCTCAAAAAGATGTGTAGTTGTGTAATAATTTTGGAGTAGATTTTATTACAGAAACTCATAGTGCTTATCAAACACATTTCATCACTTTTTAAATCATTAAAATCGGTTAACAACATTAAAAGTTACAGCGATTTCAATTTTGTATTT
Organism: Aleochara curtula; assembly: GCA_963978815.1. NCBI lineage: Eukaryota > Metazoa > Arthropoda > Insecta > Coleoptera > Staphylinidae > Aleochara > Aleochara curtula. The sequence goes on along the minus strand of OZ022215.1, from coordinate 14,366,063 downwards.
TTTTTAACTAATAAACTATTTTGTAGGGCTGAAGAATTAATGAAAAATAAACATAATAATGCGATAAGATATAGATTTAGAACTATTACAAATAACTTTCAACATAAACCGTGTAATTATGAGTAAATATAGTACTTTTAATAAGTTTTAATTAGAAATATGGAAATTTTATTCAATAATCTTGATATAACAATGCGTACTATACCACAGCATGATAATTCGTTTTAAGCGAGTGTTAACACTTTTTACACCATTAAAATCGGTTCATTACTTTAGAAGTTATAGTGATTTGAAAATTTCTCGCATGCTAAGACGCTTCTACCAGGGCGAATTTGGACGCGCCTGGAAACTTATAGCCAATCTCTGTTTTCAAAGAAACCACGGTCTGCGCATGGTCTCCAGGCCGTAAAATAGACGAGGCAGCCTCCGCACCTAGTTCGGCAATCTTCGTGGTGTCGCGCGCGTTCAGAGCTCTGCCGAATTTAACGCTAAGCCCCGCATGGCTAATGCACGACTTCAGGTGGTATCAGTTGCATCAGTAGCATAATAGCCACCAATTAGTACTTCACATTTTAATCAATATCTCTGGAACCATAACAGATATCAAAATAGTTCTTTCACTAAGAGAAAGTTTATTAAATTTATGAACATATATCACAGAATTATTAAATTTCGTCATATAGATTACGCGTAATACCTTCCCAAACTTAACGTTAGTTTGCGCGACTTTCGCTTGTAATAATTAAATTTCTTTTCCGACATTTGATTGTTTGTTTACAACTGAAGGTATAAATGACTATTTCATTTAAATATTGCATGATTTACACCTGTAAAATTATTTAAATGATCAGAATTTAGATATAGTTTGCCTTTTAAATCACCTAATGTATCATTACTTAATTCCAATAGCTTTTAATTCAGTCAGTAAAATGCACACTAAAGAATTTTCAGTTTAAAAATATATATTTGCGAGAGTTGACATTCCAATAAATATGTATACGTTTGACACCAACATAATTCATTTTTACGATTTTTAAATCTTTTTATACCGTGCGCGCTTTTTATGAGCCAAACAGCGCAAGTTTTCCCCGAACGGGCCAAATGTAAAACGCCGATAAGAGAATTGTAATTAATCACCGAAGAGCGTGGCGCGCTTCAAATAAAAAATAAATGTGCCAAATAGCACAGAGCATCATTTACATAACGGAGGGTGCGTATAACAAGACGCACGCGAACAAGGAATGAATGAAGACGCCGAAGACGACGAAGACTATGAAACACTTACAAATACTCATTGATTTTTAAATTAATTATGAGCGACGCTCGTGCACGCTCGTTTTGTTCTTTTATTACTCGTCATTATTTATCGTCGGATAAGTGAGTTTAATTTAAGTATACGCGCGCCGTAAAGCAATTTAATTGATTGTATTTAGGGGTGCGAAACGTAATGCATATTTCAAAAAGTTTCCGTGCACATTTCTCCCCACTGAAAGGCGACTTATTAGGACACGCGCATCGCGCGTTTTCATATTTAATACGTATTTTAACCATAAATCATCAACTCTATGTCACTTACATTATAAATATAAACAGAAATTGTTTTTGTTGCTTCTCACGATTAAATGTGTTTTCCATTCAATGCGTGACACGAAAATGAAAGCCGAGTGCGCTTTTGTCATTTATTACAAACGTTGCAATTGAAAATATCTATCTAGTGAGTTAGGTAAACATTGCTTTCTACTTCTTTTAACATGTTTTATTATTTAACTAAACACTAACGACATAATCTGATTTTTATCGATAATTTCTATAACATTTTCAACATAAATTTTGCAAGCTGGGAAACTTTATTACTCTTAAATTTACAAGTATATAACATTCCTATTTTAGAAGAAGTCATCATCAATAAAATACGTGAGGTTTTTTGTCATCTTTTATGAAAAATACGCAGAAACCAAGCAAAGCTTTGTAAACGAGTCTCAAACATGTTCGCCGCTCACAACGAGCACGCATCTTCATCAGCAATGACATTTATTCATCATCAATTATGATAGTGTCATAAAAATGTCGCTTTTTTACGGACGTTCAAACGACCAAGACTGCGAGGAAACTTTAACTTACTGATTGACTTTTATTATTCGGTTCACTCGCCGAGCTTGAAATATTTTCCTTGTTTTTCCATACTGATTTAATGGCCTGCTGTCCTATAAAAATATTTATTATCATACATGCGATTAATTAATAATATTTCCTTTTTTGTTCTAGGTAATAATAACAACATTTGCCTTATTCACGAGCACCACGCCCAATAGCAAGTGAGTTGTATGTAATAATTTGTTATTATAGACATAAACAAATAACAAATTCAACTATTCTGCACATTGGTTAAATAATTCACTTAATTGTGAATAAATAATGAGCATATTTACGAACAATGCGGTTAAATTGAGTTAATAATATTAAATTGCAAATGCAATTGAATATTATTATTGATTTGATAAAATATGTAAAAAGTTTATAAAATTGAATTGCGATGCAAGGATAAAATACGTTGTGAAATAATGTAATTCATTAATCCCATGGCGGAGAGGACAAATCTCGTAAATTCTGTCCAGGACGAAAGCATGCATGGGAAATATGCAAATGAAAGATGCGCAGCATACGGATTCGAGCGCCCTTGTTGTATTGTGCGTCGTCTTTCAGCGTAAACACACTTACTTAGCGGTTGAGGTTTTTTTTTCATTATTTCGAATGCATTGTGCGCCAACGGCGCGCAGCGTATTAGGTTTGGCGGGTTTTTATCCTGTCGCCCGCTCCCGTTGTCTCCTGACATAGGTGCTACACTCGTCGGCGGAGGCCTGGAATGCGTTTACGTATTACCGTCAAGAGCTGACCGTGCTGCGGCATACATTAACAGGCCTGCCGCCACCGCCGCGCCCGATCCACCGCTCGCAGCGCAAACTTTCAACGTTTTACCATCGGGGGCGGTTTGCACTTCAAGATAAAACATGCCGCATTTTCGTTCTCTGTTTACGTACACATTTGCCTGGCGTGCTCGTTTTTGACATTTTTCAATTGATATTATCTCTCCTGAAAAAATTAAATTAAAATTTCCAACCAAATTCAAAAATTAGTCTAATATTTAGACAAATTAATTGGTCGTTCATCAAACCAGTCAATAACTAAATTTTTCGAATACATTCTTCGTTACAATTGTCCACATGGAGGATAAACAAAGAAAAGGACAAAAGCGCATATCGCGAAATAGGGGAATGTGCTCGCTCATGGTTAAAAAGGATAAATTAGGAGTGTGTGTAAAAGGAACCGTCGAAGATTGAAATATACATGGCGCGCACTGCTCTCGAGGACAACAAACAGGCGATCTCGCTTTCGTCGAAGGACGAGGCATCGTTGCAAGGCCAAACGCGCAGCGAAAAGAAGGGAAAAACGTCGGCGGCGGAAAACATTTAACGTCAGCAGTCTGCTATATCTCTATGGAATAAATTTATTAGATTTTTCGGGGGTGGAGATTTGCAACGCCGCCACAGCCGCCGCGCCGCCTTGACCGATGATCTAAGCGAAAATAAGCCTATTGATGCGCGTCGATCTTTTGAGGCCGACGCCGACGCCAACGGCTTGTTGTGTTCCCTCTTCTGACTTGATAAATATTCTAATTACGTTGAGCGTCAAATGAGTGTCGCTTCCGGTGGATGAGCTTTCAGTATTCATGCGCGCCACATGTCCTCGCGTCAAGGAGGAGATGAATTAGTTTATCGAACAATATCTTCATTACTAATTAATGTGCGACAATAGACTAGCTACGCGGTTTCAATTCGTGAAAGCATCTCGGATTAACATTATCTGTTAATACTACTGAATGCATCCATCCCTTAGCACAATTAGTGCATCCATAGATTGATTATTTAAGGATAGCAAATACAACTTAATTAACTGTTCCATTATCAATTATTACTAAATTTCCCTCATCAATTAGAGCGTCTGCTAATTAATTAAATTTCTTTATTGTTCGAGGGATTAGTAAACGCTAAATATTAATAGAACAACGTATTTTATCGTAAAATCCACTTTAAACGCACATTTGACCTATTTTTTTAAGCACGTCATAATGTTTATTTAAGTAAATTTTATGCGTGCTTTAAAGCTTAAGTAATTAAATTATAGAGGCAACTAAATCGCGATCCTTTGCCAGGATAACGCTATCTAGGTAAATTCCATTTCTATTTGCACTAAATAAAAATTTAGGCATGGAATCTCGCACTATGCGGGATGACACCCTGTACACGGGTAGCAAGCCTTAACCAACCGCCGCCCCGCAATGCTCTAGCCGACTGCTGGAATGCCGATATTAAAATTCCTCCGATCGGCCCCTTTCAGTCTCCAGCGCCATCATGACATATAGAGGAGGCGAGGATCGCATTACATCGCGCCTCCGCACACCGGCGGCAGTGGCGGCGGCGGCGGCGGTGGCAGGGCAATGATGCTGAGAATATTTGAATCGACAGCACATCGGTGGGCACCTTCGCTCGTTGAGTATTTTCGAAGCCTCGAACGCCAATGAGTCTTCGACGTTGAAGCGCGCGCGTTGAAGGTCTAAATGATTTTTAGTTTAGCGGGCGCGCACGTTGGAGTAGAAATATTGGAATTAATATTGGCAGCAGCGTGCGCGTTGACACTTCCTGCTGCTCCTTCGACGCCATCACGACGCCGAGGGCACACAGACACGCACACCCTACAATTTCACAACACACATACACACAGGACGATAAACATTATCCCAGTGTAATTTGCATTTGATTTTACGCAGGTGCGTTACGCGAAATTAGGGGTTATGTCGGAATTAAGCCGGAGGCATTTGACGTAAATGCGTCTATAACTTCAAATGATATTGGAAGTTGGTATAAGGCTTAACGGGCGTTTTCAATGTCGCGTTGCTAGAATAACGAGCAACTATTATACCGCATTGAATAAACGAGCAAAATCATTTTTCCATTATCCGCACGCGCGCTGCTCGCACGTTCGCGTTCGTTCGGTCGTTGATGCGGGGCGGGTGAGAGTTGTATGGTTGCGGTTTGATATCATTTCGCGTATAGAATTGTTAGTTCTGGATATGAAGTTGTTGTTAAAAGGGGGATGGATTTAGTTATATACACGCGCCGTGTGGTGAATGTCTGTATATCTAGAATATATATATATATCAGTAAGATATTTACCTCTCAATCAATGTCGATGGCAGACATTTTCCCACCCCGTGCGGCGGCGTGCACCTAAACTGTACCCGAAACTATGCCGCGCGATGGCGGTTGATATACGGCTGGGCCTGCCATACGCAAAACCCTATTAGACTTTCCTCCGCAACACATTACGTTCGCGCACAGTGAAATCTATGAAGGCTCAAGACGCAGCCGAAGCAGCAATTTCGTAAAACAAGAAACGCAACTGTGTATGAAGCAGAGCCAGCGCACCAGTTGGGTCAAAGTGGGATATGAACGGGGGGCGGCAAGGCAAGGCGAAGAGGAAGAGGCACAACACATGCTGCTGCTGCTGCTGCTGCTGCTGCTGGAGGATCAGCAGCCAGTTGTGGCCCCTTTCAGTCACTTGCCGAAGGAAGATTGAGTCGAAAACACTCAACTGCACTCAATTTTCGAATAATATACACCCGATAAGTTTGCGCCAAAACGAGGGCAGAAGTGTGCGCGCGGGGTGCTCGCAATCTCTGAGATTTGCGCGCGCCCTAACACCCTAACAAATAATACCAATTGGCGTAATGACAGTTTCAATTAGCCGACGGCGCGCCGGATGCCGTCAGCGTTAATTTGCTTTGGCATATGTAAAGCCGCGCGGGGGTTGCGCGTGGGCGCCCAAAAAGGAAGCGGCGAATAATTTGGCGTGAGTCGCGCGGAATTATTAATTGGTGGTAAAAGCGAACGCGCGTCAGCGGGCGCAGCGCGTACAATGCGAGCCGGAGGGGTGTGGGTGTATTGTGGGGCTTTAGTGCACCTCGAGGAATCTCCTCCGGTTACCTGGCGGCGCGGAATAATTAGTTACGCATATTTCGCAGCGCCGCGGCGCCACGAGATGCACACTCGGGCGCAAATGGTGCGCTGCGAATGAAAGGAAGTCACGCACTGGTTAAGCAACTATGTGCTCTGCATAGTTACGCGCCGTAATGTTATCCGAGGGTGGTAATGCGAATAGTGCATCCCCCACGCGTCCTTGCGCCTGCCATTCCAGTTGATAATTTTTGAACGTGCATATTGAACGTCGCCCATCTAATGGAATGTGTTTCACTTGGCATATTTCGCGTTTTTTTCGCTTCTACCCTCTAAAATGGCTCCCACATTACCATAACCCTACGTTGGCGGGGGCCGCGGCGGCGTTAACAGTTAACGAAAACGTGTCCGATATAATTGGGTTCTTGGAATTGGGCGCTCAGAGGAACGCTTGGATCTCCACTAATGCCCGACGTTGAGACAATAATTACATGATATTACCAACCACATACACGCACGTCGCGCTCAAATTGGACATTGTTGCTCGAGTCAGAGTATTATTGCGTTTTGAATTTGCATTGTAAACACCTGGCAATATCATTTACAATTCAAACTAAATGCGGCGTGGCCCTCGCTTGGAAAACAAAAGAAAAAGCGACACATTGTTTAAATAAACAAGCGAATCGAATTCAACATAAATCGCATCGATATTCACGTAATCCCCATACTGTTATTCGACAATATCCAACGTGTAATTCCACATTAAATCCGCATTTATGCTTTACCCATCAAAACTGCATTATCTATTAGCTGAAAATAAGAAGTAAGGGGCATAAATAATATGAGTTACTAGCTCAAAGTGCTCATTGAGCGTTCATTTGACATTAATTCCCGCTGGATGTACTTAGCGTAAACCACACAAAGCATTACATAGTTTATGAGACATTAACTATTAAATCAAGCACATTACTGCGATTAAATTCTAATGGCTAAATCAAAATCTCGTTTAACGTTCGACCATATTGAGATATGGTCGATCGTGTCCTTAAATTGTTTTTTTCTCTCGTCGCATTCTACAGTTTGCATTCGATGCCAGCGAATGCTATTGTCTCACGCCGATAAGCAGGAGGACGCGAGCGAGCGACTAGGTACTGCGAGTCTCGATTGACGATAAGGCATCCAGCTTCCTAGCTTTAGACGACGGATTAACCGAAATTCGATTTGAGCCGATATCTGATCAAAAATAGTTGGACGTGAATGTATCAGTTTGTGTGCGCGCGCTGTCATCGTTGGCAGCGTGGATGAAAAGTTTGCGCTACAAAAAAGGTTGCTTTATCTACGGGCGTAAAAACACTCCACAACTTGAGCAGTAATTTAGTTTTTGAAGCGCACACAACTTGACTTATTTTATTTGGAAAATATTGCATTTACACATGGCGGAAGTTTTCAGGACTTGCTTCAGCATCGCGTTTTTCTATTGTGTTTCGTTTCATACTCAGCCGTCCGCTGATACCGTTCTTTATCCGCGAGGTGGCGGCTTTCGAACGTAATATTTGATATTGCTTCGTACCCGGAGATAATCCCGTATAATAAACGCGTTCACTCTTCCGCGCAACACCTGCCGGATCGTAAAAGTGTGCGCGGAAACGCCATGACCAGCTATAAAGCGCCATCGATAACTACATGTGTGATGATTCTGTTTGTGCGTTGGCACTTACGAGCGGCGGCGAAGAAACACTTGGCGTTCCAGAAGGAATGCGAAATTTATCCCGGAAGAAAAGGGAAAGTCACCCGACCGATACGGCCAGCTGCACAATTGCACGCGTCTGCTGGAATACACTACAAAATTTTATCACGGGCGCACACGTTTTCAATGCAGGGTGGCGCTGAGGTTACAAAAACTATTCACTATCCGTATGGAGGGTGCTCGAAAGGCGCCATCGCATCGCCAGGGTGTTTCTTTGTGCTGTGCGCACATTTGCTGCACGTGCACCCTGCAGGATCGCATTTTTCTTTCCGTTCCGTTTGCTCGTTATCCTTGACGCAATGCGCGCACGATGCGCGATGAATACTATGCGGGGGTCGCTTTATAAATATCGGATTACAATTATTCATGCTTTCAAAAATAAACTCAAAGCGATTTCTACAAATGTCTGTTATTCGTGCTCGCATTCAGCGTTCACAAATAGGATAAAATAAGTCATAAGCATATTTTCCACTTTTGTCAATTGTGTTGTCATCGAAAGTTAAACAAATTGATTCATTTTACTACCCTTAGTCACGATAACTTGTACCTCAATATCATAAATTTAATCTTTATAGACTATTATTTATTTATCTAATGGGAACTAAAAACAATCCTCAATTTGAAAGGTTAAAATGATGAAATATTCTGGAATTTTATGGTGGTCTCAGTATAATTGATTGTTTTTTGAAATACCTACCTAAGTAAGCTTAAAAGATCATAAAATCAAATACATTTATTATGTGTGCAAAACGCGATGACCGTTGAACGCAAAGCGTCAACCAGTTAAATGCCTTCGCAAATCCCCCATCAGAATCCTGGAGCGCAATGCGCTTCCCGCCCGACGACTTCTTGGCACAATGGTGGCAGGGCTGGCGGCGCGGCTGGATGATGATGCTTACAAAGCATTCATGCACATTAGGCGCTGGCGGCGGCGCGCACACGCCTGTGTATATTGTTTAGTCATTGTATCTGGATCTGAATCGCAGAGTCGCATCATGCGCGACGGGTTCGCTTTCGTTCGCAGAAATCAAGACAAATTGCCGTTTATATAGCGCAGCGCGCAAAAGATGCGTGCATTGGTGCAAAATGTGCGGGCGCACCGCGCATGGATGGATGGATGGATGGATGAATAGATGTGACGTGTTTAATGAATGTTGAAGTTGAAATTTGCTATTATGCCAGCAAGCCGAATATTCCGAGCGCGCATTGATATTGAAGGGATGTGATTTGCACACGCGCAGACAGACACAGACATATCCGGAGACAGGAATGAAAATTCTGTTCGCTGGCGGAAATGCTCAGTCGACCGACCACACACAAATGCCCAAAAAAGGGGTGACACTGCTACTGCTGGTGGCGGTGCGCGCAAGGGCCTAATATTCATTTATTCGTTCGGCAGTTGGCCCGAATCTTTACGATTTAATGAAGTCAATTAAATTATATGCGTCATAAATTTATTACCAGTGCGCGCTTGGCACTCTTATCGCCCACAACGATGACGATTATTATGAATCCTTGTGTGACCTGTTCTACCTAGTTAAGTTTTAATGACGACGAGCGCGACAGTCAAAGAGATTTGCTAAATTGAATTCGGCATTATCTTACGGTCAAAATTACCGCGCGCTCCGCCCTCTGACTCGAAAAACGCGGATTATTCCGTGTCGCTTGCTTTTTGCGCTCCGCATGCAATTGTTTTTACTGCGCTGAGCCACAGTACTACATATTAGCGCATAGTTCCTCGTGCAACTAATAAAGGTAAATGGAGTCCATTAACTAGTCGTACTTGTTCTATAATTGTCAAACTATTAAACGCAATTAAACGCCGTTCAACTTCCACACGTGTGTATTAATAATGCTTCGTGTTACTGCTGTTTTCCGGTATGCTTTTATTCATATTTATTGCTGCGTGCGGCGAGTCTCGAGCCATTGGCAAGTGATGAAAACAACCTCAATTGAGTTCATTTTAAGTTTAATGTTTGCATGAAATTTACACATAAATGAAACCCAATTGAATTGCTTGTTAGATTGTCGTTGAAGTCCATTGTTTAAATATATTATGCCTTTAAACATGTTGTTAATTTCACAAATTTCAATTCAATTTTCTTCGTGATAAAATAAAAATTTGCTTTTTCCAAATACAATATTTGAATTGCCTTACGTGCATTTTCCACTCGGTAAAGTTTCGTGCGTCGCGACGTCGTTTGCATGTCGCGTTATTTAATTCGAATTATTTCCTTCCTCCTGACGTATTAGACGGCTAAGCTTTGATGCTCATATATTGGTGCGTGCGAGCACGCGGGCTTAATGAAGTTAAAATATTCAGAAGCATTCAAGTGGTTGCGAAAGATAAGGAGGGGTGCGTCATTAAAGTCTTTGTAAAACGCACGGCTGTGGATGATTTGCTGGCATTTTTCTCTTGATTTCACAGGTACGCGCTCTTGACGCAAACATTCGAGACTTGGTTATTGAAGATGGAGTGAAATGGGAAATAATCCTGCGCTCAATAATCGCAGTAAATAATGATAAGAAGAAGGTGGCTGGTTAATTAGTGCCTGCGTAGACAGGCAGGCTGAGCGCAAGGGGTGGAAAAACTCGTTGGTGTGTTTAATAGATTCTACCCTCGCGAGCGCGCGGGCGGCGCTGGAATTGTTATTATGGTACATGTGCGCGCTGTGGTAATTTTCAATTTGCACAAACCGTATGCGAGCAAACAATGCGCCGCGTTTGAGCATTGTGCGATGACGGTTAGTGTCACCGCGAAACGAGGAAAGAAAGTGGAAGATGATGAAAGAACGTTGTCGTATTCGTCCGTCTCTCGAGAGCAATGTTGGGCTTCATACACTTATTCACTCATGTCGAATTCGCACGACTTCTCCGCAAGTCGTCCTACTAGTGTGACCTATTTTACACCCTGGCTCTAAACAAAGAAATAAACTTATCTGCGCCCCGTGAGTAAATTATGATGTGTTGTAATGCATTGTTATGCAGTATAATTGTCGAATAACGAGCGAAAATATGTCTGTTACTTATTCAAAATTTCCACGGGTGTTTTGCGAACGCTGCGAATCGCGCCTGCCGAGTTAAATTCCTTTGAGGTCGATGAATAAACCCGTTTGTACTTTTTGGAAGATTGTACGTACTTGTTTGTTGTGTGCATGTGATTTATTATGAATGCGGGAGCGTTCATTACCTGAAAGACGCTCGAACGCGTCTTATAAATATGCGCACTCATTGCGCGCACGCCGCTTTATCCTTGATCCGCGTCTTGTTTGCTTAATTATCCTATTACGTCGCGCAAACGCGAAATTCGTTGCTTTCATATTAATGAAGCGAGCCGTAATAAAAAATTTAACAATGAAATATATTTTCGAGAGTTTTATCTCTGTCTGTTTTGTTACTCAAAAATTTTGAGACTTGTATTATGTTTCTTTCAAAACGAAAATAATCAATTACCGCCGTGCAAATAAATATTCATTAGCAAATGTATCAGTTCATCGACAGATTAATTAAATTTGTGCACATTAGCTCCAATCACATTGATATTGCTCGGAAAATAATTGAATTCGTGCATTCATTAACTATAAAATTTATTTAGCGAATTCAACAATTAAAATATACGATTATGTATACGCTAATTAATGCAATCATTTAATATGCTCAATCGAATCGCACTAATTAATAATAGGTGGCTAATAAAATTATAACTGAAAGTAATTCCAGAAAAATATCAATTGAATCTTGGGAATTTCCTTACTGAATCTTTTACATATGAGCGGAAATGGATATCGTCAATAAATAGGAATCGAACAGTTGATCACTATTACCAAGTCGTGCAAGAACGTGAAATTCGCGCAGCACGCAAGGATCAAGTGTATTCATCATATCCGGCATCCTGCACATGCCCGAATTCCTCATGCATTCATACGTCGGGCAAACACGGCAGCATATCGCTTATAAGTTTGCGCCAAAGTTTTTTCGTCCTGCCACCTCATCCTCATGCTGCCGCACTGAATTACGCCGAATCGATCAAAGTGTTAGAGGTGCGAGGCGGGCGCCCGAAAGCTGACGATCGCAAAAACTACAGCATTGCTATCTTCGCACATCACCGGCTTCATACATATATTACACGTCGCTCTCTGCGTCGATTGTCGGGTATTATGCCGCCTCCAGCTCACACATGTGCACCTAAATGCATATATAAGTTCGCGCATCCGCCGCCAGCGTACTAAGACATTATGCAGCAGATTTCGCCAGCGCTGCGACGTTCAGATTACGTGCATATTGAAAAGCCAGAGGACGAATCGACGACTGATTGAAAAGGTCGCTTCGTTGACGACGGAAATGCTACGTTTCCTGAAACAATAGTCCTTGATATGACTGATGAAAATTGCAATTCGTATAAATATATCAGGAAAAACTAAAAAAGAATAGCTACGCTCACTTTTCCAATGCATTTGATATCAAGTATAACAAATTTAACTTCATATATTATTTAAATTAAATGTCAACGTTACCCTTCTGACATATATTTTCATAAAATTTCAATTACCTTTCGTTCCTGGAAAGGCATGAATAACGTTTGAGCATTTTGATTGAGTCCACTTTAGATTATTTATTTTACTTATCATGATTTTATATGGGGCGGGTTGTATTACGCGCACACAATATGTTGAGGGCGCTGTGGGGAATTGAAGAAACACGTTCGCGTTGTGCCGTTGCGAAATGTGTATGAATGGCTCAATATCGCGCTGGGGCACTTTGTCAATGCTTTACAAAAGGGCGCACGTTTGATATTTATTGAAACGTGTTGGGCACCCTGCCTGCCTGCTGAGACCCTCGCAATGGGCATCCATTTCGTCGTTGGAAAGCGTGGAAGAAATTGCTAACGCTTGAATTAGTCATTTCGCAGCACCTTCACCGTCTTCGTCTTCGTGCGAACGACATTCCTAAACATCTTCAGCGCCCAGAGGCAAAAAGCCTGCGTATAGTTATCAGAGCCGTTGATGATAATGCACCAACTGGTTATATCGAATGGCAAATACGGCGGGTGCGCATCACATCTCGCTGTACACGAACGTGGCGCTTCGAGCTTTCGCGGACAAGTTGATCCATTGAATTCAAATGCAAATACGATCCGATTATAATTGAAAATCCGCGCTGTCTGTTTGGGTAGGGCCCGAACATGGGCCAGGGGCTCAACATATTATGAATATAAAAAGCGCCGCCCCTTAGAAATCTCTGTATATCAATTTAACGTGAAATTACGCCCGGCCATTATAATGCGAAGTGACACGTTAACTTAAGCATGGCGCGAATGCGAGAGAATTCAATAATTGTGCTAGAATTGGTATTTGCGAGCAAGATATGAGCGTCGTCGTTTTGGACAATGCGCCTGGATGTTTGTGACATCCACAACAACAACAACAGCAGCAGCACCCACCACCAACAACAACAACTATGTGAGGGTGTGTGGTGCGGTGGCGGCGGAGCAACAAGAAGCGGTGTGGTAGTTGTAGCTGTTGTGGGAATTGCGGAAAACAAAAGGATAACTTAATCACATCGCCTTCTCGGCACTTGCAGCTCCCCAGTCGCGTACATTTTCAAGAGTCCGCAATCGCACGCGCGCCCTGGGACAAAAAATATTCCTGCAGCCACAACGAACAATGCGACCGTAGATTTTCAGGACTAATTACACTTTTCCGCCAGCGCCACTCACGTACGGGACGGCTAGTTTCGGAAAGAAAACAAACAATTGAAAGTAACACGGAATTAGCCGAGTGAGGTCGTTCGATGATCCTAGGTTTCAGCGTGACAGCGTTGCAAGAATATTTTGATGTGGGTTCAAGCCTTAGAGCGCGCTGCCTAATAATTTCCAACTACGGCAAGGATAACGCGGGTCGGTTAGACAATAAGGAAGAGAAAATATATTTATGAGTGACGCAAAGTAAGCTCAAATATTATGCGCTTGGTGCGCATGTTGGACGTATTCATACATAAATAAAGTAAGTACGGACCTGTGTGTTGTATGTGTTGTAAATATGTCCAAAAAAGAGATGAAAACAAACCGAAAAATAATGAACAACAACGCAAAAATAATGAAAAACAACGCAACCAGCACATAACGCATAACAAATGCGTACTGCAATAATAAAAGTAACGCAAACAGTGGCGTGGCGGCGGCTACTGCAAACAGTGAATAAAATCCACATGCTTGTTACATTATATACACTCTTATTATTTTTTGCGGTGGTTGCGAGGAAAGTTGATGCTTTTTTTCGGATGATGCGTTTTTCTGTCGGCGGAAAAAATATGAGGAGTTTGCAGAAAAGTACGAGGCAAGTAAAAGTAGAAATCTCATACCGTGATATGAGCGCATTATTCCGGCTGTTATGATTATACATTAAAACTGCGCCCTCCCGAAAAGAGTGCCCCTTGAAACAAAGTGCTCGAGTTCGGGGCAAATAAAACACGCTGGTAATGTTTGCTGCGCGAAGTATTTAGTTGAAAGTGCAGTGGACCCAACTCCACTCGCGTACGCGCTGGTTACTTTTCGCACTTGTATGCTTAATATGTGTGTGCACACGCGTGTGCATTCGTACGTACGTGGTGTGCTCGGGGGCGGCAAGGGCGCGCGTGTAAATACGTACGGGTTTTGCAAGTAGGTATGTACAGTTAAGAGTTCGTGTTCAAGTACATTTTGTCGACGTTTCGCGCCCGCACTGCATGCTAAACGTTTTGTTGCCAACATGTTTGCGACCACATTCTGATTTTCTCGCTCGTTAAGTGCCGAGGAGCGAGCGCGCTTCTGGTTTAATAACATTATTCACAGGTTCATTGTTGAGTTGTTATTGTTTCGAATGATTAGTTAATTATTGGATGGTTAAGTACGCTTGTCTGCATGCGCGCTTACGCTTGTCGTACGCTCATAATGAAATGACACATCACATGAATTTTGCGATTCCATAAGAGAGTCACAGAATAATAATTGCGTTTGTGATAATTCATGTTTATTTATGCGTGTTAAATCAATAAATTACAGATAATTCTCCCTAATTGGCTTAAGAATTTGATAATTAATTGATCTTTATTATTGTCAGAAATCATGCAAAAAGAGATTTAAAATGAAATGTGATAGAAGAAGAAAGAAGAAAGGAGAGTTTTTCGCACCTAGGTGTGAAATGCTAAACGGCAATACTTGTTATCATTAATCGAGAATTATTATAAATATTTATATTAATTAGTTGTTAGTTTTCACACCTACTTGCAAAGTGATTACCGGTAGTAATTGTCATTAATAACGAGTGTTTTTTTCGCACCTCGTTTTCACACCTCTGTATTTTATTGATAAACATTTTATAGGCCGTTACACACGCAATGGTAGTGCAAAAAGCATATACATTTAAAGAGTATTTGAATGCAAGTTTTATTCATTGGTTTTATTGCATTTGCGGAATATTATATTTACTAGCATGCTTTCTAACTTACAGTACTTTCAGCTGTTTTACATCTGTAATATTTTAAATAATATATTAGCATTTTTATATTGCATGGGATACTAAATGTTTAAATATTCTATGCTTTTAAACATGCAATTTAAGTATATAACTCAATTTCGCAAATACCTTTAGTGTAATTCAACGGCAAATAGTAAAACTGCATCAATTTAATATCTCTCGTACATTGTGCTGTTGCAGTCCTTGTACTTGCTTCTTATTCAATTTGATAATAAAAATTTGAAGTACGATGCAATATTTTATTACATTTCATGATATTACTTCATGGGCTTCGAGTTGAAATTTAATAAATGCCAAATTTTTAAAATGCTATTATTATAATTTAAATTCTATTCGGGCTTTATTCAATTTGTTAAAACATTTTGAGATGAGATTCCCTCATATAACACGCAATTTATTCGAATTGTTATAGAATGTTATAGAATCTAAGAAGGCTGATGCAAGTGTTGCCAGCTGGAGATTGCGAATGGCATGCCTTGATGCTCGTTGCTCACATAAAGCTATGCTTAGCATAAGTTGCGCGTCGGCGGCTGTGAAATTTTCAGCTGAAAATCGTCACAGACTGCAGCAGCAACGTTACACCCTGGCATCTTCAAACTCGTCGTTTCGGTATGCGAAAGCAGCGTGCAGCACTTGTATTCTTATATACTGGATGAAATTATAGAAATGGAAGCAAACTGTTTGAATTTAAAATTACCATGAATTCAAACATTTCCCTGGCACCGTTGCCGTCGTCGGCGCACGCGCGCACCCGCCAGAATGAATGATGCCGACAGGAGCAGAAATGCGCTCCTGCTGGTGCTGATGGGGAGCGGCTGAGAGCACCACTCTCTCTCCCGTCACATCTTCGCTGTTGTGTTACATGCATACATGCGCATGGGAAAGTTCAACATTGCATTGAATTTGCGTTTGTTTGACGAGTGTTGAGCGCGCTGTGTATACAATACGTGCATGCAAAATTCCCATACAATTTCCATCCACATTTGGATGTCTTCAATTTCTGGCCGGCAGAATGCAATGTTTCACGCTGGCAGTCTGCCGATGGATGGGCTAAACGTCACTTTGCATACGCCTTCAGAATAATTGTGCGCATTAATCTTCATAAAACTTTACAAAGAAGTGCAAACTGGAGCGAGAAAATCCATGAAAAGATTCCTAAAATGCTTTTTGACAATGCCACTAGAACCAGCGTAATTACATTCTAAAATAATAAATTAAAAAATAATTTACAACAAGAGCATGTAACTTCGAGAAATATTGAAATTTCAAAAAAAAACTGCTAAAAAATTTTAAAAATAAGCTTTGACCAAAAGCAATGTGCTCTCTAAGCAGTCTTAAAATTGTGCGAGTTTCTAGCATTACGAAGGCAAAGAGAATTAGCGAAACGCTTTTGATGAAGTCCCACGAACGGCGTCGAAAGTTTGTAAACGAAATAAATAAATTGTAAAGTCTAATTAGCGCGAGGCGCGGGTGTAGTCGATACGCGAAAGGGCTCACAAGTGTGACCAGGGCGAAAAAGTTGACCAAGCACTGATAGGGCTGATAGCGAAACTTTTTTGCGTGGAGCGGGTTTGGTTGGTATTGCAAGGACGAAACGAAACGTCGGCTGTCTGAAGCGAGGCCGCAGCGGGAGGAAAAAAAAACTTTGCGATGCGATTTCTGCAACTACTTTCCAGCCATTGTTGGTATCTTGGTCTCAATTGGTGTGGCGCGCAGTGCAAAGAATTTCATTATGGGCAATCTCGTGGCAGGCGGAAGAACAGCCGGGGAGCGGTTTAGTAATGCTATTTAGTTTTCGGCCGTGCATGCTGGGCTTTTCGGCTTGATGGTCAAAAGTCAGTTTTTCAATTTGCCATCGATATTCGGCCAGATGTTGCAAACGGAGATAAGAAAATTGGACAAAATTGAAAACTTCTGCCGCACTACGCACGCTTTTTGTCCTTCGTAGGCACAAATATTGCTAAACTAATCAATTTCTATGGATCAACTTTCTTCTAATATCAACATCAATTTCAACTCATTCAATAATCCAAAATCATTTAATACTTTACTCACTTTATTTCTCTCTCTTAATAAGGGTAGCAAACCAATAATCTGTATAAATTAATTTGAGGATAGATAGTTGATAAGGGTATTGTGTCTATGATGTGAATCAATTATCGATAAAATATTATTTCTGTCAATTAAAACTGATACTGAAATTGGATTTGAGTAAGCGTAAGAATAGTAAGTTCATAGTTGTTCTGGAATTGGAGTTCTAAACAACCCAATGTGCACTCACTCAAATATGGTGGACAAGGCACTTTGCCGACAACCGCAAATAAGGTCCGAGCAAACCGATCGCTCATCGTCTCCGCGTCTTCGTTCGATACACAGATTTTCAATCCACTTTAAATTAACTTGTCCAATGTGTCATTTATCAGGGCCGCCACTAGTTGGACTCGCGCGGGGGGCGGTGGCTGTGCTGTGAGGAAGAGGGCGCGCCTAAACAGCATCTGAGGCAAAGCCGCAAAATTGATTAAATTTATTTCGCCAGCAAGCACAAATATTTCGCCTTGCGCCCAAAGAACAAATACTATAATATCTTATATTTTAGCACACGAATCCTTTCAGGGATTTTTTTCGCTCGCCCCGGGGCCGAAATCTGCGTTAATATTTCTTAATAAAAAGAGCGCGCGACGTCAGCACGCTTGTTTTTCCATTTGCCTTCGTTTCTCTCGTTTTTTCTCTTCATTTCCAGCGCGCTTCCTGCTCGCGGCGTTCGCGATAGCGCGAATAAACATCTCTCTGAGCGGCGGCGGCTGCGGCCGTGGCGGCAATCTTTTCTCTCCCCAGCAGGCAGCAGCAGTAGCGGGCAAAGTGGCAAATTTGTTGGGTTTACGCCTCCTTAATGCAACTCCCATGTAAAAATAGAAACTAGGAAAACTATTAAAATGATTTATTAATCTCGAACCGACTCGTTATCTTTTCGCTTTCTCCCTGAGAGAACAACACTCGCTCGCTGAAGCTGAAGAAAGCAACCCTCTCGGATTCCGCATTAGTTTCGGGACTTTGCGCACAAATTTGCCTACGAGCGGATGACTTCTCGACCTTGTTCGCCCAAAAGAAACGCGCTAAATTGCTTGCTCCACATTACAATATTTCTCTCTTCCTCGATTTCACATTCGGCGAGGACCATCTGCACTCCAACTTTTTATATGATATTAATTGAATATTTCAATCCGACCGCCCACACCATTATACACACATTCCCTCCTGCCGCCGCCGCCCTTCCCCCCTCAAGGCATTTATCAGTGGGGTGCCATTTTTGCTTGTAGATCGTGCAAAATTACAAATCGCACTCATATTTCTCAATCAACTTTTTCGCAGCGGCTGATGGCCGTCGGGCGTCGATAATAAAACTGAACGAGAGCAGCCGAAGCCCGTACAATAAATCCATCTAATGCCATCCGGATTAGATTTATTCATTTGCCGAAGCGTTTTCGCTCGCCGTCAACGATACGTCATCGTTTCGAAGACGACGAGGACTCTTTAGCATTCACTCGACGCGGGCATCATGCCCGTAAGCCATTAAAATATGTGCACATTGCGAGCATCTCTCCGCGATTAATACCTGTCAGCGATCACTAGCACCGTTGCCGCCGCCAAGAAGCCAAAAGCTCGATTTAATCAATGAGCGTATAAAAAAGCGCCGCGAATATTTCAGCAGCAGCAGCAGCAGCAGCATATGCAGGTATTTCTTTTGTAAATGGCTTACGTAAATTATTCATTGAATTCCTTTTTTGACGGGGGAGAAGCCCGCCTCCGACCGTCATAAACGATGTCTACGATTCAAATGCGGCAATGACGATTGCGACATTGGTCTTTTTGTCATCCCTCGCGTCATGCAAGCGTGCGTATTTGATGTCATCGTTGGAAATGAGCGCTGCTTTAAAGAACCTATTATCTCCATTCAATTTGAATTTCTTTCTTTGTGCAAAAAGCGCACGCGGCCAACAAAGACGCCAACTTAAATGACTTTAAGCTTCTTTGAACAACGCGCGCCGCCCAAAAAACAGAATAATATTTTTTATTCGCACGCACCCACCCCACCCATCTTTGATCCTTGATGATAATTAATGGTTATTCTTGCCCCCTTCCCTCCCCGAGAAAGAAAAAAACGAGTACAGTGTATTGATCACGTCCCAGCAGGAAGCAAATTACGTTTTATCCCTTTTGCGTTTTATTTACATATTTAAAAGTTTGTCGCGGCATGTTGAATGACCCGCGCATCACTTGCACTTGCCGAGGTGTGCGCTGGCACTCGAGGGAAGCTTAAGTTTGGCAACTTTTGCATCCTTTGCATTAGGACCTTTTAGTCGGGCACAGCGCGCCCGCGCGCGCACACGCCTCCTTAAACAACGAAGAAAAACAAGCGCGCATGAAACCTCTTTAAACATGCATATTTTAAAAGAGCTCTTCGGATAATACGCCCGAAGGATTGCGGAGCGGCTCCTTCGTGCAGGGCAACGCTTTATATCACGCACGAGTTTGCGTCGCGGGCGGCGGACGTCGAATTTGCATTGACTTTGTAAAAGGTATAAGCAATTCGGTAGCACACGCCCGGCACGAAAAGAAAAAATTAACTTGTGTCCCAAACTTTACCGAACCCGTAATAGATAATAACCAAACTTTGTCCACAGTTTATACAATGATTACTTTTTATTTAAATTTCTTTTCGCACAGGCGAAATAATTAAAGATTGATAGCTCACATCAATATTTATATTTACTTTTAATTCATTTCCAAGTGCAAATATGGCATGTATTAAAAGTATTTTTCGTTTAACTCAAGTAGATTGTAATATTATTTGACCTGAAAAAATATTGGTATTTATTTTCTCATCGTGGTAATAAGTAATATCCTGAAGTTTTCCTCTATTTCCTCTTAGAAATTGTGCTTTTCCCATTTATAGTTGAGTTTTTTGCTTGGGAGTTATGAAGCGGCGGCAGTTTTATCGTGATAACAGTGTGTACTACATACATTGAACAAGTTGTGAACATTTTTGTGTAAAAAGTGTGGACAATATTGTTACGTATAAGCTATAAATATTTAAAGCAGAGCTTAATTGTTCATTTTTTACGAGCGCCTTGCGCTTAAGTGGCTGAAACAATGGCGGTCGCCGGAAATAGGAGACGGTTGGCGCGCGGATACGGCGCCGCCGCCGCGAAAGTGCAATAAATTATCACATTCGCAGTCGGTGGCCGGCAAAAAAGTTTTTAATTTATTAATTCGCTTTGTGCAAGAACCGCATGCGACCGCGAAAGAAGCCGCCGAGGCCGAGCTACCTTAATTTATTTCTTCGTTCTTACTTATCATCCCTCCGCTACGCATTGCCACCCCTCTGCGTCCGAACACCTTCAACAAGCGGCTCTCATTTTCATTACACCATCTTTGCCATTACTGCATGTTCTTTTGTTACTTGTGCCAGATTTTTCCGCCTTCTTTTCCCCATTTCCACTGCTCCTCGTTCCTTGGCATTATGCGCAAAAGTGGGTTTCATGTTACCCCTTTAATCCATGCATGTGCTGCCTGGATTATCATGAAGCGAGCCAGAGCGAGAGAGAGGAACAACAAAGCATTAAATATTTTAGCAATTATAATGAATTATGTAAAGGGTGTCTCTTTAACTTTCTACTTTACGCCGAATGAATTTCATTGCATGCCGGATTAATAAAGATACGGTTATTGTGATAAGAAATAAAATAATAATCTAGTTCCGCCAAGTCTGAAATTGTGTTATCAATAAAGCAAACACAACAAAAAGGCCAAAACTAATACGAACATTTGTTTAAGCAACCCTGCAGGCGACGCGCTTGTTTACCGAGGAAACCTATAAGTTTTTTTTTTGTCGGAGAGGTCGAAAAGTAATTGGTTTTCCTAACCGCGTGCGCGCTCGCGCGGAGGTCAAACATCATATTTTCATTGGCTATAAAGGATTTGTTTGGCAATAAAATAAATTAGATTTTGCAAAATAAAGCCGGAGATATTTTATGCCGTTTTAAAGTCTTTTATAGGTTATTTCGAATATTGTTTTTCGCACAAAAGGAAGGCACACAGCACCAAGTGCGAATATGGGGCCAAAGAGCTGAAGCTTGCGGATTTCACATGTTCGCGTTGAAAGTGGAAGTGTATTTGCTAGTTGGGAGTTTACGTTCAATCAGTTTAATGAAACCGTATCGTCCCTTTCGGCGAGTAAAGCGGTGGGTATCGCCAACTCCTCTCTATCTCGGATTCAATAAAGGACCAATAAAGCAACCAATAGTAAAATATCCATTTAGATAAAAGTGCAACTGAACCACCACCAAGGCACTTGAAAGAAGATTGTTTCAAGTTGTCAGATTAGGAACGCACGCGTATTCTCTTCAAAGTATTCGCACCCCATTGCAATGCAAATCTCCGCACGATTTACCAACACCACCCCTCAAGCATCAAACAGCAACAGCAACAGCAACAACAAAAGTGTTTGCATGTATTAGCGCCGCAACGCACCACCGAAAACGAATTAACTTTGTGTGTGCGAATGCAATTGCGGGGATGTTCGTTCGTTCGGTGATAGTTTCACTTCGCCAGGTTTCACTTCAACTACTTTTTTCGCCATGTATTGTAATGCACGTGGAAATCACGCTTGAATTTGTTTTCCCACCCTCTTCGTGCGCGGGTGTTTTCCTTCGGGAGAATGAATGTGTGGACGTCAATGCGTCGTGCGCCGCGTGTCCTTTCCAACTATAAAAATAAACAGGAACATCCGTCATGTTGTCCAGGGGGCTTAATGCGACGATAAGATTTTTATACGTCGAGTTTCCGCATTTGTTTTCCCTTCTTTCCAGCCGGCTTTGTTTTCTTCACGTTTCCCTTTGTTTTTATATTTTCCTTCTGTCGTAATTATCTGCATATATGAATACATCCAGTGATAGATGATCCAGATAAGATATTCATATTTTAATACAACCCCTAACAAGAAAATCTAGCGGAAATTGGATTTATTTATACATACTTGGTGGCTGGCAACAAACACTCTGTGGTGGATGAAAATACGAATTTTTAAGTAGTTTGACAAATATGAACAGAAGCACTCAATATCTTTCGGCATCAGCGATCAAACGGCATTTTGCACGCAAATGCTTTGACGGCGCTTCCCCAATAGGGGATGAATTAATATCCCAAACAAGAACCACTTAATCTTTGACGTCTCGCGTCCTTGCGGGGGCGCTTTTTGCATTCGAGGCGAAAGTGAAAACGAAGAAATTCATCAACTTGTCACATTGGGCAAATCGTGCGTCCGTCATAAATCACTTTTTATGCGCGCACCACCCCGTTATTATTTTCAGCTCGTTTGTGTCTCGCGAATTTGGTTGCTCCGCAATGCGCAACCAGCGTATTCATTCAAAGAATTCGCGTTGTAATTGCTAATTTGGTAAAATTTCACGAAACATTGGGTCATCCCTTTGTGTGATACATCATTAGCCTGTGGGAGATGTGCAACTAGAATTTGATAGAAAAAGGGGTTGGTTGTTTGATGCAGTGGGGCATATCAGCATTATATAATATTCCAGAGAGAAATAATTCGTGGAATCACTCCTGGCTAATCTCGACGCTACATGCATGTATGTTTTGCACCCTGAGGGAGGAAATGAAATTATCCAATCGCGCAATAATTTATCAAAGCGTGCAGTGCATTAGAATTCAGCGTGGTATTTGTGCGCGAAGAGTAGTAGTAGAACAATAAAGCGCTGAATATTTATACGGCAGTAAAATATCGAATGGTTTGCGAGCTTTTTGTTTCCTTGGAGAAATATAAGTAATCATTACATTATTACCGAATGCTACAAGAGCCGAAAAAAAGATTAACATCAATATCTTCTTTGGCACGTTCAATCTTTATGATCCTAATAGATCTTTCAATGAATGCTTTTTCTGCGCATTTCCTCGCACAGCCTGCATGCTCCAGTTATACATAAAATAATAGATGGTGAAGATAAATTCGTTTTATTGTGGCTCTTATCGGTGTTTAATTTCCCAAAAAATGGGGAAAAAGTGCAATATTCCCAAATGAAAATAGCGCCACGCGTTTCTCGTAAATTTCTCTTATCATCTTGATGCTGCTGTTGCTGCGCGCACCGCCCGCCCGCCCTTAAGTTGAGTTTATATCGGAGCAAAAAAAAAGCATCAAATCGAATTGACAGATTTTTTATTTCTTTGTATATGAAATATACTTGTTTAATAGAGATTTACACGTCGAGATATGGCGATGATTAATGGTATTTTAATGATTTAAAAATTCGGCTATACGTACATGGAATAAATCTACATACTTACCAATAAATTTTGTAATAACAGCTTAAAACTCGCTTCCTGCCCGCATGAAAAAACTTATTCAAATTCTAATTTATCATCGCGATAAGCCAATCTGTGGAAACTGACTTATTCTTCGCGGAAATGAATTACGTTTTCCAAAGATTTCTTGAGTACATTTTCGCCCGCAAAAATCAAATATGAAAAAAAGTATCAATTTTATTCATCATTCCACCTTGGCATTTTTGACGGCAATGCACGCATTACTTCCACCTTTTGTCAGCATCCCTTCCTCCCTCGCATTCTTCCCATTCGCCTCCAGGGTTTATTACGTGCCATCACCATTGGACGTATTACATGTTTATCACACGAGACGACACATCGGGCGACACATAGTATATGACGAAACCAAAAATAATTTTCCCTTCTTCATGCGTGATAAAAATTTCTCTCCTTGCCCCATCATCATCATCATCTTCGCCATCCAGCGTGCTGCGCTGCATGCCGGAGGAACGCAGGAGACGTTCAACAATGACTCGACTCGTCGTCAGCTGATGATGAACGTGAACGTGAACGTAGAAAAGACTTGGAAACGTGAGACGTAGGTATACAACAAACACTAAAGGGGCGGCAAGTATTCAAGTGTAATGGAAAAATATGTGCACTTGAAGAGTTGCCTTGCTTGCTTGCTTGCTTGCTATGAGATGATGATGATAAAAACCGAAGAAGCAGCACACACATTCGTTCATTCAGCATTCACAGCGTTTCGTAGAAATTGCTTAATTTTTTCCCGGTGTTACGACATTAACAACTCTTCAGGAGGAAAAAATACGCGTACGTATAGCTGCTCAGGCTAAAAAGTATTATGGCATTGCACGTACACGTCTACTTTGTCCTCGTTATTGTTCTTGGACTTGGTCGACAAGCAACGCTCTCGTGCGCCGCAAGAAACGCAAAAAGAACGCTGGAGAAATGCCTGAAAGAGAAATGTATACGTGCTGAAGATAATAAGAAAGCTCTTATGACGTAAAGCAATAAATAAGCGAGCCACGTCCCTGGCGAATTATTATTTAGGATGAGAGTTGATGAGTGCGCGAGCTGACAATGCCATGCTGTAAAAAATCCACGCAACGGGATGAAACTGCTTTCTAAGTGCATCTTAACGCCTCGAATTATTTGCGAGTTAATCCCGACGTCATTATCTTATCGCGGATGCTAATTAATTAAATGTAGCATTATTTTTTAGCGTTGAGCCATTAGTTAATGCATTAATAATTTTTTTCCGCATTCGACACATCAATCAATTGTCTGTGAGAAAATCTACGACATTTTTAAAACATAATTAATCAACTCTCCTGGCAATTTTCACTTTCATCATATTCTTTGATGAAAAATTCCACCTTCGAACAATGAGTAAAAGTTGAAAGTTGCATCATTAGTGCGCAAAATTTCACTTCGAGCAGGCTAGCGCACGAATGAATACGAAATTAAAAGGACGAGTATAATAAGAGGAACAAAAGCTGGGGAATTGAAAACGACGGTAAACTATTTACAAGACAAAGTTGTCTTATCGTTATAAGTTTTCTTAAATATTGATCTTGTTTGGTTACAGTTGAAGGGTTTTTGGGTTTATCATATTGCGAACTTGGACTGTTTTCGTTCAATGTCTCATTTTACATTCTGCGCTCATTTCGTATCATGTTATCATAGTTTTCGTATGCAATCAATGTGATTTAACCAATAAACAGGCACACAATATGAATTGAAAATGATGCCGCATTGTGGAGTTCCAAGACTATTCTTGACGTTTATCTTGTTCGGTATGCTTTCGAGTCGGGAAGTCAGCGACCAACAATCACTTGAAGCGAAACGAGGACGTGGAATGAGTTTGTTGCATGTAGTACCTACGCTTTGGTGAGCAAGCGCCCTCGGGGGGCCTGCCGCCCCCGAGTTTATATCCATCGATGCATTCACGTTTCTAGATTACATTTAATTCTATATCTGCGCGCCGGCACTGCTCGAGCACCGACGAATTGCGTTTAGTTTGCCGCCGCTTGCCGCACATAATAATAAGTGAATGTAGCTGGCTGGTGAGCACAACGCCGGTGTGCACGCCGGCAGAAATAAGTTAGATATGTGCTGGGGATAAGCGGAATGATGCGCTCGAGTCCAAGCGGCGGCAACGGCGGCGTCGCTGGCGGTTGCAATGTAGACGTGCTGTGAAAAATTACGCTCTTTGCACTTTTGAGATCTTCGTGCGCTCAGCTTGATGCACTTCTTAAGCACTCGCCCGCGCGCACTGAATTTACACGATACGTATTAAATTACGTTTATTGCGCTTGTGGTAATTGCATCTCATTTTTAAACTGCGCTTGCTTTTTATCATAAAGCGTGATTTGATTTTTCTTCATGCCTTAAATACACCCAGGAGTATATTAAACAAGAGAAAAACTTTTCTTGCGCTCAGATTTAAGTTCACAGGTAAAATTTATGAATTAACCTGATAGGTGGCGCTTGAGCGAATGCCTGTGCAGGTTCCTAATTGCTAAAACACCTATGCTAGGCGAATGGCTTGTGATGTCATACGTAGTGAAGTGCCCAAGTGAATTGTTGTTTATCCATATCAATTGACGAATTTTGGGACAAATATCGCATTTCTACACAAATAAGGTATGTGTCATTACGTTTTTTTACTTAGTAAATAGGCTGCGCTTGCTTTTTTCGCTGTATAATCTGCTACACTGCTATACCGGCTTTGGTCTATATGCGTTGTAAGTTAACCTTAAAACTGGTGGTAAGGTAAATGTCTGGAGTATTTATTGCGTATTTATTGCTCGTTGAAGGGAAATCGTATTACGTACAATCATAAATGGGCTTAATTAAGTATTTCACAAGTCGTATATGAAGGTATGCTATTCACATTACCCAGAACCCATGCAGCATCAGTCGTGATGTATGCTCGAAAGCCATGTTATACCATGTTTCACTATTACATTTGCAGCACAAATTGTGAGCTATGAGGGGCAGATACAACTTTCTACAGTAACAATAAAAGTAAATTAATGTTTATTGTCGTGTGTACACGGACGTGTGAGGCGATTCTAAGTGGAGAACTTGCTTAAGTTTTAATGCATATCAAATCTCAAGCACTGGTCCGAACACCATAATGCTGTCAGTGATATTACAAGGCGCTAAATTTATGTTGCTAATGCGGCCAACTAACGGAATAAAAGCCTTTTCATACAATTTTGCTAAATGGCCAACGTCCATTTTTCTTCATAATACTAATGGCCTCAACACAGCGAGGAGAAGAGTCTGAGACAAAAAGCCTCAGCAAGATTAACTACTGTTGATGCAAAGCATTCATTGTCTAACCACCTTGAACAAAACATTCTGCTGGGATAGAAGTGAACATTTTATTTAAATAATTCCACAATATGTGGTTGTGTCTAAGTAATTTTTTTTTGCCTGAGATGCACCAGACTGTTGGACTGGTGCAACGCAAAACCTAAGCTCATACATATTCCACGCTTGCTGTGAATTTTCATACAACCTAATGAAACGCTTTAATTTTATCAAATATTATCCACCAGGGGAAACTACTGCACTAGAGTAGCATGCCCTATATCATTGTGGTGCTTAAGGGTTGCAAATACAGACAAATGACTCGAGGTCTTTTGGTAAGAGCTTGATAAGGAAGCTGCAATACTTTCGCCTTGGACGTTCTCTGTTTTGTTCTCATAATTGACCTTGGCGAATCAGCTGTTCCAAGTACATTGCAATTTAGTATATACGCTGAGATTAGAATAGGAACACTTTGTATACAACATCCGCATGCTGCATGCAAGTTTATTTAATCTCCATTCAACTTAATATTCAGCACGGAGCTCTTCATTTTCATAACACATCGTGCACAGTTTCTTCGCGTCGGCATGCATTTTATATCAAATGGTGTTTACATGTACACTACGTGATTACGTCCTACGTATTTCAACGAGCTCGACTCGGGGGCGGGTGGGTATTGAGTTCGTTGGCTTCAAAGTGAGGCAAATTCGTTCACACCTTAAATTTGCCAACTTTTTTCCGCCCATAGTGTCATCGACGTAATGAACAAAAAGCGCTGAAAAGAAGTGGAACGCGTGTCTGCCATATCCTTAAAAAGAACTGTAGGTGGATGCTGCTCCTGCAGCACGAAGATGATGGCTCAAGTACACAAACTCCAGCGTCCTGCTGGAGTTGTTGGTGCTTGTACTTGATGCTGGGCTTTGTCTCATCACTTGTCTCGACTTGTAAGTGAGTTATACAAAACGAAAACAGGATGCAGCTGAAGATTAAGTGGCATAACTTGATGAAGATGGCCGGCTTGAGTTGCGGATGATGAAATACAATCTGAGAGTTTGAGAAAAAGTTGAAGAGCGCACCCGGAAATTTGACAATTTCATTTTGCGTTGCCCTCTGCGATTGCGTGGCAGTTTTTAAGTTGGAATTCGGTCGGGCGCGTTCGTGAGATGAGATTAGACATTGCGAGTATGTGGTTGACATAAATATATAGTGCCATACATGAATGATGATAGCGCATACGTGGCGGTAGAATATTCTTTGGAACTATATACGCACGTGTATTCGGTATTTGATATATGGCCATTGTTGGGGGGTTGTGTATCACATAGTGTATATGCCTTTGATTTATTGCCATGTGAGTTTTGCTGCTCTGCTTGCGACTGTTTTATTTCGTTTGCAGTAACTTTGCAATTGGCATAGAATGTCGAATTTACGTAAATTCTGGGTATACATACAGTTTATGCTATAATCTGATTTTCTTACTTGAGCATGGTTTTGAATTGCTTGCTCTCTTCTTAGTAGTTTGAACACAACTAATTAGTACATTTCTGCGTAGTTGCGTAGTTAAGAGGCTTATAGGGTGAAAGTTTCAGAGAGTGATGAGATATCAATTAATAGCACCATGGGGTGCTAGGGGTATTAATATAAATTCATTTTTAGAGCAACTCGTCTATCAAACCCAAAAGCAGGCTGTGCGAGCAATCTTCGAATGATGATATTAATCCAAAATTTATGACATCACCGAAGGGCCGTGACACATCATAAAAATAAACGCTTTCCGTACCTACAGGTGGCACGCTGATGGGGACACACTCGTGATAAGATCTACGAAGAGGAAGGCTTACGTGGGTCGTAGGTGGATCACGATAGGCAGACGAGCAGAGCAGCAGGGCGAACGGGAGCGGGATGCGCAGAGGGCTATCAGCTGAATTATTTATTCGATAAATTTTGCACGCTCTCGAGGCAACAACTGTGTGTATCCTACTTGCACACGAATTACTTAAATTTACTTGATACGTACGCACAAATCGCCCGCGTGTAATATTCATGCCGGCTGCCGGAAGAGGCGGGAGATAATTAATTGTGATGCCCGAGCATAAAATGTATTTGATATTGCAATAATATTTTATCTGCGGCGATAAAGCGCTACGCACAATGCGAGCGAAAGGATAAAAAAGGGGGCGCGGGTCATTGGTGATAAAAAGGCATTGGCTATATTAGTCGGCTCATTGAAGTCATTGGGACTTTTTTTGTTGTTGCTGGCGTGGTCGGCAGTTAAATAGCTGGAACTTGTTAATATCGCGATAAAATTAAAATATTATTCGATGCGCATCCGTTCGGCTTCCGTATCGCTTGGGGCGCGGCGACGCTTCCGCTCCACGCCATTGCCGCAATGTTTATTTATGCCCGGGGCTTTCGCAATCCGAGGATATTGGGGTGATGTCGCAAGGATATCGCATGGATAGTTTAGTGTGTGCACGCCGTGACACAGTGAGACATTTATTTTCGTTGGGGGTTTGCCGCGTTCTTGGGTTGCGTCCAAGATGCCGCTGCGCTGAATATAGTGGACCACAACCTATTTGCTGATGTTTATGGTGATCCTGATCCAGCAAAACAAGCGCGCTCCGTTTGCACACTAGCCCAGTAGCGCTGCTAGGACATATGCAAGGACATATATTATTGAAGAGTTATTGAAATTTATTTTTTTCTTCGGCTTTTTTTCTTGCTCATGGGCGAGGGTCGGGTCGGGTGTGGGTTTTGTATTTTGCATTTATGCGTTTCTCGTGTGTGCACCCGCGCAAATTACCCAAAATACGTTTGCGGCCTTTTATCAATTATTAGATTAATGAAAAAGCGAGGCGCGTTTTCAGATATAGCGCGTTTAGTGGGATGTGCATGACAAATGTTTGCTTCAGCCTTTTTAAATAGAGAATTAAATGAATTTCGCTATTTACATACGGCACCCCAAAACGAGATAATGCCGACCGCTTTTTTCTCGTTGGGCTTGCAGACTGGGGCGTTTATACAATTGCGCGTTTTCGGTTTTGTTGTTAAAGCGCGCGGATGATGGCTTGCTACAATTCTTTGTTGGTTCTTCCATCCCTCGCGTGTGCCGCCGCCGCCTCCTTCTTGCCTTGTTTGCGAACAGATAGGGATGAATGGAGCAAACAGCACACGCAGCGAATGTCGTCGTTCAGTCGTTGCCGCCGTCGTCCCCGATCACCGGTCGGGAATAAACACACGATAAAACGATAAACAAGCTCGCGCAACGAATTTAAGTTAAACTCGGCTGGCAGCGTGGATGGAATATTCAAACATTTTTGTTTGAATACCGTGTTTTTCGCTGTTGCTTACTGCTGCTGATGACGCACATCGAGACGGCGAACAAGCAGCAGACGAAGAAGAAAGCGGAGGAAAATCGAAAAGTGAGCGCCATGATATTTATAAACCAAACACACGGCAAACACGGAAAAACAAGGAATTGAAAGCAGTTGAAAAAGTTTTCTCGTTTGTGTTTTCACGCTTTGTTGTCATGTTGAAGTAGCAGAAATTTAATAGAAAATCGCAAAGTGCACTGTGGGTTAATTACAGATAAATAAATCGTACACACATTGTTCGATCGCCATAGTTTTTTTGCGATTTTTTTCGCAAGAACAAAGAGTCTGAGTTGAATTCGGGAAAGAAGCGAAACCAAATGTTTTATTTGCATTGGTGCGCGTCGACGACCGCCGCACTGCTCCTGAAGGAATTGATGCAATGGGCAAGCGGCAGGAAAAGCTTACGCTCAGCTGCTTACGCGAAATTACTAGCATCAAATATCCGGAACACTAATCCGCGGAGAGTCGGTTCGCCCTCGTAATGCGTGCGTTCGACTTGCAAGCACCCGGGTTGTGCACTTCATTGTCGTTTGCTTAAATACCCACCATGCATTCGCGTTCAATTCGCTAACAACTATTCTTCTGCTTTATTACTAAGTGATTGCCAGCTGTCGAATCGTTTACAAGAATGTACAATGAATCTCCGTCAGTGGTGATAAAAATGCGCGTTGATACCTTTGCTGTTTTATGTAGTTTCACTTTATTGAGTGGTGGTACTAAGATGGATGAGTTTCACAAATGGAACAAGTTTCCATTTTCACCTGCAGTAATAATAAAACCATCATTGCCATGCTTGAAAATTGCAAATGTTAGTATAATGAAGTTTTATATTCTTAGTTCTATAAGATATCAAATGGCATCAGTCGCGTGAGTCTGCATAAAGTGTAACTGAGCATTAGCATTGAAGAGCATCAAGCAATTCCGTTGTAATATGAAAGCTGTCAGGATTCGTGTATGCGCAATGGGAAGGTAATTAAAGCTGTGACTGGCTTGAAGAACCTTCTTTCACTATCGTTATCAGTCTGCGCACGGCAGCCATTGTAACACAAACTTGGGGAGAAGAGACAGAGTTTCTGTATCCAGCAGAGAAACGGTGCTCGAAATCCCACTCAATGCCTCTGTACAGCAAGTGTACAGCGGTGGAAATGCGAAGACAAAACGCATTGCATATGCATTTCGTGGCCGCATTTACTCAGAGCGGCAGTGCGCTTCGGTTTCTCGCAATTTCACTGCATTCCGATTCGGTGTGTTTGTACATATTGTAGGCTGAACTCGGGGAGTACGGTCACCACTGTTGCAGTTGCTGGCGGTGGCATGGGTCGCGCGGCTGTTGATAATTATGAAACCGCGGCGCAAAGGAAAATTAAGTGCGACGTGCAATGTAACTTGAACATTACCTTCGAGCGCACCGTGGTGTGTGCATGATTTGATGTTGCTTGCAGCGGGCGGCAATGCCTTTGTAATTTATTTCGCAGCGCGCTCGCGTTCCCGTTTGTTAGGGCAGTTGCATCAACAATGCGTGCAGCCGCAAATAAACGCGTAATGCTGTTAAGTAAAACAGTGGCGGTTTTGCGCGCGAGCGGAAAATTCGCTCGTTCGGTGGGTCGTGTTTTAATGAGATATATATGCAGATTTTGTTTTCGACAGTCTCTGAAACAGCAACGTGGCAGGCATTCCAAATATTTAGTCACTTGCAATCTCACAGCTTTCATTCTTATTGTTCATAGACTTTTTTCTTCTTTTCTCGCGTGTTTTCGCTTATTGACAGTGAAACGCTGAAATGAAAATTTTGATTAGACGTTTGCGAATTGCCTTGTGGAAATATTTGTATTAAGAATATAATTTATTGCTGCGGCAGCAATTTTTGCAGTAAATTTTCAACAAATACAACTCGTAAATTGCACACATGATGATCCATAAAATATTGCATGTATGGTGGTGGACGAACAACAAGGAGTTGGGTGCTGCACCTTTCTTTTCTTGGATCTGAAAGCGGGCGAAACAAAATTCAGTTCTCGTGCTGCAATTCGGCGGAAAATACAATTCGGGATTGTACGACGTAAATAAAAATCAAATAGCTTATAAGGGTTGACCACATATTGCACGCGAGCATTTTGGGAGGGAGGGGGTGGCGGGCGAGGGACGGAAGACATAATATGTTGATAAAAGTACATCGCATTTATTGCGAGCTGTTACCAACATGTATATCACACAATACGAGCACGTTACGGCGAATAAAAACCATTGCGCGTTGACGCACCAAACTTTGTTAGAATCGTTTCGAGATGACAGTGTGCCGATACATGTGCTGCGGCAATATCATCCTGGCGGTGGCAGCGCGCCGCCAGACCAGGGTTTTCGATGCAGACTGCATGGAGGAAGTCTGGTGCCATTTAGATTTTATCGAATCAGGACGATAAACGAACAGCCCACCCTAGAGAGAAAAAAGCGCGCCGTCAAGGTTTATGTCATGTTGTTATGAATGTATCTGCTATATCTTTTATGCTCCAAACATGCCAAATGGCCGCATTGTGAGCAATTGGAATTTAATTGAAAATATGCATAATTATTTTTCATGCTTGCGCAAGTACGCATAATAAGGCAACTGTTAAAGTTGAAGGTGAATGTCAATGAATGCATGTGGATGTGGATCTTGCGACATTTCTGTTGGTTGACCTTGTAACATATAGTTCTAAAATTCAGCAAGGGGATAAAAAAGGGCACTGCTGGTTTCAACGATCGTTGGCTTTCATGCAGACTCGCACAAAATATAAAATATGCGTTTACGAAACTGAGTGAAACAAATTTGTTCTTTATCATAGAACCACTATGCGCAGTTCGAGTATAAACGAGTAGAATTTCGATGGTGTGTAGGGGTAAATGCTATTTGTATTTGTCTGGCAAATAATCGAAATGGTTTTGTAGCAAAGTTTGTATCACTAGTAAACTACAAGTGTAGGCCACTGGCTGATTCTGGCTGGGGCCTTTTCAAGAAGGGGTGGTTCGCAAACCGTTTGAAAGGTCCGGTCATCTGGGGAGCTGGTGGAGATCCAGGAAAACCGTGTGAATAAGCGATCCGAAAGCAACCCTATCCGCCGGTACTTGTTCTCCCGTAAAATATAAATATTAGTCACGTCTTCCGGTTGTAATTTGCAAACATCGAAAATGTTTATACGGAGGTTCGGGGGTTTGGTGTGCACGCGGAAGCAAAAGTTGTTCGGCTCGCCGTGGGGCTGCAGATGATGAAAAAAAAAACTGCTTGCGAGGAGCCGCCTTTTGTTAGCCATTCAACGCACAATATTGATTCGATCATCAATCTTGGAAGCGCTTAAAATGCTTCGTCGAAGCTCGCCCGAATCCAATTCGGGCAATGCGCAATTTTGTGACGTTTGTTGACGGCGGAAACAAACTCCCCAACATGCTTCAGGATCAATCACTCGATGACATAGCGCGTGGAGCAATTTTTAAGCGGCGTTGCCCGAGGAGGAAAAATATCGCAAAGTTTGACTGGCTTGAACTTTTTTTAACGATCAAATTGCGAACTAATTAATTTCCCCGGCCTTCAAAGGGCGGGCGGGGCGTGTAACAAAGTGTCCTGCGTCGTCGCGATCAACCGGCTGAACTAATAATGAGTGCGAGGAGCATGGGTCCTGAAATGATGGAAATTGATGAAAGTTGTTTATGATGAATGGGTTGGGTTGAGTTGAGTTGGTCGGCTTGCGGCGTTAATCGAAAAAGAACGGCATCGTATTGCATGACTGGAAGGTTCAGGAAGTTTTGAAAACCAGTGAATCCTGAACCTAAATGCGCCTGGCTGGGTGAGCGCGTGTGTGACATTCCTGGTCGTCCGGTGGACGAAATGCGTGTCGATATGATGACATATTTCTCTTTCAGCAACATACATGTTTTCGTCCTTAACCTTAAAGCGTAAACGTCCGCTTTTTTCCGGTGCCTCGCATTCTCCCTTCTTTTTCCAGCCAACTTCATCCCCTACTAAGCTCTCTGGCAGCGCACTGTTATTTCATCTACGCTCATAAAGAGCCTCTTTTATATGCATTACTCCTAATCCATAATTCCCTCCTTTCGTCATCGCATTAATAGACTGCCTCTTATCACGCACAAGAAGTAGTGTCGTAAAGAACTTACTTAGCTACCTGTGTTGTTACTCTTTTTGACTTCCGACTTTCGAGATAACCGTGCGCCGCTTTTTTCCCCTCATTCTTTGCTGCACTTCAATAGCATACAGTCGGGCAGCGTGCATCGTTTGCTAGTTTTGATTAATGGAAATTGTTCGCGAACGATTCGCGCTCGCAAGCAGCCAGCATTCTGCGTAATATCACCCGCAACTGCGCTCCCGAGTGCATGGAGTGCGCCAACTTTATCCCTTCGTATGCCGCACGCGCGCACTTTATATCGCGATGCTGTCACATAGTTGGCATTCTTTTTGCCGCTGTATACGCGCTTGTTCCGCCGCCCCCGTACGGAAAAACTTATTTGATAAAAACACTTCGCCTCCCCAAAGTGTCAATGTCAGCGTGCATGCACATGATCTACAGCAGGGATATAGCCGGCGGCGGCGGGAACACTTTGTATAAGTAGGTTGTTTAATTCACATGGCAACGACGCATTTGCTGTTTTAGGCAGAGCTGGTTGAAATGAAAAGTAAACAGTGTCTTGTATGCATGCATGCATGCGTGCGGGGAACTAAAGACTCTTAGATTTGGCCTATATTGAAATGCTGATACAACACAATAAGTGTGTCCTACGTGTGTTTGCTGAATATCGATTCGCCGCCGTCCTGCTGCTCGCTGCCTCCAGCTGTTGGGCAAAGAAGTGTGCAACTGTATTGTACGCGGAGGTATGCACGCGCTAAATAGCAAAGGAAGACGACAACAACGGTCTTTTCATTTGGTGGGGTAAGCGCTTATCAGTGCAGCAGCGTTTCAGTCGAGTTGTATTATCCTCTGGCTGGCTGGTCTTGGTCCTGGTCCTGGTCGTGCGGCCCCCGAGTTTGTCGTCGCGGGCGGGCGGCATGTGGAGCGTGCGTCCGCAAAACGCACTCAAACATGTTGGAAACCACATTAGGAAAGCCGCAAAACGGTCTTAGTTTCGACCTCGCTTACGGTTCTCGGCGAACGGCCGTATGTGCGCGCATTCCCTAATGTAGTCCGTCACTTACGCGAAGGTTGCGCGCTCGCGAAGCTTCCGTTTCGCTCCTTGTGTTCTCGTAATGCGCTGGAAGGAAGTATCCCACGTTGGGCTAACAATATTAGATCCGTAGGTGCGGGTCACTTCAACTTTGCTCGAACTTTTCGTGTTGCCGAGTTGTGTGCTCGAAATCGTCGACTCAAAAATGCGCTCGGCCGGCGTCAATCATGGAAAGCGCCGCGAGCGCTGCACACGTATCACTCGCTCTCCGGACTGATTGCTGCCGATTGCTTAAGTTTTAATCTAGATTAATCTCCCAGCCTTCCCACCATGCATTCGTCGCTTCGGGCTTCATTAACGCCCGATTTATATCTATGTCGCATCGCCTATTATCGAAACGATGTGAAGGACATTCGCAATTCGCAATGATTCGTTTCGACGCTGCGAAAAACCTAGATATTTCTCATTCGTTTCGTTCGATTCGAACGTATATCTGTCTTGACGTCAGTTGTACTGAAACAGCAGTTTTAAACAAAGACTCGGACGAAATTAAATGTCCGCACGGGTGGCTCAACCCCCACGGAGGATGCAATCACATTTCGTGAATAGTCAAAGATGTTAGCCAACTACTTATTGATCCTGTGAAAGGACTCAGCCCAAAACGGCGGAGAGACAAAAAGTGCGTTAACGCCGTTTTCATTTTGTCCTTCTTCCTGTGGTATTACTTGCTGATTAAGGAATCTTGATTCCATTCTTCGATTTCTTCTCGTCGTCGTCGCCAGCTCCTGCTGGAATAATCAGTGCGGCTGCCAGTAGGCAAGCCAATATTAAACATCCGATTCATTACCGCCGTTCGACGTTAAGCGCTCGAACACATGGACGCTAAACTTGGACAAAAATTCAAAAGACGAACGCCCGCCCGCCCAACTTTTTGCACCCCTCGCTTATCACGCTCCCCGAAAAGCCATTAAATCGTAGTTTAATTTCTTTACATTTTATTGACTTATGCGCACCGCGCCGAATCAATTTACTGGCACTCGCTGTTGAAAAGTTCGCGTAGACTTTAGCATCACTTTGCGTGTTTTCCTTTGAGAAGATGTAATAAAATAAATAAGTACAACAGAAGTTGGGCGGAGAGAAAACAAAAAAATTTGATACTTTTCTCGTTCCCAAGTGTATTTCTTAACTTTTTTTTGCCTCGACGCGATGCTCTTTGTTCGCAGAGACAAGTAGAGACAAAATGTATTAAGTCTGTACGTGCAATAAATATGCGTTCATTTCGCGCATGCATAATTCAACAGACCGCTTGCGGCCGCCCCTGCTGCTGGATGCACTTTGCCGCAGAGCACAACGCTGACGGAAATGAGCGGAATTTTTCACTATTCCGGACGCACGCACCACCAGCAGAATTTAATTGACGATGTGAAAGATTTGCGCACGAGCTCGTGGAAATCCATAAAAATTGTTTTCCCTGTCACACTTTCTTGTTTCCCAATTAAAACGTGGAAATGAATTTGCGCAATTTTTCACCGCGAACAAAAAGCCGCATGAATTTTTATCCACATGGCAAATGTTTAATTACGCCGCCGGCAAATGTTTGCGCAAAAGTAAAAGTTATGTTGCGGATTTATTTTTATATCTGGCAGGCACAAAACAATTTGCGTTTCTGTTTTCTATGTTTCGTTCATTATGCTTATTGCCACTAAATGAAATTTATGATAATTGGAAATGTTTCAAATGGTCTGTGAAATGATTTGCACCATTTCCTGTTATTACAATGTACGTACGTACGTAATTTACAACAATTTAATTCATTCCCCTTGAATTGTTTCGAAATTATTTATAAAAGTTATAATTTTATCAACTTTTAGCACCACCGCAGTGAAAACAATTTTCGTCTAGGGTTATTTGTGTTTTGCACGTTCGAACGTGTTCGCAACCCTTTAATCTGAAGCACCTCAATTCACTTTTATTGAAAGGGTGAATCGTGCCGGTGACAGTTTTCGTGCATGCGAAAGAAACTTGCGTGCAATTTCTTGCACATTTACATTAACTAAATGCATTTTTCCATTAGTGCCATGCACCATTTTCATAAATTGCATTTCGCACATGCCCGCCGACTGCCACCCCCCCAAGGGTGTGGAGGTATGTGTCGTATTTTGATTACATAAGCGCAATCGGATGACGGCTGAATCGATTGCATCTGCATTCACCGCGCGCAAATGCATTGTTCTTTGTGAGGTGCGCAAAGTGCAATCTCACGGCGAGCGATTTTTCAAGAATTTAATTTAATAAAGGCGTCCGCGTATCTCATATCCATCTTACTGATTGCAGCTGAGCTCAATGGGCATATGGCTGAAGAGCTTGAAGAACGGGTGAAAACGTGACGGAGGGAAAAAGCGCGCAAAAAATCTCCAGCGCGGAGAACGGATATTTCCATGTGTAATAATATACGAGCTCGCGCGCTGGGCCCTTTTATGATAACGTCATTTTCGTTGAAGGCGAAACGTTCGTCCTCGCGTACAAATTCTTTTATAATTGTCATGCGTTTTTTTGCCTGTTTGTTGTCTACCAACCAGGAGCGAGAGGCTGCGGAGCCGTGGAACAAAACATGTCAGAAGACAATGTAGGAGTGTGCACTCGAAATATTAAATAACTGGATCAGTTATGGGAATGTTTAAGCTCCGGCTTGAAATTGTGAGCTTAAAATGTATTTGCAAAGCACGCCCACGCTTTTTGCGCCAAGACTGGTTGGCTGGCTGGCTGCATCTTGAGGCAACTTTTATGCGACTAATCCGCACGCCGTTTCTTGTAATTTTTCCACAGTCGGTTGCTTGCTTGGTTGTGCTCTATGCGTAAACAACTCGAAATTATTCATAACCGGTTTATGAAAGATTAGAATTTCCACAAAAAGCATAATGTTTGCGCAAAAGTACATTTAACTTTAACTCGCCGATTTAAATCGTCTTTAAATTGTCTTTGAACGTAAATGCCAGCATAATTTTTAATCGAACGGGAAAAAAGCTGGAAGAAAATTTTGTTCGCTGTCTTTTATTCGACAGGTAAAATCGCTATCAGCAGTGCTGAAATTTGTATGGAAGAGGGATGGAGGGATATGAAGAATGCAGACGAATCGAACATGCAAGTCTCGAGAGGAATAGAAATCAATTACGCGCTTCAACAGAAAGAGAAGCATTCCGAATGGAAAGTATTACAAAAATTTACATTTAGTGCCTACAACTGAGCATGGTGTTTCGATACAGTCGCCACAATTTGATGGTTTTTGAGCGCCTTGTGATACACAATCCTCCTGTGGTTATTCAGAGTGGAGCGTTCTTACTTACCACACCGCAAGCCATTATTTTTTATTCGTTTGTTCAATTCGTTGATTTCGACTAAAGTGAAACATGATGTAACATGAGCTAATCCAATTACACATCATCCCCCTGTAAATGAAGTAAGGGGTAAATACGTTAGACGTAACAGGTCCGTTCGTGGAGATACGGCATTGATATTTATTTATTCATGAGTTGATATTCCGTGAATTCGTGAAGACCAAGTCTAATGAAGAAACGTGTATTATCCGCTGGAAAATCAATCATATCTGTTGCTCCTCGTCGAAGGCGGGGTGGCACGCACTGTTGCGCTCGTGTATTCAGCGCAGGTTGAAGATTCAACGTTATCGGCCAACATGTTTGTCTTGCGTGACCGGAATTCTTATTGCGCGCTTCATTAATTAAGATAAAACGTATTGGTATTGTTCTAACCCCATCCGGCAAAGTAGGTACGTCGAGTAGATCAATTGTTCGAGCAGACGGCGGCGACGACGACGACGACGGTGGCGGCTGTAATCGTAAGCGCGCGTGGCTTTATTCCTAAGTGATTAAAGCGGAAAAGTATTCCGAGCACATTTTCCGGCTTGGCAATTGTTCATCTATATTTTCATATAATTACCAATCCTTAATAAATATTTATTAAGCCGCGATAATTTCGCGTTGAACGTTAGCCTTTAAACTCGCGCAAAAGCAATGCATATTTGATTAAACTTAATTTAATGAGTTTGTAACGAAATTACGCAAATTTATCAAAAGGCAATTTCTAATAAATATTCAAAGCGCGCGCGCGCTCGAATTTCACAATATTTTTAATATCAGATTACGCGATTTAATTTATTGAATAATGCAATTACGCCGTGCAATAAATAATTCGCTGGGAATTGATGAAATTATTTTCTCTAATTGAATGGTAAACCTATGATTGTATCGCAATTATTCTCGGCTTAGTTCACACGCCGCTCGAAGATTATTTGACATTGTGTTTAATTATGCGCTCACCGTTCGTGTGTGCTGCTTGGCTTCATATTTATGTGCGCAATCAATATATCATAAAGCTGGGGGTGTAACTGCAACAGATAGATGGATTGGATCCACGGCCGCCGCCGCCTCCGCCGCGGTGCAATAGCTGGAGCATTGTGCGTTGTTGTGTCGTCGGTGGGGTATCATCATCTATCGTGATCCTGGTCTGCTGCTGCCGCCGCCGCCACCACAACGCTGCTGCTATTGCAGGCAACACGTAATCGACACGAAGTTCGTGGAAATGTTGCTGATTGAACGAACATTGCATATGAGAATTCTGAGCGCGCAGAAGTTGGGTAGTTGCATAAATTGATTCAATCATTCCCGGCTGCCCGCAATTCATTTACGTGTATGATGACTAATTAAAGCTCACATTTGTGTTGCCATTCGAATGGCTCACTGTCGCATTGTGCGGCGATGCCGAGTGAATGGGGCGCGTTTTTATTTTTAGA
The DNA here is from genome assembly GCA_963978815.1 of Aleochara curtula. Lineage (NCBI taxonomy): Eukaryota > Metazoa > Arthropoda > Insecta > Coleoptera > Staphylinidae > Aleochara > Aleochara curtula. The sequence continues at coordinate 14,325,783 of OZ022215.1, read as the reverse complement.
CGTGCGCTGTTCGCGGCAGCTTAGTGCTCAAATACAAAATAGGATTGCGAATTGAGTTTCACCGGTTTACCACACATGTAGATTATTTAGTGTAGTGTATTAAATGAAGAGTACTAGCGTCGGCTGCAATTGCAGCCTGTGTGCGTTTGAATGAAATATGAAACAGGAGCATTAATCGTTATTAATGGTTGATAAACGCCCACGCGTCTCGTATGCCAATAAGGACAACGACAAATAAATTTCATTTTGCTCAAATTATAAAATTCGATGTGCTCTCGTCAACTTTTGCGATAATCAATAATTTCATTTATATTCATTAATTGTTAACAAGGTTATCTAACATTTCGAGTTTTAACACCATTTTCACAATATAACCAGAAACTCATCAAATTTTCTAATTTCTGATAATTAAAAATCCTTGAAGATCCTGTGATCAATGCGTAGAGTATTAATTTTGACGATGAAATTTTTCGATGCTTTTCTCATTGTCGTTTCAACCGAAATCTAATTTTAATTTGGTATTTTTTAACGCTGTAATTTATCATTTATTGATGGCTGAAAAAGCAAGCAAACGTGTTGCTTCATTCAGAAGATGGCTCTCTGCATCAACATATTGCCGCGGAGAAGTGCACGGCGATGAAAGCGCAGAGTGAGAAATTGATTTATGATCCAGCTGGAATATTTATTAACAAGTTCGCTGCGCGTCGCTCACGCCTTCGCATTTCGTAACTTTGCGTGTGCAACACTTTCGAGTTTCCTGCAAGTACGTAAACAGTGTTTCAATTATATACACTTATTCAATAAATTATCCGCACTTAGTGCTCGATTTGTAAAGTTAAATCTATGTACGTTGAGCAAATTGAATTGAATTTTTTCTCTCGTTCTTTCGCAATTCACGCTCGCGCTCTTCTTAGTAGCTAATTTATTTGCGATTGAGACGAGGATCAGGCGTGAGCACATTATAAGATTCCACACATGTGCGTCGGGATAAAGTTTGCATGCATTGCCAACTTGAAATTAATGTGGGCGCTGAGAAGAGGGCAGGACGACAAAGTCTGCGTTCGCTGAGAATGATGATGGGAAAACAAACAGTGTATCGATTTCAAATTTCGAGCTTATTAGACGGCGGCTCCAGCGCCAAGAATGAAGCGTATTAGCTACTTACAATTAGCCGAGCGGCGAGGCGGCGCACATATTGGCGGCGACAGGCGCGGCGCTTCACACATGTGTTGTGCCGGGCGTGCCTCAATTAGACAATAAGAAGTTTGATAAGTGAAACATCAACGCCGTTCCGACGCAAATGCGTACAAAATTTAATCGCGTAGAACTCTCGTCTCGAAATTAAATGCAAGTATCCGCCCTTCCCAACACACCCCCGCACGGTCTAGATTGTTAATAAGTAATTAATTAATTGTTACACTTTGATGTACCACTTGCACGCCGGGGGCATAACTTTATCAAGCGCTTTGATTAAATATTTAATCATACTGTTCGGATGCCGCTTGTGATTGGATGATAATAAATATTTAAGGGCGCTTTTGCAGCGGCGAGCGTCCGGGGAAAAAAGGACACGCTGCTGCGTAAACTGATACAAGGAGTGCGCTTGAGTGGAAGATTTTGCATGGCAAGTCATCGGGGACGTCATTAAAGCCTTTTTATGCGATGCGTCAGGAGAGCATCGTTCAGGGAATTGCACGACATGCTTTCTCACACTTTCAATATTATTCCTCCGCTTTTCACTCGTAGTGCAGCGGAAGAACTGATGAGGTTACTATTATTTAATTCGACCGGAAATAAAATCCGGTTAAATTGCTGAATCGTATTGTGGTTGTACGTAATTAGTCCCTTTAGACATTGTAATTATCTTGAACGAAAATTACATGGATTTATTTCAAATTGCAATGAAAACACGAACATGTAAATAAATCGAGCGTGGAGATGAATTAATTAAATACGTATTTTACTGGTTAATACGCTGTGAACATCAAAATAATTCACGTTTTAATCAATTTGAATGATTTATCGCATTTTATCCCCGCACTCCGCGCTAAATTATAATCGCTCAAAATGTAATTGCAATTTACGTTCGACTTTATGCAGCCAAAATTCGATCGAAGAGTACATCCAAATGTGTGCTGTGCGAAATATGAGCATTCGCTGAGGCCATTTGCGGTTGATCATGGCGGTGGCGTTGCAGCATCACCGGGTGAATTCCAGTCGAAAATAAATTCCAGCAGCAGGGTGCTCCGAGCGCCACGCACATCACATCTGTAAAACATTTAACTCTATTATCTTGACCTAGTCGGACTGCAAATTAAATGCAAGCGATGCGGAAACTAACAATTCAAAATGCTCGTACGTGTTAGCAGCAGGCGGCGCGTTGTTTACATCAAATATTCATTTATTTCATGTTCGATCCGCACTTTATTGCTCTTTCAATATTGATGCATCGCATCCATCCTGAATGCATGTTATTTCGCTTGGTGATAAGATATACGTACATCTACAATGTACTCATCATAAAATATTAATGTGGCACAAAGACATTTAATGACTGGAATTGACAGAACTACTTGAGCAAGTTTATTGCTTCATAAACAAAGGATCATTTAAAATCGGAAAAAACACAGGAATTTACCTTCTACCGCCCCCCAGGATCTTAATTGTGTGTTGGTAATTTTGGGTATTTCAATTATACACCTTGCTTAAGGAATCGCGCTCACCCTTCAAAGGTAAAAATATAGATTATGCTTTCTTTGGCCACTGTTGCTCTAAAGGGTAACCTCTTCGAGTGCTTATTCGATTCGATTTGGCGCTGTGATAAAGGGGATAAAAGATAAAGGAGCGGGACCTTGCGTGTGCGCGCGTGTTCTTGTATCCGGACGGAAGTAAAACCCACCTCATCTATCCCGCATAAACCCCTTGGACTTACAGCTGATCTCCCCTGTTTACTCTGGGTTAATGGAACATACACACGTACGACGATCAGGACGCGCCCCCGAACATCAGGCAGCAAGTGGAAGAAAAATGGGTGGAAGATGCACGAGGAATTAGTGGTGTAATTGCATTGATTTTCCATTTTTCCAAGATGCGTGCAAATGCATACGAAACGAGCGGACGTCGTCTGTTTTTTATGCGCGGCGCAAATCGGCTAATTAGATTCCGATGGTGGCAAATCGGGAAAGTGCGCAAAGATTTATATTCGGAACGCGCCGCCCGAGTTTCAGATTGACTCAGTCGGTTGTCTTTTCTCATTAACGCCGGAAAACCGATAAAGAATATCGGCATATTCGCTAGCGCGCGCACTGCGGACACTTGCAGTAAAAGTTGGTCTTCTGCGCCTCCAAGGCGGGCGACACAATGTGTAGAGGTACAAGGCGGCGGCGGTGGCGGCTAGCGATGAAAACCCGACTCGTGGAATAAATGAAGGGTGCACACCTATAGATTGTCTCGATGCGAGCGACGACGGCACTGCAAACGAAAACTGTCAGTAAAGTTTTCCAATTCCATACTCAGCCGACGAACCCATCAGCACATCAAAGTCGCTCCCGGCGATGTGCGCGGGCGGGAGGGGGTGATTTTATTTTTGTACTTTCTATCCCATTGTGTGCCGTCGCCGCTGCCACCGCCACGGCCGCCTCGCAGCTCAGAGATATTTTCTTATTTCATTTTCCTGTGTGTGTGTGTGCGCTTTGACGATCGCAAACTTTAATGCGATTTGTTATCTGCTTTTAATTTGAATGAAAACACATTCTTGTTCTTTGAATAACAAACTTTCTTCTTTGTTGCAGGTACGTTTCATGCACGTTTCGTGTGCTTCGCATAATCGCCCTGTGTCTCTCATTGTAAGTATGACGACAATACACAAATAATTTAAATCAAAATTAATTGCCTTTAAATTACGACGAAATGAGAAACGTTTCCGCCATTGTTTGTTTATAATTCGAGCGTTAATATGGGCGCCGATGATTTATTGAAATATCGGCGTGCAAAGCGCAAATGTGTATGGAAAACTGTTATTAATAGTGGTGCCTTGCCAGATCATTTGGTTATAAATGCAGCAATAAAACTGCAATTTTATGCATTCGGATATTTATCGTTTTCTTGCGTCGCGTCGCGGGCTGTTAGTGCAATGAGGAGGAAGCTCGCACCAAGGGCGAATTGCTACTTGGCATAAAGCGTTTACAATATATTTACGTCCTTAACATACAGTATGCTCCATTATATTAACAACGCAATATCTTGAAAGCAACAAAACGATCAACAAATGTAAGCTAAACGTACATTTCCGGAATTAGCCATTGAATAATGTTCGCATAATTTGTGCCGAAAAACTCCTGCGGACAGTTTGTATGCGTGCAGGGATAGATTTTTAAGTATTGTTTCGCCTGAACTGTAACTGAATTGCAGCTTGTTTCGCGTTTTCTTGGACGCAGCGACAGTGTGTTGGGCCATCGTTAATCTAAAATGCGCGCAATAAAATCGGGTTTAATGGACTTCCATATACTTATATGAATGCGACAATCGCGGAACGCGTTCGCTACGCTACCGAAACGGGAAACATTGCACAATTAGGAAAATGCACATTAAAATGAACATAAACTACCCGAGGCCAAATAAAGCAATCTGCATTAGTCGCTCGCATGGCGAATATTTCGAATTTTCATATTATCGGAAATTTACAACGAGCACGTTTACAACATATTACGAATTGAGACATTATTTCCTTCCTACAAATTGCCTCGCAACAACAATTTGCTTGCGACGCTTATGGAAATGCAAATAGCAAGAAAGAAATTAAATCACTTTTAATATGATTGATTCAGGACTCGCTCCGTCCTGTGGAAAGCAGGCAACTTTGTGTACAAAGGATTAGATTAATGCGCATCTTCTGCGGCGCGTTGAAAGAATGTAAATAAAGCGGCGCAACGCCATGACAAGGTGGAAATGCAGGTGGAATCCCGTGCTGCCTTCAGCATTAATGTATAGTCAAAGCGCAATTTGAATAAACCATCTGCGGCCCTCTTCTTCGTCGCGCTCACTTCCGCCGATTCTCTCGCTCTGGCCGTCGTCCTTCCTCGCCAAACTTTCCAAAAACGAGCGCAAGAGACAAAAGCGGAAGCTGGCGCTCTCGTAAAATTCATAATATTATACAAAACAGTGGCGGACGAGCATGTGAAGAGCGAGAGTTTATTCCACACTCTCTTAAATTAAGTTCCGCCGCCGTTCGGCGTCATTAGTTGCAAATAAAGATAAGAGCAAAAGAAATTTGAATACGAAACTTAGAAGGCAATGACACAGCAAGGACACAATGAAATAAGTGATATTTAAATAGATTTTGAATGATATTTTAAGTAAAAATCATACTAGAATACAAACGATAAGGGATTATTAATTAAACGATGGTTTTAAGGGTGAAATAGCAATCGCAATATAATTTCCGGTTTAAATGTTTTACCACATTTTCAAACATCTTTTGTGCATTTCACATACGCGCTAGTTTTGGTGTTTGTTTTAGCACTTTTCTTGCGGCACTTATTGTTTTCCGGGGTCTTTGCCACACTTGCGAATTTGCATAGTCCACAAGACACGTTTAATAAATGTTGCGAGTGTTGCGCATCATTACAGATGGCGCATGCCAGCTTCCGGGATGCAGGTTTTTCGTAAATGAGTTCGCTGTGAGTTTGGAAATTGAATTAACTATTCTTCGACGAGCCGCTGCCAGCAATATTTTTCTTTGCGCTGCTGGCGGCAGCAGCTGGCTGGCTGTAGAATTTGGGCGACGAGGGCGCTCGCGTTCAATTAAATTAACATATTTTTTTATCACAGGGGCGGCGCGCATTTTTCGAAATCGATGTGGTGCCCAGCACCCATCACCTCACTTATTAAACTCTCGCGCGCCCGCCGCCACCCTCTAGAGATACAAATTTATGCAAATACATTTCCTAATTGTTATGCCAATATTGCGCGCGAGTTAATATAATCTATCAATGCATAATTTACAAGCGCGTCGAAATTAATATTAAGGATTTTTTCGCTCGTAATATTTGCGCGCTCGTCTGCAGCACATGGCTGGTAATAAAATCTGACAGGCTGTAATTCCACTAATGGTAATGCCGTTGGCGGCGTGTGCGCCCGCTATTGACAAATTATAGAAGTGGGCTAAACGCTCCGATGAGTGCACGCCGCCGTCGCCGCCACCGAACCCCTATTTGTTTTTCTACGAGTCGCCGCCGCCCGCGTGCTGCGTGTTGTTCGTTTATTGTGGCCGAGCTTCATTATAACATCCAAAGAACACGCCGGACAATTACGCGAATACAAAGAAGACGTAGCCGGCCGCGCGCAAGAATTGCGCTTAATAAAGAAATATTGACGTGGAAAACTGGACGAAAATGTTGTTTTTATGTGGTCATCATCGCAATAAATTAATTTGTGCATGAAATATGAAAAAGGACCGAATGGGCTTTTTATCGCTGCCACAAAAAAATTGTGGGCGCTCTTGATGTAATTACTGCCACCGATTTTGTTCATCGCTAATGAAATGAATCGTAATCGATTGATTTTTAATTAAATTCGGCTTTTCCCGCCCCACCCACTCGCGACATGCAATGTTTTTTCTAACAAATGGGTAACCGTTATCCATAATTAAATAAATAACGCAACGCATAATCCGCGCTTTCAACGAGCATGAAATGCATAAAATTTAAATCGGAATAAAACTAAAACCGCTGTATTTTTACAGCGGAAATAATTCTTTTATTACATGTGCTTTAATTGTCCCATGTACCTTAATTATTTTACATAAAAACGGAAAATAATTTAAAAGGGAAAAAGGGGAAGTTTTGTGTGAAATTTTAATTGCACCAGAAGTGAAATTAAATAGGCGAACTCTTTAGGGCGGATTAAGATGATAGATTTAACAGCGAACATTGAATTGGCACTGAACGCCACCTACATACACATAACATTTGGCAATTAATGTTTTGCCGTTTGGAATGGAAATCTATTGGGAGCGGCAACTGCGGCGATGGTGGCAGCGAGCGCGAATTCGCGTTGTTTTAATCTTCTATTTGTATACGTTTGAGCATGGGGGAACAGTTTTCGGAGTTTCGTTCAATCCGAATTGTACGAAATTCTCTCTCTCGCCACAGCGCGTTGTAAACTTTCGCAAACTATTAAAATTGCATTGCAATTTACCGCAATTGTAATAAAAATTAAACTTTCAATGCTCTGCATTCAAATCAACAACGCGCAACTAACTTATTCATTCGACTTCATTTATTCATGGCACTAGTTAAACCGACTTGCTCGCACAACTCTCGGTATAATAATTTTCTATTTGTTGGCCGGTGTATGTCGCTTGATTTTGTTAGCAGTTTTCTAACCGCAGCCAGCAAGATGAACATTGTTTCAGGGGTGGAAAAAGTGGCTACATATCTAACACACACACACACACACCACATACGCTGGAGAAAGGAGTGGAAATTCTAGTTTTATATTTCCCAAGTGCGCGTTCTTAGCTTGTCATTGAAAAAGCAGCGAAAACTTTGGCGCTCGCCCTCGTAATGTTTGAGTGTTTTGTGCGGTGGTTAAAAGAAAGTGAAAAAGTCTTGCTGTACGTACACTTCACTCGCCACCGGGTCGCATCGCCCGCATTCTTCCAGTTAAAGTCGCGCGCGTAAAAATAATACTTACCTACATGCATTCAGCGCATACTCATTAAGTTGAAGTTTATACTAATTTAATTATCTAGGCATGAACACAAACGTGCTGGTGGAAATGCGAAGGCTCTCTGGTTTAATTAAATTAAATTAGCAAAAAATGTAATGAGATTCATGGCCATTATACCGAAATCCTAGATTAAAAAGCACCTGCTAGATTACACATGCACATTAGCAAGAAGCGCGCGCGTTTATTAATTACTTACTTTTAGTTGAATTAATTAATAGCGCAAAAAATACACGTGTTCAATAGGGGAGTAGCGGAAAAAAGCGTTGACTGCTTTTAATTTCTGAGGGTGTGCGCGTGTCTATATTTTATCCTGAGTAATCCTGAGATAATTTTCGCGCGTGTTTAATTAATGCAGCGCGAGGCGCACTCAATTAAAAGTTTAGGTGAATTGCTCATGCAACTATCCATCCCCTTCAATGCGCATTTATTCGAAAGTCATTGTTCGCCACAATTTTGAATGTCGGAATGAATGAATTCGCACTCGTTGTGCGGCGGCGTCCAGACACCCCATTAGAGCTATTAGAACGTCAATGCTCTCGACATTCGCCATTCGCGCATGTTTGCACGTTTGTTATGAATTTAACTCTCCCCCTGAAGTTAATAACAAGCGCCCGCAATGGGTTTTTGCCTAATGGAAAAGTAATATATGTGGAACACATGTAGCCAACACGGCGTTCGTTGTACCGCATGAGAATTTTATTGCGCGCAAAAAGTTTAATTACTTTTTTCGGTATTAATTTAAAGACTTTTAGATGAATGCCTGCTGAAAGAATTTGACGTTATTCCCTTGATACGTGCCCGATTTAAATGCGCTCAGATTTAAACAATGCGATATTTTATATAATCTACGTTTGCTTGCGGGGCAAATCCAGAATGGTGGAATTTTCTCAACATTACGCTCGTTTCCGGCCGAATTGATACGAAACTCTTTCCATCATTTTCTCATACAGCCCAGCCATTTGTAACATTCTGCAACAGAGAGCACAATTTCGAAAATCAAATGATTTAGCTGCTCCTCGACGACGGCAGCAGCAGTGGCGGCGGTGACCTCATCTAGCGCGCACGCCGTCTCCAATAGCCTAACTGAATAAATGACTGGATGACTGACTGACGAATGGACCATTGGCTCGAATGAACAATGTTTGGATGGATTGCATGCGCGCCATTGTTTCCAAAACAGGCGAATGCGATCTTGCGATACTAGTGGAAGAAAATATTGAGAAAAGTAGTGCACTATTTGCCTCCGAGCACACAAAACAATGCTGATTGCGTTTGCACCAACAACACGAAAAATGCAAACAATGCGTATTTAATGATGTAAACTTGGAGCTAAAGTTTTTCGCGCTGAAAGGATTAAAAATAACAAAGGCTTCACAGTTTCGTGTTTGAAGCATGCAGAGTTAGTTTTGTTAGTGCAGGAAAGTTAGTCGGACAACGAAGCGCGCGCCGCCGCCATTGATCTTTGATAAAGTTCATTCGATGAGTAGCCTGTGAATACTAATAACTATTATTATAAAATGCAAATGGAATTACGCCACTAGCACAGATGAAAGCCGACGATGCTAATAAGGCAATCCGATTTCGGTCAGCGCAACAACCACACGAATTCAACTGCCCGACGAGATATCCCTTCGACTCCACAACCACCACCACCACCACCACCACCCTCGCGCACTGCCCCATCCCGCCGTATCGATGTTGAAGTAAACTCGACGAAAGTCTCTGTCCGAATTCGCAACTCGTCCAATATATATTGAATAGATTGTTGGGCGCGTACTTTGTAAGCCGGCGCCAATCAACCACACGTTCGACCAAAGAGCATCAATAAGCAGAGACCGTGCACAAGATGAGAACATTTCTCGTTCAAGTTAATTAATTCAAAATGGTGTTAGTTTGCAATTTGCGCGCATCCGATCACAGTTCGTGTGATGTCTGATATTTTGGCGAGATGAGTTTTTGGGAGGACATATATCAAAGGGTGTGTGTGCGTGCGCGGGTAGGGGGTTGGTTGAATTTTGAGCAGGAATCGAATTCGGCTCATCCACGCGCCCGCGCGCGTATTTGACCGCACTATTATACAGTCAAAGTGGCGCGCGCACGAGGTCGGTCACATTGATTGGTTCATTATCACTGTGACACTGTTTGGCAGCACGACAGCCGCCTGCCTCCAACACCATCACCGCCGCCACTTGTGGGGATGCTGCTCTATTGCCTGCGCCGCTCACAAAAGGCTCATTTCTAATTCGATTCGATATGTAAATTGCCGCCACAATACCTTTAATATCTGCACGATACAGCGCGAATCGAATTATTGCGAACGAATCTATTCGAAAGTTTTCAAGTCGCGCGCGCACTGTGCGCAACGTACAATTGCCGATTGATTTCTGCGATGTGCGTTTCGATTAATTTTTACAATTGTATTCACGTTTATCGCGTGTAATTAAAATACGCGCATACACACCAATTGGTTGTTTGTTCCGCTCGATGGTGCAACCGGAAATCGAACGGGTTGGCAGAGGGAACCGAGAACATTTTTATTTCGACGCGTACAAAAACGCAAATGAACATCCGAGCATGTTTGGCGACGAATTTTCGCATATTTGTTGTTGGTTTCGAAAATATTTTGCGCGCTAATATGCCGCTTTGTACGCATTTGAGAGAATAATGTGACACACATGTTTTGCCACCCCTTTGCCAACATACGCATTAATAAACAAAATAATATTTATGCACGCTCGCCCACAATGCGTAAGCAAAATAAAATGTATACCGTTGAGTGTTTGTATAAAACACCAATAAATTGTGCAAAACACTTCTGAAACTCTGAATACTATTTAAATACGATGCGTATAAATAACACGGCGCTGTATCAATTTTAATCAATCGATAATCGAAGGGTTGTGGCTGTATTTCACGAATACGGTGCACCGCGGTGCGACTAAAGTCAATATTGAAAACGCTCAGCTGTTGCAAATTTACACCGACTTGTTGAAACATTCACAATTTGCCAAAACACCGTAGAATATTGTTGAAATTCGTCTATCGTTGCAAAAGTGCTGTTCCTCGTACCTGGGATGTAAACAACGGTCCCCTTGCACAGTTTTTTAGTCACGCAAGGAATGATCCTGTATAGAACAGGTCTGATTTTTGCTATTCTAGTCAGTCGAATTCTCAGCCACGTGTGTGACGGTCGTGTGTTAAATTTGCAACAATTAAGTGAGTTATTAGTGCTACAGTGAATATTAGAGCAATAGAGATGGATTATTACTTCAACGATATTATACAAGGTATGTTCCAAACATTTTTCATTTTATTTATATTGTGTTGTTAATTTCGTCAAGACAACGTGGGACTACGAACTACAACGAAAGTAAATCGCTATCTACTCATCGTGATTGTAATCGCTATAATCTTTTGCGCTTGTGATGAAGATTAGTTAAAATGTCGCTTAGTGTTATCATCAACAAAGTCTGCTAATAATTTTCGGTACAGTGTATGCGCCTTACATTGCAAACGCGATCTAACCTCATTCTACGTCGTGACTTTGAAGCACATGCCCAATTGCGTTAGAAAATGTAAGCAAATAGTGCTTTTAGTCTCAATATTTGATAAGTGAAGAAGTAGTTCAAAGTAAAACTAGTGTTTGTTGTTAACCAAGGCGAAGGTAGGGTTAAAACTAGCATAAAACAATGTGAGCATCTGTTAGTTTTGGGTTAAAACCCATCTTCAGTGAATTTGCCATTCCAGCAGCAACACAGCTTATTCGCGTCGATATAATATAGAATTTAGGCGATCCTTTTGGCAGGTATCAGCAGTCAACTATCAATTCCGGACATTCCGGTTGCTCATATTTGTAGTCACTACCTCATGAAGGCATTCCGCTATGCCGTCGGCGGCGTACAAATTGTTCTTTCGATGGGTCGCTGCTGCGCCGGAGCACGTCCGCTATTTGGCGACAAATATTTAACGAAGTTACCGCATGTGCGGGGCGTGCCGACGCGAATCGAAGTTTATATAAACCTGCGAATGACGCTATTAGCAAAAGTCCGATAATAACCGAAATGCCTCTCGGTGTAATGGGCAAACGATGTGGAAACTATTTCTAGTATGTGGACATGAACTATGTGTGTGCGTAGTGTTAGAGCCGGGCTTCTACCTAGCCGAATTGTCGCATCATAGATAGGAAGAGTGGCGGGTGCTTTGAGGATAATTGTTCGCAGTTAGCGAGACGCGTCCACCGCTCTGCTGCGCGCTCTGTGTATATCAAAATCTGCACATTCGCGGTTTGCGCCCCTGAGGGATGGAGCGGCAGCGTACATTAGCCGAGATTGTTAAGTATTTTATATGCGCACGCCCGCATGCATATACGATGGTAACGTGGCACGCGAGTGACAAACCTTTAATCAACGTTTTCAGCAATGAAATGCGCGCTGACTTTTTGTTGATGTATCTCTGCGAAATTAGGCCATGTTTTTGTCTATGCTTTGTTCTTTGCTTTTTGTCCACTTTTGAATAATCATCTGTATGTGTGCCACTGCGCCTTCGGGCGCTGGATGACAATGAAACGTACATAAACTCAAAATTAATGCTTTCTGTATGCAAATCATAGCAAATTCTACGCTTCCATCGCAAATCTGCTAATATTCAGCTCCTTTTTTTCCTATCTCTTCATGTTTTATCATCGCGTGTTCTTGCGTACGCGTGCATACTGATTAAACTTTAAGGTATTATTTAATGAATTTGCCTCTTTGTTATCGATATTATCAACGTCACACGTTCACCATGCAAATTAATAAATTTCGCGTTTCGTCTGTGATATTCAATAGTCTTCAATTAAAAAACTGATAAAATTTCACACATATATTGAATTATTTCTATTATTTATCATGTCATTGAAACATTTATTTTCTTCAGGTTTTTAACTTGAAAATTGAAAGAATGATATTTTAGTTGTACGAAAAGTTACAATGATCAAAAGCAAATGTACTATCATTATTAATATTGTTATTGAATTATCAATTTTCACATGACTTTATAAACGTAGAGAAATGCAATTATAAATAATGATTCTCTATTTCTAGTTTGTGATCTCCCACGTACTTTGGTACTGAGAGAATTAATTTAATGAGAGAGATTCTTAGAACAGCAAGTACAACTTGCAAAATTGAGTGAACGAAATAAGAAGATATAATTTGAAGCATAAACATAAAGGATAATGATGATAGTATATTAAACAAAGAAACTTATGTAATACTAATAATTAACATTTTCGCTGCGTAGCGCAACGATGCGATGATAACAGTTGCGTTCGCTGTTTAATCTCCATTTCGTTCTCTATTACACAATATTATCTTTGGAAATTTTACACGACGCTTTGTAATTTTCGAAGCGAACGCCGAATGTGCGCTGCGCTTAGTCTTAAGACTTTGTATTAAAAGTTTGGTTGCGTTAACTCAAATTTAGCTCTGCGCCAGGCGCCCGTTTGATTTATTCACGAGCAGGCGTAAATTGTACTTGTAATGCGATAACTCATTTGAATTATCGAAATATTTCATTATATATTTGTGATGGCAGCTTGACTGATGACTAATTATCATGTTTCCTTCTTTTGCAGGTAAGCCTCAACCATCTACTGAGTGTTGACTAAGTGGGAATATCACAAACAACCGCTCGTAAGGTATAAAGTTATCTGCAGGTATTTTGAAATGTGTGCATTTATTCATGCTTTGTAATTAAATTTCGCGAGGCGTGGGAAAAATATTCACAACAGTTGGATTCTAATTAATGCGAAACAAATAGCTTCTGACAGTATTGAATTGTTAAATAAGAAGCGCGGCAATTTATCAATGTTTATCGCTTAGCAAACAGTCGGGCTTAGGATCGCGTGCGCGAATGTCACGTAACTTGACTAAGATGTCACGATGCGAGCGTCTTCGAGGGAGCAAAGCGTTCTTGCACCGAAGCGAACGTGAAGCTGGTGAAATTAATTCGTAGCCAAACATTAATTCACACATCAATTCTGTAAGCTATGGAAAACTCATCTCAGAATACGTGTAACAAATTAGATGTGTACAAAGTTTGATCAAAGTTATGAAATGATGGTGATTAATACTTGTTTGCGTGTTGGAGGGGGGTGCGGGCGATGCCGTCCTCTTCGTACGTGGCGGCTATGCGTGTGTGGCGGCTGTCGCGGCCGCTTAAGACTATGCAGAGATGAACTTATAAGTAGTGATAGGAAGCGGCGTGCAGAGGCTGGAAGTTGAAGTGGGGCATGGAGTCGCTTGACGATGGTGCGCATCCGGAATATGCCGCCACCGCCGCCGACAACATCGCCATAGCGTGCGCCGAACTAATGCAATAACTTCCTACGACTGCCGCGCACTTGTACACCACTCCTAGGTTTATGTGCCAGTTACCAATGGCATTACGGGCGAGGGCATGAAGCGATTAGTAAATCTGTTTATGTGCAACGCGCGCACACACACACACACACATTACCAGAATGTATCGTGCGTGCTGGGGTGGCGACGGCGGCGGCTGTAAAGGTATCTATAATGCACACTTCTTGTTAGTTTGCCTGTTGTCGGAAGGCGGCTGCTCCGCGCAGCGTACGCTCGCTAATGGAGAGTTGCAATTTCATGATCTGCTTGATTAATGCGCTGATATCGGAAATTAATATTTTTCAACCTTGAAAATTTCATGATTTATATTATCTGCGCGGCAATCTCCAAGTGTCGCAACTTACTATCAAGGTCAAGGATGATCCTTAAGGGATGACATTCAATTAATTCGAGTTCCTAGAGTCTCTCTGTTTAGAATTTGGCAATCTTATCACCCACACTGTTTCAGCGCAGAGCGGAAACAAATTATATTTATTACATTTTCCATGAAATTGTTTGCAACATTTCTTTTGACCTTATAAACATGCGCGTATTTCGTTCATTTTACAAACAATAACATTATTTTTATATTACATACGGCAAGTAAAAAAAAAATTGAACATAATATGCGAACAATTCGTACATTAAATTAAACGCGTATTAGAGCGACACAATAGCGAAACAGAAAGGAATAGCGCGTTTTATCCCGGGTGGATTTTTAAATAAAAATTTTACGACATTCAGTGTTTTTTCGACATTGAAATGGAATAAATTTTAATATTGCATAAACACCCCGTCGTCGCTCATATGGCGGGCGAATTGAACGAAAACAAAATTGTGTGTGAATATGAAATTGTGAGCGAGTAGGTAGCATTCATGCGGCGGCGGCTTCATCTCATCGAGATGTCTTATTAAATTGGATAAAAACTCACCACCTTTTTTCTTATCATATTCGAGCCGTTCTTACGCTCCTGTTTTCCCCCCTTCATCATATTTACTACGCACAATCGTGGCTAATATTTCAATTGTACCCTTGGAATTTCTCAATATCAGTACCTACCCCCGCGAATACAATGGCTCTCCTTCATCGCGCTATTGTATAACAAATATTATTGTGCCATTTTCTAGTTTCGGATTTCAGTTTGAACAAGAAAATGATGAATAGCAGAATAGGCAGCTGCGCGGCGCGCACGCTGCTGGAAAATATTTGAGTAATACACATTGCATAATATTTGAGCCTTTGCATATTTTAATATAAAGTGAACTAATAACATATTATCAAACGTATAGCATAAATATTATCTCAATAAACACGCCGAGAGAGAACAATCAAATGCGAGAATATACAATGGAATTTTATGAGTATGAGCATAGAAGATTGAATGATAAATTACTTACGGATAAACCGGTTGCATAATGAGAAAACTAAATGGAAAATTCTAGGACACGGAGAAAAAAACATTTTCCTATTTTTCTATCTGGCTGAGCACTCACTGTCATGCCGTGAGTGACAGTACTTGCAGCACTTGAAGCACTTCTCCCGACGCCAATAAGTCTATCTGAATTCACCACCAACCCTCGAAATAGCGCCGAATAAAGGAAACAAGAACAAAAAACATGAACAAAAAACTAACTTTGCACTTATTTCTAATTTAGTTGCATTTGCAATTGCTGTAATTATACGGTCATCTAGAATTGTGGATATTACACGACAACATCCGGTAGTCCGCCCTTAGTGTAATTGCGTATTGGAATCGCTGTGCGGCAGAATGAAATTTCTCATGAGAAAAATGAATTTGAACGGCACGTCGGAACAGAGGTCGTACTCGTACGCGAAACGACCGTGACGCGGCGGCGATGTAGATATGAGAAAAAGAAACAAAAGTAATTTAAAGTTTCGCACATCCGCCCCGTGCTCGCTACCGCCCCAGTTGAAATAAAGTAGTAAGTAACAAAGAGTAAACGTAACGTGCGCGCGTGATTTTCTTCTTATTTTCCATCCACGTCGTGCTAAGATGCGCAGACAGCGCACAGCGTTTCGGAAGATGGGGCGCGAGAACGCCGCGTATTGAAATGGCGAAAGCGTAGAAAAATAAGGGACGAAAGTATAATTGCTCGCGAAAACATCATTACCATTGCACGACTGCGCGAGTTGGCAATGAAATTGCAAACGCAGGCGAGCGAAAAGAGAGAAAGCGCAAGGCGTAATGCAGATGCACGCGAGGACGAAAAATTACATCGGATTCAAAAGCACAATATCGCGGGGTGGCGTGGCGCGCGCGTATGCGCGAATGAAATACAAACAAAGTCGGCGGCGAATTGCGAAAAGTTATTATTGCAATATATGTACTTACTTTTACTGCGTTCTTGCCACTATGCGCTTGCCATTAACTTGTTTCAAATGTTTCACTTTGCTCCTCATGAATAAATAACCCAAGGCGTATACGCGTGGCCTTTTTTGAAATTACAATTTCCTCCGCACGGCCTTTGCGCGCATTTGTTTCGCGCCCCATTCGTCCATGTGTCCTTCTTCGTATTTCAAGATACTTTAGCAAGTTGCCTGTCTGTGTGCCTACTTGCTTCGTCTTTGAGCAATAATTAAACAGCGCGTCAAACGCGTTATTCGACCCGACTATTCTGTATATATTGTTATCGCCTAGGCTTCCAGCATGTAGATGACATTTTGCGAGATTAACTTAACGTGCATTGAGCGTAAATGGCAGCACATACGTCGCCGCCGCCGTCGTAGTTTCACAGCAAGGCACGCGCGCGCTGGCGCTAATACCCTCTCGCCAACTTTTAAACATCACTATATCACCTTTTTCCACACGGCCGGCTGGCGTGCTTAGTCGACAAGAAATAGCGCCGCGACGGATATAAATAAAAAAAGGATTTTTCTAATAGTCTGCCTTCGGCTCGTTTACCTATTTTTTACTTGCTGGGCGAGCGCCATGAAAGCGGACAAGAAAAATGAACTAAGTACACTCTCTTGGATATAAAGGACGCGCACAAACATTGCTTGCGCTCCATTTAGTCACAGCCAACCCCGAAAACTTATTCCGACCACACTAAATTAGATTGAGGTGCAGCCCTACGGATTCAAGGATTTCTGCTGGCCCCCGAGTAAGCATGCTTTATTATCCCAGTTTACTTGATTAAAAACCACGACGAATTGTCTCATATATTCACACATGCTCTGAATAATGAATATGGATGTCACTGAATCGATTTGCTTGACCATTTTGCCATTTGATGAAAGATTAGCTGTAATTTTACGTAGAGGATATTTCCATAAAGGAGAGTATTACAGTGCGCAATCCTTGCCACGTGTACGTATATTGTTCATATATACTTAGTATTTTCGAGAGTAGTGTGTGGATTTGGGACAAGGTGAAAACGCATTCACTTTGAGATGGGATTGCGCGCTGCACAACTAGCGTACCTACCTGCTGGACATATTGCAGCAGCAAACATCCAATATGCCTGGATGGAAAAGCAAGACTAAGTGTAATCCAAGCAGCTTTTACCTACGTGATATACGCGTTTCTGGATCTATTTATTAAAGCGTATTTGCGCACAATGTGTAAGTGCACTACATTCGTGTACGCCGGGGGCTTGGGGGGTGGCTTTTGTTTACCTTTCGCAAGGTAAAGCATAAACATTGGTCAACGACGAACGACCGGATATAAAAGACTAGAGAATCGCGAAGCCCACCGCCGAATCTGTGAATCTCGGCCGCAACGCAAGCCGCCCGTCGTCCCAAAAAAGCGCACGCCTTGCCGCAAAGCTGCTTTATTGCGACACTCTTCCGCCGCCGCCGCCGCCGCCGTTCGCGGTTTGTGCCTGCCGCCTGCTTTATCACACGAGCGCAGTGTGCCTTTCATGGTCTACTTATTCACAGTCCTCTTCACTTTTTCTTCATTCCGACTTGGCACTGTATGTATTTGTAAAGATTTCAACTTTTAATGCACTTTTCCACTCTGTGCATTATCGTTAGCGCCCATTTCAAAGTGATATTTATTCGCGTGCGCCATACAAGGTGTTTGCTCAATCGCGGGCAGCGTCGTGCAATTTTCAATTTGAGAAATTTATTAAGCTATCGGAGACAATGCACGTATAAATAGCTCAACAATGACGTCAACACCGTGATAAATCGCCGGAGTGAAAAAGTTGGCCGAGAGCAGCGAAATGCTCATGTGGGAGAATAATTGGAAAAAATGCGAGTGACGCGCAGGAAGGATCTCGGCGAGCTTAAATTTTATTAAAAACTTCGCGCTCGTCCATCGCGCGCCACACTAAATCTTGTCGCCCTTCCGTTCCAGGATAACGCGCGTGAGCGTGAGTTGCACGAAAGTCGGACAATATGTCAGGAGTGCAAGCAGGAGCTGGAAGCAGCATCGCTCCGCATCGCACCGTCAATGCGTTGCAAACTATTTTCAACATGTAAATGCGGCAAAGAGGAAATTTAATAAAATGCAAGTGCGCGCGGCAATTTTTCAAAGTGCACTTAATAATCTAATTTTAGCAACGTCCGGCGCGATTGCGTTCAGTGACGTTAATTTATTGACGCAATTGTCTGCGATAAATAAATATAAATCTGAAGATAAAGGCGGAAGCGTTTAATCGGGCGGCGCGCGCGCGCGCGACGAAACTTATTTAAGAGGCGAAACGCATTTTACAACGCGACGCGTTCAGCAAGCAGCGTGCCGCCGCCGTCTTGGCACGTTGAAGCTGTGGGGCGGCGGTGGAGAATGATGGCGCGTCCGGAGCCGCCGCGGGGGATGGAATTCAAGTCGAAACGCATTACGCCCGACAATTCGCCGAGATTTCTGCGCTCAAACGTATCAACAACAATCAAGGCACCAACGACCATGCTATTAAAACATCTGAGCAGTCGGACGCATTGTTTCGCTTTCATGTCCTCGTCGCGTGCGCGTTCAACTCTTCCACTTCTTATTTCATTCATTTCCTCTCTGATGGCTGCAGTAAGCGAGCGAATAAGTATCGGTGAAATTGCATTAAAGTGCAGATGCGCTTTGTGTCTCATGTTCTCGTTGAGCATTGCATTAAATTCCAATTCAAATTGCATCGCGGACTTTCGAAATTTTCGAAATCCAATTCCCAGGTTTTTTGCGCGCATTGCTTTAATTTATTATCATCTGCTGGCTTAATGCGCGAAACCCATCTCAAGCGGCTGGGAAAAATGTAGACGCGCAATGGTAATGTATCAATAATTTATGCGTGGTGGTCTAACAAACTTCTGGCATAAAATGGAACTATTATTGTTTGAAACTAACTCCATAAATTTATTATTAAATCCGTTTTGAATAGATTTTCAACTTGACACAGCGGCCGGCCTCTCGAAATTGAATGAAAAGGCCCGCTGAAAATAACTTAATAAATGTTATAATTTCAGTTTTAATTGAACAAATTGACTAGGGCCAAACTCGCATTGTTTCGCTGATTGTATTTATCTAACTTTTCAAATAAACTCCCGGCGCCCGGCGAAAACGTGTAGAAATCCGGGAGGCAGCAAATGCGCGCATTGAATAAATATGCGAGACCGCTGGTGGTGTTTTTCCCCCTCGCCACTCTATTCGGACATGTATTACGCTGTGCATTTGTAAATTGCGAAACGCGCGAGCACACGTACGTAGTTTTCGAAAACGTCGGCCACTGCTTTGCGCCGGAAGTGACCTCTCCGAGGCGCAAGACGACGCGTTGGTCACGTCCGGAGTGCACTGCGCCGAAAATGCCATTCCTCGAACGCGGCGTCGGGGACGCGTTTATAATTAAACAATTATAACGAACCCTTTTCTGGATTAGGTTACTATAATTAAAGCGGGCCGGGCCTCCAGACTCCCGAATCGGGCGGCGCGTCGGGGGCCCTTTGAATTCTTCATGGCGTCGCGCACACGTGAGCATGCGTTAAGAGACAAAGAAGAAGTGTATAAATAAATAAATTCAAATCTCTTTTTTGCCGCCGTGATATTCACGCTTTTGTACCTACTACCTACATTTTTCGTAGGTATTTCATCTAAATGAGGGCGGGCGAGGGGTTGGAATGCGAAGCATTGGAAATACATTTCGCGAAATGATCACATTTTGCAAATGTAGCGCAAAAATGCGAGGTGAATTTGGAAATTCCTGCGTGCAAGAAGCGCGTTCTTCTTAATAGAACAAGTGCAACAAAGAAGGCGAACAAAAGTTTGCTTGCCGCCCCATGACATAAATATGCTCAATGCTCATGTTCATGATGCGACGGTGAAAAGCGCGCGCGCGCACGCGTCGACGAAACTTTGGCGCACACAGGTTTTCTTTCGTGCGGTGATATCCGGCGGCCCGCAGAAAGTTTGCTGCTATGTGTCGACCAACTACAAAAGGAATCATTGCTTGCGACGGGCGCGCAAGGGCACTCAATTCAATAAAAATTTGCAAAGCGCACACTCCCTTGAAAGATTCAATCTTGCGGCTGCTTGTAACAAGCACGCTGAATTAGATTTTCACTTCGTCGAACACACAAAACTATTTCTATTGATAACAATTTAAAACTTGCGCAGCATATGGATATCTTTGCAGATGACGTCCGTGCGTTGAATTGCAATCAGCTGAATACGCTAAAAGGTGCAACATCATTATGTTTATTATTCAATAATAATTTCATGCATTTTAATTACGAATCGGCTAATTGCGCTTCGAATTTGTTGCGTGCCGCGTGCATCGCCAGCGCCAGCGCCAGCGTGGGATTGAAAATTATTTATACATTCTCATATCGAGTTACGCGCCACGTGCGGGGATTTTGACATGATATTTATTTATGATTTCATTATTTTTGTCGTGCACGCAATGCGCTGATGCATTTCCAGTCTATGTATTCCCACATATGACATTTTTTTGTCTCGTCCGAAGCAATTAATAAACACGTATGTATCCATCATGCGCACACGTCATTCGGGGACAGTCATTATTTATTCTTGTTCTTCAATTGTCCGAACGGTCAGTCAACAATTGCTGGATTATGTATTGACGGCGGCTGATGAATGAAATGTGTTTTATTGTGTTTTAAATTCAAGGGGATGGGGCTTGAAAGCTTTTTGCAATTAGTGGGCGGAATGCCCGCAGGATGCAAACGATGTGATGTGAATCATTAGTAGCGAGGAGGAATTCTTTGCCGCGCAGTAATTTCGCGCATACAAGATATTAATTAGTATAATTACGTGGCGTGCGCAAGGGGTGTATGAGTGCAACGGCACGTAACTTGCAGATTATTAAGTCGGTTATAACATATTTCGTTGTACGCTGAAATGACTAACAATGCGCGCGTAATGGGCGCACAATGCGCACCCCGTCTGCAACTGAAGTTTCATTCCGCAATCCGTGCCGCCGACGCTCGCGTTTAATCCGATTTCTGGATGCGCATCCCGCATGCGGACGATGCATCGCTCCTTTCATTTATCATCCGATATTATTGGTGTCACTCGGCGGGCGCGCGCTCGCTCGCTCGCTCGCTCGTTCGCTCACTTCGGGACCTTGGATCCAGCCGAGATCATAACGCCGAATTGCATCGCGCGCGACACAGAAGGGGATGAAAGTCGCGTCCATGTCCAATATGTCCGAATGCTTAATGTGACACTTGACAAATTATATGCCTGGCAAACAATACTGCTGTAATTATCGTTCATCACGAACGGGCGTGTGCATCGATGGTCAGCTTGCTTTGGTCCTGATATCACCAAGAACGTCGACTTGCTGCATATGCGCAAGTTACAAGTTTGCCTGTCAATACGCGTCTGCGGTGTGTACTTGCAATGTTTGTCTAATGATGCCAGCTGACAGGAACCACGCATGTGTAATGTGATGCTATATTACGAATCCATGATTTGTTAACATAACGATGACATTTTTTGTTGGCTGAAATTCATCAAATTCAATCAATCATTTAATTTTACAGCGTATATCATAAACGACAGGTAATTTCAGGTATGTGGCTAGTTTTAGTCACATTCACATAATTGTAATTGATTACAATTTCATTTGGATATAGCGACCATCTGAAAGATGAATAATTGCCAAATGCCTTTTACTAAACGTTTAGTAAAAATGCTTGTTTGGTAACATTTCGTATAAAACTCATCGATACGTAAAATCCACGTCTGGCTTTTGGGTCTTTTACTAAACACTCGAATTCACATCTGAATGACTGTTTGGTTGCTCACTGTCCGAAATCGAATTAGCGATTCCAGCAGCAAAACAACGCACGTGTATTTTTAATCTTGTAAGCTGCCAATCCAGCAAAAACCCTTCTGCGCTCATCCGAAATGACGAGCAACAAACAACGTACGCATCGCAATAAGCAAATACCGATTTCGAGCAATAATTGCGTTACGATTTAATGACGAGAGCGTGTTTTGCTGCGGCAAAAGTCGAATAACTGAAAACAAATAAAGCATTGCGCCCGACCGAAAACAATTAGAGCTCAATTACATCGACTGCAACTGGTGTTGCTGCAACTGGCGGAGAGCCCATGAAATTTAAAAGAGATTAAAAGAAACGTAACGCCAGAACAAAGAACATTAAAGAACGTATACAATTAATTGAAATAAATTTCCGCGAACGTGCATAGTTCTCGGCTGTACGTAGGTACTTTGTTGTTGTTCTTCCGAGTTGGCCGGAACGGTCGAACGTAATGCACTTCTTTCTGCGTAATTCCAGAGTATATTTGACTTGCTGGTGGCGCATTTAACACGCCTTTTTTAAATTCCGCGCTTGTATTGCGTTATGTACTTGGCGTACTTAGTTTTTCCATTTTAAGAACGCGCAGCAAATAAAGGGAAACATGTTAAGTGGAAAAAGTTGTGTTGCATATCGCCGAAGAAAAGAACGCGAAGAGGCCCAAGTTTTCCAGTTACAATGCTGAATAATTGAATAACATTAGCAATTATTAACATGTTATTACACTGATTGTGAGTGTATGGCCGTAATTCGTTGTGCGAGGAATTGCCGCAATCAAGCCGCAGCAATCCGGCGCAGACGTTCGTTCGCGGAAGGAAAAAAAATGCGAGAGAAAAAATAGGGAGTTGCAATTAAGATAAGCGCTCGCCGCAAAGTGCATTTACGTATTGCAAAAGTATTCGCGTGCGTTTGATATGCAAATTCGCAATTGGGTGCAATTGACGTCGAGATTTCGCACTGCAGATAAGTTTATTGCGGATCATAAGTTGGCACTCTTTTCTTTATTGAAATCGTAAAGAACAATCACATAATCAACCTAAATATTTTACTATTTTATTAGTAGAATTTCCAGCCAATTTTCGTAGCTTTAAGCTACTTTTTGCAACGTTATTACTCGTAAACTATTCGTGGAAATTTCATGATTTAATAACACGTGATCAAGAATTTAATTATATTGCTATTAGTGAAAGAATTTTAGAGATAACTGTAAAAGTTTCCAAGAAATTATCGAAAAAGTAATTAAATTATGTATTGAAAAATTAATTTCTCATTGCTGCTGGTCATCGTGATAAGCAAAATTTACTCTGGGAATTATTTAAGTTGTAATTCATGATGCAGTCGATATGTTTTTTCGTATTATTTGCAAAATGTTATACGGCCAGTGAATCGACAAATGGAAAAGCGAATGCAGTGGCAGAAAACGAACGTGCAATCGATAAGGGAATGATGATGATCGCTTACGCGGCGGCGGGTATTGTCGGCGGCGACCTTTCATCCCTTTTTGCTCACTTATTTCCTAACATTAAACGCTTTGTTGCGACTGGCAGACACAGCAGCCGCTCATCCGCCAGCGAAATTTCGACGCACAAAAGCAGCGGGCGAATGTGCAGTGCGCAAAAGGAATCTCTCTTGCTAAACGCTGCGCGCTCCACACTGCACTCACCAAGAAGAATTCTATTTTTTTGCGCTTTGTGCATTTGGTAATTGAGTATCAACAAACAACGCGAACATGTGTTGCAAAAATTTAATGAAATTGCAAATGCAATTCCAACTAAATTACGAAAATGTCGAAACAAAAAGTTGCCAACTAAATTTTTCGGGGCCCGCCAAATTCTCGACGTGATGATTTAAACGATTTGCGAAGCTTTTGTTATTCCCTTGGAAAATATTCATTTCGTGTGTTCGAGTTGCACAAAACATGGAAACGTTTTATAAGTACAAAATAGCTATAATCAAATTGTTCGCAACTCGGCAATAAAAATTGGTCGAGTATTTGACGTCATTCAGTGTCAAAACAAAAATTATTTTCCATCCGGCGAACAAGCGATTGTGCGATTGTTGCATAAAAATCGTATATTTTCCGGAATAGAATTCCGCCGAGCGCAATCCACTTGAGCGTGTCAGTCGTGAACGTTTTGCAAATGTAAAAATTGTGCTCAAATATTTTCCGTCATTGGCGAGTTTATTTAGCGGTTAATAAACGAATTAATCGCGTTGTCGATTCGTTTCCAAACTGCAATATTGACCAATTTCAAAGTTTTCAATTTAATTTCGATTTATTCGAGGGGCGCATCCGCAAAAACGTCGGGAGTTGTTATTGCTGGCCGGCGGATATTTGTAATTTCATTTCCATGTTTATATTCAATTGAAACTTTTTTCCGGACGCTTCTTGTTTCGGCCCTTGGAGCATTGGAAAAAACTTAGTCGAGCCGGTAACTTTTCCCCGGCAAATCCTGCCTTGGCGGAGCAGTGCAATTTCACCGAATCACTTTCAAAGGGTGCACATCCCGGATAGCTACAAGCTGATATGATAATGTTATTATAAATATTATAATTCGACACATAAATAAACATGAAAAGTGCACGCGGCTGGCGAGCAAAGGGAACAGTTGCAGATTTCCCAGTAGACATCCGGCGGCGAAACACGCGGCGCGCCACTTGCGTTTCACCGAACCGAACGCAATATTCCTTCGCACTCGCCCGGAGAATTCCTCGGGGAATTAACGATTAGTTTTATGCAGCACTTTAATGAGAACGAGCGCCACGCGAAGAGGGCGAAACAATGGATGCGCATTTAAAAAACAATAAAGGGTTACGTACGTGTATGTGTATTTTTAACGAAACTTTTAACGCTTATTTCGTGTCGGAGGAATGCTCCGCTGAAAATTATAACATAACCGTAAAGCGACTCCTCTCGCACAAGACGAAGGTTAACGCGGCTGCAGCTCTCGCCTTGCTCGTCGTAGTGATAATAAAAATGAAACAATTTTCATTTCTATTGTGTGTGCGAAAATATCAACGACTGAAACGCGTTCCACATTGCACATAACACTTCTTTATTTCCCTTTTTCGCTGCTAAATTCAATCTAGATTGCTATATGCTCTGTGTGACACACTGACATCTTAAATATTCACTTTGCGCTCAGATTGTTTCTTTTCGTCCTCGACTTTGCCACTGCTCTCGCTGCTGGCACTTGGTGTGAATCCTTGGCGTAACGCATTCACATTCATGCTTCAATGTTTATTATTTCTGCTACAGCTCCTTGGCGTTAAGTTATATTACCATAGAGAATGAGTATGTACGCAGCCTCCACTGCCAGCAACGCCCAATAAATGACAAAATCCTTGCATTTTCTAAAGGAAAGAACATTCCTTCCTTGAGATTTGTCTCGTCTTATAAAGGTCACTGGAAATGTTGATTAAAACATTACGCGACGGACGCAAAATGCGTTTGCACATTTCTTCCAAATTATTTCCACTTTAATTATAAAATTAATTATAAAACATGGCACGAACGACATTACGTTGCCGCCTTCATAATGCGGCGAGGCGGCGGCCGTGTGCTTCTTGAATGCGTCAACGGAAAGTAACTGCGATTACACATTACTTCGATATAGGTTGTAATAAATACCGAAGGCGCTAAAAGTCGTAAATTATGTTTTACTGATATGTGCTCCGGCATAGGGGGGCGCGAATTTGCTCACTTCGGTGGCGGCAACGGCAGAGAAAGAGAGAGGTATTACATTGTGCATTTTGAAACGATTCCGGTCGTTATTTAAACTTGCCGTGCTTATACAACACCCATTTGGCTTGCGCACGCCACGCGGCTGCAGCGGCGGCGGCAGCACCCTTGCTCGCGACCGAAGGATTGGATGAACCAGTTTGGAATCACAAATTTCGATGTTGGCGGGCCAGCGCGCGATGCGGCGGAAATTCCGTTATGGAATCGATCGGTCGCGCTTCTTTGCGCTCGCTGCCACGCTCATTTGCAGCCACTCGCCACCCCCTGACGCGCGCACACACACTCACCCACACAGCGCCAATTAATCGCGGGTTTTTTACTTACGCTGCCAATTTTCGACTTAATTTTTTCTCGCGCGAAACGCGAATGATTTCTAATACGCTTTCATGACCGATTCGCAATTGCCAATTACAATTTCAGACTCCATTATAAATTAATTTCATTCATTGCGCCCTGCGGCCGTACAATGAATTGTAATTCAAAGTATTCTAAGTAGCCTAATCGCGTTCGGGCACATTTCGCTTATAATATTTCTTGGCCAATTGCATCCGAGTTTCGGCATTAGGCCTTAATAAACAAAGGGCACATAATTTCGCTTTTTCAGTGCGAGGGGTGTTGAGCGTTTCCATTTGTCTTTTGGGTCAATCCAATTTTTGGATTAGTACCAAGGAAGCCCAAAGCACAATCGTGGAAGTTTTACGGGTTTTGCTTGTTTGTTTATTAAATGTATAGCTATTAAATTGTTTCGTTTCCATTCGACGGCGGCGGCAACGCGAGGTTTTGCTGCGCTACTGCGCTGCCCCCCCTTCGCCCTTCGAGCGTGCGTATATATGTATATAGCGAGAGAGGTTTTCTTGCTCAAATTTCATCGCAATTTACTTGATTGTGCAAGAAGTTGTTATTAAATTGGATTACTTCAGAGAAGTGGAAGTTTTCGTTTCGCGCTCGGTCGCTCCTTCAGCCGGAGCAGGAATGTTGTGTGTTGGGTGGAAGGCAGTTCGGAAGAGCTCAAAAGAAAAGTGAAGCATCTCTCAATTCCTTTCATTTCCTTTCTTATTCCCCAGTCACATGTAGACGATTGCAGCGCAGTCTCGCCAGTAAGCTAAACGCGCGAGCGCGCAACGAAATAAACAAATAGCTAAGCATCTGTTTGAGGGCAGTCTCAAGCACTTCTTTGCCGATAAAAAGTGGCTCTTTTTCCATTGTAACTTAAAGTTGTTCGCAGCGTGCGAGCGCGATGATCGCGTAAAGATTTCGTGGATAAACTGCCGGCCGGTTTATTATCGACGCACGCCACGTCTCGACGGCAAACAGAGGGTGGAGAACAGCGGCGGCGGTGGTAGTAGGAACCGCAGGAGACCATAGGGCCCGCGTGGCTGGATGCCGGATGTAGCGGGTCCACAGTAGACGCACGAAGGATGAACGTTACTAATTTACTAAATGATACCATTAGGAGTTCCTCTTTTACTTTCTACTTCGTTGGCCGCCTCGGAACCATGAATGGACGGATATTGGATAGGGCCATACGCTGCCTGGCAATCGTCTGCGGGAGGCGGCGGCAGACGCGACCAACACTCGAGCTCCAAGCGTGAAATAACACACCAGCTTGTTTTCGGTGCTTCATTAAGAAATTGGTCATTTTAATTAAATCAGCGCCTGATTATTATTAATGATTACAAAGCGCTTTGTTTTTCCGGCGACGCTTAAACTCGCATTACGCGCGCATAGTGGAGCCGAGCTCGAGCGTAATAGGCGCGCGCGTTTAACGTGACGGTAATGCATAAATAAAATTGGAAAACCGAACGGAAAATGGAAATGCAAATCGGAAATATAAAAGCGATTTGAAAATCGCTGGCATTGCTTGTCGTGCAGCCGTCGGCGGCACCCTGCGCGCACGCAATGTAGGTGCAACTCGTAATCCGAATCGGAAGTAGACAATTGCCGGTCTCGTTTTCCCTTTTCCAGTTTTCCCTTTTCTCTGCGTTCCTTTTCCGGCGCACGTGCAGTGGCCGCACACACATGCACACGAGTGTACCTACCTTATTTTCGCAAGATACGTTTCCGCGCATAACGAGCCTTCATCGTTTTCGACGTTTTTTTACCTTATCAGCGGCTCTGATGCGTTCGTAATAAATCTCATTGAGGTTTGCCACCCGCAAAGAGCGCCGCGTTTATCCAGCTTGTTGGTTACCAACCGCCTCCGCACGTATTTAGTGCCCACCGACCGGGATTGCGGTAAACGTGCACATTGGGGTACATTCACTTCTTCCTAACGTCTTTGATTCACCCACCTGGCGAGAGAGCCTTACGGCGCGAAGCAATCCGATATTTATGTATGCTTTTCCAACTAGCGTAGGTATTTAATCAACAAGCCCGCCGCATTCACCTGTTGTACTTACCAGCGCCACACCCAAGTAAATATCATTCTCGTTTGTTATTGTCGCTTTTTGCCGCCGCCGCCGCCACTACCGCTACCACCACTGGCGTATTGCAATGCATTTCTATGCCATTTGGAGCAACAGTTTGTCGTTTTGTTTTGCAGATTTCATGCTTTTTTTGTGCGTTCCATTACAAATGAACGATACGAAATGCAAATACGGAAATTGCGGCTTTGCCGGCTATTACTATCAAACAGAGGGGTGTACATTTTTCTCGCGTAATACCTTGTTGTAATCCAGCGAAATTTGGGAGGTGGTTCTCTTACTTACATGCTGTTTCATATCGATCAGAAACGCTTGCACGTACAAATTGCTTTAATAAAGTCGGTAATTTACTCTGACAGAATAATTGCAACAAACAGGTTCAAGGAAGCAATTTTCTTTTCCAATTTGCCAGACTCATTACGCACGAAATCAGCGAAAATAACTGGCGCACAAAAATACGCAAACGAAATGATAAATAATCCTTAATTAAGATGGCCTGGCGAGGTGATGATAAACATTTTAATATTCTAATTAAAATGCAGCGATTTGCGTCGGAAAATTACGTGATGCTATTTGTTTCCGGCGAAACGTCTTAATAATATATCAACGATGTGCTTTGTAATGGAATTTAGAATCAAGTAGGCGAATGCGTCTCGGAATACATTAAGTCCTTACGCACGGAATTTTTGCCGGATAATTTCAACGAACAGCGCAAATATTAATTAGGAAATTGTAAATTTGCTATGCGTGATTGGCTTATGAATGAATTGATTAATTAAAAATATTAATTATTGCTTTATTTACGGCAATGAATATTAAAAACTCAATTAACGATGTTATTGTATCAATTGCAAATTCAGAACGGTGAATAATTTATGCGCAAAGTGTGCATAGTTGGTCAACAATGCAAGCACGCATGTTTTAACAAGTGCGCTTATTGATTCGCGGAAAATAACATTCGTGTGGTCCTCCTATTCAGATGTATAATTCGCGTGTGCAAAACGCGTCTGTCTGCAGCAGTTTTAATTGGAATAGTTGAGTTAATTTATACAATAATTAGCGCGAGTTTAACCTCACACTTTGCCGGACTTGGGCATTAAGTAGGCGGTGTTGATTCAAGCTGCTCCGTTCTCGGGAGGACATCGACTCAACTTTGCTGTTAAACAAGTCTCCTCCATAGCTTCCAGACGTGGAGCGTCTGTTCGCCTGTTTGCTAGGCGTCTAGGAATGATGATGATGATGATGATGCTGATGATGATAGTGCGCTCAGCACACTGTGTGTGCTGCCTATTTTACAATATCAGCACTAAGCATTGAGGGGTGGTTTTGAAGTGGTGAGCGCACGCCTGCCTGCAACTTGCGCGGTCGACGAACAAGCACTGTGTGCTCATATTGTGTTTGACTTTGTATTTGGAAAGGTCCTGGACAAAGTCGCTCATAATTGCGAGCCGCCTACTTCCTGCGGCAGGACGACCTAGACGACCAGTGTGAGAATCGCCATCCCACGAAGTAACGCGTGCTATTCTGTTATTCGTAAACATGATCTCGTCTCTCGTCCACCTCTCAGCATTATGTGTGATCGAACTTATCTGTTTATTTCCCGCTTTAGCTTTCTCAGAAGCTCAGAAGCAAGACAAACAAAAGTCTCTCGATTGTGTGCGGCATCAATCCACTAAGATTGCATTATAGCAAAAATGGGCAATTGAATGAGACGTTAAGTAATCAAACACTTGGCGTGGCAATAAGTAGAAAATTGCATTTCACAATTGTTGACTCTAATTTTGTAGTCGGCGTTCGGGAATTTTAATCACAGTCAGTTAGTTGCGCAAACAAACAGGAAAATGTTGACCAGCCCAATGAAATTCTATTGATTTTTAAGCAAGCAAGCAGAGCAAGACGAAGCTTCGGTTTGTGTGCGCTGTTTGGCCAGCGAGCGAGATTTAATGCATGTGAACAATTTGAAAACGTAAGTGCATTAGCTGTATATCTAACCAGATATTTACAAAAGTGTGCTGTTCGCCGGCAAGAAGTGCAAATATGAATTGCAAATTCGCCGAAATTTACATGTTCGCTTACTTTGCATCGCGCATACGTGCGCAACGAATTTTATAAACTGCTCGAATGCTCACACACGTCGCGCTGCCTGCCTGCCTGCCTGCCTGCCGCCTCCCCTTTGCATCGTCGTGGAATTCGCAACAAATGCATTCCGCAGTCGTCGGTTTGGCGTTTTGCATTTTTTACCTTTTTAAATGCGACTTCAAGCAAAGTGCGAAATACCGCAAGCATCAGGAAAAGGCACATGAAATGAACGCGTTTACCACATCAAGTTATTTCCAAAAAAAAATTCAAAACTTGCAACATCTTCTTGCTATAAACGAAATAATCACTAAAAGCCATTTAATAATTTATTCATAAATACACGTTTTAAAGCAAAGTAAAAATTACTACAGTTTTGAAAAAAAATTTATGGCTAATTTTCGCGAACATGTACGAGCTGCATTAGTTATTAATGTTTAATTTTCATCCTGTCGTGTAACTTTGACTACATATGTGCATTTTTTTTTTTGCATGCTCGGTCCACTTCCGGAATAATCATGCAGCAACGTCCAGCAGCCGCGCGGACATTTTTCCAAAAACTAATTATGAGTTAAACTTGATGAACTACCATTTTATGCCTCCCTCGCGTAACACTTCGAAAATAGTAGTGGCACGTGTGGAATTTTTAATAAAAATATTTTCAGTTCATGCTTCAAACCCGCGTTTAATTTAATTCTCCACAGGGTAATTTGCTGTGCTGTATCAAGGTGGAAGGGAAAAAAATCGCATGAAGAATGAATTGCATATTACACTTTCTAATATTTCATGAAACATGTTTGCTATTCTTATCAACGTGAAAGTTTCGTGTACGGCAAACTTGACTAAATGTATCACAAACAAACTATAGAATCTTTGGCAAGCGCAGAAAAGTTTTGTTGTACTTGTCGGTCTCGCAAAGTTGCGCGCGCGCGTACCTTAAACGCAACTAACGTGGACTCGAGCAGCACAAAAGTGAGTTTCATTCGATGCAAGTGTACGCGGGCGGCGGCGGGCGACATTATAGTATTATTTTTAATTTGCAACCACTTAGCGCACAGTTGCAAAGTGGAAAGTTTCGGCAAGCGCCGTCACCGCCGGTGCTCTCTCGTGTCATGTTGTCGCCGGGAGTGGCGTCATACATTTCCCAGCCGTCTCCCGTACACATCTATCTATCTATACATCCGCTTCCTTCACCCTTCAAACATAGTTTGCGCGCCCCCTTTTTCCGCCGTCAGGGCGCCAACTCCTTCAAGACTTGAGCGTAACTCAGTTATAAAACGCTAACTTAAATGAGCAAAAAGTGCGCATTTTTAGCGATCATTTGCGATGTTTTGCCAGCTCATCCTAATAGCCACTTGACGTCCTGCGAACGCAGCGCGAACGAATTTTTATAGTTTTAAATTAAAAGGACGAGCTTAACTTTGTTTGATGTTTGTCGCAAAAGGTGTGCGCTCGTTAAGTAAGTTTTATTATCTTCGCCGTAAACATTCATCTAATCGAAAGGATTAAAGTTTGCAAAAACACTTTGAGAAAAAAATGAGGTCGTTAGTTTGCATCGTTTAGGATTTGGGCTATAAGATGCTTAATTGGCAATGACTTAGTTAAGGATTGGGTCGTCAGGAAAGTCATTTAACTGCATTGGCGGAAATATAGCAAAGTATAATATAAAGTTTGCAAGTAAAGGAAGTATTCATAATTAAAAATAAATAAAACTCATATTGCTCATTCCTGATTATAATTAAATGTCGGCCACTCGTTGCTAAACTACAAAAACTTAATAGTTTAGTAAGATTAGAAGTACATTTCTTGGAAATTACGAGATAATTTATAAATGAAGATTCTATTGCTTCTTCACACATGAATGAGCAAAATTATATATCGAACGCGAATAATGGAATTATGCTATTGATTCATTTGATTGATAAACTTACGTCTAATTTCCGGGAGTAATTATGCTGAAACACTTCAATCCTATTACAATTAATTCCGCCTCTGATACTTAGATATTATTTCGGTAAATTTCGCAGTAGGAATTAAATTTGAAGTATGAATCTAAATGATTACTATCTCTTTGTGGTCTTGCTAGGAAGTCTACAATAATAAAGCGCGCTAGTCGTTGCGAAAAGTAAAGTAGTATATCGCCACATCTAACAATAATTTCGGTTTGCCTTTGTCGAGAGTTGTTCGATCGCTTTTCCGAATTGGGCGAATATTCTAATTTAGTCGGGTGCGCGAGCTATTATCGAATCGCATAGAAAAGACGTCTATATTGCGATGCAGATTGCGAGCAGCGCACGTTCAGTTAAGAAGATTCGCTTTTGCTTGAAGGCTTAAATTGGCAGCAACCGCGCCCTTTCGCATCAATGTCTCTGTATGTGCGTGCATCGTGAAAACCCACGAGGAGGGAAAACTACATAGAATATCTGTAATATCTATTGGCGAACCGCGCCGAAGAATGGCAGACGCGCCTGGCAGCGAAGAAGCGACTTGACGGCGCACAATGGGCGCCGCTGCCGCTGCGGTTGTCGGATGATAAAGAACATGAAGCTCGTTAACAATCTGCTATAATAGTGCTGCATTGCACCTATTAACAAATCACGATAATTTTACCCTTTTAGACTGTCGTCATTACTCAGTCACTTTCAATGATTCCGCCAACTCTATGTAATAAAATCGATCGACATGCTCGTTTTCGTCGTCTTTTCGTCTTCTATTCGAGCACTACTTTATCATTTTTAATGAGCAAGAGGGCTCAATTTAATATAAATGATCGTTTTTTCAATGTGCGCCCGTACTAAATATAAAAATTCCAAAAAAAAGTTTTACGTAATATAAAATGTCACAACGAAAAAAAAAAGATACAAACCTAAAAGTTGGTGGTGAAAAAAAGAGATATTATATTTAATAAGTTTAGGTTTATTCAACCCTTCTCTAAAATTTTATATGAATATTACACCTACTTACTTATTTTAAGTTGGTTTACTTGTGTAATCTTCCTTTTATAATCATACTGCTAAATACGTGTTATAACCCGGAGTAAGTGAGCAGCATAACCTTTATATTTATGGTTCATCTCTTACATAATCACTGCAGATACAATTTGAGCCATCACATGAAGCAGATTTATAGTGGCTGAGGAGAAAATTATTATAAGCGTGGAAGAGGTGCGGATAAAGGAAACGCGCGCCAAGCAGGGAATACAGATAACGAAGAGGGGTCGAGTGGATACACTGCTCCTATATACCTACCTATCCACGTCCTATATAGATAGAAAACCGGGGCTTTTAGAAAGTTTTTCTTCATCTGAATAAAAAGAAAATTTATATTCACCTGTAGAGTACGCGTGCGGCCGCGGCAATTCCCGACAACGAGTAACAGATAGGTGGATACGATGTAGTCAGCGAGTTGCTAGCATTAGCAGGACTTCTTCTGTCCGTTCTTTATACGGGGCGTGTGCAGCGAACAACGCATTCCCGGGAAAATGTATGTGCGCCCATTTTTCGGGGTAGAGATTGTGGAATTGTAAGTGCTTCGAATTGTATAAGTGGGATAGTCATCACGTGCAACATGTGCATTAAATATTACCCACCTAGTCGGAGCATTTGTTCAACGTGCTCGTCAATTGATTGATTAACAATTTACGCCCGTGTTCTTTATGCATTCACAAAGTTGCTGAAGTCTCGGTAAAAATGAACAAGTAATGAGAAAAAATGAATCTTTAATAATGTAACCTTTTTGATGATGTGAAGGTTGACGGTTATTTGTGTGCTTTTGCTTTCACTTGGAAAGAAACACTAAGAATGTATAAGAAAATATTACGTTCATCCAAAACAACAAACAGGAAAGCGAATATTGTATGATCAGAGGCTAATACATACATACATCTCGTGAAACGAGAATACATTAGTTCATAAAAGTCGTGAAGCAGTAACAGCAGGAAAAGTTTTCGGCCATAAAGTTGCCTTACATGCATTACAACATGGCTTTACTTTGTTTTGCCACAGCGCGAATAGATTTTTCTCTCGGCCACACCGCACACGAACGCAAAATCATATTCCTTTATGTGCTATTTGACTTTTCAACCGGAGCTTACATTAATAATAATAGCCCGTTGAACAAACTATTTTTCATGCCCATGCGAAAAGTTTACGCATGAATGTAATTTAAAAATATTACAGTTATACTCGCATAGGTGGGGTGGATTCGACTAAAGCGTACAAATGGGAATATTATACTAACATTACACATTGATTAATTTTATTTGAGAGTCCATTAAACTTTTGTTTCATTTACTTGAAAGCCACAACACAGCTAACCCGCCAAGCAAAAAGCACGTGCTTGTTCAATTTCTTCGATTCATTTCCTCGGCGAAGGAAATTAACCGTGTTGTTAGTTCGATGGCACAACAAAAACGGCGCCGAAATAAAAAAGCGCCCTCGACGAGTGGAATTCTAGTGGACCACCTGCTCCACCGAGCAGTCAATGCTTTTTGCCAATTATTCGACAGACACGTTATAAATACGCGCGTCGCTATTTACGTCGTGCAATTTTTCGCCACATACGTTACGTTTATTCCACTTTTATCTTCTTTCTTGTTGTTGTTTTTCCCCCGGCCATGGAGGCGCACATTTGTGTGTTTGCAAATATTTATATACATGCATATTGAATCCGCCCAAGCGGCAGCGTTGAAAGACGTGAGGGCGAGTGTGGAAAAGATAGGAATATTCAATGTACAGCACTCTTGATACTTGCTTTGCTCACATGCGTTCAGGCAACTCCACGGGTGGAGAAAAAATAACTCGCGTTGGGAGTAGTGCGAAAGAAGTGTGCGCGTGTGCTAGTCAAAAACGTCAAGGAAAAGGAATGCATTGGAGCAATATATATGCTGGCGACCAGCTGCCGCCTCCCAATTCATATTCCATGATGGTATTTCATCCCGTGCAGTGCGAGAAAAACGCGAAGCGAAGCGTGTGGAGCAAATGGCATACATATGATGATGGTCAAAGTCGAGTTGAAAGTTTGAAATGGCAAAAAGTGTGTTCAATGTCGCTCATGCAAAAAGCTTGGTGGTTGACGAGGAAGGCGTAATTCTAGTGGCAACTAGAATTTGCACATTTGCCAAACGCACTGCTCGTCGTCGCACGAGAAGCGCATGCTTTATGAAGACGCTAGCGTAAAAATATTTGATATCGCACATTCAATAAAACTCCCCTTTTTCTTTGATAAATCCAGAACGGAAACACAATAGAAGAGCAAAAGCGAATTGGAGAAATGCAATAACAGCACACGACTACGACTACTACTACTGCTGCTGCTGCTCTTTTCGCTAGGCGAAATGTATGCGAATTCTTTAAACTATATAATATTTTGCAGACACTGATATTTTATTCACGTTCGGCCCTTTTTGCGCGCCGATAAAAAACGATTCATAACATCAAAACGTCGGCACTTTGCACTGGCGGCGCTGAAATCAAAGCCGTGATATAAAAGCGAGATAATAATAAAAAAGCGAGCGAAGAAACGCCAAGCGTTTGTAAGATGGAAATAACTTATACACGTATAGATTCGTGAATAAGTAACTCACCGAGATGTACGATTCGGGAATAGAAAATGGGAAGAGCGGGCGCGGAATCGAAAATCGCTGCAGCGCGCGCGTCCATTCGGCCAGCGTAAAAGGGATGATGACGGCACGGCAGTCCTGATATAAATTTTGCAATGATTCAAACGCTCACTGCCCGTCCATTCAGCGGAGAGCGAATTTATCCCATCGGGTACATGCGCACGAGAACAACAGTTGGCCGACACAAATAGATATAAATAAGGAAACGACTCGTCCATATCATTTTCTGCATGCCGTCTCTCTGAAATAATAACATGAAAATGATCATCATCACAAAGAATACGAGAGAGTGTGCGTCGATAAAGTTTCTTTTTTTTATTAAATTGCTAACAGCCCCAGCGGCAGCGGACGACCTAAAAGGGATGAATGACGTACATCTAGAAACAAAGGGCGGCGTGCCGGATATCGTGCGTTATGAACATAAAGCATAAATTGATTCAGCAATTTCGGAACAAAACTTTAATTAAATTGCATCCGCATCATCGTCATTGTCTCTGGAGTAGAAGTATAGCGGGCGGAAAAAACAAGGGCAAATTATTATCCCGCTGAAAGAAGTGTGCGAGAAATTGCCAAACATTATATAACCGAGCGGAAAAACGGCGATTGAAGAAGTGAAAATGTGTGGCGGTGTGTGTGTGGTTTGGCGTGAAGAGAAGAAGGAACGCGAACGTAATGAATTTTTGAGCGCAAAACGTGTTGCGCGTCTATTAATAGTGCATGCGATGCTATCATCCGGTAACGCTTTTTGCATTTACTCACTCTGATGCGCGCACCGCACCTCCTGTTGCACTTGACGTCAGCGCACCCATACAGCCGCTGCTGCCGCCGTCGTGTGCATTATACTCCTGCAGGATTCACTGCAACGAGCCATCAGCAGACAAGCGGCTCGTTAAACGTTATGCAAAATTGAGTAAACGCATTAAACAGGTTGCATTCTAAACCATCCGCGACGAGAGGGAAGAGTGTGTGCATTTTGTTTATTTATAAATTATACACTTTGGTAGTTGGTGCATCGCATCTCGTTACGTTGTTGGGCATCACATAAGGATTAACACACCATGCACAATTTCACTCATTGTTGTTTTCGCGGTTGTTGCTGTTGTTGTTATGATTATGTACTGCATCGCTAATTGCATCAACTTTACACCTCTTCAGCCAACTTACGTAATAATGCGCACGTATGATATCATTCATTAGATATCAGGTAGTAGATAGCTGGAGCAAAAGACATTGCCGGACATTGTTAAATCCTTACGCAATGCATTACTATAACTTCATTTAGATGCATTCGTAAATTGCATATGTTATTTCTTACGGAAATAGCTGCTAATATAACTTGCGCTCGACGGCAAAGATTGCAATTAATTTCTTGCGCAAAAATGGAAAACGACGAAAGTTACAAATTTTATGTAATTAGTGGACTTTCGCTCCGCGTGAGCGTACACATTCCGCACGTGGTGCGCACACAAAACAAACAAATGCTGAATATTTAGACCGGACCCGATATGTTTTCATAATTACCTACGTTTAATTGCCATGTCAGTTAATACGTAATTAATCAAATTCGCGAAAGGATCAAAAATCTTCGGCACGCAGCCATCCAACCGAATTACCAACTTTTGTTGGCGATTGCATTTGAACAAATTAAAGAATTTTCCGGCGCTGCCAAAAGACGCCGGGTGATAGTGATTAGAGACGGACGAGATAAGATTTCGTATGAGATGAGGATTTCCGCATTTAATTGCGAAATTCCTCATTTTCATTATTATTGCCGCAATCATCATGCGCCGTTATGGATGGCGATTATCATAACTTTATACTTTACGAGCGATTGTAAAAATTAATTGAAACTTTAGAATATGTTGAAATTGGTGCACTTTTCTAATAATCATTTTTCACTTGTTACAGGTACGATTTATTATCTTTCTACGTGGAAAAATAAGCCACAATTACGGGTAATTATTGTTGCGCTCATTGTGAGATAACAAACAATTAAGGTCAGGCATAATTAATATTTTTATTAATCATAATATTTCATTTTCATCAATTGTGAAATGGCAAAAAAGGAGGCAGTTGGTGTTACACCATATTTACGTTTAATTAAATATAATTAATTAATTTCTCATCTTGACAAACCTCATCATTGCGCGCGGAACGTGGGAAAACGTGTAATGAGAGTCAATTAATAACTTTTTCTAAATAGAACATTTTATTCATTGCTACATACACAATAATTAATTATGCATTCATAAGCGAATAACAAAAGCCCGGCTATTCATCGAGCCGAATTCATTCATTTCTTCTTTAAGGCAGACAAAAAAAGTGATTGCAACTCGTACGAAAACTCCGGGCTAGACAGTCTGACAAACGATTTACCTAAATTAATTAAAGGATATCCATTAAATCACATATATCTGATGCGTCTTGCGAAGAAGATAAGTTAGCTGTCGGTTTAGTAGTGCAAGAAAGTGGTGGCTTCATCGCCATGATGCTGTTGTTGGTGGTGGCTGGCGTGCTGGTTCCTTGCTAAAGCCTCATGATGGGCGGCAAAATGCAATGCTTTCGCATGCTCAACCTCGGCGGTATCCAAGGGTTTGCCGTCGTGGCCAATTTGCGGGATCTCGTGATGGTAGTGAGATTCATGATGACCGTAAACGGGTGCATGATTCTGATGCAGTTCGTAGCCGCTGCTGTGGTGCTCGTTCTCAACGTGCAGCGCAAAATCGCCAAGATCACGACGATGCAACGAGTGGTAGCCGTGTCCGTGTTCCTGAAGGCGCGCCAACGCTTTGTGCACTTCGGCAAAATGCAATGCCTTGGCCTTTTCAACTTCGGGAGTATCTAAAGGCTTGCCATCATGGTCGATCAGCGGCTCCTGATGGGAAGTTTCATAAGCAGCAGCTGCATGCCCATAGTGCTGAATGTGTTCCGGCTGATGAACGAAAGCATGGAGTTCTTCGTGCTCATGATGATGGTATGTGGGTTGTGCGATGTGCTGGATTGAGTATCCATAGCCGCTGTGATCTCCCTGGGCTATTTCGTGATGCCCGCCGAAATCATAACTCTCCTCGGCAATCTCGTGATGCTGCTCCTCTTCGTGCTGATAACCCGCTTTCGCTTTCGCCTCGGCGACGGCAGCCAAATGCTCGGCTCTGGCGTGTTGCACCTCCGGTGTATCAAGGGGCACTCCGTCATGAATGATCGGATGATGTTCCTCCTTGTGATGGCCAATGAACGGTATCCAGCTGGCCGATACCAGCGCGATGGTGCACGATAACAAAACCTGAACAAACAAATTTGAATAGTTAATTTACAAGCTCATAAATTACGTTGGAGTGTGCGGCGGCTGCGGGGGCGGCAACGAACTTTAAAACTCACTAAAACTTTCATCTTGTTGGAACTTTTTTGGATATTTTATCGGTAAAACGCTTGTTAACCTCCTAGGGGAATCACTAGGACTGTTTGACTGTGCTAAAACAAAACGAAAAATGTCTTTATATACCATTGGAGGGTCCTAGAACTGCCAAACTCGTCTCCCTCCAGTATGCGAGTCACCTCTTCTTTTAACATTTGCAGAATTTACCATCACTCGCTTTAGTACTTTTGTGCAGCGAAGTAGAGCATATCAGCAACATTCTTCGCTTGCATATTTTAATTTGCAAACTTTAAATTTTATTAAGTATCAAATTTTCCACATTCAATCTCTCGAAAATCTCCATGATCCATGTTCACCTAAAATTGAATATTATGTGAGCATAATTTTCATCATACATTTATCATTGCATATTATTTAATTATAACTCGTATTGCTTAGCATGGTTAGTGTTACGTTTGTTAAGCGTATTAGTGTTTTATAACACTGGCAATTAGCATCGCATCGCTGTATACGTTCATGCTTCAAATGTCTCATACTTCGAATGGGAATTAAGCACTCAGCAACACATACGAGTCGCTGCTGTGTCTACCACATGCACCTCATCATGCTTGAGCTAATTTCTCATTTATTTTGCGCGAATACATAATTCCATTAAAAATTATTAAGAGCGCGCGCCTTACTCCATTATTAATTGCGGCGGCGAATTAAAGATATTTTGTAATTTTTATACCGACTCGGTACAATACCGGCTGAGGAAATTCAATGGAAGATACAACAATAACGACAGCATAGTTCAACAGACATCATCGCTGATTCGATTTGAGCTCGGTATTGTGCTCGACTTCCAACACGTTCGCGCGCGTTCCCAAGGCAACAAGTGTCTTGAGACATTCAATTTCATAATTAAATATTTTAACTGCAAATTCATTCATTCATTCATCATTGGTTATCGCATTGTGTCTCTTAGCACAGACGCTTCGCAGCGAGCGTCTTCGCATTGACTGTCATAACATTTTTCGGGGGCGTGCGAATCGAGGACAATCTTTCACCAGTGCTTGCTGCTGCTGGTGCTGTGCGCGCTTAATGAAAACGGCACCGATAATATTAATGCAAATTACCCTGGGCGACTAAAGAAACGTACTAATGGGGCTCAACTTCCACAAAACACGCCGACATACAAGAAATGTCGGCGAATCTACATTTGTTTGGTGCACTGCACTTAGCAACGCTTCGTTTAATTCTCGGCCTCCGAAAATGTGTGCACATTCAGCGGTTGAAATGAAATTGTTTCACATTTTTGCCATCCAACTGGGAATTACGCATTCTTAAAAGTGCGCGTCCGCAAAACGTCAACAAATGAAAGCGAAATAATAATGTAACATGCAACGCGCGCTTAATGGAAATTCTGTTTGAAGAGAATTACGTTTACGTTTCCGATAAGATGTGCAAAGTTGAGCGAAGAAATAGAGCAAATGCGCTCTCGTTGCTAAATTTAATGAATATTAATGCTTGCGCCAGATCAACAAGATTTTTCAATTAGATTACGTGTGTAATGACGGCGCGTGTGGCGCGGAGAGTGAAAATGTGCGGCGCATTCGGCAAAATGATAGGAAGGAGGGGTTACTTGGTTAATTGCACGAAATGTAAAC
Organism: Aleochara curtula; assembly: GCA_963978815.1. Classification (NCBI taxonomy): domain Eukaryota; kingdom Metazoa; phylum Arthropoda; class Insecta; order Coleoptera; family Staphylinidae; genus Aleochara; species Aleochara curtula. The sequence continues at coordinate 14,284,554 of OZ022215.1, read as the reverse complement.
GCACTATTGTGCGGAAAGTATATCTGCAAGTGTAACACAACCATTAACATAATTCAACGAACAATTCTTCGTCGCACATGACTTCGCGCGTTTGTATTAGCACGCGCCGCGCTAACGCCGCGCTACATATTCGAAATGGGCCAGCTAAGCATGACGAATTTCGTCATTTCGCCGCCATTTATCCGCCGACGAGTGCCTGTTTTAATTAGTTTAAGTACTCGCCGTGAAGTAATTCGCCGCTTTTGTGGCACTGTCGCACGAAATTCATACGAGATTCACCATTCGCTCAAATAACACACATTCATTTTTATTGTCGTATACTTACCTCTACTTATATACTTTATTTACGTTATGCGTTGCCTCGAATTCACTGAGTTTATATCATAAGTATGTGCGTAAATCTGTTTGTTTGGAATTTTAAAACCAAGCAATAATAAGAATGCGTTTAATTGTTAGAATTGTTTTTATAGCCTCATAAAAATATTTAAAGAGACACTATTAAGAAAGTTATGAAAGGCAATCGATGGTAGGATATTTGCCTTATACGAAATCATAAAAGTAATTGAAATAATCTTGCAAAGAAACTCATTAATGTGAGTGTGTTTGCAAAACTAAACGCTAAATTTCAAGATATCAAAATAACACAAAAATCAAGATTTTGATGACAATTATAGGTAATGATTCATACGACTAATTATCTCTTTAATCTCTTTAAGAAGTTTTCTTCAATGAAATTTCTGTTCTCAACTATCCTGTGTGAATCACAAATGATTTTGCCATGGAAACAGCAACATTTGAGTAAAATTAATCGATAAAGTAATCGCTTGACATAATGCTTGGAGAATATTGAACGTTGTAAATAAGCAGACATATTTAATGTAAACATGATGTATTGCGATTAGCATAATAGTGAAATCAAGTACGGAAATAGACGAGACTATGTGTGTGGATGACAAAATAGTGGCGCGTTATTGCGTTGCATTGGACAAAGCAAAACATATCCAGCATGGCACATAACTTTGGTGTTTCGGGAACAACAGCCATATTGTAAACAATGTGTTATACATAATTCTCGCGCAATGGGCGCGCAAAGCGTACGGTTTTAATGCTTACAAATGGGTATGGGTGCCATCACATCAATACGGCCATCCATCCATCCAGCCATCCATCCACCCGTTCATTCAGCCAGCCATCAACCCATCTATCTGTCCATCCATCTATTCGTTTATTCACGCAATCCATGCAGCAGCCACTGCTGATAGGGCCATCACACTGCAGCGCGCTGCACAATTGTGGGACAATTGTGATGGATGCAGCTATTCTCACCGATAAACTAATTCTTTCCATTGTGCGCCAACATACATTGGCATACATGCCATGCGTATTGCAAAACTAAGTAGTACCATAAATTATAACATAATCTCGATATTCCCATAATCCAATAATCGCATTAATGGCCATGAATGAAAAAATGCGCAAACATCATTAATCACACAATGCAATGATAAACTCATCAGCGGAATTAATCCTCGTTGCAACAGTTGCGCCTAATTGCACTCGAGCAACACATGTGAAGAAGACTTATCAATTTCCTTGATTCGCCCAGCAACTCTGGATCATTAACGTCGCCATAATTTATGCAAATATTTGCAATTCTATAAATAATCGGCCGACTACGCCAAGGCGAACTTATAACGAGCATTCCTGTCGATCCCCTGATTCTTCCCGCGCCGCTATGGAACGCACACATCCCAGCTTTTACACCCACACCCTTTCCCCATCTCTGCGCGTGCACCTAGGTTCAATTTGCGTGTGCTCTCGCCCGTCATTCCGCAAATGGGTTCGCACACCCTCGATGAGAGTTCGGGGTGCGAGCAACATGCGCGCAAGCACTTGGAATCGGTAATTCGCTCTAGGTACGGAATAATAAACAGTCGTAATCGATCAAGCTACCAGAGTCAATGGGCAGCAATGCGCCAAATGCACATTTCAATAGACCTCTCCTCCCCATATCAAATGCGCACGCTGATTTTCTCAGGAAGAGAAAATAACATCCAAATTCATTTTTTCCACGCGACATTGCGCCATGCATTGTGCGGTAATTGAGTTTATTTTTCTGCTATGATAGATGTAATTAGTGTCGACCTGGGGGCGGTTTTGCGTAATTCCCAAATGTTCGATCGCATTGGTGCTGCTCGATTGGAATTGAATGGAATTGAATTAAATGGTTTTGCGCGCAACGATGCACTCAATGCGCGCTGCTGTGCCGCGTGCGTTTTCGGCTTTTGTGGGTTATTATGTGATTGCATTTTTGGCCGTCAAAAACGAATGTGTTATTTTTATGAAAACACATGCATACTGAAATTAAATCGCCTTATGTGCGCGCGACACGTACGCGCTGGGAATTGTCACGATGCATTAATTTGGCAATTCGCAGGTGGTCTCGCAATTTGAATAATTGTTAACCGGAACTGGCACGACTTGCAGCATGACGGAAATGCAAACTAAAACCCTACCTAAACCCTCGCAATTGGTACAATCAGTGCTGATTGTGTTTATCGCACCAATTTGGCGCATTACGAAAATTGCATGTTGCATTTCATTTCGGTAACCAACTTATAATATATGTGATTATCCAGTGCTGGCAACTGCAACGAAACGGTATAATTAATAAGCAACGCGAGCTACGCACATTAAATAAACATATAATACATGAATGCATCAAGTTATGATATTAGGGGTAAAAGCAGCATCGAGCGCAAAACCATTTACGACGATGTGCTCGCGGAATTTATATGATGGTTGCGGAAAATGCGTTGCGGAAAAGTGTATGATGAGCACTTTTCCATGGCTCATGCAGCATTTGATATTAAAATATTTAAATTGCTGGGAAATAAGGAGCGTTGCACAGAGTCAACAAGCTGAAAAATTGTTTTTCGCTGTGCGAAGCAACAATCACTCTTCACGAGCGGAACGGCGGGGAGTGCGTCTTCGCTTCGCATTTTATTTCCGCGAGCAGCGTATCTCCAACCCCCTAATCTGCTGTCTAAATCTCATTCGTAATCATAATCAAAATCATAAATAAAGAAACAAACAATGCGAAGTAGCGGAGATGCGCAGCGCGGAAATAAATGTAAACGGGGAAGAAACGAGGAGCAGAGCAGAGCGGAGCACGAAGAGTAAAATCACTTGATTTTAATATTGCATAATGCCATTCATGGAGATGTATACAAAGTGGATGACTTATAAATTATGTGCGGCACACATTGGAGATTCATCTTACTTTTCACTTTTTCAATTTTCCCCGTTTAGATTATGCTCGGCTGCCGACATCAACTTCGGTTGATGTTTCAAGAATACACAATAAACTATCAGACCAAGACTTTAGCTGGAGGTGGCGTACGCGCCGCAATGTTCGCGTGTTATTTCTGCCGTTCTGTGTTTAGTGATATTATTATTCTCTCTTCATCTTCGTAGGCGGCGGCGCAAATGTATTTCAAGTTATTGCACGTCGTTGCAATGCTCGTCTATGCTCATGTTTTTGAAGTGCAGTGTTTTCATTTGGATCCACTTTAAATTAGTTTTAATATATGCGCGCAGATTTTAAATATTCTCATCATCAACTTGTTCGCTGATTACATATTCTTTGCTTCTCAACTTCTTACAGCCATTTTAGCATTTCCGAACCAACTTTTCAGCATCAATAATTATTAATACTTACTACTCGTAAAACTAACCCTCTTAATTAAATATGCGGGACAAAGCAAAAAATCTGCAAGCCTTAAGTGAAATACTTCTTATCCAAAACTTTGTACGTTACCAATTTTCTTTTGGTTCCAAATTAAATTTTGACCACGCATTATTTAGTATTCAACCTATCATAAAGTTATGATTTAAATCACATTACATATTAATACGTAGATAACGAAGTATATGAACGCAGGCGGTGGTTGGTTAATTGGCAATGTGGGCAGCGGTACGTACGGTAATCGAATGTAATTAACCGAACTATCGATTAACGCACAACATCCCTCTGAAATAAAATAAAGCGCACCCGCAGGCGGCGGAAGCTGAAAGCAAAATAATGTTTGCGCATTGTGCGTGCATTGCGCGCTGGTGGCGGTCGCTTACAATCGCGAGATTAATTCATTGAAGGGCCGCTCCTGGCCGGCAACGGCTTTTTTCCTCTCGCGCGCAATTCACTCGGCTTAAACGCCCATAGACCCATAACGTTGGAGGATCATTTATATTGTTCGCCGTCAGCTCCATCAAGATGAAAACATGCAACAAAAAGCGACGCCATTTTTATGTTTAAATCATATGCTGATGGATTTTTTCTCGACGCTGCCGCCGCCGAAAATGTGCAAATAATGAAGGAGCAGCAGCAGCAATAGCACATATTGAATGCATCCCCGAGCAGATGTTCGGCGTGTAGTACGTCGCCGCCCCCTCCGAAAACATGGAGATATTCGGCCGAATGCATAACATAAATAATTATTCAGCAAAATGTGAAAATTATTCATGCACATATCTATTCACGACGTATAAATATTCATGGAGATGTAATAAAATTCCGGGGATTTAATGCACATATTTGTTATTAAAAATAATTTTGCTTTTAGTTGCGCGTCGAGTTTGCAAATGAAAAATGAATGCACAATTACGGATAATTCGCAATACGACAGTTATTGGTTATTAAAATACATTTTAATCAACATGCAAATTCAATGTAGGTACCTACGTGCATTCCAGCTATTGATTGTAATTTTAGTTGGATTAAAATAATTTGCATTTCTCACGCCAACATATTCCATGAGTAAAGCTCAAGAAATCCAATGTAAAGCTAGGATTAACTCGTAAAATTCTTAAAATACTTATTACGCGCGCCGCGCACGCTCGCGTATTGCATTGCAATGTAATTATGTTGGATTTAATGGCTTATGTTAATCATCCAAAATGTAATTTCTGTGCGTATGATACCCAGTACGCACACTGGTATGGCATCGCGTGGCGTGGGGGTGACGTAAAGCAAGAATAGCAAAAACCGCAAGCAAGCCCAGCTCCAGTGGCGGTTGAAGTGAACTCAAACAAAAACAAACTTTTATTGGTGAAATAATGCGGGTGCGAAACTTATTAAACTTGCTCAAAAAGCCGTACGCGCGCTACTTCTAATAACAACAACTGCTGCTGCTCAAGAATTTAATTAATTAATCTTAATCAACTGTTCAATTTATTGTAGTGCACGCAGACCACGAGCTGCTGCTTGTCACGCGAACGCTTTACCATAACATCATTAAAACATAATATTTTCTATTACTGACATTTTCATCGTAATGTTATTATCGATATCGTTGCGCCCAATCTTAATGAGCTCTGAGGACATCATGCTGTGCGTTTATCGTCGCGCGCACAACATAAAATTTTTATACGACTCACTAAAAAATCCAACTTATTGAAACGAGCGAGCGATTAAGTCGATCAAGCAAAGTTTTGCTTGATTTTTGAGTGGAAATCGCTCTCGCTTGAAATATTCTGTGTAAGAACACAGACGTCGTTGAATGAATACCTCCAGGCTCTGTTTGCAGTTTGCTCGACCGTCGAATTGCAGTGCAGTACGCGATGCACTGCACCTCGGATGCATTGTTCACAATCCAATTCTCTAAATTTCAGCCGACTGCTTCTCACTGTTGATTCACGTAACCACTTGAAACCGGCAGATATAATCTTTGACTATTGTTTGTCCTGTTAGTATTCAATCATTGTGAAAGGCTGGATGGCAATTCAATCAACAATTTCAAGACTCTGAATGGAAATTGATCAGCTCTCATTGCAATTGATTGAATTATTTTCTTTAGTGTTTGCTCAATTTTGCCACCTTGAGATTCGTTTTTGCGTTCGCTAATGCGATTAAAAATTAATTAAACTTGCGCAAACATTGACTGTGCCAACTTTTCGGCGCGTCCCAACAAAGGAGAACAATTGAAATTAAAAATTTGCATTTTCTCGCTAACATCTTTAATAACAAATATTAGACATCAAACGAATGAAACTTCAGTGGGTGTATAATTACTTTGTTATAAGTAACTTAATTTTGTACACTGACAAAGTCTTTGTATTTTTCTCTGTTTGCAAATCGCGCTCAAAAAAAGTTAATTTCAAGAGTTGATGAACTGCCAAATTCTGCGAATAAACAAGGCACAAATGTGCGCTAAGCGTATTTGCAATGGGAATTATTAGATGTTGTTCGCGAACCACCTGCGCGTGCATTAAATTTCTTACGCTCCGTTCTTTTGTTGTTCTTTGCTGCTGTTCGTGTCTTGATATATTTCGCTGATGATTTAATGAAAATCGTCGAGTGCGTGAAATGAATGTGGTTAATGTCTCGGGAAGTAATTAAAAGTGAAACTCTTCGTGCACAACGCACACTAAAACTTCCCTTTTTGCTTCTAACCCTCTCGCACCGGCTCGATGTGTAGTAGGTATCTCCCGCAGTCATTGCTCGTTCATTTTTATACGTTTCTCGTTGAATAAATATTGATTTTGCGGATTCGTCCTCCATTGCGTTTTCCATACTCACTGCCGGCTACCTAGCGAGTGAGTCTTTAAAATGTATATTTTTTGTTTGCCAGCAGCGGCGGCGGTGGCAATAGCGGAAGTGTGTGCGTACGTGCACGGCCGCTCCTTCCGCCGGCCGGCCGGGGTTTCAATTGTCCAGCATCGGCGTTGTACTCGGGGGGTGGTGCCCGATATGCACAATTGGCGCTCGGGTATTAGGTCGGACGGGTTGCTTTTCCAGTTTGTCCGCGTTCAGTCAATGGCTTTGTAAATGGACAGCGTACAAGTCGGATGGAAGAAGTGGGCTTTCAAAGTGGACAACGCGCAATGACCGTTCCCCAATACCACACTGCGGGCCAACAAAAAAAATCAAACTCAATGAAACGATAGGACAGACACAGAATGTCCGGTGCGGCTGTCTGTGTGCGCAGTTTCGTTCCATTTCCTTCTTGTATTGACAATTATATAGAGCGCGAGTCAATAGGAATCGAAGAGGACATTTCTATAAAAATCCAAACGACCAAAGTTACATTAAATCCTTAGTCACAAAACGAGCAAAAACTGCGGCGCGCCGCTGAAAAGCAACCGTCGGATTACAGTCGTAAGAAATGTAGCAATCAATATCCAATAAGCTCGAGCTTATTAGCATTTAGTGTCTTACGTAAGCCCTGTGGGCAAACAGTGAAAAAATAAGATTTGTGCATTTATTTGTACGCGAATAAAACATTTTGTGCTGGCGGGGCATGGTTATGAATCAAAGCCTTGATTGAGGGTGTATTATTGCTTTCTCCATCAGAAACGAACTCCATAGGCATGCTGCAGAAAAACGTGGAAAATTAATTAAAATTTCCACACATCTACGAAAGCAAATACATGATTTCATTATGCAAGCGCTCTCGTTCGTTCGTTCATTACGCTTTGATTAAGTACAATGTTTCGCGCCGCTCGTAGCACAGCGCGTCAGTGGAGCGCGGTTGTTAAGGCAGAAAATATTAATTAATATTCACCACCCAGCAGTATTCATTTACGCAATTGAGATTGTAGCAATTCTTTTCATTATTTTCTCTTCAAATGCAATGCTAGCTTGATTTTATTTTATGCGCCAATGCTGTAATAATGCAGCGAACCACACACATCCACTGTACAACCGGCTTAATTGTCAAGCGCAGTCGTCAGTGACAAGTTAACTTTAATGTCCACTATCGCATCTGCGCGCGAGATCATTTTTGGCTTTTGTAATTACCGGAGTGGAATTTAGGCGTCGTCGAGGTAAAATAAATGAATTCATTTATCTAAGACTTTCCCGGCAAGTTTCACCAACGGCTATTAGCATTTCAACCGCAGATAAAAGTCCATAATACGGACGCATTTGCCACGTTTAAGATCCACCGTCATCGTTTCGGATCATTACTTACTTTAAGGAATGTTTCAGTACGACTTTTCTATGATGAGAATTTCAGCAAACTCTTATCATAAAAATTAACTAGAGTTATACAACTACACGTTGAAATTAATTTCAAACTTTCGCAATTGATTTCAATTACTTACTCACGAAGTTATTTCGAAATTAGTGCAAATTTCAGACGAAATATACAAGTTGAGGTTTATTGTTCAAGTATTAGACATTGATTATTGATGACGCTATCAACTAGGAGATTTTTGATTACTGCTGAAACCGAAATTACATCCATCCCCATGCGGCCGCCCGTCAACAGCTCAGACAGCTCAATGTATTTCAAGTTCGTTATTACTTTTCCGGTCGCACATTGCTGTACATCTTCGCCTTGCTGTTTGACTTATCAATTAGTGCGCTCGTCTTTCTCGTGACAGAGTGTCAAAGCAATGATTTCATTCGATGGTGATTATGAACAAAGCACTCACTGTCACATTCGGGGATCGGTGCCATTCATTTTTGTCAGTTTTAATCACGCCTGCCTTCGATACAACGCGCCCGAAAAGATGCGAAAAAAGTGATGGCGCTGATGAATCCAGTGTAAAAAACGCTGAATGAGACCAACCATCGCAGTAAACTTTGCCAAAAATTTCGAATTGATGTTCACTCGTGTTGCTGCAATAATGTGCGCGGTGTATGGATGAAGTCATCATAAAATATTGACGAGCAAATGAATGCATACGCGTATGTGCTTTTCATATACACTTTGATTTGAGTCGTTCGACACATTCGTAACTTTTTGCAAAGATATGAAATATGTTGTTGTAGTCGAATATGTCTTTCCGAAAAACAGCACTGACACATGAAGACTTAACGAGTTGTAACGTGAGAGCACATTGTATAAAAATCCGTTAACATCATCGATGCTGATCAATGGATGTGTTTTTGGGATCGAGGCATCAGTGGCGTACGCGCGCGCGTCTGTGCGTAATGACAGTAATTTTATTTGCGGCAATGCCGCCACATCACACACACGGCTCGGGGGCGGCGGTAACTGTGGATGCAACCAAAAAGATTTTTCAGTGATGATATGATTGAAATTGATGTGATATTGTTTGGAATCATCTTTTTTGCGCAAGCAAGCGTGTTATACGAGTAGGTACGTAACTTCTTTTATCGTTGATGATACATTACTTATTCAACCGCCTCCAAACGAATGCGAGATAAAGGCGCGCCATGAATCTGTAAACACCATTGCTCATCTCACATTGTGGATTTTATATTGGAGTGGTCTTCAAAATTTTATTAGTTTTATCAACAAAAAATTATACGTTTTCTATGCGCAACTCCTTAATGAGAAACTCTGATATCTGCTTGGGTCTCTGCACATTGAATCATATTTTTCGTCGTCAATCATTGTCATAAACTTAGATTTAGTACAACATTTTTTCGATGCGCAACAACGTTTCACGTCGCAATAAAATGTCAAAATAGTACGTCGACCATCCAGTCACATAAAGTGCACAAATGGTCCTGGGTGCGGAGAGAGGCCAAAGAAAAAGTTCTTTTGCTCGCACGACTCGATGGAATATGATCGAATAAAAATATATAAAACGGGTATTTAGGTCGGTCGTCGAAGGCAATTTATTTCGTCTTCGAATGGCACACACCCCGCGAACTCATACATTTTTCGCACTTTTACACAGCTTTCATAACTGCTTATATTTCTTGAGAATTCCGCTCGAACCGTATGCTTCATGCCCGTTTCATAGGGGTTGTGTGCGCGCGCGTGTTATTCTTTTTATTGCCTCGCCGAATACAAAATTCATTGAGAATCTCAATTAGGCATAAGTTGCATTAAAGTAATGGCGCACCCTCTCTTCACACATTGGCGCAAATACATGAGAAATGTGAAAAAAAGGTGGTAACACCAACGCATTGGACCGATGATGATAGCAGATGATTGCAGTTCTTAAAGATGGCACAAAATGATGATGAGGAGCGATGATGAATATAAATGCAGCACGAACCTCTTTCGCGATGAACGATTTCGGTGAACAATCTTCGTACACGAATCTCAGCCCCAAAATTGCTGCGCCGCGACAAGGAAAAGCGCGGATGCTTTCTACCAACGCGCCTTTGTCTTAGACAATGCCTGCCGTACTTTCAAAGGGCTTCTGTTTTCGTTTTTGTCCAAATCAACCAACCAACGGGTATTCTTCGCTGCGCGCTTGTCCGCAATGTAATAATCATTGTATTCGTGAATGAAAAACAAAAAGCTGAAGGCTAGCTAACAGCAACAAAGAGAGATTTTACAAAATTCTCTATGAATTAGAAATTTTCCAAGAGTTTATTCTCTTTATTTTCTTGCCAATCGAAAAAGATGAGAAATTATTCGACTTTTTGATTGATGCAGCGCAATGGATGAATAGCAAGCAATCGCATCTGTTCCATTAGCTTTTTATGCCGCCCACGCATATAAAAGTATATTAACTGATCGGCATTTCATTTGTGTTGTTTTATGCCAACGCATTGGGGGCCGCATATTTCTTTATTTCCAATTAATGTCCGTACATAAAAATAATCTCTAGGGGGGGGGCCGAAAGTATTGCAACCGCCAGTTGGCCAATTCCACAGCCGCCTCACTTCATTTCACTTCGAGGCCACCGGCTGGAGCAAATAGTGCTCGGCTGGCTGGCTGCACGCGCCACCGAAAAAACAACAACAATAAAACAAACAACAAGAGCGAAGAGTTACGAACTGTTCGGCGGAAAAATGGACATGACATAAGGTTAAGTCATTGACTTCCGGCCGCCGTATATCATCATCAGGTGGATTTATATGTATCCTCCCATTTCCGGCAAGGATTGCACGAGTACATAAAAACAAAACGAAACGAAACAAAAAGCACACGTAAGAAATCATTCCAGAAAGTACTTGGGATTTTTTAATATTATGAAGTAATAATGACCGTAATAAATGAGTGAAAGCAAATGTTAATAGAGTCACTAGATGGATGTGTGGGTTATTATCATGCAGATAAATTTCGAAACAGGATATTAAAGAAAAATGGTAAAATGATATAAAAAGTTTGAATGTCCTTGCGGAACATCTGCAAATTCACTGTTGATTCATATGGTGCGCTGCTGCGTGTAATAAAAAGTAAATTTGGGCGTAAAATGAACGCCCTGTCATAAAATGATTCAATTTGAGACGAGAACTTTTCGCCATGTTTTTAATGACCGCAGGACGAAAGCGCCCGAAGTACGCTTCCGGTGCATTTACATTTCTGTAAGTTATTGTGTCTTATAATACGGCTTCCTCGTCTATTCACTTGATGTTATTTATATTTTGGCAAAGGGCGCTTCATAAAGTCCTTAAGTGGCACATTAATCCTTAGAGAATCCATTCTGATAACAATATCATTAAATTTTACATGCTTACTTACAGCAACTTTCAAATTCAACTTGGTCGCGCAGCGTAAAATCCACTTATTACGGCATTAGAATAACGTGGAGTTTTTTTTGAGCTAAAGTAGCAAATTTTTTGGGCTGTGTATGGCGTAATCTAACATATTTTTTCTCCTTTTTCTTGCGGCAGTTGAGTGAAGAAGTCGGCTATGTGTTATATTCAGCGCTGGGATCGTTTTATATTCCGTCGTGTATCATGGTCTTCGTCTACATTCGCATATATTTCGCGGCGAAGGCGAGAGCGCGTCGCGGCATTCGAAAGCCGCCGCGCCGCCAGCCGCAGGACGCCGTCACCAGCTTCACGACGGCCAATTCGGACGAGCAGCACGGCAAGAACGGCGATCAGCACCACGCCGGCGGCTCCATCGACAAGAACAGCAACACATCGCCGAGGGACGGCGAACGACAGATCGCCACCATCGAATCGCATCCCCGTCCGCCCGTTATTCCAACGGTGACATGTGATCTCGCGTCGGATATCTCGACGAGTGACGCAGGTGATGTCGTGATGCCCGAGCCTAATGACGATAAGGACACCCTTAAGGTACGACGCTCCTGTTATCTGGTGTGTGTGTATGTTAAGCCTTCGGCTGTGATTGAACATGTGCGATAGCGCATCAGGCAATTTGGTTTTGAATTAATTTTATCGCTTGATTTCGAGAAGAGATTGCTTCGCAAATTATTTCTCTCAGCGTTTTCTATTTTCGGCTCGAATCTCGCGCGACATGTGGGGCATAATGTGGAGAATGCATTTGCGAAAGAGTTACAGCTAGCAGTTGGGAAAATGCAGCAGCATGCATGTCGAAACATTTTAAATGCAAACTTTTTCTGTAATGCATAAAATATTCAAATGTAACCTATTTACATTTTTGGCCACGTTTTTTTATAAGCCGTATATGCGTCGTTCTGTTTTGCGTTGGCTTTTTGTGCGCACGTTCGCAATAGTTTCCTTCATTACGCATAGATCACCAATATCTATGCATAAGTAGCTTTTGTGCTGTGTGCAGTTTTATTGCATTCTGCCAGAAGCGCTGCCGTCGATACATGCGAAAATAATCCACAAAATATTTGGCCGCGTATCCATCCACGATTGGGAATTGTTAGCACATTTTTGCCATTTGCTCGCGCACATCCCGCGATATGTGCTCGATTTTCAATGAGCTAACATCGGATGTTGCAGGCAAACTTCTGCAGTGCAATTCCCATCTAGCCGTTCTTTTATTTTCTCGTTTTTCATCGATAAAATGTAGCACTGCACTAAAATATTTCAGTTCCGCCCAGATATTTTTATACATTTTCATCAGCAGTTTATCGCATCGCGTGTGATCTGAGTCTGTTGATGTTTCAGTTAATTTAAATTTTAGAATTTTACTTGAAACACACATTGCAAGAGCTCAGCCGAAACAACAAATCAAATGTAAATACAAACAGACATTAAAACAGATCGAACAATCTAAACTTTGTTGTTTTGGGCGCGCAATTTCATTTGTACATGGAGAGAAAACTTTCGTTTCAAGGTTATTCCGTGCTCTTCTTGCATTCGCACTCACTCATTTTGCCACCACATCTCGACGCGTAATCCATCGCGTGGCATTTCCGCAGTGATGCCACCGCCGCTCATATCGATTTATCACCAACAGCCCCCCTGAAAGCACGTTACGCTGGCGGTGAAAATCTACGCGTGCACATATAGCATCCATCTAATGTACGAGCAGCCCCGCAATTCTTCTCTTTGTGTGTTCGCAGGTGTTTGGAGGCAGCGGCGTTCAGGTTGTGCGTAACCCATTAGCCCAGTGTCCGTTTCGCGGGTCGACGCTGTCGGTGAACGGCGAGCTGCAGCAGCAGGCGGCGGCGCTAGCACGCGCCCGCCAACCGTCGACGATCGACACGGACATGGTGAGTGAATTCGATCCGAGCAGCTCGGACTCGGGGGTGGTGTCGCGCTGCACCGTTGTCAAACCTCTGAAATTGAAATTGTGCAAGCCAATCTTCGGCAAACGCAGCGCGAACAAGACGCGGCGCAGCGAGGAGCGGAAGAAGGAGAACCACGCCGGGGAGCCGGTGGTCGAACAGATGGTACCTCGCGTCCAGAAGCCGCGTGACCCCGAGCGCGAAAAACGGCGAATCGCGCGCAAGAAGGAGAAGCGCGCCACACTTATCCTCGGCCTCATCATGGGCAGCTTCATCGCCTGCTGGCTGCCCTTCTTCTTCATGTACATCCTGCGCCTGGCGTACGACATTCCCGGCTTCGCGTTCTCCACGGCCTTCTGGCTGGGGTACATGAACTCCGCCCTCAATCCCGTCATCTACACCATCTTCAACAAGGACTTCCGGCGCGCGTTTCGACGCATCCTGTTCAAGTGATGTTTAGCGTACGTGTGCTGCTATGAGTGCGTCAGCAGGCGAATACGGACGGCGCAATATCGCAGTGCACCAAGCGCTTTATACCGACACTAACCAAAACATTCGCAACTTGAACTGCATCAACATAGATAATCGACTCGTTGACTGTTCTTTAGTCATTACGTTTAAGCCTTATGCGTCTCGAGTTGCACAACTCATTATCTGGACGTGATTCGAACCATATTTGAATATTCACCGACAATCTCTCTCTCTCTCTATCTCTCACTCTCTCTCTCTCAACTCACTCTCAATAAACAATTATTGCTATTATGTACATACTGGAGGATTTATCCAGTTTTATTAAAGCCGCCGCAAAGAACACAAAGAGTAAAATTATATGAATATAAATATGCTCGTATTCTTTACAAAAAAACATATTGTTACTGATTTTAGCATACGTAAATCGAGCGCAAGATATTTTGACAATTGCTATCATGCATTCTTGACCAATTCTTCCTTGGTGCGTATCTACATACAAAATCTAATTGATAATATACTAGGAGTACTTCATAATAATACCTACAGAGTACGGATAATTATTGAAACACCAAATATGGAAACAAAAAGCAAATGATTTTTATGCACAAATCATGAAACTAACAAAACGAAATAATTATTTATAATAAGCTAGACGATAAGCCTATACCAAAGTAAGACTAAATAAGAGAAGAAAAAAAAAACAATTTCCTTTTTATATCGCAAAACTATTTATATTCGGTGTCAACTATGGTAGCATTACTCTAATTGTAGATAGGTAATTCATATTTTCATAATTCTCATCATCAAATCGAAAGAAATTTTTAATTTCCTAGTCAACTTCTCTAAATAACTCTTATTTTACAATTTAATAATCAAAACAAACAATAACTTTCCATTTTACATAGCGTGTATGCATGACGGATATAATTCCAATTTTTACCACAATTTGCATATAAAAGGAAATCAAAGAAACAGAAGCAAAATTTTGATAGTCAACTCGGTGTCGTAAACAATTAGCATCAAGGACAAAACTAAAATATTGTAGCTACTACGATATTTAATAATAATAAATAAATATTCATAAGTGAACTGTTTTAAGATGTTAACAAAATATCACTTCTTACAATCTTACTTCAAACAAAACAAACAAACAAAAAGAGCTGGCAAGGTGCAAAAAATGATAATTAAGTAATAATAATAAAAATAATATAATACTAATCATAACTAATAATAATAATAATACAACTAAAACGTAATTTAACGTTTATTGTTACTGTCTAATATATTATTAGATACTAGCTAAGGAAATAACTACGTACGTAAGGAGTTTCAAATTGATATCAACTTAAGGATTAATGTGAATTTCTGTACAAACGATGTAAACAACAAGGCGATTTGCGATGCGATGCGATGCGATGCGATGCGTTTGCTGCTGCTGCTGTAAACAAATTAATTGCGAAAGAGTGAATAGCAGACATGATGATTCGAGTTACATTAGCAAATTACTTAGCGATTTAGTCTACGTAATAATAATCCTAAATTTATTACGAGAATACGTCCGAATATACTGAGGGTAAATAAGAATTATTGAACGGTTTTCAAATTATTTTATTTCGATCTATTTGGCTATTAATATACATATAAGACGTGTACATATATATAAATTGTACAAATATTCTAGAAAGGACAAACTACAAATATTCTAGAACCAAAATTAGAGTTTATCTATATTTAAAGATTAATTACGATACATAATTATTAATGATGAGAAAAGATGAACGAACTGTTTCACGGGATGATTATGATATATCTATAAAATATATATTTGAAGTAGTTTATTAACATTTGACAAATTATTATCGTAAAACATTATTATTATTATTATTGAATTGCAAATTTTAATATGATGACCCGTGCAAATCAAAATTATTACCTCATCAACTATTTTCAAACGTAGACATCTATAAATGAATTAACTATGTCTTGATTATTGCAACACGCAACGTAGAGTGAAAAGTGAAAAATATTAAACATGAACAAAAACAATCTAGGTAATACGTTGAAGAAACATAAATAACTCAGAGAATTTAATCGATTCGTCTTTGATTTATTGAAAATCTCTAAGAAAGAATGAATTATTACGTACGTATATTAAACAAAGGAATAATAATAAATATATGGAGCAATGACTACCACTGTGATAATATAACGCTTTCATTCTGGATTTTACTGTATTGTACTGTAATTATTGATTATTATACTTGTATTTAAATGTATTTATCATATTAATGAATCTCTAAGAAGCAACACTGTAATGGAACGTACTCGTTCGTAATTTGTACAGAAACGTAAACAAGAGACAGGCATCGTAAATATGCGTATATCTAAAAGTATATAGAAATCTATTTATTGTAAATGACGATGCCCTTAATCCATATGATGCGGATGTGGGTGATACGTAGTTAGACGAATTGAATCTTCACGATTTAATACAAATAACCATAGAGAACAAGTATACATTAAGTAATTAATTACCTAATAATATAAATAGGTACTTATACTTTTCAATGAAATCTCAATGCGATACAGTTACGCATTGGAAAACAACTTTGAATGAACTTAAAATTTAACTCTAGCTATAAATATTTAGATATAAACAAATTGTATTAATACTAGTTAGGTAATATAATTATGTATAAACATATTGATAGCGAACGTATTTACATCTACAACTGATTAATTATACATCTAATAATATACATACATACAAATGCTAATTGCAGATGAATTATTAATTACGTAACATAAATAATTACTATTAGGGATGCAATCCCTTGACACTTGTAGATATATAAATACTATTGCATATACCATACAATATATACATGCATACAAACATATATATATACATATATACTGAATGAATAACGTAATTAATTAATTTACAATACAAATAAACATCCAATTAATTGAATAATACATAACTGCATTCGCATAATGTATTATTATTATAAATATGCGTAAAGAGAGTTGAGAGAATTTGTGTGTTTTTAATAATGAAATCTCCTTGATGTCTATACTCAAAGAATTAACATTATTATATAATATACTATCTCTGTCATAGGAATGGATAAATCAATTTCGAAAAATGATCAGAGAAAATTACATTTGACGGTTCCATGTCTTTTCCGCTATGAGCTCTTGTGATATCTGAAATAAACGCGCACTTCAAAGAAACCGCCGTCCAGCGCAATCAATGCTTGACAGATTGTAACCTGAGCCGATTAATAATTTTTGCGCAAAGAAAACACCCATAACGTTCGCGTTATGAATTGTCTCCACCAATAGAATTACGTTTTACCAAGCACTCACACTGGCACCAAGCTTCTAAATTTTGGTCATGATTCAAACTTCGGTTTCATTATGTTGCGCCTACTGCCGACGGGATGTAAATCTTACGTTGCGCTAATTGCCGACGGGACGTAAATCTTGACCCAGAAATTGTTCGAGTTTATTGCTAAATGATTGCTAAACTATCCATCCGATTTAAATCGTATTTTCTTATCCATAAAATTCAGTTATCCCTTTATATACTAGAAATAAAACAATTCAAAAATGTCATATAATTTCACGACAATTTCCACTCCGGGACCAGTGTGCTGAGTTATTTCAATTCATGAAGTGGCTTGTACTTCAAAACCGAGGCAGTGCAGTAAGGCATATGTTGTCTTAAAAAATGTTATCAATTATAACTTGTGGAAATGCTAGAGAAACGACCCTCTTATCATTTTCAAGTATCTACAAATAAATCTCCCAGCTTGCTTGTTCAAGTAGGTATTTTCATTCAAAAATGTCACACTAAATTAAGTTCGAAAAATAATGCATTGGAAACAATAATGAATGGATTTTCGATTATTTTTCAAAATTTCACTTGTTATATGAGTTATAACCATTTTTGTTACGTTGCATCTGCTCCGGTCCGACGGATAGACTATCCGCTGTCTCCAGTCCGGCGGAATTTTTGGGGGTCAAAACTATAATTGCGTTTTGTTTTTAATAATTAAAAGAAAGTAAATGACCAAAACAATTGCTTCTGGCTGTAGAGACTTTTATACAAGTTAAGAATGCTTTCGGCTTTTCTATCCATTCGTTTTGGAAGACCAGAAAAATTAATATGAGGATATTAATGAAATATTGATTAAATTGATTTACTCTCGTCGCGAAATTAACTGATTTTAAAAATTCAAATTCGGTTATTCCACTTACAACATAATGATTAATATTTTAATTAATATTTTCAGAAAATGCGGTAATTTATAATCACTTTCTCAAAAGAGACAAATGGTCAATTTGGGTTATCTACAAATCCTTCTTGCTTTTTTGCCTCAGCTTCTCGTGTTATTACAGCATAGAATTCTTTCAAAACGTTAGAACACAGAAAGCCATGAAGTTATTTTCAAAATCAAATTTCTATTATTTGATGCATATATGTCCACCGCTAGAATTATACTGAATTGTACAAAATTAATTTTGTGTAATTTATGCAGATTTAAATCATTTAATTATTAATTATATTCTATTATAATCTAAGTTTATTGCACTTTCACGATCAAGTTTCTGGTTATGTTATTTAATAGATCGAAATAGTTAATCCAAGTGACAAATTTTCGGCTATTTCTAGGAGTTGAAAATTGTTCAACATTAGTGCTAAATTGCAGCTAAAATAATTGTGGCATCTGATTGATTCTTTCATATTTATATACGGAAACAATGCTTTATGTATTGGCAAAAAAAAAATTCGAAAATATCAATTCTAAATTCTCCGACACTGAACGCGCTGGTACCACTGTGCTTGCGCTGTTACTGTAAGTAGAGTGTTAGCGAATTAAATACTCAAATTGATTTCATTGGAGGCTCGCAATAAAACAATTCTTAAATCTACTCCTTACGCTTATGATGTCACTCCTCCAAACTCATAAATCAAATTCGAAATTTGATACTTTGCGCCACAACATCTCGTGCGGCATAAAGCTTCATAGCGGAAAAATCAAGTTACCGTTAATTTTGTATAAATTTTATTAATATACTTATCTGGGTCAAACCTTTGATTAAGTACAGAAATATTTATATTCTGTTAAAACTAATAGGTGAATTATTGAAAAGTTTTAAATTTTATAAAGTGGTCCAACATTGTAGAAACACTTTTCAAACATATAATTGAAATGGTTGTGATCAATGTTGGACATATTATAATGGTTTCACTCATTTTATTTATGGTACTGTAAAGTACCCATAAGTACTTGAGGGATAGCACACATTAAAACCTCTGGAGGCCACATAAACAATGCTAATTTATTCATAGACTACTGATACACGCATCCATCTTATTAGTTTTCTGATTATGATTTGAAATTTCACTATCGTTTTTCGATTATATTATACTTTTGAAATGTTGTCGGGCATGCTCAATGCCCATTTCGTGAACACATTTCGCAAGACGAAACGACGTATTGCACAGTTACGCAGCAGGCAAAGAAGCCGGAGAGCGAAGGAAATTGCAAGATACGAGACAATTAGAGCGATAATGCCTTTGGGGTCTCCAGTGGAAGTCTTCCAAAACAAGCCCGCGGGTGCCCACTTAGATATTCCTGACATACTCTTGCAACGAAACTATGGTGCTATTGACTGTTTAGCCGACTGGCGGCGGTGGCGGCGATGACGGCACTCCTTCGGAATCCTTCAGTCGCACAAAAACCACCACATTCACACATTCGCAAAGACACTGAATTTCATTTTCATGTAAGTGACACTCATCATTATTAATCGCACTGTTTTGTTATGTTTCCGCTTCTCGTTCTTATTTCCACACGCGCACACACCGCTCGTCTCTTATTTCACAGTGTTTTATTCCACCTTTCAAACATTCACGGCGCAATGATTAATTATGCATGAATTCACAAGGAAAAAAACAACAACGCCTAAAGCAAGATACAATACATGGAATATATCTGCACGGAGCATCAACAACATAAAGTTCTATTTAATTTTATCCCGGGAAAATAAAATCAAAAATTCTCGCCCAATCTTGCGTCGAAAAAAGATGACAGGAATGTCCTGATTAGAATTTGCCAATAACCAGCCCCTAGCTTAGGAATGGTCACTTTACTTACAATAATACGCGATAGTTATGATCCATTCGGATGTATTCCACATATAATTTCAAATCAAACATTTCGTTAAAAAGTACACACGCACACACACATACAATCAGGTTGATGCAATTAGCGCACATCATTCATCTCATTACAAATCGCTCATGATTAAACACTGAATACTAAAGAAAAAACAAAGAAATTACCAAACTAACTGGGGCCAAACCAACTCGATAGGTATAGTGCATGTCTACACTATCTAGTATGAGACGCGATGTTGAACGCCGCACGTCACACGCGTGAGATTTTCTTCATACTCGCTTAGTTTTCTAAAGGGTTAACGAAGGGTGCGTCATCCAATTGCGAAACATTTGTAGAATGCGAAACGGCCCCGTGCGGTAAGCGCATGTGCCGCTTTTGAGCCCAACGGCATATGCACTTTCAAGCTTTATCTATATGAGAATATATTTGTTAAATATGTCTAAACTGAAGTAAAAAACAAATGAATTCTAGACTTAATCGTTATTATAATAATGAATTCAATGCATACCATGCAACTACATGATAATATAATAATACATAATACAATTATATATTATATATATGTACATGAATATAAATAACTAAATAACATTACTGACAAGAATGAGGATTACCAAACTTAAGTAAGAAAAATACAAGAGAAAAAACAATTACAACTGCTACTGTCCTGTATTTGTGTGTGTACGTACCTTGTGAATATTAAAACTAGTAAAAGATTAAGGAAATAAATTATAAATAAATACATGATGATTAATAATAATACGTAAAGCATGATTTATTTTAGATCAAAGATATCTATATCAATATATAGTGAGTACTTTAAACTTCTACATATCATAGAAATAATCATGTGTATTCGGCAACAAAACTAATCATTTCTAATATGTTGCTTCATTGCTTCAGTCGAAGGAATCACCCCAACACACAAGATATCTTGTTTCTATCTCTCTCATATTATTGCAGCAAAACAAGCAAACAAGTAGGGGTTCACCTCCATCATGTTGTGTAGGTACGCTCATAATCGATTAGCATTTTGTATTTGTTAAGCCAAGCCAAGCTCCATGTGTTATCATATTTCTTGACTTATTTGTCATACCAGAAGTTTCACTGGCGTATCAAACGCTGCAGCAAAATTGGCACTTCTTGTAGTGGTTCATGTAGGTATCATTAATAACAAGGACTATTTGGTTTTGGCCATTATGTCTTTCCAGCCGTAAATCTCATGATGGAGTACAGTCCCTCTTACCCCATCTTGTAATTGAGCTACCACAGCATGGACCAATTCAGCATACGACTAATAGCAAACATAGAATATCATGCGCGGCTTTGCAAATACTTTTTAAAACTTCCATCCTAATGCAGACACAATATAGAAATGATAAAGGCGTAATATACGGTGAAAATAATATTCGGTAACACAATGCATCCTTTGTTATCAAATCGGTGATGTATAGTACCCACCGACGGAGGTAATGGGAGAACAATATCGCTACCGTGCTCATCTTGTAGAGCAACATTCTTACCGCACAAATGCGGAAATACTTTGCTTCTCTTGCACTCAAATGGCACCGTTTTGTAAATTGGAGTATGCCACCAATTGCTCGCCGGAAACATATTGCAATACAAGGAATACCAATACTGCTTCTTTCGGGTACCGTAGTCATGCGCGCATCCCAACCCTATATTGCTGTGCCAGATCAGTGCAGTAAAATGGGCTGTTTTCTTCACCGGTATCATTTTTTTGTACATGCCTTCAAAATTAATGAGCAGTTTGTACTCGCTAAACCAAATCATAACGGCATGGGTGATCCAAGTATCGTCAATTTTCATTGAAGATGACTGCGATCGCCAATGCAAATTCTGCCCCATCTTTTTGCCAGTTTTCTTGAAATGCTTGTCACCCCAGGTGTTGCACTGACGCAACCAACACTGTGCAACAAATTCACACTCCTCGTCGTAGTTCAACACATATAAATTTGTTGCGGGTGGAAAATGCCAATCAACGTAATCGCCGCGCGCAACCTGATTGCGCAGCGTGTTGTGTATATCGAGAAGCATTTGGGTTTGTCGCTTTGTCATATCCCTCCACTCCCAAATTGATACGCCGCAGTTCTTACCGACTTTGCATTCCGACCAGCATGGTGTGTTTAGCTTTCGCAGGCACCACTCCGTGTAGTCGATGTCATCCCAATCTCGCAACTGAACTGTGATAGCAAGAGCCAATAGAACAAAAACGCCAAGACGCATTTAACTTCAACACCATACCAATTTCGAGTACAGATTTTCATTTGCGGTTTGGTTGTTGTGTCAGGGGCAAAAATTCATATCATAGATAACTTCTAATTCACAGTCTACTAGGACCGTGTTACAGTTCTAATGTAATTTTAAGAGACGTTAAAAACTTTTTCGTGCATTCTGCATACAATTTTAAATTAAAATTAGAAGTGCTTGTGTTGCTACATTTTCGCAGTGAATGTCACTTAGCACAACTTTCAGATCGGAATAATCAGAAATAATTATTATGGATTATTTTACAATGGTTTTACATATATCAACAGTATGCTGAAGTCATTCTGACGTTCAATCGCTGTAGAACATTCGCAGTAATAGTTCTATTCGTGTTCTAGAAATTCAGGCATAAATCCTGGGTTTTCACAGATCTTTAAGGTTAGCAACCCCAAATTATAATTCGATGCTATACCAGTCAGTCAATATTTGGTATATTTGGCGGTGAACCCGATCTTCAGTAATACCTCCTTATGGTTCTCATACACCAGAAGAACTGCCAACGGAGGATGCCTCCGAGGAGACACTAACAAGAACCAAAGGTAAACCAAGATACAGATATAATTGCAACTTCTACCATCCTGTATTTAGTTAGACGTGAATAATCTATCTATCCAGAATTATGATATCCAAAAGAGCATCTTAAAGTAAATGCAACACAAAATTGTAATCAAAACAATATCTGGCCATGTCGACCTCCGGACTGTAAAGGAGGCTTTGTAAGAAGAATGTGATTACCATTGTCATCTTCTAAATATACCACCCGTGCAATTTCATTACGAAGCATGTTGTGCAGATGATTTTACTATAGTGTAGTTCGTAAGTATTAAAATTAGCATGTTAATTAGTGACCCAGCGTAAATCATGAATTATTTTATTAAGGATATGTACTAAGTACCTATACGCGAAAAAGCAACTTAAAATAAACACAACAATTGACCAAAATGTAATAATATATAATGAAAATATTATCCGGCAACAAAATGCATCCTTCGCTGTGATAATGTCTACCTCCACCCCCTGTGAGTAAAGGAGGTAATGCAAGAACAATGTCATGACCGTTCTCATCTTTCAGAGGAATCACCTCACCACACAAATGAGGAAATATTTTACTTCTCACGCAGCTGTATGACTCCGTTTGATATATGGGTTTATTTAGAACATTTCCGACCGGAAACATATTGCAAAAAAATCCATACCAATAACGGTTATTCACGAAACTATGCTCATGTGCGCATCCTAATCCGGTACTGCTGTGCCATATAAGTGTTGTGAAATGGTCAGTGCCTTTTACCCGTTTCATGCTTTTGTAGATTCCTTCGTAATTAATAAGCAACTTATATTCACTAAACCAATTCATTATGCCATGCACCATGTAAGTATCGTCAACTTTTAGTGGACGTCCTGATCTTCCCCGATTATGCAAATTCTGACTCATTTCTTCGCCCCTTTTCGTATAATGCTTATCATGCCAGAAGTTGCACTGCCGCAACCAACACTGCGCCAGAAATTGACATTCCTCGTGGTGATTCATGACATATATATTAGTGGCAGGTGGAAAATGCCAATCAACATAATCGCCGCGTGCAATCTGATTACGTAACGAATTATGCAGATCTAGATTTATTTGGTTTTGTCGATTAGTCATATCCCTCCAGTTCCAAATCGATTCGCCGCAGTTCGAACCGACTTGGCATTGCGTCACACATGGTGTGTTCTCCTCCCTTACGCACCACTGATAGTAGTCGATAATGTCCCAATCTCGTAACTGCACTGCCACAACAAGGACCAAGAGAAGCGTAATACTGTGAATCATTGCGACTTAGCAGAAGACAAATCGCAAATATTGAATTCCATAAACTATTTTTACGGTGCTGTCACTAAATTAAATTCCAATCAGAGCCAACTCCAATTAAGCACTGCTTGTAGCTATTTGAATTTCAGTTTGTATAGAACATTGGCGTACTCCATGTAGTTCGTAAGTATTAAAAAACGTACCTGATAATTACAGACCAAGTGTAAATCATGATTTGTTGTACTGAGGGTTTATATGCTAGATACGTATATGCCAAAACGCAACATAATGTAAATACAACATTAAATATACCAAAATGTAGAAGTACACAATGATAACATTATCCGGCAACAAAATGCATCCTTTGTTATGACCATGTCGACCTCCACCCCCTGAAGGAGGTAATGTAAGAACAATGTCATTACCGTTCTCATCTTTTAGAGGGATCACTTCACCACACAAATGAGGAAATATTTTACTTCTATCACAGTTAAATGGCGTCGTCAGGTATATAGGTTCAGTTATTATATTGCCGGGCGGAAACATATTACAATATAAATCATACCAATAACGGCCCTCTCGTATACTATGCTCATGTGCGCATCCTAATCCGAAACTATTGTGCCAAATGACTGCAGTGAAATGGCCAGTGCCTTTCACCGATATCATATTGTTGTAGATTCCTTTATAGTTAAGAAGCAACTTATATTCCTCAAACCAACTTTTTATGCCAATTACCATGTATGTATCGTCCACGTTTGGTTTACTTCCTTTCCTTTTCCGGTGGTGCAAATTCTGACCCATTTCTTCACCTTTTTTCGTATAAGCATTATCATGAAAGAAGTTGCACTGGCGCAACCAACACTGCGTCAGAAATTGACATTCCGCGTTGTGGTTCATCACATAAATGTTAGTTGCAGGTGGGAAATGCCAGTCAACATAATCGCCACGTGCAATCTCATTACGCAGCGAATTGTGCACGTCTAGATTTATTTGGTTTTGTCGATTAGTCATATCCCTCCAGTTCCAAATCGATTCGCCACAGTTCGAACCGACTTTGCAATGCGTGATACATGGTGTATTATCCTTCTTCACGCACCACTCACTGTAGTTGATAGCATCCCAGTTTCGTAACTGCACTGCCACAACAAGGACCAAGAGAAGCGTAATACTGTGAATCATTGCGACTTAGCAGAAGACAAATCGCAAATATTGAATGGCATAAACTATTTTACGATTCTGTCACTGAATTAAATTCAAATCAGAGCCAACTCCAATTAAGCACTGCTTGTAGATATTTGAATTTCAGTTTGTATAGAACATTGGCGTACTCCATGTAGTTCGTAAGTATTAAAAAACGTACCTGATAATTACAGACCAAGTGTAAATCAGGATTTGTTGTACTGAGGGTTTATATGCTAGATACGTATATGCCAAAACGCAACATAATGTAAATGCAACATAAAATAGACCAAAATGTAGAAGTACACAATGATAACATTATCCGGCAACAAACTGCATCCTTTGTTATGACCTTGTCGACCTCCACCCCCTGAAGGAGGTAATGTAAGAACAATGTCATTACCGTTCTCATCTTTTAGAGGGATCACTTCACCACACAAATGAGGAAATATTTTACTTCTATCACAGTTAAATGGCGTCGTCAGGTATATAGGTATATTCAGTATATTGCCGGTCGGAAACATATTACAAAAAAAAACATACCAATAACGGCCCTCTCGTATACTAAACTCATGTGCGCATCCTAATCCGATAGTATTGTGCCAAATGAGTGCAGTGAAATGGCCAGTACCTTTCACCGCTTGCATTTTGTTGTAGATTCCTTTATAGTCAATAAGCATCTTATATTCCACAAACCAATTGTTTATGCCAAAGACCATGAATGTATCGTCAATATTTGGTTGTTTTTTTCCTGACTTCGTCCATCGGTGCAAATTCTGACTCATTTCTTCACCCTTTTTCGTATAAGGGGTATCATGAAAGAAATTGCACTGGCGCAACCAACACTGCGTCAGAAATTGACATTCCGCGTGGTGGTTCATCACATAAATGTTAGTTGCAGGTGGGAAATGCCAGTCAACATAATCGCCACGTGCAATCTCATTACGCAGCGAATTGTGCACGTCTAGATTTATTTGGTTCTGTCGATTAGTCATATCCCTCCAGTTCCAAATCGATTCGCCACAGTTCGAACCGACTTTGCAATGCGTGATGCATGGTGTGTTATCCTTCTTCACGCACCACTCACTGTAGTTGATAGCATCCCAGTTTCGTAACTGCACTGCCACAGCAAAGACCAACAGCAGCGTTATGCAGCGAAGCATTTCGGTTTAGTCGCAGCCGTCATTAACTGTCACAGAATTTACTTTCTATCAGGGCCAACTACAAAGAAACATTGCAAATACCAATTTGTATTCCAGTTTGTAGAGGATTTTGCTTACTTCATAATCACTGACCAAATTCAAATCATGATATGATTTATTTTCATAAAAATATATGCTAGGTTCCCATATGCAAAACGGCATATTAAAGTAGATGCAACATAAAATTGATCAAAATGTAGTACATAATGAAAGCAATATCTGGCAACAAAATGCATCCCTTATTATGACCAGTTCGCTTTTTAGCCCCTCCGATTGAAGGAGGTAACGGAAGAACGATATCATTACCGTTTTCATCTTTTAGAGGAATCACTTCACCACACAAATGGGGAAATATTTTACTTCTTTGGCAATTAAATTTCTCCGTTTCGTACATAGCCTTATTTCGTACATTACCGGGCGGAAACATATTGCAATAAAATGCATACCAATACATCTTGCCTCGCATACCAAACTCCTGTGCGCATCCTAATCCGGTAGTGTGGTGCCATATTATTGCAGTAAAATGGCCGGTGCCTTTCACCCTTATCTTTTTTTTATATATTCCTTCATAATTGATAAGCATCTTATACTCGTTAAACCAAGCCATTGTGCCATACGCCATGAAAGTATCGTCAACTAGTAGTTTCGATCCTGTCTGTCCCCGTTCGTGTAAATTCTGCCCCATTGATTTACCAGCTTTCGTAAAATGCGGATCATGCCAGAAGTTGCACTGGCGCAACCAACACTGCGCCAGAAATTGACATTCCTCGTGGTGGTTCATCACATATAAATTGGTTCCAGGTGGAAAATGCCAGTCAATATAATCGCCGCGTGCAATTTCATTGCGCAGCGTGTTATGCAGATCTAGATTCATTTGGTTTTGTCGATTAGTCAAATCCTTAAAGTTAAAAAACGATTCGCCACAATTCGAACCGACTTTGCAATGCGTCACGCATGGCGTGTTCTCCTTCACCGCGCACCACTCATTGTAGTCGATAGCGTCCCAATTTCGTAACTGCACTGCCACAGCAAGGATCAACAGCAGCGTTATGCAGCGAAGCATTTCGGTTTAGTCGCAGCCGTCATTAACTGTCACAGAATTTACTTTCTATCAGGGCCAACTACAAAGAAACATTGCAAATAGCAATTTGTATTCCAGTTTGTAGAGGATTTTGCTGTCTGTACGTAGTTTGTATGCATTAAAACTTACTTCATAATCACTGACCAAATTCAAATCATGATATGATTTATTTTAATAAAAATATATGCTAAGGTCCCATATGCAAAACGGCATATTAAAGTAGATGCAACATAAAATTGATCAAAATGTAGTACATAATGAAAGCAATATTTGGCAACAAAATGCATCCCTTATTATGACCAGTTCGCTTTTTAGCTCCTGCGATTGAAGGAGGTAACGGAAGAACGATATCATTACCGTTTTCATCTTTTAGAGGAATCACTTCACCACACAAATGGGGAAATATTTTACTTCTTTGGCAATCAAATTTCTCCGTTTCGTACATAGCCTTATTTCGTACATTACCGGCCGGAAACATATTGCAATAAAATGCATACCAATACATCTCGCCTCGCATACCAAACTCCTGTGCGCATCCTAATCCGGTAGTGTGGTGCCATATTATTGCAGTGAAATGGCCGGTGCCTTTCACCTGTATCCTTTTTTTATATATTCCTTCATAATTGATAAGCATCTTATACTCGTTAAACCAAGCCATTGTGCCATACGCCATGAAAGTATCGTCAACTTGTAGTTTCACTACTGTCTGTCCCCGTTCGTGTAAATTCTGCCCCATTGATTTACCAGCTTTCGTAAAATGCGGATCATGCCAGAAGTTGCACTGGCGCAACCAACACTGCGCCAGAAATTGACATTCCTCGTGGTGGTTCATCACATATAAATTGGTTCCAGGTGGAAAATGCCAGTCAATATAATCGCCGCGTGCAATTTCATTGCGCAGCGTGTTATGCAGATCCAGATTTATTTGGTTTTGTCGATTAGTCAAATCCTTAAAGTTAAAAAACGATTGGCCACAATTCGAACCGACTTTGCAATGCGTCACGCATGGTGTGTTCTCCTTCACCGCGCACCACTCATTGTAGTCGATAGCGTCCCAATTTCGTAACTGCACTGCCACAACAAAAACTAGCAGAATTGTAATACTGCAACGCATTTTGGTTTAGCAACAGATGAAGCTCAAATAATGAATTTCATTAATTGTTTTACTGTCTTGTCACTGGCTTATATTTCTATCACAGCCAACTACAAATAAACACTGCATGTAGCTATTTGTGTTCCAAATCCGTCGTTCGCATCCCAATAATTGAATTGTCGTAGCAAAGATCAAAAAAGCGTTGACGCATTTTCATTCTGTATTACATCGGTCACAAATATAAAATTTTATTTATCATTTTGCCCCCATGTCACTGGTGCATCAATCTGTTATCATTATCAGCTGCGATTTCCAATTGTTTCGGAATTAGTTTACTCGTTTTCCAGTTTCAAATGAACACGCTAATACTTAACTAACCTACCTAATACTACTAATAATTAAATAATCATCAAACGCGCATAAGTTAAGAACTTTGGTAGGTTTTACTAACTAATTAAATTGATAACAACTATTACGCCTAAATATAAATAAATGGCAGAGCTTATTAAGTTATCAGATTTGTTCAATTCAAGCGGTGATCTGAATGTATCATCTTCTATTGGACGAATATCCCCACACAAATTTGTAAATTTCGTGTTAAATTTAGAACATTTCGCTTTGGCATAAACTGGACTATCGATGATATTGCCCTTCGGCAAGTAGTTACAAAACAAATTATAGTAATGCTTCTTTTCTTGCAGCCAGTGCATCTTAGCACAACCTACATATCTCGTGGTACCCCAAAGGAGTTGAGTGAGAAACTCCGTACCCGGCACTTTTTTGTACTGTTTGGTTATATCTTCGGTCAGCAGCTTGTTCTCGTCGAACCACGAACGTACACCCCGCTCAATGAAATCGTCGCCCCATTTCCGCGCTGCGCTGTAGAACTTCTGATACATGTTCTGGCCCATCGGTGTACCAATTGCCGACATTCTTACATCATCATGTGCAAACATACATGCTTTAATGTGACATGCCGCGAGGAATTCCACCTCCTTGTCATAGCTCAGCACACTGATGCCACCTCGGCAAGCTGGCAAGTGATTCCGCTTAAAATGTCCTTCACTAACTCCATTGCGAAATCTATTATGAATATTAATCACCTTGTCGCGTTCAAAGTCCGTTAGAGGCTCATATTTATCCCCTGTCTCACCGCATAGCGAATCTCGCCTACAATTTGTTACACACGGCGTGTTTTGGGGGTCAATTTTACAATAATCGTGAACCGTTGCACCACGAACATGTTCATGCAACAAGATCAACAATGTCACTGAAGAAACTAACATTTTTAATAAATTCATTTACTCAATTTGACGGCATTTAATGTCATGTGACAAACGATAACAACAAACATTAAACATGAAGTAATTATTACATATTCTTGAGTTACTCTACAAGGTATATTATTGAAACAATGACAAACATATATAAATATAAAAAATCCCTATTTGCTGTCGTTTTACTCAAGTCCATTGGTGCTTCATACGAGTCTTCTGACAACGGCCGGATTTCTCCACATAAATATGTAAAATTTGTATTTAACTTATGACAGTCAGTGCCACCATACACTGGGCTTCCCACAATATTACCATCGGGCGAATAATTGCAGTACAATACGTAATAATGCTTTTTGTCTTGGTTCCAGTGCATCTTGGCACATCCAACAAATTTTGTCGCACCCCAAATTAGAGTTATTAAATCATGAGTACCACGAACTCGTTGATACGAGTCAGTAATATCATGGGTGAGTTTCTTGTACTCGTGAAACCATGCAAGAATGCTCTTCTGTAGAAACCTATGACCCCATTTGCGTGGCGCACTGTTGCTGTGTCGGTGAAGATTTTGGCTCATCGATTCTCCATTTGTCGTAATCTTCACATCGTCGTGCTTGAAATGACAGTTCTTAATATGACAGCCGGCGAAAAATTCAAGTTCTTTATCATAACTGAGAACATTAATTCCACCTGACCGCCCCGGTAGGTGATTATTAAAAAAGTCACCCTTTGCAACCCTATTGCGCAGATTATTATGTATGAAAACCAACTGATTCCGTTCTCTGTCATTTAACAACTCAAAAACGTCGTCAGTATCACCACAATTTGGGTCCCGTTCGCACTTCGTATAGCATGGTGTATTCTTTAAGCTCTGTGCACAATAATCTTCAATCGTTACACACTGAATACTAATAATACAATGAAGAATTAAATTGAGAGAATATAACTTAAATTTCATACTTGGCATTGCTTCAAAGGATGACAGAACGTAACATGGTGTCATTATGATAGTGAGTGAATTCATATACTGATAAGTTCTAATTTTGAGAACTTCTAATTACGTAAGACAGTCTCCAAAAATAGATTGCAATCGCAAAGAACAATTTAATAACAAAGTTAATGAACAATATAAGATAGGGCAGTAATAATGGCAGAGAAATAGATAACATTTGTGGAAGAATCAATCGTTCGCTGAGTTTGGCTCAATATATCGGTGGGTGCCTGATATATATCGGCAGATAATGGACGTATCTCTCCACACAAAGCGGAGTAGATTTTATTTGGATTCTCACATTTTCCGCTACCATACATTTTTTCATCTATTTTGTTGCCCTTGGGCATATAGTTGCAGTACATCACGTAGATATGTTTTTTATTTTTATACCAGTGCATCTTGGCGCAACCAACTCTGTCAGTTTTACCCCATAGGATTTGTGTGATGTGAATAGCACCTTTTGCAAGCTTAAAATTGTCCATTATTTCTGGTGGAAAGTTAACGTGCTCATCAAACCAGGATTGTATTGCATCCTCGATAAATGTACCTCTCCACTTTTCATGAGTCGTTTTAATTTCCTTATAAATATTCTGACCCATCTCCTCTCCGTCTGCTGCAAATTTGTATTGGTCATATCCATAGCTACATGCTCTGATATGACACGAAGCAAGAAACTCAGCCTCCTTGTCATAGCTTAGCACATGTAGACCACCCTCAGCAGCCTTTAAATTCTTATCGACATGTGATCCCTTTGCAACTTCATTCCGTATCTCGTTATGCTTGTTGATCACTCTTTGGCGTTCCGAATCAGTAAGTACCTCAAATAAGTCCCCCGTATTGCCGCACGCCAAACCTTTTTGACAATATGTTACACATGGGGAATTCCTAGGTTCTGGTGTGCAGTATTCATTCAAATGTGAACATTCGGCACCAATCATCAAACTCAAAAATAACTTTAATGAAACAAATCGCAATTTATTCAGATGCATTTCACTCAAATTTACGACAGTTGCTGGAACGCGCAATTGTCAATTATTTTGGTTGAAAATGTAAACAAGTAACTGACATACATCAGAGATCAAGGCACTATCGTTAATGAACTACATACATTTTTAGTACAATAAACAGTACATATCTACTTTCGTCATCACTGGACGGTTTCGATTAAGTAAGCATCATTTCGGATATCTGGTTTTCTATTATCGTACCCAATATGATAAACAATATACTATTGCAAACAAACGTGCGAGATTACTGCGTAAGTGGTTAATTTTGTTCAAATCAATTGGATGCTTAAAAGTATCATCAGAGAGTGGTCGGATATCACCACACAAGTTAGTATAAATTATATTCCTCTTGGGGCAAATTGACTTGATATATATGCTCTGATTTACAATATTACCTATAGGAACATAATTGCAATAAAAGTAGTACATATGCCTCTTTTCTAGTTTCCAATGCATTTTAGCACAGCCGACCTTATCGGTTGCACCCCAAATCATTTGTGTGAGATTAGTGGTACCTTTGATTATTTTGAACTGTTCGGTGATATCTTGGTCAAGCTTTTTGTACTCAATGAACCACTTCTCTATATCTTGGTCGATTTGGTTTTCACCCCAGGCAACTGCTATAGTTTTACTTAAACCACACACGTTTTGGCCCATACGCGTTCCGGCTAACGAGTATATACTCTTTTCCGGACGAATGTTACAAGTCTTGGCATAGCACGCTGCAAGGAATTCGGCTTCCTTGTCGTAGCTAATGGTTTTTAAGCCACCAGGCCAGGCTGGTAAATAATCGGGCTGGTAGTCACCACCAGCAACTTTATTTCTAAGTTCATTGTGCTTTGAAACAATTCGATCACGTTCTTCGTCATTAAACAGTGAAAATTGATCCCTAGTTTCACCACATTGACTATCTCTATGACACTGCGTTACACACGGTGTGGTTCTATTATCGTATTTGCAATAAAAATTAAGTGTTATGCCGCAGTGAACACTAACAGACAAATACGAATACAATGCAACCAGAAATATAGACTGTGTTGAAACGCGCATTTCTCTATTTTAAATTTATTTTAAGTCTTGATAGATCATACGAGTTCTGTCAAAAATAAATAAATAAAACAAAATGTGATACCACGTACATTATAGTAAGCTACTTGGGGGATACTTTAATCTCCACTTCATACTATTAATATTTAAATCACAAAAATATATAGACTACTTATATTTATTTTAAGACATCATGCTGAATCATTATTAACTAACTTATTAATTGGGTTATTTGTTTGTTTCAAATCATCAAATACAACTTAAATGTGGCACATTAACGTACGAAAAATGATAATGCAATTAGGAATGCAAATGAATACATAACATCACTCGCCAAGTATTTGGATTTGTTTAAATCTATCGGTGCTTTATATGTATCTTCCTCTAGTGTTCGAATTGTCCCACACAAATTCGGATACACTGTGTTTCTTTCTTCTTCGGGACAGGGCTTCTCGAAGAACATGTTCTCGTTGGCTACATTTGCCGCAGGTAAATAGTTACAACCCAAGAAATACATATGTGCTTTATGGCCTATCCAATGCATTCTAGCGCACCCAACTTTATTGGTTGCACCCCAGAGGATTTGTATAAGCTGAGAATGAGCAATTTTAGGAATCACTTTAAAGCTATGCGTGATATCTTCCTGTAGATCCTGGTACTCATTGAACCAAGACATTACGCTGTCGTTGATGCGGGGGGCCCTATACGATAATGGAATTAAGTCACTCATGCCATACAAGTTTTGGCCCATCGGCTCATCCTTTAAGCTTAATCTCAATTTATCGTGACCCTTATCGCAACTCTTCAGATGACACCCTACAACGAATTCGGCCTCCTTATCATAGCTCATCACTTTTAGGGTACCTGGAGAAGCTGGTAGATAGGCTGATGCATATTCACCAGCAGCGACTTTATTTCTAAGATAATTGTGTGTTTGCACTACCAGTTCACGCTCTATATCTGAAAAAAGCTCCATTCCATCGCCAGTATCCCCACAATGTTCTTCCCGTTTGCATCTTGTCAGGCATGGCGTATTCTTTTTGTGTTCACAATAATCTTCAATAGTTATTGTTCCCGCTAAACATTGAGTTGACATAAGAAATAAGATAAATATTTGAATTAACAACATGCGGATACCCCACAGTGGTTCCTACTTCACAATATTATAGAATACTTGTCAATAACATGTGATTAAAACAAATCCTATTAGCAATGCTTACTCGTATAAATGAATCAGTGACTAATTAAATTTGAGAACTACAACTAAAATAATGAATTATAAACTTTAAATTGGGACGTATGTATTTATTGATAATTTACATCAGAATTATATCAAATAAAAATAATTTAACACTTCCAAAATATGAAAGCAATTAGAATTAGATATAGCAACGCCATGTTTCTGATTAAATTATTGGATTTGTTTAAATCAATTGGTGGTTTATAGGTATCTTCAGTGAGAGGACGAATTCTTCCACACAACATGGTGTAGTTGTTATGTCTATCCATGCAGGGCTTTGTCATGAACATAGGCCTACCGCCAACGTTGCCGTGAGGTAAATAGTTACAGGCCAAAAAATAATTATGTACCTTTGACTGTAGCCAGTGCATTCTAGCACACCCGACCTTATCGGTTTCGCCCCAGATGACTTGTGTGAGATGCGCGATATTTTTTCCAGAAAGTAAGCGAAACTTTTTGGTGATATCTACTTTGAGATTTCTAAGCTCTCTGAACCAACTTTCAATTCCCTCCCTCACTTTGGGGGCGACAAACTTGAATCGAAAATCACCACTCATCCCAAACTTATTTTGACCCATTGCCTTTCCCGTAGTCGTTAATCTGTACTTATCATGTTCTCTATCACATGCCTTCGAGTGACATCCAGCAACGAATTCAGCCTCCTTATCATAGCTCATAACTTTTAAGGTACCTGGCTTTGCTGGCAAGAATTGATCCGCATATTCGCCGGCAGCGACTTTATTTCGTAACTCATTATGTGTTTGCACGGCTATAATACGGTCTTCATCTGTGAACTCCACAAATCCATCCCCGGTATTACCACATGCACCATCTCGACCGCAATCTCTGGCACACGGGGTATTTTCCTTCTTGTGCTTGCAATAGTCCTCAAGAGTAATGCAAGTAACACCAATAATCAAATACAAGAATAATTTTACCAAAAAAATTTGCACCTTGTACGGACTCATATTTACTGTTTTTCTTCCTTGAATATAATGAAGTAAACAACGGTTAACATTTCACTTTAAAGGTAACCAGATTTGTACATACATTTAAAATCAAGGCACACTTAATAATATATTATCATTTATTATTAGCATTTATTCCAAGCATAAGAATAATTAGCCTAGAATGAATGATAAAGAAACAAGACTTGTAAATAAATACAAAATCGTGTTTGCATGATGATGACCCTTGTTTAAATCAAGAGGTGGTTCATATTTATCTTCAGAAAGTAGTCGACTCTCACCACACAAGGCGGTATAAATTTTATTGAAATTTTCGCACGTCGCGTCGCTATATACGGGTTTATCCTTTATATTGCCAGTGGGTATATAGTCGCAGGTTAGCGAGAGTTTATGACTCTTTCTTTCTAACGAATGCATCTTAGCACATCCAACCCTAGTAGATTCACTCCAAATTAATTGGGTAAATTGATAATAATCATCATGGTATTTATATTTTTTCGTGATATCTGCCGTAAGTGCTCTATGCTCAGCGAACCACGCTTGAATACCATCTTCGATAAAAGTGGTGCTCCATTCTACGGGCGCTGATGTATACGTGGAATATATATTTTGGCCCATCTTCACTCCAGTTGAAGTTAATCTTCGCTTATCATGTGTTTTGGTGCACCATTTGATATGACACGCGGCAACAAATTCAGCCTCCTTATCGTAGCTCATTACGTTGATGCCACCAGGAGCTCGTGGTAAGTTGAAAGCGGTATAATCACCAGCCGCCACACCATTCCGAAATTCATTATGTTTAGCAAGCGCTCTCAGACGTTCCTCATCTGTAAATACTTCAAACTCAGTGCCTGTATTTCCACATCTGCTGGATCGCCGGCAATATGTCTGACATGGTGTATTTTTCTCATCAGTCTTACAATAATCTTCAATTGATACGCACCAAACGCTAATAAACAAATACAGAACTAATTTAATTGCAAAATTGTACGCGGTATTCGTAAACATACTAAAGCACCACGTATTTCGATATCTGGCAGCTTTCATAAGCAGTGTCAACAGCGTAATATCAAAATAAATAATTATCCCTCTTTGTCACTTACATCTTCACCTTATCTCTTCAATCTCATCTAGAGTATACCACCTTGTTAAATAGTTAAACAACAATCACGTCAAGTGCACTAGGTGTGCTCTGCAAATTAAATGATTTTGCCACATTAAAATCCAAAACTATTCAGCTTTTATTAAATTTAACTTTTAGCACATATTCCAATTTAATATATGCTAAAGT
This sequence comes from Aleochara curtula, assembly GCA_963978815.1. Taxonomy (NCBI): domain Eukaryota; kingdom Metazoa; phylum Arthropoda; class Insecta; order Coleoptera; family Staphylinidae; genus Aleochara; species Aleochara curtula. The sequence continues at coordinate 14,248,100 of OZ022215.1, read as the reverse complement.
AATTAGTGCTCCTAGGAGGTAGATAATATTGGCTTTAAAAGGCGTTGCATGGTTTAGCACTATTGGTGCTTCAAATGCATCTGCAGTAATTGGTCGAATTTTGCCGCAGAGGCTTGGATACTGTGAGTTAGGTTCAGAACATGTTGTTGCGGAGTAGATTTTCGCGTTTGGTTTATTACCAATGGGGATGTAGTTGCAGTAAAGTCGATATCTATGCAACTTAGCATTTAGGCTATGCATTTGAGCGCATCCCACCTTATCAGTCTCACCCCATATTATTAGTGTGAACTGTGCAGTGCCCTTTATTTCCACGTAAGATTGCGTGATGTCCTTTGAAAGGAGTTTATATTCATCAAACCATGACTGAATAGCTGCTTCGATAAAATCTTCCCCAAATCCTAGGGCCTCCGAAGACCTTTTTACATGCAGATTTTGACCAAATGGTGATCCTTTCGATGATAATCTAACTGTATCATGGTCCCAAAGACATGCCTTGATGTGACAGCCAGCCATAAATTCGCATTCTTTATCATAGCTCATTGCCCTCAATCCTCCTTCTGCTGCTGGTAAATGGCTGTTGGAATAATTACCTTGTGCGACAGCATTACGTAGTTTGTTATGTTTCGAGACCACGCGTTCGCGAAGCTTATCTGAAAGTACCTCGAATTCGTCGTCAGTAACACCACAACTCCTCGCCCTCTCACAATGAGTAGCACATGGTGTGTTCATCTTATTAAATTTACAGTAATCTGCAAATGATACACACTCAACATATACAAAGCAATAGGCAAAAATTATTAGCAAATACACGAGCATCTTGTATGTACTCATTCGCTGATATGCGTGCATAACAAAATAGAGGCAGATAATGCCAATTGATTGACAATATGCCGCAATGACACGTGTATTGTTTAAATAAATAATACTATATGATTGAGTAGGTTTAGCAAGAACTTTGCATCATTGCTCTGAAATTCAAAGTTTTCAAGTTTGATACAAAACACCCAAACGTAAGAAAATGACCTCAGCTTTAATAGCACATTTTACAATTTAAAATATCCTAAAGTAATTAGGAGAGCTAACAGTCCTAAAATAATATTGGCTTTTAATATCATTGCCTTATCCAACGGTATTGGTGCTTCAAATGTATCTGCAGATAATGGTCGAATTTTACCACAAAGGCCCGGATACTTTGAATTAGGTTCCGAACACTCTGTCGGAGCGTAGATTATCGCGCCCCTTGTATTGCCCCTGGGGAAATAGTTGCACATATACCAATAGTTATGTGTCTTAGAGTCGATGCCATGCATTTGAGCGCAGCCTACCTTATTAGTTTCACCCCATATAACTTGCGTCAAGTGACCAGTGCCCGTTACATGCACAAAACTTCCAGTGATGTCATGTGTAAGTTTTATATACTCATCAAACCACTTTTGAGTAGCGCGCTCGCCTAAATTTTCATCAATCCCCTTGTCCTCTGATGTGTGTCTATAATATATATTTTGCCCCATTGACTTTCCCTCCGTTGTTAGTCTGATATCGTCATGAACGTCAATACATGCCTTAATATGACACCCAACCACAAATTCGCATTCTTTATCATAGCTCATTACTTTCATGCTCCCTTCTGCTGCTGGTAGGTGGTATGCGGAATAATTACCCATTGCGACCGCATTGCGTAGCTTGTTATGTATCGCGAGCACGCGTTCACGGAGTTCATCTGTCAGCGTTACAAATCCGTCCTCGGTAATACCACAAGCGGTGCTCCGATCGCAATTAGATGCACAGGGTGTGTTCCCCTTATCGAATTTACAGTAATCATCCATCGATACGCATTGCACATATACAGGCCAATATACCAAAAATTGTATCAAATAGAACAGCAGCTTGTACATGTTTATTTTTTTTTAGATGCGTTCAATACATATTCGAGACACAGAGACACATGCTAATTGACGGCAATCATAATGACAGTATTAATTAACAATAAACAACGCATGCCTCTCTGATTAGGAATGTATAAAAAAGTAACATGGCTTCCTTTGAACAAATACTCTCGAATTACACGAACGAAAATATTGAAAATATTATAAGTTTTATTCAATTTTTCTACATTAAAATCATAGGCATTGAAAGAATATTCAGCTTTTTATTATTAAATTTCACTTTCAAATTTCTTAACAATTTAACGCATTAAATATGCTAAGACACTTATAACTCCAAACAAATATACAACATTGCCCCTTAATCGTACAGTTTTATTCGAAAATATTTCCTTTGGCGGACCAAATGAATCTTCAGCCAGTGCTCGAACAGATCCACATAAGTTGGGAAACTCTGAATTTGGCTTGGAGCATTCACCTGCAGCATAAACTTTATCTCCTTCGACATTTCCTTTGGGCAAATAGTTGCAGTACATGGCGTACACGTGCATTTTATTTCTCAAGTAATGCATCTTAGCACAGCCTACTTTGTCGGTATCACCCCATATAATTTGGGTTACATATTCAGTGTTCTCCACTGGTTTGAAGGATGCCGTAATGTCTTCGGTAAATGATTTGTACTGATCGAACCAAGCTTGGATCACAAGATCGACAAAATTAGTCTGAAATCCTACCATGTCAGGAGTGATGTTCTCATTGAGATTTTGCCCAAATTCTTGCCCGCCCAACGATTGTGCGGCCTTGTCACGTATCATCACACACGACCTAATGTGACATGCGGCCATAAATTCGCATTCCTTATCATAACTCATTGCCTTTATTCCTCCGACTCCTGCTGGCAAGTTGGACTCGGCAAAGTCCCCTTTTGCCACCCGATCGCGTAGAGTATTGTGCTTATGTACCACTTGCAGGCGCTGTTCATCGCTAAACAATTCAAATTCGTCATCGGTATCGCCGCAAACCTTCGAGCGTGCACATTTAGTTGCACATGGTGTGTTCTTCATGTCAAGTTTACAATAATCATCTAGCGTTATGCACTGCACACATACGAGCAAACACAGAAATATGCTTAAGCAATCGTGCAGTAGTTTGCGCATATTTATCGTGGCAAACTCGTCTGACGTTACGAAGTGTATATTGTTTAAATAATTGATTAATATTTAACAGACAGGGCTGCTGTCATCCCGTAATCCAGCGCCTACTCTGCGTGCAAGGAAACTCTACCAACGACACACGAGATTTGCAACAGGCGAAAATGTTGTTTATGCTAATCGTCCTGCGCAACATACCGCACGCAGATGCTTCAAATATATTATCCACAAATTTGCATCTGTGTATAAACATCAACGCAACAGATGCGTCGACATAAGGCATTGAGCCAATAATAAAAAATCAAGGAGCGCAACATCAACGCTTAACAACGTTAAAATAATAATAATTAGTATGTAATACTTCCCAATCAGGCCATTTAGAGCATCCATAGAGTAGTAGAAATATTATAAATTTGAAGGTCATATTCATATTGAAACTTGCATGAGATTTGGACAAAATATACAGGTACATCCAGCACATTACCAGATGCTGATAACACATGTTTAAATGAAATTACAAAGCACAAACAATCACGTATACACGCTTGCGAAGCAAAATATTACATTAAACAGAAAAAACATTAACGGCAAAATTTAAGTAGGTGTTTAGCAATTGATAAGTCGCGATTCTAATACTTAATATCGTACAATTGCAAATTTAACAAAAATGGAAACGTGTATCAGTATGCAATATGTATTCAGCAATCAGTCTTTGAGTCACAATGTACGTACTAGCAGTTATTTTATTAATTAGTTTAAATATTTTCATTATTAATGGAATATCTCTTAACGACTATTGCCTTATTGATCCATTAAATACACCCTGCGTGACGCAATGCCTTCGAGCAGCTCAATGTGGCAAAACGGCCGATGAATCCGAAGAACTTTCACGAGAAGAACGCCAAATAATACTAGACAGGTAAATTTCTTAAGGAAAGTAGTCGCGTAGCTGCGAATCTAATGACGATAAAATTGTTTACTTAATGCTTACGCAGACATAATATGTATCGAGATAAAGTGGCGGCTGGAGATTACAGCGAATTTCAATTGCCGGGGTGTTCAGGGGGAATGAATGCGCTCAGCTACGATTTAGAATTGGAATTTATCGCCAAATGCTGGATACTCCAGTGTAATTTCACCCATGATAAAGTCAGAATCAATTTAGCTGGCGAAAAACTTGGCCAGAATCTGCATCAGCGCAGATACAGCTCTGAAAGAGGCTATCCAAAGGATTTCTTCACACACGCCATTGACGCCTGGTTCAATGAATACAAGTTATTAACTAATGATGATGCGGGACTCGTGAATAAATTCTATAAGAAAAAAGGTACTGGACATCTCACCGCTATGATCTGGGGTGGCACTAAATATGTTGGTTGTGCGAAATTGCACAACTTGCAAAAACGTCGTGGATTTGATGGAGTTCAGGATCACGCTTATAACTTGTATTGCAATTACAGATCAAAGGGTAATTATATCGGTGCAAAAATATATCAGGATAAAGATTGTCCGAAATATAATGCAAAATATCCACATCTCTGTGGGGAAATTATGTCAAGTGATAAGAAGAAATTTATACAAGTAGACGAATCATCAAAAGCTTCTAAACTTTCAAATTCAATTAGCGATTATTTTCGTGACTTTTTCCATTCAATTTTTAAGGCTCGTAATTGATAAAATCCTGCTTGAATGTTGGCAATAAGCTTGATTTTGCAATGTTGGTAGCCGATATTAAAAAGTATGAAATGATTTTTTTCAGAAGCCATAAAAGAGAATAGCTTAATAGTTATTGATTTTATTATTTAATAATTTCTAACCATTTCATAACACTCACTCTACGTAGTTTACTTTCCTAGAATACGCAATAGAACATTGGCAAATCGACAGAAAACATTTAAAACTTTGCACAAAGTTTGACTAGGTGGGAGTTTCAGTTTCAACAAATTCGGTGAAACCAGTTCAGTGGAGGTAAGATAGATTCAAATCAAGTTAGTCCAAAAATTCACTTCCTGATCTAGTATTAGAGAAAGCAATAGAATTGATAGAATCTCGATTACATAAGTTACAATGATTATTGGCTATCGACTGGTGTCAATGCTTGATATTATTATACAACACGGATTCAAGGCTAAAACATTTTATTAGATTCATGGAAATACATTTGCAGTCACATGTTATTTGTGCTTCTGCAAATGAATTAATTACTATAAACTGCCGGTTTAGTTTTTTCCAAGCGTGGCTAAAAACGAATTTTAATTCGAATTTAAAGTAATAACAACATTCACATTGGTGTCAGTTCAGTTTATTCGATAATTATGTTAAATTGCAAGACTTGCGTCGGTACTTATTATGCGGCACTAACACTACATACATATATGGAAAACACGCAAACATTCAAGTTTCTTGACATGCATGTTTATCAATTATAACGAAAAGGAGTCATTAACGTTTGACAAGTATTAAATATTCAGTTGATGTCCTATTTAATTAATTGTAAACCGCCGACAATGTTTTCAGGTGATTGTTTGTGCTAAGCTTTGAGTTGTTCATATTTTCCTTGCGACTTACTCTGTCAATCAACGTAATGGAAGGTAAATTAATTCACAATATCGACATATTTACGTTATTGTCAGTTTCTTGCTACGAATATCAAGCTGCCTGAAATTTACTAAATTAATCTAGTAACTAATAGTTTATTCTTCATTTAAATACACGTGCTATCTTAAGCACATGCGTCTTGGTATTGATTGTGTTACAACAAAAGACTAATTAGGAACAAATTTTGGGGCGGCTTTGAAATTTAGCGAATAACTGTAGTACAAAGTTGGTTAAGTTGAAGCAAGTCTACTTAGCAGTATAATCAGACTGCAAGCAACAAATTATTCAGCATTAACTTGTTACCTACATTACTTGCATGGAATATTAGATAAGATGCAATGCGCTTAAAATACTAAGCCCGTAACATTATGCAGTCATCGATATATAAATACAGATTAGCGATTAGCCATCGATGAACGTGTACTCTTTGCTTGCTTTTTCAAGTTCTGCTCGCTAAATAGCTTTTAGACTAGGTGCGAATCGCATTCAATAAACATGTCGTCCAACCCGTCCGTCCATTCCACCGTCTTCTATAAATAACAAGTCTGTCTGGACATACGTTTCGATTTCTACAGGATGTTTAATTAACTAGGACAACATCTCTTCTTTAAGAACAACAACAACAACAGCACTATGAAATCACGCATTACGAATGTAACAACAAAGCGCACTGACCAAAACAAAAACAAATCATTAATGTGATAACATCACTGTCACAGACTTTATGGCTACTCCAGAAGTGCTTAGCACTAATTACGATGGGCGTAATATGTTGTTTGTTGCATGCACTCAAACATTTTTATAGCCTAGACCAGTCTTCTACTTCAAGCTAGCCAATCGTCAACGGATAGTGCAACGGCGATAAATAAACTCTAACATTGAAAACAACTTTGCGCATTTTCGAGTTGAACTTGTCTTGTCTATGGAATTTAAGCGCATTATTTTTTTATCATTGAAGCGACTGTTTCTTATTCAAATTCCGCAACTTAAAATACAGGTATTTTAATTAATCGAGCAGCAAAGTACGTTTAATGCATAGAATTAATAAACGCGGAATATTAACTTGCATTATTTAGTTGCGCATGCTCGTAAATTATACGACATATTCATTATATAAATAAAAAATCCTGAAGTCCTGAAGTCAAATGTATGTTGTGCTATAAATACGCGCAGAAAACGAGCACCATAAGGAAGACTGTGGTCATTCTGAATATGGATTACACGGTCTAATAAGGGAATAAGTTTGCAAGTAAAGCAGCATCCAGCAGGACTCGTTTCTTGCGCACTTTGCACAGTTGTAAAAGAGTGGAGAATTTCTGCTTATAAAATCGTAAAGTGCAACTGTACCTCGACGTGACACTGATGTATCCAACGAAGAAGGACGTAAAGACGAAATCCATGCGCGCCAAGTTATAAAATTCAAGCGCATATCAAGATAATAAAATAAAATTTAATATATTATTACGTTACGACAATATACGCGACGCTTGCGTCGTTTTCGAATCAAGTGACAAGACACTAGGCGGATTTTTAAATGAAGATACAAATAGTTGGAAATTGCTTGTATGTATACTAAAATGCCGCCGCACAAGCGATGAATAATAATAATTCATATCAGAATGTCTATGGAATTTAATATCGCGCATCTAATTCGAAACATGGCATGGGGAAATACGTCAGTCGGGAGAGAAGTTTGGTTTTTAATTAAAATTTATTAATCTAAGCAGGAAATTTATTAGCAAGTGCTGGCTTATCAATAAATTATTAATTGTGAGGCGTGCAGGCGTCATACGAAAAAGAAATTTCTCAACACGTTGCAGCTCAGCAGGCAAAGTGTGTAGTTTGTTGGCGTCTTCATTTTTCATAGATTGCATTGCAGCAGCCGAGCGGCGACCTTGACATTCACGAAACTCAACAGAAAGTCAAGTAAAAATAAAATCTTAATGCAGACTCGCTTTATCTATAGGTATACCTGAGAGACGCGAGCACACTATTACGTATACGCGCACACAAATTGTGCAGGCTTTTGCCTGCAAGATGCTGTAGCAACTCGTTCAACTTGTGCCGTCTTTATTTCAGTTCTGCATCAACATTGTAAAGAGTTTGTATGAAACTGGAGATAGTAGTGCGTTTGTCAGCGTGTGTACAAAGAGACTTCGTCGTCGGTGTTGTCGTTGTCGTGTATTTTGGCTTAGCTATTCTTCACATTCGTCCAGCCGCCACCGAGAGCAGTAGTACTCCAATGCAAAAGATCGTAAAACTTGAGTAGAAACAGCGCACTTTACACACGATCCACTTGTAAGTACAGCAACCATCAACAGTAGGCTAGTTACCTTACTTCTTTGCCTGTTTGTTTAGATGTTTTGCGCGACGAGCGAGGAAGTAAGTTCGTGGCCTTTAAAGGACGTCGTCGAGCGGAAAGACGAGAAGCTATTCATGATCAAGGTAAGCTAAGTTTATATACCAATTACTTCTTCGCCATTTGACAACAATTCTCGACGAAGACCCAATTTGCGTTTGAAATACGATTTAATATCGAAGGCGACAATTTTATTATGACAATTTAATTGGCTCGTTCTCTGCTTGCATTACGACAAATGATTTATTGCGGCATTGTTCAACAACTCAAACATAAACATTGTTTATCATAAACAAACGGACGTTTGTTATCATTGCATGACTAATGCAACGAATTTTTGATACACTCGTGGGAAAACTTACTGTAAATTACAGTTCAATCAGCAACTGGAAATCATCAGCGAATTTAATTACAATTTTCTATTATTGCATTACTTGCTAATTGCGGAATTATTAATCCCGATTCGAAATGAAGCGCAAGTCGCTTGCTGCTCGTTTATTGTTAATTCAAATATAATAACCTTCCATGGTAGTACATATTATTACTTCATTCGCTAATAAATGATGGAATGGAATTCAATGATTCAGAAATTCGATTGAATTCAAATCGACAATCGCATGCTTTCAGACTAACTCGCAATTGTTCAATGCAATAGCAACATAGGTACCAACTTGTGAACATAATAATTATCGTCAATGGATAAACTTTTCCTATTTTTGAATCATTTATCATTCGCAGTTTGTAATTGATTGGAAATGATTTCATGAAGAGTTTAATTAATTTGCGTTTACTTCTTTGTCACTGCTTGCAAGGGCAAAAAAGTGAAGAAATCGTACGTAATTGGAATTGAAAGTAAGTGATTGCAATTACTTTACTGATTGCAATTGCAAAATGAACACGTGAACAAAGGACACATTTTCATTAATTTGCCAACGCTTCAAGAATGTCAACACTTTTCTTAAACTCGCGGCACGCTCGTGATCTACTTCAGTAGATGGATAGATAGACACTTCAAATATTGGCAAATCAATAAGCACTACACAACAATTTGCTCGTATGTTGCGTAATTTCCAGCGAAATCAAACCGCAAGCGATAATAATTATTAACCCAGACGCTCGTTTAGGAGCAAGCAGCTGAATTAAGCAGTGAGCAATTACGTGCAACATTGAAATACCAATATTGATAGACTGAATTTTCATTCAAGTGCTTACTGGAAATCATGTTGAGAATTTTACTGGAAAACGTGCTTCTCGTGATTCCTCGCACGAAACTAGCTTGATGTAATCACTTGATTATTTTGTAAATTTTCACAGAAATCATGCGGGAATATCCAGATTTTTCCATATTTTCATTCCAACACGTTAATCTGCATAATTCAACAGAATACCAGCATTATAAAATATTCAATGTGCGCACTAGAAATTGATTACAACAATTTTTCACAATTTACATAAAAACTACTTTCATCAAACAATTTGCATAATTTTTTTAAAGTTCAACGCATGTTCAATGTAGGCCAGGAAGTTAAAGAATCCGCTTCATGTTTACATTATGAATTTGCGTGGAAAATTCAAATATTAATTGCAAACGTGCAACGATGCAATGAGAAGAAATAAAACCAACACAAACTTGACCGCAAAATTGTGGTAACGCGATAATTTATATAATTCTATGTAATCGATCAATACTGAAAGTATTTATTAATTGAGCAGGCAGCATGCCTCGAATTACATAAGTTAACAAGTCGGTTAACGAGCGATAGCACAAGTTTTTCATTCGAAATGCTTTTTAATAGCTCGAAAATTGTCCCGCGAACTTTCAACTTATATAATAATAGTAACTGGAATATTTATGATTTCGATGAATAGATGCTATTTTAAATGCTCGTAAACAAAAGTATAACTTGCATACACTATTTTTATTATTCACTTTAAATTTATTTTACGATCTATCGTAAATTGCTCATCGGATTGATGTACCTACAATAATATTGCGAATTGTTTATTAATTTCATAATTTATGACAAGCCATCATTGTTGATTTTTCTTTATGGAAATGATGACACCAACTACTAGTATTACTACTTTTACACAGTAATCGATTACGGCCTCGTAGTTTGCGATCACGTCGTCCTCATCGCTTCGCGTTCTCTCTAACGGTAATGTTTGAGTATGAAATTTGAGCATTCAATTATCTCCGGTTATGCGATCACAATGTCTGAAGGTGATTGAAGCACAAGTTCATTAACCCATTTCCTAACTATCTGCCTATTCGCCATAAACGTCAATCAATTCGCGAGACTTGATATGAAAGTTGCTAACGTTTCATTCATAAGAGACGCACGTGTAAATACATACATAAAATATTGCTAGAAAATATTTCAACATATTTGTTTACTTCAGAGACACTCTTCTTTTCCACACTTAGGCTTAGTTCCTTAAGTAGGTCATCTCCGCTTAAGACGAGTGAGAATTTCAAATTCAAACGCACGTTAACAGCAAAAATATGAGTTATTAATTATAATTAATAAGTTCATTGAAACATTTTAAAGTTAAACACGTGCTAATGACGCTTGGAAAACAATGACATAATCTTCGGTTAAAGTTAGGCGAGGGATTTAAACGTGTTGTTTTGTTATAATCAATCAAAGCATTGGTAATGTAGGTACCTATAGGTTGATCGACTTTGTAGTTTATGTAGTTGAACGTGCATTCGAACGAACGCATTCCGAACGCGTATTAAATGAACAAAGTGGATTCGTGTGATTAATTTACTATTTGTGTATCGACTTGAATGTGCCGGCAAATTCGTTGGGGGCTGGCGAAAATGTTTGCCTGCCGTTGATCGCAGATCCATTGCCCGGCATTCGATTTGTAACATGAAATTGTCTAATAGAACGTGATAATTAATGTCTGCACGCTATTTATTTACATCTGCATTTCTATCAGCGCGTTGGCCAACGCCAAATGTGTTCGCTTTGCACAGCGGCGCAAATAATTAGTACTTTTAGCGATTAGTCAAATTTAGTGCCAGACCCTACACGGCTGCGAATCTTTAAACAAACATTAAAGAAGAGTTTTACTTGTTTCAACACGTTATTAAACGTATTTTAATAGATCGCTAATTGAGATGAACAATAGAAGGCCTTCTCAATACAAACTTGTTAAATAAGAATATCAACATGCTGCATTTCAACACGGATCGAACAGAGTTTATTATTGATTGATTTCATTAACATGGGTTTTCCTGTATGTCATGAACGATCGCGCAGATTAAATTAAATATTATTGACAAATGGCATTATCGAAAGGTTACCAACATGCACAACATGTGTTTGTTTTGGTTTCGTTTGAAGAAAACATTTACCAGTCGAGGTTTTTCATTCGCGCCGATGCAAAAAGTTTTTCTCGACGTGATTTTTACATAATCAAAACATTACAAGTAGATATGCTTATTAAAAATTATGCCGATTCATTTCTGACTCATTATCTCGGCCGTGTGCAATAAAAAGATAATTTATTGCTAATTTCAAGAGCGTTAATTCATTCAAGTGTAATGTGAACGTTCGCACGTAGACAAGTTAATCAACAATCAACTTTTCTAGCAATCTTTCGATAGTGAATTAGTAATTAATTTTCTTTAACGTAAATTGCGCGTGTTTTACATCAAGCGTGCAACATTGAATTTATAACAAACTTTCAAAAATTGAATAACACGCCATTTTCGTTTAATGAAGCTCAAAGTTTGATAATTACAGTACGCGATATTCTTCCGGGCTACCTATTCACATAATATTCTGGAACGTAAATGAAATGAACGAAACATTGCAAGGTAGTTGGTTACAAGTGACAAACACAGCACGCAAATGTAATTTACGTGTTACACGCCGTTATTACATCGCCACGTATGCCTTGGCAAACCGAAATTACGGTCAATAATGAAATCATGTGTGTTTTATACGCCTGCAGACAAAAAATAAGAAATTATATCAGCTAGCGTTGTCTGTAGGTCTACATTTTCTACAGAAAGCGATTACACATTAATGCGAGCCTTTATGTCTTTAGGCCATTTTAGTTTTCAACATGTAATCTCACGTTTTCGCTAAGAACTCTTCGTCGTTGGCAAAGACATATTTGGAAGGCGGTTTTAAAGCTCATTTATTTATATAAATAGCAAAGATTAATGAATGATTTAATATTCAGTTGATGGGATGATCTTATCTAAGTAGATGGCGCAATAGATTTATACATGAAAAGGTAGCAAAGATTACATGCGGAAGATATAATTGAATTTAAAAGCCCATATTGGGTACTTACCCCTTATCCTGTATTAGGTCCTTCCTTGAAAGATTGGAAAAAGTAGACGATGAACGAAAACACTACTAATTGTTGAATCATTGGATTTACCATTACAACTTCTTCAGGCCTCGAAGCTGAACGGGGGTGCCTACTAAGTAGATACAGACGTATCTCCACTTGGGAGTGGAGGCAGACAGTAGGTACCCCCTTTCACCTTCGATGTCTGCAAAAGTTGTAATGGTAAATCCAATTGTTCAATCTTTAGTAGTGTTTTCGTTCATCATCTTCTTCTTCCGACCTTCCAGGAGTGGCCAACCAAGGACTAAGGGGTAAGTACCCTATATGAGTTTTGTTTATCTCTAATTACAAGTGCTATCACACATTATATGGCGGCGTATGTTTTTATGCTTACTTATTTTATTTGATAAATTCGCAGACGTAAATTATTTCTCTACTTATTTTTAAAGAGCAGTAAGCAATTTCAATTAGTACAAAAATGTTTTCCAGGTTTCTCCGAATTACAATTATTAACGCGTTTTGAGGTATCAATATACCAAATTGCAAATCGTATTTAGTAGATTAATTCTAAAATTATTATTATGATTTTAACAACATCCGCAATAGTCGGTATTAAATATATCCATTAAATTGAATTGAAATGTTTGGCATTATGGTATTGCATTTATGGGTGAATGGCGTGGTTATCATGACATTTAATTTTCGCCAAATTAAATTTACTAATTATGAACGCGTGTATGCGATTTATTAAGCATTGAAATGCACGTGATGATGATTATCAAACAACAATAGATGCCGAGATGAAATGGTATTAATACAGAATATGACAGAAGATGCGCGAAAACAATGCAATTAGTATTTTATTAAGATTATTAAATATTCATTAAACATTTCCACTTGGCTTTGTTGTCGCCAGCTGCTTCGCGTTTAGAAGTATATGCCTTTTCATTAACATTTCGTATGACTTTCATTATATATCTTGATGAATTTATTTTAATATTTTGCCAGCCCTTCAGCGCTATTATTATTTTACGTTGGAAAACATTGTCGCGTTTCGCGTAGGATTGACTTCAAAGAAATGGGTAATTATAAAGTATTTGTTCGTTACATGCACGTAATAATAAACTTGAAAAATAGTCGGAAAAAAGTTTTTTCCATCATGTCGTCGCGCGACATTGTGTGCATTTATTTCCATAAAATAAATATATTTATTGTTCATTTTGCGTCAAAATAAGTACAGTCTGCGGTCGTTAATGAAAATTATTGCTCCATTATATCGCGATACAATAATAAAAATCATCATAATAATGATAACGAACAATGAATGGGAATTTTAGTTTCGCAAATAATTGTTCTTAACAATTTGTCAAATGATTTTAATTTGTTTGCGTGATTGCGCCTTTAATTTCTTCAAAAATATATTTACCTATCAATTAATTTAATTGACATTTTAATTAAGAATAATATATGAAAACAATTATTCAACAACAAACACACAATACAAAGTACATACGCGAAATGTTTTGCAGAAATCTACATTTAACACTAAAATTATAATTTCAAATTAGTATTACAAATAATTTCAAATAATCTGGCTCATTCCAGAAGGAAATTTTATTTTAATTTATGGCATCATGACGCATAGTTTTACAATTCATAATCCCTGCGGATGAAAAATTTTATTTAACGAGAAACCCATTATCCTTATACAATTTTGTTTAATTGACGTCAATTTTTATAATTAAATAGGATTAATTAAATCTGTTTAATTTGCATTGAATTTCTATTAATAACTGTAGTATGAAGCACACTCCGCAAACAATTTTTGACATAATAATGAAACGATTTGGCGTCATAGTTTGATGATAATCCAAGATGATAAAATTTGATAAGAAAATACGTCATTTCTTATTTAAATTTGTTTAATTTTCGTTTGGTTCCATGATTAGATTTGATGACTTACACTTATTTAATTGAAATTTAATTTAGTATTATTTGAGTATTATAAATAATACTGTTATCTAGCACACTCTACAAACGAATTATGCTTTGATTAATCATAATTTGATGAGCAACCGAATGATAAACCTTAAAGCGCTAAAAACCTCAGATTAATCAGATTAATCTTTAAGTGAGTATTATGAATTAATCTTGTGTAATTTAAATTTAACTTCCTGGTTTACCAGTTTTAGTATTGTTAAACTATACAGTAACAAATTGCGTTATAGTGCATAGATTTAATGGTATAGTTTGATTAGCTAGCAATGATAATCCCCAGAGAGAAAAAGGCACAATGTATCGAAACAAATGGAATAAATTATCCGCGTTATAAAAGTGCGGTCAAGTCACGCAACCGAAAATGTATTGCACACACATGGCTGCAATTTGCGGTTGTCGCATCACGTGTAGTGATTTCGCTGATTTTCTATTTTCATTGAAACTTTTGCCAGCCGATTGCTCATGCATGCGCACCGCAATCGTACGTGAACATCATGTGCATTGTCATCCGACTCTATCTCGGCGTGTGCTCATCTCGCGGGTGCAACAAAATATTAAAATATCATTTCGATCTGTTTCGGGCGTTGAGCACCGCGAATGCACTCGAATAATGGCCGGTTCAATAATGGATATGACATTGCATGGGAATGGAAATTAATACAAGCGCTTATTAAAAACAAGTTTGCAGAGCGCAAAAAACACGAGTGCAAACACTTAACGTGATTAAATTTTGCATGCCGGATGATCGAACGTTCGCTTATTAATGTTTTCTTGGACCACAACAGA
Source organism: Aleochara curtula (assembly GCA_963978815.1). NCBI lineage: Eukaryota > Metazoa > Arthropoda > Insecta > Coleoptera > Staphylinidae > Aleochara > Aleochara curtula. The sequence continues at coordinate 14,233,008 of OZ022215.1, read as the reverse complement.
CACGGGTCAATATCACAATGTATTTACATTGTGCACATAATTTATACACATTTTCCAGATAATTCCAGAAAAAGTTGATTCTAGTAATAGCGAAAATCAACGAATTGGCTTTATACGCAACGACCCAATTCTAATTGCCATTACTTTTTAATCTGCTATTGCGATTAACGATTAAAATTTTACTGCCAATTGCGGCAGTAGCCGTCGTCACAAATTTTTGATGTCGAAGTTATTTACTAGCGGAGGCGGCGGGTCGAAGAGTATGAAATGCGGGAGCGCATAAACGGCAGTTAAAGATTTTTTTATTTGAAGTAGTTCCTTATCTGCGCCCCCGGAAGAGGTGGCGGAAACAGTGAAAGCATTCATTTTACGAGCGCTGAATATTTTTATCGCGCCCACCACCACGGCCACCGCCGCCAAAAAAGTCATCCACAGTTGCGTTCGGCTGCAAAGTGTACGCAGAACGCAGAAAAATAACCACGAAAAAAAGGCAACGAAAGAAAATAAAACCAACGCAGTGCACATATCTTAAGACGTGCCTCCGATTATGCTGAAGATCGTAAAAACATTTTTGTACTTTTTGGGGCGTCAGGGAGCGAATGCTTTATAACTCGAATGAAAAATAACCACAAAGTCCGAAATGAACTTCATCATAACTTATTCACAATTAAAGTTATACGTACCTACGCGCTCGTCTACAAACAGCAAAATGCACTAAACTTGCACAGCTAATTAGTATAACAAATTTATTTTGCTATTGCGTTAATTACTTAGATAAAGTAAAATTTCATAATCGTCAAGGACGAAATATTTTGCAATTACAATTTGTTGTTTTATCTATTCAACTTAGCATAATCAAACACACTACACAAATTTAGTGTTGCGGAAGTTTTAGCGTGATCTATTTGTTGTTATCTGCCTCGTAGATGTTAAACTTTAATTAAATTAATGCTAGCAATTATTCCACACGTTGAAAAACATATTATCAGTAATTATGATCATTACGAGAAATAACAAAGCAATTTGGCTAAAGTGTCATCGAAACGATAAACAAAAACGCAGACATTTTCGGTGGACAATTAATTTTAAAAAATATCCGAAAATAACGTAAATACCGCAATTTTTCCAGATTAGCTCGTGTCGTTGTTATTATATCACTTTGATAAATTACAACTGATAATCCTCCTTCGCGGTTGAATGTCCCAGCTGTATTTAATAAAGACACCATGATGAATTCACCGAAATAAGCAAGCAACATGCGATAGCAGTAACAATGCATCCGAAATAAAATGAAGCACGAGGGACGGCGAGCAAAGAACTAAAAGAAACGTCAAGCTCGAGCGGTATAAAGGTCTTGAAACCCATCAATTGTTTGCTCTATATATGGTCGTGGACCTGAAGCATGCAGGGCACTCAATAACCGTCTTCCCGAAAATGCCCCCAAAGCGCAAGTTAGACATTATTCCACATTCCATTATCGTATAAAAAGTAAGCTTCAGGATAATTTATTAGCGTACCGCGCGCGTAATTCATTTCGGAACGTGTCTATCAGAAATAGAAAAGAAGCAGAAGAAGCGGAAGAAAAGTGCATCATTAATTGTAAAACGGATGTATGCATGCGCACTAAGTAAATAGGAAATTTTATTGTATTTCCGATCATGCAAAACAACGGTATTCCGCTATTGATTGCATCTATTTAGAGGATAACTATGAGCCTACATTCAAGTGGTGGTCTCGCTGCATTTAAATGCGCCCAGAAGAATCAATTTGCGAAGAAAACGCGATAAATATTTATATTCCAGTCACGTATTTCCATTAGAGTGCATTAAATAGACCGTTGTCGACGGCGAAAACACCGTTTTAAGTTGTTGTATAATGTACAAGAAGTTTATTCGCAAAGACGTAAACATTTAGCAAACAAGAAAAAATAATAATGTGTAGGTAATTCCATTTGATGCATTGTTGCATTGTAGAAGTAATATATGCGGATGTGCGAATTCATCAATAAGTTTGACTGCGCAGTTGTAAATCATAATTTGGTTATTTATTGCACATTAGAATTTTTGCGAGAAAACATAAAGTAACTTACTCGATCAACATTACAGGAAATTATGTATGTATGAATGTATGTGTTTAAGAGGAAAACGTTTATCAATAATGCAATTTGCGATTACTATTGATAAGTTTGATGAAAAATTACTCATTGTATGTAACGGTTGATTGATTTTTAAACAACAATTACAATTAAAAAAACGTAGGTACACCTCATAAAAGATTAAATTGGATTTTAGCAAAGGATTTCAATGTTGCACACATATCGGATGCAGTTCTAGAAATTTCCAACTCTGAGTTAGTTTCAAAACTTTACGATTAATACCTCTTGGCGACTTCTGAGTCTGCCTGATTTTTTTCATTGCCTCGTTGCATAAGTGCGACGCGACGTAATTGATAGTTATAATTAGTTGAAGTGGATTTACACTTATGAATGGCAAATTTATTCCTGATTTGTGCACAATTAAGCACCATTAGGACACTTACCATTGCCATTGCAACAAATACGCTAACTAATTGACAATTGAAGTAATCGTGGAAAATTTACAAGTATTTAATGCTCTCCAATTGTAACCTCAAGTAGGAAATGAAATTCGTGCAATTCGAATCAATATTATTAATCTGCAACACTTGCTCAGGGACACAATGTTGTAAATTTCCACTGGTACGCGTATTATTAGACACATTTCCACAGCATGGGAGCGAGTTTGTGCGATAAAACAAAGTCTAATTATAAGTCATAAAAATCCTTCTCCCGTAATTTGCCGCTCGAGCGTCAGCAATTCCAAAGAAAGACTAATTAACAACTTGAGTAAAAGCACAAGATAAAAATGTGTTTATTATTCGCGCAAATTTACTCGGAAATCGTGCAGATGAACGATGAATATTTGCAAAAACATTTAGCTATGATCGCTGGACTTTGATGCTGCTAAATGTATAAATGATGCGCTGCCACCTATAAATAATATTGTTATTTTTCCAATCGATGAATGCACGTATAGATTTATGCACGCATAATTCCGTCGGCCTTTATAATTACGTTGAAGGAGCGTGCGCTGATCACTTGCCAATGCCAAGTACAAGATCGCCGTAGAGCCAAAAATAAATTCCGAGACGAATCGTGCGTTTATCTTCCACGTTTATTTTTTTTTGTGAATCTTAAATTGGCGAAGCGTACAATTCGCGTGTGCGTGGTGCGTCTAAAAATAGCCGGTGCATTGGAAAGAAACCCATCTCTCCAGAACGTTTAGCGCATTTTCGGCGATAGTGAACGCCCGTCGAGTTCGCATTCGCGGCGCGCCAAAATAAAAATGCAAGTTTGCAGTTTACAGCCGGTGGTCGCCGCTCGCCCCAAACAAAACGCGCGTTATTTATTGAGCCGTATTTGAATGCGAAAAACTTTTCATTGCTCCTTTTTGTTCGGGGTCAACGTATATATAGGTAGTGGAAGCCCTACGTCCACTGCCCCGCGATCTCACCGGTTATATAAACCGGCGCGTGGATGAGTTTCGCCTTCAGTGATAAAAATAATCACATGCTGGGCTTAGTGTGTCATTTGCATAATTAGTATGAACGCATAGTGTGACGTCTGGAAAGTTTAAAGGCTCAAAATATATTTGAAAAAGTTTCAAGTGCTCTACAGTATTATTCCACGGCAGTGTTACCAATAGTTGAGTGGAAAAGCACCACGTAAAGAAGTAACCGTACTTTTCTAACCTTTATTTATTGTATCTCAATTCGACGAAGCAGTGGGCGTTATTAACGTTTGATTTATATTGCTTTATAGTCGATATCACACGTGCTGCGCTGGTGGTGCACGCATTAACAAAATTAAAAAGTGCGGCGCTCTTCGACTGCCACGAAATAAATAAAAGTTTTGCGGGCGTGCGCGAGTAAAACGTGATCGCTTTACTGTCCGGGAATTCAAGAGACAATAATTTAATTGCCGCACTTTTCTAAGGACTATTATAAAATCAGCTGAGCATCGACCGAATTACGAACAAAGTAAGTACAAACTGAAATTAACTCAACTTCAAATTGTGTTCGCTCGGCCTACTAAACAAGAAAACTAGCAGGCAACCAAACAAAAATTATCTACCGTACGCTATTTTCCATTCGACATTGTCTGATTAAAAACTCCACTTGACTAAATCAAGTTCCAGGCTGGTAAAATTACTCAGCCTATAATTACAACATAACTTAACAGCTGGAACATATATTATTCATGGTGATAAGAAATTTGGCAAATATTTCATCAACAATGTAGATATTAATGACTTAAGTCAACTTTGGTAAACAATCTTACAAAACTAAAACATTAAGAGGTGTTCGTACCGACGTCAGACGATTAATGAATTAATTTCATTAAGTAATGAAATGTCTTCAACAACTCACAGACAAAGTTCCGAGAATAACGAGAAATTGCAATATTAATATCGAAAAATACGTTTGTCGTAAACAAGTGTAAGCAGGTTGGTTGGCTGGTTGATCAAGTGCAAATATTATATCACTGCATTAAAAACAAGTGAGTGAGCATTAATAACACTGGTTATATTTATGCATATTGGTTGGCTCTTCTTGCTAGCCGCGCGGTTTCATCAAGTTTTAGTTGCGATCGGCAAGTCTTTGCGTCAACTTGCAGGCAGTTCACCACACGTATATTACATAGGTGTACACTTTACACGTGTGGACCACGAGTGCACGGTGGTTTTGCTGAATGCTTAAGCTGTTAAGCTTAGCAGAGTGACCGGTTTCGGTTTAAAAGGCGCGCATCACATAAGTGGGAGTTTAGTTCAGCTAAGCCACTGGCGGACTTAACTTAACTGCGCGTGCAAACGTGACCGTCTAAGCTTGACATTGTGTGGTGGGTGCTTTTTCAATACCAACGATAACCACAAGCAGCCATCGTATCGGGCCTAAAATAATTACGAAACGAGAAATTTGTTGGCAATACAAACAAATCGATACCTCCCTTCGATTTACGGTCGTCCTCGCCGCCATCGTGGTCGTCATCGTGGTGGTGGTGCTTCCTGCCCTTTGCATTTCGGGTGAGAGACAAACAGAAGAGCCACCCGAATCGGGAAGTCAATATGTGTTTCATTTGACAAACCGCCAGCGTACCCCAAAACCGTGTGTTTACTTTGTAATTTTGTCATCATTGGAGCGTAATTGAATTTTAATTGCGATTTAATTGAGGAAGAACTTCACATATTTTATTCCGTTTTTAAGGTAATTTGTATTAATTATATTTATATTACGTGCCCACTTGAGCAAACAATATTTTCACTGCGTACGTACGTAATAATTTCGTTAATTAATTGGCTCGCTAATTATACAAAAACAAAACACACAAAAACGGTAATAATATGCTCGGATATTAAGTGCTAGCCAATTGCACTGGTTTTCCATTTTCTATGAAGATATATTGCTAATTTTCCGTGTGTGTGGTTGAGCAGCATGCTTCATCCACTTTGGCTCGATGCAGATGAGAGACAAGAAGCCGGCTGGCGGCTCAAGGGGGCGGCATACTCGTCGAGCCGCACACCGAAACCACAATAACATGTGATTGATTGATGGTGGCCGTCGTTGCGGCGGCTGTCGGCATACACAGTGCATGTTACGAGCGCGATGGGGATGGGCGGCAGCCAGCCAGCCAGCTAGCTAGCTAGCTTTTGATAATGAATGAATCTATTTCGCATCTCTCCACCTTCTTGCCGCATCGAACACATAGGCCCCGTCGCGTCTTATCCAGTATCCGCTTCTTGTTCACCTCGTCTAATGCATGCCCATACTTCACAGGCAATCTTATCTTATCGTCCTTTTGTTGTACGCCTATACATTTAACGCAACATCGCTGAGGGCTTCAGTTAGATGGGATAAGTTATTATTCATTTTTTGATAGTCTAATCTTTTCAGGCTTCTAAAATATCAACCATACGTTATTTATTATCGCTGAAATGTGCTGAAATTTTCCATCAAAACAAAGACACACTAATTATGAAGCGGCAAAGTTGACGCGAAGCAAATGATTGCATTGTTTATGCGGCGCAGACAAAAGAATGATTTAGAATATTGGTGATGCTGCAAAAGGGCGGCGAGCGTAATTGGTCTGCTTTGTATTTGGCTTCTAATTACAATTTGACTCAATTGCGGTGATTAACTAACTGGCGGCAGCGAAAAGAGCACAAACACACAGAGAACGAGTGAGCGAGCGAGCATTGGGTTTGCCATTTACGAAAACGTGATCTATTCGATGGCAGCTCGTTTGTTTGATGTGACATGTATTTTATGGTCATTTTGGCCAGTTTGCTCCGCAGATAAACGCTTGTGTGATTTGTGTTGATAAACACTTATCGCCGCTTAATAGTAAAGATAACTCTATTTTCCCAATAATTGAGCATCATAATGGATGGCGATACACGAGGTCAAATATTTAATCAGCACACGCACGATGATACTTTATCACTCGGTATATTGTTAATTAATTTACTTTAGTTACACCGCATAGGTGACTCGCTGACGTCCGTTTTTTTTTCTCTTACCAAATATTCAAGTGTTTTCAACGCGCCAGCCGCATCTCGTGAGTTGATCCTGATACAATTATAATTACATTGCCATTACGTCAATGTTTGGCTCGTACTTTTTTTTTTGATAATGATAAATTCGACCTAATTCGTTTCGAAGAAATTAAACAATAATTCAATTTCCTCATTGACAAGCGCTGACAGATGCGACATTGCCAATTCAAGTGTGACTGTCATTTACGTTCAAGTGATTGGTAATTAGTTTTATGTTACTTTACTGGGCCACAACAAAAATGATAAGGATGCAAATTATTTACAATAACACTTCACCGTTCGAGATTCTACAATTTGCGTCACAAACCGAAATTATTGTTCGCTGAATGCACTTGAGACAATTCTGGTATTTTTTAGTTATGGACAATTAGAATTATTAATTTGTAGACAGGATATTATTCAGTTGAAACCAACTTTTTATTAACATGTACCCAGAATGTAAGTAAATATTTACATTAAGTTCAGTTCAGCATGCGAATGAAAGAAACAAGTCAACAAAATCAGTTCCTACTTGATTCAATTGCACTTGTTACACGCATTTATTGTGTAATTATCTTAATTTTGTTTTCTAGCCTTGTACAAGAATACTTCACTATACATTTACTATTAATCAATTATGCACTATGCGAGAAAAGAATATTGCGGTCTAAAAACGAGGAAAAATTAATATCGTTTTATGATTAATGATTTTTTCTTATTCTAAATTAGCGTGGCATAAAACTTTCTTTTTATAATACATTCCATATTTTTAAATGCGTCATAAAACACGAATACAATCGCAGAAATAAATGGAGTTGCATTTATTATATATGCAAATAGCATAAATCTACATCATATTTCATTGCTACCATTTAACATTTATCATTCGGTAACACTTTATTGCGTTTCATAGAAACAATGCATTTCACTTTTGATGTTTATTTGGCAACCCAATAACATTTACGTGGACTCTTAATTGTAAGTTGTAGTTGTACTTGCGAATGAGTAGCAGTTATTCTGGAAAGCGCAGGCATCACCACATATTGTGGTCCATCTTATCCGTTTTAATGAAAAACGTCAATATTTTCTTACAAGACGAGTGCAATGCGCGCGCGGAATGATGTTTTCGAGTAGTGCTCGAAGAAGAAGAAGAAGAAGAGCGAGCTGCCAGCCGGCGTGAAGAGCGGCTCAAGAATGCGTACGTTGCGCACGAACGCAATATATTTCGGGTGGACGGCAGAGTGGGTGCGAGTGTATGCGTTGCGCTCCTGGGAGCGGCAATGGTGGCGGCGGCGATGGCATGGAGAGGCTCGCACGTAAAGTTCCCCAATCTAATTGAAGAAGCGCACTAATTGCATTAGTTTGTCTGGAAAGCAGAAATTTTGCACATAGGGAAGGTTTATTAGCTGGAGCACCTCCTCTATCATCAATCTGCCACTATTATTACGTAACAATGCGTTGTGAGTTTCCTCATTTCATGCTTTTGTCCTCCCAACACACGAGCGCGTATTTCGTGCATCACGAAAAAAAAATTCTTGTAATTTGTGCGGGTTTTTCGTCGAGATTTTATTGTAGCCAATTGTTCTCAAATTGATTTCTCTAACGAGCGGCCACATGCACTTAATTTCGAGTGCTTTTATCTTTAAGTGGAGTTCATTTGCGTTGGTATTACCTATATATAATAATCAACAATTGTTTTGTGTTGCAGGTAGTTTTATGAATGGTAGCCGTTGAGTGTATCTCAACTCGCGAATCACTTCAGGAGCCAGCAAGCACAGCGTAGCATAGCTGATTCTGCATCAGCGACAGCCAGCAAGATGTCGGAGAAAAATCTCTTGTGGGACTACTTAGTCTTCATCGTCTTCGTAATTGCAACGACATTCGTTGCCGTTTACTCGCGCATATTCGGCACGAAGGAGAAGACAAAAGCCGATTATGTTTTCGCAGCCGGCAAAGTCTCGATGAGCGCAATGATGCTGAGTATTGCCAGGGGCACGATTGGCGTTCGATCCTTCCTCGGTGAGTAATAAATCACATTTTATACTTCTTCCTCCGCGTATGTACTTTATGTATGCGCAAACAATATTTACGATTTACGCTACCGACTTGCTGCACTTCGCAATTCGCATTTAATCGTGCAATAAGCCATGATTAATTTTACTTGCGAAATTCGATTATTTGGACATTCAAGTCAAGTTTACAGTTTGTTTACGATTTTAAACTTTGGATAATACGATAGGTTAGTTAGTTTGGTGAATACATGAATAATTAATTAATTACCAGTTTCATCTATTTATGTCGCGCGGCTGATTCATCGATGCTTCATAACAAATGCTGGTTTATTTATTGATAAATGTGCAAAATCACATAGCTTATTGCCACTGAAATGTCATTGCTACAAATCGCTAATTTATAAAGCAATCGTTTTATCGCTAATGACCGGTAAGTGCACAATAGGAAAACACTTAAGTCAACACAGCGCGTGAAAACCAGTTCTGAATTAGCGAAAAGTCAGTGTTAAATACTGCGTTATCGTTCGTCGATCGTTGACAAAACACAAAGGCATATCCAACATGGAATTATCATTGAATTGATAATAAAATGCTAGTCGATTCCGAGTAATTAAACGTCTTTTACGATGACTTGTAATGTGTTATTGCCGCGTTTAACTGTACTTTGCCGTGTCCACGATTGTATTGTTCAAATGCGAAACTATAATTTCAATAACATAATTGATAGTGAGTAGGTAATAGGAGATGCATGACTATTTATAGAACCTACTAGTTTTTTTCGCGTTGTAATTTAATTATCCGCACGTCAAAAAAAAATGGCAAGAATACGCAGATTCATGTTTACTAAATTGATGATAGTATATTGAACTGCGTGGATCATGCAGCTCGTTTAATTCAATACGGTCGTACATACGAATTACTTGCTCGCGACTTGAGCACCACGAAGCTGGTAAAATCGCCAAGCAATTACCATTACCGCAGGTTTTGCTCATTAGGGCATTTAGTGGCGGCCTTGAGTGTTTTCCCGATTGTATATTTGGCATGTTGCGCTTGCGATGTACACTCAAGGTGTACAGCGATTAATCGTAAACATATTTGATTAATGTATGTATTTATCGCTCGTATTTTCTTGCCATTCGGCTTAATGAATACGACTTCTTTTCAATTTGCGTCAACATACACACGTCGCATTAAATGCCATGCAAATTGTTTACCTGCTCAAGTTTGCAAAACGCAAACAGAACAATTAGTGTTCAATTAATTCAATTCAAGTGCGTTCTAACTTTTAATACATGCCTATCTCTTTATTGTTTGTTAAAATGCACAATTATTCGCCGTAAATCATTTTGAATTTGTCGGCAGTGCAACACTGATTTAACTGCATTAGTATTCCAAACTAATAACGTTCCTCACTCATAATAACAATATCAAAATTGATCAAGTGCTATATTATGGGCAATTTATGCTAATACAACAATTTGAAACTGTAAACAACTATTTTATGCAATTTGCGGCAATACGTTGAGTCATAGAATGCAATTGCAGGAATTGCATTACACCAACAACATTATCATATTCGCATGCATGTTTAAATCTGGTTATTTTTTTTATTATTTCGTAATAATTCTGATTACAACAAATTATGTCCGTTTGCATGACTGTAATCACTTATTCATTACGCGTCGCTGTAAATTTATTGATGAGACAAACGACCAAATTCAATTGCTTGTCAAGGTTGAATTATAGGAAGAAAATCTCTTTGATTATTATTTCAATTGGCAAATAACTAAATTTTGATATGAGCAATTGAATTGTTTACAATTCGTATTGTAATTCAAAACTAATTATTATTTATTGTTGGCCGCGTGACAAACGTGAATACGATTTACGCCGTGCTCGTAGCATTGATGATTATCGGGTAAACAAACAGGCAAAGCAGGAAAACAGATATTTATTCCTTTTATACTCGCATTAGCGTTTTCTCAAGCCAGGTTAATCACAAAATAGCATACGGTAGTTGTGTTTGCTAGGAAAGCAACACTTTCGTTCGACCAATGCGCATTAATAATGCAGCGTTTTTATTGCATTCGTTGTGCGTCTCCAAAGCCAGATCGAAAAACACAACTTTTGCCAATTGGCACAGCACTACTGCAAATAATTGCAACGTTAATCTGCTTGCTTGCTTGTTTTGTCGTCGCGATTATTTTCCTATTAAGCCTAGAATTTATAGATACCTATTGACGCTGTAATTTGATGTTATTTATAACTAATTTATGCCATATTTTGCACACAGTTTGTTATTAGTCGGCGAAAATTATTAAGTTCGCAGAATTTATAGAATAATTTATGCAAATTCTATCTAATTCATAAATTAATAATGTTTTTGAACTGAGCGTTAGTTAGTTGATAACTACATTTCCTCAACGCTTCTTGACTCGCTGTGTTTATGACCTTAAATGTCGAATTAATTGTGAATATGTAAATTGATTGATTAATATTCAATTATGCGCGCAGGAGATTAGGCGTGTAAACATTTATTTCACGTTCGTTGGTTCGTCGCGTGCTGATCTTATTTATGATTGTGTGTTCATGAATAAGACATAATAAGAGTATGCATTGATGTTTGTCAATTATTTGCAGGATACCCATCGGAATTGTACTACCGTGGCAGCGCAATGTGGGAGACGTTGTACGGTATGATTCTGGCATATCCGATCGTCTCGTACGTGTTCGTCCCAGTGTACTTCAGTCTGGACATTACATCCGTGTACCAATATCTCGACCTGCGATTCAAATCGCGTCTGGTGCGCTGTCTGGCTTCCGGAACGTACGTGGTGCGCCAACTGCTCAATTTAGGTGTCACCGTCTTCACGCCGTGCGTGGCGCTCAACACCGTCATCGGAATTCCGTACTGGGCGTCCATCTTCGGCATTACGATCATCAGTATTATCTTCACCATACTGGTAAGTTATTCCGCAATTGCTTCGCCCCCGATAATGATTTATTACCAATTCCTGACATTGCACGTGTTGCGCTTCGCAAGCGCCGCCACCGATAAACAACGCGCAAGTATTTTTCCTTGCTGTTCGCCTGGCGTCCGGATATTCATTAATCCTTATTGTGGCATTATCTATCTAGTTCGAAGCGCAAAATTAATGATTTGAATGACATTTGATGGTACTTGCTATCTTTGCGATGCGATAAGTGACTACATGATATATGTAGTTATAAAGTGATTAAGAATGGAAAAACGAATATTTGCGCGATATGAATACATAGGGTAGTTTGTCACTGTTCGGGGTTAAACGAAAATATGATTAGTGGCGGCCGGAATGATCGTGGATCATCGTCAGTATTTAGTTTCAAATTTGACATGTGATTCGGCGCGTATATGTATTTCAACAATCATTTTAACAATGAAAAGGGAAAACGCACATAGTACATGGAATGTGTTTTAAAATTCGCATTGCGGATAGAGAGTGCACTTGAATACGACATAACAAAAAAGTTTTAAACGGGCGAGAATGCACAGCACAACGAATAATAAATTTGCGAGCGGAAATAACGCAACGCAACGAACGTTGCATTTTATTGAAGGCCCATCTACCACCACTATCTCGACAACATCACGAAAAATGCATACTGAATATTTTTGCCACGCGTACGATGGCAAAAGATATAAATTTTTAATATTATATCGCACTTTGCAATGCATCTGCAACATTGGGTTATTTATTTTCCTATAAAAATGCAAATACATATGTGAGCTCGCAGGTGAAATAAAATTTAAATCAATAATTGTCAAGAAACTAAAGTAAAAGAGTCGTGGAAGAGGGAAGTTAATCCAGTGGTTTTTAGTGCTTATCAAGCACATTTTATCAATTTTTAAATAATTAAAATCCGTTCATAACTTTAAAAGTTGCAGCGATTTTAAATTTCAATAACGCTCAAAAATTAGTACTTTACATTTTAATTAATATCTCGGGAAATAAACAAGATATTAGAATAATTCTTTCAGCATCTGAAAGCTTATTAAATTTCTAACAACTTGTGATAAAATCATAAAAATTCATTTAATAGATTAGGCGTAATGACTTCCTAAAGTAAAAATTCTTTAGCATGAATTTTCACTTTAACTTGTAATAATAGATTTTTTCTTTTGACAGACTTATAACAGTTTGTTAGACTTCTTTTGCTCACTTTAATTACCATTCTAGTGCTGCCTATTTTACTCTTCAAACAAAACTATCAGCAAGGCAAATATAAACTTTAAGGAATTATAACTTGCAATTGCCATATCCTATTATTTGCAGTAACTGCGTGAAAATTAAGTTATTTAACAATTACAAAGCAGTCGGTAATTAAGAAACGTGTTTCGCAACAGGAGAATATTATATTCTCGAGTTTAGAATTGCATTCTTGACACTTGTGTGCATTTCTCGTGAAGTGATTATGCCAAGATTTTCAAATAAATGTCTGAGACAATGTAGGTATGCTGGATAGCAGCATGCACTGACGAGAAAAGTAAGAAAAGCAGAAGAGAAGTGAACTTGAGCTAACTTAAATACACGTACATACAATATAAGCGGCGAACGAACGCACTGTTGCAGTTCAAACTTGTAACAAAGTTGGCTACTCGGTCCGAGAAGGGTGCATGCACATTCAGTGTTTTGCAAAACGTTTCTACTTTACGACGAATTTGTCATGTATTATATACACATAGAGTGCAAGTTGTATGTTCGTTTATTCTTACAATGGCTGAGACAATGTTGCTTCTTGTTCAAGTTCTTTGCATTCTTCCCGTCTCCAGCGCGCAACTGGAGCTACGCGTCGCCGACGTCGTTCCAAGACCGAATGAATTCACGCTGTCAAATTTCAACTTTATATCGTCTACACTTAAAAGTTAACTTTGCACAGTAAATGCATTAAAACTTGTTACATGTGCGGATTAAATTCTGTCGGCTGCTGTTTTCTAGATGCATTCTATCAGATTTAGCATTCGGCGAGATAATTAACTCGAATTTAGGCAATAATTAATTTAGCTTCAATCTGACTTTATACGTAGTCTAGTAGTAAAAATCAACATGAGACGCTTCTTGTGCAAGCAGCAACTATTTTATCCACTTTACAACAAAATCAAGTTTCTAAGTAGATCTTCGCATTATTTAAAACATCCATGGGGTAATTACGCAAATACAGTGACTTATTTACCGTATTAACGATAGCGCTATGCATTCTATGCCCTCGTGTGACAAAGACGCCTAGGATAACAAAGATGCGCTTAATTTCACGTCTCGCGTCCTTTGTTTCCCCGACGTTTTGTATACCTGGAACCGTAACAAGAAGCTTTTATGCTCGCATTATCTCAAACCGTATGTAAATGTCACCCTTTTAACTATTTCCAGGTTGTTACCCAACTCCTTCCTTTATAGTTCAACTTTTAATTTAAGACACTTTATTTTGCGTGCCGGTTTAATGGCGCGTAAAAACTTGACCGTATTTTGCCAGCTTGTTTGCGTGCATTTCGTGCACGTTGTAAATTATTGATGAGCACTCTCGAAAATTCTTGCATCGCACCGTATGCTTCCTAATAAGCTGTTTAGATGCCACACTTCCAATATCCCTCCGTCTCGTGATGTCTAACCCAATACTTAGCCTGTTCTCCCTTGTTCCCGAAACTATTCCCGACATTAAACTCTATTCCCCGCGTCTTTACATACCGTCGTTGCGTTTCTAACAAAAATTCTGCGTACATGACGAATAATCCAGTGATGACTAAGATGCGTAGTACAACATGAACTGTTTTGTACTCTAATTACGCGCTAAAAAGCTTGACATCATAATCTTCACGAGGCAATAGCATCATTTATTATTTGAAACTTGCTAATTAATTAGGCAAACGTCAAATCGGCTTAGCCGGCTTTGCGCCCAAGTTGGAAACGATGATAAAGTAGTATCAAAATAGAATTGAAACACTGTATACGAAATGAGGCAGCAGCTTAGATGCCAGCAGCTAGGTGAGCACCACTAACTACTTGTATCGACTGAATCGCATCCACCACCGACGGCGATGGCGGCAACGGCAACGGCAACGGTGGCAGCGGCGGCAGTTAGTTCACGGCTTAGCTCTCGCTCCGTGTGTTTGTATGTTTAGTCGGTTGGGTTCACGTGAACTTGAGCGTGATATTGAAAGCATCCAACACCAGCAGCATCGGATTCGGTGGAGGAATGAAACCCATCACACAAGTGCGCTCCTAGTTGCGAGAGAGTAACAAGGCAGGTAATAAACGATTAGTTTGCGCAGGTTAGTAAACAATCTCATATTGTAAGCAAAGATTAATTAATTATGCAGCCGTTGGCGTCGATGGTGACGTTACTGCTGCCTCCACGTTGCGACTCGTTGCCGCTTCAGCCGCCGACCATATTACACGGTTTGTGCGCACCTTACATGCGGATGCAACGTCAATAATTAATATACAATCAGTGCATGCACATACAACGTCAATAAGATTGCTGGAATTTGATGGTTTTCAATAGAGTTTTAATAACACTTTGCGCTGGACAAGATATAAATAATGCTGCGGCATCAAAATGCATCTACATGCCCGTAACTAAATTTACAAATAGGTATAAACGATGAATATTTGCTTGAAGTAGTTCAAGAGTTGTCAAGATTGTTGTTCACATCGATAAGTTGGACATTTTCAACAACATCAAGACTATTCTATTATAAGAC
The DNA here is from genome assembly GCA_963978815.1 of Aleochara curtula. Classification (NCBI taxonomy): domain Eukaryota; kingdom Metazoa; phylum Arthropoda; class Insecta; order Coleoptera; family Staphylinidae; genus Aleochara; species Aleochara curtula. The sequence continues at coordinate 14,217,652 of OZ022215.1, read as the reverse complement.
GTCGCGTCGTGTCGAAGTAAAGTGCATTTCAATTGCAGCCAGTTACTGAAGATCTGCTGCGATAAAGTTTTTCATTTTTTGTACGGAAGTTGTCAAGAAACACGGAAACAAGTCAAGCGTGCGTTCCACAGTTCAATTCTTCCGTCGCAATACACCTACCTACTCCAACTAACTATAAATAGATCACTGATGTGATAATAATATCAACGCGTAAGACATTTTATCCCACAAGTTCTTCCTTTAGCGAATTTCGTCACATTAATTTTGTTCGAGTATCACAGCTAATCTCCACTCATCATTTTGTTTTATAGGGAGGCTTGAAGGCTGCGATCCTAGCAGACGTCATGCAGGGATTAACGATGATAGCCTTATGCCTAGTGATGATAATCAAAGGATCACTGGAAGCGAATGGATTTGGTGAGGTGATGAAGAAAAATATCGATGGCGGCCGGCTGGATTTCTTCGAGTAAGTAGAGCTGATCTCCGGTAATCAATACTCACATATATTATTTATGGATGCTGAAACCGGAGCAATGCGCGCTGATCACATCTTTAGTTTTACTTATTTTCATCAAATTCGTTCGGGTGGTCCGCGGTGCATTTAAAGTTGATCATTTCTAATCGAGTTTGATGGTGGAGTATTAAGGAAAACGTGTTAAAAGCATTTAGCAAACATGAATGCGGTTAGTGTGCAAATGTTGATTGGCCATTTTAATGAATTAATATTTAATGAAATCCCAGAATGTTTGTACACGCAGTGGGATTGTACCGGTAGACAACAACTCCCCGAGCGCGCTCAAAATGAAAATCAGCTACATCTGTGCTAGCACGCTCGCGCTCTCTTCGTTTCCCATATTTCCAATCGGTCGGAAGTTCAACAACGTGATTTATAATTGGTTGGAAACGTATAGCTACAATTTAGATCCAATTTCCAACACGTTATAAAATATTGCACAGATCCACAGCCAAACAAACACGACTCACAGATATATACTTGGCCACGAACATTACTTATATTCCGCTAATAAATGGTGAACGGGCAAGCCGTACTATCAACGTTTCATAATTCATTTACGTCTGAAATTATAGAAGAAGATTATTTATGGTCGCATGAACGGCAAACAAATCATAGCACTATATTATTATTATTACTATTGCCCATTCTCAGTATACAATTCAGTTAAATGTTATTATAACAGCCGGTTTTCCATTTCAGCTGGAATTTGGATCCAACAGTTCGCGTAACGACCACTTCTGCCTTAGTTGGACAGCTCTTCATGTCGCTTTCAATCTTTGGATGTCAACAAAACTTTGTGCAAAGATACATCAGTATGGAGTCCCAGAAGAAAGTTCGCAAGTATGAATGAGTTTATATTTAACACCCTTTCGGGGAGAAAAATATCCGACTATTAACTGTTGGAGAAGTATGCAGATTATTATGTTTAGTTACAATGTTGCAATGTGTTTTAGAACGCTCTGGTGCAACATTCCGGTGATAACAGTCCTGTTCAGCTTGTCGTGGGTTGTCGGAATGGTCGTATACGCTATTTATGCCAACTGTGATCCGCTCAGCAGCGGATACATAAAAAAATACGACGAAATTCTGCCGTTCTTCGTTGAAGACCGTTTCAATGCGATACCGGGAATTATGGGACTTTTCATGGCGAGTCTCTTCAACGGAGCATTAAGGTAAGTGTGATGTCGTGCTGTACTTAGTCTTTGCCAAAGCCGCATACACTGTGACCTCCCGTCCACCCAATCATCGTGTGCGGAAAAAAATACCACTCACAAATCGGACAAAAAGATTGTACTGCTTTTTTTATTGGTACGCATCGCGCATCTTTTATTCATTTTGCTGTTCGATGCTTCGTTCTCATGAACATAAGCTTGAATGAATTCGTAAGTAAAAACTTAGTGTATACACGCATTTCACGACATCCCGCTTTACTTCCGGCGTTGTAGTCGTTGCAATTTCGTCTCGATACAGGAAGAAGCCCTTTTCTATAATGCACCAGCGTGCAAGGTAGACTAAGATTACGGATTTCTACATGACGACTCGATCGAATAGACATAAATTCACACTTTTCCTACAGTTTTTCGCTTCTAACTGAAAATGACCACTTAGTACTTTGGGGCACGTTGAATGGGCGGACAAGTCGTGTTCTATATTGGCAATATCACCAATCTTAGGACTAACGATCCTCTCGATCCTATAATTTGACCATTATGGCCGATATTAAGGTAGTTTACAAGTTCTCAATGACCATGATTGCTGCACATAGGCCGCTTGGAAATTGCAACCACATAATTGATTGTGATTGAATCTAAATGATTTCCCAGCTAAAGATAATAAACAAATTGCGGTTACATAGCATGTAAACTGGAATTTAAGATTTTTGATAGGAATGTGCTATAAATTTTCATTTGCTTCTTCCTGTTCAAAGATAATGTTCATGTCAAATATTCTCGTGGCAGATTAAATGCAGGAAAACTTTCGGAAAGTTTTTAGTAATTTTTTGACGTTTATATGCGCATGGAATCATCGAAGCAATTTTTATTACTTCTTGTTTTTATTCGCATTAAAAGTTTGGGCAATGGAAAGTATAAAATTGAGCAGTAAACAAAACGGTATAAAAATGTTGATCATGTGCTATTTTTGTTATTCTTTCTGCTACAATTTTATTTCATTCATGAATTGAGTTTGTCTGCCCTGCCGGGCATTCAAAATAAATATCTATTCTGGGGTGGCTAAAATTGCTAGGACATTATCGGAATCTTAAGTGTGAGGAAGTGTATGTGCTAGAAGATAAATCTGATTTAGTTTTAGTGTTATTTAGAGTGTTATTCAGACTTGGGCTGAATGTGAAGGAGTTGGGAAATGTGCGCGTATTTTCTATGCTACACGCTCGCTTGCATGTGTATGAAGCTTATGTACGAAATGTACGCGCACAATGATTCCCTGGGTATATGTGGAAGATTTGGGTCTGCCCTTAGGGGGGACAACTACAAACTACTTCACTTCTAACCGACACATGCTATTTCAAGACTAAGATTTCCAGCGAGCCAGTGTAGGCTCAAGGCGAGTGATATAACAATTAATATTCATATTCCGTGGAAATAGGAAGTAAATTCGTAATGCGGCTTATATTATCTATTTACGTTGACTAATGTATTTTGGGAACATCTAAGAAGGTGGATACATCTCTTTTTAATGCCCTGCAGCATTCACAAACATATCTTTTGGTTTTGTTATGTTTTATTTATGCGCTCTTTGTACGATTTCCCTCTTTGCTGCTTTTGTTGACAAACACTGCCAGCAAATCTCATACCGATCTCTTCACTTCCAATGTAATACTATCTCATTTATAATATGATATCATTTGTAGTTTGAACGTATCGAATCTGAATTCGCTGGCAACGGTCACCTTCGAAGACTTCCTTCGACCGATACCGGCAATGAAAGACATGCAGGACAAACATCAGCTGTATGCCATAAAAACCATTGGAGTCGTGTACGGTTTCATCATCATGGGGATCAGTTTCGGCGTGGGTCTTTTGTCCGGTGTCATCGAGTCGTCGATGCTGGTCACTTCGGCGACATCGGGGCCACTCCTGGGAGTATTCCTGTTAGCAATGCTCCTACCCTGCTGCAACTGGAAGGTACGTGACATGCATGCATAAATAATTCTATTTCAATGCACACACAACACTCTTGCACTTTGTATAGTATTGCTCTCAAGAGCGTGAACTTAATCAAACGGATTACTTTTAATTTAAATTGAACAAACACTAGAGCCAACTTTTGCGAAGACTACAGAATTCATACATCTATTATTGAGAGTATGCAGAAACATTTAAAATCAATTGTGTTTTTTGGCAATATCCGCACGCATTCTTCAGTTCGCACATAGTCGTTGCGCGCGTTAACGGCGAAAAACTCAGCAACCCTAGTCATTTTCAATTTAGAATAGCTATGCTAGCGCGCTACCATTGCGGAGCAGTTAAGGGCAGAGATTTGGAGGCAGTAGCATCAAGCTATACATTCACACAAACTCAGATATACTGAAATTGAAAATTTTATTACGATTTTATTTCGCCCAGCCAGAGATGCCCGTTGCTCGTCTCTTCGTTCCGCGCATTTCAATCCAGCGTTCGCACACAGATTCAATTCGTTTGCGTTACATTTTTCTCTTCAATGGCTCCTCTCTATTGCTCGTACTGCATTAATGTATGTATATGTTGTATGCGTTCCAAACGCGATAGGAGAAAAAAACGTGAAAAATTCATTCTGTAAGCTCAATTCTAACTGCTGAGTTCCATCACTTGCGCGGAATTTGGTGCATTATACCAACGCGAATAGCATCGCACTACATTAAGGACTTCAACATATCCATTTCAGTATTTTTATTTGAAACCAATTTCAATGAAGTGTTCCCCCATACACTGAAGACATATATTTTTTTAACGCATAAAGTGCATTAAATGGATACGAATTTCACTCTTAGATTATAACATTATTTGGCATTCTATTCTGCTTGATCTAATTTAGAATCCAAAGTAATCAAACAAACACATGGAAGTTTCTAATCCATTAGCGGAACAGTAACACTATGACATGCAGTAAAACATGAATATCATGCAATTTAGGAAATAAATATATGGATGGAAGACATAACTTATTTTGTCAACAACATACATTTACTAGCTGGAGATATTCAAATATGTCAGTGAAATATATTGTGACATTGTGTACAATTGTATAATACAGAGTGAATGGCAAAGAACTAATCCAGAAATGTTGACGATCTCTGAGAGATAATTGATAACATTTAGCTTGATTGATAACTTACTAAACATGTCTCAAGTATATTATTTAACTAAATTCCTTGTATTTTAATTGTAGGGTGCATCAGCCGGAGTAATACTGGGCCATTTAGTCACACTTTGGATAACATTTGGAGGACTTACGGTCGACAAACCACCAGCAAGTTTGTTGCCTTTATCGACCGATGGATGCAGTAATATCTCCTTCAATCCTCATGTCATCAAACATGTTCATCCATGGCCTGTTATAAGTGCATATGATTTCATGAATCGCAGTGCGGCTGCTTATGCTGCAAATCCAGCATATAAATATCAAATGCTTGCAAATACAACAACTTTTATAACAACAACGCTTCCAAGTACAACAGTCTCAACGTCTCAACCTATTGCCAGGTACAGTATCAGAATATTGAGCCAATTGATAACTAATTTAAATGTATGTTTTAGCGATCCATTGACGCAAATTTATTCGATGACTTACATGTACTATTCCCTCATCGGTTGCTTCGTTACTGTAACCGTTGGATGGTTGGTGTCTATATGTACAGCGAATACGGAGGATGATATATACGACGAAAAACTTTTACATCCTATGGCACGAAAAATAGCAGCATATTTTCCTGGGAAAGAACGTCGCTATGCGAATAAAAACATCAATCGACAGGAAAGCTGCAACAGCGGAAATTCCACGTATCCACAGCCCGCAATGATAACGATTGAAAGTAAAGACAAGTCTACAAATTTAGCGACATATTCTCAGGAGGTATCGTTAGATTCAGAAGTCTACAATACACGATTATGATTTAATAGGTAATTATAAAAGGATGTGTGTACTTACAACTTTGTGCATTATGTAAACACATGACAAATGGTTTTAAGCCAGTATCATATCATTAAATTGCTTTAACTATAGATATTGTCGAAAACAAAGCATTAAATAAGCTGGTTTAATTAATTATTGCAGAATTATAACAGAACATTGTTAACTGGATACTGCATATCCACGTTATTGACGCTCAGAATAATACATGATTTTTGGACACTAGTGATATTGGTGCCAATAACAGACCCGTTTTATGGAAACATCTGTGATCTATAGTTCATATGACATCACTTTATTTTAATGTAACTATATCATAATAGACTTGCGTTTAAAGCGCCTTTATTAGTTAAACATAATTAATTGATATTAATAGTCTATAATGTATATTGAAGTAGTTTTAATTATCAGTATTTTTACAATTAGTTATAATATTTAATCAAAATTATTTCAACATACTCATACGTAACGCATTCATTTATTGAGCGTACACATTTTACATTATTGTTAATTACCTCATTATAGATATGATGTAGAACACCTAATTTAAATCAATCTTAGGATTGATTATCGCCAGTATTTAAATATCTATCACGAAGATTTAGTATTATAAATACTATTTATTACACTATATTATATTTCTTGTTATAGTAAAAATCATTTTGATTAAAGTATATTTATATTAGTATGCAAATGAATTACGTTTTATTTATTCCTTTACCACTGTTCAAATTATCCCGGTTACTTGTATTTAGGTTGCCTCCAATTTATAACTATAAAGGCAAGATCAAATTTAGCTCCGGCAGCAACACTCCGTAGCCTAGAGGTATAGCCTATAGGAGTGGTCTGAGTGTCTCGGGTTCGATCCCCGACAAAGGTAAACCGAATTTAAGTTTTAAGTTTTAAGTTTAAAACGATTTGAGACTATAAGGGCAAGATCAAATTTGCCTGTAGCAACAACGCTCCATAGCCTAGTCGTGAAGTCTATGGAAGTGATCTGAGAGTCTCGGGTTCGATCCCCGACAAAGGCAAACCGAATTTAAGTTTTAAGTTTTCACTTTAAAACGACTTGTGACTATAAGGGCAAGATCAAATTTGCCTGTAGCAACAACGCTCCATAGCCTAGTCGTAAAGTCTATGGAAGTGATCTAGGTGCCTCGGGTTCGATTCCCGAGTAAAGCAACTTGAATTTCTAAGTTTTCAGTTTCTTGTACGCTCTGAGGTCCCCAATAGACTTAACTGTAAGTCCAATGGGCCCCCGGATGCGTACAAGAGCCCCATTTTTAATTTTTGAAGCCCGTACGTTAAGATCGTTGTCTGAAAACCCACCCCAGCTTCGCTCCCCGGCAGGTTGCTTGTCGACCAGCTCGGTCGCTGTCCGACTAGCAACTGCCTCCCCATTCCCGATTTTCGTTACCAACAGACCTCGGTTTGTGACGTCATTTGGAGACGGCGCGCGCGCCCCCCAACTAGGTACGAATCGGACTTAGAATTATTTTCGAAGTGTTATATTTGAATTCGTGAGCAATGGACAACTGAATGACCATTCTTGTGTTAGAGGCGCTATTACATAGGAGAACCATCTGTAATAACTCTTATACTTATGCTTAGAATAATTTCTATTCAATTATTTTTAAAAAGTGAGCCGGGCTCCGGATTCGAACCACAGTTTCCCAGACAACATCCAAGTGTTTGACCACTAGACCACTTTCCGTTTTGTAAGAGGAAGTTAAAACTTGTATATATAGCATTAGTTTTGTAGTTAAACGACAAACTAACTACAATATATCAATCATTTTAAAGTGTTGTTAAGGTGTGTAACTGGTCGCATTTTCATGTCGTACTTGGATAGCATTCCCATTCTTCATTTTGTTAACTAACAGACATATTTCGACGTCGCGACGTTTCGACATCACGCGTCGGTTAGGGGAGGAATGAAACTCCACTAATATGATATAGGATATATAGGCTACACATATTACAGAGTTACACATATTACTTTGGTTTTGAAACTTTTCTTTTAAGTTAAGGGTTCAGGATTTCGATTAATTAAAGAAATATCTATACATTGTTATATGATATCTATGTTATTTATTGTATAAACGAAGTTAAGTCTCCTTCAACCACTTCTCACTGTTATATATTTATCTTTATCTAACCACCGTACGTCAGTGAACTTATTACAGCGTTAACATCAATAGTTTGTGGCAGGGCACTTTGCTTCTAGTATAAATGGTTCATATATACAAAATAAATAATTGAAATTGGTGATGTGCGCATTAACGAAACAATATTTATTTATAACACCTAGTTTGATGAATTATTTCTTTGTAAATGATTGTCAACGTCAACAAGCACAAATTTTGTTGTAGCTTTACAGGTTATGGTGAACGCCTAATGGTGATTATTTCTTTCAATTAATCTTTAAACATAAAAGATATAAAATGTCGAAAAGACATGTGGAGGAATCTTCTAGTGGGCAGCCGCCCATTAAGAAGATTCATTTTGAACCACATCTAATTGGACCAGTATCAACTCTTGAAGAAATGGACATAAAAGTCCTACAGTTTCAGAACAAGAAGTTAGCTCAGGTATGAACATTTATTGCAATTAAACAAGGTGTATTTCATATGTAATTATGTTGGCTTTTCAGAGAATTGAACAGAGATTACGTTGTGAATCTGAGCTACGACAACGCATTGAGCAACTTGAGAAACGACAAACTCAAGATGATGCTGTGCTAAATGTTGTAAATAGATATTGGAATCAACTTAATGAGGATATCAGAATCTTACTTCAACGCTTTGATGCAGAGACTGCTGATGAATCTGAAAATAAAAATGAGAATGAAGCAACAACTTCCTTTCTTATGCAGTTATCTACCTGGGATAAGGAAGAATTGGATGACAAATTGGCTAATAGAGTACAAGTTTCAAAAAGAGCAGTAGCCAAAGTTATCCAAGCATTTGATAGGTTAATGCAAAGAAATGACAAAATTACATTGGCTTTGAAAGGAGAACTAATTGGACAGGACACTCCAAGTATGGATGAAGTCATACGAGAAGCAAATGAACATTTACAAACTGAAAATCGAAATCTTCAAGCATTCCTGACTGCACTTCAAGAGAAGTATCATACAAATAGTTTAAAAATGTCAGAGTTACGTGATTCAGTTGCTGGAAAAGAAACTGAAATTGCAGAACTTAAAAACCAAATTGATGATCTCCAGTATGATTTGGATAAAGTGCGTTCAAGAAATGACAAATTGGAAAATCATCTTGGTGAAGCTATTGAGAAATTAAAACTATATCATCATATGCATGGTGATCCTGAAAAGAGTGGAAATCAAACCCAAACAAAAGTTATCAGCACTGGTGTGTCACAAGCTAAAATAGAAGATATGATGAAGGAAGTTGAAGAATGGAGGGAACTATCAAATAACAGGCTTCAGGAATTAGAAAAATTGCATCAAACCCATAGAGAAACGCTTAAAGAAGTGGAAAAGCTGAAAATGGATGTAAGTATTGAGCATATGTTATATGCTAATTGCTAACCAAGTAACGTTTTAGATTCGCCAACTTCCTGAAAGTGTAATTGTTGAAACAACTGAATATAAATGCCTGCAGTCTCAATTTTCCGTCTTATATAATGAATCAATGCAACTTAAAACTCAATTAGATGATGCTAGACAACAGCTTCAAAGCAGTAAAAATGCGCATTTACGAAATATAGAAATGATGGAGGTGTGTATAAAACTAGTTTACAATTTACGTAGTAATATTTAATTCCCTTTCTGATAGAGTGAAGAATTAATCGCACAGAAAAAACTACGACAAGAAGTAATGCAATTGGAAGATGTACTCGCTCAGCTACGCAAAGAATATGAAATGTTAAGAATTGAATTTGAACAGAATCTTGCTGCAAATGAACAAACTGGACCGATCAATCGCGAAATGAGACATCTAATAACATCTCTGCAAAATAATACACAACAGCTCAAAGGTGAAGTTCTAAGGTATAAACGTAAATACAAGGATGCAAATACAGAAATTGTAAAATGGAGGAAGGAATATGAGGATTTGCAAAGTAAATTTGAACAACAGCAAACTGTTCTTCAAGACACTAAAGATAATATTAAATTGGAATCAGTCAAAGAAGAAGATCGCACCTTAGACACTATTCCGGTGAAGGATGAAGGCTCTTCCACTTCGACAACTGGAATTAAGAAGGAAGAAGAAGATACAGAGCAAACAGAAGAATCTTCCGAGAAACCGCAGGACACTGCAGGTGGTTCTCCAACAGCCAGAAAGGATGTAAAACAAGAAAAAGGTGTTGCAGTAAAGAAGGAACCGACACTTAAATCTGAAAAAGATAATCGCGAGGCGCAAAGAGCAAAGGAGGCAAAAGGCTCCGAAAGCGACATTGTACGCGATCTTCGTGCTCAAATAAAGTATGCACAGTAATAAATATACTTATTATTAGTTAATTACTAATCATTACCTTGTTTTACAGAAAAGCGTTAAATGACCAGAAGGAAATGAAGTTATTGTTAGACATGTACAAAGGAGTTAGTAAAGATCAAAGAGATAAAGTGCAACTAATGGCTGCTGAAAAGAAGCTACGTACTGAACTTGAAGATCTTAAACAACAATTCAAAAAAGTTCAAGAAAGTAAACGAGATGATAGGAAGAAATTGGCTGAAGACGAAGCACTACGAAAAATTAAACAACTAGAGGAGCAGAAGTATGAATTGCAGAAGCAAGTAGCTAATCAAAAACCTCAGGATGGTGGTAATTGGTCTAATCACAACGTTTTGCATCAAATGCGTCCATTTGTGGGTTCTCAAGAAGAAGAAGCTCTTCTGAATGAGATGGAAGTTACCGGCCAGGCTTTTGAAGATATGCAGGAACAAAATTCGCGCTTGATTCAGCAACTACGTGAAAAAGACGACGCTAACTTTAAATTAATGACTGAGCGCATCAAGTCCAATCAATTGCATAAATTGGCACGCGAAGAAAAAGACGTATTAAAAGAACAAGTATCCACTTTAACCACACAAGTTGAAGCAGCTAATATTGTTGTTCGTAAACTGGAAGAGAAGGAGCGCATTTTGCAGAATACGTTGGCAACCGTTGAAAAAGAATTAGCATTGCGTCAGCAAGCAATGGAGATGCATAAAAGAAAAGCCATTGAATCTGCACAAAGTGCGGCAGATCTAAAACTGCATTTAGAAAAGTACCATTCCCAGATGAAGGAAGCGCAGCAAGTTGTTGCTGAGAAGACAAGCTCTTTGGAGGCTGAAGCATATAAAACCAAAAGACTGCAAGAGGAGATAGCCCAACTCAAACGAAAGGCTGAACGTATGAAAAAGATGGAAATATCGGGCACTACTCTCGACGAAGTGATGATGGAGGAAATACGCGAATATAAGGAAACACTGACGTGTCCTTCGTGTAAAGTTAAAAGAAAGGATGCAGTGTTATCCAAATGTTTCCATGTATTTTGCTACGATTGCCTCAAAACCCGATACGAAACGCGGCAACGGAAATGTCCAAAATGCAATTGTGCATTTGGCGCAAACGATTATCATCGTTTATATTTGTCTAATTAATCATATGTGTAATTTAGTCTAGCTACAATTAGTATATAATTAATGCTTCAATCAATATTATGTTTATTCAATTGTCATTGTTTAAATGACGGGCACTTCATATGAGTGCCATTATTTTTAATTTCGAGGTATTTTCTTAGTTGTATCTGTGCGGACGTATTAATGGCAACCTATAATATAAAACTTTCGGCTGAACCTGTGATTGTTGCTGGACCTGCTACGATTAGAATCCTGTAAATATGTTAATTTTCGGGATTCTTCGAAATCGAACTCATTTTATTTGCAGACACTGCCCTCGTGAAATCACGGCTCTACAATATACCGAAGAGTATGAAACATTGATGGCTGGGTTTGATGATGGTGCTATATGCGCAATTCAAAAAGATAAGGCGGCTTACAGTCTATCTGATGATCTGTCGACGGGTACCTTCGTTACGGGGATGAAACATCGACCTATCTCACGAAATTACCCTATCACAAATACATTTGTTTGCACATGTAAGGATTACAAAGTTAACACCACCGGTCATATTAACGCAATCATCTAGATTCGAATGGCGCGTTGAGATTTTGGAATTACAACTTTAAAGAATGTCTATCGACCTCTGAGGAACACAGAAAGACCAATGGCATCACCTTCCATCCCAAGAACAATAAGTTTGTTACTTTTGGCGACAATCACAAAATATATGTCTACGACGAAGATAGTAAACGCCAAGAAAGGGTGCTTGCTGCTAGGTAAGTGTAAAGAAATTATGTATCCCTAAAAAAGTTTGATTTGTTCAAGCGATGAGAAAACACCGAATGGTCACCTTGCTACAGTTACTGCAGCTTGTTATCACCCTAAAAACGTTCACGAATTAATATCTGCTGGGCTGGATAACACTATCCAATTTTGGGATACTCGACAACCCAATGCAGTTCGTTCAATCTCCGGCATTCTTGTGAATGGACCTGGATTAGACTTTATGCCTAGCGGGAAAGAAGTATGAAAGAATGACTTCTCATGAAACTTATTCACATATTACATTTGCAGTTCTTCACTTGCTCACCGGATAGTAAATCTGGACCAACACTACAATTGTGGGACTACGCAAGTGGTACTTCGGTTCAAAAATTCCAGAGCGATAAATTTCATTCTACTCCTGTAAGACATATGATATCGTTCAGTTTTCTTGTTTACTTTGTATCTCATAGCTCAATTGCGGAAAATTTCTTGCAAAATCATTAATTGCGTGTGGCGGTGGTACTCCTGGGTTCTTCCGCATCTTAGACGTGAATAGTAAAAAGGTACATAAAAACGAATTAACTATGCAGCTTTCTTGAATTTCAAGTTTTAGAGTGATGTTCTCATATCGAGTATATCCGGAAGTGTAAAAGCTATAACAATTGGACCGTCACTAGAGGGTCCCTTTCCGGAATTTGCTTTCTACTCCGGAGCAAGAATTTATATAGTTAAACCTGGCGCTGCTAAGGAATAATGTGAACCCCTAATTCCTCGTGTTGGTTCGCGAGAAAATACAAAACTTGAATTAGTTTTATGCAATAATTTTTGCGTATTTCTAATAACCCTATTGTACAAAAGAACTTATTTCCTAACACACAAAAGCAATTTTGATATGATAAACATATTAAACTTACCTATGATACAATAACAATTATTATTCAAATCTAAAAATAAATTTACACTGCGCCTATAGCTTATTTGTTTTCAGTGGCGTATCATATAGTTTATTGTGTATCAACTATAACATATTTGTATCAGAGAGAATATCTGAAATACGCTACTATTTCAACCATACATGGTATATTCAGATTACGGGGGATGATTGTGTAATATATGCTTTCGTAAGTCACGACTGAATAATGTTGAAAAATAGCAGGAAGACACACTCAATATGGTAGTCTTCCATTAATATCTTTTTATATTATCTCATATTTTGTACAATACCAGAATAATTATTATTAATTAGCTTTGAAAGAGATTAACTTTATGCAATATTAATTCAAGCATCTACTATTGTAACTGCATCTTAATTTTTGATTTTTTACATCGTTATAATAATTATCTGAAGAATTCTTAATTTATATTTTCTGTAAGACTAGAATACACACGACAGCCAAACAAATATAAAATGACAATAACCAAAACTTCTGCATGCTGCTTTAATACTTGGTTTAAAGGGATGGATTTCAAGAAAAGTGCAATTCAATTTTGCATAACGATTCCCGTTATGTTAAGTAGCAACTCGAAATGGTACCTTTATGATATGTTATATAAATATTAACTTAGATCATTTATCTCCACTATCTGCATCTCTTCCTTAGTTAAGTTACTATTTATACGTAATTTCATCAATAATAAAATTATTGTTCCAGTGAATTTGGTCCATAATGAAGTTAGATTTGAAGAAATTACGTTTGGCAGTCCGGGTTGGTTTTTAAAAAAATGTATGAGCACTTTGAACCTGAACACTTGTCATTTGTCGAATATTAATAAATAAATGAATAAAAGTTTTACTTCAAAATCGATTTCTTTGTTTGTTTTCTTATACATCCCATTATTCCTGCGGCCTTAAAAATATGCAAAATTTTAAACAATTTTTTGAATACTTTTATTATGGGGATTGTAGTGTAGAGTCACAGCCTTTTGTGGAAATAGTTGAGCACTACATTGTATTGTAAACAGGATTATTGTGTCTCTGTTTGATGTTGAGCTGAGTGAGAGGATGCGTTTTGCCATACTGCTGCTGTTTTTTGTTATTTGTTTTCATCTGAACAAAATTTGTATTTCGAACAACCGGTATAATAGGCGGTCGCCTATTAAATTCACTTTCAACACAACGTTCCTGCACATTTGTCTTACACCCAAAGTTTGAAATTATTGGCGTTTGTTTAATACGTACAGGACTTTTTTCTACCGATACCTCTACACATGAATATCGATTACTAGTCGGATAAGTTTTACAAGTTTTATTTTCAAATTTGCCCCGCAATTCTTTAACATTTTCCCCCGGATCGGAAGAAGTGGGACTTGGTGGCTTTTCGAAATTTGTTGGACTTGATGGAACACTACTTCGTTTGCCATCTACATACTCCGAATTATTTATATTCAACTGTTGAACACGTGGTTCATTATGTTTCGCTTCAAACTCCTTTTTCCGACTTTGTACAATGCCAGCATGAGCTTCCAATTCGGGAAGTTCTTCGCGTTTTATGATACTCTTGCTTAAATTTTCTAAAAAGTTTCTATGTTCCTTTACAGATGAACACTGTGCCGTGCTAATAATGTTTGAACCAATGTTTGATGCGGATCTCGATAATGACGTGTTGCTCTCTGCAACTAACTCCATATTAGAACTTTCAGGAGCGCTAATAGACAGCCTCGAATGAACGTCTCGATCAATGTTGGAATTGGGCGTATTTATGGCACGTGTAATATTGACGTTGCTGGAAGTACTAATACTGGGCTCAACAAGAATCATATTAATAGCCTCAGTGATATTATTATCATTACGATTCATGGGATCTTGAAGTGTTTCCGTTGACGATTTAAATTTATCCTCCTGTTTGGAATTCTCCTCCAGTTTCTGTTTGGTACGCCTCACTGTACCCGGATTCCATGGTATATCTTCCTTATCGTAAGGAAATATACCACTAGTACTACTTTCCGTGAGATCAGTGACTCCGTGGGGCTTGTCATGTACGTTTCTCATATCATACGAACCCCACGAGCTGTTTCGGGAAGGTAGGGTTCGCGTGTCGCCTGATCCCCAGCTGCTATGCCTTGATGGTGCCTCCCGCGTCTCACCCTGGTAACCCAGACCAACAGCACTATCGTACGAGCTCCAAGAACTCTGGCGCGAAGGACAATTCCTCGATACGTCTTCGTTCACTTCGGGTGGTGATATCACAGTGACGCGTTGCTGTTTGCGTTCTTCGCGATCAAATACTCGATCTACGTGATTGGAGAACATATCGCTACTATCTTTGCGCAACGATGCGTTTGTTCGTGGGGGTACTACAGGAACTGTACCAGCAGCGGTTTGTATCATTTCTTCGTCACTAGCACTATTTTTTAAATCACAGTCATTAGTTGTACCATTATATTGTTTATCGTATGCCATGGCGCTCAACTCTCCCGGATCCCACGTCTCTGTTTTCGGACTTGTTAATTTGGCATGTATCTCATTATTAGAGGAACTATCTACCTCGGGATTGTTAGTTATGTGATTATGATTAGTAGAATGTTCGAATTGGGGCAGCAAGTTTAAAACCAACTTCTTCTTGTCCGCCTTCTTTGCTTCCAATTCATTAATTCTCTCCTTAACAGATGGATGATCCGCATTGCGATTCGGTATGTGCATAATTTGATTCGGTGACACACTGTACGATTCACCATTATCACAAGGCAAAAGAACATTTCTACCCGAATCCTTCAAGTCTTTCAATTGGCATTTCCGCGTATCCTTACCCTGGGGCAATTCGCATGACGCGCTATTTTGATTGAGATTCTCAAGTGATCGAAAAACCGGGGCTACCTTTGCATCCGTCAGTAACGTGTTTGAGACGGTTACATTACCGGGTGACCATGACTTTGGTCGAGTCCCGAGCTGCCGCAAGTCCTGCCCCGACATTGTTGTTTGCAATATATTGCTGGGCATTGTCTTAACAATTGGCGTAGGCTGGCTACCAGCTAATATTACTTCGTTTTTTGCCACTAGACCGGGTGACATTAAGTTAGTTTCGGATTTTGATAGTTTCTCTTTATTCTTCATCGCGTCAAGAATGCCTTGATAAGTTTCCAATTGCGAGAGAAAACTCGTATTTGGTTTAATACAATTACGCTTCTGTTTAACATGTTCCATTGCCTGGGCAAAATTCCAGTTGTACGCTTTCATTGCATACGCGATTACAACGGACGCTGATCTACTTATGCCCATTTTGCAGTGCACTAAAACTTTAGAACCTTGTCGCTTCGCTTTCGATATATACTTGAACGTATCATCCCAATGCTTTAGCAAGTCAGTTTTCTCATCGTCGTATACGCGTATATTGAGATAGTCAAAAGTGCCGGGGAAAAAATTGTCAATTTCACGAGTCACATTTAAAATATGCCCAACGCCATTCCGCTGCAACTCCTCGTAGTTGGACGCGTTCCATTCGGAGCCCAAATAGACGTGTTCGAAGATCTCCGTTGGCGCGTCCATTTGACCCAGAATCATCAGCATCTCCTGATCAATAAAACTCTTGTACTCCGTCAAATCCATATCGAAGTCCTCCTCAAGTCGACTTCGAATATATTTACTGGTAACTTCGTCGAGATCCACGCTCATCATAATCTCTTTGAGCGTCGATTTGATCACCTGCTCGGTCTCCTGTCGCTCCGTGGGCTTTGTGCGCGCCGAGTCCGGCGAAGGTGGTCGTCGCGATTCCAAATTGTCCATCGCGTTCCACTCATTGAGGCAGGATCGATCAGATTTGATGCGTTCCTCATAATAATTTACCCACGAGTGACTTAAGCCACCTTGAAAATAGTTTTGCTCCCGCGCCTTTGAGCTGACTTTATGCAAAGTCTGCAACGCTGACCTGTAGCAAGAAAAAACAAGGCATTAGAATCCAATTGATGCATCTCTCTACGTAAAGTAATATGAATCAAAAAATGCGCAACTCTATGATGTAACTAATATCAAGGACGAAAGAAGTAGAAGAAAGACTAAAAATGAAATTGCATGCGTTGTGAATTGAGCAATTGCAAAAGCAGCGAATTAAATACTAACTTTGCCCACGTCTTTCTTACGAGTGCGCACGCTATATATAACTATAGCATTTATGTATAATCAATTACAATTGTTAATATCGGCGGATTAGTTGGAAACTTGTTATGCAACTTGAAATTATGGTACTTGACATTAATTAATAAATACTCTGCGGCCAAACGAAACATGAATTAACACCTGTCAGATTTCCATGCAAAGTATGAAGATCTTCTATTGACAACCATTATAGTACTGAATTATCTTTAGTCGCTGCGACGAAAGATTACAGTATATCGTTTGCCACTGCGTTCGAACACTTAAATCTGGTCTTCCGCAAAGTATGAAGAGTAGACAAAGTAATAACGTGAACGTAAAACGTTTGTAAATTGTGTTAGTGTTGCCGCTTTATTCGGATCCTGGCTTCATCAAGTCTGACCATTAACTCAGCCTCTTCGAATCCACCAACACGTCACTTCTCCTTATAATGGAATTGTGCACGCCACACCGCGCACAGATCAATCAATCAAAATTCAACTTTGGATATAATCACGAATATTTCGGCGATTAAAGGAACGCACGCTCAACTGCCGCACATACGCGCAACTCTACCGCTGATAATTCCAGAGATTAAATACTGTGAGGGCGGAAGCCAAATTCAGCGAATCGTTCGAAGAATACTCTCAAATCAAAACACTATTATGCAGTTTATTATCACCACTGTCCAATCGAATGATAATCGCATAATGGATAGAGATGTATCAATGAATTCAAAGCAGTAATCCACTCGCTTTGAAAATCGATGTGGTCACTGTCGCTCGTCGTTTACAACTAAGACGATTGCCTTCTGCTTGTGCAAATTATGGAAAAACTTGCGATATAATGATGTGGAGAGTGGGTATTAAAACGGAATTCATCTACATATATAAAATTCATATTTGTTGCGCTCCACGCGGTCAGTGCGTTATCGGAAACACTCAACAATGGCCCAACAATCGCAACTACAACTTAATCCCCAACCAAAAATGCAATTTCTACGCATGGAAATAATGAAAAGTAAAAGTATTTCAGTGATCGGATAGATTTCAAGTCGGAATTAATTCTAATTAACGATTTGTAGCACTTGGTTTAGTGGCAATCGCGTTGAAACGCATTGAAACAGGACAACCTGTTTGAATTGAATGTGTGCGACTCCTTTTTTAGTCATTCGCACGTGGGCAAGCCAATTCGAAATAACAATTTAATTTCAAAAACGCGGCGGTTCTCATTCCGCTGCCAAAAGAAGTATCTCTGCAAGATCTGCGCAAGTTTTTCCTTTCGGCGCAACCCAAATCCCCGTCAAATTCGTACACCGTTAATTACAAATCGTTATTAATTTGGAGTAGGCATTAGCCGCGCGCGTGCAAAATACAAAGGCGCAAATCAGATAAGTATCCAATCGTCGTGTATCCTTTAAAATTTGTTGGCAACTCCATCGCCAACGCCATATATAGAAACATCGGTACTTTTGAATGCCAAATATGAAGTGAACGAAAGAATGCAGTACGAAAAACACTGCCGATACATGTTCGGTACACAGAAGAGGAGCGCCGTGCCATTAAAAAAACGTTGTTCATTGACATTGTTTTATTTGACAGTGCGCGCGCGCGCGCGCCCGTTCATGTTACGCTGCTCTGCATTTAAATTATAATACGCTTATTGTCAATAATATTGCATGCTGCACGCTAAAATGCGCGCTTGACGTCTTTCTTTTCGCTTGCAGACCAATAAATACAAATAATAATAATAATAGGTGACATTCCGCATGAAAGACACACGTGGGACTACAAAACAATCCCGGCAGAATCGGATAAGCCATAAATACTTGTTCGCGCAATTGTGTGCCGAAGTCGAATTCAAAGCGGCCGAACAACACGTTTACCGCGAGCGTTGCATTGCGCACTTTGCGTAAAGTAATTCCGTCTTGTCTTATTTGCAAGCTCACTGATTCATTGCGCGCGCACGGAAATTATACGCGACACAGTGTCCAAATCGAAGCGAGCAATTCGAGGCCGTCTGCCTAAATCATTCATTCGCGCCATCATAACTGTGCCAGCGACCAATTATTTCGAAAATCATTAGACCAATGTCCGCGATTAAAAACCTTAACCAGATCTCTCAATGAATTTATATCCCACACTCGCCATCAGACGACAAATTTATGTGCCATCGCGAGCGAGCGCACCAACCTAAAATAGCGCGCTAATGAGTTATCAAACGATTTCTCTCTTAAGCTTTGAAAAATGCACACACATGTTGTTCGTGTGCGCCTTCGCATACATATATAGGCAGTTTTGAAGAGAGCGCGCGCGCGCGCGCGCAACTTGACGAACGTCTAAAATAAGCGTCGCGACGCACACCATGTTCCAATGGTAAGGCGGCGGCAAGTAATTTTGGTGCGTCGTACGCCCCTCTCTACCACGTACACTCGCGACGGCGCGAACTAAATGTTGTATTGGGGCACCAAACAATCCACTTTGCTGCTACCGTTGCCATTTATGGAGCTCAATAGCAAGCAAGCAAGCAAACCAACTCTGGCTACCCAATAACTCATCAACCTTCATATACACAGCTTCCAAAATTTTGTTCTACATTTTTTCGTATGTGTGTGATGGACAGGCGGATGTTTCATATACGTTAGCACCTAGTGTCGGGCTAATGTTTGATAGATGCGCTGATAAAATAAGAATAAATTAATCTCAAAACATGTTGGCTGACTAAATTTGGTTGCCTTTGTTTACTATTGGCAAAGGCTTCGCGCGTCGCGTTGTATGACGTGTTGTTAAACTGTTTCAACGACCCCATTATTAGAAATTGCTTCGTATGATGAGGCTAGCGCCTCGCGGCAAATGTGCAAGAATAGCAAATGAATATCGTGCACGCGTTGTTTCTTCATGTTGCTAAATGCAAATAGAATGAGCTCGCGCGCATTCATCTCGTCATCATTTGCTCGGAGAAGATCTCCTCCCGAAATGCATGTGCATATCCGTTGTGGAAAAACGAATCATCTAAATTTAAGTCAAGGTAAATAAACATTAGGTAGTAGACGTTGAGAAGGAGTGCGTTATTCTTCGCCACACACGCGATGCCAAATATTTTACTAGGTCGACTGATACGATGTACTCGTGCAGCATATTAAAATATGCAGCTCAATCGTAATATCCATACATTTTGTAATCAACTAGCAAATAATTACCGAACACGATGGATTTCATCTTAACCCAATTTCGCTTCGAGCTATAATACGGTTAACGTACAACTGAAACACTTAAAAAGTTTTACGAGATGTATTTTCGTTGTTGAAAACACAAAGTTTTCAAGTCGCAGCAGTCAAAATATACAGAAAGCGGAAGTAATCAATGGGCTAATAATGTTCTTACTGACATTCGGCGCGCTTGCTGCACGTAGGTGCAAGAAAAATAAATCTGCAACTGGATATCCTTCGTAAACGAGTTTCCAACTTTGAGATTTTCGTAATTATCGTAAACGCATGTGCAGCACTTGCTGATCGCACGGGCAGCAGTGCGAACAGCCTGATGCGCAATCAGACGTAAAACAGCTTCAAATTAATTGATTTATAGAATTATGCAAATGATAACGACGTTCGCACGGCAATTTGGCGAATCGCGCAATGCGCATCGTCACGTCTTATCCGGGTGGAATAATATTGTGTGTAAAATAACGCCTATAAAAGAATAAGAATCAAATTGCAACGCTATCCAGGATATGCATCTTAACGTCCCGATGATTTTGCATCATAAGACAAAGTTCCCACGTCGCATTACACGCGATAAGCATATGAAAGAAAGCACATGAGAACAAAGCGGGAGAAAATGTTATGAAAACAGACTAAATTGTTCGCGTATTAATAAAAATTATAACGCAATGCTAAACTATTACTACTGCTGCTGCTGCTGCTGCTGCAAGCGTCGCAAGTGGCGTTTAAACTAATCATAAAAGCCAGAATGCAATTAAACGCTGAAATATGTGGGGTTTCAATTCGAAAGGGATTCGATTGAAACACAAAGTTAATCTAAAGTTTAATTAAAAATCAAGACAACGTCTTGGGTTGATTGCTTACCACATGGCTTGAACGGAGACCGGTTTAAAGATGTGATGGCGCCCACACACCGTCACTCCAAACCCCCTGGAAACAAAACGAAGAAAACGAAAATTAGCGTTCAGTTTCAATTGAATGAAAGTGGTTGTTAGATCGTTCTCTAGCCGCGCGCACACATTCTATTTTCAAGCGGACAAATGGCCGGTTCTAGGTTCGTTCGTACTCTCTCCTTCTCCAGGAATAAATTTGCAAACTTTGATTTGTTTCTTTAGCGGTATGCATTTGAACTAATTTTCCAATTCAATTTAGTCTTCCACTCCAACTTAAATCATAGTTGTCTAAACCCAAGAACCACTTTTATTTGAATTATAGTTGGGTTAATTTAATATTTCAACTCAATTTAGATAGAAGGATCATGACTTACTTCTACAAAAATAAATGCAAGTATGAATCCGATCAAGTCTTCAAAAATAAATCACGTCTATTACTAGAAGATAAAAATTACGCGTGCAGCACTTTTTGCAAGTTTCATTTGCACTGAAGTGACTAAATGATATTTATAGAAGGTGCCAAGTACTTCAAACACAGTTGTTACAATTTGCCTTTCGGGATCGAGCTAGCCGATCGTTTAAATAGATCGACGGCACCTTCTGTGAAGTCAATAGCAATGGGAAAAATCCGTCCAATGTAAACAAAATAAAGTTTTTAACTCCTAGTGTCAAGGTTGGCGCACTGAATTTTTTGCATGCTTGGAAACGCGTCGAACACGCGTTCGTACATATTCGCAGTGAAATTTCCCAGTCGATCATATATAAAGAGCGGCACGCGGCATGCTTGGAGGCTGTTGTCGAAATTATTTTTAGCGTTTCACAACAATTTCGTGATGCGCAGCCGTTAGTGTTAAGCGTTGAACGTTGTTTCAATGTTGCATGAGGCCAGGATGATGATGCGTGCATCGAACGTATACATACATGGGCCGCAGCAGGCCGCTCCATTTGTCCGCTTGATCTACTAAGCACAGCTGAAAAAATTACGAGCTTATGCGCGATTTTTACAAGTTCAACAAAAACATGATTAATCGCTCGTGTTCGCGCTCATCGCCCAATATATTTCCTAAACACGCGCACTTGGCTTGAACTTGGACTGTTTAGTGCAGTGCTTCCCAAAGTGTGCGATATCACCGCCTGGGGAGACGCTACAACTCCTCTAAAGGGTGGCAGTAAACTTATTTCAACGCATGAGGGCAATATATAAAAATAAAAAGTCTCAACTATATATTCTCCTAGATGGGGGGCGGTAGCTAACTTAGATTGAGGAACCACTGCTTCAGTGCACTACTTCAAAGAGAAAATAAACAACAACAAGACTTACCCATCACCGTCTAGTGTGATCGCTGTGTCTGCTAAGACTTTGAGCACTAAGCCGACTGTGGTCTCCTCATTGCAGTCGATGCCCAGCAGACAGGACTCTTCAGCACGCGTGCCCATCCTCGAAACGACCACCAAGTAGCGCGTTCGCATCGGGTGCACGCTCTCCAACTTTACCGCCTGCAACACACCACATCAAATGATTAGAGAATGGCTTGTGAGTTAATTGCGCCTTGTGCCTTGACACACACGCGAATCAGCGAATAATTTTGGGTTATCCAAACAGCACCCAATCGTAATTAATTACGTACAAGCAACTTGACGTCTCGACACCATTATCGTATTGAGCGCTGTGTGTTGATGGCGCAATTATTTCGTATAATATGACCAATAACTTGTACCGTTAATGACTTAATCGTGTCACAGCTATACGATGCGCATATAATGCGCAGAAGAAGAAAAAATCGATTTTATTGACGGCACTCGCGCGAGTCATCGAGCGATTGCAACACACAACAAGTGTTATAATCATGTGAATTCGCCAGTGATGCGCGCAAAAAGAATTCTTCGCATTAATGAGCCTTTATAGCTCGCTCTCGCGCGTATTGCTCGAAAGGTCATCGCAACCTAAATTACCTTTCTAATTTATTAACTCGCATACAAACCGCGCGCGCTCAGCACGTTATTCCATTTCATTATTATCATCGTCAATGCAAAAACGCGCCTTGCTCTGCGAACGCGCAAACTTTGCAAAGCGACTGAATGTCATACGATGTGCTTGATGTGCAGCCTCTTCTTCAATTGCAAACACTCGTTCCAACTGAACACTAACCAAGATCCATCCGAGTCGCACGACTTTGAATTAATGCGAACTGCCGCGCCGCCGTCTCGTGCATGTTTCAAGGGGATTTTCATCCATGCGCGCTGAATTTCATAAACGCAATCGGCGCGCACTCCTCCGACGATTGCCATTCCCGAACAAACAACAATCGCTAGCTGAAGATGACATTTACATAAAAGGTCGCTCGCACCGTATTAAGTAATTTTGCTCATCCGCTCGATTAGAATGATATGGTGTACAAAATGCGAAGCAGCAGTAATAACAACAACAACAATACGATTAATTCTATTCGCTCTCGCATAATAATCATCCATTCAAAAAGCGCTCCAAACACAACAAGCACAGAATTATGCTTTTGTGCGAAGTGATTGAACTAGGTCAGGTAAATTATTGCGCAATTGTAATGAGGTAAGAAAGCACACGAACAACAAACACTGCCACAAGACATATCTTGAGGATAGGCATGAAATACGTAAATTTATACACTATCAATAGACCAGATAGATATTCGTCTATCGAATGAAATCCAACTATTACGTGAACATTGCGTACGACGAGTGTAATCCGTGTAATTCGAGAACAACCAGGAAGCCGTTCAATTTCTTCTTCGTGCAGCGAAGCATTAAAAAGTTATGATGTGAAGAAAATTAAAATGAATTAATAAGTACCGTAGATTTTCGTTTATAACGCCGATAAAATCTCTGAACGTCGCTTAACAATTATCATCTGTAATTGCCTATTCATCTATACCATTCAATTAACTTTTGGTCATTAAATTTTGCCAAGTTCCGTACTTTTACGACCACGAGATTAGCGACAGTTGCAAGTGCAAATACAAGCAAGCATTATTATCCAGCAAATCGGTGGATTTCGATTATTATCTTTAGTAATTATCAGCCGATTATACACGCAACTGTCAATTTTCCAATTTAGGCGCGAAATGCATACGCATTTGATTCGCGCATGTTGAAAATAAACGCGCTACCGTTATTTCAAGCCACAATGCGTATAATATCTACACACGCGCAAAAATCATTAATAGTATATTACTGGTAGTGACAGAATCGTTGACTTGCAATCGACGTGCGCGCGCTCGCGCATTTATTTTTAAATGTCTGGCCGCTATCCAAAATATACAAATAAACCACGACGTCGTTGCTCCGTTGTCTTGGCGCAGCTATAAAGAATAATCGGTGGTGGTATTGCTGCTGCTGCTGCTGCTGCTGCTGCTGCTGCACATGCTAAAATCGACCATAAATGGCAATGCGTCTTGCGTTCTTCCAAAAACAGTAAAATCTTTCTTGCTCAACACAATGTTGCTAAATATACGCACGCATCGAACCAATTTATGCTCTTTACCTTCCTATATTTTCGGCGTAAAGTCTCAATAAAGCGAGACAGGTACACGGCGTTAAATTAAAGTACTTAGTAATAAAGTATTTCAAAAGACTTCCCAGGCAACCAAAACAGACGCTTGCAATAAATAATTCAGCAAGTACATTTACCTTAATGAATGTAATGTAGCATTATAAATATTCAAGTGTCTATTATTAGCATCGAAGGTGTACTACAACGCCAACACTTCTTGATAAGCCTGCATTAAAATAGTAACAACCAATCTTAATATAAATATAATCAAAAAAGCCCGCCAACTGAAAATTGGCATTGTGCATTCGTCTCGACCGACTCTCAGTCTAGAGTGCTTTTTACGATTGTATGTATCAATAATGATTTTTGATACAATCATTTATGAATAGATTACCTGCCTGATTTTTTATGAACTCGAGTTCAAGTAATAACTACACTACATGCATGTGTGTGCGGCAGAGAAACAATAATAGAAAGTTGCGAGACGCGATGATACACTCCATAGATAGAAAATCCGTTTGAAATGTGCATTTAGCGCTTACGAGACGTCTAAATGTCAAGTTCAAGCCGCGATTTGATGTACTAAATGCTGGACTAATTAGACAGCTAGCCATTCAATATGCACGTTTCGATTAAAACGCACCTCTCGTTCTTATTATAATATCGCCGTTTAGTATTTAATATTTGATCTTTTAATCATTCGAGAACTCCTTTGAATATGCGTATCTACAACGTTTTAATAGAGTCATTTTTATTGATTATGTTAATTTCCTACAACGCGACTAATTATGGCTGATATTAAAACACACGTACGTTATTAATTTAATATATGCGCAGCATCATAAATGAAATATATTAGAAAACCGGATGCACACGTGCATATATAATAGGCAAACACACATCTAACGGGATCTTTATTTATTTTACTCTTTTATCAATGGCTTCAATCTAATAGATAGTATTAGCTGACTCGTCCCAAGCCTCGCATACGCAAATAAATCCAAGCTCATACGCGCGCATTAGCAATTTTCGCAACAACAACAAAAAAGAATTCGTAATCCTCTTCTTCGTATCCAGATGACAAATTCTTTACACGAAACTTGCGCTATCTTAGAAATTTTAAATTTCTTAAGAACACAAATAAATAGCGCAATATACGCGTGTAATAAAAATCAAAAGGATAATAAGTAATCAACTTCATAATTAACTACTACTAGGTGGATAATAAATAAAATTTGCATTTAAATATTATTTATGTGTGAGTAAGCACGTTGCATATACGATGCAAGTCTAAAAGCAAGTTATACACTCTTTGCAAATAAACTGCAAAGGTGCGAAAAAAAAAGAAGAAGCAAAAAATGATTAATAAAGAGGTGCGAAATAATAATCAACTATAATCATCGATTTTTGATAATAATTATCACCGAAAGGAATTTAAAGTAGAGGTGTGAAAAATCACACCTCACGCACACATTTTATCTAAGTAGATGTTGCCCGATAAAATACCTCAATGAAGAAAACTCACGCATTAGCAAACTCGTTACAAGTTCTTTGATAATATGTGAATGAATGATACGTTTCGTCTGTAAAATGCCAATTTTAATCATTCCTTTCGCATAAAATATTACTTATACCGTCTGATAAAATAATGCAATCAATTTGTTCACGGTGCGCGCGAAACAATGCACATTTCTAATTTGATAATCGACAAGCGCGCACACGAATTACGAACGTGAAAACCGATTGATACGAAATAATAAATCGCCTCCTGCGCGCCGAGTTCGTGCAATTATTTCAAAATAATACTTTCACTTTTCGTATGTTGTTCGATATACCAGCAAACTGCAAATTGTTAATGGATAAGCATTCATCAGCGCGCGCGCGCTCTCATAAAATCGACGGGCTTCATAGTAGTATTAAATTCATATTTTCAAAACATTCCACTCACTTGAATAATAATAACTTGTTCGTTAATTAAGTGCAATAGATGAATGGCATCAATGACTTGACTCGCCGCTGCAAGTCTTACATAACGTCGTCAATTTACAAAACATCAAAACTAACAAGTTCAGCGACATGCAAGCGCGCTTATCACACGAGACCCACTGCGGATGATAATGATGGCACGTAATTAATGTATGCATTCCGTTCAATTTTTGATCAATGTCCAAACGCATAGCGCACAACGCAATATGCACTCAACGCTCATACGGCACGTGCGCATAAATAAAATCCATAACAAATTGTCGACAATGTCATGTTCCTGTTGTTGCTGCCTAGTACTTTTGTGTCTTTCGAGCTGTTTCGACAGCTTGTTTAAGTGCGCAAACGGAACGTGACGGCCAGTAATATGTATTCTCGTTCGCTGCGTTTTCATTTGGCTTTCTTGTCATGGAAATAAATGCACACATAACCATTGCAAAATGTGGCAATAAATTTAATGCAAAATTGCAATAGAATTCATTTATAATGCCTTTTTAATAACGGCATATAACCTATTAAAATTTAACGCATATTTTAGGAAAATCAAATTTCGTCAATAATACTTTAAGTGGTTTTCTTCCTTAATAATTTGCGTTTTTGAGTTGAAACAAATTGAAAAAGATACATAACTCACCATTTTGAGTGTTTCTTCTGGTCGCAGCAAGTAGAACATAGACTGCAGATGCTTTTGTATATTGGATCCAACGCCAGATCGCCGGTTCGATTTCTGCGCCTCGGAGGCGGCGGGCAGAACAAGCGCAGTGCCTTTGCCGGCAAAGTAGCACTCGCTGAGGCTGAAACAAAAACTTTCAGTTAGCCAACGTATTTGCAAATAACACACTGCACTGTAAAATTCCGCGTAACAAGCAAGAGAAAAGCAAAAAAAAGAGAAAAAGTTCGCTGCCACCATGCAGTCGGTTATTAACAGCATGCAGCACAACACCTGAACGAAATCGCCGCGCGTCGTATGCAAGTAGATGCATGAAACAATTCTAATTATAATCATTTTTCAGGTTCGCGCGCCGCGTTCTTCAGCAACAATTTGAGTAACGACTACCATTAACCGCGCATTTTTTACCCGCCAATAATACACCAATTGGCATTGCATGCATTCGCTCGCTCGCTTCTTGCTTGGTCGCCACTCGCAGGGTTGAGAGACAGACACGCTGGCCGCTAATCCGCAGTTGCAAGAAATAATTATTTCCTTCTTGCGCGCCGTAATTGCGCTATTCATAAGCACTACAAACTGCAGATAATAGCACACTACGTCTCAACTTCACTCGGCGTGCTGCTTCAGCGTGTGCTCCAATAAAATTATATTGCGCGCATTGCAAATGATAATTACATCAGCGAATTACTTTCTTCATACTTCATCGAGGCGAGCTGCCCGCCACATTTAAAAATCACTCGCACGCACTCCCAACACCAGTGCAAATCGAGAATACAACAATGAAACACGTGAGATATGCACGAAATCGTTGTCGTGAAAGTTGACAATCGTCAATTCGCCGGCATGCTTATCAGGAATGATCATCAGCGCTGATATTATCAGACCGAATGCATCGCACAATCGAATCGCAGACACAGCAAGCAAGCAAGCAAGCAAGCAAGTGCTACCTTTTGCAATCATCAACATTGACAGCGAAATCTGGCGTGACACGAAATCGAATTGTTGAATCCAAAGTGCAGCAGGCCGTCGTTCGTTCCACGACTATCGACCACAAAGAGGCAATTCCATCATGATATAGCGATTCATTCCGGTCGGTGGCAGCGGCGGCGGCGACAATGACCTGCCCAGTGTCGCAATCAATATTGCTCAACGATCGAGAGAGGATCGCCGTTTTGCCGGCTGGTGGTGGTGGCGGCGGCGGCGCGCACCAAAGTTCAAACGCAATGTTACGCACGTAGCGTACAATATTTACCAAATGCCATGCACTCGTTTCAAAACAAACGAAACAAAAAAAAAAACACCAAACAACAACAACAGTAGCAATAATAATAAATGCGTACGAGTTGAAGAGCGCGCACGGCGCACAAACCAAAATTATGCGGTGATATAATGCACGCTATTTGCGGACGCACTGACGCGCATCGAAATGTCCAAGAAATCCACTTGCCGCCAGTAATCGTCGTCGGATGTATGCGTGCAATGAACTAATGCTCGTCGCAAACGTATGCAGAAGCTTCGGCCCCGCTAGAAATAAAATTCGCGCAATTCCACGGCCGCACACAACTCAATTACTCTCTTCTGCAATGAAAAGTCGCGTAGGACGCGCGCGCGCTCGCGACGAGCAGCGGGCAGGCAAAGTCGCAATGTGCTTAGCGATCAACAGGCCGGAGACGACTACTTACAAACTGCCCAACCGGCTGAGTGCAAATGACTAAACTCATGCGCGCAAGCATATGAGATTCCGCACAACACACTCACTCATCCACACACGTACACGATTAGTTTAGTTTTAGTTTTGCTATGATTTTATACAAAACGACGTAATGCGAACGTCATACTGCCAGAAGCGACAACTACTACTCGGTAGCGGACAGTGAGTGTTAAGTCAAGTGCGCACCAAACTAGTATGCGGGAGGAGACTAAATACGTGTCGAGTGTGTATGCATGCATGTATAGTTTCTATGAATTGCATGATTGCTAAATGATTACAACAACGATTTATTCACACTGGTACTACCATTCGCAAGTGCACTTGAAACGCGCCAGCAATACAGTAATCATATTGTATGCGCGATTTTAGAAAAAAGAAAACAAGTGAATATGTACTCATGGTATCCTCGCGTCCATGATAACAACATCATTTGATACAATCGCCAATGACAAATGTGCCGCAGTGCACCAAAAGGATAATATGTGTGTTTCTATTACAAACGGATAGATTACGCGCGCTCGTGTTCGTATCACATTGCGACGATGGTGATGCATTTGTCATCTGAAATTTGAAACGCAGCGTATAGTGGAGGATATACCTTATCGCGCAATTGCTTTTTAATATCGTCATAATACGCGGCAATCGATGGAAATGTTTAATTCATTTGTAGACTTTTTATAAACATCATTTGATAAGCAATTTCCAATTGAAATTGAAATGCGTAATTTCTGAATTACCAGTAATTTAATTAATTAATGGTCTTATTCGCTTGGTAACATATTTCTAGACATTTTAAATTCCACATTTAAATAAAAACCATTTAATTTAAAAAATTGGAATTCCCTAAACTTTTTCCACGCAATAAAATTGAACTGCTTCAATTCCAACCATTTACTGGTTGACGATTAATTTCTCTATTGAATTTTACGCACATTCAATGTGTTGTCGATTTATACGATTTACCAAGAAGCTTTTATCTTTAGTGTAAATCGAGGGATTGGTGTAGGTACGCGTTAAACAAAAAGAAAATACACTCAGTTTTGAGTATGTATCATAAACAATAAATAAATCTACAAATAGCTGTAGCTAAATATATTTTGCAATATTGACCTATAATAAAAGTTCCAAATACGGCGCATCGAAAATTGAACTTTAGGCCAACGATGAACATATTAGAAACGCAAATAGACGACGGTGATTGCGCACAAATGAGGCACGCGTGGGCCGAAATTGCAAGTAAATAACCGTTGAGCCTACACACGCGCCGCGCCGCAAACACAAACGGACTTAAATTTGGCTATGGATTTTACGACAAGCCAGCCAACCAACCAACCACCAACTAATAACCTATGGATAAATAAATGTCTTTCAAAGCCAACAATCATTTTGTTGCCACATTTGCTATCATTATTCGCAAGCACACACACGCAACGCACGCGTTATCTTAATGCCAAGTGACAGAAAGGCAACTAATGAGGAACAAGAACGAATCATAATAATAAATAAGTGCCATTAAACGTTCGCAATTATTACGTGTGCGCGGACGAAACTTATGCGGTGCGTTTATCAACCGGTAGAAAGTCGTCGGTGAACTAACTATAATATAAAGATCAACAACAAAAATGAAATCCCAACACACATACGCACACACCTCGTCAACTGCACATAATTATCAGGCGTTTTAATGAAACGAAACGAAACGAAATGAAAAGTGAATAAGGCGAAACCGCTATCAAAACTTCCAATCAAATTATTAATTAACTACTTCCGCTATTTTCTCTATCCACGCAAAAAAAATAATACGTTTAATTGCTCGAGATTGTACGAAATGTTGTTTTAGTTTCTCTCCGTGAGTCCGGCGTGAAAAGTGCGCATTTCTAATGCACTATTATATCACTCAAGTTTGGTATTTATGTACGTGATTCCCGTTATCCGCATTTAATTAATGCTCATCGCGTTACAGCTGATTAGAAACTAATGCATTCACCAATATCTAATAGCAATTTGCAGCATTCAGACCTTAACGTAATGAAAATGTCGATTTTCCAGTGAATTGACATCGCGCTGATAACGCGCACTAAAAGTGGCAATTCGTTTTTTAAAACTCAAACAAGTCTTTTTTTTTAATCAATAACACGCAAAACAACATTTAATAGCAACATTTGCAAAGCGCATGCAATATTATTAAACAAGTTCCTCGTACAATTTTGTTTAGCATTCGTTCGCCAAATAAAGATTTACCATTCAACGTCAAGTAGTAAAAAATAAGTATAAGTAAACAATGTGCGCCCGCCTATAAATCACGTGTTCTTTATATTCATAATATTTCCTATTATTCCGCGTGATAATTACCAACATCATGCAAACGTACCAAATGCGAGTTAATGAATTCATTAATATTCAAATTATATTCACGCCACAAAAGCACTTTGTTCGTTTGTACGCAACGAAACATGTTTGTCATGATGATGGTACAGGCATGCAAAACATACAGATAATAATAACAATAAGTTACCACCTACATACATACATACATATTGCATGTATTAGCAATGCATCCAAAAACGCATTCAGCTTTCTCTCCACAAACAACACCAAGCCGAAGAAGAAGAAGAAGCAGGAGCAGCAGCAGTAATCGCAGATGCACAAATCATAGGAACAATGTTTCCAAGCACCATATTTGTTCCTTCCAATCAAAATCTACACCATCGACAACACATTGCACTCCACAATGGCAACAACAACAACTAGAATTTAATTGACACACTCAACCGCCATGAAGTGATGAAGATGAAGTAGAATACGAAAGAAGAGCGTTTGTATGCTACACCTTGACTTAATATTAATCGAGAACACTAGATTTGAATTATGCACTCATTCTTCTTTGTTCGTCTCGGCGCTCTCAGCACAAAGCAGAAGAAAAATGACGCTCGTAAGAAATGGATGCACCTTGAGTGGATGTCAATGTGCAACTAACTACCTTTTAGCCGATTGGCCACCCTTCCTCGCGTATCTACCATGCATGCTACATATTTACGTAATAATAGCACACACAAGTTGGGAATTTCTACCTTGTTTTCTGCGTAAATCAACAATAGCCATCGCGGCAGCAGCTAGCTCGCAAGCAACTCGCAGTTTAGCGAAGGTAATAATAATATAACGATGAAGCGATTGCGAACACAAAGAACCTGGAAGTTCGTTCTCTCTTCGGCCAAGGCTGCTCCACCAGCCAGCCAACTTCGCATGCAATGTTTTGATCGAATGCGTATCGCGTAATACAGTGTATATGCCCGTGTTTCAATTGATACAAAGCACAACTTTTGTATTTTCCCGCATTTACAACAGCGCAAAATTACTTCCAACAAACACAACCTATTATTAAAGGCGCATTCAGCAACTGTTCATCACATTTTACCACCGAGTTTAAATAAATTTTCAGCATATGCTGCTTGCCAATTAGTAACTAATAGAAATGTACTAAAAATTAAAAATTAATACTACGCCAACTGCCTACCTTTCCTACTTTTACCGACACTGTATGTATAATCAAGATAAGCCGATCGGAAACTACAGTCTATCATGCACACAACTCGCTATAATAGGCGCATGGTACGATTAGGGCTTGAAACACGCAAAGGGTTGAAATGCCAAAACGGCACACGATACGTAATGACGTCTATACTAATAATGAAACAAACGGTGGAAAATCCTAGGCCGTTGCCCCCCTGCAATAGTTACATTATGCATGCATCGTTCAAAAAGTAATAAAATTTAATGTTTTGTTATAAAAATAAAGTTAATTTACAGCGGCGAGTAAAAACGCGATACTTAAGCGGCAATTATTTAAAATGGAAATTGAAAGAAAATTGCAACCTCTGCATATTCATCGCGCGCTCGTTAAGCATGGATTATTCAAAAAACCTTGAAACAATTCGAAAAAGTAAGTCGGTTAGGCCAAGCAGCACTTTAGTCGCGCATAAAATCTAAATAAATAAAATTTGCGAATATTTTCTCGCGCACAAAATGGAGCAAACGAGTGATTTTGAATGTCATGCATAACTAGACTAACTGACTGGGCTGAGGATAATGCATCGCGCCTTAAAACACTTAGTTATTGATAATTTCACTTTTATATAAAGTACAACTTTCACATTTCAATTTCCTTCGATTCCCATAATCGTCGAGTTTATTGTACTTCTCTTCGCGAGCGACGAGCCTCTCTCGCGCACACCTTTGGCAAGGTTACGAAGATCATTGTCAAATTTTTAAGACTTAACGTCTTGTAGCGTGTCATTTTAAACGAATGTATGCATTATTCAAATCGCGCGCCTAGTCAACGGACTGTAAACCGTACATTTTGTTAAATTATTACTCATAAAAACAATTTGTAAATTTTTTTCATTTTATACACCGTCGTCGCACGCAGATGATTCATTGATTCTTCGCTCGCTCAACGTATAAAACAAAAAATATGTTTTTGTTGTTTCGGCGAATCGAGCAATGAAACAACGTTTTGGCAAAATCTGACATTGTCTACGCGGCCGCTGCCATTGCCTGTGTGCTGATGCAGATAATAAGCGTGTCGTGATAAAAGTTTTTAATGCAAAAAGAGGCCGAACCTAATAAATAACCGAGCGACTAATGTATGCGCATATGGATGGATGGATGTGCCAACGATCAGTGTCAAAAACGAGAGAAAGTGACTTCCAACACAACAAACCAGCATTGATCCTGTCCGCTTACCTCATTTACATGCGCACACGCCTTTCAGCTTCTTTTCATCGTTTCCTCCTTGAGCAACGCATATGCAGCACTGCGCTCTTCGTGCATATGAATTTATAGTCAACACCGGCGCGGCATTATAAAAATCCTATTATCGCTAATAAAATATTTACGCGATGGAAATAAATGCGCTAAATTCATAATTCTCGCATGAGTATACCAGTCACGCATGTTTTTCTAATCATAAACGATACTTGCAGGTGAAAGTTCTTTAAAAACGTATTGTTTTTTATCGGTTGGTATTAAATTTCCGAAATATAATCCAAAAAAAGTTTGATGGCTCCAAATTTAGAGAGTCGTAAATTTCAAGGCAGTTCATAAAGTTTTAAGGGAAATAAATCCTTCGGAAACTTGTTTCATGCAGGTTGCTAAATAACATAAATTCCCTACATTCAAGGACTTCATCCCGCGCGTGCGATGCAAGGACGTTTAATGGAAGCGCAATGAAGCGATTGATATTGAAGAGCAGGATACAGCTAGCACCGCTCCTCCTGCTTCCCGTGTCCGTATTCCACGTGCGTCACAACTAACCTTGCCCCATATCTCATCTCTCGCGCGCGCAGCCTGCCGAGCAGCCAACATTCATCCCGTTCGTTCGCGCACAATGAGAGCAAGGAGACAATAAAGACGGGATAAAAGCAATGCGTAGTGGCTGGAGCAGCACGACAGATGTGCAAGTACGCTCGAAGGTCGCAATCCAGGGGCCAATGCTAGGCCGTTCAACGATTCAGGAGCAATGTCAAAAAGGTTCGCACAACCTTGAACCTTTTCTCTTTCCGCAAATCCGAGGGGAAGAGAGCGAGCGAGCGAGCAAAGATGAATCCTTGCGGGTTATTTACAGATTGCGCGCGTATTCGATGCAAAAATAATAAGCGAAACTTTCCAGCGCGGTTGTGACCTCTCAGCGGAAATATCTCCGTGTTTACTTACTGCGTTAAAAGTAAATACGTAAAAGAGTTTTTTTATCCTTACCAAAATACGCCCAGAAATGTTATTTTGATTGACATCTTTGCGTGATAATTACCTGCAACAAAAAATAACATTTATTAGAAACACATCAATTATTTCATTATCAGACGCAATTAGTTCATTAAACTTACGAGGAACAACTAGTCGATTATTAAGTTAACAAATAAAAAAATTCAATTAAATTTAGTCGTGTTGTTGACGAGTAGTGCGGCGAATGAAGAGTTAGTCAAGACTGAAGCAAGAAGGCGTTCGTTCGCTGCTTAAATTTTCGTCGGAAAAGCGCAAATGTATTATGCATGTAGTACAATCACGTGTAAAATAAAAGCCAACCAAACGCTGATAATGTGATTATTTTATTGGGTCGCAGATACAGAGCACAAATGAGCTTCTGTTTACAGCACCGATTGATACGCGCGCGTATAATGAAATGGAAGTAGACTTTTGCGTTGTGCTTCATGTCAATTGCAGCCGGCGTGGAAACGACCGAAAAATATTTGCTGCTGCTGCTGCTGCTGCTGCTGCTGCTGCTGTGCTTGTACGTACTGATTATGCACGTACCGTGTTGTGATAAGAGGTATTTTAGGTCACTAGCACGTACGTAAAAAATGGCTTAAAATGTTTTCTGGAAACTTGCTCTACCAGCGCGCCAGCAATGCCAAAACATTTTCTATGGCAAAGATAAGAAAAATAGCTGCACGATTAAAGAATAAACATTATTATAAAATCCAATAACATCGGTTCACGTAGCAGTAATGGAAGTATTGTTGTTAACAATCCAATTCCGAAAACAATTCTCTAATGTTGTCAGATTGCTATCAAGAACTATCAACTATTTAGTGTATCGCAAATTATTTACGTCGACAGCATTTCCCGGTGATTTAAGTTCACTTCAGGTTATTGAATCTGCCAGCAGTTCCGCAATAATATTTCGTTAATTTCTATGTAAATAACAAACATATTGGTGCAATGCAATGCAATGCAACACAATACTGTTATAACCTCTCAAACAGATTAACAAAACACGACTAGAATTATTGATATTGGCATCGCAAAATCAATTTCTTAAAGTTTGTAGACTCTTGCTATGAATGCATTACAAGTTTGTATATCCATAATTACGGATATTGATAGATTTCCTGATGATTTATGTTAGCATAGGGTTATTGAATCTGCCAACAATTCCGCAATACTATTTTGTTAATTTCTCTTTAAATACCTAAGCGATTATTACGTCTATTTGCATAACTATTAAATTCATCATATCCGTAATTATTCCAATGTACATTGCTGCACTACGAACAAACTCTAGGAAACACATGTTCGTCCAACGAATTGCAACTCAACCTCAATATAACCTCCAAGCAATTGATTCACGTAACACGAATAGAATCATTGTTCTTACCATCATCTCTAAATCTTTATCCGAGTGGCTACCGCATAACCGAAATACACAACTCTTAAGCCTATCGCCGATTGCCTATATTGATAAATTTCCTGGTGATTGATTACCTTGCCGCAAGTTACCTCAACGTTATTGATTTTACCAACAATTCCGCAATAATACCCTGGTAATTTCTCTTTGAACGCCGCAGTGAATGTATTGTTTACTTACATGATGATTAAATCCAGTCGATTCGTAAGATCCGTAATTATTACCAATTTTCCATACTTCACTAACACTACACCCGACCGAGCACATTTTGTGCAACGACAGACTACAACTACACTACCTGAACTTTACAGGATAAATCGTGTCTGTCATCAGCTGATACGCCGATTCGTTTCGTCGCCGCATTTGTTTACTTCGCTGCCGAAGAAATCTCAGCCAGCCCGCGAATTATGAATGTTTGTCATTGCCACCTATATTGAAATTTATCAAGTCAGCGCCAAATTTAAAACGATTTCTACAATGCAATGTGAAAATCTTTCTCGTATTTTCAAAACCACTTTAGCAATTTCAGCAAACACGCAGCACACCTGTTATTTTAACAATAGAATAATATTTAACGACGTGAACAAATTACTCCCAAGATTATTATGTGAATTTCGTATTACAAAATCGAGTCGCAAACAATATTCGCATTAGATGTTTTACTCAACTAATTGCAAAATAAATGAACACCAAATCTTGTTCTCCACTGACCTCATTCTCATAATCGTTAAAGCAAAGTAAAAAAAACTATTCGCCGCACAATGAGTCAAAAACCTTATCGAATAATAAAATGAATTGAACAACACACTCGTTGCGAAACTTTACCTCGACAAATTAAATTCTAGTTTGTATAGTATTAACAGATGCAAAAACGGGATAAGCTGTTCAAATAGCATTGCGAGTCAATATTTGCACATCTCATCTTATCCGTCGCCGTTCCATTCACGTGTAGAAATCAATTAAGGCGAAACGTTCGAATGAAATTTTGAAAGCCTTGAAACGTGATAATAGAATAAAACAATTTACGCGCATACTCGAAAGCCATAGCGCAGTTTAGTCAAGCTTTCAAGAGTATACGAATTGCGCGCCGTTACTTCAAAAGCCCAGCGTAAGATGAAAGACAACAACAACAACAACAACAACAATGTGTGCATTAACAGCTACTGAGCGCGCTATCGTCATTTGCCACTTCGCGGCGCGTGCAAAACGTCCAACAATAACTCACAAAGAGCGACCGACCAAAGAGACAGCCGCAATTCGCGCGAGAAAGTGAAACAAGAGCGTCAACGAGAACAAAGTCGTCTGATGATATTTGCTGCTGTTGCTGCAACTTGCCCACTCGCTCGAGGCGAGATGATAATGATAATGGGGAGACACGCGGTGACAAATAACGCAAATGATAGTGTATGTAGTCAGCGTAGTTGCCATGGAGCAAAAGAGAAAATTCATCTAAAGCAAAGCGCGCAAATCTTTGCACTCGGTGACAAACAACAACGACGACGACAACAGCAGCAGCAACATTAACCGAATCAAGTCGGCCACTCAACAAACTACTTGCGCCCATCATAAACAATACGTGAAATTACGATGATTGTTGTTCTTGTCGTAGAGAGTCGTTCCTAGCAACACAACAATAACAAAGCACTCATTTGTCTGTCCGGCATTATGTGCACAATTCATCCGCACTGGCAACAATCAAGCCAGCCACTCAGCGAGCAAACGTATAATCAAAACGAAGAGGAAAAAATTCTACGCTTAGGATTCGCGCTAAATGCGCGAGCGTGCGCGCGATTGCTACTTAAAGAAACGACCAACGAACGAACGAGCGAGCGAATACAGCGGAGTCGTAAGTCATAAAACAAAGCGGAAGTTTGCGACCCGGAGTTGACCCACTTAATGTCCGCTGCCAGAGAGTGCCAGAGTTGCTGTTTGTTGGCACAAGAGATGCGAACCGAACCACTGCACACACACGTTTGCCAGACCATACAACAATAAGCATAATAATCGGGCGACATATCGCAAAAGCGAAACGGAACGCACTTAACTCTTGTTACTTACTTGCCGTACAAGCTCAAGCCACCAACAAAGCACGCAGTCAACCTACGTGCCAAATTCAATTCGAACGTATGTAATCCAAAAGGAACGCATGCATGTGTTGTACGTACGTTTTGGTCGATTCAAGACGCGACCTGCGGATGAGTCATTTTTTCGACGGCGCGACGCACATGACTGGACAAATACTTGACCCAAGTGTGTACTCTACGATGAACACTGCTTGGCTGGCTAGCTAGCTAGCTGTTTGCCGCTGCGCCAGACACAAAGACGCTCGTCGCTCAAGTACCGTTGACTTTTGGTCCGACTCAAAAGCCGATGACACAATTTCATTATTGGCTTCATTAGTTTTAACAAGACAGTCAAGTCAAATCAAGTCCATTAGAGGCTTTTTTACATCTGTATATATCTGATTATATCAACTCCTAACAACTACATCAAGTCTGCACTTTTTCCACTCGCATCAAATTCAAATTAAAGACGCGCTCTCTCAAGATTTAAATCCTACTTTTTCAAATTCAATGCCAGGAGACGTTTTATGATCTGTTTTTTTGTGAATGCACTCTCTATCTACATAGATTTTATTGGTTGAATCCCCGTTTTTGCTGAGATGCGTCTAGACGCCGAGTTGTTTGCATATCCAAGGCAAACAATGATAGAAGTGCGTTCACTTCGATGGGATGCTAACAAACAGCAAAAAGGGGGGGGAAAAAACCATAAGAGAAAATTGCAAAAACGAACCACTCAACACAAGTCTGGCAATTTAAAAAGAGAGTGCTATAAGTTTGGATTCTCAACATAGAAATATTCGTCTTTTTCTTTAAATTAATTGCATTTTCTTTATGGAAATTGATTTGGCATCAGCATTGACGAGAAAATTGGCAAACGCAATTTATCATTCATTCAATCACCACCGCACCACGCACATCGACAGCAGCATTTGATAAACGCCGTTTAATTGAACGATATAGGAAGTTGCTTCATTTCCGTCTCAGGCGAGTTGGAGTTGCACGCGATGCAACTTTCATTGGTGTACCTATCTGCGATTGTTGACGATGCCTACCGTCTGACTGGCTTCATCGCGGCAGCTGAAGCCAACGCAACGGCGATTAATAATTTAATGCAAACACAAGCGTAGTCTGATTGCCCGGATAATACGCGGTAATGAGTACAAAACGTATCGCCGCCAAGCAGAAGGACCACATGCAGTGTGCAACAGCGCCTTGTTTATTGCAAGTTATGCATCCGATGTGTATAATTGCCCACTGGGACAACACTCGCTGCACGTGCGCATTAAGCCGTCATGCCATCAAGCATCAGCGATCGTCAAATAAAGAACGAATTAGTTTCCTCCTTCGGCGATTATAAGCTAATTTATTACACGCGGAAAAGCTAGCTACCGACGCTATTTGGAACGTGCGCACCGCGAATATTGCGTAAATGTTGTTTTGTTTTTTTCATCCAAATGTCACTTTCACTGTATGTACATATTTACAATTGCAGTCGTAATTAATGTTTAGCAACAATCAAAACAACAACACACATAAAATCCGTAATTGAAGTTCTAATATGTATAGGCAAAAGTAGAAAATGCAAATACGAAATAATTCTTAGGATATATCACTTGAAACGAGAAATAAGGAATACTTTCATTGATAATTCATTAGACACAGCTAACGACCGCTTAATTAAACATTTCCTAATAGATTAATAGATAATCGGCTATAACAACCGCATCAAAACAAATATAAACAGTCACCTATAAATTATGCAGTATTAATTAGTTTTTTTTACGAAATTAGATGAAATCCTGCAAACCCTTCATAAACTTTGAATAAATGCTCCACTCGCAAAGAATAAAATTGGCCTTGGCGTGATGTGATATTCAATACAGTAATAATACACATCTTCTACAATTGAATATAAATTTAAAACGAATCATAAATACTTATAGTAACGCAATACAATGTTGCATTGTGTAGCTAGCTACATTAAAAGAAATGTTTTCATGTGATGTACACACCTTCCTAGTGTAATATATGTGCATAAGTTAGAAACAAGTGGTGCATGTAAACGTTGATTAGCCATACATGTACAATTGCTACAAATCGAATTAACAATCATTTTCTGGGATGATGGCTGAGGAGAAAAGAAATAAACCGACCAACGAAAGCGTGCAGTTGCTTGGTTGCTGGTTGCTTGCCGCGTACGGAAAACTCGCAAATTGTGCAATTAATCGACAACATGATCCAGAGAATGCACAAACTACCATCAACAGCAACTACCAGTCTCGTCGTCTCTAATTATTGCCAATAACTATCATGCGGCGCATGCCAGCTTCTACTTGTTTGTGATAAGCACACTTTTATTGCGCGGAATATAATGAAACGCCCGCACTGAATCTAATTTGCGATAATAATAATAATAATAATAGAGCTTATATACGATTGATGCTAATTATAGATGTTATTAGGGAAATTATGAGTTTTATGGAAGCACATCATTCATCCATACATCTACTATGTTTTTACCATGCGCATGAAGGTCGATCTATTATATTGAACATTAAAACATTTTCGAACATATCGGTGCTCTTCGTGTAAATTGAAATTCGTATTATGACTCAAGGTTATTTCATGTTCGAAAGAAATAACGATTAGTAGTTCAGGATTTCTTCGAAGGCCATCACGCTACAAAAGAAATAAAACAAAACACCAAAGATATCATCAGAAAATTAAATTAGAAAGATGTTCGTGGAAGAACAATCAATTATGTTTTCTTAAAAAGCTCAAACGATAATTTAAAAATCCATTAATTTAAATAATTCCTACACTTTAACATCTGCTTATGACTTGCACTCAACTTGTTTGACCATCAATTACGAATATTCCTCTGAAATTCATAAATAAACTTGTCATACAATTTGTTGACATAACTTTTCCTACTTTTGCATTAATTCCGCCTCAAATTAGGATCGTAACAAGGCTATAACAAAAATATTTCATGGTTTACATACTTTTTTGGTTGTTGCTGTAATGTAATAAAACCGGAAATAATTTTTTGATCCACAAAACTATAACTGTAATTTAAGTTGCCGAATGAAAAATTTCCAAACTCTACCGAAACGAATAACTGATATTAAACTAATAATAGCCTTCAATACTTTACCAAATCGCATTTCTCGTTTTATATTCGCACTTTACGACGAGCCCCATTATTACGTTGCGCTATTTCCAGGCAGTTGACATTTAAAAATTTGAGCGTAATTTGCGCTAAAAACGGAAACGCATAAAAATCCAACGTCAAATCAAAGAGCACTCTAAAAATATCTTCATCAATTAGAATCGATACTTTTCCCATTTTTATTATTCAACAGGCGTCGATCAACCACCTTGATTATAACACCATTGAAATTTATTCCGGCTGTGTGCGAATGCGCATTCATTCTAACGGTATATTATATCGTTATATAATTAGAGGAATGCACACCGAAGGCTAGCTCGAGCTGCTCTCGCGCTGATGCTAATTATACATGTGTCGCTATTATCGATTGGCCTACAGACAAACATTAATACACGATTTTAATGAGCGCTAATTAAGCACATCTAATACTCGATACATCATCACCAACAAAACGCAAGCGCGTACTGCAAGCACAAGTGCATGCGGAAAAAAAAACACGCTTTGCTATATTAGTCCCGCAAATAAGCTGAATGTGAAAAAGCCGGCTGGACAAATGAATGAATTAATTACAATTAATTACCGTCCAGCGGGCAAAGAATCAAACGTTACAACCAGTACCCGCATTTCACTTATGCGGAGCGCGCAATTAAATCATTTACGGCTTTTTCATTACGACACAATTTCATATCCAATCGCGTAATACGAAAAACTCGCGCACCCGCCAATTTATTAGATATTAAAATGCATGCATTTTGCCATTCGAATGCAGCAATCCAGTCGAAGAGAGCGCGCGAAATCTAACTGCAAAGGCTAGTTTACCGTCATTTCCATATTAGTTGCTAATTGACAGCCACAACCGCCGCCAACGACGACGACGACGACTCGTCTAACTGTTTTTCATGGCTCATTCGTCGAGTGCACTTTTTCCACAATTCGCCATAAAATCGAAAGCAGCAGCATTATTTATTTTACAGCCTTTAAAGCGCAACAATAACAACAAAAAAAGCACACATACTTGTCAAAAGACATCGCATAATTCATCACCAGCCGACGACACTTAACGCTAATGGGATGTGAATACAAAAGTATTTTGCATTTTATATTCTTTAATTAGACAAACACTACGAGTCTCGAGACGACGACGACATCGCCATTGTGCGCACGTGCAATAAATGTAAACAGTACAAATATGGATGCAAAATAGACGCACAATAAACGACGTACGTACACACACAATAGATGACCAAGAAGAAGAATACGCGACAAATGTGTGCGCATTTTCGAAATTGATATTCATTCGAATGTCGAGAGTTGCGCGCGTGTCTTCTGAATAATTCATTGACGTAAATGCATTGCGTCCAGCAGCAGCAGCAGCAGCAGCAGCAGCAGCGCAAGAAGAAGACGCTTACTTGGCATTTAATCCATGATGCTCAATGTTATATGAAAATTGGTGAACCGTGTCGTTTATCTCCTCAATAAATGTTCACTCAGCCGCGCGCGTTTGATATGCGCGTATTTCTCATGTTAAGCGCACGGCTTTTCCAACTTTTGATTATTGTTTGCTTTCATGCACGGCTGCATAACTAAATATGTATGAATGCGACCGAGTGCATTCAATACCTACGCTTCAGTGTGAATGGACCAGACAGATGTAATTCAAATCTTTTCAATCCTTCGCTTTTTATCTATGTCACTAACAAGAAGCAATAGCCAAACAATTGTTTTGAGAAAAACTAGAGTGAATTTCAAACGAACAACTTGTCAAGTCCTTAGACTCAAATCTAAGGACAACTGAAGCTGATTTTCTATTGATATTATTGAATATCATGGCAGTTTTCTTATCTATTCCTTAATCTTCTATATTTTAGCTTTTGCTTAAAGAAATAAGCTATAAATAATGGTTAAACTCAATCGCTTACCAACTAAATCTCCTCATTTCTTCGTGGTTATAAAGAAATAATCGCCAATGTATTTCTTCGCGAATAAGTATGCAAGTAGCATTTATAAACAAAGCAGCAAAGTCAAGGCTAATTATTATTAATTGCCAATTTAAGTCTAGCAATGGAATACAAATGATTGAATATCATAAACGTAGTCAAAAAAAAAAACTACCAAACAATCGCGGAATCCAAGGCTAACGAGCCTTACTTTAATGTTTGTTATTGCACACACAAAAGAGCAAGTTATAGAGTAAGAAGTTTTACTTTTAGTTAATTATGCATCTGCAATAATAATAATAATATTATGATTACCCTTACAAAATATCCGCATATGAAGTAATTTTGTTTAACTTGCTCAGCGAGCAATTACTGAACCATTGCACGATTACCCAAACGTCAAAACTAATTAGCGCATTATTCGAATAAATTTTACCTCGTATTTATTCCATTTCCAAATCCTTATTACGCCTATGTGGATTTCATGGCATTTGTTTATATATTTTGTAAGTATCATCAATGTCATAAATTATTACACGATTTTTAAATAATTGCAAGCGTTTAAATAAAACTTTTAAATGCACGAAACACTTAGGCGTACGTACGTGCGCAACTATGAAAAATAAAACAGTGGGTAATTAGTCTCTCCAACCACTCTTCTCAGATTTTATGTCAAGGCTTTACGTAAAACGCAGCAATTACGCCGCTCGACACTTTGCAACAATATGCAGTATTTCGCTTACGATTAGATTTTTTTTTTGCATAACGCACGCGCCGTCTTTTTACAAGGCAATTCGTCTCCGTAATCTAATGACATCTTTTCCAACTAAACACCAAATCACTAAGAATTGATTGCGCAGTACGCGTGAGATGTGGTTATAAAGCAAAAAAATTGTGTTCTGTGCCTACCTATGTGAGAAAATAGCATTCGCTAATCCGTGACTAACCCATCGCGAATGAACAATCGATGCAGTGCGTTTATTATTCGCAGGGAAGCAAAAAAAATGTCGATGCGGAAACAATGAACGCGACATGATGACTTCGACTTCGTCTTCTTCGGCCGCAAGTAATATGTGTGTGCGCGCGAGCAATTGAGTGCGAAATAATTTCCGCGCTTTTGTTTCAGCATTTTTGTCGCTCTTTCTTACGCGCTCGGTGAGTCTAATTAAGCACGGCGTGCGCGCACTCAAAGAAAAGCCAAAACTAATGCGATATAGGAAATAAACTTTCACTCATTCGCCATTCTTACGCAGCTATAATTTTCGTCGCCGCACGAGAAAATTACAAAATATATACAATTTAAGCGTGCCGCTTTTTGTTCCCAACTGCCAATTTCCGGACAAAAGGAAAAGTATGCAAATACATTGAACCCAGT
The DNA here is from genome assembly GCA_963978815.1 of Aleochara curtula. Classification (NCBI taxonomy): domain Eukaryota; kingdom Metazoa; phylum Arthropoda; class Insecta; order Coleoptera; family Staphylinidae; genus Aleochara; species Aleochara curtula. Next base: position 14,172,872 of record OZ022215.1, on the reverse strand, counting down.
CTAGTTGATGACTAAAAAAACCCAGTTACTTTGATTGGGAAACTTCTTTCTTGAGGCAATAACTGGTAACAGGCATTTAGATATTTGGCATAGCTTTACTACTTTTCCAAAAAAGCTTTTAGAAGGTTAGGAAGAAAAGCACATTATCCTGGAATTTGCTTCGTTGTTGTAAAATCAGTTAACAACTATTTAAATATTTAATATACTTTTACTAGTTTTCGCGCAAACCGTTATTAAACTTTATCAAAGTTCAGCTTTAAAGTTTTAGTTTCCTACCAAGTAAAGTAAAAGTTACGTTGCGAATATAACAACTACGTCGATAAAATTACTAATAGTTAATTAATGGCAAATAAATAATAGGTAAAATTATCTATTCATTTCTAACAACTTCCGCATACATCATCCCCTCACCATCTCGTAACCACAATCTTCGATACTTTTCAATTAGCGTGCTTACTCTCCACCGCAAACGATTGATCAATAAATAACATGCAAAGAGCTCCTCATTGCCTTTGAAGCGTAGCGCACACTCGGCCAATAAAACGCGAATAAAATCGAAAATCAAAGGGAAATCAACTAGCAATGCAAACAGATCGCACGGATTGCCATATGCGTCGACGTAGTCATCCTCATCATCGTCGTCGTCTTGATGCATAATGCATTTTATTTCTAAATGTGCACTCACTCGCGAGCGAATATCCATTTTAATATATGTATATATTTCAAGTATGCGTTTTACGGTGGTCTGGATGCAGTTGCAAATGCTGTTATATGCACTTCAAGTGCGCATTTCTTCGGTGCGCAACGCACGCGTCCTCTTTCTTCTCTTGCTTTTATCATCGATACATATTTAGAGATGTGGCTCTACAAAAAAAATACGACACAGCCGCAGAACCAGCTACTCTTCAATGAACGAACCAACGAAAGAAAGAAATCAAACACAACAAGCGCAAAACTGTTTCGTGCTGCCAACCAGCCGGCCAGCCATGAATGGACATAACGATTGAGGAGCGTACACGCCTCAATGTTGTCTGGCTGGGTCCAGTACACTTCTCAGGACCACAACTCTTCTACGCTTCATCCTCATCCTTGAAACGCGCGCTGCTTCTCTTTGCGCCGAGAAGATGAGCGATAAAAATTCAAATCTATTGTTCCAAAACAAACTACAAAAAACAACAAGAACAGCGTATACGTAAATTATTATTCAACTTGCGCTCCGGTTCAGTGCGTAAATGGCAAATAATTTGAATGAAACTAAAATTAATGTTACTAATTAAAATGTAGGCTAATGAAGAAACAAACGACGATTCCAACGAATGTAATCAAACCTCGATGAAGTAATACGAATTTCGTTATAAAATTAAAACTTTGCTTCACTTTGCTGCTCAGCGGCTAAACGCAAAAAAAAAAACGTCGATTCACTTTTCATTGCTTGCTCTATGCCTACTGTTGGTATTGCTGTTATTCTCATGGCATATTGAAATCGTAATTACAACATCTTGCGCGTTTTGCTTCTGCATAATCAACACGCACTCGTGCGCGCTCGCAAGAATAAAATTTTGTTGTAAAAGTAGGTTAAATATTGTTTTAAACGCGAAACAGACGTACGTTGGATTTTATTGCAAATCACTTACGTTTACGATATGTTCATGCATCTATCTATCTATCTATCAATTCATGTGGTATTTGTATCGAAAGTTTTCTTTGTTCGACCCGCTTTTTACACGTTATTGAATAATCGCAACAACACCACAACCAGTACATAAATAAATAGCATGAATAGTTAATAACGACGAACAACATGCTGAATTCAAACGTCATTTTGAACAGAATTATTATTCGTACCCGGTTTAGTTATTTATTAGCCAAGAGATTATTAAGCGTATTGCCATGTTTAAGATTATGTTGTGAGAGAGTAGGTACGCAACAGGTGAGCAATTAAATTGCATAATCTTTATAGTCTTTTTCATTAAATCAATTCTTGACATATTACTTCGTACATAAAACAGCTTAATGGACGCAGACAGCTGGTGTTGGCATACGATATTGAAAACTCTCATTTTTATTGATATTAAATTATAACTGCTGAATTTCTAAGTTTTACTACAATCCGATTTAAATCATTTTCTCAAGGTGATATGCCTTGAAAACGATATCAATTTATTCAACCTTCTAAATTATTATAAACGTCGGAGAACAAACTAAAATAATTTCATAAAACTACCAAGCATTAATTGCTAATGTCTATGACTATCTTGCAATCTCCAAGTGTTATATTCGAGATCAGGGCCGAATTATTCCACAAATCTTAATCTTTTACGATATGCTCGGTAAACCTTCGCTACGCATTATTAGATGAACAACGAACAACGTTTCTGATTCTTAATGAATAATGCCATCGTCCATCCAAGTGCAATAAATTAAAGACTAAATTTATTGCTTGCATACACTGCGAACAAATCTAAATAAATAAATATCTGTCGCAGTCGCGCGACTACATGCGCATATTCATGCATCCAATACAACCCGATGCAATGGCTATAGCAATAATGAATTATGACTTGGTGCATACATTAATGACATCGGAGAGAGAACGAGAGAGAGAAAAGCCCGCATATGTCAATGCACGAACGTAACAAAGATCGCGCAAAGTAAAAAATGTTTAATAATCTAACCTGCCAAAGATATTCTGAAACCTAAAACTCGGAACATAAGAAGTTAATATTTTAAATTAATATAAAGAACAGGCAAACAGCTGATAGATAGATAGATAACCGAGGATCGCAAATAACGCATCCAACATTGAACTTTTGTGCAATTCAAGGTTGTAAACAAAAAACATTTTTAATAGCCGCGCATGCCATTACGTCAAAACATCGGCATAGTACGTACGTACGTATGGGCGATGCGCAACAACAATTCCACGTTCGTTAGCATTTGATCAATTAGCGAACATTGTTAATTGAATATACGTGATTATCGCCGAGTGTTATAATTATGTTTTAATCAAATAATTCAGTCAGCGCCTTGGTACTGAGCGCGCGCACTCCGTGATTAAGTATGTAAAGCAAACATGTTTACGAATTAATTACGCTTCAAGGCGGCGGCACAGCTAAACGGCGTTAACTGATAGTATACGATACAGACACGGAATAAAAAAAAACTAATTTATATCGATGGAATAAATAAATAAGTACGATAGATAGATAGATAGGTGACTGGTTGGCTAGTTATACATATCGCCTATGCATAAAACGTTTTTCCGCCGCTCGAACGAATTCCTCCATGGCACAGCACAGCTAGCTAAGCGCAGAGAGCGCGCTTCCGGGTTGTACAAACTCGCAACACGCGCGCGTGCACATGGCGGCAATAAATGTTTGACGAAAAAATTGCCGTCTGCTCGTTATCTTCGCGGCGCTGCAGCTGAATAAAACAATTGTATTGGAGCGCCATGCCACCAACTTATCAACAAGAAGAACAACAACAACAGTACTCGCCATTTGCGCGATGGAATAAAAGCAAATAAATAATTAAAATTATACGCTCGCAATTGGATGCGTGCATTAGCCGCCTCTATTCACGCATGCAGCTAATTTCATTAAACTTAATTTCAGCGCTTCCACTTGTTGTGCGTTTGTTGGACGCATGCGAGAAATAATTTAAATGCAAACGCAGAATATATTCAAAACGCGAGCCAGCTACTGCGTTGCACGTCCATTTTTCCCTTCAGTTGCTTTGCTTTGCTTTGCTTTGCTAGTAGCTTGCGGTCGTTCACCACATTGCGCATATAAAAATGAAAAGCGGCGGCATCGTCGTCGTCGACGACGACAACAAAATCGATGATGATGCCGCGGCTCGAAAACGGTTTCTGCATAAATGATTAGCAACTTCACTTTGCATTTCATTTCAGCGCGCAGGAGACCGCGCAATTGAAATTGAGCACATGTTATCACATATGCAACGACGACACGCACTTACTGCCTGCTTCTCGTCTTAGATAAAGAAATGCTTTTACTTTCTTTCGCATTTCGAATGCTGATAGCGCACGCATACGCACGCGCCGACGACGCTACGTTTGGTGCATATCGAATACGATAATGATTGTCAATAAAATGCGTTAGCACACTCACCTTTTCGAATTGCGTCCCATGTCGATTTCCTCTCCGTGTCCGCTCGCCAAGTCCTGAAACAAATTAAACAAAATTGTTACAACCATTCGCACAAATTCCAATTACTAATTTTAAAAAACCTGTTAGTACTCAATATTCATTGAGAACTCTGTTAAGCACTAAATTAAATTTACTGCCAAACTTGTTTATAGCCAATTGTCATCATTTTCCTGTTTGAATTTCCTTATCGGTTTGCGTCATAATTTATTTTACTATAGGTGTATCTTTTTTGTTTTCATTCAATACTCAATCCATATTAAAAGAAAAGAAGCAACATAAGTCAGTCATCGAGTCAAAATATTAATATTATTACATTTTCTTGGTGTTAAATTAATGCAAAATTATGACTCATGCTGTCACACATTTCTCAAACTAACGATGAAAGAAAATCGGTTAGTTAAAGCAGAATGGATGGAAAAGACTTGTGTTGCAGTTGCGACTTTCACCTGGAGGCGAAATACAGATTGCCATTTATGGTCAACGGCAATATTATATGAAAATGCAATTGAAAGAAAGTGCAAAGAAGAGTTACAACTTTATTTCAGTTTGCACTAAGAAGACTTACTACTTGCTCACTTCGCTACCGCACTCATTCGCAACGCGTGAATACGATTTAAATACCTATTTGCAAAACACACGCGCGCACACAATTTATGCATTATGCTAAAACCGTTGCATCGTTGCAGAAATCAACCGAAAAATTGCAGGCTGTATGCCAGTAGTAAGTAATAGCGGCAAACGACGACGACGACGACGACAATCACAAATTCCGATCTAAATAGCTTTTAAAGATCAACGCGCGCGCGAGTGCGCATTCACTCGATTTTAATTAACAATGAAATGTGCAATTGCTGCTGCAAAACCAGCCGCATATGCATCGTCGTCTCCTCATACGCCGCAGAGCCGCGATTAATGGCAATCAGCATATTTTCCTTCAATGCACTTCGTCTCCGCTCCGCCTCATCTCCTTTCATCGTCATTTAAATGCAGATTGTACGAGAATAATCAGTGCAAACACACATTTCCACTCATTTTCCCCTCTTAATTAAATGAAAGCAAATTCAAGCAGAGTAAGTGACTCAACATCTAAGCATTAATTAATCAAGTAAGGAATAATACAGCCGATAATAACAAATGAGATTTAACCGCTTAATTTAATCGACTGCAAAGCACTTCTCGCCTGACAATGCTCATAGATGATGATGTGGAATCGTCGTAAAAAAAAACGAATGACTCAATCGATGCTCCAATCGAGCGCCTCTTATTCTTCATCAGATATACGTCGCGAGCACAACGCAGTCATTTCAATGTGGTAATTGACCGCTCTTGATTTCTTTGTGCATACAAGGCTCGCATGTAAAACAATAAGCGCATTTTTTTTTTGGTCAAATGGCAATTGTAATCGGCTTGCTGCTGCTGGTCGATTGTATTGCGCCTTAATTAACATTCCAATCGCACCATCTTTAGTGATATTACACATTATATTTAAATTAAGTGAGCAACCAAGCGACTAAACTTGTTTATGTTTATGACAAAAGACATGAACCACAACCACCACCCTGCATTATTGATCCGTCGATTTTTTTACAGCTCGAGCCTAATACAGCGCGCTAGCCAGAAATGGCGACCAAAGTGCATCAACCCCATACGAATAGTAATCGTGTACCCTTCTTAGTGGCGTCGCCGGCGTCGGCGTCGGTGGCGGCGACTTTCATATTAGTATACATGACAGCTAACCATGCTGGTGGTGAAGCAGCAGTTTTTGTATGCATAGTGCTGAACAGTTTTATTTCTCCTGCACCACCAACACTGCTGCAGGCGGTTTATTTAATGCCATCCCTTATATTTTCCACCGGAACGCCAAGGTACTAACATCCGGTGTAGGTAGCTTGTTGATGGAAATTATGCACGTGTTTTTCATTTCAAACACATCAGCAAGCTTGTTCTCTGCATTCTTTAACATTTGTGCAAACATAGTTCCCACATTTTCATTGCTCAATACGAAAATGAGCCACTTTAAAATATTTTGTGGCAATACAACAAAAATTTGTTTGTTAGAACCCACTAATTAAAGAATTCTTCTTATAAAATGGTAAATTCCATAATTTTTAATCGAAATCCCAATATCAGAATCATCATAAATCATATTCACTAGTTTGCTGTGACAATACATGATGAATGCTCAACTCATACCGAACAATGACTCACAATTTAATACCAAATCAATCCATTAAACGCAAACAATTGTGAATTTATCATTGAGCTATTCGGAGGGAATTGTATAAAATTGCAAAATAATCGCATTGAAACAAATTCTTGAGCAATAATATAACTTCTGAAACGCGGCGAATGGAGAGGTGAATTAAGTGAATGTGGTGTGCACACCATAAATAATTATTGAGCCATAACAATTCATTCAAGAGAAAAATGCACCATCGAACATGCTTGCCGGTGACCTTTTCGCGCAACCTGCCTAAAAATACATTAATAATATTAGCGCAAAAGGTTACTTACTTACTTACTTACTTAGCGATATTTACAGGCGTGTGCGATGGATGGCAATTAATGAATGCGCATGCCATATTTTAGCTAATTGAGTTCCTAATTACGCCGACAATTACTCGACTACGAATAATATATGGTAAACTTAATAATAAATGAAAAGTAATTACCCGCGTGGCGTTATGTAAAATGATTGTACGCGATTATTTCAGCGATAATTGAGCAATAGAATTGAACGAAAAAGGCAACAAGCAAGCAAGCAAGCAGCCAGTCAGTCAGTCAGGCAAAGAACAGTAGTGTATGGCTTTTGCCGATATGAAAATTAGAAAGTTGCCCGTTTTTGGAAAATGTATCGCAATGCACACAGAAGCGATTTGATCGTTCATCAAGCATGACATCGCAACACGTAAAGCGTTCGAGATAGTTAGCCAGAGATTTGTACAAGAAACAAGCCCAACGTGAAAAACGTGACACAAAAACAGTGAACGACCAACTCCTTCCTTTCTTCAAATAATGCACATACACACACACCGCGTGCGCGCTGCAAGTACCAAATCGACAACTACTATCTAAATCTCAAACTGATAGAGAACACTCGCGCTTCTCGAATAATAAAATTTAATTTAAAAAAAAAATTCTTTGACTTCATGCTCGTTTGAGATGTCAATCAAGAGTAGACGCGTCGACCCGACCCGACAAAAAAGACAGTTTCTCTTTTGCTTAAACAAAGACTCATTATGCGTCAATTACGCATTTTCAGTTTCATTATCCTGATTGCGTTGCGACAAAAACCATAAAATTTCGTCAAAAAAGTGAATATGCTAATTTCACCAGTGCGTGACATTAATGATACCTAATCTCTGATCGACACGATTCCTTTTTTACACGGTCTTATAATACTACATACTTTCCGAGAGAGTTTTCCATTTCCACGGTTCTTCGTATGCGAACGATAACTTCAAATTCCGTGTAAATTAGACATCAATTTCCACGAATTTCTAACATACTACATTCAGTGTTAATCAAGGAATCGGAAAATGCTAATTTCAAATATGTTTACCATTAATGAATAAATTTTTTGTGGAACGACAACGCCGCCATCACCACCACCGCAACGCGTTAATAATAAACATTAAAGCGAATTTGTTACACGTCCAATGTGCTGGTATTGTACGCATATGTGACTAAGAGCATCAAGTTCAGTAACCTCCTCCAAACAAAACACGCATTCACTTGCTCGCATTTCATTTCATTTCATTTCATTGAGCACTCACTATACGCGCGTACGTACAAAAGGCCATTTGCGAACGCGCCATTACGCACCACATAAAGCGCATTAAAAATTAAGTAATTCGTTGCAAACAGTTGCACACAAAAAGCATCGCGCGCATACATGAAAAATGCATTTGCACGGGCGAAAAAGAAAAAACGAACGCGCGGCGACTAACTGTTTGTTGTGTGCGAGCCTTGGCGCTGCCAAAGACATGATAATGAAGAGACAAAGAAGCATTCAAAGATTTATGATAGTTTTGCACATGATTTAACTGTTCTGCATGCTGCAATGCTGGAGATGCTGCTGCTGCTCCTGCTCTCCAAGAGTGTTTTCCTTACCACATGCGGACCGCGTAAAAAACGCGTGCTTTGTACAGTTAAGCCAAAAGCGCAGATAAAAATCTTCTACGTTCCGATGATAAATCAAAAAAGTTTAATTCCCATAAGATCTTCACACTTGCCGCATATAAAACTTTTTAAATTAATTGCCGTCAAGTGCAAACATTAGTTTTAATTTAAAAAATGATTCATTAAATAACGCACAATCGAAATTTAAAAAAACCATGATTACATAATGCAAATAACTTTTGTCAGATTATCATTTCATCAAATAATCTATTGAAATCCGCACAATAATTCAGCAAAATCAATTTCGTTAAAAGCTTTTAATATCATAATGAATCAAAAAGCATCATCAAATCAACGAGTTACTACACTCATTCAAATTCAATATTTGGGAGAGTAAATATTAAATTATGATTAAAATAGCAGTTGGCAATCATTTAATAGACGCATTAGTATAATAAAAATCACTCTATCGCAAATATGAGCTACATAGTAATAAATTGATATCCAGTGAATAATTATAGCGCAAAGAATCTCATGGTTGAAAAAATATTGAAAACCAGCGGATTAACAGTAAAGCGCATTGCGACGCTATCAGAAATAAGTAGAGATATAATAATCATGTTGGAAAACGAGTGAATTTGTTGCAACATGCGCATGAACACGAGAACGCGTTTGTTATGCTGAAAGCCTCCTTCCTTCTTCTTCGTCTTCGCAATATGCGCGCACTCGTCGTCTAGTTCATAACTGTTCTTGTTGCGCGCCGCGCACGTTTTTCGAAATTCTTTGATACTTTATGCGCGCAGACGGGAACGAAAATTGCCTGCTCATGCATTTAACCGAGACACTCTTGAACGCGAGCGCTTAAAAGTTTTGCGGTATCGCGAGACACAACTTTTACCTCGTACGATCGCGCTCACTGCTTGATGCTTTTCCACCGGGTCCGCTGCGTTTTTCTTTGAGATGAAAAAGATAGAAAAGCGAATGCGCACTTTGCGGATTGCATTACCTACATTGTAATTGAACGTAATGTTCCTGAATGTAATTGAAAACTTACATCATTAATCGTGCTGTTTCTTCAACTGTGTGCTTCTCAACACGAATTATCTAATACGTTACATGTAAAAAAAAACAATCATTGCATGTACGTACAGTATGTTTGAAATATTATGCGTAATGGTGTAACTGCTTATCAGGTCACTATTACGTTTTAAACATAATTAAAGTACTTCTTGAACATTTCCAGTAATTAAGATTTCACTGGGTGAATGCAAATATTTTGATAAGTGTATAACCGGAGAATTCCAGGTATATTTTCATCTGAAATTAGATTATAGAATTGCGTCTAAAGACTTCCGCTTATGGCGACGTAAATCTGGCGATTGTTTTATCATCCTTTGATATATGAAATTTACAGTACGTAAAGTTAAACATTTACTATGGAAAATGCATGAAACTGAATCGAATGCGAAATAATTCAATGAGAGTTGAGGCATTTCTCATTTCAGTTATGATTAATTGCGATTAGTTGCGAGTGTAATTAAGGTCATTAGATATTACAAAGTTGGCACATTGGCCGTTCACTCATCAATTCCAAGCCAGCAGCAGCGGAAAGCCGTATTTAGCCATACTTTAGAAAATTCTCAGTGGCATACCAATCGCAATTTACATTCCTCATTCATCCATCAAAGAAAACAAGTACATACACGATTTACCACTGCTCACTTCCTCGTTTACTGACAGTTCAATTTAAAAAGTTGCATTCGCCGCGTAATTATTTTTTTACGTTCGTTGTTCTTTTCCATGCACAGATTACTAATTTTGCAGCTGCAAACAAAGACGAAAAAAAAGTCATACCACATACACGTTCATTGAAAGTGAAACTGCGCCGAATAATTTACGTGATTAGAGAAGGAAAGTGTGCTGTGCGCATTCTTTTCATGCACAACTTCAGAAAAGAATACAATGAAATTATATGTATGCGTATTCGCTGACAAACTAAAACAAAAGTGCCAGCGACGATAAGAGCAGAAAACGGAAAGCGCAAACTTTTATAATTTGCGGTTTCAGCACAAGTTTCCTTTTGTTTATTTACCACCAATTTCTGATTAGCGGCTCTCCAGTGTCATTTCTTTGCCGCCAATTTCACTTATCGCTTCACCACGCATAAACAAAATAATAAAACATTCCTTCGCAACGCTTGACAACTATTTGCTTCGTTGTCATTTCCTTGGCACGTAATTTCACAGCCATTTTGCAAATTATCATAGTATCAATAGAATTCGACGAATTTTCGAGAAAAGGAACACCAGCTTTATGTAATTAAAGCAACAAAAATACATTTCCCAGAAAATATTTGTACGCAACATCAAAAGTCGACATCAACCTCGTTGAAGATGCGCCTTACCAGACAGCAGTTCACCTTGCTTCAGCGAACCTGATACCGAGAAGAGCAGATTGCTGCAGGAGGGCAGCTTAAAAATATATCAGACAACATTTTTGCTGCGCTTTTGCGTAAAACACATCGCCGCTCATTATAGTTTCATGGTCAATAATTCAAGCGCGATCGCTTATTACCAGTAAAAAAATAAATAAATCACTGCTGTGGCCGGTGCTTGTTGTTGTTGTTGGTGTTGTTTTGCATTCACAGCTGATAGAAAATATGTGAACGCATGGATGAATTATTTTATTCATTTATGCCATACTAGGAAGCAACGGTGAGTGAGCATGGAAAATAATAACAACAAATGAACAAATGCTGCGCTGCGCTGCGTCCACGTCGTCGTTGACGGTAATGTCGCGGGTCGCCGCAAATAATAAACGTAATTTCAATACAGCGAGCCAGCAGCGCGCACTCGCGAGAGCACATTCAAAAACGCTCTCTCGCTCGACCGGCTATTATCATGGCATTGAGCAATTCAACAAGTGCAGTACATAATGGAAATTCATATTCAACACGTTGCGCTTTTTTCATCACGTAAATTGCAGCACACAGCAAATAATTCAAAATCCCAATTGTTGATTGAAGCGCGCTTGTAAAATGTTCATAACAAACGTATTTGCGTACTACAATGAATCATAATCGACGCAAATAAAACGATGTTGAAAATAGATAATCGCATATGTACAAAAAATTGTTATCAATATGATCTATTCAATTGAGAAACGTCGTCAAAAACTTTCACATGAAGCGCAAATGCACGCGGTAGTTATCCGCTGGAAGTCGCAAAATGTATGCAAAATTGAATTAAATTCAGCGCGCAAATCAGAAGTCAGTAGCACCGAAACGAAATGTCAAATAAATTGCACTCTTCCTTTACCAGACAAACATGTTTTTTTAGAAAGTTTCCCTTCATTACCTACCGGTGAATAAAAAATGACATCAGCGCACAATTGATATTCAGCTGAGTGTATAATTTGAACAATTGAACAATTTTTACCGAATATTCAACTCGTCAAATACAGTAATGTCCGCTAGCATTAACCGCCAAGTCACGTCGCAATACACGGAAGTTTCTATCACTAATTATCCAACTTTAATTAACTAAAATTTATATTCTCCTTAGTATTTGATTTTCTAACAAATATTAATTTAGCCATGCAGCGAGAGATGAATGCATGAAATTTAAAGAACGTGGTAACGACGAAAAGTTATAAATAAAAATCCAGCATAATTGACATTCAAACAATTAATTTAAGCCTCATTATGCAAATTGCCAGCGGCTAATTGAGCTTGTTAGATGGATATTTAAATTCGAAATATGTATGTAGCCAGCGCCGGAGAAATGCAGCGCGCACGCTCGTAAATCATCGAAAAAGTGGAGGAGATGTGTTAATTACGAATGCCAATAAATAGTCGGATAACCAACGAGCAAATATTGAAGTTCGTAAATTAAAGAGTCAATTATAGGTGCATTATGCGGCTGCGAGGTGGAAGTGATAAAAAGTTCTATGCATGTGCGCGAGCTCGAGCGCGAGCACAAACGTTCGTACGACGACGCGACGCGTGCGATTTGTATGTTGAAAAAGTAAAATCCTGGTGCGTTGACCCACTTTCTCGCATTATTATCGTCCGCATTTGTCAATTACTTATATGGTCGTTAATAAATTAACCTGTAATCATCTTCCTGCGAGCATATAGCAAATACCGGTGGTAATTCGATTTGCGTTGTTAATACGATATGCGCCTGCTATTACGCAAAATGCACGTACAATAAAAAGGCGCCCGGTGCATCGCGGTGATAAATGAGTAGCATAATAAAATTTGGAGATGTGATCGTCGTGAATCATCTGCTGAAAAATCTTATCCGCGCGCATAGAGCAGGATGATAACATTATCGTTGGAACATGTTTCATTAAATACCAAATATAGTCAGTCATTTATCATCAACAATTACGCACTACGCCAGAATGTGTTATCAACGGAACTCTTACGATTATTATTAACGGCCACACACACTTGGGACTGCGCCATCATCATCATCATCATCAAGGTCAATTACTATTATGTCCACACAACACAACAAAAACACGCCATAATGAACTAAGCGCAGTAATCATAAAAATTGTCTTCTTCGAAGTGGACCCTTCGTCTGCGCTTGTATCACACGTTTTTTGATGACACTTAAATCATGTCTAATTTCATTTCCTCGGATAATAATGACCATTCAAGCTCGCTGCCTGCCTCGCTTTTAAGCACAAAGCTTACAATGAAGTGAATGAATTAAGTGAAATTTATCTTGTGTGCATTTAAAGAATACAAAATTCTTAATTTGACATACTCAGCATAATATTCAACAACCCCTGTAGATATTCCACAGAAAATATTCCCAAAAATCTTGATAAAGAATTACTTTCTATGAGTTGTAAATAATTCGTAGCAAAATTCTAAAAATCTATCATTTTTAAACATCTGAATGAATGAATTAATTAATTAATAGCCATCGGGTCTTCGCCTTTTATACCTGAATTATATATTTAAATTTAAATCTACGTATACCAGTTTTTAAAAAAAACATCATATTTAATTCGACACACATGTCATATTATTCAACCACCCCTGTAGGTAGATATCGAATGAAGGAAATGCCACGCATTCAGTATAAAACCTGATAAAAAATGACAAGCCAACAAGAAATCTCACAAAAGTATCTCTGAATGGCGCTCCTCCAACCAAGGCAGCACAAAAAAAAAACGACGAACAAAGCGAAAAAGGGGAGCAGATGTTCGCTCTGGCAGTGCGCATTCTCCGTTTCTTCATTTCCTTTAAATTCGATTCCCTCGCGCGCAGAAAAGGCGAACGTATGCGAAATAAACTCTGAATTTCATACGCGTCCAAGCAAAGCACTACAGCAGCCTGATCTGAGAGAGAGAGAGTTTGTTGCCATATGTAAATTATTTAAAAGGCACCATCTTCTTCGTGCCACACGTCTGTGGGTAGGGAAGGAAGAAGTTGCAAGTTTTAAAGCACAACGCGTAAAAATTACTGCCAATCAAACGCGACAAGTATTATGCAATATACATTGTAATTTGTTGCGCTTTCTGCGGTTGCCTGAACAAAATACGAAGCAGTAAAGAGGTCAAGTCTGCGCGCAATTAAATCAATTTACACTGCACATTATCCGCAGGTCATTGCGCAAAAACAGCAACAACAACATCAACGGCGTGCGCACACTCACCGAATATTGGGAAAAGAATGGCGCAGATAGAAGAAACCAAAGCCTAACAACCATTCGAGAGAAAAACCCGCAATGACCAGGAATGGTGTTAATGACTATTTGATGGATACACACTGCATCTTAATGGGCCCGCGAGCAGGCGTTGTGAGGTCGCGTCCAAACGCGAACAATTTAATTTTCGCGCCGGCAATTACTGCCTCTCAAAGATATAATAAACCTGCAGCTAAATGTGGTGGATTTGCATAAAACTGAATTCATATTGTTAGTAGTACTAGCTAGATACACCTGCACGATGTCTGCCTGCCTGCTGCTTGCTCCATATATGTAAAAATGGAGCGGTAAGTAACTAACCAGCAACGTGTGAAGATACGCGTATCGTTTAATGCACAAGTACCGAGTACTAAAACTAAATGTCCTTTTACATATTCGCGACCAGCATCGTCCACGACGACTTCTCGAGCACGATGACCAGGGAAAACTCCGTCGCACTCGCACAGGACATCGATAAAACAGTATATTAATGAACGCTAACCGCGATGCGAACGCAGTACGCCAGGGCCCATTATGACCGAATCCAGCAGCAATAACGTCAATTGACGTGCAGTATTGTACAAATACGGCAGGTGAGCTGCTTCCACATGTGCCGCGCGCGCGTACGCCAACCGAGCCAACAATTTCCAATTTAAGTATTGCGCACACTTACTGCAGCTTATGGCTGAGTAGCTGTATGGTGCTCGCCCGACCCATCAGCAGCCATAAAGAGCCATTAATGCAATTGCTCAACGCAGATACTTAATGAAATTCGCTACAATTATTAATTATAATAATTCACGCTCGCCGATGATAAACTACAAATACCTAATCAAATATTTCGATAAATTCGGCCATTCTATATCAAGTTAATCAATCAATTATGTACCTATTCCTACTCAGTTCAATTCCAGAAACTGACGATAAATAATTCACAAATCAGCTGATGAATGTAAACACAACCAGACGAATATTTCTCTATCCCATTCGACGTAAATCGTTGAAATCTGACGTCGTCGTATATCCAACAACTCCCTTTTCCCGAGTAAATCGTCGCGGAAAGACAAATTTCACAAACGGGTATTTCCAGTGGGCATTTTCCGCTACGCGCGGATCCGTATTGGTGCATTAATCACGCGGAAATAAAAAATGTGCTACAAACGCATCAGCTTTTCCTTGAAGTCTTTCTGCTCTTCCGAACACGGCCGCGCAACTGCACATTGGTCGTCCGACGACGCCGTTTTATTATTATCGCATTAATTGGAGCGGTTTATTTATAAAAATAGCCAGCGAGTCAATCGGCTAAATCGAATGCAAATGATCCAGAATGCAATCGATCAGTGGAATCCAGCAACTCTTCCTCATACTGCATGAGCAGCGTTGCAATGCAGCGCAATGCGCAGCACGTCCACAGCAACAATTCGTACCGCATCAACAATCGCATCAATCACGCATGTCATTTATAATCGATCGAGATGGAAATAACAACATTCAAGCCATTCAAGTCGCATTCAAACGCTCTTATCAGCGAGCGACTGCAGATGCCGATGATGACGAAGCTGGCTGACTCGCTGGCAAGCAAGCAAGCAAGCACTGCAAACTTCAACTCGAAAGAAACGCAATTGCTATGCTCGAAATCCCTGGAATGAATCAGGCCGACATGGCCGCTTCTAAGAATACGGAGGAGACGTCTGCAGCATTCAACAAGCACACATAATATTCAATCCGAATCGAAACTGCACACAGAGACTTGGGGAAAAACCCAAGCCAAACCCAGCCAACTACTGCATCCAGCGTATAAATTTCATCTAAAACATCAACACACAGCTGTGATTATCAACAACGTAAAGAAGAAGAGTTGGACGATCGTAATACCTACGTTATACGTAAAGAGGAACAAACCGTGAGACTTATTCGAACAAGAACAAGTGCTGAGAAGTAGGAACCAGGTAATTTCACGACAAAGAGATTATGGATTTCGTTCCTTTACGAACCAACATTAAATGCGTAACATTATTTTCTCTACGCAGGCACAATAAAAATGCATTTTCATTCTTCAATCTGAGTTTACATAACGCACGAATTCTTCGCAAATTACTCCAGTTTGTTGTGTCATACGTACAACACGTACAAGTTATAAAACGCTAAAACAAAGCGACTCAAGTCAACTCAATAATTACTCGAATGGATTATTATATTATCGGAGGAAATAAAACAGAAGTCGTGTTGAACGGCTCTGCGGTCGCTGGTTATCTAACGATCCAAGGCTGTGGAAACACGTGCATTGTTGAAGGAAGACATGCATACAATACACAACATAACATAACTGACTCACGCACCAATCTATCGAAAAGTAGCCCTGAATGCAACAAAGCATTCAATGATAAAACTGCATGCTATGGCAAGTTAAACATGATCGATCGCATCCACGACCTTACCTTCTTATCTGAAGAAGTATTGTTTATGAAGCAAAAATCTCTGAGCTTTGCACGCGGCAAGTACGGCTTCTTGTCTTTCATTTGCATGGACGACACGGACGATGAGCGACTACCGTTGCCCGCATTGCAGACGATACTGTCCCAAGGAGACGGCGGATTAGGAGCCCTTGGTGGCGGAAGAATATACAACATCCTCAAAATTGGAATTTACGTGCGATGAACACAAATGTCACTACGATGCGCACGAAGCACAGCAACAATCCATGCTGAAGTGCACACGCTCGTGTTCATTCAAGCGAACGTAAACGATAACTCCTCTTTTTTACGACAACAGGAAGATTCGCATGTTGCGATCATCGGACGCATTAAGCAGTCAAACAACACGCCGGACCCGTTCATCAACAAGAAGCGGCCCGCTAGCGCGCACTCTCGACACGCACAACTCGGCGTAGACGTTGCCGAAACCTGACTGATGAGCTTTTGCAGCAGCGGACTGGCGAGGCAAAACAACGAACGAAGTAAGCAACCAGCAGGCAGGAGCGTGGTGCACGCTACGACCCGAGACTTCAGCCGTACGGTGAAGTCGTTCTCCGTGTGTATTCCGGCACGCGTTCGGTCGCCAATGCCGTTCAGCCGTCGACATCGTCGACGTAGTGCCTCCGTAAACTCTCTCTCATTCGGAGGGCACACGATGTGCCGTATTCGCGTTCATTCGCTTTAGGTTTGCTTTGCGTTCCGTTGCGTCTCGACCGGCATGAAAATGCCACCTAACTTTATACTTCATATCACAATCTTTGATCGTGCTGCTCGTAATCAATGCATATTGAAAACGCGATGATATAACAATACCTACGACTGCAAATATGATTAATGCGGTGAGATAATTGGAATTGCCAATTTCGATTGCCAACATAATCACGTCCATACTTGAATGATATTGATACATAGTTAGTTATCAGATGATTTTTACAAGAGTAGGAACTATTTTTGCATTGTGAATTTGTTTAGTCAACTATGTGTAATGACTGCTCATTAGAACACTTTGTACATTGGACCGTTAGCCAGCTAATGTGTTTGTTCGTCTCGCATATGGAATTGAACACTATGGAAATTCTAACCTCAACTAAAAACAACACTATATATGGTAATAATTGCTTTGCGCCAGTAATGTAAATAATACGTTTTTGTAAATAGACGACAATATCAAATCCGATAAAACGCGTTTTGGCTCCAACCAAACAAAGAGACATGAGAAATTTGTAGCTAAAGTGTGTACTTACAATGCTCTGAGGTGAATTGTTGCTGCTAGGGCTCCGCTGCACCGTCACCAAAGCCATTACGCTCGGTCCGAGGCCTAGTAAACTGCACAGCACCACCACTCACGCTAAGCATGAATAAGTCTCTCCGGCGATATAATTCGATCGACTGGTCTTCAGTCCAGCTTCCAGACCAGGAGCAAAACAATTCTGTATGTTATCCTGCCAAGACGGCCACTACTGTGTTGGACGGTCGATACACTTGGTTGATGCACGGTTATCGTTCGCGAAACCTTCGCCGCACGAGCCCTGGCTCCACTCGCCTCTTGCGCCCCTTGCTAGCGAATAATTCACTTTAACATTTTGACAAGTCTGATGATAAACACACAATTGTTAACGCGTACGGAAATTCGACTTGTCGAATATGTCACAACCAGGCGTGTTACTTTGTTAGCCGACGTGATTACGGGATATTGTTTCGTTGCATATCGCCAATATTTGTAGTGTATTACCACTTTACACTCGACGCTCTATAGATCTATGTGCCATCGCTCTAACACACAACAATAACTACTTCAATCCTCACAATAAACAATATTTACGCATATTGAATGATAAGATAAAAACAATCACAGCGATAACTAAATTTTACTCCTGCACACCGAACCCACGCGTCATCTGCACCCCACCATTACAAAAAGCATGTGTGTTTCGCGATGCTCGAGACTGGGTTCGTCACCTGGTGTTAAAAAACGAAACTGTTGTTTTGGTAAACATAACCGCGATCTCTCTAGAATTCATTGTTTATAAATATTAAATTAGTGAGTTAAATTGTGTTAAATCAGCTAAATATAAAATGTCGAAAATATTCACACCAACCAATCAGATTAAACTAACGAATGTGGCTGTTGTGCGAATCAAGAAATGTGGCAAAAGGTTTGAAATTGCGTGTTATAGAAATAAGGTAGTCTCATGGCGCAATCAGGTGTAAGTCAAAATATTTTCTCAGCCTATTTAATTTTACTATGCTGTTATTAACTATCCAGGGAGAAAGATATTGATGAAGTGCTGCAAACTCATACAGTATTCTCTAATGTCTCCAAAGGACAAGTTGCCAAAAAGGAAGACCTTCTAAAAGCATTTGGTAAAGACGATCAAACTGAAATATGCAAGGAAATCCTTACAAAAGGTGAACTTCAAGTGTCTGACAAGGAGCGTTCTTCTCAGCTGGATGCATTGTTTAAAGACATTGCAACAACAGTGGCTGACAAATGTGTGAATCCTGAAGTCAAAAGGCCATATCCAATCACAACAATTGAGAAAGCCATGAAGGACATTCATTATTCAGTTAAACCAAATCAAAATGCTAAGCAGCAGGCCTTGCAAGTGATTAAACTCCTTAAGGAAACCATACCCATTGAAAGAGCACAAATGAGACTACAGATTGTGTTTTCTGGCAAGGATACAAAGAAGTGGAAAGAGAAGTTAAGCAAAATATCAAGTATAGAAATTGAAAAAGAGGAGAGAAATGAGGATCAGTTAAAGATAATCTTCCTCATTGATCCTGGATTTTACAAAGCAGTTGATGAATTGAGAATTGAAACAAAAGGATCAGCAATGCTGGAAATCATGTCCTATAAAGAAATAGTGTTAGGTGAAGAGTTTTTATGATGGGGCTTTGATATTACTTGTTCTAATTGTTAACAATTTCTAAACTTAAGCTGTAATTAACCAAATTACCATAAATGCACAATATATATCACTTTATATTAAAATTATTAAATCTATTCTTATATTAGCTGCCTTAACGTCAACTGCTTAAAAACTCTTGTATATGTTTAATAAATGGTTTATGTTGTGTTTTTAAATATTCAGTCAATTTCAAAAGGTCACTTTGTTGAGTTGAAGGCAGTTTTATGCTCGCTTGTAAATATTTGAGATAGATATAAAATACACGATAAGAAATAATTGGAAAGTAAAAGAATGTATCATATCAATTCAAGTTGATGTGATGTTTAAGACACTTATTGAGCCTGAAACTGTTCATTACTTTTTGGTGTATAAATACTTTCAGCGCGTTTATCCAATTTAGTCGCGATTCTTGAAAGAGTTAATAGAAAGTCAGCCAATCTATTTAAATAGACAAGTACTTCCTTGTCTAAATTTCCATCTTCAACAAGTGGCACTACTGCCCTTTCCACTCTTCTACATAAAGAACGTGAAACATGTAATGAAGCACTGGCGATTCCACCTCCCTGCAAGTTCATCATAAAATATGTTAACCTTTGGTTTCTTATCTCCTTGAACAAATACTTACTGGTATAATATACAATTCAACTGGTGGTAACTGCCGGGAATACTCATTAATCCACTCTTCCAATTCTTTTGTATGCAATGATGGAATGCTTGGTCTCTCTTTGTTTTTGGCACTGCATCGTGAAATTGATGTACTTATGTCTATCAGTACTGTCTGAATTCTCATTAGTTTATGTATGTAATCATGTTCACCATCTATAGCATATTCTCTTGTTAAACTAAATCAAATAGTAAATGTTATTGTAAAAGCAGGGAAATCAAAACTGAAATTATACCCTAGATAACTTAGTAACTCCTCTGTAGCACCAATTGCATGGAATATTCTATGATTCTTTGGCAAAGTGTGACCACTAAGGCACGTTGTGGTACCATTATCACCCAAATGACTGAACGAAGGTGGATTAGTTGCCTGCGATTGATTCACTTCAGGTGTAGCACTTTGTTTATTATTGACTTTGTTTGCTGCAGAAGCACTTTGCTGAGGCCTGGAATTATGAATATTTATTCTTACCGAGTCACAATGAATTTTGGTAATAATACATTTTAGTAGAGGCATGTCGGAATATTCTCAAGTTTGAGCCCGTTAAGACGCGACGTAAATACATGTTCACAGTTAGAAATTGTAATATTAAATGAAAGACTTTGTAACACTTTGTAAATAGAAGTCTAGGTTAGTTTCTAATCACTTTCATGTCAATAAGTAATTTAGTTATTTTACCATCCACCATAGCGTGGTAAGCACTTAAGAGTATAGATAAGTGTCGCTTGCTGACTGTATTTAAATACATGAAAAGTGCACTGAATATGATAAACATTCAGGGAGTGGGCATAATTATTAATAAAATCAACGAAATATTATACTAAATAAAGCAAAATTGTATATTTGTGCGGGTGCATCGCAAACTCATTAAAGCGGACACCTTAAGCTCCAATAACGCTGAAACCAACTGAGACTGCTAACATAAATTAAATGTGATGTCATTGGCCGAAAAAGCAAAATTTATAATATAAACAGAACTTTGCAAATAACTTTAGTTTCAGTACTTTCTAAACGTGGCAGCACTACCTTGGTAAACAAGTCGTGTCTATTAACGAACATAGTCGTACGAAATCGTCAAGTGTTCCAGTCTCGTTTTGTTTTGAATTGAGATTCGTTAAATTTTTATTACCTTCAGCATGCCTACAGCATTCTAATTTATTGTGTTACATTCTGCTCGGTGATCTAATGTTATAAAGCGATAGTGAACAACAGTTTAATGTTATCGACATTTATAGGTTATGTATTATGCTCAGGTCAGTAAATTGTTTACTGTTGTTTACTATCAATTAACTTCTTTAAAATTAGTCAGTTGATAATGTCAGTCAGTGGCAACACTAAGCTCATTGTTGAGCCTTCATTAATTGTTTTAGTGATGTGTAAAACTTTGGCATTTCAAATGAAACATACAAAATTTTTTGCAGGTTGTTACACAAAAATGTAATTGAAGATCAAAGGATATCTGCCATTCTTAACACTGAGCAATGAATACCACTAAGTGTGCAGGTAAGGGAGATGAAGGTAGTAGCAGTAGTTCACTGTCAGCTGAAGCTTTAGAGTATTATCGGCTCTATGCAGGCAATGATGAGTTGCCAAAATATTTCTGTGGTTCCTATGAGTTATCATCACGCATTGCTATGCCAAAACCATCAGAAGCACATATCATCCCTGAAGTCATTATTGAAGAGTGTGAGAATGTGCCTGGATCACCAACAAGCAGTGTAGCATCAACCAAGAAACTGGAATGGGATAATGCAGCAGATATTGGCTATGCAAATTGTGACCCATCCAAGATTGTGCATAAAAGCATATCTATGCCAGCACTGAAGGAAAGGATAGACAGTACTCCCAAAGAAGGGCCAAATGAACATAAACGAAATAGACATGAATTGATGGCATTTTTAAAAATGAAAGTTGGCTTGCCAGTTGCAGAGTCAACACCATATCTCTTAGACACTAGGAAGTCAGGGAGTGATCCTGAAATATATGCCTCCAAATCACCAATAAATACTGAAGAATCCAAAAAGTCACAGACCAAATTAAGTGCAACAGTTTTTAATATTGAAGTGCCTTCTGATGATCAATCAAAAGAAGGAGTGATTGCATCTTCATCCTCAAGTTCAGTGTATTCATCAGCAAATGCTGACAAAACCATAAATACCTCACTACCCAATAAAACAAAGTATTTTAAACACTTTCTTCAAATAAAGAGGAACAATCTTCAAATTTGCAAACCAGTCAGTCTTGAATGTGTATCCCTGGTTTCAAAAACTGATACTGAGACACAGACTAATAGCTTCACACAACCAAAAAATGCTTCAATTGGTATTCAAACAAGTAATAACAATTCTACAAATCAAGAAGTTTTATTTTTAATTCACCCAAGCATGCAGTGTGAGAAAAGCACAGATTCAGGCGGCAGAACAACTACATTAGAGAGTGACCAAGCATTTTCAAATTGTAATAGTTTTGAGTATGTGAACCCAAAGGAAAACGAGGCAGAAACTAAAAAATTGAGTACATCTTCATCTCAGTCGACAAAGCATGTATCTTCCTCGCAATCTACAAAAAATCTCTCTTCGTCTTCTTCATCTTCAGCCCAGAATAAAAGTGCAATGGGTAACAGTTTGCGTATAATGAACAAATTGATCAGATCAAAAAAGATTGATGACAATATCAAAGAAGCTTATATACGTAAAATGGCAAAAACCATTTTCAGCAATGATAGTGACCAATCTTCAGAGAGTGACAAGATTGTTCCCCAAGTTGATAGGAATTTAAAACCACATCAGAAACAATGGTCCGAAACAAGCACAAACAAATCTGCGAGTACCAAAGTAGTGAATAGCATTTCGAGCAGTAATTCACAAATGTCCAAGGATTGGAAAAACTCACAGAATGAAACGCAATCTGAAAAACGTTACAGTAGTCTGGAAAGCAGCGATTCACCAAAAGAAACATTAATTGACTTTGCAAAACGCGAACGTGCCAATCAGATTGATTGGATAAATAACGAAATTGAACACTTAGTTAAATTGAAATCGCTTCTCGAAAGCAAAAAGAAATCGACAGTGAAGACCGTGAAGAACATCACCATACCGAAGGTGCCCATGTATGAAAAGTCCACCTCGGTTTACATGATTACAACGGAGAAAGGGAAAGGCGGTGGCGATGCGTGTCCACCTGATTGTTCATCGAAATCCAAACAAAGTTCGGACGGTCGTATAGATTTTCATATACACAATAATTTAGGCGTTAGGGATTATCAATTTAAGGAAATCATTACTAAAATTACACCCGAACAACACCACTCTTGTTCATCAAAAGCCAAAAGTGATCAGTCTTTTGTTTCAGACCTAAATATTCACCAACAATGTATGATCAATCCATGTAATCAACTATTACAATGTTGCCCACCTTGTCCACCGTGCCTATGTCCTGATCCTTGTTCATTATGTCATTCGTCGGTACCCAGCAATTATCGTCGTAGTGATACTCACAAGGATATTCAAGCAGTTCCCGCAACAGAATTACCTGCTGCGGGTGGATCAACTCGAAGTCGAAGTAATAGTCCAAGAAGTAATAGCCCGAGAAGTACATCCTTAACAAATGAAACGCTAAGTAGTTTGAGAAAAAGCAAAGCATACGGCAGTCCTGGGAAGAAATCCGCCAAAGCGAAAAAAGATGCCTTAAGTAAAAATGCGCTGAATGAAAGGGCGGCGAATAAATATGCATTGAATAAAAGTGCATCAAGTAAAAATGCGCAGGATAAAGGCTTGTCGAATAAAAATGCGCTGAATAAAAGTGCGTCTAGTAAAAATGCACGCATTGAATGCAATATTGAAACATGTAAAGATAGGGCTGAACATTCAACATGTATTCCTGCGCTTTGCGACGAAAGGAACAAAAAGTCGTTAAAGTATACAACAGAAGAAAGTGATTTAAGTCGCCTTGAAATGGCGAAAATTCATGCTAAATCCCAAAATTATAAGAAACTGCGTTCTGACACTAATAAATCTTTAGATAAATTTGGGCATCCGATTGCTTTGGAATATAAGGCTGGCGATGAGCGTAAGTTAAATGAAATCAGTGAAAATTACCGAAAACGCGCCTCGACAGATAGTAAAACATTCAATTTCAAACAAAGCCCAGTTCGCCAGAAAATGGATTTTACAAGTTACAGAGCATACAAGGCTCAAAAATTGAAAGAAAAAGCTAACGCGAAGATGAAATGTGTATGCATCAACACGGACGGGATTTGGCTGGAAGAGGGTGATGGGGAATTTTTAATTTGCGATGATGATAAGGAATCTACACCCGTTGAAACTCCTACACCCCTAAAGGCCAAAGATACGGAGTGCCAATATAATGAAGCAGCAACGATTTCTTTGCAAACTGAGGGGGCCACTTCTGAAAAAGGTATGCGCACTGAAGCAGAAACTTATATGAGAGGAAAGCAGACACAAGTTGATGAGCCTCGGCCTGTAATGAAACAAATAGGTACTGGCGACATGGTGCAGAAAATAGATAAAGAATCGGGCAATTTTTCAATTAAAGATTCCGTCAAATCCTTGTCTCAGGACAAAACAGTTTCCGCAAATTTAAGATGTTCACCCGCTTCAGTTGTGGCTGACATTCCTCCAGGCATCGATACATTTAACAAAAAAGATTTCAAACTGGTTAAAGATTTATCAAATGTGAATTTAAATAGTGCTGTTGTTATTAGCAGCGTTATCACAACAAGCGTTGCAAATCCAGATGATAATATCCGCCGGTTAGTTTTGGAAATGCCCTTATCTGGCGAAGGATCTAAAAGAGTATCAGGTATATACGTTTTGTTTTATCAATATTTTTAATAATATGCGTGATTTGTAGAGCAAACAGATAAAAGAAAGGCGCAAGAAGAGAAATTGGTCGAAACATCAGATAGCAATGTGAGGTTTTCTTCTGCACGGAATTCAATATCTGCGAATTCATGTTCAAGCTTCTGCAGCGTAAATTCGCATAAGTTAGGAATGAGTTTCTGTTCGTCAAATGAAGTAATATGTTCATGTTGCGGCAAATGCATCGCCAACAGTGAATCGTCTTTGGCATTAGGTGATCATCAAGCTGGTCGGGGCTTATTTTGTTGGCCATGTTATCAACAAAGTACCCATCGCGATTGGAATCCGCAACAACCGTACTACCAGCAACCTGAACATCGCTGCAATTGCTACAATCAATGTGATGAAGACGCATTAGATAAAATACGTGAAACTTTGAGAGAATTGGCGGAAATCGATAATAATTGTCAAGCAACGCAATCACGACTTCAATTCGCGGGGCAAAGCGAGCGTATGGTTTGTCAATCATGCAATAAGAAGATTAAGAGAGATCATAAGCTGAAAAAGCCAGTCGCGTACGTTTTAAAGTTTGAACCAGGCGAGGAACCAGATGATGTAGAACAAAAGAAGGAATCACTGCAGGAAATCTTAGTTAAAGTACCCGTCCAGAAACCGAAAAAGAAGCGATATTCCGAGTCTGAAAGTGGTCGTCGCAATAGTCGACCAAAGAGTGACCAAAATTTGCAGGTATTAGGTACATTATTCTATTGTGTATCTTACATTAATTAAAATGCTTTAGGATTGTTTAGCATCAAATAGACCGGATTTTGTTAGGTCGGCAGAAGAACGACGACGCTGTTTAATAGAATTAGCATACATGCGAGAACAAAGATCGCAAAAATATAAACAGTTACTGGCAATGACGAATGGCAATATGGCATCAAATCCTTACAATTATACTGATGAAAGTACGTACATTAATTAAGTCTAAGATTGATATGTGAGCATTACTGAAATGACTGTCTGTATCTTGTTTAAATGATTTTAGAAAAACATTTATTTTCCACTAAGGAAATGAAACGTATCACTGCAAAAAAATTCAAAAACTTGCCTGAGGTGCAACAAAAAATTTTAGATCATAAAGATAGGGAATCTAAAAAAACAAACCGTCTTTTGGCCAATATATTTAATGAGGTACGATTTGAAAAGTTTGCCGTACTAATGTGCTATTAATATTTATTGATGTATTGTTTCAGAAGTTGCGCAGGAATGTTCTCCGTGGGCAGGCATCTCTGTCAACCAGTATCAGTGTTTTTAATTTAACGTGACAAACGTGTTTATTTTTACATCCTTCTTTTACATTTTATGTATGTTGCAAAAGAATTAAACTTTTTTTGAAAATGTCTCGATTATTGCATTGGTTATCCAAAGTCATTTTTAAATTTTCAATCTGAGTTTCATTACTAATTTTATTCTCAAATTCTCTTTGAAGTATTTTGAAACAATAATTAAAATCGAAATATAACGGATTTAAACATTTAGTTTCAGTTGGAAAAATTTAGACGCTCTTTAATAAACTGCTTGTCAATTATGACAAGTAAAATATATATATATATTATACTTAATACGAAGTAGCAAGACAAATGCAATTGACATTGTCAAATTTAAACTTTTGTAGCAGTTCTTTCTTTTGTTAACAAAAAAAGAACGTAAAACAATATTCGTGTACTTGCAACTTGTTTCAAATAGTTTGTTATAATTATTTTGTTAAATTCCAAAAAATAGATTTAATTGTACAAATCTTTAAAATTTAATTTGTGAAATAATTTATTCTACAACATCGTTCGTGCGGTGCTTTCCTTTTATGTTGTCAACCAATTTGAAGTGGTGCCGCATTTTTGTAATTTCATATTGAAACCGCAATTTACATCTAAACAAACTGTGTTACTAATATTGAGAGCAAATAGTGCAAATAATAAGTATTTTGTACGATAAATATTGCATGCATATAACAAAATGGACCAGCAGGACGAGGTTACGGAAGTTTTTACCGCATCTATAAATTCCGAGGAAGAAAGTCGAGAAAGGTATGCGAACATGATACTTTCGGCATTTATTACCAATAAGTTTTATTGTTTCAGTATCATATCACCTTTAGAAATCAAGCAGGAAGAAAACGTTTATTTTAACCCAAACAGGTTAAACTTGAAAAATAGTAGTCAACAAAATTTTGAGATTTTGGAGGGTATTATTGAAAATTCAAACATTTCTTTGAACGATACTTCAATTTCTTTGCCTTTTATTGATGAAGAAATCAACCAAATGTTTTTAGTCAACGAGGCCTCAAATGAGCAAGATGCCTCAAAGTTAGCTATTGATCTTGGAAACTTAATTAATTTTCATATAAGCGGCATGAAGGATGACTCCGTTGATTCAGCTTCACATCATATCAAATACAAATCAGCGGGCAACGGCAAAAATATTAAAATTTGGGAATGCGGACTTTGTAAGTAATGTCGTTAATTAACTCTAATCACAACTTAACTTCAATATCAACATATTCAACATATCAATGAACTATGTAAGTTTCACAAAACTTTACTAAAGCAATAATTTAGTACTGTTGATATTTTATGTTAACTTTTATCATCAAGATAGTAAAATTGAATGTAATCTTGCAGGTCATAAAGAATTTGGTCATCAGTACATCTTGATGCGGCACTTGCCAACCCATACCAACGAAAGGAAATTTGAATGCAGACAATGTGGGAAAGGTATTTTATGGGTGGTTATCATTTGCTTATTATAATATATCATTTTTACAGCTTTTCGCCAAATGTCCACGCTTTCCCAGCATCGTGCGATTCATTCAAAGTTGCGCCCCTACGTCTGTGAAGTTTGCCAGAAAACTTTCAATCGGGTCTCCACATTAATCTCGCACCGGAAAACCCATACCGGAATGAAACCACATCGATGTCATTTATGCGACAAGGCATTTCATCAAAAAGGCATTTGATTCGCAAATGAGGAAATTGCATATGATAAACAAATATGTTGCAGGAAATTTACGTAATCATATATTCACTCATACTAACGAGAGGCCATACAAGTGTGATATATGTCAAAAAGGTTTTAATCAAATGTCGAATTTGATGTGTCATAAGTTTAAAGCTCACCAGCGGGCTGATAAACCTAAATATAATTGCCCTACGTGCGGCAAAGAATTTGAAAAGCGTATAAGTTTGCGCAATCACGAGCAGTACGAACACGGGGAAGTAAATAGCAACGCTAATATTGATCAGATATTTAAACCAATACCGCAACGACCAATGGTTATTCCAAGCGTAAAATATACGAATGGGGTGCTTGTTTCCAAAATTAATACAGCGGCCATGCAAAGTGTGCTAGGAGCTAATAAAATGCCCTTTGCAATACTGAAACCCGTAGAAGGAATTTCAGTTTTAGTCCGGGTTTTATTGGCTGGGGATAATCATATGTTGGTGCCTGCTACTGCTGATGATTTATCCAAATATGGCAGGATTGATATTGATGGAAAAGAATCTAGCGAGAAAAGTTCAGATGAAAATAATGATCCTGCAAGTGATAATGAACGTCCTGATACTAATGGTATTAATAGCATTTGAAATTGCATTCAATTCTTACTAATGTTTATATATTATTTAGATAATGTTATTATGTTTCGTGTTCCTGTTGTCGCATGTGTTGTACAACGTCGTCGTAATGGTGTAGTTTGTATGGATATTGAAGATCCCGTCGGCGAGTGTGATATGAATGACGTTGAAGAAACTGGACTAACTGAGCAGATTGAAGAAGTTGAAAGAAATGAAGTTTCTCAGGAGAATGACAAAGCTAATGGTGGTAATAATGTTAAGGAAGCAGAAATTTATAGGAAAATTCAAATTGTTGAGGATACTGAACAATTTGAGGAATTTGAACATTTCGAAGAAACTGAAAAAGTAATAGAATCGGAGCACGATCTACATACTGAAATTGATTTGAAAACTGAAGAGTACGAAGAGGATAAAATAATTTCTGCATCCAATATTGATGTAAACGATAATCTTGATACTACAAATTTTATATTTGAGGAAGAAATTTTAAATAACTCACCTCCTGATACTTTTGGCCAAATGCACACCAATTTTATTGAAATTGACGGAGATAGTGTTCAATTCTTTAACGATGACATGGACCTCGAAGAGACTTTGCTTAATATGCCTGAGGATTCTACATTGAAAGAAGAACTTGCTTCCAATGTTGGTTCTGCATGTAATTTGGTAACTCACTGCTATATTATTTTAGGTTTTATGAATTTTATTTTTCTTGCTTTTTAGTTAGTTGAAGATGAAGATCTGGAGAACGAAGAAATTCGATTGTTCAAACTATAATCTTGGTGGTATAGTTACTTGAAATGATAGCGTTGTTGATTTGTTAATATGCAGTATTCTATTGATTGCTGTAAAATCTTAATATACATATTTTTGTTAGATAAATTAAATAAATTACTAATTAAATGCCGTTGACTTTGCGGCATACGAGAAAAGTAATTTAGAGACTTGGTAAATTTTCCGCAAATTAAAGTTTATCTCAGTTTAATCGTAATATATACATTCACACGCATTTGTGTCACTAAAGAACACGCAATTAAAATACATTATCATTCGCTTAATCTTAGCAGTGAAAAACTATATAATGGCAAATTGAATGATTCAGTCTATGGGTAAAATCAATTTTCAGGGACATCAATTCTTTGCTCTTGCGCTTCCGGTGTCGTATCACTCTCTTCAGTTCTTTCATTTCGTCTACTACTGTTAATACTGTCCATGGGTATGATTTCCACAGCATTTGAGACACGTAAACGATTAACTCTATCATCAGGATGCTTGTTGGGAAATAAAGCAGTATATGAAGGTGGCAAATCCAGCTCATCGTAATTAGGAGGTTGTTGTTGCTGTTGAGGGTTGTTTTCATCATAGTTATTCACTATAACTACGGTTTGTCTAGGTGTCGTGCTATCAATTGGTGCTGTTTTATATCTCCTTATACAGCACTCCCAAATACCGCAACACATTAACAATAATGAGCCAGATAACACCACTCCAAGAAATAAATATCCCCATGGATCGTATTGTGCTAAAAGATCATGTAGTGATCCAAACGAGCGCGACTCTGTAGATGGTTTTGTGGTTGCTAGAACAAAACAAAAGCGAGTTTTAAAGACTGTTGAAAAAGTTTTCGAGTGATTACTTTCAATCTTAGACAAGCGTTTGAAATTATTCCATGTCTTTCCGATATCGTTGATCATTCGTGGTAAGTCAGTAGAGTTTTCCAAATATCCAACTTTGCGAATTGTACTTGCGATACTTGGCATTTTATTCATAACACCCACAAACCGCTTTTGCCATAATGAGTCTGATTCACAGAATACTCCTTCATCACTGTTTTTTGATCCAGGAGGGCAGTTTTCATGACCATCACAAGTGACATCGACCGACACACAAAAAATTGGATCCAGACCAATTTTCCAACAAGTATGTTGATTCGAACGACGGCAAAACTCACCTAAGATAGTTTAAACTTGTTAAAAAGTGGACGTAGGATATTCTTAAATACTTACGATCACGTCCAATAGCAGTAACAATGATTTTTCGTCCTCTAGTTTGAAACTTTTCAAAGCCAGATTTCCATCGGATAGTTATATTCGAGGATAACATTTCGATGGATTTTAGAGGACTTGAAGAGCATAAATCTCCATGCCAAACAGGTTTCATATGATCTTCCAAGTACTAGATGAAAAGTGGTAATTATTATCATGTTTGATTGAATTCCTTCTACTTACCACATGCAATATGCATGGCGCCGCCTTTTTTGAATGAAGTTTAAGAAGTGTTTCATCTTCGAGTATCTGCATATGAATCGCGTGCGTGATTGGAGGTGCACGAATTCTTAATGGGCAATACTCGTACTCTTCAGATGGCCGCAGATTAATGATTCGCGATGATTCAAAACCTTCCGGTTCCAATTTGAGCTCGGTAAGATTACCACATAGTGATATTTCTTTCACTGGAACGGCATTCAATTATCAAATTACTGCGTACGCTTGCGGAACATCATAAGGCGCTCGAAATTGTTAAACAAACTGATACGACATGCTGATACCATAAAACGTAAATTGTGTACCATAAATACACAATTTGTATATAAATAAAAACAAATTAACAGCTTCTTAATACGCAGTTTGTTGCGGTCAATTGATAAAGTGCAAGATATCATTGAGTATTTCACATCATAAGTAAGTAATCTTTAAATAGTTAATTTTTATTACTAATTGACCTCTTGATGCGTGAAACACGTTCGAATTCGATGAGTCACGTTGAGTGTCAATCCTTAATTATTTCTAATTGAGTGAGTACCGAATTTTCAACGGTAAATCATGAATCTATAATAAAGTAATTACGATTGCGTTTATGCGCTGTTTGGCGAAATTATTCAACATGTAACATCATCAACGAGTGAACTTTGCTCCATGGTGTCAAATAATTCAGCATTCAGATGTATTTTGCTGATTTTCAATTAGATCTCATCTGGTTACCGATTCTAATTGCGAGCAGGCAACAAGTGTCAAGGTTGCACTAGACAAGAAGCTAATCAACGTACGTTTGCTGCTAAGAAAACAATTTTTTTAACGATAAAAATAAAAATAAACGGTCAATAATTCTTTTATTGCAAAGCTAGGGTGATTCAAGTACGTTTTATCCTCTTTACGAGGCTTGTTTGTCATGTTTGCATACAAGAAATACAATAACGCAGGGTTATCACTCATATTCCATGATCAGCTGGAATTATTGTAATACAAAGATATCAAGAAATAAATAAACGTGTAGAATTTCAAAGAAGCATAAAAGAAATCATCCAAGATAGAGATATGCAAAAGGAAGTAAACAATTTACTTGAGATGTGCGTTTATCTTGTCCTTCTTCAAGTTTGGAAGGATATGTGCTTTATGTCAAAGTGGAGTACAGGATAAAAATACTTACAAAAGTGTAAAATCGCTTGAGTATTCCGAACATTTGGCATATAAATAAGAAGTATCACAATAATATTAGTAAAATGCATAATTATTCACAACGCTGTAGCGACTATATATGCACGCCAAAGTGGCAATAAAACATTTTAAAGCATTTAGATGATGCGCCGTAAATGCAATTGCTTCGTGCGCGTTCGAAATGCGGATGCGAGAAATGTAATAATCACAGGGCAAACCGATGGATTCGGCCGCGACGCCGAAACGAACTGCTGAATGCAGAGAGCGCGATCACTCGCTGACTGCGCGGACAACTGATGGACATAATCTAATCAGCAATAAATTGACCGATTATCGAACTATGTAAATACATGAGATACCAACATCGCATTTAAATCGCGCTTCTACTATGTATATGCGTTTGCGTGTAAACTTTAATCCTCGCGTAATCCATATTCTTCAAAGCACGCAGGATTAATAGAGATGATACGCGTTAAACATTTTATAATAAAAAAATTATTTCCGTATTTGCATAGAGATTCAATTAAACCAACCCATATTATCGGGCAAAGTCCAAAACTACAATATTGTTATTATACATGATTGATTTCAATAACAATAAGTCTAAAGTAATTCTGTTTATATAATTTAATCACTTACATTTACTTGTAGTAAAATTTGAGCGCGTAACTTGAGTTTTCTTGCGGGAAACTTTTGAATTTAATCAAAGTTATGATATCAAGGTAGGCAACCAACAAGTCATAAAAGTTTTCAATCGAATTTATTCAAGTTTCATAACTGAAATATTTAGTATATTAGTACGAAATGTACCATGTAAAATATAAGTACATATACAATCCTAATGCAAGGAACCAACTAAGATCTAAGGGGACAGTCTTATGCGCGATAAATGTTCGTTTCAGCGAACGAAGATTTACAGAAATTGTGCGATTAATGTCAAATTATTCGCTGTGCTCGACCCTTTTCCTCTTTGAGCAAATACTTCATACAGTATGTTGATTCGCAACTTGGAATGCCAACGTAAGTCAATTGCTTAAAACTTGCGCGGAAACGTGTTAACATATATACATATCACTTTGCTAAACAGTTTCCGCTCGACAGAGTTTTTAATAAATATAGTTGGTAAAATGTTTCTACCGCGTGGAATTGTTCATTTGCACCGACGTATAACTCGGCGGTTCGTCTTTATTATCTTGACTATTTGCAGTCGTGTCGTTATGCTCTTGAAGCATGGATATTGCATGTACGGGTACAACGTACACGTCGTATTCGGTTTTCTCCTGGCTTCCAGAATGTGATGTACTGCATGCTTTCGCTAAACTTTCATAGCTTGGCGGCGCGAAAAGGTCATAAGCAGGCGGCGGTGTTTCTTGTATTTGCACACTGGTATTCTGTGCTTGTGTACCAACTGAAGCCGAAGAGGATTGCCTCGTGTTGCCTGGCATGTTAGGTGAGCGCACGTGGAGGCGGCAACACCATTCTGAGCATGAGACGATCAAGAAGAATGCAATCAAACCACTAAAGCTAGCAATGTACCAAATAATCGACCAGGAATCATCTCTTTCCGGGAAGAATTGTGCTGCAAAAGGCAATAAATCTTAGGACAATCGCTCTTAAAACTTGCAACTTGAATAACTCACTTGATGGAATTTGCGTTGTAATATTGTATTTCATAAGTCCGCTAAATTCATCCATATTATTATTTCGATGCGGTTCACTGAATTGCAGCAGATAGCTTCGCACTGCATCTGTGACAACATCGTCTCCCATTTTATCTGCAATAACAAATAAGCATGAGTAAGACTTGAGTGAGTAAGAAGGGCTATAAAAAGGGTATACAAACATAAATAAGCATAGTTCAATCTATTACCAACCGAGAAAAACATGTTTATATTAACTTATAAACTTTCTGCGTAATTGCTTCGCTTATAACATATGATGGGATTGTAACGCGCAAATAAAGAATCACTTAATAATGTGAAATTCCAAACAAGCTTAAACATTCACATCTCGTGCTAATTTAAAAGAAAAATATATTTATCTTATTCACCTTGTGCTTACCAATTAAGTAGTTTCGTATCAATCATATAAAAGTTTTTATTTTATGTGTACCTACAACAATAGTAGTAAGTTGATAATTTTAATCCATTATCACATAATCACATCTTCCGTTTAGGAGGC
The DNA here is from genome assembly GCA_963978815.1 of Aleochara curtula. Classification (NCBI taxonomy): domain Eukaryota; kingdom Metazoa; phylum Arthropoda; class Insecta; order Coleoptera; family Staphylinidae; genus Aleochara; species Aleochara curtula. The sequence continues at coordinate 14,138,759 of OZ022215.1, read as the reverse complement.
AAACAGAAAAATGTGTGGTATTGTACTCTAAAACAATTCATTTTTCGGCTGTTTCGACTTGCTCTTAATCCTAATCTAAATAAAAGCAGCGCTAATTTATGGTGCAAAACGCGCACACCGCATTAACAAACATATTGCGACATACACTAACTACACATATGTTGGTAGGTGGAGAACCTGATAATACAAGTTCGCAGCACATGCGAACCGCGCTTCGAGTGTACTTAGCGCGTTGTTTGGTCGCGGTATTATCAATTATTTGCTTATTTTTTGTTTGACGCAACCCGAAATAGGTGTGACGATAAGGCAAATTACATTTTCAAAGTCGCACCGCAAACGCCCCCGAATGCGGAGTGAAACTTGACTGCGTTCGTCCTCACGCTCAAGTTCTAGCGCGCGTTCGTACTTTTATTACAACATAAATTTTAAATCGTATTAGCGTGAAAGTACAATGCGCGAGATTAAAAATTTTGTTATTATTGCGCCGCTACGCTGATTGTACCTATTATAAACATAATTATAATGTACGTCAATGAGATACGAATCGCTACAAAGTGTCATACGTTTTCGAAAAAACTTATGATACATTGTACTCATTCGGATTAGCTAAAACTTGATTATTAATAAATAAACTTTCCCCATCGGTGAATTAATTAACTTTCATCCTAAAATAATAAAATATTCTCAAAAATTCGTCATGAACTCAATTTTTAAACAGTTTCGTTTATGAATTGTAGGTTCGTACGTTTGTTTGCAACATTATGACGCGTTTATTTAACCAAGAATTATAGCGAGTCGTTGAATATCAATGATGATTGCATGCGATTATGAAATGAGACGCATGCAGATGGTGCATGAAGAATGTACAAAGCTTACGGAAAAAGTGTCCAGCAACAATTACAAATTGTTAGCCCAAACAAAGTCGTGTTGCTTGAGGAGCGACAATTTCGCTGTGCGAACGATTGCTCAACGAGCAGAGTAAAGCGTGCGTGAATCGTTTATTTATTGTTAATTGTTATGATTATTTCAATGCAGGTGCATTACATTGAAGGCTATTGTTACTAGCCATCCATAATTAAAATAGACGGAACAATTAAAAGTGGAGTTTCACTCTGCTAATTGTTTTCTGAATTATTTTATTAGTTCATTTCATTTTTCGTTCGTTGTGCTGTCACAGCAAGGAAGGAAAATTTTGATGTTGCACGCTCTGTGTGTGAAAGTACAATGCATAGTAAATGTTTGGGACGCGTTTTTTTTTTGTTTGATATCAAAATGTACTCAAGTATTAGTTGTTTGCTGCCAACGAATAATAAGTAAGGCATTAAATCCTTGACGAGAATACATTAGCACAAGTGTGCGAATGATTAAAGTGCATTATGTAACTACGCATAGAAATTGATTACCATTGATTCTTGCACCTTGGTACAACATTCTTAATATATTCCATACTCTAACTCTCTGAAGTAGGCGCAAAATCTAATTAAAGCACTCCAGATTAGCCATTCCTTAATACATAAATTAATGATTAATCATTTATGCGTTACTTTTTATCAAGTGCACACTTTTTGCGCCATAAATTGTCATCATTGAAACGCCTGCTATTTTCGTACGTACTTTAATTATTTCAAACAACTTATTGTGTTAATTACTGATTAAATTCAATGTCAGCTATGACAACGGCAAGAACATTAGTATGTACGTAAATTGAGGAATGCGTTCTTACGATTGTTGTTAAACATTGATTTATTTATAGCAAAAATGACAAAGCGATTCGTAGGAAATGATCTGCAAATGACGTCAATCGATGTGATTGATCCAGTATTTTAGCGATTCATATTAATAATATCGAACGCTTATCGCGTATGATCATGATAATATACAAGATAACGCACGTACAGGTATCAAGTGTATTTGCACAGCGTACAATTCGATTTTTGTTTTGTTGCATTACCAACAAACAGCACCGGTAATTTTCTGCGAATGAAATGTTTGCCTTAAGCACACTTGCATCAAAGTTTAAAGGCAAATACAAGTGCAATCGTTAGGCATGTTGAACTTAATTTAAGGTGTGGAAATACCTTAAGTGCTAATTAAGGTTGATTGATTAATCCACGATGAGAAAAATTAGCTCATAATCGGTTTTTCTCAAATCCGGTAATTGTTCATGTCTGGCGCGTGGAGTTGCGCACTTTGATTCGTAAATATTTAGTGGAAATGTCCTTGAACAATAACCTCTTTGCATAGACACCAGGACGCAGTCTTAATAAACGTTTCGTATTTGTTTAATTCAGCTCCGCATGCTAATAATATATATATTTACCGAATTTGCGCCATTTACAAGCGTGTTTTGTGGATGTTCAGACTTTTTGATTTAAAACTAGGCCAGAATTAAACAAACAATTCAAACACTCTCGTTTTCATACTCACACAAAAAAATTAAATTTAGATTTTGCAATTTCCCAACGTATTGCGCAATTTCAACAATATATATGCTTAATTTGTCTATCAAATGATGCAAAATTTAATGATCGAAGCAAAACTGCTAATTATCAGAATCTCTCTGTCGTGTTTTGTTGCAAATAATTACTCCATATGTCCATCGTTCGCACCGTACCTTTAACAACAATTGCATCTAGTTGTTCTTGTAATTAATATTTGTGTGAGTGTGGGTTGAATAATTTATTATTAGTGTGACTACCTACTGATAAGAGGAACGTAGTTTCAATTAAACATACATACTAATTGTGCATATTCATCTGTATAAATAAATTAGTTATTGTAGTAACCAACTAAGTTTATGCGTAACTACATAAAATTAACAAAAGTATTATGTTGCACGTGTTATTATTGTTATACAACAACAAGAACGAAATAAACCGTGGGAAGAAGTAAACAAGGAATTAAACGCCTTGTTAAATTATCATAGTGCTTTCAAGACAGACGAAAGAATACACTGATAACTTACGAGTTGTTATCAAACACGACGGGGCTGAATGCGCAAACGTTGAATTTAATTAACGCCGTGCTTTTTGTCACTCTGTTAACTTTTTTCACATTTATAGGAACTGCTTGTAGTGCCTAGCATGGCGTGGAATACGAATTGAAGGCCAATGTCTTTCTCAATTTTTTTTGTAATATGTTAAGTTACACGCTATTGGAATATGTTTAAGCAAATTCAACAAACTTACCTATTAATTGACGAATTTCTAAACGTGTTTCAAAATGTTAGAAGCACCTTTACGAAGCACTGGCGTGAAGCACTGACGAGTCCGATGATGAATAGCCGCTATTTTCTACTAGTTTCTGATTAATGTGCGCTAACATTTCCTGCAGCGCAAAATGGATTTGGGAAAAAACGCACTCACATTGAACAAATAATTAACTATGATTCATATGGATTCGCGAGTATGTACATAATTCCAAGAGCGATTATCGATCAAGTTTCTCATCCAGCTGATCTGTCCGATTGCTCGAATTGATGTCCAACTGCTGTTACACCACGTTCGCGGTAATCTTTGCGCGCAAAATTAACGAACACGTTTATCGTCAACCTGCGACGATAACGAGAAACGTACGCAATGTGCGCACCGTGCGCTCACGAATGTGAATTTAAAAGTGAGTTGATTTCGAGCGGTCGTTGGTTTACTAAACCGTTTCCATATTCGACGAGCGCGAAACGCACGGAAAAAACAAATCTGCTCCAAGCGGCTCCAACGAATTAAACGCGTTTATTGCAGTTTCGTACGCGTCTAAAATGATTGAACGCGACGTGTGCAGGTACATTGTGCTGGAAGTGGATAGATAAAAAGCGGTCTCCTGCATGTTGAAATCCCACACTTGCTACTTGTTCTACTCAGATGCGCATACAAATTGAATGATTATACCGCGATCATTTTCTTAGAAAATAGTGAGATTTACAAAAAGTTAAATTATATTATATTATCTTGTTTTGCTGCTAAAATGTGATGTATTTTTACATTAATAATCGGTTTCGAATATACATACAATAATTGATATGTTGTAATAAATATATCGATAATTACGGCATTAAGATAAGTGTTATTCCACTAAAAGTTTTCCTATAATTAAGATGCCATTTGCATTGACTTTAAATGTTAACTAACTTGTGGAGAAAAAAATGATTGGGCTGCAGTTGTGAATTTTTCTTTTAGCCGCCAGTTTGAATTAAGGGCGTAGCAATGTACAACTGGTTGCGGCCTTTAAGAATGCTATAAAAATTTATCATCTTTGCATGTTATATTTCAGGATTGTTGTTGAATTATTACTTTTAGCCTAAACTATTTAAAATATGTTTATTTTCCAAGGTAATTATTTTGAATTCAATCATTTGAATTATTTCTAAGGAATTAAAGTGTGGCGGTAGAAGTAGGAAAAAAGTTTAAGTTTTCTTTAAATACATAAACATAGGTAGACGTATTGTGTAAATTTGTAAATAGGTTCAGTAATTATTTGTTTAGTAAATCCGATCATAAACGAAAAAATGTAAATTGCGCTACTTATTTTGTGTACGCTCTGTAGTAGACCGCGTTGCAGGAGTAGTAGTAGTCGCTCACGTAGAGTCAATTAATCCGCTGTCTGGTCCCAGCTATCGCAACACAACTTGCGAGCAGTTGTTAGTATTTAATTCATAGCTAATTGTTAAGTGTGTACAGGAGCAATGCAGAAAAGAACAACCAAATATGAGCAGGTATGTAGCCGATATAGCACCGACCTTGCTAGGTGTCTTAAAATAGGATCAATCAATCGAATTGTGTAAACAATTAGCCACTAAACGTATATGCACAACTCAGAAGCTTATTCACACCGCTTGTATTTAACAGCATGGTTTAAATTACTCACAGTGCTTGAATCAGTGTATGAAATTGATTAGCATTGTCGCAATATATTATCAGGCATTGGCATCCTTGTAAGACTTCTTCCTATGTTTTCAGGTAACTTGCTTTTGAGAGGTTTTATAGCTTATCAATGTAGATTTGGAGTTTAATGACTTGTAAATAAGTCTGTAAAGAGCACAACATAACAGAGAAATCATGACTAAGCCACCAAATGAAAATTTGCCTGTGGTCAAATTGGTTGTTGTTGGTGATGGTGGTGTTGGAAAAAGTGCCATAACAATACAATTCTTCCAAAAGCTGTTTGTTGAAGACTATGATCCAACAATTGAAGATAGCTACTTGCAACATGTGGAGGTTGATGGCCAGTGGTGTATTCTGGATGGTAAGTGCATATCATATTCTACATCAAAAATTCTAATATTAATTCATTATTTTTTAGTTCTTGACACAGCTGGACAGGAAGAATTTAGCGCAATGCGAGAACAATATATGAGGAAGGGTGATGGTTTTTTACTGGTTTACTCAGTGACTGATAAAAATAGTTATGAAAATATTATACATTTTCATACGCAAATATTAAGGGTTAAGGACAGGGATGTTTATCCCATGCTGCTGGTGGCGAATAAAGTTGATTTAGTACATTTACGTAAAGTAACAGAGGAGCAGGGCCGCGAATTAGCACACAAATTGGGTATTCCCTATATTGAAACCAGTGCCAAAGACCCGCCGCTAAATATAGACGCAACTTTTCATGAAGTGAGAAATTAATATTTATTCAACGTCTTTGTCTTTACAAAAGTTATCTTTCAGGTTGTGAGAATTATAAGAAATCAGCCTCAGGCTAAGGAACGCAAGTCCAAAAACCGGCTTGAAAGTTTAAAAAAGAAGCTTCAAAAATGTTCGATACTCTAGGATCTTAAACTGCGGAATGAAAATTAATGCATAACTCGTATTTATACATGAAATATTTATCAAAAGCAACGACAGAAAAGGATGCGGACCATTGGAATCAATAACGGATGCAATTTAATTGATCGATACTAGGCACGTATTAAACGTAAAAATGGCTAAAGTGCGAATGAATCAAATTCTTATTCACGTGTGTTATCATTATGTATGTCATAGCAACACTATTCTTACGAGAACATAACAATTTAATGTGTCGCGCTTACGTGAAAAAGTAATAGTAAAGTTCTTATAAATTGATAGTTCTAAGAATCCGAGAATGGCGAAAATAACATTCAGACAATAAAAAACACAAAGCGTTGTCGAAATTATAATTAAAATATCACATCCACAAGTCATTAAACCAAAGATATTGTGTTTCTGAAAATATCATTTTCGAATCAAACGTAACGAAGCTAATTTACTAGTTTGAATGTTTGCACTTCGCGCAAATTAATGCTATGCACAGGCCTAAATAATGAAAGTAATGTTATTCATTGTTTCGAACGATTATGAATTAAGAGTTGAGCGTTTCATTGATTAAACTGTGATCATTTCGATTTATACAACACTATTTTATAAATGCTATATGTTCAGAGAGTTACTCCATATTTTTTAAATATTATATAACAGGGACTAATGCTGCACAAATACTGATACATTATTTATTACGTTATATATGTATTTATTTTAATCAATGTACTAAATATTGTTATATCATTAAAATGTGTACGAAAAAATATAAATACCATTCAGGTATTATACATAATTTTTATGTTTGTATGGCGTTATCAGTATTACTTACGGTATCAATAGAAAAACACCGACACGTACATGCTGTTACCGGACATTCCGAATGCTCCCTAAAATATTTAAATTCATTGATTACACACACCTTTATGATATGGAATATTCTTACTTAAACCAATGCGTCATATGAGATGCATGTCCACCGTGTCTACACGTTTGACACCATGTAAACCAACTAGAGAAATCACTTAACTTATTCGTGTCAAAGTCTGCAGAATCCGGTACACCAGTTGTTGTACCCATATGCATCAAACATATCACGCACCGTGGCAGTGGTTTACGACAATTAGGACAGGATGACAACTACAGAGATTAAAAAATTAAAGAATGAATTATAAAATGTTGAATTGTTGTACCTTTAATTTATTGGCCGTTCCTCCCATGCGAGGATATGGAGCTCGTCCTCGATTAGCTTGCATGTAAGCTGATATACTTTTACCGCAAAAATTGCATGAGACATGAACTTGTTGAGGTGGTTTATCATTTGGATTTTGCGCTGTGAGCATAATATCAAAAAGTGCGCGTTGATTCCATAATTGCCAAGAATCTAATAGATTTCTATAAATTGTAATCCAGTTTTGAACTTCAAACACTTCGCTGTTGAACGCACGCACCGCAATAAGTACGGTCGATTGAATATCTCCGGTAATATCCAAGTACTTTTGTAATAATTTAACACCATCTGGACTGCTGCCTGTTAGTAACATTCCATTTAAGTTGCCTTCGTATATGAGTTTCGTATTCAGCATTTTTAAATATTCGTACAACTTATGATCAGAGAGAAACGTACACGCAAATGCTACACGATCCTCCACCAAAATTTCGTCTTCATGCTAAAAATTGCCAATGCAAATGAATTAATAAACGAACCATAAAGATACTACGCCCTTACCAATATAGAATCATAATTGTAATTTTCGGCTGTAAGGAATGAAAACATTGCACGTAAATATGGATCTTGAAGCTTTATTTTTGGCGAAGAGCAAAATTGCCTCCACATACTACTTTTATCATCCGAAAAACCGGCTAACGCCATTGCAACCATATTCAAATTCTCACAGTCATCAGCACTACTATTTAAAATATCAATAGCTGACCGAATTTTCAAATTAAATACAGCAATAGCTGCTGCCCGAGTGGGATTTTTAGCTGCCACTAGTTGTTCTAACATTGTTCCCTGTTTATTGTCCTTGTTAAAGTTCCATCCACACAGCAACAAGGCCTTATTTCTGTCTTCATGCCTATAAATTTTGACTGGTTGTAAGGCTGAATTATTTCCTAGATCTAGAATTGTTGTTGGCAACATTTCAGACTTATTTGTTGTTGATTCCAATTTCAAAATATCCCGAATACCGGGATGTTTGCCACTTACACCTCTAATCTGGCCTTCATCAATTAACTTCTTACTTAAAGATAACCAATTCCACACATTTATCAACATTTCATCAGCGATATATTGCGCATTCTTGTGTAATTCATTCTATAAAAGAACAACGTATTAGCCATGTTTATTGTTATTTTTATTCCTAATACCTCAAGCCCATATCCACTTAAAGCTAAATCTTTCATTGTTTCTGAAATATCAACCAAGTGATGATTGTGAAATGCAGTCTTAGTAATAGTTTTAATCTTTTTTCTTCCATAAGTCCATACAACATTGGAGTTGGGAGCCCAGTTCAATGTAATTCGGTCAAATACCGTATAATCCAATATTGATCCTGTAAGCGATATCGTTAACATACGATATTCATCTGAATCATGCCAAGAAAACGACGTTAAATTCGGAGCACTCTTCAGCCGTATTTCGCGTTCCAGAACTGATGGTTCAACTTCATCATTGCCAATAACTGAATGCTGTACATCATATAAATGTATAACATTTGATTCCTTATGTAAGGCACCTAAAGATAAATCAGCAAATGAGATGTTTCTTTAGATATCATATATTTTTTACCTAATAAATTGTGTTTTGTTGGACACCAAGCTATTTTCATTAATGGACGTGAAGACGGTAAAATCATTATTGGTTTTTCAAAATTACGTGTATCCCAAACACTAATTTGGCCTTCTGCAAATGATGCTAAATGTTGGTCATTATTTGGATCAACAGTGATTCCATAAACAGCTTTAGTAAATGTTGAGTTTGCAGTTTTTGATGTATCTATGAAAGAAATCTCAACTATAGAATGTTTCAAACACATATATTGTTATCACCTCTGAAATCAATTAACTTTATGCTTTTCATATTCATTCCAGCAGCCAACAATCTGTTGTTATTTTGAAACCAGCCAAGGCTATGTGCTGACTCTGAGAGACCAAATTCTCCTACTGGTCTGTTGTTATAAGGTTGGTCTGGTAATGATATTTTTGAGTCTGCATAATTTTTAACAACATCCCATAGTAAAATGCAATGATCAGAGCGATGCTTATCATAGCCAGCTGCCAATTTATTATCTAATGGATTCCAAGCAACACTATTGCATTGCCTTGAAAATCTAGGACCTATAATGGACAAATTTAATCCAATAACATGTTTACATATATTTTACTCACTTAATTCCTTTCCATTTGTACTTTGGTCATAAGCACCGCCAAAACTTGTAATACAAATCTTGCCATTTGATTGTCCTAAAGCCAGCAATATCTCAGAATTTGGGTGAAAACTTACATCTATGCACTTAACATAATAAGAATGTGAAATGCTAGCTAATAAATTCGCGCTGGTAGTTTCTGATAATTTCAGAGCTAAAATAATAAGTTTATTATAAAGTTTACATTCACCTTAATATATGTACTTGGAGATGTAGCATCAACAATATTTTCTGCTTGATATAAACATAATTCAGAACCACACGTTATAAACTTATCCGTGCACGGCACCCATTGTATTTCTTGTTTACCCGTCATTGTTCAGTCTTTAAAGAAACGCGCATTACTTATTAATTGATGAAAAAATTAATGATTAATTGTTGATAAACTCGCACCAGGTTATGTTTATTTACAATACTGACTACTTTCGCTACTTCGCTTAAAGATAAATACAGTCATAGAGATTCCCCCTGTCAACACTCAAGATTCTTCACAATTCTTCAGTAAACGCGAAAATGTTCGGTGTTGTTGCTTCATACCAGGCATTATATTGGATACTGTAGCGCGATGGCCCTCTCAAAATTTCTTCTGGTGTGAAGAGTCCTCTGGATTGAGAATTGTATTAGGAATTTGGCATGAGTTTATATGCTTATAAGAGTACATATTTTTGCCTGTAGAGTACGCAAGTTTCATATGTTTAATGAAATTTATATTTGTATAATCCCATGATAGTTATTTCCAAATATAAGAGTTAATTTATTATAAAGAACTTAAGCTACTGAATCTGATTACTTTGTTATTCAGATATTAACAATTTATAAATATATACACAATACAACTGGCGCTATTCATTCAAGTCGTAGATAGGTTGTCGATTGACATTGAGTGCAATTGGGCGAATGACTTAACAAGCTGTTTGTTGAATATCAAAACATTCCCTTTTATTGAATTTAAAACAATTAAAATGGGTTTATTTGGTAAGAGCCCCGAACGGAATCCAAAGGATTTAGTAAACGAGTGGTGTCATAAGATCCGCAAAGAAGGTTACCAATTGGATCGCCAGATACGAGGTGCGCCATACATAAAAATAGCACAGTAAACATTGTTTATTACTATAATAAATTATAGCAATTCAGAGGGAGGAAGATAAAGTAAAAAAGTCATTAAAAGATGCTGCTAAAAAGGGTGATAGAGATACATGCACAATTTTAGCAAAAGAAATTATTAGAGCAAGGAAATCAGTTACTAAAATCTACACTTCTAAGGCCCATTTGAACTCAGTACAACTACAAATGAAGAATCAGTTAGGTGAGTACATTGAAGATTGTTTTGCATACTGATGTAATCTAATTTTTTGTAAAATGTGTCAGCTACATTAAGAGTTGCTGGATCTTTGCAAAAGTCCACTGAAGTCATGCAGGCAATGCAAAGATTAGTACGAATTCCTGAAGTTGCAAAGACAATGCAAGAGATGTCCAAAGAAATGACAAAAGCTGGCATTATTGAAGAAATGCTTGATGAAACATTTGAAGGCCTTGAAGATCAGGAAGAAATGGAAGAAGCAGCACAAGCTGAAGTTGACAAAGTGTTGTATGAACTAACAGAAGGGAAACTTGGTGAAGCACCTGATGTACCCATTGGTGATACAACAACTGCCACAGCTGTTGAAGAGCCACCTGAGGTGGAAGATGAGCAAGAGCTGGAGGAGATGCAGAGTCGATTAGCTGCTTTAAAGTCCTAACTTTTAGTTAAAATTATTATCTAATGATGAATTTTCTATAAAGAATTAATATTTATTAATAATACCAAATACGGAATTGTATTATGTAAAGTTTATTTAAGCAATTAATGTTAAATATGCTTGCACCTAAAAGTACTATTTTTTAATAATTTATGAGTAGGGCTGGCACTTGCTTACTCTTTCTTTGTACAAAAGAATAGAAATTATACACAAATAATTATAAAACTCTTAAAACATGACTTCTTAATTTACCAATAAGATTTCTTGTCAAGTTTAATTTAACGTCTCTTCTTTTTCTCTTGTTTTCTTGCTCTGTGGTGTGGTCTTCTTGGTGTGTTCTGGGGAGTACTTTGTGCAGAGCTCTCATCATCACTGTCACCCTATTAATAATTAAACTTGTATAAAAAACATACAATTACAGTTTTATTGCCTTACCTTTAGCCAATTGTTTGAAGATTCCTCATTACTATTGCCATTGTAAATGCATGCAAATAAACACAAGAGTTGAAAAGCCGCACCAAGATATAAGCCATAACGGACTATAGTGGCAGTCATATCTTCCACACCAATATTAATTGCAGCATTCATTTTGATTTGTTTATTTTAATAATACAACAAACTAGCCGCACTTATTTCAGGACTAAAATATTATTGATATTCAATGAACCCCTTCCACTTCTCAAGTGGATCAAATTGGACCTAAACATTGGCGCGCCACCACGAAATTGTGCCTCTTTTGTTGAACTACTTCTTATTTGTTGTCGGTGAAGTGTAGTGCAGTGTGGTGCAGTGTAGTGCAGTGTGGTGTTGTAATAATATTTAGGTGTTATTGCGTAATTACAGTGAGTACTATTCCCTTTTGTTAATCTAATAAGAATTGTGGTTTTTGCATACATACAAGGATTCCTATGGGAATAATTGCATTTCACAATGATTTGTTTACATTGCTCTGGTACATATAACCTGCAAGTATTGGATATCTCTTTTGGGTTTGTTAATTCGTTGGTGGTATAGAGTGTTATAGAGTATTATTTATAACTTGGTAGTTTGTTCAAACTTCTAATATGTGCATAGGTATCATACTTTAAATTTGTTGAATAAGAAATCAAAATTCTTGTAACGTTTGTAGAGCCATTGATACACATTGAATGCATAATGAATCTTTGCCTCACAATTAGCAACTACCAATGTTATTAGCATACAATAATAGTATTTTAATCAATTGTTTATTTTTTCAGAGCAAACTTTTACATACTCCCAGTTGCCCGATTCAAGATCAAAGCAGCTCATAAATTATAAATGTTGGGAAGAAACTGAACCATCAAACTGACAGTTATTCTATAATTATCATCAAAAGCATCATCAGCTGTTCTTCATAAAAGCTGTGCCTACCAAAATGCTATAAATAATGCAAAATATTGTGTAATTAATGATTCATTTGAGAGCTTTGAATGGCTTTTTTAGATTTTGAATAGTTCTACTAATAAATTGCACTAGTTAAACTTGTGAATTAGTATAATTATGAAACATTTAGCTATAACTAGGTAATTAATCATGCGCAAAAAGTGGAGTGGAAGCTATATAAAGAAGTGTTCTTTTTTACCATACAGATGATAACTAAGTGATTTACGATGATGCACGAAAGCTACGAATTTAAATCATGGCTTACGCGATTAGGTTCATGCGGAGTGGCTGTCAGTCAGCTGTCAGTAGCCGCCTAAGCTGGTGATTATGGTGTCTGCTTAAATGGACCTTAAAGGCTAGAGATGGGTAATTGTGCATAAGTGCTTATTTAAACAAATTAATTAACTATTATCTCATCATACAAAATATGATTTATATAATTTGTGATGGTTCGTGACGTATCTGACATGTGTTTGTCTACCTAACCATTACCCAGGGACATACACAAAAGAGTGCAAGAGTTGATTGTTGATATGGTTTGTTACAAGTTATAATCAGTCTAAGAAAAAGTCAATTCTTTGAAATGGAGCCTTCTGAATTTATTGTTGTGCAGCCATGCATTATAGAAGATCAGAATATGTTTAATGATGTGAAAGTATATGTAAATTCAGATGCTATGACTGAAGAATTTGTGGACAGTCAGGCACTACTTGAGACTGAGCAGGAATTACTAGAGAATGTATTGGAAGATTCAGATACACATGAAATAAATATAAAGCTTGAAGATGTTGATGTTGGACCAGAGGTCATAATAACACCAAACTTTAATACAGCGAGTGATGAATGGTAAGTGCTATTTTCAAGTAAAGTATAATTATAATTTACATGCGCTTACAGTGTTGCAGTGGAAGCATTGAGTCAGTTAAGCAACTCTTCAGAGAAACAATTTGTGGATAATATAGATCCTGATCTAAATGGGGGTGAAATTAATGAAGGAATGGAAAGGAATTATGCATGCCAGTTATGTCATTCTAAGTTTAATTTAAAAAAAGTGTATTTAAAGCACTTAGTTTCTCATTCAATAAGTCGCCCGCATTCTTGTATTAATTGTGGGGCATTATTTCACCTGAAGAAGGATTTACATGAACACATGACAGTTCATGGCACCAATCATACCAGTTCATGTAGCTTTTGTAACAGATCATTTACCAGGACTTCAGCTTTTATAAACCATTTGAAGATGCACAATTCTACACAAGGAAGAGCAAAGAAACATGAGCAAATAAGTGCTGTTGAAACATTGGCAGAACTTTTAACTAGTGAACCTACAAATATACAAACTGTAGTTGTGAAAACTGAACCAGATATTAAACCAATTAAAGTTAAACCAATTAAAATTGAACCTGATATTAATTGGGTCATAGAAAACACTGAATCAATACATTGCACTGATAAAGCTGAACTCCCTGATCAACAAACTAATGGGCCTAAATTGAGTAAAGGGAAGTACAAATGTAACCACTGTTCCATATTATTTAAGCGAGAAACAGCACTTGTGAGTCATATAAGACTTAACCATCAACCAAGTGATGACCATTTATGTATGGATTGTGATATATATTTTTCTTCGGCTGCCGTATTAGAGGAGCACTTGGAGCAGTGTTCCAAAAATAAGCAATCAATGAAAACTCCTTTCTCTGCGCCAAAAACATCTTCCTTTGATCCACAAGAAAGTTTTGATGAGTCTAAACAATGTAAGAAATGTGATAAACGTTTTGTAACAAAACAGAAACTTATGCAACATGTATGGGTACATCGTAAAAAAAGACACAAATGCAATGAATGTGAGCAATATTTTGATACAGTCAAAGCTCTGGATTATCATCGTTTAAATGATCATAAAACAAAAGGAAAATATGCGTGTATGGAATGTGGCATGAATTACTGTTCAAATCAAGGTACTTTAGAATAAATACAGGATGGTTATTTTAACAGTATCCTACTAATAGGTGCATTTTTAAGGATTATCCGAGCATAAAGCAAGAGTTCATCAGAAGGGAAATGGCATGGTCATGTATTATTGTGAAGTATGTGATAAATCATTTAGTGGTCGGCAGGGATTTCATATTCATAAACGAATACATTCTGGGGAGCGTCCATATGGTTGCAAATATTGTACAAAAAGTTTTCGTGATGGGAGCACGCTACGACGACACGAACTTATTCATACAGGCGAACGACCGCATGTTTGCCCTGTTTGTCAAAAAGGGTTCATACAAAAAGTCGGTTTACGTGAGCACGTGCGATGGTTACATGCTGCAACATCAAACGCAAAGGGATTATTTACATGCTCAATCTGCCTTCAGAATTGTCCCAATCAAGACGAATTAACCGTGCATTTGATATATCATAGTGATAAAATGGCGCGAGCATTTAAAGAGGACAAACCACTTCCTTAATGATAGTCAGGCTGCTTCTGCCTATAGAAAAAACAAAAAGGAATTTGCAAAGAGTTTTAAATTTGATTATGAATGATTTTTATCTCAACATTTTATTGATTTTTGACTAGCTTTTAACTATCATCAATTATTTATCTATTAATAAAATTAAGAAGAATTCTAATTATTTGGATTAAAAACTAATCTGGCGGTTTATAATGTTTTGTAGGTATGTATATATTGTTATAGTTTGGAGAGCTACTGGTCGCATTATGTGTCTACACTTATCTGATTATTATTTGATGTGTATTTCCGCTACAACATTGATACTGTGGCATGTATATTGAAATACATTCAAACAGATTAATATTATTTAAATATGGTCAATTAGATTAAACATAGATTTGGCCATTAAAGTGTACATCAATTATATTGAATATGGATCATGAAAGTGTTTAAATCTTTATGTAATACATCTTTAAGATTGGTCATTGAACAGTCCAGTTGATTTGCGCGTTAGAGTTGGAGAACGCTTTGGAGATTTGTGGCAATTCCCTGAAGTAGCTTGAAGAAGTTGATCATGCTCTGGAGATGGCGAGTTCCCACTTCCATTAACACGATTACCCGAAGCTGCCAATCTTACTTTGGTATCCCAATTACGAAACCTAAGTACCACGAATAATAATTAATGAAGGGGTGCTGCTGCTTAGTAATAATTTACCTAATTGGTACATCACTTGCGGCACCATCTTCATTCATCCCTTGAAGAATGAATGCTATGGGCCAACTTATCCAAGAAGAGGTACTAGAAAGTTGAATTTTAGAAAGACAGTGACTAATAATTAATTCAACACTTACGGAGTAGGCTGAATTGGCACATCAGGAGATGCAACGCTTTCCGTTTGCGTATGACGGCGATTTACAGTGCCTTTAGCAATCGATGGATTGTAGATCTTTGGATCACTGACCATACGGACAAAGAATGATCTCTTTTGCGCCAATGTTTCCTGGCGCTTGCGATTTAATATCTCGAATACTTCATCATGCACTTCTTGTTCTTTTTCCACTGCTTCCTTTTCAAGAAGGTCTTCAGCAAATTCTACTATAACTTTCCATGCGTAATTAATATCATCTTCGGTCGCATCTTGAGCAACGGCGCAAAAACGTATAACGTATTTTTCATTAACGTTCGCTGGGACCATATGCAATTTTCCAGATCCATTAATTGCCGATAATAATTTTTCATTGAGTTTATCACCACCTTTTAAACGGAAGCAAACTAATCCCAACTGAAAAAGTGGCATTCGAAAGAAATTAATTACTACACAGTACAGTCAGGCTTAATAGGAAGCCATACAGATACAATGAATTATTAGATTTTAATTCAGAGGCATTACATTAGTGATTCTCTAATTACACTTGTAAGCATCCGTTTCTTACCTTGACCTCATTGCAAACCTCAAATCGCTTATCCTTTAATACGAGCGCTTCAAATTGTTTAGCGAGTTTAATATGATGACGTATATAATTCTGCAAACCAGAAATGCCAAAGGTGCGCATGACGAACCATAGTTTTAATGATCGAAAACGACGACTTAAAGGAACACCCCAATGACGATAATCGATCGAGGTATCGGAGTATCCATGTTGTAGATAAAGTGGATCTACTACTAAAGCAGAAGTCAGTAATATGCGATCACGCACCCACATTGTTGAACAATCAAAATTTACGAGGAGCCATTTATTCGGATTGGTATTAAATGAATCCGCATATTCAATTCCAGCTAAGAGCGGCTTTAATTCTGGGCAGATAAATGCATTTCCTGCATATGCTCCATCAACATGGAGCCAGACACATGGAAACTTTTGAACCACAGTTCCTATTTCTTGTAAATTATCAAAAGAACAACATGAAGTTGTACCAAGTGTTGCTGAAACAAAAAATGGTACCAACCCCGTACGCTCGTCTTCTTCCATTGCCTAATAAGTACAATATTTAATTTCAAAAATGCTTTTTTGAGACTTTATCACTTACATTCATCAATGTATTTCCTCTTAAAGAACTTTTTTCATCAGGTTCTAAAATGCGCAGCTTAACAAAGCAAATCATTGCAGCTTTTTCAACACAAGAATGCGCTTCCTTGGAGCAGTACGCCATTAGTTTTGAGAGAAGCAAACCTTCTTCAACAAATGGATGTTGTTTCTTTAAACGTTTCAAAGCTTGCGCTCGTGCAGCAAGCATTGATACCAAAACACACTCACTGGCGGACGTCTAAACAATTTGCAAAGTGCAATTGAGAATATCCGTTTAAACGCGCATGAATTTACCTGAATAACGCCGCCTCCAGCACTGCCCGGTTTCAATCCCATAAAATGATCTGGCAGACCGATTGCTTTACCTATAAACAATATGGCAATTTTATTAACACTTAACGGTGCAATGCATATAATTGCACAGTATATTATTGCATAGTTTATTACGAATCTACCTAGCCAATCCAGAACGATTGTCTCCAGTTCGGTACACGCTGGACTTGCCGCCTGTTTTAATTATAAAATAATTCAATTAGAAGTAATTAACTCGTGGATTAAATTCATCGGCAATATACCCAAGAAAATCCAATGCAACCGATCGCATCCCCCAGCATATCGCCCAGGATTGATGGAAAGGAATTACCACTCGGAAAGTAAGCGTGAAAACGCGGATGCTGCCAATGCGTGACGCCTGGCATGATCTTCCTTTCGACATCGTCCATGATCTTGTCCCAATTCTCCGGCAACTCGGGCGCTTCATCTGGTATTAAATTCCTCAAATAACCCGGTTCCACGCTCGGTGTCACCCTTCTGGACTCGATGTTCTCCAAATAGTTGCAAATGTATTCGATCATCTCCTTTCCCCGATGTCTAAATTCTTCACTATTCATCCTGCCTGAAATCGCTAACATTTCCAATGATTCGTGGTAAATAAATAAAATATCACTACAATTATCAAAATATTAATGTGGGGCTCCTTTTGAAATTATTGCACGAAGACGGAAAGTTGGTTCGTATGGGATAAAGCGTGGGTTGTTAAGTGTTCCGCATTCATTCATATCTTTGAATGATATTCATCTACTTAATTTTGGCTCAATTGCTCGCGAAGAACGTCGAGAAGGGGCGCGCGCTTTAAGTACGTGCTCTCCGTGCTCGAAAGTTCTTCGTTTAGATGAGTTTTTCATTTACGCCTTCTTTGCGTGTATCGCTGAGTTCATGTTGCTGACATTTTCATTCATTTCATTTGCAGATGAAATGGAGCGCTTCTTTGGCGTTCAAGAAATATGCGCCCGCGTTCTTTACGAAGCGCACGCCACCAATTCTTATATATTTGCCGCATTGGTAATTGGATTCTGATATTGGATCTCATTCACAGACAAAGCATCAAGAACGTCCGCAGAATCGATGCATTTCAATATGACTAACAAATACACATGCAATTGAAAATGAATTCACCAACTGTCATTACAATCAAACTACTCTAAAAGTTATCTCAAGATCATTTTACAATATAATTTTCAGATTTATTATGTCTGGTTTTTAACAGCAACATATTTTAGTAATTAGAAAGTAATATAAGATTGTCTATTTTAGGAGGATTGATAATTAAAGAATCTTTGTTAAATTTATCTAACAAATTTTTTCAGATGCTTATTACGTTTTGGTAAATGATTAATGTGGAGTAGTTTGACTAAGTAGTTATTTAATTAAACTAAATAACTAATTTAAAAAATTGTTAACACTTACCAAGTTAAAATGGTTTTGAAGAAATTGGTTGATTCTATTGAAGAAACACTAGATTAGTTAGATGATAAAAGTTTCGAAGCAGACGTCCGAATCTGCGACGCAACTTCGAAGACTATCAGCGCTAAAGAGAACGAAACAGCACTAAGTAGAAAACTGCTGCCTCCGGTATCAGTTGAATATTGCGGTGTCCAACTAAACGGCACTAAACATTAGAAGTGAGATGCGATTCGCACCCCCGATGCTTTCATTTCTATATGATAAAGCCACCACATAACCGCCTCCCGTTGTACATAATATAAATATGCCTCCGCGCAGTGGTGGGGTTCGTTTATGTTATTTACTTTCGCTGGAATTGAATTGATGAGCGCATTTCTTATTTACCGCATCTTTTATCAATTGAAAACGCATATTTAAATGCCTCATACAAAACACTTTTTTGTTCAGTTACACGACTTTTTCCTCCGTTCTCGTATAAAAACGAATTGTATTACAGCCAACATTTCTGGTACAATTGTGAAATGATAGCTGATGAATTTCTATTTTACTCACACCTAATAATTCCAGTTCCATTCCTCGTTTTTCCTTATTTTGTCCATATCGTTTACCGTCACGAAAGCCGCATTCCTGTGCATTCATCATATTCTCACTTCATCCCGAATGTCTATGCCATGGATGTAGAATGTAGGCGGCAGACTGTGTGCTAGTGGGACGACCTCAATATAATCCAAGCATTGCCTGTTGATTCAAGCCATTCTACGATTTCTTCATATAACGAAAATGTATACCGAATGCGCTCGATAAGAGTTGGTTAATTATTTAAAGGACATCAACAAGACATTACTAACTACGCATTTGATTAGATTATCAAATATGTTGATTGACTTTTTATAGGTAAATCCAAATTGGAAAACTCATTGTATTATGATTTTAATCATCCAGATAAAGTATGTGGATAGTTCCTCTATATTCTATTCCCTGGTATTTTTAATGGTATATTTAAATCGAACAATATACCTATGATGAATATAAAATTTGCCTTTAACGCAATTACACTAAATAATATATGTAATAAAAAATAACAACATATAGAATCAACAAAATGCTTACAATTTGTGTATAACTAGTTTTGTACACCTTAAAAAATTCCAATATTTAAATTATCTACTTATTGTGATGACTAAGCAAACAGCACGTTTATCATATTATGTTTAAATTAGTTTAGTTAATTAAGTATTTTTAAAGTTATTTAAAAATGCATTAAAGTTATTTAATTTTTAAAGTTATCTACAGCACGTCGTCGTTCTACGACACGTATAAATATTATTTATATTCGATAGTTTGTGGATTGAAGCAACTGTTGAAATTTATAAGATGCATTCAAAAATTACGCATTTTTACAAAAACAAAAATATATTACTAACTGGAGGAACAGGATTTTTAGGACTGGGATTAGTTGAGAAAATTTTACGCTGCTTTCCAGATGTTGGAAATATTTATATGTTGGTTCGAAGTAAGCGAGGTAAATCAATAGGGGAAAGGAAAGTTAATTATTTGAAAAATGAGGTAGTTTATCAAACATTTTCATTTAATCGAATAGTTCTATTATTAAATTCTTCCAGGTTTTCAATCGATTATATAAAGAAAACCAAGCCGACTTTAGTAAAATACAATGGATTGAAGGTGATATGAATAAATCAAATTTGGGATTAGATCGACCAAGTATTAAATTTTTGCAAGAAAATATTAATTTGATCATAAATAGCGCAGCCAGTGTTAGCTTTACTGAACCACTAAAGGATGCAATTAATACAAATGTAATTGCAATAAATGATTTATTGCAAATTGCCAGTGGATGCAAGGATTTAAATGCAAGTAAATTATATTATTCAAAACTTATTTTGTAATAGCATCGTATATTTTATAGTGCTTTGTACAAATTAGTACTTTATATTCACATGCACGAAAATCAATCAAATTTATTGATGAGACGATCCTTGAGCATCCAATTGAACCCAAATTCCTAATGCATATTGCCAATACTCATACCAGGGATCAATTGATGCAGAAAACAAGTGAATTAATATTGGATTGGCCAAACACATATACATATACTAAAAATGCTGCTGAAAATCTTGTGGCGAATTTCAAGAATTCTTTTCCTGTCGCAATTTTTCGACCTGCTGTAGGTAAAGAAATTCGTACATCAGTAAAATTATTCCAGGAATATATTGTTGATTTTAGTTGTACACTCTTATAATGAACCATATCCTTACTGGATCGGTAAAAATATGGCATTTTCAAGAATAATGATGGAATCGCAGCGAGGCCTAGTCTTAGATGCGAAACCTCATGTGAATGGTCATTGTGTGCCAGTAGATTTAACGATTAACGCCATACTTGCGTCCGCATATAAAACCGCTTCAAATGGGTAAATAAAAATATTACATGATTCATTTTATATTATAATATTATATTTTATAGTTCTTTGAATATAGTAAATTTTGCAACACAAGACAATCCAATTGAATACTCCAAAATATTTGATTTATACACGAAGCGTTTGGATGATTATGAAACCGTACTAGTGCCTAAGCGGCAAATGTTATTGAATATGAAAAATATTCAAAAAGGGAGTAAGGAAGAGAAGTACGAGTAATCTAATAATATATCTAAGTAATGCAACAAATTGATTTTTAGAATGTTGACGGCCATTCAAACCTATAACGAATTCCATGAAACTGCGCGTTACTTTTTACACACGCACTTTGATTGCAGTACAACAAATATAAATAAAATGTTGGACAATATGAATAATGAGGACAAAAAACTGCTTGCTTTTGATATTCGTGAAATGGATTGGGTAAAATTTTATAGTAATATGTATCATAACGCATACGGTACAAAAAGGATTCAGTTTGACGCTTAACAAAATTTATACTTGAATCGAATATTTCGTTTTATTTTTAATACGTTGCAATAAGTTTATAACAAGCGAGATATAACATCACTTATATACAATGCATTATTGAAATGCGTTACATCATCGTATAAATAGATATATAAAATAATAAGAGTATATCTTAAATCTAAGAATGCACACCTTACTGAATAGTTCAATTTTATCACATTATAACTGCTGATATTAGTTACTCTATCTCGAAAAATCAAATGGTGTACATATTTGTAAACATTCTTAAACTTCTGTGTACTCATTTAATAAGATTCATGGGTAAATGATATTGATCCAATCTATGTAGATTCCATAATACTTTTGAGCATAGAAATTACGGCAATCAAATAAAAAAAACTACTGATTATCTCACATTTGGAAACAAACTCTCATATGCTGGAGGCAAATCCTTATCTGCATCCTGTACTGGGGGTGCAGAAGGCGCAGTTAATGTTCCGCGTTCTACAACGGGAACAGCTTCCACAGTATTATTAGTTAATGGTGCAGTTGTACGTGAGGGAATAACATTTGCTGGTTGTGGACGTGAAAATTCATCAGACCAACATAACTTGCCATATTTGCGACAGTTATATATGCAGCAAACAAATATTGCAAATGATAGCAGCAAGCTGGTTCCTGATCCAATTAAAATATGACTGCCAATTGAAAGGGGTTTATCCACATTAGTTGGAGTGTCTGACCTGCAGCCATTCTCATCTACACAGTCATAGTATGGACAGTTGATAATACCATCATTGAAAAATTCATTTGCAATGCATTTACTCCTGTCATTGATACACATGCTGTATCCTTTTTTGCATTGCCTGTATGAAGTAAATGCAATTTGTAAGTCAGTTTCTTCATTTGGCAGCAATGCTTCCTTATTGATATAAATGTGGACTGTTACAATGCCTGTTGGATCAGAATATGTATTGAAATTTACTTCTGGATCTTCTATATAGTGTTCAGTAGGTATATCTAGTAGTCTTTTTCCATTCATTGCATAAGTGGCATCAATGTTACCACAATATTTTTGACTTACCACACCATTACTGTCTTTAAATTGTATATAATCCATACACTCAGTATTAGGATATCTCCGTAGCTTGAGATTTTGTATAACAACAAAAAGACCAACTTGTTCATGAAAAAATGTATCAATCAAACCTTTTGTTTTGATGTCAAAAGAACATTTAAAGTTATCTCTCCATTCAATCCGATGGTCTGATAGTCTCTTTTGGGAAACAATTAGTCCAGATGAACTACCATCACCTAATTTAATAGTACGTTTTGATATCCCCGCACAAAGTTGATCATTTTCTACTGTATCTAAAATTGTGTTAAAATGTATCACTTGTATATAAACATAACCAGGCCACTTACATCTCTTGTAAGCGTCCAAATGATCCAAACACAACACAGATATGATAAACAATGTAAGCAGATTCATTATTACATAGAATTGCGCACATTTAAAATAAAGGCAAGTATAATTGCAACGTTTATCAACTAACCAGTGCAGGTAGATTAAACTATAAGGTATTTTTCTACGCTACGTATTGTCCATAAGGTTAGAAACTGTGATTGTGATTCACAGCTGTAGTTATTTTGTTAGATAGTAATTTTGATGCAGTTGCCTACACTGAATAATATACCCAGATGTTACGCAAGCCAGATGTTTTATATTCGTATATAACCTGTATTGTAGAGGAATCTTGTTTTGTTTTGCTTGTTGGTGAAGACAGTGGACTTAATGTTATGAAATGATATCTCATTTCCAGTATTTGCGGCATTGATATGGTATAAGTAGTTTTATTGACTTGGTATTTAAAACTCGAAGCATCGATTTATATACGCCTAAGGTTCTATACATAATTTGGGGTGTTCAAATTGAATGTATTTACAATCAATAATTATTGTTTAGGCAATTACATATCTCGCATACATTAGGAATTACCTCATATTAATCGGTAAATGTAGTCGACTGCTTTGAGATAGTAAATTTCCATTGATTGGTAAAGCAAAATTTGGGTCCAAATAAAGTAATCATTAAATGATCAGATGATGTTCTAACAAAGTAGGAGTGGGTACATGTCGATCCTGCTAGATTTAATGAAATAGCGATAAAGACGTGTCAAAAATCTCCATACTTATAATTTAAGTACAGATGTAATGGATATTTGTGGTAGTACCTTCAGGTATTCCAGAATAGTAATGTAAACAGTCGGGAATTTAACATGTTTTATGTGATCTTGGGGTAGTTAAAGTAGCGTCCCGGTAAGAAGGTGGTACGTGGATGTACCAAAGAATCTTTAAACGAATATAATCCTTATGATCATGTTCAGTTGCAGTCTACCCTTGTGCATTCTCACGTATTTAGGTGCGACTCGTAAGAATGTTATACCCCCATCATGAGACGAGGTTTCTTGAGAACAGAGATAGTTAATCGACAACTAGTATTACACGTCTCCGTCAGACCTTGCTGAGACTCGTAGCCACGCAAACTACCAATACCCACAAGTATTGTGTATACTTCCAGACCCTGGCACAATATAAATGACGGATTATAAGTCACGAACTCGAAAGGTTGAGTATCGAATTCCGATTTTATCACATGTGTTAAAATATAACAAAGTGAAGAGGAGCAAGGACCGTGTGGGCATTAATCGTTGACCACTGAAGCTGGCGATGTCTGCTGCATGAGTGGGGATAGGGTGCTAGAGCTAGCATAACCAAGTAATCATCAACCATCTTTGCTTCTGTTGGCGTCTGTTGGAATCGTGCGGATCATAGGATATTTTATTTGCCGAAAACAGTGAAATAATAAGTTCCAATGCACTGTCGTTTCGCCGTGGCGAGTGATACGGACCATCTAAAAGTGATAATGTGTAATACCTTGGTAAACTAACTGTGATCTGGCTTGGTGAATTAAGGAGTATCATGGCGAGTTCAGCGTCATTAAACTTTCGTTCTTGCTGCAGACTGTGCTTGGCTGAGGCTGAATCTGTGACAAGTATATTTCAGTTGAATAATGAAGCCAATGACATTGTAAATAAGATTTCTACCCTTACAAGTATCATGGTAAGTTAAAACATTATAAATTCGGCGGGAAACCACTTTTAATTAAGAATTGTAGCTGTTAACACCCCTTCATAGGCATAGATATTTGACAAAAAGCAGTTATAATAATTAAGAATTCTGTTTACATTTTAGGTTACACCTGAAGATAAGATTACTACAAGTATTTGTGATAGATGTTCCACACTTATAAACAATTTTGAAATCTTTAAGAACACATGTGTGGCCAACCAAAATGAGCTGAAGAAGTGTTTGCAAAATTTTGAAGCCAGTTTAATTAATGATGTAAGTTGCTTTTGAAAATGTATAATATTTGTTTTATAAATTAATTGTGTTTTAGAGCATATATATTAAGGATGAGCCTGTTGAAGATGATGTTGTTTTTATACCAGATGATGTAAGATTACTCATGCATGATACTAACTACAAACAATTCATGAATATATTTTCAGGATGTTGTTGTTAAAACTGAGAATGAGACTCCACTCACTGTTACATTTGATGAAGATGCAAATGATTTACCACCAATCTTATCACCGATTGTACCAACAGCAGAATTACTTGCACATTTGAACTCCATGGAACCTGCAGTTCCAACAGTGGAAGTTATGGAAGCTGAGCATAATGACACTACAAGATTAGAAGACACCAACATGTTGGTTGATAATAACAATCAGCAAGATAAGCTTGAATTTGCCGCTGGCTTACAGTTGCAGTCCAGAATGGATACAATTAATATTGAGGCCATGACATCAGCTGAGCTAGAATATGCAAAGAAAATGGCAATATTTTACACTATTAAAATGACAAAACGTTGTTGTTGCCATAACACATTGTTCATGACGGAGAAATCAATAATGCATCATTTTAAGTATAGAAATCATTATATATTATTTCCTTTATTTACATGTCAGCATTGCTTTACATCATGTAACACTAATGTACAATTTGGAAAACATAGAAGTGCCTGTACGATGAGAAATGGAGTCGTAAATGAATTCGAAAATATTTACCAAGTCGCCAACAAGTTTGAGCGAGGGATAAATAAGCATCGATCATATCAGATGTTCGTATGCATGTTATGTGATAGGGCATATCGAATCTTTGAGTTGTATTGTCAGCATGTAGAGGAGCATCTTACTGAGTACACGCAGAGAACGGTTTGTTTATGCAAACGGAAATTTGACAATACGAATATTTACAAACAGCATCTGTTCAGTAGTTGTATACTGAAGCAGGGATGCGATATATGTGTGGAACACTTTGATACCGTACATGAGTTCAAACGGCATTGTTTGGAGAAGCATGACAAAAATGACGGGCTATCTTATCCTGTTCATGAAGATTTTCAAATATATGATATTCCGTTTGAACCACAGTATGCATGTGTGGAATGTAATATAAAATGTCTGAAGGAACAATTTTTAATCAGTCATCTGAAGACCAGTCATACATATGATGAGGAAAACGCCATCCGCGTTGCTTCGGATTGTTTTGTTGGGCGCACAGATTCGGAGGATGCATCCCTTGCTATAACATCAACTGCTCCAGAATCGGACGCCTTGTTACCGGATTTAGTAATGTCGGTACCCACACAAAATAGCCTTAGTTCGTACGAATGCGACATTTGTTATAAAAGATTGAGTACTCGATCAAATTTAACGAAACATCAGAAAGCTATTCATTTCAATCATATTAAGAACAAACGATCGAATATTCGTTGCGGCGATTGCGATCAGACATTCCAGAATAATGATCTACTAATGAAGCATCTAGATACCCAGCATAAATTGCCTTGCGATGAATGCGGCTGCTCGTTTGCCACTACTGAGCAATTATACAAACATCGCAGTAGTCATTTGAAATTGTCTATTACGTTGGATCCACAAACAAAGAAGTACAAAAGTAGTCGTACTAGCAACGAAATGCCGAATTTGATGGATGATATAGATAGAAAATCTCTACTTGTAATTTGCCAATATTGCAAGCGCTTCTTTGCCACTCAAAGGGGATGTAAAGTGCATGAAGCGAGAATGCATTCGGATCAGTCTGTAAAGACATCTACTACAGTGGATACGCCCGTATTAAACTCTACAAGGGCATTAAATGGAACGCATAATAACAACATTAATAACAAAACACCGCAAAATAACAGCATTAACAACAAAACACCGCAAAATAATGTTGCTCCACCTAAATTAGATCTTTCGAAGTTAAATCTAAGTGCGAATAATGATCTTGATAATCAATATGTTTGCATAACTTGTGGCGAGTTATTTGCCGAGAAACAAGCAATGCAAGCGCATGTTGCTTCAACGCATGGCAAGGTGACATCGAGAAATTGCGTTATATGTAATATGTTCTTCACGAACGAAGATCAGTATAGAGAGCATGCAAAAACGCACGAAGAACAAGAGAGTATCGAACCGCCTGCCAAGAAAAAAGCGATCGAATCGTGTAAAATGTGCAAGAAGACATTCGCTGACGAAGATTCATTGGGTGAACATTTTGAGGAAGAACATGATATGCCCTATATTAGAAAGGGTTGTCTGGTTTGTCCATATTGCGGAAATACGTTTCTTACGTTGGCTGCTATTTCCTCTCATTTGCGTATGCATCGTCGTAAGGGGCACTCGTGGCCACGAAGTTACGTTAGCAAAAATACCTCGGTTCCGAGCGGTCCCCAAATTAATTGCGAGATTTGTGGTTGTTGTTTCAATTCGCGCAGTGAAATGAGAAGTCATCTAGTTGAAAAGCATCCGTTCTAATAGCTCATTCATTGCGGCTACGGTATCAGTTTTCACCCCATTCATGACCAGAAACTTCCTTACTTTTATAAAACTATTTTTAACAATCTTGTTAAATATCTCTTGAATACTTTGTCAATAAAGAGTGTCTTATAAGATCCGTCATTAATAAGTATTACGTTTATATCATATTGACTTTAAATTAATTATTTTAATTATCGTATTTTTAAAAGTATTTATGCTGCATCATAGCTACGATTCTTCTCGATAAGATAATTTTCCCTGAACAAATTCTCATTAGTTATTATAATCATAGGATTTACTGTACCGAATTCCGTCGCGAATGTTTTTTTTATTGTTGAGTTTAGCACATTATATTTGAGTAATTGTTGGACAATAAGGAAATAAAGTCAACAGCTTATCAATACGATTATAATATACTTGTGTATGCACACTTCTACCGTTAAGTTTACATTTTACATATTTTTTTATATACTTACATGTGTATAATTAACTACTAACTTATAATTGAGATTTAATGAGCGTCTTTACTCTAAATTTTATGGTATTACGATGAATCTCACAAATTATTCTTAAAATGGAGTATGCAATAAAGTTTCATTCAATATGCGATCATTAAATGTCTAATAAATATTTTCCATATAAAATTCAACAAAGGTTTGCAACATTTTGCCAAAATACGCAACATGATTGAAACAAAACAAGTTTTTATGCATTTATTAAAGTAGAACGTGGACCTGATGTTTCTTCACGTCTGACAAATTGTCACGACGTTAATGTTCGTTTTTGTAAATATCGTATAATAAACTATATTTTCTGTATAATATAAATAGTATAACTATCAATAATTATAAATACAATATAAGATATATACGTCAATTCTTAAAGATGATTTCGCACTTGCAATTTGTTTCAAAGTTGTAAACGCGTTTGTATTATTTAGTTTGCAAGCACAAAATACAACTTTAACAATTGGAGATATACATTAGACTAATTGTTTCAATAGAATAAAATTGTTGTGGTTCGTTTTGGTCCATTTAAACAAATTGTACTATTTAATTTTATCAGTTTCGTTAGTGTGTTCAATATGACTTAACCGTGCGCAATCAATCCAATTCTTTGTTGTCAAACGTTCGTATCAATACAATGAAAATGAATAACGTAAGTATTTCGTTCTCTTCAGTTTGCTCTTTTTTTATATAAATCATTGGATCAGTCAGTATCCCAACTGATGATATTCTTAGCCTATTAACCGTTTATATTTATTTATTTCATGCCAATTATGGCATTATTTAATAATTCAAAACATCTAAATAGACATTGAAATACTAATCCCATCGAAATGGATAGAAAGTCGTTATCTAATCGCACATCAATATTGAATAAACATGAATGGCAATCGTTTAACAATTTGCACACTGCGGCGCAATGCTAAAGGGTTGCAATTCTTGTTATCAAATACAGCATGTTACAGGTAATACGTTATTCTTAATCCCTTTAAATATGACGTTGTCTATGATTTACTTCAGTTTATTTATAATAACGCGTCAATTTAATAAAGTGGCAAAAATGCGTTTCAAGTATTGCTTTCTTTACTGTAACAATACACGTATTAAAATGTAGCTTTTTCTTTCATCTTGTTTAATTTAATTTCTGATATTTTAAGCACTCTACGTTTAAATGATGAGATTTAAATTGTTGCAGTTCAGTAAGTTATTTTATGTATTAACAATCTTAGTGTCTGAGTGTAGGTATTTGCGTAGAAAGCACGCATGTTCTTGGTGTGTACAAATTTTCATTTAATCTTTGTAAAATACAATGTTATATACATAAAACAGTTTCCAAACTTTAAAGTGGGGGGAGAGTATATATAATATATTATTGGATTTTCGCACAAAAGTAAAAACATTTGAAGGGAAAACCTTTCATAATTTTATGCCACCCGAATACTCGATAACTATGTAATTTGTAACTTGTCTTGCAACCGCAGATTTTTTAATTAATTTACTTCTATCTGTAGTACCTACATTCATAAGCTACAATTACTTGAAAGTGTATATAATAATATAAAGAGTAAAAGTTGAAAATTGTTCACGACATGAGGTTAATTTGAGTAAGTTTTCTTTTGGCGTATTTATCGATGAATGTATTGATGTACTTAGTTCGTTTCTTCGCGTGTCTTTTGCAATGTTTGTGGTGATATTTATATTTAATGTTGATTTACTACGTATCGTAATGTTAATGTTATCTATAATATTGAGCCATCGCTATAATTTTTTGATTTTTCGTTTCTCGCGTTTCTCGCATTTTGGCACCCCTCCACCGTTCGATTTGATTTAAGCTGCTTTTCGTTGCGATTTCAAATTCTGTTCGCTGATTAATAATTGGACCTTGGTTAATTTGCATGATTGGCTGTTAATCTACACGTGTACTCGGATGCGTGTGGATCTTGCGTGGACAATGCGATAAAGTTAGTAACGTTCGATGGATTCGTCCGTCGGTGGCTGTTTGTCACTGGTGGCGGTTTGTGCTGGCTCCTGCTTGGCGACGGCGTCCTGTTGTGACTGCTGCGGCTGTTGGGATGGCTGCTCCTTAGCTTTATTGACCTTTTTCGGGCGCTTCGGAGCGCAGGCCATTCCCTAGGAGGAGCTACCCGCTTGAAACACCTGAGAATCGCCGTTCAAATTCGGCACCCGCAGGGCGAACGAAACGAGAATGCCCAAGGCGATGAAGCACATGCCCAACGAATTCATGACGATCGCCTGCTCCGGGAACTTCTCGTAACTATCCCTAAAGAAGACAATTTGTTCACAATTCCTTGATACGCACATCCTCATGTCATTGATCCAGGGATGCAGCAAGACAAGGGAGCAAGCGCGTTAACAACCAATGCGCGCTCTTTATCAAATCAGAGCCACCATTCCAACATAGCGTTTTATAATAAAATACATGCTTTATTTATTCAAAATAATTCGACAATTCATATTGCATTCCAAACTTATAAAACTTACGAGAATACATACTCTTAATACATCAACTTAAATATCATACAACAACAAATTAAAAATACATGGTTCACTTAAATTTTACATGCAGAATGCAACATTCTCGTTGGTAATAATGACATTGTTTCATATTGGTTTCTAGTTAATGAACGTATGGCAATTAAATTTCATTTGTGAATAGTAAAATAGTTGTTTGTTCAAAATATTGCTTGATGATGCCATGAAACCCTTTTGTTTGTCGTCAGTCATGATGAAAATTTAGAATTTAATGCGATTATGCTCTACGTAATTATTTAAATAGTACAATGTGAATGAGAAACAGCATTAGCGACACAACTATAATAATATTATTACTAAACTAAAGCATCACTCGCACACAATTATATTATTATTTATATAAGATTATTCATAATCTACATGATTGATACATAGTGTATAGAAATATAAAACGCACGCATCAATAGGTTTAAATATATAATTAAATCGTAATATATTTGAATCAAAAATGCAAAATGCAAACATGGAATTACGCCTAATAGTACGTGATCTACAACTCGCATCTCTCTAAAATTTTGAACTTCTTGCGTTTTACAGCTCGCGTATCACGGGATGCGTATACCGGAACTTGTTCCTTAAAAGAATGTAGATCATGGTTACAGCAAGAGCGATTAGACTCATGGCTATTGCATTGATAACAATGCCTTCATTCGGGTAGTTACTGTATGAGGGGCTGTTCGTCGATGCGCATGAGGAAACATATAAAAAAGAGAAAAAACAAAATGCACACGATTAGCTAAAATATCTAAACATGCAAAACATCTTACATCACATTCAATACTCAGCCAGGATCAATCATCAAACATTTCTCTTCGAGAGAGATCCATACATAACTAGATACATTCAAGACTATAAATATCAGGCAAGAAATCTGCGTGCAGGCCAACAAACATTCCTTGCGTTAGACAAAGTTCATTCTCATGAAGTACTGCCAATCATAGAAACACTTGCCGTACAATCATCATCATCATAATCATCATTAACGTTTATGAGAGCGCAAAACAAAAGAAGCCTTGGCATTTGCCATCTTAAATCTACACGCTCTTTGCGTGCGTGTGGAATGATTAATTCTTAATTAGGAATTGCAGCAAGTAGGCAACTTTGTCTGAACGCAATTCAATTGAATTTCGAGCTACATTCATACCGCTTGCAAATTAAGATGCTTATTGTTACGTACCCTAATGTGAAGAAAGCTTTCTCTGTAAGTCCTGTAACGCAGGCGGCAATGGCCAAGAAGAACATGGTCAAGCCGAAAGATGCATGGATCGGCACTAGTGCAGCGCGGAAAGCGGCCGTTGCTCCTTCACAGCACAAGAGCACCAAGAAGCTGAAGAAACCGACCACAAACTGCAATTACATCAAAAGCGACATCAAATTTAATATAGCACAAGAGTTATTACGTGGGAACCATCATAAATCCGAGCTAAATAAATATTATTATTGTAAACGAAGTTAATATGGTTTGCATTCGCGTTAATCCAATGATATCATTTTTATTACTTCGGAATTGTAAACAGAGATACGCCCGTGAATTATGTGGTATTTTAAAGCCTTATTAAACATTACTGCATTTTAAGAAGAAGTTAAGTGATTCAGTACAACTAATTGCTCATTTTTGATCTCGAACCAAATTTCAACTTGTTATAACTTCTGAAGTAATGAATCGATTTTAATACTTTAATAATTGTTATCTCTATCTTGAAAGACCCTAACTTAAGTAATTGAAAATTATTATTTAAAACTTTAAAAACATTAAATGCGGGCCTCATATGGATGCGGCTTCAATTTTAAAATTTAATATATGGCTAGACTTCTAAGCGCAGCTGGAAGAATGTGAATTTAAATGTTCCGTTAAATATGCAATTAACGCGCGCGGCTCGCTTATTAAATGCAATGCGCGACTGCTCCGCGGACATGTAGGTAAATGTTACGCAATCGCGACCTGTTCGTATGCATGGCTAATTTCCTATGCAGGCGAACGCAGCGAGTTTGGGAGCGATTTTAAGAATTTCATACATGTTTAAACGCATTGGCGCTCCCAGAACGCGCTCATTCGTTTGTAGATATATACTGCAAACTTTGGCTTCAAGTGGGCATATAATCCATTCATGCGCAACGATGGCGGCGGCAGCGTGACGCAGAGAAAATATTATCGTGACTGAATCGAAATGGTGGAAATTGAATTTCCTCAACGAACCTGAATGATGAACAGACCCATGGTAACCAGCCCGATCCAGCTGTGCAGCGAGTAGAAATTCGGTATGGGCTCCGGCCGTTTCAGATTGTGCGAATCGAGCACGGCGAGAAAACCGACGGCAACGCAAGGAATCGTCAACGAATGGAAAACCATATGAAGTAGTTTAACGTAGATACGTCTACCACATCGACAGAGACGATAAAGGAGCATAGCTGTAACATTCACATAAAAACAATAGAAAACTAATAACATATTAAATGCCATTAAGCACTTGGGAAAATAGAAATGCATAAGTATATTAAATTAATTTCTTTCGAATGCGCTGGTAAACGTCTAGATTTGATTTGATTGAAATTCACGCAAATCACTCAGCAGAAAGTGCGCGATTTTATTATTCATTGGAATGTGGTTGGCGTGTTTTCTCGAGTTTCCAGAAAGAATTTGCAAACTCGATATGGATGGAGTAATTGAAAAATATTTTGAAGTTGGTCAATTCTACATATAATATGATTGCACAGTTTATTAAGTATTATTGTTATTGTTATTAATTTATATAATTAGCATGCAGTACGTAGAAGCAATGCGCAGTGATCATTTACATTATTCACTTCATTCAATGTCATCAGAGTCATTTTGCAATTGCTTCGAAGTCGCATTACATGCTTATTCTACAATTTAATTGCGAGGAAGTTGTTTATTATGAATGTTTATTGTATTATAGTATGGGATTGTTTAGAATACGCAACGACGACCTGCTGGAACGCTAATAGCAATGTGCAAATTCCTGTCAATAAAATTGACAGCTTGATCAATGAGCGTGTGTGTGTTTGGCGAAATTAGCGATAGGCTTTTTGG
Source organism: Aleochara curtula (assembly GCA_963978815.1). NCBI lineage: Eukaryota > Metazoa > Arthropoda > Insecta > Coleoptera > Staphylinidae > Aleochara > Aleochara curtula. The sequence continues at coordinate 14,105,286 of OZ022215.1, read as the reverse complement.
GGTGATCAATCAAGCAATCAATTCGCACTTAACGCAATGATGATACTCACAAAAACCGGTGAATGTGATGAAGCCGGCTACCATCATCACCGGATGTACATTGAACTGCCGTTTGACGTCTTCACGCCACGCGAATCCTTCACGGTAGTATATGACCCAGAAGAGTGTCAGCGCCAGTGAGCCGAGGAGCAGGATGCTGGCAATGATCACCACGAACGTGTACTCCAGCCAGCTGCCACATCCCCATTCGTTGTCCTCTTCATACTCTCGATGGCTGCAACAATAATCGTAATGAAAATCCACTCTGCGAGTGCCACATTGCGCCCGAGCAACTTGCAATTACGTTTGCGCTCGTGCATTATCCACATTTCCGTGTACAGGTCGCTTAGGCGGCTTGGGAATGATCCCACGTCGCGCTGGGCCAGATGAATTTGGAAATTCACGAAAAAAGTTTGTAAACATGTCAACTAAATGTCACTTGAATCGTAAATACATTTAACTAATCTCGCACTATGATAACTTGGACAGAAGAAGTTATTTTGTGAAATTTCCGACCGGAAATGAAACGATTTATGAAAAAAGAGACTCGGAGTAAAATTGGTGACAATTATGAGTTCTTGATTGAATGACGACATAGAGAAAAGTACAAGAAGTGTGAGAAGGTACGAAATGAAAGGAAATGCAATTAAGTTAAAGCTGCAGTTATCCTGTCTCTGGTGCACCAAGCATCTTCAACACTCGTATAGTTTTTATTCGTGAATATTTTTTAGTCACTGTCGGTGCCTGCGTAGCTTCGCTCTTCATCAAGCGTAACAGGTCAACAGAACGAACGCGTAGTCAGGCTGAAGAAGCAAAAAAGGAAAACATCCAATGATTATGAAGAAGGTGAAGAATCATTGACCCAGAGTAGTACTACAGTTCCTTTTCCTGACCGACACGAACGCAACTTCGTCGAAGAGATGTATCATTACGTTGCGTCTTGGTTTATACAACGCAAACGAAAAAATCTAAATTAAAACCTACAATCAGACTTTAAACTTCCACAGCAGCATGTTAACCACCTATTACTCATAATATTTCAGTTCATACAAAGTGCATATAGCAAGAACTTTGTATAGAAATTTAGGTGCTTTTTCTTTTCATTAATAATGAAAACTTTGGGCTTGAAAGTCTTTAGTAATTAATTTTCACATAAATATTACAAGCAGGAAATTTAAACGGATGCTATTAGATTAGGTACTAATCTGTAATTAGAATGTTAATTCTTATGCTGCTTTATGTAATCTTGTCTTAGTTTTCTACGAGATGCAAATACCAAAGGTTATTATGTAAAAAATGTGGTTTTAAAGATTCATTTCTTTATTCAATGAAGCTAAAAGTGTTTATGTAATGCAAGCCTAAGATCGTGTGCTTTACCATCAGCATTTCTAAAGAGTTATTTTGCACGAAGAGCATGAACGAGGAAGTGTGATTTCACCAATTCAACAATACCTCAACATCCATTAACGTTAGCATTTTGCAGTGTAGCTTCAGTTGGTTTTTCTTTCTCGAAAAATAAGTAATAATGAGTATAACTTTGATAAATGCGAATCATTTCTTGTAATGATCGCATGTTGCTTTCTATTTCACCCTTCATTGAGTTTGATTTTAAGGCTTGCATTGTAAGCATTCTTAATCAGCAAAGCTTTGCATTGATTGCTAATTGTATTGATCTTTAATTTGAACTTATAATCATCTCAAGGCTTCGTTTTCAGGTCAATTAAGCTATGAGGCATGTTCTTGGAAATCTTTTCATTTAATTTTTAGCAATATGAAAGCGACGAAGAAAAGACTCAAATTTATTTCAGTTACAACAGCAGTTACAATAATAAATAATACATGCAATTTGTCAGTAGACCTAAGCACTGCACGTGTTACGAAGGTAGGTAACGTAGGTATAGTCAAAGCAAATATTAATGCTGAAATAATAAAACGTGACTTTGAATTACATTACCCGAGTGCTAATAAAAACGCAAGTTATTGTGAGCAAGGCAATGTTTCTAAACATTTATACCTGAAATAATTTGCTACAGGTCTTATTTAAACACTATTTTTTTAAAAATTTATAATAACTATGGCAATGACAAATTTTACGCATATTTTTAATGAGTTTTGCATTAATCTTAAAAATTTTAAAAATGGAAATTCTCCTGAAAAATAATTCTTAAAGCAGGAAGAAACATTCAACGCCTACCATGATAATTACGTTGCTAGACATAAACAGAAAACAAAATAGAGTGAAAATTCCAGGCTTGTATGTTATCCTTCAATTGACTAATTTCTCATGGCCCAAGCTCATAATAAATATGAATATGAAACATGCGCAGGTTGGTTGGCGATTGTACAACTATCCCACTGCATTTCCATTTATGAGTCATTTGCATTTATTTATCTAGGACAAGCATTTGCTTGACCATAACTCCGAGTGCAATTGTAAGAACGCATGAAGTGCCTTGCTGCTCGTACGCGGCCATTGGAGATGGTAAACCCACACATCTCTATCGTTTCTTTTGATTCAACCTGCAATGAAATCGACTTTTCTTTCCGCTGTATACCGATGCTTGCGTTTTCCATTTCCACACTTTGCATGTATTTTATTCTTCTCACTCTCTCAACTAACATTTCCTTTTACTGCTTTTTGTAATTATAAATTAATTTTACATTAATATTTTATTATAAATTATAATGGAAAATATTCTAGCCAATAAAAGGTGTGGCTTGCAATAAATCTAACAATTAGATTGCACTAGGTAATCAGAAATCTACAAGAATTTCACTTAAAGCCAACTTATAGTGCTTCGCTTATAGTGCAAATCACCATTTAGAACAAATCTATTGGTGTGTAAAAGATTGAATCAATTTAAACACAAATTTGTTATTTACTTGTTGTATAGTAATAATGATGCCCTCATTTAGCATCTGCACGTATTGTGAAATCAATTCTCTAACCAACGCCTACGTAATGCATTCGCCTATGTTAAAGTCAATCTTTCTCGAGCATCTCTTATGAATTAGGAAGATGCAATGTGAAAGTAAAATAAACACCTAACAACCAATAGATGCTCATAATAAAACGCGAAGAAAGTTTCTTCATTATGCATTAGGAATAAATAATTCTGCCTATAAATAAATAACTTCAAGACTGATTTCAAGGAACCACACAAAAACAAGCAAGTAAGTAGATACAAATGAATAAATTGATGAAAACATGCAGAGAATAAATTGAATAACAAAGGTATTTGCTTCTTACTTAATTTGATGGCTTTGTTCAATGAGTTTTCAATGTTTCGAATGGAGAGAATGTTGTTATTGATAAATGAAAAGTCTGGGTGTAATTGAACACACACGAACAGCGCAGCGCAAACAACAATACCGCAAAAGTAATCTCGAGCCAGCCAGAACAAATTTAGCAGCAAAAGTGCAATTTGCTCGAGTTTCACTCGTTTGGTGTTTGCAGCAAATCGTATGTTTTTTATCTTAATTCCAACGCTAAAATTTCCACTCAATTTGCTACAAGCAGTTAGAACTTGTGTTGCTACAACTGTGGCAAAACATACTTTTCTCCACGCGAAATGTTGGACTAGTTAAATTACGAACAAGTCATGTGCAGTGTAAATAAATCGAGCGTGTAAGTGTTAAAGCGAAGAAAACTATTAGCACAATAGTTAGTAAGTATTGGAAAATTTAGCAATGTGTCATTGGATTTGAACGAGCTGACAAAAAATGCATAAAGCGTAGTGAGAAGTACAAGGATCGAATTGTTTCTCGGTTGACACACTAACGGTAGATTTTCTATTTGAACTGACCTAGAAAATGGCATGAAGACTACCATTTAAAGTCGTTTCTTTCTACTATTCTCTAGCCATATAATCTATCCATAACTCTATAGCATGATAGGAACGTGAGTGCAAGGTTATACTTTCTTGCTGATATCTTAAGACAAGAAGAATAAGTGCCAGATGTATTCTTCATTATTATTTTACCTTGTTCGTTCTTTTCTTTTAATTTAGTTAGTGAAGCTTATTAATACAATGGCCCCATAAAAGTCTTAATCTGAACACCACCTGTTTAGTCGCTTTTAATCGTTAGCGAGAGATTTATTAAGGTAACATCTTCGGAACATACTTATGAAAATCTTCTAAATATAGGTATAAACAATTTGCTATAGTTTAAACGATTAAATTATTGGATAGTCTAGAAAGTTATGACGTATGTTAAATATGATTTTCAAACGTAGTTTATTGTAAAAGTTTGTCTGTTGTTTAGTTTAAGATTATTCAGAAAATTTCGTAGGTTAAAATGCATATAGTAAAATATTTAATAGTTAAAATTAAATAAAATCCATATTGGGGTACTCATCCCTTAGAATCCGTTGTAGACTACTTCTTGGAAATTTGGAAGAAGAAATTGTTCGATAGCTTTGAATGATTTGAAATAAAATTTGATTTACCATTACAACTTTAGCGGAGCAGTTAGCTCTACGGGGGTACCTACTCTACCTATTACATAATCCCCCCACTAGTGTAGGTAACAAGCAGGTGGGTACCCCCGATCAGCTTCGATGTCCGAAAAAGTTATAATGGTAAATCCAATTCTGCAATCTTTAGTGGTGTTTTCGAGCGTCTTCCAACTTTCAAGGGGTGGTCCACCAAGGATAAAGGGGTAAGTACCCAATACGGGCTTTAATTTACTATTTATTTATTGTTACTATATACTTCGGATATGTAATTAACGCATGTACTCTATTTGTATTTAAATATTCTATTGTTTGCTTTGAATCTTTTAAATTTCTAAATAACACGTGATGTATGTCATCGCTGATGAATTTTAAAATTGCATTCGTCTTTTAAATTTGTTTATTAGTTTGTCAATGAATAATAATATTTATTCTATTATCATCATCCATATATGTAACGCTCGACATTTACCCGGCCTAGTCACAAACGAGTGTTACATTACTTGCGACAGCAAATAGACGTAACGAATTGAAATAAATTCGTTGATTAGTTTAATTATTCTCTCGTATTACTCATATCCTGGACAATTTAATGTATTACTCGCTCATGGAAAGCATGCATAGATATTTTCATTCGCCATCGTTATGCCGCACAATTGCAGCGTGTAATTACAACAAAAACACGTCCTATGTTGTTTGAGAACAAGTTTTCACTCATTTGATCTCCAACATGTGTCCATCTTTTTTCCACCGACTACTAATTATGTACGCTAGCACAAAATAGACAAAATTGATTGCCAACTCGTGCGAAATGTATTTAAATGCATTATCTATGTTATCTATCAAAGTGGATAGTCAACAATCGATTGAAATCTGATAATGTTGCAAGCATTAAGTGACTATTGGAAATCCTGTCATATTATGTTAACAAATATGCACAACTACCCTTTTTCCAGGGTGCATGTTGAATGCATTTCCGGGAGGACAGTGACTTCCTGTCAGAGTGGACAGCTAGGTTTGTTGTAAACATTGTGCATTTATTGTCTGCGTTTTAAAATCGATTCGTTTAGCACTCTACCAGACTTGTATTAAAAATGTATATTCCACTTGAATAAATTAAGTACTTAATATTATTTCTCATTTTCACGTTGCATTATGTTATCAGCGTCTAGGATTTTATTTTCACGCTGTCTGGCTGAACAATCATTTTAGAACGTCATAAATTTGTCCGGTATTAACGTAGGTTGGATGTGTTTCATTCATTTGAGCAATTTGTCAACTTATTTGCTCGACCACGTCTTGGATGTGCTAACGTAAGTCATGTCGCTAACCTTAGGCAATTTCGCCTGATAAACGTTAATAAAACACACGAACTAGTAAGTAGCGAACGCACCAACTTTATGGAGCGAGGATGATTTGTGTTATGTTTAGTTTTTATATCCATGCAGTCAACTGTTGACTTAATTCAACACTAATGACTCACAAATATGTCAACAGGTAGAATTAGATTAGGCTGATATGAAAATTATGCATTTTTTATAGCTTTAGAGCTAAATGCGTGAATATCCCACATTAACCAAGTGAAAATGTACTTAACATGTTCAAATTTATGACAAATCGTAATTTTAATGCTAAAATGTTTCATGCTAAAAATCAAAGCACTAAGCAAAAATTGGTAATTAAACTCATTTCTGAAATATGTAAGAAGAGAAACGTCCTACATTCACTTGAACTTGAAATGCCAAATGAAAATCATGTAAATGACCACATCCTGTTATTAATAATTACCTACGCGATGTGTAATGAGAAAATGCATTTTCTCTCCTTTCATTTATTTAAATGATCCTACTCGTAAATTGCACGTGGTTTATGCGGAAGGAAGTCAATTGATTGTGCATTAAATCATCAAGCATCCAGACTCATGCCAGGATAATTGCAAGTACTTGAAGTCATTCAGGTGCGAAGAGCACTAAGCTTAAATAAGTGTCACTTTTATGCGTTGAATGCACTCTTTAGCTTCGTGAAAATCATGGCGGAACAACGCCACAAAGAAGATCACCGATTCGAATTTCAATAGGAAATAAATCAACTATTAATAATTCAACTTCTCATTTACACTCGCAAAACTTTCTTCGCGTTCGCCGTGCTTTCCCCAATTGATCACCATCAGCGACCTATTGGATTCTGCGCTCGCAGAAAGTGTAACAAATGGATATCTCTCAATTGAATTCCTCTTAATTGCTCTCTCGCAATGGAAACTTCAGCATGAATAATTCACCACACTTATTACCACTAAATTATTTACGTTTTGAATGCATTATGCAAACATTTTCAATCATTCAACAATTACACAAATGCGCTGTCGCAATACGTGTAAAGGTAAACCACTAAGCAAAAATCTTCAAACACCTCGCGCAACAACAACAACAGGTTTGTGATGTCATTAAAGTATTAGCTACTTCTAAGCTCAATAAGCGTGCTGCAATGCGTAAACAGCAGGATGCGAATACATGATGTTTGTTATCACCAGCGCGCTAAAACTTTTTTCGAGTTCAATAAATCTGAATGCGAGTGCTCGTAATGAATCGCGGCATGCATTGATTGAGCTTTTATTGATTTTATTGAACCGTACAGAAGGAAATGAGTCGTTTGAGACTTTATCTCAATGGTGCATTTAGTTATGAACAATGCTAACGAGCAATTAACCATTAAATATTGCGATTACGTAATTAATACTTGATCAAACTTACGTATGCGTATGCATTTTATTCTTGCCCATTTTCGCTGTTGTTGTATTCCGTGCGTGGTGCGTGTGAAGAATGATTTAAAGGGCTCCGACGCACCGCAGCGCGCTTAAGCGTCAATCAAGATGGAACGGGCTTGTGGTTGCTCTCTTCAGGCGAGTGTACGAAGAAACATTCAAGCGGCAGGTTGTTGCGCCACAAGACACTGTAAACAACTGAAGCGGTTGCTTGTCCACGGCGCGATGCAAAGTGCGCGCGTTCAAAATGTTAGTATGTAGTAAGTACGAAGGACACGCGAACGCGTTCGTTCATACACTGCCCGTCTCTCCGCGTGCGTACGCGTTTGCTATCCGCGGTAAACAACAATACAACTCTTGCCGCTCTTGCCTGACCAGTTGACGGTTGATCAGCGACGATTTACCATTCGATTAGACTTAAACCCGCGCTCAGTACTGTGAAGCTGCTTTAAAGCACAGGTGCACTCTACTTAAGTCGAACATGCTATTGTACTTATGCAATAGCGCGTGCACTTGTTTAGATGCTTTATTAATTATAACATTCAACATTCATTTTTGCGCCATATAAATTGACGTTATCTAAATGTAAATAATATGCAATTATCTATGACATGTCTTAAAGTTTAAGTAGTTTAAAACTTCTCCTGACATCTGCAGATTTTTCGATAAACCACGCGAACAGAATGCTTTTCAAATTATCCTTTTTTTGAGAATTAAGGACGAAAAAGACGTGATTATTATTTACCGATATGACAATCGATGCAATGATGCAATACGTTGAATAATTTTATGGAAGACACTAAAAGTTGTTATCATTATCATGAAATATAAAGCGAATCATTTAAGCGAGCGTGATAAGTGTAACGATTCAGTCTGATGCATGTATGCGCTCCTCAATTTATGGACATCGTTTCATTAGAGGTCGTTTATGTAAAAGGGCCCCATTATGTTATAATAAAACTCTCCCTATTGAGCACTTCCTATTGAGCGGAGAGCAGTTAGCCAACTTTGTAGTGCGCTCTCATCGACTGTACCAAAGTTAAACAGCGCTAGTTACGTTACATCTTATCGCACAGATAAACAGCGTTAAAACAATAAGTGGGCGGTGATTTTTTCAATTTTCAATATCTTAACTTGATGATTTATTACATTTGCATTAGTCACATCGCAATTGCAATTGCGTAATGAATAATGGCGGCAGCGAAGAGATTAGATTAGAATTTAACTCGATTAAAAGAAATTCTCATTAGCATAAAACTCTTACCGCACTTTCAACGAAACGTAATTACTTTCACTGCATAATAATTGTCATCTGTCATGCTCCAGCTAATTGGACTGCGACCATTCACAAAAGACTAACACCAACAACAATGGCGAAAAGATGATAAATTTACCAAGAAAAAAAATGTTAATCAACATCAAAAGAAGTGAGAACATTGATGTATTATCCGCCTGTTAGCAATGGATACGCGTTAATTATTTTTTAAATTGCTCGGTTTTTATGTATGATTTCACTTTAAGATTAACATCTTGCATGTACTTAGTTACCCTCAATTAATCTAATGTTTCACTGTCCTGAGGACGTACAAAAAGTCTATGAAGGATGGAAATAATCAATAAAAGAAAATATCCTTTTGGTTAAGGTTTTATTGTATTGAATGTCATAAAAAAGGTCTTGTTGTCAATACATTTATTCGGTCATTCAACCGATTTTACCCTTCAATATCAACACAATTTTCACTTTGGATGATTTCCCCATGTCTTAGGTACTATTTTATTTAGTACAAAGTGCTCGCCTATAAATTGTATAAAATATGAGCGTAATTATTATGCGACAAGCATGTGCAACTGCCGTAGGTGTGGGGGATGAAACATTAACGACATGCATTTCCCTTCATGCTCAAAAGGGTTGAAAAGCGTACTTTAAGGTCATTTAATATCTGTTATTATCGGACAATGACTAAACTTTGTCTGCCATGCGTTTATGAACAAAGCATAAAAGTACAACATGGTTATCAATGCGATAATTACTAAATTTGTTATCCTAGGGTAGTTTTTCGATCTATTAAACAATGTGCATGTAGTAATATAGGCTTGCATGTTGAGTAAAATTATAGCTTGAGCCAAATTAAGTATTAGTCACCTTATACTGAATAAATTATTGCGTACACATGTGATACGCACAAGGGATGATAATAACAGTGCTATTTCACAAAGCCCATGCATTTATGCGAAATATAAACAAGGGTGCGCAAAAACTGGAACAGCACATTGCGCTTTTTGCATCGGATAAAAACACTGCTCGCCAAATGTGACCGCCACAAATACTGCAAACTGCGTAATCATATGAAAAATCCATTTCACTTGCAAATAAAAAACTTCGGAAAACGAGCGAGTATGTTACGCGAAATTGTAATCCCGATAAGCTTCAAGCGGTAGTTTTTTTCGCGAAACATTTAAAGTTGAATTAGCATATCGCCTAATTGACTTGCTGCGATTCAGTTCAATGACTTTACTTATTCACAATAAACATGAATAAACTTAGTTGTTTTTTATGCATAGAAAGTCTTATTGAAAAGTTGGTTTAAGTCATTTCATCTTTATATGATTTACACTGATAACGTTAATGATAATTGCTGTTTTGTTTATTTAGCGTTAAAAACTGCCACGCGCGACGAACAATAAATGTTATTTGTGCAAAGATAATTCACGTTTGCGTTCTAGATATTTTGAAATGAAAAGTGTTTTTTCTTTCACCAGTGAAAACAGTTGTTATTCATTCAGAGTGCGTGTAATTTTTCGCAGATTTCTATAATTACTTAAAACAACTAAATTAACAATTAATTTTGCTACCTATTTCTCAAGTAAATGTGAATAAATGATGAGAAATTTGTTATTTATGAATGGAGTTGTTGATCGCGTTTTATTAATAGATACGCCGAAACGAATGTGCATGTAAACTATGAGGAAACAATCTAGTTGTATGTTAGTGATAAGAATCATTTTCCTCGTTTTTCCATTTTCCTCAATGAGCCGTGGAAAGTGTTGCGTGATTCAGTGAACAATTACGCGTTCCAGTTACCTTTAACTTTTGCTCATTAATGTCATTAGGCATTATTGATTGCTCTCTTATTACGCTGACCACGTGCAGGATGCCGACACTCACTCGTTCGCTTAACATTTATTTATGCTCATTACGTCGAGTGAGCAAGTACCCCACAAGTATGATGAAAAGAACACTCACCCGGCAGCTTCAGCGGCTTTTTCATCCGCAATGTTTACAGTCGTGGGCGGCGGCGGAAGATCATCCATCGGTACTGTGTCTTCCGGTGGCGTTGGCGGCGTCTTGTCGAATTCGGCGATGGGTGCCATCGTTTCCGGCATCGGCGAGACGGAATTGGATTCCATTGGTTAAGTTGTAAAAATGTGTACGTATCTGTTCGGCAATGTTTCGCAATCCACTCAAGGGATTGCTACGCACTTGAGCGCGCTCAAAAATACTGCACGTAGTTCAAAAAGCGCGCAAATCTTCGTTTGGCACATTAACTGCACTCAACCTGCAAGATGAAAACTGATTTGCGATTAGAACGCACCACACAGAGATGCACGAATCGCGGTGGGTGTTTTATTTTTATTTCGGGTTGGTAATGTTTAGTTGTTGGTGGACGCGTCGCGACGCGCGCCAAGGAGTGTGCTGTTTGAACACCGGAACGTTCCGGGCCGGGGAATGTGTTGTCGTACTTGTACTGATTAAAGTGTGAGCACCCGAAAGGGGAGATTGGCTTGTTAATACTCAGTCGGTCGGATACGGACTGCTCGCTGATGACTTGCTGCCAGCCGAACGAAACCGCAAACGGCGTGGATGCCTGGAAAAAGTAAAAGTTCATTCGTTAATGATCCACACGTATGCTTAATGCGTTCAAAGTGTATGCGTGCTTTGTATGTTTACATGCGTTAGATTGCCGCTCTTCATTTGCATTTTTGGCATGCATTTCTATTCAATTCAAAGCCGCACGAGCGTGAGATCTTTCTTCTATGCTACCTAACTTGCTATGCGAATATTTCATACAATTAATGACTTAATGCATAATCAATCCACTTAAACTATTGATAATCATACACAATTTTGCTCAATTTCAGCAGGTGTAACTGAAATTGCAGTAAAGTGTAATGATGCAGTTCTAATGATTTAGCGAAGGAAAACATGTTGAAACACAGCCGTTTTGCTAAATTTAGATGACCGTCTGCATTTCTCCTGCTCGAGAAATCAGAATCGTTTGCTTTTTCTTTTAATCAGGAATGCATATATCATACCAAAGCGCGTGTTGTTTACGATTTTAGAACAATGAACTGTGTGAATTCAAATGTTGCACGCGCCCCTGATTTTCTATTTCGGTGCTGATTAATATTCGCATGTTGATTTCATGCGCGCGCGCGTGCAAAACACGCACAACTTATAGGCGGTAATTTTTCGTACTTTGGCTGCTGGAATATTCAAATTCCACCCAAACGGACGACGACTTTGGTGTATCTAAATTATTGGAGCGTATCATTGCCGATGACGCAACGAAATTTAATTAACTTCCCCATTATTCTACGCGGCCAGATTGGATCGGTGAACTATTCGATTCGGTTATTAGCTTGATCGAGCTCAACGTGAAATTAATTTGTGTGATCTTAAATTGTATATTGATGAAGCGCACAGCAGAAATACCAATAGAATAATAGAAAATGTCAGTGTGCCATTGTCCAATATGTCTTCACATTATCTTTAGTGTTTGAACGCGTACGATAAACACAAAATGAATCCGTTGCCGCGCACCTATTGCACCGATATTTTCCAATAAATTTTAAAAGAGAAGAGTGTGCGCGATACGCCGCTTGATTTATTCGAAGGGAAAACGGAGCGAAATGGGTTAGAGCTATTAATAAACTGAAAGAGGAGTCAATTCTATAAAAATCAATATGGGTAATGTCGGCCTAAATTATTTAAGGAGGGTGCGCAAATAACAATTTAAATGTTGGCACCTGTTTGAAGTGGTGCGCTTCTCAAGTAAGTAAATGAAATGTGAGTCGTTGGAAAACGTGATGAAAAATTCAAAACTTTTTCCGGCCAGACTTTTTATGAGCCTCGTACATTAAGGGTGCATGCATGCAAGAATACACCTGCATATCAAGTGTGTCAGGGTAGAGGGTGCAAATGTCAAATGAGGAGACGTGCTTCAAGAAATGCTTTTAATATAAAAAAAGTTGTAACTTTTCTTCCTGTTTTTCTTTTCCTTTTTGTTTGGCAATTGCAAATCGTATTATTATATTATTTTATGGAAATGCTGTAGATTCAGTGACTTGGAATATTTGGAATTACTATCAAAAGTGTCTGACTGTCAAAAGCATATTTGTTTCTTTCTGCTTCAACCCTCTTCTGTCATATCAAGATCAAGCTCTTTATTTAAAATTCATTTCATGACGTCTGTGTTGTCTTTTTATTTAAATTCTGCCTTGTTTTCATTTCATCCCCTTGTTATTTGGTGTGAAGATTTAGGATTTTGCTATTAATTATTTTACTGAATATTTTATTGATTCATAACCTTTTTTTGCGCAAAATGATCAAATATTTCACTATAGCGCTGGGGAGAGTGGGTAAGTAAATGCTAAAATGCCTCGGGGATTTGATCGTTGAGTGTGTTATGGGCGCACATGCAATGTCGAGGCGGATGTCTTCCGCCTGTTCGCGATGCACGAATATAATTCAGCGCGCATCGCGTAGCGTCGCGACGCAGCGCGAACAAAGTCCTGACATGACCCGAAGAAGACGGCGACGAAGACGCAGGAAGCCCGGATATGCGAGAGCAAGGAACGGCATGCGCTCGCAGCACATGTATGAATTACACGCGAGCGCAGCCAGGATGGTTCGCTGGCCTGCTTTGCGGGAGAGAGCGCCCGCCGTTGCGAAATGAGTTCGGGAGCAGTGGAGAATGGGTGCACGCGGGCAATGAGAGTGAATGGTGGAAAGGGCGTGGCAGTGCCCGGGACTGGGAAAACCGCCACCGGGTTTACATAACGAACGAATTGCCCGGACCTACATAGCGCACTGCCGTCGCCGCTGCCGCCACCGCCACCGCCACTCTGTCCGAACGGGAGCGCCAAACAAAAACGAAATCGGCCACCAAACAACGGAGAACAAGGAAGAACGCCGCACCGCGTCCGATAGACGCCTATTTATTGCCCAGTGTGCATTGCGTGGCGCGTCGGATATAAAAAATTGAAAGCGATCAGGAGCGCGAGCGCATACCAATTTCATGCCCATCACGAAGAAGGACGTGATTGACCCAATACACCCATACACTCTGCATTCTTTCGGCCCTTGCGTGCTGCATTGACTTTGCGTAAATTGTTAATTGTGTCCTCCTGCATTTTATTAGTATCGCTGATGAAAGCACTATACACCCACACCCACGCGCACATGTACGCATGAACCAGGACTCGTAAACTCAGTGGTCGTTGCCCTTTATATTGCGCTTTATATCATTCACTTACGGCTGTTAAACAATTCCAGGGGAGTATTTCATAACTAAACTACGATATTGTCGTTTGCAAGCAGTGTGCGATTATCTCATAATATTTCATCGAATGAAATCACTTGGCCAACTTTGTGGAAATCCGGGTAAACGCAGGAGGAATGGGAGCAATCCAAGTGCAAATAGAAGAATTCAGAGAGCATCTTCATAGCAACGAACCAACGACTCCAGACTCTTAGGAACTTTACGAATTTCCTATTGATTTACCATTATTTACACTTCTACCTGTTCGAAGGGCGGTAAAAAGTGTAAAAGTTTTAGGTGAGCCAATAAAACGTTATTTGCTCCAGCGTAATCACTGCATCCTGTTTCGAAAATTATTTAAACTGCAATTTATTATAATCTTAATACCACTTGCGCGATATTAAACCGTAATTTGTCATAGATCTCCGACAAACAACCAACAAACTTTCGCAAAGTGTTTTAAATTTGGCGTTTGGCGTAAATAAGCTGCAATCGTTATGATTTATAGTACATAAAAAATTTAGTTTTGAACTGCAGTCGGCATTGATGCATTTTTAAAGCGCAAATCCATTTGGAGTATTTACGATTCATTAATTTTTATATTGAAACAGCTATAAAAAATTCCACTTCAAATTATCCCTCAATATTTTATTTCACCCGTTGAAAATCATCACCACAAAATCCAGCAAAGTCGCTAAAAGTATTCAAGGATTATGAAGCAAATAAATTAAACTTTGTGAGCTTTCACCCCCACAAACTGTCGAGTGAAATCATGTAATAACAAACGGTAATTCATCCAGAGTCCGGAAACAAAAGTGTTGTACTCCTATTGGTATTTTTGTTTGCACATACTTCAGCTCTTTGTGTATTTCATCATTGCCAAGTACATGGAACGATAATGTCCCTGCACTCTCGGGACGCTAATGGTTTGCTAAAGCCGCATTTGTAGGAATTTCTCAGAATGATTATAAAGCTTTGCACTGGTTTTGCCTTTGGTAAAACAAAAAAGAAGATGTGTGTGGCAGTGAATACTCTGTTCGTAGGCATCTGGCATCTCATTTAAACATTGTGCTCATGATGCGCGCACTTAGACCATGATGTATTCGCATTATTCTCGGCGTGTTTAATATCTAAACTGACAATATTCCAGAAACTGGCATGTGGCTAACAAATAAAACGCACTCGAAGGAATCCACACAATAAAACCGTGAGAAATCCGCCTAGTTTTTTCCCAACTGGAATTACTAATTGTTTAATTTAAATTCATAAATTAGTGTTTATAGTTTTCTCAGTAAGTAGTTGATTAGTCATTTAAACGTCGAGTGGTTTAATTTTCGGTGGTTTTTCATTTACAACCTGATGCCAACTCATGAATACAGAACGCGCAGCACAATTTGCACGACATGAAGGGCGGGAATGGGATTGCATTCGTTGCAATTAAATTCTAACGAAGTGGTGGTTTTTGCTAGCAGCGAGTTGTTTAATGTACTTTAAGTACTTGACCTGAATGTTGTTTGTACGAAAGATTTAATTTATTTTATTTGAGGATTTTCAGGTTTTCTTTGTCAGGAAGTAAATTCATTAGTGAGATGTCGTGTGAATGAAGTTTGATGAAAAGGTTTGAGCACTTACCAAACATAAAGGGCGCGCAGTTGCTTCCAGTTGTGATTAAGCAAAGTCAACAAACCGGTGGGCGATTGATTGAATTAATTCGTTCGACGGCGGCGGCGGCGAAACACCACAATAAAACGTAACACTTCCGGCGGGCGCGCTCGAGCGGCGGGATGAGCGCGGAATCAAAGATGCTGCTGCCAACTTTGCAGCCGTTGCGAGCGCAATCAATGTATGCGAACGACGGACGGACGGACGGGTAAAGCCGCGCTGTTCTCTTGACACGCCGCGGCCAGCAATAAACAATGTTTGATTATGTCGTAAAGTATTGCGCGAGTTGCGAGTTGCAATCAAAACGCTGCTGCGCGGCGTGTGCAGTCGTGTTGCAGGATGAGTAAATCTGTGTCGTGCGGTGTTACGCGATGATGCGCGCCGACCGTTGTGGGAAGAAGCGCGGAAAAAGAATCAGCAGGCTCTGTGGCACACTGTGTGATGGCAAAGGGTGTGTGATGGTCCCGATTCCCTATTCCCGATATTCACATCTGCACCCACACACAAACACATACACACATATACACAAAGAGGAACAAGATCGCACCTGATACCAAAGAGCTCTCTGGATAGAGTACAAACGTACAGCGCGTTCGGTTTCCTTCTGCGGCGCGCGCGCTTGCTGCTGCTTCCAGTTCGCACCCTGATCGCGATCTCTGGAATACGCACGCTCCCAGCTCTCTCCCGTTACCATGGCAGCGCCATTTTACCACCGCCTCCGTTAGCGTCATTATGCGCTCGCGGTTCTTCCGCTTTTTTTCGACGAACTCCCTGCTTTTCTTTACATAATAGCCTAATATGTATGCGTGTCGGCTTATCTCCTCGAGCACACAACAACCCCCAACACCACTCGAGTGCTTATCATATCACTGCAGGCGAAAATTGTCATCTATGCCTATTTTCGATTTGTACCCCAATTAATTACGTCTTAGTCAATTAAGAAGCAATTTAGTCCAGGATTCGAAGAATTAGGTGGTTGAAAAGGTGGTTGAAATGAATTAAGAACCAAGTGATGCTCTTGTTGTATACGTTTTTGTCTACATAAATACATTAACTATTCTAATATCTTTCTGTCAGATTTCACATCATCATCATCATCAAACAACAGATAAATAAATCCTTTTTGCTTGTCCGTTTGAGGATTCGAATATGATCGATCGATCGGCACCTAATTTAACGTCAGTATATTCCTTGTATTGGTAACATGTTTCGTTAAAGTAGCTCCTCACAATATGTTTCTTATTATTATTTAAATATTTATATATAAGTAATATGATTATTTAAATATGTTGGTATGTAATATGTGTAGATTATGCTTGTATAATCCCGTATTCAATAATCAGTAGGTATATATTGTAGACCGCTGAATTTACTGAGGCATTTTATTCATTGTTTTATGCAGAGATACGTCAGTAAATTCGTTCACATAGATAGTTGTTATTATTCTTCGTGTTACAGTACATTAATAATTGCATTATATTTAGTCATTGTTCTTGATTATTAATATTCTTATATACGTTCATCAATATTCTTACGTTGACAAAATAGATTTTTTTTGTTTAGGATTTGTATATAGTTCTTGTATATTTCATAACGTTCAATATAATCTTTCAAATATTCCTTCGTAAATGTATGTGTGTGGTTGTGTGGGGTGATTAAGAATTTATTTCTAAATGTTGCAATGTTCTATTATTTCCAAATATTTTCAATCAGTCAGTTTCAGTTTCAGTTTCAGTTTCGTTATAATAAATGAATCGAAATGTGCATTCATCAGTTTTCGACGATTTCGATCGGTAATGATCAAACCGCTTAAGAGTTTTACATTTTGTCGGTGTGTGCTTTTCTCGAATGGGACGTTTACCCTTTCGGGAGGCTGGATGCTAAAAGCGCAAACGTCCAATGGAAATTCAATGCGTTCATGTGCTTGCATCAATGAGCTTAACTCTTTGATCGATAGTTCAAAATGAAACAAAATAAGTTAGAATGTTAAACGTGTTGATTGAAATCAATTGGGTGAGTAACGACTAATTACATCAATTTACTTAACATAGATTTAAACTTTCGAAGCGTCAACGATTTCATAGAATTCTAAATAATAGATTTATGTAATAAATATAAATGCATCTGTTTTTTGTAGTTATGTCGTAAGTAGTACCATGAATTCTTTGTTTTATGCTAGAGTAAAATATGATTCATTCCCATCTCAACTCCAACTACCAATAAATACCTCTTATCTATCTGATATTTTCTCGTTACGTTATAAGATTCGTATGCATTGAGTCAACTTCCGTTTCTTTGGCATTGAAACTTGACAATAACATTTAATGCAAACTGTCAAGTTCCTTTCGTATCATTTTACTCCATCTTCTTCATCTACCAGCTCCCGCGTCATCCGTCGTTCTGTCAACTTAGATCAGAAATTCTTAGATTAGAATTTTTCGAAAAATATAGTACATTATAAACATCCATACACAAAATATATTATGTTATGAGTTACATATACGTACTAATGATTTATGAAGAATTTCTTGCTCTTCTTCATTATGATACGAAGATAAATACGTAATTTGTAACTAAGCAATGATAAATATCTGCTTTTCTTTAACACATATCAAGCTGTTCCATAGAGTTTCATCGTTAATACTATTTTAATACAGTTATGATTTTTATTGATTTTTTTATATATTTTTTTGCGCTTTGTTCTTCAATTAATATTAGCACGTTAATAATTAATGACACTGATAAATATTTTAATATTGTTAATGTGTTATTTTGTTGTTAGGTGTTGTTAGCGTTAAGTGTCTTGCATTGCACCTCATCAGCTGTCATTGGCCATGGACCATCTTGAATTAATCAAACTTTATGAGAAATTCCAAACTCAATTTTTGATCGTAAACTTTTCCTAATCAAAAAATATTATCTAGTTTAAATAGAGATCTTTCTAATTATTCTAAAATAAGTCTTTATACGTTAAAGTAAACTCTTTAGATAGGCTGGTTTATATAAAGAGTTTAAACAGAACATAGATATTAAATAATAATCCTGCGATTTACTTTTCCTTATCCTGCGACGTAGCCTGCGGCGGTAAAGCCTTCAAGATAGCATGCACTTCTTCAGCGACTGCAGTGAGAACAAACTCAAATTGCTGTTTAGTAGCCACCATTCTGGCGCGCTGGTCACGAAGATGCTCCAATGTTGCTGCAATATCAATCTCTTTAGCGCCCTTTGCCATACGGCTCAAGACCATATCGATCAAGCAATACGTTCCTGTGCGTCCTGCACCATCACTGCAGTGAACCACGATGGGACATGAGCGTCCGCGATATGATTTGTTAACTTTGCGACGGAATTCAAGCAGAGATTTGGTTGACGACGGTATACCTGCTTCTGGCCAGGATAAGAAATGGAATTGGGTCACAGTGCGTGTCTCGCCAGTGCGTACATTCTTCAAGTAGAACGAACGCACGAGGTAATCATCACACCAAATGTGTTCGCTGACCAAGTGCACCTCATAGGTGTGATATAATTCGGAGCCTTCTTCGGGCCAATAGCGATGACACATGGCTGCACCCCCTTCAGTTAGCCGTGAAAGCATGACAATCACAACAGCTCCTTGTTCCCAAATCAATTGCCAGAAGTCAGCAGCAGTGTGTGGTAACGGGCCTTGAGTGGCAATATAAGCCGGATTGCGTGGGTCATGGTCGGTGATACTCGAAGCATTGATGTAATCAGAACTGACCGCATTCGAAAGCTCGTTAAGAACCACTCGTGCGTGATCGTAAGGTAAGACATCCGGATAGCGATTCTTCTCAACATTATCCTTAGACAAAGCAACAGATGTTTCACACGGTTCAGCAACATATGCACAGAGGGCAACCCATTCTTGTTCAAGCCGATCCTTGTTCTTAAGATGGTCTTCCATATAGCTCAACACCATATGTCCAGTAGAGATATCCATATTGTGTAAAGCAGGCTCCTCGCTCCATGAGGATGTACTGGAGCGACTCGAGGGGCTTTGTTCAGATTCCTTGGAGAGGGAAGTAATACGTCCATGTACACTTTCAGGTGGTCCTGGTCCTTTCGTAGCCATACGTGCGCGACACAAATCCTGATAATCCCTAGATGCCTCATTGTCCGGTCGTGCTAGCCCCTCTAACTTTTCCTTCGAAGATACTTGCCGACGAATTATAATCAATACAACCAACCCCACAATCATTGCCGCCAAAGCGCCGCACACTGTGATGAAGATGAAGTAGAATTGATTATCAGATTTTGCACGCATCATTACAACTGCTGGTTTCTTGTGCTACAAAAAACAAACAAAATCAGTCTCAAGTAGTAATATTTAAATAATTAATAAGTCTTACATTGTCTCCAACACCTGTTGATGTAATTTCAACCCCAGTGGATGTTTTAATTTGATCCTTAACAGCCCCTATTAACATCAAATCAAATAGAGTTATTCCCAGAAAGTTTAAAAGTGATTTGCTACTTACAAATGTTATTAGTTAGCTCGGTAGCGTTTAAACCCTGTTGATTTGCATTGACCTTAAACGTCACTTCATTACGGCCGACGCGTCCATGCGAGAGCACATTGGGATCCAAGTTCAACAATTTGCTGATAGTTTTTATAATCGTATCGCCCTGCTCCCATCGATTCAGACTGCAAGCAAAACAAAATAGCACAACATGGACAAAAGTTTGCATATTCATTAATCAAACGAACCTATCTTTGGTGGTGACATAAACATAGTCGGTGTCAACATCGTAAAACTCATGCAATGGATTGGGATGTGGACCTCTCGCTTCCTTCTTCATCAAAGATGGTAATAGCACGTTTCTGAAGAGTGAATCCTCGTCCTCGTGTTCTCCTCCTTCTTCCTCATCAGACTCGCGATGGTATTGATTGCGATGTTTCGTCTGCGGAATGTCAAACGGCGGTCCTGGCTTCTTGACGTCAAGTCGCTCAGGCCGCTGAAATCCACCGGTGAGATCATAGTTCTTCAGTAATTCGTTCAAGGTGCGCGTAAACGCCGCCTTCATCTGCGCCTTGCGTTCGTCTAGCATAGGAAAGAAAATCTCGTCTTAGATTACACATCGCTGTGATTGCTGAATCTAATTACCTTCAAGCTGACTATCAGGCATGTAAACTACGCCGCCTTCGGTGTATATGCCAGGCGCTTCATCCGTCTCCTCGGCGGCATTATCTCGCTCTCTTTCCTCCTCGTCGTCGTCGACGGGGGCAAACTTACCTAATCCATCTGACTGCCGCATTTGCTTCATTTGCTTCAACTCTCTGAATATTTCCGGTTGCGCTTCATTGTTGCTTGCTGCTTCTTCCATTGCCGCCGCCTGAGCGTTATTGTTTATGTTGCGCAAATTCTTAAGCTCCCTGAATACCTCGTCGGCACCACTGCCAAACTCATTATCCTCCTCCTGCTCGTAATCGCCGCCATTAGCCACTTCCTCGTTGCCCTCCAGCTCGTCAATGTAGACCCGGCTTTCTGGTATGTCTTCAATTAAATCCTTCGACTCCCACCCCTCCCGGAATTTATCCGGTGTGTTGTATGTGAAACTAAATCGTTCCGGAAACTCGTTTGTCTTACGCTCCTGCATTTCACGTTCCTGTTGCTGTTGTTCACTCTTGATCTTGTTGTAAATAAACGGTAGAATTTCATCATAGTTTTCAGGACTCAATGGTACTCGCTTCAAGTAATCATTTAACATATCATCGTCCTCATTCCGCACCGCCTGCCCGTACACCCTGCTAATGTCTGGAAAATATCCACCGTCTGCATTTTCCTCCTCTGGTCTGAAATACTGCTGATAGTAATTGTTCGGAATGGAGCGACGTTGAACTTGAGGCGCCCACGCTCGCTTTGCAATTGAATAACTCGCGTAGGGATCCTCCATATCCACTAGAGAAATAAATGCACATATACGTCCTAAATTCCATTACATAGAACAAATTTGGAAAACTCACAGTCGACAGCGTTTGACGGTAGAATTACTTTGCGCGCTATTGCGCTTTCATCATCGTAGAGTGGAAAGTAAACTTCGTCGGCGAAATCCGTATGGGGATTGTCGTCGCTTGGCGTAAATCGTACGACGGCAATCTCCTGTGGGTCAACGACATCCTCGCTTTCCAATGCTTTCAGCGCTCCTTCCAGGTCCTGATCGGCAAGATGGTAGCAAAGGTTTGGCTCCAAGGGTAAACTGAGTTGAGAAAATGAGAAAAGTTGCACAGTGGCCTAATTAATTTGCTGCCCTTTAAAACAAATTCGTGCAAACATCACCCACTTGTTCTTTGTGACGTAGAGCAGTCCTTGGAGACGACACTGTGTATACGCATGACTCCAGCGATACCCAAGTGCAAACAAACGCTTCAGTTCCTGACTAAAGTCGTGTAACTCTTCCTTGTCCAGGACATAGCGATAGTAGTCGTCGTTATCGAGATCGCCCGTAGCCTGCAGGCATCTCCCAAACGCTTTATCTATAATGTTTCAGTATATGTCACAGTCTATTATGTTTGCTCGATATCAACGTGCAATCAGCATACCATCATAGCAGAATTCCACTTCATCCATACATAAGCGGTCGCTGAAGAGGCAACCTAAAGGTTGGAGGTCATTCATTCGATGAGTGAGTATTAATTACGCAAAGTTGATAGGATGGTATTGGAATTGAATTGAATTGAAATTAATTAGTTTTGCTGCTTGTAGGTATCCGGAAATGTATTTCAAATCAATAACGAAACGCGTTACAGATCTCTACGCGCGTTGTTATTGTGGATATTATTGCCGTCCATCCTTCATCGGATGCGATGTGACGTCAAACGCGACGTTATCGAACAGCAAATTTAATTTTACACTCGCTGTTTATTCTCAAATGCGATCATTAACCGAGTTAACTTGAAGTTGTAAAAAATCGATGTGCAATTCCTTACGTTCATTTATATTCCGCTGGCGAGTTTCGAAGAAATTAAATGTAACTCTCGCGAAGAGCTTAAGTAGGCTTGCGAATGCATCTTTAACAGCTTGCAAAGTTTCATGCGAGTTTAATCAGTTTCGTCACTTGCCAGCTAAATCGTTATTGATCTAACTTAAGACGCAAAACAACCGCTGGAATAAATTATAGTATACAACTACTAAGAATAAAGACCACATTTGAAATAATTTAAAGGATAATAAAATGTTTTAAACCTGTTGGCATTTCTGCTCATTTGTTAATTTATTTTGATATGATTGTCAACTGTGCAATATCTATCTATGCTGCTCGTATAATATCGTCACGTATTTTCAGACTTCCAATCAACGATCAAATATTATGATAACAAAAAGCGATTATCCGCTGTCAACTCACCTACATATCCTTCGGCATTGCTGTCCCTTGGCGTGAGTGCTGCTTGTATGAGCAGGGCCCAACCAAGTATGCTGCCAGACCAAAGCATGGCCTGTCCCGAAAAAAATACAACAAAATTACATTTCTACACGCGGTTTGATTTCAGCAAATGCGTGAATTATTGTCCAACAACAATGGTATAAAATGGTGATATGACACGGCTTTTCCATTTCCCTCCGCAGATATTCGCAGTTAGAACAAGCAAGACCCACGCACAATTCTTGTTTCTTGTTTCTTGTTTTTCTCCCAATTTCTCATGTTACTCTCACACGTCATGAAATGAGTTATGAAACAATTCGTCGCGTGAAATTGGACTTATGCGTAAATTAATTAAATCCGAACGTGAGTAAAACATTTGCGAAATTGCTATTTCTATTTATAGTTATCCAGGTACTCGTTCGTAAACAATTTTCCTCCGTTTGTCAGTTTGATGAATCGTTTCGTTAGAAATTAATGGTGATAGTGGGTGTGTAGAAGTGGTCAAATGTTGTATTCATCATCGTAAAATTGATTAAATTAGTTCGAATCTACCTGCTGAAGTTATTTGCGCTTTGCCATTATAACAAACAGGTGGGTGTTGAGCGCAGGAAAAATCGATGAACCACATACGCGCACACGGAATAGACGCATACAAGTGCGTCGGCGGCCAAACGGTGGAAATATTTAATACGCAATTGGCAATAAAAATGCAAGCACCTACCTGCTAATTACGCTGAAATGCTTCAGAGCATAGCTCCACACTTTAGGAATGCACTGTCAACACAAACACCTCTCGATTTGATACGCAAATCAACTACTTGCTCGGATTAAGTGCGTCCCGATGTGGTCGGACGCTGGTTATCAATGCGATTCTTCGCTCAGCAGCTGTTTGGAGCATGAGCGAAGAGCAGATAGCGGAGAGCGCGTTTCGTACGGTGGCGGCGGCGGCAACGGCAGCTTGGCAGCGGTAAACGCCGGCGCCCAGCCAGCTTATGCGAGGGCGGCAAGTACGTGCGTAGGATGGAAAATCGATAGATGGGCGGCGCACAGAATATCACCGATAGAATACCGCTTCATTCACCCGTAGGTTTTTTTGCCTTGTTTAGGTTGTTTAGTATCAACAAACGAATAAATATCTTTTCGTACTCCACTGAATACCTATGCCTACCAGCTACAGCTACTTTTATCAAATTCATTCCGTTAAAATAAGTATATATTCGCATTTGCATTGCGTTTGTGATATGACGTAGTACTTCCTGATTGCTTGGACTGGATTTTCCTCTATCACCATATTCCCATTAATTCGTTACATTGGCATTGCGGCAAATGATAAGCTGTTGCCTACGACATGTATGCATTTATTGTAGTGAAACTTCTTTAGCGAGGTGTCTAATTTGAAATTGTGTGAGCACGCGCTCATTCAGGTATCATTAGCGAGTTTGGTATGTTGGCGCCATTTCTTTAAGATGTTTATCAGTCATTAGCGTATTTGGAATATTGGCGCTTTATTTCTTAAAAAAAAGTAGAATTTGCAGCTAAATAGCAAAAGTGAAATAATTAAACAACGGTTTGTTATTGGTTTAATATCTCAACGAATTACTAAACTTTGGGTCATATTAAGGTATCTAGCAGGGGAAGTTTTTATTTAAAAGGACAAGATTACTTTTTGTTTTCGGTTTACGATAGGACAACTCTTAAACAACAATATATTTTGTTTTCTTCTCTTAAATTGGAACTTTTATAGATCCACAGCCAATACGCATTTCAATTTGAATTCAAATGGAATCCAGTGCGATCATATTATATGCAACCTGAATAGCACAAGTTATGCTCAGTTATGCTGTCCATAATTTCTAACCTAATTTTTCCCCGTGCAGTTTTACCCAAAGATGTTCATAGTGGTTGGTGTTTATTAGTTTTTTAATAGTTATAAATTCATATAAAGTGAAAATGTTACGTAACAGTGATAAAATTCGGAAATTGTGCAAACTATTACAGCAAACACATTTCAACCAGGCTATATTTTCTAATAATCATAAGACTGCAATCACATTCTTCAGAGGTAAACGAATCAAGTCAAGTCCAATTTCAACGTTATTTACACCGGTTAACGTGCAGCCAACATCAGATGACATAAACGTTGGCGCAGAACTTACGGGTAGTATAAATAAAGCAGATTTGCTTAAAGTGCTCAATCAATTTTACCAAAAGAAGGAGATCAAACAACTTCTCACTGAAAATGGCCTTGATCGTAAGTGCAATACAATTTCAAGAAAAGAACATCTTTATCACATGTGGTTTTAGAGTACTTGCAACATCAAGCATATGTTAGTTTCAGGCGATTTTGCTTGGAAGCAGAAAATCTACCTGTTGATTTACATATCGTCTTAAGTGATATTGTACATGGTGCTGGCAATCCTACAGATATTTTACCTTATTTCCTCAGGCATGCCAAACAAATGTTTCCACATTTGGATTGTATGGATGACTTAAAAAAGATTTCTGATTTGCGTAGTCCTGCAAATTGGTACCCAGAGGCAAGAGCATTAACAAGAAAGATTATTTTTCATGCTGGGCCAACCAATAGTGGAAAAACCTATCATGCACTTGAAAGGTTTATGACTGCTAAATCTGGGGTGTATTGTGGTCCTTTAAAGCTTTTAGCAAATGAAGTATTCAACAAATCAAATGCAAATGTAAGATACAGGTTAAAGGTCAAAGATCTTCATTAGCAATGTATTGCTTTTAGGGGACACCTTGTGATTTGGTTACAGGAGAAGAAAGAAATTTTGCAGATCCCACTGGTAATCCATCTGGACATGTTTCTTGTACTGTAGAGATGACATCAATCAATACTCCATGTAATAACATTTATCATTACTTATGTTGTACATGAATTATTTTATGAAATTAGTTTTTTGCAGATGAAGTAGCTGTAATAGATGAAATTCAAATGATTAAAGATCCAGGGCGAGGGTGGGCCTGGACTCGTGCTTTGTTAGGAATAGTTGCTGAAGAAATTCACTTATGTGGTGAAGCTGGAGCAATAGATTTAATACAACAATTATGTTTGACGACTGGTGAAGATGTTGAAGTGCGAAGATATAAACGACTTACAGAATTGAAAATAGAAGATGCACCACTTGGAGGACTACATAATATTGAACCTGGTGACTGCATAGTTTGCTTCAGTAAAAATGACATTTATTCTGTGTCTAGAGGTATTGAAGCAACTGGCCGTGAAGTTGCTGTAATTTATGGCGGTTTACCACCTAATACAAAACTTGCACAGGCTGCTAAATTCAATGATGTTGACAACAGCTGCAAAGTTCTTGTGGCAACTGATGCCATTGGAATGGGATTAAATTTGTTAGTTGCAATTTCTAATATTTATTTTTCAACTAATGAAAGGATAACTTTACAGGAGTATACGACGAATTATCTTTCATTCGCTGATTAAGCCTGTAATTAATGAAAAGGGTGAAAAAGAAATGGACACAATATCAGTATCACAGGCTCTACAAATTGCTGGCAGAGCCGGAAGGTATGGGACAAAATGGGAACAGGGATTTGTAACTGCGTTTAAACCTGAAGATTTGAATACTTTAAAGAGTTTGCTTGCATCACCAACTGAACCTATTACTCAAGCAGGTCTTCATCCAACTGCTGAACAAATTGAGCTTTATGCTTATCATCTGCCAAATTCTACATTAAGTAATTTAATGGTGAGTTGCTGAATCTAATAATTAAATTCTTGCATTAATCAATTACATATTTTAGGATATATTTGTGAGTTTATCAACAGTTGATGACTCGCTGTACTTCATGTGTAACATTGAAGATTTCAAATTTCTTGCTGATATGATACAACATGTGCCTTTGCCACTACGTGCAAGATATGTGTTTTGCTGTGCACCAATTAATAAGAAAATGCCATTCGTCTGTACAATGTTCTTAAAGGTTTATAGTCTAGTAGTTCTATTAGTTTAAGATTTATTAAGGTTCTTTGCTATTTTAGTATGCACGGCAATACAGCAAGAATGAAAGGATTACTTTTGATTGGCTATGTCGGAATATTGGTTGGCCAGTTCAAACACCAAAGACAATAATAGATTTGGTACATCTAGAGGCTGTCTTCGACGTTCTCGATTTGTATCTGTGGCTTAGGTAATAAGGCTATGAACATTGAAAACATGTATATTGAACATAATTTTACAGTTATCGATTTATGGATTTGTTTGGTGAAGCTGTTCAAGTACGAGATATGCAAAAAGAATTAGATGCTATTATTCAGCAAGGAGTTGTCCAAATCACTAGATTACTGAGAAATTCTGAAACTGGAATTTCCAGTGGAGATGCAGCTGCTCCTGATGATGATCTTTATGCTTTAAATAGAAACAAGCAGAACTATCTGAGAGGTGTGCATTTGATAAAATGTAGTTATAGAATAATTAATTCATTATACTCTCTTTCAGAATCAAAATCTCAGTTAGGACATGGGCGATTGACAGAACGATTGCTGGCTCAAGGGTTATTAACTCCGAATATGCTTCAAGAGCTTAAAAAAGAATGGAATGAAAATAAAACTGGTGATAAAGATCCAAAGACACCTCGACGAAAACGTAGATGGACAAAATAAATTAAAGTTTTTTTTAAACGGTGTTACTTTGATGTAATTGATTCTTCAAGTGATTGAATCTGACTTGACTCTTCTCCGACCTCTTCACTAGCTTTCGAAATTTGAAACTGTGAAGTAGTTACAGTACTCATTTCTGCTTCGACTTCCTCTTCAGTGATTAATGAGTCTGTCATATCGTTCCAAAAGGGAATACGTGAATCCTTCCATTTAAGTAATCTTTCCAAATTGCGATGTCTTTGACTTTCATTGTAAGGATCTTCACATCTTAAGATTAGCTTTGCATATTTCGCAAAAATTTCTTGCCCTTTCGATACAGCACCTAAATTCTTCACAAATTCGCGATGCGGAACGTCATTAATTTCATGGAAGATATCGAATGCTTTTGTCAAGTATGGTGAGGCAAATTCTGGTGTACCAGCGTTCAGGAAGTATTGTCCAATATAGAGATTCGCTAATCCTACGTAATTTTCAAGATTTTCCTGTTGTGCAAGCGCCAAGAGCTTTTCCAATTGTTCTTTTGTTTGCGACAATTTTCCCAACTCTTGAAATGCTTGCGCAAGGTAAATCATTGCGTCACAACATTTCTCCATTTGTTTGTGAGTTTTATAAAGCAGAAAAGCCTTCATGAATGAGCCGACCGCTTTTTCCGGTTGTTGAATTTCCATTTCGCATTGGCCTTGTAGGAAAAATACGTCGGCGCGTGGCAAGCATGCATCGATTCCACGTTGTCTTGCCTCCAAGCATAATTCTAAAGCTAGCGTTGGATCGTACTTGAGGGTAGCTCTTGATTGTCGCATAAGAGTTTGATACAAAACTGTACAAACTTCTACAAAAATATACTTTTCTACCCTTCCAGTTACTTTCGATGCAGTCCAATCTTTATCCATACTGAATTCTCGCGCGACATTCAGATACTGCATCCCCAATGGTAGTACTTTTGCTTGTTCAACAAGATATTTGCCATAAATGTAATAAGTTCTCGTTTGACGATATCTATCATCGTCAATATACATTTCGCTAATATTAAGACATTGATTAAAAAGCTGTTCTGCCAGCCACCACCAATCAACAGGCCCAAAAGCGTAATGATAAGTAATTTTTGTTAGTTCATCTATTTCGCCTGCGACATCGCCTTTGTAATGCGCACCTTCTGCCAATTTTAATCCATCATATAATATATCAATCTCTTTTTTCTGTTCTCTTAATACAGGACGCGCTAAAATTATCACATCATAAGAATGGTCTTTGCGATAGTTGTCTTGATATTTGAATAATTGGTCTAGAAATACAGCAGAGCTTGGGAAACCGTCTTCATCTAATTCGATAATAACGGCTTCATCGTAAGGCATACGATACCTTCGAATTTGTGCTTTTGTAAGTTTGGGTAATTTGGCACGCAATTCTAAGACTTCTGTGCGTCGCAATTTAACAGTTTTCTTAGTCCTCTTTTTATAGCGCGGATTCTCTTTCGGCAAAGACATGTTAATATTTTAAGAGACTTTTTCCAGATTATTTTTTTAAACTATTAAAATATCGATAGCAACAGTATTTAAACATATGCGCCTAGATTTAGTTGGAAAAATCATAGTTGGCAAAATATGCGCATGTGTAGTATTGATATTCAAATTTATCAGCGCGATATCGCAAAAAGAAGTACTATGCACGCAGTTGTTAAAGTATCGCCAATGTACATACTGACTTAGAAATAAATTTTGCAGTATGTCTTCGATATGTTTATTACGCAAAGACTTTAAAGAATACTTTTCCAAATTATTCTTACCGCTTTTAAACAATGGTGAACTAACGGATATAACACTTATCGTCGAGAGTAAAACTTTAGAGGCTCATAAAATAATTCTTTCAATATGCAGTCCATACTTTAAACGTCTAATTTCTTCATCAGAGTGTCAACATCCAGTGATTTATATTGCTGATAGAAAACACTATGTTATCAAGAGCTTACTGGAGTTTATGTATGGTGGACTTATTGAGATTCATGATTCCGATTTTCAAGAATTCATTGATACCGCAAAAGATTTAGAAATTCTAGGGTTTGCTCTCAGCAAGTGTGATACGTCGAAACTGAAATGTGGTGATAACTTAAAAGTTGATATTGAGCTATTGAAAGAAACTACAAAAGAAGAAAAGAAGGAATACGGTACAAGAAAACGATCACATGAAGTAACTCGTAAGAAAAGCAAAAGATTACGAGCTGCCAGCAAAGATGATTTAGATGCAGGAAGTTTAGATGATGAGAGTCTTAATTTATCTAAATACGACAATATGAATATGAAAGATTTATATCGATATTTAAAGAGTACTCCAATGAAAGAAGGAGATCCAGGTAAATTATTTATAGTTTTCTATGTGGCTTGTTTAATCTATGATTAGAATAATTTTAGTCCAAGTTAAATATTTTCGAAGAGCACGTGTGATTTATTTAGAGTTCTTAAATGACACTTATATAAAACACTTTAATTGCAAAAATTGGACCACCTGGAGATGCATTTGGAGTCGACTTGATCGAGATGGAAGAAGATGTAACGCATCGTTAAACGTCACTAACGATAATAAAATAATATTGCGCACTCCGCATAATCATGATCCGAGCGCAAAACGTATCGGCAAAAATAATATAATAAGCACTAATGTTTATCATTGGTCAACATTAGGTAGTTATAATTTTCGTAGTCGTAAACAAATGGTAAAACATAATACAAGATCCCAAGTTTAATTTAAGTGTTAGTTATACCATTAACGAATTTCTTTATTGTAATAGAATTTCACTATTTTTGAGTTAAGGGACTTAACAAAATCTTTTTTAAGAACAATTGACACTATTATATCTATGAGTACTAATTAACTTGTTCGATTGCTGATAACCCTTTAATGGCTGATTGCCAATTGATAAATGAAAAACGCAATTTATTTGTTTACTTTTGCACATACTAGATGTACGATAAGAGAAATATCATGTCGTACGTACATTTTTTATCAGTCATATCTGTGTATTACTGAATGTTATGTTTAATTCCATGAGCGTTAACTATTGATGAAAAAAATATATGTAGTATAATGCAAAATGCACTTGATATTAATACATTTTTCTTGCGTCACTGTATTAACATGATATGAACGAGGCGCAAGTTATTTATAATATTTTTTATGCGTGCAATGTCATTAACACTTAGATTTAATTTAAAAACCATTTAATTTCGTATCGCAAAGGTCATGCAGATAAAGTCACGTGGCAAGTTATTCGAGCACATCGAGTAATGAATCTACGAAGTTTAGTTGCCGACTTACAAGTGAGCAGTACGGTTCGATTAATTAAAGTTGTATCAACTTTGCTATAAAACCATGATACCAACTGGAGTATCAACATTGATTTTCTATGTCAATGGTAAAAAGGTAAGCGATTACACTTAAGGAACAATCAAACATTCTAATAATTGGTTCTATTTTTAACTTTGCGCTATATTTTAGATCGTTGACAATCAGGTAGATCCAGAGTTAACATTGCTTGAATACTTGAGAAACAAATGTGAGTAAACATTCCATGTACTTGAAATAGTTTAAAAAAATGCGTCATTGATTTTTAATAATATAGTCACGTTTTATATCGTGATTTCTGCGCATTTTTTAATTAATTTTGTTACATCATAGTTATGTATTAACAAATATTTAACTCGTATGACGCGTTATTTAATGATAAAATTATTTATGATTTCGCGCACAAATATCAAGTGTTGTTCGCTTCGCAATATCAGTAATCAGGAGTTATTTATAATACCATAAATAATTGCATTTTGTTACAGTAAGATTATGTGGTACAAAATTAGGATGCGGAGAAGGTGGATGCGGTGCGTGCACCATAATGGTATCAAAATACGATAGAAAAGAACAGAAAGTGAAGTATGAAAACGAGCGTGACTCGTATGATTGAATTAATTATATCAATTATTATCGTAGGCATTTGCCGGTGAATGCGTGCCTTGCGCCAATATGTTCAATGCATGGGCTTGCCGTAACAACAATCGAAGGAATTGGATCAACGAAAACACGATTACATCCTGTTCAAGAGCGTTTAGCCAAAGCGCATGGATCGCAATGTGGTTTTTGTACTCCTGGCATCATTATGTCCTTATATACATTATTGCGAAATAAGGAAAAGTTTAAAATGGAAGATATGGAAGTTGCGTTTCAAGGAAATCTATGCAGATGTACTGGTTACCGACCAATTATTGAAGGATATAAAACTTTCACTGAAGACTGGGAGTTAATGCAGAATGTAAAAGGAATGACAAACGGTGGATTGACCAATGGTGGAAATACCAATGGTGAAATTACCAACGGTGGTATGAGTAATGGTGGGTCAAAAGTAAATGGATGTGGATTAGGTGAAAAATGTTGCAAATTCAACAAAAGTGTAAATGAGGAAATACTATTTAATCCTGGCGAATTCACACCGTATGACAGCTCTCAGGAACCGATTTTTCCGCCAGAATTAAAATTATCAGATGCATACGATTTGCAAAGTTTGTATTTCAAAGGGCCAAATGTTGAATGGTACAGACCAACATGCCTCAAAGACATTTTAGAATTGAAAACTAAACATCCACAAGCGAAAATAATTGTAGGAAATACTGAAGTTGGAGTTGAAGTTAAATTTAAACACTTTATTTATCCGGTATTAATTCAGCCAATTTTTATCCCGGAAATGAATGAAATGAAAGTTCTAGACAATGGAATTAACGTTGGAGCTTCGGTTACACTATGGGAAATGGAACATTATTTGAGAAAACAAATCAAGGTACTTCCTGAATATAAAACACGAATTTTTACAGCAATTGTTGACATGCTTCATTGGTTTGCCGGAAAACAAATTCGAAGCGTTGCTGCTGTTGGTGGCAACATTATGACTGGAAGTCCAATTTCTGATTTAGTTCCAGTATTTATGGCTGCCCAAATTGATCTTGAGTTAAGGAATAAGAGCGGTACGCGACATGTACTATTAGATGAACATTTCTTCACTGGTTATCGTAGAAATGTTGTTAAACCTGATGAACTCTTGTTATCAATAACAATACCATTCACCAGCGAACATCAATACTTTTATGCGCATAAACAAGCACGTCGTCGTGATGATGATATTGCCATTGTTAATTCAGCAATCAATGTAGCAATTGACACTAAAACCGGTACAATTTCTAATGTTAATTGCGCATTCGGTGGAATGGCACCAACTACAGTAACTGCATTAAAAACACGTAACGGGCTTAAAGGAAAGCTGTGGAACGATCCAAACACTCTGGAAACAGCGTACAAACTTTTAATTGAAGATCTGCCACTTTCACCATCAGCACCTGGAGGAAATATACAATTCCGAAGAGCATTACCACTTAGTTTCTTCTTCCGTACATACTTGAAAATTAGCCAGAAACTACAAAACGTAATACCCGGAGTTAAAATCCAACCGAAAGATTTAAGTGCGCTTGAGAGTTTTCATTATCAGGTACCAAAAAGCACTCAATTCTTTGAAGTCGTACCAGAAAATCAAGAATTAAATGATCCAGTTGGTAGACCGATTCCTCACATGTCTGCTTATAAACAGGCAACAGGAGAAGCAATTTATTGTGATGATATTCCATTTTATGAGAATGAACTCTACATGGCATTTGTATACAGCACGAAAGCGCATGCCAAATTGGTATCAATGGATGCCAGCGAGGCAGTAGCAATGGAAGGAGTTACCGGCTTCCTTTGCGCAAAAGACATTTCGAAACATTGTAATGAAATTGGCCCAGTTATTCACGATGAGGAAGTATTCATATCAGAAACTGTTACATCGCAAGGCCAAGTTCTAGGTGCTATATTAGCATGTGATCAAAAAGTCGCGCAACGTGCTGCTAGAAAAGTTAAAGTTGTTTACGAAGAGTTACAACCAATTATTGTAACTATTGAGGAGGCAATTAAACATGAATCATTCCTTGGTGCATGTCCAAAGAAAATGATTAAAGGGGATGTTGATGAAGCCTTGAAAAACGCCCCACATGTACTGGAAGGTGAAACTCGAACAGGGTACCAGGAACATTTCTATTTGGAAACACAATGTTGTTTAGTAGTGCCAAAAAAAGAAGATGATGAATATGAAGTTTACACTTCATCGCAACATCCTAGTGAAATCACAGTTAGTTGAATTACCAAGATTTAAGTGATTAATCTAATTTAAATCATTCTTAACTTTGTAGAAATTAGTTGCTCATGTATTGAACGTACCGCAAAACCGCATTTATACAAGAGTCAAACGTATGGGTGGCGGTTTTGGTGGTAAAGAATCGAGAGGTGCTTTCCTTGCCACTGCTGCAGCATTTGCAGCTTCTAAATATAATCGTCCTGTTCGGATTATGCTGGATCGTGATGAAGATATGGCTTCCAGCGGTGGCCGTCATCCATTCCTTTTACGCTACAAAGTTGGTTTCCAAGATGACGGTAAACTCCTTGCTTGCGATATACAAATATACAATAATACTGGATATTCAAACGACTTGTCCATTGCTGTGAGTATTTTCACTTACATTAAGTAAATAGATATTACAATATAATTATTCTACAGGTCGTTGAGCGCGCAATGTTCCATTTTGAAAATGCATATAAAATTCCAGTTGCTAGAGTATATGGATACGGCTGCAAAACTAATTTACCCACTAATACAGCTTTCAGAGGATTCGGTGGACCACAGGGTATGTTTGCAGGCGAAACTATTATTCGAGATGTTGCTGATTACCTAGGCAAAGATCCATTTGAATTGAGTCGTCTAAATTTATATAAAGAAGGCGACGTTACACATTATAATCAATTGTTGGAACACTGCACAATTGAGAGATGTTGGGATGAATGCATTGATTCTTCCAATTATCACCAGAGAAAACGAGATATTGATCAATATAATAAGTATGTTAATTGTATATTTACATAAAATACTTACTAACTTGTTTATATTATAGAGAAAACCGCTGGAAAAAGCGGGGAATGAGTGTAATACCTACGAAATTTGGAATTGCATTTACTTTGCAATTCTTGAATCAAGCAGGTGCTTTGATTCTAATTTACCAAGATGGTTCTGTACTTTTAAGTCATGGCGGTACGGAAATGGGACAAGGATTACACACGAAAATGATACAAGTTGCAAGTAAAACTCTTGCTATTCCACCAAGTTATATTCATATTACCGACACGTCAACCGATAAAGTTCCAAACACATCACCAACAGCTGCTAGTGCTGGTTCCGATTTAAACGGAATGGCTGTTCTGGTAACATTTATAAATTTACAACCATAGAAACAAATTTCTAATTAAGATTAAATTTAGAATGCGTGCGAAACCATTAACGAGCGTCTGAAGCCAATAAAGGAAAAATTCCCAAAAGCATCATGGGTGGAAATCGTTCAAAAGGCTTATATGGCACAAATAAGTCTTTCATGCACTGGTTACTATTCCACCCCTGAGCTAGGCTATAACTGGAACACTAACGAAGGAAAAGCTTTCAACTATTTCACATACGGCGTTGCAGTGACTGAAGTAGAAATTGATTGTCTCACAGGCGACCACCAGGTGCTCAGAACCGATATTGTCATGGATTTAGGCAGTAGTTTGAATCCTGCCATTGACATAGGACAAATTGAGGGTGGTTTTATGCAAGGCTATGGTCTATTTGTACTCGAAGAAATGATGTACTCGCCAACTGGAACCATATTCACGCGAGGCCCTGGCGCTTATAAAATACCAGGCTTTGCCGATATTCCAATCGAATTTAACGTATCACTACTTAAAGGGGCACCGAATCCACGTGCCGTTTATTCCTCCAAGGCCGTTGGTGAACCCCCACTTTTCTTAGCTTCCTCTGCATTATTTGCCATTCGCGAAGCAATTAAAGCAGCCCGACAAGACGCAGGATTACCCGGCACATTCAGACTCGATGCGCCCGCAACTGCAGCTAAGATACGCATAGGTTGCCAAGATCACTTAACAGCTAAGCTTGATGTCCCTAAAGCGGGTACTTTTACGCCTTGGAACGTTATTCCCTAAGTGTTCAACTGGTAAATTTGGTTTTTATTACTCAATTTTATATTATTGGCTATTATTATTGTACATTATTATATAAAGTGAAAGGTCAAGGAACTATTTCAATAAGACACGCACTGCAGGCAAAAGAAATTTGCAAAAGGAAACTTATCATTCATGAAGTTCGCAGGTAATTCCGCAATAATTTTCAAACTCTTTGAGTTTTACATCGGCAGAATCCAAACGCGAAAGATAGATCATAGCAGCTGGAAACAAACAGGGTGTGTGTATTATACCGCTTTCTCAGAATGCTATACCTCAGTTTACCTTCAAGCTGAACATATTCGTTCAAGAGACCTTGCCCAATATATCTCGCAATAAGTTCCAAATGGGGATGTAGACCCGCACGATACTTGGTAACAAGCGTTCGCAAAAGGCTGACTTGCTTCGGAGACAACTCCCTGCCAATAGTAGCAGTTTCTTTTTGAGCCACAGCGTAAATATTATCGAATAGATTTTGAATTTGGTTCCTGACAATTTTCTCTTCATTTTCTTCGTCTTCAAACTAAGAAACACCGGATGTTTAGTATATAATCCAGCAAACGCTAACTACTGGTACCTTATCTTCCCCTAAAATGTTTATCATTTGTAATCGGCCTGCTTCCACATCTTCCAGCACTCGAAGGAATCCATCTAGTCGTACAGCGCTGTTAATTCGTTTGTTAATAATGGCCTCAACCAACTGAAGAAAGTACCTCATCGTTTCCGGTCGTGCTTTGTACGCGACTAGATACAACAACGTGCCCTGCGCCGTTGTTATCTTGTTTATCCACACCCGAGCCTTTGAATGCAAGTCTTAAACAAGTGGAAAAAGAAAGGATACATTGGATTAGCTTATACCCACCTCAGTTATAGCAGCGAGCAGACGACTTCGCACGTCGTCGTCCTTCAAAGCGTTGCTCGCCTCGTCGACCATGAAGCCCAGCGCAAGAAGGAAGTCCAGCGGCGTCTCGCGCTCCGAAAAGTCGATGAAGGACTCGGTGTTCTTCAGCATGTACGGCGACATCTTCACCTTGTCCTGCTTGTTGATGTGGAAGCAGGCGTCGCCGGAGAGCATAAGATTGTCAGGCCTGAAACCCCGTGCGAAACACGTGCCAATGTCGTCGGGTTTAACGGATGTGTCGGCATTAATAACCTGCACCGGCGGCGGACGATCGGGAAAGTGCGGATTACGCACTCGCTCTTCTTCCTGTCGATCAGAGCGGTCTTGAACCAGCAGTAGAGGAATATAGCCACCGTGTACCGACGCGATTTGCTCGTTGAAGAACTTATCGTCTCGGCACAGGCGCGCCGCTATTTGATCCTTGCGCTCGTAATTCGATAATAGCTTTTCGAAAATTTCTTTATCGGTCAAGCAGCGGGATTGCCCACTTACTTCCTCTGTTGGCGGTTGTACGACGGTCGGTTGTAGTTCTTCCTCTTCTTCTTCTACCAAGACATGTTCTGAAGACTCGCTGGAAATTACAATGTCCGATAGAGGTAGTTCTTCCAACACAATTTCCTCGGGTGTATAACGGTAATAAGGTTCTTCATCTTCTTCTTCTTCCTTCACTATAATAGTTGGCCTTTCCGGTGGGATCGGCACTTGAACGGGTTCATCCTTTACGGCTTGCTTTACTTGAATAGCCACCACCTTATTGGCAAAACTCTTGTGACACGTCGTACGCATATCTTTGCACTTGCAATTTCGCTGCGAGATGAGATCCTTTAGTGGCATGTCCTTAAAGTTTTCATATTGGGTTTTATACGCTTCATTGCGTTTTGCCGCTTCCATGAGCACTTTTGTGGCGTATTTCTGACATTGTTGTTTCTGCTTCTCAAAGGGTAAATGACAGGGGCATTCTTTCTTAATCAAGTGCTTCCATGAAATGGTATTGATACATTTCGTTGGCTTTGCATCGCATGTTGTTGTACATGGTAGCACTTTGCCAGTGGATGCATTCCTCGCCGAAGAGCACGAATATGAACAAGCCTGATCGCGCTTCCGTTTACGAAAATTGAACCATAACGACGTTTTGCTAGGTGAATCAAAATCTCCCTCGTCTTCCTTGGAATTAGTCGGTGCTCTTGTGCCGTCAGTAACATTTTCGCTGTTCATATCTGGATACTTTTTGCCCGCCTTCGATTTAAAGACGTCCAGCAGAGTGCGCTTTTTAAAGAAACTCTTAAACCCATTCGATTTCTTAGCGTCTATAGAATCACCGCTCTTTTCCATTTGTAATTCGTCACTGCTGTTACTAAACGTTCTTGTGTCGGTGGTGGCAAGCAACGTGTCAAAGGTAGTTGTATTAAATTTTAATGGTGACGAATACGAATTCTTATCGCTCTTCGACGTATAGTTGAAAATGAGCTGACTACATTCGTTATCATTGCAATTGAATGATGTTAATTTAGTCTGCGGTTTTGGTTTTGCAGGCAAGGGTAACTCATCGGTGATTTCATTAAGTAAATCTAAACAATCTGCGTAAGGCGGGTAGCTAATTACCTTATTGAGTACCGGAGTTAATTTTAGATAAGTTTTCTCACGTTCCAGCAATGGTTTCTTCGTTGCAATATTTGGCTCTTCTTCGATAATTGGTACTTTGACTGTCGAAGATCTATGCGGCTGATGACTTATTATGGGTTTTTCTTCAGAAATTGTTGATGGTATGTTTAAATTAACCGCTGGAATTACATCAATCTTTGGCATTTCTTTCAGAGTAGGTATACCGCTTGGACCAGGTTTAGATGGCTCTCTTCTCGGCTTTTTAGGTGTGATTACTTCCGTATTGTAAACAAGATACGCATATTGCTTAGGTTGAAAGTTAAACATTGCCGTTAGCGGACATAAATTAGGAGCCTTCGCTTTCCCGCCATCAAGTTCCAAACTGTCCACACTTGTAACTTCGGCTGTTTTGTTTGGCTTCAAGTTTTGATTGTTTATAAAGAACGGCTCCTTAGATATTGTGCGATAATCTCTGGGCATTGATCGCGTCAGTGATGATACTGAGTCGGCCACTACATCAGGATTACACGAACCAAATTTCATGTGCTTTATTTTGGCCGACGATACAGATAAAACAACAATTTTATCACCACCCTCCATCTGCGAATACGTTGCATGAATTTGATTATGCGATGATGATTTGGCCAAATCAATATAGGGTTTCAACATGTTGCAAATTGAACTATTCTTTTTCTGACTATAGCCTTGTTTCTTCCTAAGAGTGTGCTTCTTTTTAACAATATTTCTACGACGTTTGTTATCTGATGATGAGCTGTTTTTCAACATTTCCAGTTTTTCCTGATGGTAATTAGCACAATTCATCGACAGAGATGAATCCGCATAAAAACTGCTAGTGTAGTCGACAAAATCAGATATTTTACTGCTCAGGCTCGTCGCACTCGAAATAAATCCTCTATTATTTTTATAAACGCTGCGAATTCTTTGCGGTGACGAGTTCAAGTTATTCGTAGCCGTCTTAAGCGAAAGACATGAAGAGTTTTTCGATGTAAGCGCGCTTTTGTTCCTCGCACGTTGTCTCAGCTTTTCCACATATGCTTTGCCTCTGTGGAATTTGCTAATGGGAGTAATTTCATTACTCTTATCGTCTTTGACCATATTGTGCATATTTTTAAATTTATTTGCCTTTTTGCTGGAACTCAATGATTTTGGTGTGCCTCTATGATCCTTTTTATGCGCGTCGGACTCCTTACCGCCCGATTCTTTCGGGACGAGATGATGTAAGATTTCAGTGAGACATTTTTCCAATGCGGCAATTTCCTGATTGTGGTACAAGATTGTTTCCTTGTTGAAATTTATTTTTTCCGCGAGCGAATCTCGATGCTTGCATAAGCTGCGCGAACGCAACTTGCGCGTGTTTTTTGATACATTTTTTATAGATCCGGCCAGGTTACATGAATTTACATTATTTTGTGATATTCGACTGCAACTATGCGAATATTTTCTTGACTTTATAGGAATTATGCTTGTATTACTGGACGTTTGGATTTTACCGACTGGTGGCGTTTTCGTTTCGTCACTTATGGATGATTTGGATATTAGTCCATCTTGAATATTGCTTTTCTGAAACGGTGGTGAGGTTGTAGTACATTGATTTGGACAATCTAACTCAGTAGATGTACCATAATCATGCGTGTGTAAATAAATTTCAGTCATTGTTATATTACTGTCGCTTTTCGAAAGTCTCCGCACTTCACTCCTCGGTGATATGCACTTTGGTCCCTGACGATGGTTGTCGGGCAAATTAACTTGGATTTTCTTTGAAGCCTTGTCGGATTTTTGGGACTGAACACTAATATCGGTCATGATAATTTGAGCATCATGACTTGATTGAGTACTTCGATGAGTTAATTCCGATCGATCAATTGCAGTGCCAATATCTGATGTAATAGTTTGAGTGTCATTACATCGTCGAATAACATTGCCATGGACCATAATGCCTACGTTGACAAAATTATTATAATCAGTTTGGATGCCCGCCTCTCGAGAAACGATTGGAATTGTATAAGCAGTGCGTGAACGTTTGCGTTGTTTGTCTTTCTTGATTTTTAATTCTTTGGCAAACTTTGATGACCTCTTCTGAATTTCTTTATTGGACCAAGTCTTCTTTCGTACTTTATAACTTACTTCGCTGGGTTCTTTACTTCTAATCTTACAATCAGTATGTAACTTATCTGCTACACTTTCTCCAGAATCGTTAATATAGTTAGATAATGGATTTTTCTTATGGATTGACTCATCATAGGTGATGATCGGACTTGGACAGGAATTCGTTGTCGCAACAGTATCGAAACAATTTATTTGCGAATCAGGAGATCCAGGACACAAATGCATATTGAAAACATTCTGTACCCTTAATGATTTTACACTGCCGTTTGAATTAAACATGCGTTTAGGTGGTTCAATGCCTTCAACAGTAAAACTAATTTGATCGTCCTTGACCGTCTTTGAAGATATTTCCACAATGCGGTCATTTGGTGACACTGCTTTGGTTCTATGGAATTTACTATTCAATGATATTGGACATCTACTTATATAGTCACTTCCCCTATTCATGGCATCGGAAAACATATCACTCGCGAGAAAATGTGGCTGTTTTCCCATCGCTTGATGTTTCATTTCAAGTTCTTTCACTTGCAGTAAATCGCGCAATGCAATGGACGTTTTCGATAATATTGTTCTTGGTTTTAAAATTGATTTTGTTTCCGTTCTGGGCTCAAAGTCACTTTCATTCACATTTACGCTGCGAGAGTCATACCCTGATGTACATATCCTTGACACCGAAGTTTGAGTAGTTGCGCCTTTTGCAAACGAATATTGATTCAAGTCAGGCATAAGATTCAAGTTGGAAAAACTTAGTTCTTTTCTCACAATAACTTCAGGGAGTACCAAATCATTAGATTTTACACTTGTTTCCAGACTGTCAGTTGGTTCAAAATCTTTTGCACGATGTCTTGACGATCGTCTACGTGGATCATTGCTTATCGAGCGCTTTTTATGCAATTTATTAGTCCTTACTTCTACCTTATCGTTTTCATTACGAAAAATGCCATAATCAAAATCACAACTGCGCATTCTTCTTCTTGATTGATTAGTAATGTCGCGTGATACCAACGAATCAGTGTCTACCAGGCTTTTTTTGTTTTTATACACAGTAATAATGTTTTTCGGAGATACGCTTGGCAATAATTGCTCGCTTGTTTCTGGTTCTTCTTTAATTTGGCTCTTAACTGCGCGATGTTTCTCTTTGCGCGTTCGTGTTGTATCCACTGATGATTTTTGCGAATGCTTATCTTTCTCTGAACCTACTTTACTATTACTTTTCGAACTGTGTTTTTCCTCAACTGAACTTGTTTGTTTCTCGCTGCGATCCCTTCGACTTCTATGCTTTGATTTCTTGTCCTTCAATGACGAATCTTCAGTATTCAATTTAGTCGTTTCTTTTCCGTCTGTATTTATGGCAACATTAGCAACAGGATTCAAAACATCGAATTTGGGTTCTGTACTTTTATCATGGCTTCTAACACGTTTATTGGATGTTTGCCTGGTCTTATGTTCTCGTGAGTGTTTTTCATTTGTTGATGCTTTTGCGCTAACGTCCGTTTCCAATAGTTCCTTAATTTTCGCATTGCGTACTGTTAGATCCTCTATCTTTTTACTTAATACGCTTTGTGTGTTAACTTTTTCTTTAATTCCAGATTTGTCCCGATGGCGTGTACGCTCCTTGTGTTTGGTCCGATTACGTTTATGTTCGAAATTCGATACGATATCAAAACCGCAGTAAGCTGCATTTGCTATTCGATGCATTTCAGCTTCAGTACATTGCACGCTGCATTTGTTTTCAGCCAGCATTTTGGAATTAACTGCCTTCAATTCAAGCACTTCCATTCCACAACTACAATTCCGAAAGATTTATAGAAATTCTTCCAAATCTTTAAGCGGCTACTGCGTTGCGCACTTAGGAGCACGCCACTTATGGGTCTTGCACTTTTCATGCAAGGAATTTATATATAATTTTAAGCATCTTATACAACTATTCCTTACGAAAATTTCAAATTTTTGATTGTTAACGTGGCAGACTTCTGACCTATGTCAAAATGTTTTTCGTTGCCTACTGCTATGTTACGCAGCCTACTGCTATGAGATAATAAGAAACGTTTCAT
This sequence comes from Aleochara curtula, assembly GCA_963978815.1. NCBI lineage: Eukaryota > Metazoa > Arthropoda > Insecta > Coleoptera > Staphylinidae > Aleochara > Aleochara curtula. The sequence continues at coordinate 14,063,017 of OZ022215.1, read as the reverse complement.
ACATAGATAATATACAATTTATTAATCATTCATTTATACAAGTTTTTACATAATCAATTGCTTCCTATATATATATTATGTTCGTTAAAAAGTAAACACCACTTTAATTTGCAAAGTCAACGTTGGACACTGGTTTAATTAACAAAACAATTAATACAACATCTACATATCCAAACGAAAAAATCAGTATTACTGCTTATTTAAATGGTTTGATTTTTAGACCGTCTTGGTGTCTTAGAAATCTAAGCAAAGATTTGTAATGTACCATTTTATTTTTAATCGATATTGCTACTGGCACCCTATAACAAGAGTATGTACGGATGCAAAATTGCAAATCATCCTGAGTTATTAATTATGAATTGAAAAAATTCTTCCCATGGATCCCAATACGTGTAATTATGGATAAAAATAGGAAGCAAAATACTAAACTTTTGTATGATCCCGATCCATTTTATCTATTGATTCATTCGAATTTGAACCAGTGCTATAACCATCTAAAAAGCGTATGAAATGCAAATATTAGTCGGTTAGAAGAACAGCAAAATAAAATCAATCCACATCATCTACAAATTGTACTTTAGACTTACTTCGTCGATCACTATTTCGTTTCGAAATCGGCTGATTGTAAAAACTATCACGATCGTAATATTCGTCATCGGTGGGCGAAGGAGTGTGTCGATCGTATGGTGAATATACCCTCGAATCTGGAGTGTAGCGACTATTTATGGGGGGCGAAGACATTCGTCCAAGTGGAGGAGGCCTGTGATCTCCTGGGAACATTGAGGGCGGCGGTGGCATGAATGGTGGCATGCCCGGCAATGGAGGGGGCATAAAAGGGACACCAACTCGTGGGGGTGGTAAGGGAAAGCCGGGCAGCATAGGTAAAGGTGGAGAAGTTGTCAGATGATCCCGGCCACCAAAAATTAGTGGAGGTGAAGACGCTGTATCATTAATATGATCCACACCATTTGCCTCCAACGGCGACTGTAAGCCTACAAATTAAACATAATTAATTAAATCTTATTTACAGTTGTTGTTGGAATCAAACCGTTACGCATTTGTTCTTCGTTCAAATTTCTTTCTCGAAGGGTTAATCTATTCCTCAACTGAGCAGATTCTTGACGCGCATCTTCTATTTTTCTCTCTGCTTTGCGTGCAGCTACCCAGTTCTCATGTACTTTCTTTTCTAACAGTGAAATTTGACTCTTTAAGTCCACTTCTTGTGAGATAATTTCTTGTTGTAATGATGTCACTTGTGCCCTGCATTTTTAATAATTAGTTTACACAAATCAAACATGAAACAGATACTCACTTATAATTCTCAATTTCTTCTTGCAAAAATTTAATGCGTTCAGTCGTGGAGCTCGCTTCACCCCTTTTTTCATTCCACATAGCCTCATGTTTACTTAATTGCCGCTGAAGTTCTGATTCTTTCTCTTTAAAATATGCGCTAAGTACTTCTAATTTAGTTAACGCTTCTAGTTTTTCTCTCTCCACCTCTTCGAAACGTTTTACAAGTGCTTTATTCTCATTGCTAATATAAGCAACTTGCGCTTCCAAGTTTTTCATAACGGTTTGATCTTGTATAACACGTTCATTGAGAACTTTATTTTCTTGTTGAAATTGTTCTAATTCAGCTTTAAGTACGCTCTGGTCCAATAATATTTTATCGCCGTCTGAACGTTCAAAGCTTTGCTTTAGTAACACATATTCTTTTTCTTTAATATCAAATCGCCGCTGCAAATCAGCAAATTGGGATTTTGCCGCAGCTAAATCCTTTGATGATTTAGCAAGTTCAACTCCAGTGGTTGCTTTGAGTTTTGCCAGCGACGTTCTTAATTCATTAACTTCGGACTCGCTCTTCGCAATGACTGCTTCCTTTTCGTCCTCAATTTTAAGGAAATTAAGCATCATTTTCTCTAATTCGGCTTGTAAATCAATCACCTTTTTATTATTAATTTCGAGTTCAAGTTGCAGTTCATGATTTTCAGTATCTCTTTCATTCAATTGACTATTTACAGTATTAATCGTGCCCTGTTGCTCAACTAATTGTTTTTGCAACTGCTCAATATTAGCAAGGACGACATCGCTTCCATTTTGGGAGCTTAACACATCAGACAACATACGATTCAACTCCAACCCAACTTCAGTTGAATTTTCAAGTTCTTTTTCTAGTGCTTGCACTTGTTCTTCTAGCAAGACTCGAGCTTCGTTCGAGTCCTGTAGATCCTTTTGCATTTCAAGCATTAATTCACTAGATACGTTTTCACTAATTTCTTGCGCATTACATGCCATTTCTTCTAACTTAGAATTGAGAATCTCATTCTCCTTGTTTATAATCAACAATTTCTGCTCTAATTGATTGATCTTACCTACGAGAGGTCCTTCTTTGCGCATTTTTTCGATAAACATATAACCCAGTAAAAATAATACAACCGTGAAACCAGAAACTGCTACAAAGAGAATTGTATCATTTAAAACGAAGAAGTCAAACATATTAATTGATTCTTTTTCTTTTTCTGTGACGTATTCATGTGATTGAGCTAGCTTGTTATCATGACTACGACAAAGGTAGTCATCCGCATTGCAACTGCCATGATCTAAAACAAAAACTATCTAAGTACGATTGCATTTCATATTTGTATAATCATTGTGCCAACAAAATTCCAGGAACAGTGTCAAAAATTAATAAATGTAAAAATAGACTAATTTTCTTCAATGTTTTTGAATACTTTGATAATAATAATTAAATAACTTTTATTAACTTACTTAACATTTTTGACGGCAGATAATCATCAGATTTTTCCTCATTATAGTAAGTAGGTAAGTCTGATTGTCCTTCTGCTGTATGTGGCTGTGTATCTTCTTTACTTGCAAACATATTTGTCATGAAACTAAACCAGCCTTCACCATCATCAGACACAATTTCTGATTCAGCTTGGACTTCCACAGGATCTGTGTCTATTGCTGCTGGCGTTGTTGCTGAAACATCCTCAATAGGTCCTTCAGTGCTGTCTGATTCAAGAGATTCATGTTCGGTAATTTCATGATCTTTGATATCTTGACGTATAGCCTCATGTGAAGAATCCTCTAAAGGACTAGCAGTCTGACTAGGTACAGAATCGATTGTTTTATCAGGATAATCATTAAAATAATTCCAAGTAGTCTCAGTATAAGCTGGGGTAGTAGTTTCTGTTTCGGCAGAATTATATACGGGTACGCTATTATCCGTCAAATCGCTTAGATCTTTTTGATTTAAAGAAAACGTATTTGCATCGGAAATAGGCTGCGCTTGTGGAACATCTAATCTGCTTTTAGCTTCTTCTTCAAAGTTTAAGAAAGATGTGACTTTATCAAGTAGTTTAGAAGGCGCAGCTGGAAGATCTTCTGATGGTCCCAGAGAACTAGGTTCTTCTAGTTGCTCCACTTTATTTACATCATGTTCAGCATCTTTCGTAATAGTTGTTTCTTCAGATTCGACAGGTTTAATTTCAACAACTTTATTTACATTTACGTCCTCTGCAACATTTGAAAGAATATCCAAAGGTTTCTGAATAGTAGGCAATGATGAATCAACCTGAGCCTCAGTTATGTTTTCATTGAGTGTTGAATCTAATATTGATTTAAAATCATTCAATTTATTTTTATCACTTGGAGAAACATTACTGCTGTCAGCTATTGTTGGAAGCACCTTATCAGTGTTCTCTTTACTTGTGGATATTATATCTGACCCTTGCTCAATAGTATTATCTATTAAATTCTCCTCTGTTATTGTTACTGGAGTATTGTTTACAGTTTCACTTGCATTATTATTATTAACGTCATCCAATGTATTAACATTTAAAGCTGAGTTACTCATATCAGAATTTATTGTATTTGCTGCTTCCACTTCTTCATTATTACTTTTAGTTTCTAACACAGGCATTTTGTTGTTTTCAGTATTTACTGTAGCATTGTGGATATCATTTTTGACTGTAGTCTCTTCTTCCTTCTCTGCAGCTTTATCTTCTACAGAATCATCATCAGTATCTACACTGTCATCATCTTCTTCATCTTCCTCCTCAACTTCAATTTCTTCATCATCATCATTATCATCCTGCACCTCTTCTTTGCTGACATCATTGTTTGGCACATTTATATCAGGCACTGATGTTGCAATTGGGACAGATTTTGTGGTTGTTGGTGTTATCTCATCATATATAGTAGTTCCATCAATAACAATAGGCTCAGATTTAATGGAAGGCACTTCTTTCAGTAGTGAAACCTCAGTGTCAACAAGAACCAAATTGCTTATTAACACCTTTGTTTCTCTTAAGAATAATTTGGGGACATAACCACGTTTTCCATTAATTTCACCACCCCATAAATCAGGATTGCTTCCTGCTTCTTTACTAAATATTATCACTTCATCACCTGCGTTGAAAGACAGGATTCCATTATCTGGGGCATTGTAATTCCTTAACGTCTTGGCTCTGGATATTGGAACTAAAAGCAAAGCCTTTTATTATTGAACAGATCAAATTTGTTTACTTATTAAACCTGCTGTTTCGAATAGGTTAGTCTAATTTAACGCGCTTCTACACACCTGAACATTTTTCATCTGCACATCTTCGTTTATCGGATAAAGCTGCATCTATAGCGCACCAGTTAGAGGTAATTAGTAATAAATAAATTATTGTTAAATACATTTTCACATCCTTAAATTGACATACGCACTTTCACAAAAGCCACATCACTGTTCGCTATAGGAATATGTACGGAACGATCCTACTCTTTTCGCAGTCGCATGACAGAGACACAGTGCAACATGCATTTAAACATATAACATTTCGGAATCGGCAACCACAAACACAAAAATAAGAAATAGCTCTTATCAATTAATATTAAACAATTAGCAAGTTTTATAATCAGAAAATTTAGTTTAAAATAATAATTCATGTGTCATTAAAGAATATAAGCATCATAATTAAATATGTAATTAAATAAACATGAATTAGCATTCCATAACAACCCGAGCGCCGATCAATAACTTTTTTTAAATACGATTTATATACGATTATCTTTATTTAAATACGTTAACATATTTTTAACATTTATTTCTAATTTTGAAATTCTTAGGGGACACTTAAGATATTATTGGATTTCAATTTCCTTCATTGTGGTAGAATCCTCGTTACTGTACCCAGAATGACGGAATCGAGCAGCCAAGTTACTGGCAAATTTAGTTAAACCTAAGCTGCAAATAAATTATGCATATTGTTAATATGATTACAATAAACCGTATTGTTTTTAATATTGTCAGTAGAGCAGTAAACAAAACCTCCTTACGGAATTTGTGGTCTTCGCACTTTCCTGCAGCGACCACGTTTGTCCCGTTGAAATCCTTGTGCGCATCTTCTGTAATGCAAAATTTCCCCCAAAGCAGGTTGTTCTCCGAACTTATCACCGGAACTTACATTTGAATCAAGCAAGTCATCCAATGGCACAATTGTAACGCTTGTTACAGTATCCGACTTCTTCTCGTGATGTTTAGTTTCTTTGATAATCGGTTTATCATTCCTCAATGCAGTAAACTCCTGTATAATAACAGGAATTTGTCCTGGAATTTGCATTCTAGGACGTGATGTAGTCGTAGATGTATTTAATGTCACAGTGACACTTTCTTTATTTGAAGTTGAAGAAGTTTGTGTAGCATTTACCGCTTGTATTGTAGAACTTTCTGGATTTGTTTTATTAGGAATCTCAGTTGTTACTGAAGTTGGCGCAGTTGTTGTAGAAGATAATATTGCACCCTCTGTTGAGGGTGATACAATTGGATAAGGATGCGCATTTAATGGCTTTTTTGTTGTTAACAGATCTAAATTTAATTCCAAAGGCGTGGTTGCATTTGTAGCCGTTTCCGGTTTCTTAGTTGTTGATGGTTTCACCGTAAAGTCTGAATAGTCATAATTGTAGTCATAATCCTTAGAAAACAATTAATTATTATTACTTATTGTCACTTCTTCAATAGAAATGTGAGAAACAAACTTACCCCAAAGTTACTGAAGGAATCATCACCAACAACAGCAATGATTTGAAAATCTTTTAAATGCAATTGAATATTATATTCGCCGCTTTGTTTTTGATCAAAAGTAGTTGTTGAACTTTTTCGTGGAGCGCATTGCACAATGTTATTTGTACATGCAATTAAAATTAATATTACCGAATAAATCACAAATTGCTGCATTGTTCAGCACTAATTGATAAGCAGTAATTAATAAATGGCTAGTGTTTTCGATTCTCAATTAGCTGATTCTTTTTAAGTATTGATTCGTTTTAATACATGTTACTTTGATGACCGTTGGCGACGGACTAAATGTTACAAGTCGATGACTCGGCTTGCACTTGATCTTGGGTGCTCTTGACTCGTCTTGACGGACTTGGATAGTGCTGAAGACTTGGACTCTTTGTAAATATGCGTGGAATAAATATACAGTCAATTGCAGTACATGAATGTGACAAACATTTAAATTTGCACAAACTGTCATTACTTACATTACTAAACTCTTCACCTATTGTGCATAGCCTTTTTGCAATCAAATTTAACATTATTTCATACACGTAGGTATTATGCTAAAGCAATTCATGTAAGTACGTTCGATTTGATCTCTGGATTTTTATGTGATGTTCACATATTCGTAAAAATGTGTATAAACCAGATTAACCGCTATAGGTCTTCGAACTGAAATGGCACGGTATTAATGAGAGTATAGCCTCCACTTTGTCGTCACAGAAATCAGGAAATGTGAGGAAAAAAGCTGAATATATGAAATTATGTAAATGAAGCCAGTTCAATATTTATCAAGCAATTAACAACATACAGAGGAGAGATATATACTTGTAAAGAAAAACGTGTTTATTGAATCGCCATTTATGGAAACTTCTTCGCGAGATATCATTAATGAAAATGTAGTTTTAATCAGATACTGAGATCAAATAGGAAAAAATAATGGCGTATTGCCGATATGCCGTTATTTGAACACACAAGTTATGTTTGTTTGACGGGAAGTTAATCATTATAACAGTTAATTCATCTTCGATCATGTGTGCGACATATACGGTGGTTCTCTTCATGCGTGCACTGCAGCAGCATCACCACAATGGTGTTGATCAATACTATTGAACAGCAACTAAAGTCGTCTCTTCGACGGGCGATGGTAAAACGTCTACAAAGTTCTGGCCGCCTTTTACGAAATGAACCATTTACAGGTTGGCGTTTAGTTCCATTTGACCCACAGACCGGTAAACATCACACACAAGCGTCTTCGTAATCATCATCAACTTCACACACGATGAAGCTATCGTTATCGGTGTTTGTCCTATTCAGTGTCGTTACTTGTTTGTGCGCATCGCCATTACCATCATCGCGAGTTCGATATGACCAGCGGCAAGAAGGCGATTTGAATGTGCGCGCCGATTTAGAAAACTTTGTCATTTTGGTCATTCCAACTTCAGCAAGTACTTCCGCATCTTCCTTGGGTCTCTTAGACTTGTTGTCCAAGGCAATTCCGATACGAGCAGGCAATAAACGTAATAAGCATGTCAAGAAATCACACTCTGAAACAAATCGCGCGCCAGTTGAAATCGAACCCGATGAAGAAACGCAGGCATTCATTGAATCTAAAACAGCACCTTATCACGTTGATATAACAAAGTCCAGAAAGAATTTGGCAAAATTACATCCAGCGCCAACTCCACAAACAAATGAACGTCAAGAAGAATTACTTGTGTCACCGAATTTATCACTGATTAAGGGTGAAGAACTCGAAGCTAAAACACGCTCAATGCGCTCATTGCGTGCTAGAGGATATGTTCTCTCGTTGCCATTAGAAGTTGATGAAAGCACAGTACACATTGATAAGAAACGCATTGAAAAATCAAATAATGAACCAGATTTTGAATTATCCCTTAAACAACAAGAAAAGGAAAATCCTTCTCAGCGCGTTTTGACACTGATTGGGGTTGAACATGATGAAGACTGTGGACCAGGATATCAAAGAGGTTCAAACGGCATTTGTAATTTTGTTGAACATGTTTAAAAGTAGTTTTCCATGTTTTCATATTTATTTATTATCCGGATATAGTTAGTTAAAGTTTTATTGTGATTTGTATTGTTGGTTGAAGTATTCTTAAGTTTTAACTTATTTTCCTTGTTGATATAAATAAAAACAAGATTTATCAATAGAAAATCTTTATTCCAAAAGTTAATACATTAGAATATTAAGCATATTTATCTCTCATTTACGATTATTACCTTTTAATAATGACATGATAAATTGAGGAATTCGAAGATGGTATTTTGGTCTGAAAAAAATATTTGTTAATTAAGATAAAAACGTGTAAAAGGTGGATAAATTCCTTACAATTTACGCTTTTGTGAATTCATCCAATTTGAATTAAGTTCATGCGCATTATAACGCCTTTTTATCAACTTTCTCCTAGCAAGTTGCGATGTCATCGTATTGTTAGGGTTTACATTTGTTGGCGGATTTTCAGTGGTTGTTGGAAACGGCGGTGTTGGAATTTCAGGCGGAATTAGAATCAAAACTAATCCATTAACACGCACGTTATAGTTTTCAGTACCATTTTGTTTTTGATCATAGATTTCAACATCTTCCTGGTCTTCAGTCTCGTTGAAATCATCATCGTCATCCTCGTCAATGTCGCTGTCGATATCATCATTACTTAAATCATCTTCACGCTTCAATTTCTCACCAAGTTTTTCGGCACTTTCTTCACCAATGCTTTGCCTGCCTTGTACAAAAATACAACTAACAATCACCACTAATAATGTGAATTGTAGTTGTAACAACATGATAAACCAGAAACTTTGCAAATACTGGCGATGAACAACTGATACTCGGCCAAACAAGTTGACAGAACTGTAACAAGTATAAAACTAAAGAGGCTTTCAGCTAAATGACATGAGAATGTTGGTTCGTTCAAACCACTACAAACGTTATTCTGGAATTATACATCTTCGACTTCTTCTTTCTTCCACATCCAGTTTGTGAGCGAATGTAGCAAACAGCTTTGACGTGCAGTTGATGGGTTGACCTAACTGTGATTAGATTTTTTCTGGTGCAGTTTACGTAAAAGGAAAACTGCATACTGAATTCATATTGCTTATTAAAACTGCTTCCGAGATTAAAATAATTAGGCACTTTATATTTAATTACAGCAGAAGTTAATCCTGTTAGTTGATTAAACCTATTGCATTATTCTACGGTATTCTAATTGATTCGCCAACATCATTTTGTAAACGTTATACTTCTTATTATGGTATGAAATTGTTTTTGAATTCGGAGAAATAGCGGATCCAGTACCACCCATGTTGGAGATGGCTTCAAACATATTTGAGAAATATCCTGCAGCACATGCTCCCAGAATTGAAGCACCTAATAATACAGATTCGGTTTCATGTGGAACGATAACAGGCATTGCTACAGCATTTGCTTGAGTTTGTATAAATAGTGGATTCTTGCTTAATCCACCACAGATAAGAGTTGATTTGAATTGTTTATAGCCAGCTGCTACTAATGTATCCATTATATGCCGAGTGCCATACTGAAACAGAGATTTTAAATAACAAATTCTTTTAGATTCTGCAAAGTAAATTTACTGATAATGCTTGTATTGTAGCTAAATATATAATAGCTAAATTTTCTTCGGTTGCTGATAAGGATAATCCGGAAATCATTCCTCTTAATGTTGAATCTGCTATTGGTGACCTATTTCCATGAAAATCAGGCCAAACATGAACTTCTTTAGTAAGAAAATCGACTTCAATTTTCTGCTGGTCACTCATTTTATATAGCAGCTTAGTTAAGTATTCTTGAATGTGCCTGATACATAATTTTAAAGTAAGTAATAATATTATTCAACTACTCATAGTATACTCACATATTGCCAATGCGCTCTTTGATTTCTTTTGTTGCAGGATGTGTGTCGATAATGAAATCAATCAACTTCCCTGTAACACTTTGGCCAGCTTCATTTAACCACATTCCTGGAACCATTGCACTATAATATGGTCCCCAAATTCCAGGAGTTGGAATTGCGTCAGTTGAAACAGCCATATGGCAAGTGGAAGTACCACATATCAAACCTAAACGCAGTAATTAGAACTTTCAACTAATAATCAGTAACTATAATACTTATTCTAGTTGAGAAATCATTATCTATTCCATCAACTTGACACCCGATAAGACCCAAACCACCAGAATGCGCGTCTATAATACTAGCACCAACAGGCGTTCCAGGATTTAGACCAAGTTCTTGCGCTATTTGAAAATCCAATCCTCTTCCAACTGATTCTCCAGGAGATTTTACTTCATTCCCTATTTTGTTTGTACTCAAGAGATCTTCTAAACCAATTTGTTTAAAATATGATTGGTTCCATTGCATAGTCTTGTCTTCAAGTATTTCATACGTCCATTTACAAACCAATGAACATAAAGATCTATCGAGAATTAATGATATGTAATTTTATAAAATAACTAATAATTTCGTATTTCACCTTGAATCACAACCAGTTGCTTTCCAAGTTAGAAAATCAGGTAAATCAAAAAAGTATCCAACTTTATTCCAAGTTTCCGGTAAATGTGATTTAAGCCATTTCAACTTAGGTGTTTCCATTTCAAGTGATATTTTTCCACCAACAAAGCGCAAAACTTCATGTTGTTTGATATTTATTTCTTCTGCTTCTTTTTCAGCTCGATGATCAAGCCACATTATAATATTTTGCGCATTATTCCCTAAAATAAGGAATTATCAATTAATTACTAGTGTGCGAATGTATATTGTGTTAATTTACCTGTTTTATTTACAGCAATTGGTTTTCCACATTTATCAATTGCTACCAAAGAACAAGTTGCGTCAAAACCAATTCCTTTAATTTCATTCGCAGGAATTCCAACTGTAACAGCCTATATATTAATTTCATTGGATATTGTATTACCTTTTACTGTATTTCATATACACCTTAATACAACTCATGCACGCATCCCAGATATCATCAGATGATTGTTCGTAGAAATACACATCATAATTCCAAATTTCGATTGGTTTTGAATGAGTTTTCATAACTTTTCCATTATCCTTTACTAGAGCAGCGCGCGCACTACTAGTTCCAACATCAACTCCGATAAAATAATTCATTTTTTCCAGCTCAAGCGAAACGGTATCAACGAACGGCACAGTATGAATGAAACTAGAACATAAAATGAACGCTTTCAATAATCGCTATTACGAAACTTGGTGCATTTGGTTGACCTTCAACACCGATAAATGACTTAAAGCAGCTACAACACAACATACGATAAAGTTTATTGCTTTTAGTAAACTTGTTATAGCAATCTAAACCGTTTGATTTGTTTAAAAACAATTTCGTAATACTTTAATTGGTTTCGCATCTAATTTTTAATAATACAGTTATATTTATGAATTCGCATAATGTATCAAAAGCTGTTAAGCTAAGTACTTAAAATAATATTTGCTACAAATATTTATTTTATTTCTCATATTTCGAACTTTCAAACTTTTGCAGAAAGTTTCAGCTGGTTTCAGCATTTCCCGATGGTGGCGTAGTGACGGCAGGTGCTGGTCTGGTTAACCTAATATTTCAGTCACAACAATCATAACAAGCATAGCAGGTTTGCAGTGTGTTTACAAATTAAAGTGATTCCGTTAATAGCTATTAGAGTTAGTGCCAATAAATAATCATGGTTCGGCTAAAGTCCAGGTAATATATTCTGGTTAGTTTAAGTGGCTAATATTCATGTTGTCCCTTAAGATATGTTGTAGCAAAATTCCCACACATGACTTCACACGACTTGTATAAGTTTATCATAGACCTAATATATAAAGATTTTGGTGAGTTTGGTGTTGCTGCAATTAAACCTGGCTTGAGTACTCGGATTGCATTTGGAAATATACATGTGGTAAAAGCCAGAAGAGGACAACATAAACTAATACTTGATGCACTATCTAAATGTGCAAAAGTTGAAACCTTATATACTGGAGCTACTATAAAACATTGCCTGCTATTTATTAAACAATATCTGCTGAAAGATATTAGTCATGCAGAAAGACGAATATTGCAAAAAAAACTTGATCACTTAGCTACAATAATGATCTAAACTATTTATCACCTAAATACTAATATCAATTGTGCACTAGGTTAAATTTTGTTCTAAATGAATAAGTTTTTTGTACAGTATTGATTTTGTGAATATAATTTTATATCTATCTTTCCTCCTACTGAAACAAAATTTCATAACAGTGTTGGAGAGGGAAATCATGCTGGATGAACCATAACCAAAGTTATTGACCAATGTTGGCAGTTATAGGGGAAGATTGTTGAGTGTTAAGGTACCAGCATATATTAAACCCAGATCTATTTTGTGAATTAATTGATAATTTAGTCTTGCCTTGGTGATCAATACTGTTTTTAAAGCATAAGCATTTATTCTAAAAATATGGAAGACACAACTCAAAACAACTCCACTGCAATAGGTGGTGAAGGACACATAATTATTATAAATCAAACAAAAGTAATATGCGCCTGTGATTATAAGAAATTGTTGATATTAATAGCAGAGGTTAAGGTATGTACAAAATAATTAATCAAAACATTACACTACATTGTTTCCTCTTAGGATATTCCACCAAAGACATATTTTCAACTTGTTGAAGATGAGAAAGCAATGATGAATGAAGTAGTTGCAATGATTAAACAACAAGTTTTACCTGGATCATGGTTGGTGTTTGATGATGAAGTCTATGCAGATGATCTTTATAATTTGTTACACAATGATTATCCTGTGATTATAAAATGTTCAAGGCTTGCAAAGCTCAATACATCTGAACAAAACGCTATTGATAAAAATTTAATAAGTATTTGGGACCATATTCTAGAGTCAGTATTAATTAGTGCTGATGATTTTAAATGTTCTTGCCCTTCAAATGAGGAATAGGCTTTATGTTATTTAATTGTTGTAAAGTTTATATTTTTTTGATAACATGTTAATTTACGAATATTGTTTCGTTATTTTTTATAAGCTTTCTGTTGATTGTTGCTTGCTCATTAACTATTATTCATTTCATAGTTTGGGGAGATTGCAGTATTGTTTACATGCAGTCAGCTGCAATGCAGTTGCCTTCAGCAACAACTGAGGGCGCTGGCGGTGTGTTTACTAAATTCGTTATTATGTTTACATTGCTTTAATCATTTATAGAAACTACCGGCCATGCAATTTCAAGCAAATTAAGATATCATTTTATAGATGTATTCTGAAATTGCTGGCCATTAATATGCGGCTTTATACAGCAAACTATGCCTACTTAAAAAAACAGCGTACATGGCTTTCTGCATTACTATTGGAGGGTACATTGCATTCACGCACATGTAGTCAGTGACGGTTTCGGTTTGCAGAGCGCCAGTCCCTCGCTGATTCTGGGTAAATTGCCTTGTGCATTGAGCGTTGAGTCTTCGTCGCGTTGTGTTATTGCATGGACGTGCAGCCGATCCCTAAATTCGTCGGTAAATCAATGTTTTATTCATTGTTTGACCAGTGCATAAAATTTTAAATCAATCGTCGAGTTCACTAATCGAATAACATTTAAGTGGAGTGCAGTGCTTCATTGATGGATGACTCTTCAACGACAAGTTGGACATAACAATTCACGCTCAGAGTAAGTCTTCATTTGCTTAATAGATTTATCAATGATCCTTCAACGCCAAGGAAAACAGTATAATCAATGAATTACTGGCCTCTTGCAGTGCAGAATGCAGTACAAAAATGACAAATCCATTGATGATAAAACACGATATACCTGTCATGCTCAGTGAATGTAATTGTTGTTAGTGGATATCGGTTAGTGATTCACAGTATACAAATTCACTATTTTCAATCATTATCATATAATTTGATATAGCACACGTGCCGATAAAGCATCAACGTTTCATTCGTCTTTTATTAATACAATTACAATTTCCATCGTTATCGTGAAGGGTTGGTTGGTGGGATAAAAATAGAATTAATCCAGTACATAACAAGGTCAGGTCTAATTCTACTTATTCTTGTTTGCTTTATTGTTTTTGATTAAAGCCTACATCAACGTGATAAATGCATGACGGATTCAGATTATGCATAGCAAATATAAATAAATCGTGTGGCGTACATAAATTCTGCATAGGTTAGACGTCTAACAGGATTATCGATTTTACATGCTGAAGACGAGCCAGCCCTGTCTGTCTGTTCGCTTTCTGCATAGATTGTTTTGTTTGATCCAATCGCCCAATATAAACACATCTCGCTTGAAATAACATTCGCACTTTATACAGTAGTTGTTATAAATTGTGCACTGCACACTGAAAATGTTTATTTCAGTCAGCAATCGTATAGTGTGAGTTGAAATCATTCATAACTCACTCTCTTAGATTTAATCCCAGGTAAATATCATAATTCAAATTCCCAACTTTGTTCTTTCACTTACAACCAAGTTGAGCCGAGGAAAACATTCATATCATAGGCAGGAAGAGATTTTAAAGTTTATGAATTAAAAGTTGAATAACCTGGACACTAAAACATATTATGTATTTGATTGGCACTGTGACAAGTGCAATAACGACAAACAGGCAAGCACTTCTTGTGTTGCGTGTGTGCTTTAAAGCTTCATGAACTTACCAATAATTCCGTCGACACGAGCAACAACAGTTAATGTATTAATGTCCATGCCCAGGAAACTCTTAGAGACAATGCCTAAATATGTCTCCGACTCGTGACACTGCACTGGTGATATTTTTACCTTCTGCATATCGTTTGGCAAGCACTTTTATTAATTCACTCGATGCATTCATTATTGACTTAATCCAGCGGATCTACAACAACGATTCATGAAAGGATATGCGTTTCTAATCTAATCGTATTGGAAATCGAGTCGCCGTTTGTTTAATTCTGCTTTTTATTGAAAATCATGGAAATAGGTTAACATGCAAAAGACATGTAAATATTAATTTTTACTTTTACCTCAATCATTAATATTCTTTCGTGATTGAATTGATTAACTTGCATTCACAATCTGCAGCGAAAAATTGCAACGTAAACGTCAACTTTAAGTTTTGTTACAGTTTGCAGCCATTCTAATTAAGTCATTTAAGAGTTTATTGCACATAATTAGCTTATTCGCCTGCTGCTGTGCATATCACATGCGCCTGGCAGCCATTAGGCTTAAAATGTTTTTTTTTGTACTGTTTATGAATGAAAAGATTGAAAAAGTAACGTTAATTTCTAACAGGAAAAGTTGGCGGTTGTACGTATTATGCACGAATTCTCATACAATTTCCATACGTTGCGCGTTGTTGCATTTTACCTTCATGCTATAAAAGTCACCAATTTTACGACTGCACATGTGTCTTGCTTGCTAGTGTAATGTATTTTTTGATTCGAGTTTATAATTACACCCAGGAGGGTCTTAAACTTTACAAACAAAACATTTCTTTCCTGTGATCCATGGGATAAATCGCTTTATGATGAAGCTCCATTAAAAGCAACACAAAAAAGATGCGAGCCGTTCTTCCCTTTCATGTCGTAAACACACATAGATTTGATGCAGCTAATAGTCATATGTTTGCCACTAACAAGCCAATGACATTTCTCGGAGAGATTCACTCATGAGTAATGAACGTGGAGGATGCAAGAGAAGAGACCTATTTTAAACCTTTGCATGATGCATAAGCAATGAGTATTTGCTTGACGTTGCTAGTTAATGCCGCGACCATGCGTTTGTCAGTGAGTTGCTGTTTATTCAAGCGAGAATCCATTGATTACTTATTGGCTGCGGCTGTTATACGCGAAGAGGGTGATTCAAGACGCTTTCGAATAAACCATTGCCGAATCTCGGTCTCAAGGTTTAAATAAATTTATTGCAAATGTACATATACTTACAGCACCTTGCCATATGGCAGAGACAAAAATAATTTCACCTTACCTTGATTGGTAATGAGGCTTTATATTTTCATTTTACAACGTCAAAATGCTTTTTGTGACCTTAGCTGAATTTAATGTGTGCTATTGATAATAATTCCTTATTAGGTCATAAATATTATTATCGGATAGTAATATAAAATAATTTTATGAGTCAACTTATATAACGTCCAAATTTAGATCATGGTAGCATTGCAAAAGAAATGCGTATGTACTTTGACTGAATAAAGGTTACGACAAGTATTACCTTTATAGGCATCTTGTTTCGTTGTTCAATTGTGAATTAAAGTCGCGAATGAGTCGGCGCGTGTTGGATAATGTAGGTCTGTCTGTTGGTGGAATACATGTTTATGCACGGTATCATGAGGAAATATGAAAAACCACAAAAGTACGATTTGCGGCCATCGGAAGCGACTTTGCTGCGCATTTTTCAGCAGCATGCAAGCGAAACAGTTATGTGGGATTCGGTATTGTATCGAGAAAAGCATGCAGCATTAATCACAAGTCGTAGAAGAGCTCAGATTGCAGGCTGTTCTCTTGGGCGTGTTGTTTTTTTTATTTTGCTGTCAACATTAAGTCGTCTCCAGCGAAATCTATTTAAAGTGAAGTCCCAAATTCCAAGCTCTGCCACTTTCCAAACTAAGCGAAACTGCAATCTCCTGCACTGCACAGCATTGCATTGCATTGCGCATTCCGCTGACATCGTGTCGTCTGAACTTATTCCCGACACGAAATGCCATCTTCATTAATTTCCTCTGCAATAATCCAACTGATGTTAATTTCACTTTTGTTTCTTATTACGTCGACCACCATGTTGCTTCATTCGGTTGAATAATCAATGATAAACTTACAAATATTCGTTGAATTCTTGTGTGTGACTGGCATTTTAGTTGCACATATTTTCTGGATGACAACTACACCCAAAAATACGTAAAGTAATGTTAAAGTCTATCGTAAATATCATTTATCTTAGGATACATCTGAAATTAAACTTCGTGATGCATTTCTATGCAATGTTTCGCTGGTAAACGTAAAGGTTTAATTCAAAATTAAAAGATTTGTCTATAATTTTAGAAGATTTTGGGTACAACCAGTAGAAATATTAACTCATCCTTTGATTGGAACTTAAGGATTTGTCTATAATTTTGGAAGATTTTTGATACAACCAGTAGAATTGGGGCCTAATCTTTTGATTTAAATTTAAAGATTTGCGTGTATTTTTAGAAGATTCTTGATACAACCTGTAGAAATAGTGACTATTTCCAGTAAAGCGTATAGCTAAATTTATTTTTATAAAGCGACAATCTTGTAAATATGCATACCATCGCATCCCAGAGGATTTCAGAAGACGCTTTCGGAAAAATGCCGCTGGGTTCGAACGGCTGCATTCCCAGTGATGCGTATCACTTCCTCGTAATAAAATCACCAAATCTTCACCGCGATTTGCATACAAGTGCACTGACTTGCCATTCAAATTAGACACTCATTTCGTATTTTACGAAATGGTTCGCTTATTCGAAAAGAATTATTATTATATGTAATTACGCGTGCACTTTGCATATAAATTCAAAGCATTTTTTCTAAAACTCACACAGCACACACCTTAATTGCAACCGCCTGAGAAATTTATACCGCAATTATAATGTGAATTCATACAGAATTTGAATTCACCGCATATCATAATTAAACTAATTACGTAAAGTAACTAAAACGATGAATTTTAGTTTTATAATATTGGAAGCAATAAAATTACTTAAACGTAATAATGAATGAATGTGGAAGTTATGTATCCATCGGAGTTATACTTACTTTGATTTCATAAATTTGCAATTTGTTTTATAATGTGTGGTTGACCAATGGTAAAAGCATTTCTTTCTAGGAAGTTCACTTTTTCTTGCGTAATTTCAACATTATTTTTCACTTTGAGACACTTTGTCAGTTGAAGTAATTTTACTTCATATAGAGTCATTACGAATTTTATAGACATAGCCACATTGGCGAAATGTATTCCTGAGACAATTGTTTACTTCATAGTGCAAATTGTTTTACCTTCACGCTACGTGCATCTACGTTTTATTATTTCTACTTTGTTGTTGTATAATCTTACCGAAAGCCAGTTCTCTGCTTGTCTGACATCATTCTCATTATATCAAATGCCTATAAAACATTGTTGATCATCATTAGAAATTTCGTAAGAAGGATAAGACTTGGTAAAAGATTCATTTATCATCTTTGGGGTTAAATAACTTTATGTTCAATCACAATATTTAAGTTTATAGCTTCATGGAATGAAGGTTTAGAGATCCATTATGAAAATAGGACTTCTTGTTAAAGGAGTGTTCAAACATGGAGTTCTAGGTTTTTCTAACAAAAATACTTCTATTTTAGTCTTTGTTCTAGTCCTTACAAATCAGGGGAAAGTTGAATACTTTATTTTTTAAAACTGAAGAAAGCGTGTTCAAAATGAGATTTACCCATTAAATAATTATATTCTTTGGAATATTACCTATCATAAAACAAGAAAAACTTTTGAACTTACCTATATTAGATCTGCAAGTTAGTTGTGAAAGTAAAATATTAATCTATGATAATATTTAAGTATTAACGCCAATGATTAACATACATATGAGGTGTTTATTACGTGTTGAGCTTTTTTCTCCTTGTATTATAAAGTTGCATTTTACGACTTCCTTGAAGTTGTCTAACAACAGGTGTAAAGCTCTGCGAATGCATACTTTGTGATGGTTTCGTTAATCACCATGTAGGTACCTAGAACGTACATACGTAGCTTAGTTTCGCATAGCTTGCTGATTGCATAAACGGCGCTCAACATATCGTTCGAATATTGAAACTGAATTCGCATGCATGATTGAATTTCCACCGTGTGCATGTGCATACTTAATCACTACGTGCAGCGCCTTCTTGGGCCGCGATTAATTTGCTCCAATTGCTTGTTAGTGTGCACTTCAGTTCTCATGCGCAACCGTTTTTTGTTTGGTGAAATTACAGCAAGTCGACAACAACACATACGCAAAACAACCACCGCGCACGTCCAGCCGAAGAAAATGCATGTTACGATATTGCACATGAGGAATTCGCTCAGTGCGTGCTAATTGTTGTGCGCGCGCAAAGTGTATTTTCAAGTTCGCTCCATCTAATTGCTGAGAGGAGAACGTGCATGCTAATGTTATGGAATTATTCAATCTATTCGTACGTAAAAAGCCAAGTAGAAGACCCGTCCCCGTCCCGTCATCATTGGCAATCTTCAATTGAGCTTAATTGCAATCATTGCCAATGATTATCGCAATTACAGAGAACGCATCAACAGGGCGGCAATGCTTTTAAAATGAGAAATGCACTCATTAACTATGCATATCAAGTGTAAACTTAACAATTTGCTTGTTACCATGGCAAAAACCATTAAAAAAAATTAATTTCACTCTTTTAATATAAGTACTTACTTTCCATTACTTCTTAAGACTTTTAGACTTGGTTTTAATTCCTATTAAAAGGAATAAAACTTACATTTAATCAAGATAAATTGAATTAATTACATTTTGCATCACTTCTCTACTTAGTATGTGGGAAATTGTGATTGTTTAGTGGTTTTGTTTGGTTCAAGTGAGAGAATTATAAATGTTAGCAACTTTACAGTACAATTAAATCATTTGCGCATCCAGTTGCATCGCATTTCATTAAAATGAAATGAGCAATCTGAGTAGGGATACGCAATGAAGCAATAATTATTAGCAGTTGATTAAACATCTTTGCATAATTATATAGACTAGGCATTCTCGCATATTAATAAATCAACGAGTGTGCTGGCACTGCAAAAACACAAAACGAACGCAATAAAAGCAGTGAAAGTGCGAGAAACTCAAGAGCGGCCGGCTGCAAATTGAAATTAAAACAAAACTTTACTTCTTCGCGAGTTAATTGAAAAATGCACAATTACTCACATCTGCCTTGGCATATAGCACCTGCAAAAATAAAACGCGTTTACGCTTTTTTGCTGTCAGTTTATTTATTTATTGCCAAAGTTGCAATTTCAATGTCAAATTGTATAAATTGCTTGCCGTCCGGTTGCGTGAAGGTAGAAAAATCTGGTTGTTAATGCTTGTGTCTCAAAGCAACATGCGAATGAGTTAGTCAATGTCTATAAGCTCTGATTGAATAGTTGTTTTATAGAACTTCCGCCACTTTCTGAGTGGAGAAGACGCCTTCGACTGCAAAGCCAACCAGTATGATAAGGAAGCAAATGAGAACGGTTATGACGAGTGTAAAAAAAATAGCGCAACACGTTTGCGCCACTTTGCGTTCAATGTTGGTTCTCGACATTTTGACTTTTAGTATTATTATTATTATTTGAGTGAATTGAATTAAATTTTGCGGATGTTGTTTACATTTGGCATTTGTTGCATCGATGCACTCCCAATAGGCATTCATGCGACTGTTAAATATAACGGTGCGCCCGATTTAGTTAGTGCCATTTGGCATTCAAACTTGCAATAATAGCTTATTTGTTTGTTGCTCTTGATTTATAGGCTTTATTTAAACCTGCATCGCGCGCGAGCTTGAGTTACAATGGTCTGTAATGAGGTTATAAGCAATTGTGTTGAGTAATTGTAATGTGTCGAGGAGAAAAGAATGGATATGCAGTCGATATCATAAAGTTGGTACAACTTTTATTGATTGTTTGATCATTGCGCAGTTATCAGACAGCGTACAATATAATTCTGGTTAAGACATGATGACGCGTAATGTTATTATTTAACTCAGATAGAGTTCAACAGATAAAAGCGGAACGTGCACTAGAGAAAAATAAATGCCATGATTACGTCTTCATTGTGCATGTACTATCAATATAGACCATGACGTGTTGTGCATGAAACGAGGCGCAGCATCTGTGCATTACATTATCATGTAATAAAGGCTTTTTATGCTATCACTAAGTATGTTTACATTACATGTAGTATTAATTCAACTACAGTCATTTGGATGATAATACTTTAAGTCTTCTTTGCTTAACATCTATTTGAATTGTGCCAAAGTGTTTAAACAAACTGTAGGTAGATTTACACTAAAGATAATTCCTTAGACGAGATGAAAATATCTCTAAAATATTACCAATGACCATTTTGAGTTTGGAATAAGTAGCATTTAAACATGAGTAAAATTATGAAATGAGTCGCCGCCTGTACTTGAGAAGTGATTTCGAATTTTTATGTCGTTTTGCTGAAACTTTGTTTATTTTATTCATTTACTATTCTATTAATATAATGCACCGAGATTATAAATAGTCCATGAACGCATTTCGGATTATTATTAAACGTAGTTAAAGTTCTTGTATGCACTTGGTGTGTCTCTTTAAAGCTCCGTAGATAATAATGCAAATATAATCATAATAAAATGCGAACTTCTAGGCACGGCTGCGTGGAGTAAGGACATAAACGACACCGGATGTTCTCTATCAACGTTGTTGTGCTGCTTTTTATACATACAACGTATGCATCCATATTGAATGAGCAGGGAATGAATAGACCCTGAAAAAAATATTCACTTGTTTCACCCTTTTCTCTTTTGTTCTATTGAAAAACTCACTCGCGTTCTTCAAATATTATTTTATGGGAAAGTTTGAATGCGTAAAAAATGAAATTAACTCTGAAACAACACAAAATATTGTTTGTTATATAAAGAAGTAATTAATTATGTTTTAATTGCTGTATGTAATTGTGTAACGGAAATAGCCTGTGTAATGAATGCGCCTTGGTTATTACAGGACGCTGCAGTCCTAATGTCAAATCGATTTTAAAATAACATAACATGCAAACTATGAAAATAAACAGCATGAAGTAAACACTGTTGTGCAAGGTGCATTTGCTGCTAATGTTAACGAACGACCTTTTGCTCAAAGAGCATTTGTCTGTGCCTTTACGTAACATCATTTCACATTTGCAATCTGTTGATGATGATGATGATTATAATATTAATAGAGCAATTGGTTTTGTTCGAATCGTATAATCGATTGCAATGTGTTACACTTTTAAACTGTTGGCAACTTTCGCTTTTGTAAATTTCTTGAGATTTCTACGCACATTTACAATTCCGGACAAATGAATTGTTAGAGCCTGTAACCACTTATAAATAATGACAACACAACTATTAAGTGTAATTTATTTCGGTTGTTACTAAACAGCGTTCAACAATAATAACATTCCGCACGAAAGTAACAATGGTATTGTGTTTAATTGTTATTGAATTACTGCATTAGGCGCGTTGCAAATGCTCCAATTAAGTGTAATTCTATTTGATGAACTAATTCCTAATGCCTTTTGTTTTTTGCAGGTGTAATAAGAATGAGTAAATGATCAAAGAAAGATGGAAGCCGAACAGGAAAACACATCTCCGACACGATTCGATGAAGAGGAGGCTAACACGACCGTACATGCGTTCAATGCATCCCTAATTGATGTTACAGTTATTGAGAAGGAAAAGGCAATTGAGGGACAGAAAAATAACTCGTGCGAGGGCAGCGATAGCGGTGTGGAGGTAATTGAGAATTGCACATTTCAGCGCACGATAAGCACGAATAGTCATGAATGCGAAAGTATAACTCCGGCGCAAAGTTGCGATTCGTCAATTATCAGTTGTTGTTCAAACTATGAGGATGCATTCAATGTGCTCGTGCGGCGTAATTCAACCCTTTTGGATGACTACAAGTTGCGCTATGTTGATGGCACGAGTGAAAATGGCAGCGAGAGTAGTTCAGTGGCATCGACGAAAATATCCAAACGCAGCGCAATTTTGGCCGCCAAGAAAAAGGTCACAATGGAGAAACGAGTAGCAACAAATACGCCGCCAACGGCATCGCGATCGAGGGCAAAGCCGCCAATAACGCCTCGGCCTTCAACGCTAACAAATCGCACAAAATCTAGCGATCGCGTCGACAAGCCAGCGACTCCACGAACGCCGAAAACGATATCGCGAACGAAACCCGTTCCGGATCAGTTGAATCTGAAAAAGGAAGTTTTTGCGAAAAAGACTCCGACCCGGACGCCATCCCAAACGAGATCGAACATCTCGACGCCCACGGATGACGGTCGATGGCCTTCCAATTTCAGTAAGCCGGCGCCTACGATGACCCGTTCATTGCGCGGTATCCTGCCGCTGGAAATTAAGCCAAAAGATGTAAAAAACACGCTCGAAAAATACGGGACATTACCGCGTCGCAGAAGGGAGCGTTCCGTTGATGCGGTCGTTGCAGATGTTGCGAACGAAGCGAACAATAAACTCTTAGTGAGATCTCTTAGTCGCGAGAGCAGTATCTCGCGGGTCGCATCGTTAAAGAAGAAGGAAATGAGAAGTACACCGCCCAAAACACCATTGATACACAGCAAATTGAAAGCTGCAGTCAAGACAAAGATTTACCATGAAACCGCTTGCCAAACGGCGCTTGATCGCCAGGACATCGAGAAGGCATTAGCGGGTATTAACTTTAATCCGGCCAATCCTCAAGAAGTTGATAAATACGAGATAGAAATCCAGACTGATATACCCGATGTGAAATTTCAACAAGTTGAAGAACAATTAGCGCTGTTAAAGGAAAAATATGAAGAACTAAAAACCGATCACGCTAAAAAATGCACGCAATTTGACGAGACCAAGACAGCGCTGACTCAAGAGCGGCTGGAAAAAGATGGACTCAAGCACGAATTGAAAACAAATAATGAGCGCGTTATTGGCATGTTGCAGTGCTACGGATTAAATGAATTAGGTGAGCCGCCGTCTTTGATGTTTATGTTTTATGGAGTGACATTGTAATTTGAATTTTTTTCCTAGGTGATACAGAAATGCTAGAAAGCCGCTTGCAGAAAGTCAGTCATATAATAATCAAGCAAGAAGAAGAGATTTCCAAACTGAACGAATATTGCCGCAGTTTGCAGTGCAGACTTGATACGTCCATGGAAACAACGCGTTCCGTGACACAACAACTACATGACCAGAAAGACTTGCAGGAATTTCTACAAATCGAAAAGCATTCTTTGGGCGAAGAGCTGAAGGAATCCGAAGTGGAATTGCAACAACTGCGGAATCTCGTGCTGGTCAAAGAACAAAAACTTGATGATAAACAAGAGGAATGTAAACATCTAGTTCGTGCGAATGAGCAAAAGCGACAAGAAAACCTTGGTTTGCAAGCGCGCTTTACAGCACTGGAGGCCAAATGTCGCGAATTGTTAGTGCATCAAGGAAGCACTGTTTCTGGTGCCGCAGTTGCATTAACGTCGCTGAACTCGCGGCTGGAAAGCCTCGTCGACCAACTGACAGTTTCATACAATTTCACTGATGAAGATTTAGATGTACGTACTTTAATTTATGCATTAGAGTTTAAATTAATTACGACTTCTTATTTGTTCATGTTGTTTAGGATGTCATATTTCATAATGAAGCATATAGTAATAGTAGCAGTAGTCCAGATGCAACACCAGATAAACTTAGAAAACTACTTCCTGATAAAACACCATCTCCTAAACGAGGTTCATCCTTTATTGCTGCCGTAATCGGTGCAATTAAGAACGCTGCCAATGTATCAACTTTCCATCGAGAGGATAGCAAAGATACAGTTTCAGGTATGGTGCCATTTAAATTTCTTGCCGGTAAACATTGTAACGGGTTAATTACAGATTCTGAAAACTCAATGGACATACTGGATTCTGAAACTGAGCCATGCTTAATGATGGAAAATGTTCTTGAGGATGTGGTTGTGCCTGATAGTCATTCAGTAAATATGATCTCTTCCGGCCATAGTATGATTTCCTCAATGCGTTTATCGCACACAGAGAGCCTAAATAGTTTGTCGCAAGCGATTAGGAATCGCGAAAGATGCGAAGCAGGCGATACAACGCTCACGGATATTTCCAGCCCCATTTCCTTAGTGGACCAGGTCATTGATGCCGATAATTTATTGACACGCTTATTGAAAATTATTCGCATTATACAAACTGAGAACGAGGACTACATGAATGACTTACAAGATGAACGAGACAGTTATGTTGAACAAGTGAGTACGCACAGAGAAAGCAATAAAATTGTGGTGAAGCAGCTGAAGGATTGGGAACATCTTGGCGCGAAATTAAAATCAGAAGTTAAGGAACTATTGGCCCAACTCAGTAAGAAAAATGGTGAAATTGAAGAAATCAAAAACGATTTAAATGCACAGCGTCAAGAGGTGGAAGTAAGGACCGATATGCGAAGTACCTATTCTTAACTAATGCTTGTTTTTCTTAGAAATTAAATCAAGATGTATGTGATTTGTCTACGGCACTTTCAAAAACTGAAGTGGAAATGAAGGAGAAAGAAGAGCAAGCTGCAGCAGCATTACGAAATTGGGCAAACGGTGGAGATATGCCACAAGGAAATTTACTAAGTCAACTATTATTACTCCAAAAAGAAGTAATATTTAATTAAATAATTACCGCCAACTATCTTAACAATGCCTTATAGGTTCCAACTCTTAAAGAATCACTTGCAAATAAGGAAAAACTATTGTCCGAGTTGCAGCAAGAATACAAAGCTAGCGGTCAAGTTCTTACCGAGAATTTGCGAGATGCAATCAATGAAGCCAAAAAACAGTACAACGCCATAGACAATGCACTTGAGGTAAACGTCTGTTAATTCATAGTGGCAACTTGAGAAACAATAGTTGGTCATTAACTTGCAATTATACTTATTTCGACTGCTTGTAGACATTGCAAAGTATACAATCAGTTGTCCAACAATGTCCAGCTTTGTTACAACTTCAAAGAAACTTGGAGGAGACCAGTTTCCAGAGCGCATCAGCGATGCCATTAGTCGTGCCACCCGATTTCAATGCAAATGCTGCATTTATACAATCAGTGAGTGGGCTTGGCGCACCGATAAATAGCTCGGCCTGAAATAGTAAGTGGATAAAACCAATATGCTCCTTAAAAACCGCCCTACTATTTTAAAATAAAGTGACCCTAAAATTCATGACGTCCGTACCCAATCCAAATTTAATTCGATAAAGAAAGAAGCGAAGAATCGTGCCGATTACAGATGATATTTTTAACTAAGTCAATTTTAATCATATTTTTAAAATTTGTGACCATTTTTTACTTTCGATTGTACATAATTTGCTTCAAATGTTGCGCACACGCAAGCGAATTTAAAAATAGAAGACAAAAAAACAGAATACTCGTCAACTTATTTATTTATAAGATTATTACAAAACTGCTCTTTAGATATCATCATTAATTTTTATGAAACGTCACTATTTAATTCGATATAAAATCAATAGGAAAAATCATCTTTTCAAATATAAAAATTGTTGGAAAGGCGTTATTTGCTTGGGTGGCTTATATTTAGTTATTAATCTTAATTTGTCTATATTTAGGTGTACTGTGTACTGCAGGTGTTTAAGGACACTTGCGATCAATTTGAACTTTTCCTGATTCCTGATATTCTTGCATTGATACCCACATCTGCTGGAATGTCCCAATTGAAGCCAGAATTGATCCTCCAACCCACGCACCAAACCGCCGTTCCACTGTTCCATTCGCTGCAATCATTTTCAAACGCATTGAACCTGGTGTTCGGGATTGCAAGTCGCGATTCAGTCGGTCACTGAAGCCTTGCACAAGTGAATTTCCACCGGTTAAGACGACAGAACTGTACAATGCGGGCCGAACGTCTACGTCGCACATTCCTGCACTGGTGGCAGCTGAAATTAGAGGAGTGAGTACAAACATTTATTATATAAAAATTGCGGAGATGTTACCTATGTAACCAGCGCCAAGCATAGCATGGTCAAAGAGACCCTCAGCAAGCTTAAATCTCTCTGGACCAAAATCTTGATGATAGCCTGTAGGAAATTCATAATGCACGCCAGGAATAGCTGCTGCTACTCTTTCATCATAGGGATTCTCAGAAACCTAATTTAAAAAGCACTTGAGTTTCAAATATTTACCAATTATCAGAATATTACCTGAAGAACACTTTGTTGAAAATCTTGAACAGTTCTCTTAGTCATGTATGCCATCCAACTATTGGATGGTGTGAAATTCAGAGTTTTTTTGGTGATCTTTGGCTTATCCTTTTCTCTAATTACATCCTTAGTGGCAATTAATGCAGCTGGTGATAGATCAATGTTGAGTTGGGTTTCAAGCAGTTCTCTTGCTCTGAGTATTAAATAGTCTCCTCCAAGTGGTGATTTTACTACTGCATTAGAAATTACATAGCCATCCAGTACAGGTACAGCAGATGTATGAGTTGCTCCACTATCAATAACAAGAGCTGTTGATCTGCCATTAGCAAATGCAGCAAGGGCAGCATTCTTCACTAAGAAGAAGGCAGGTACTTTATACTTTTCAAACATGATTTCCATTAGCTTCTCTCTTTTTGGTCTCTGGTTCCATGGAGATTCACTGAATAATACTGGATGAAACTCAGATTCAGACTGAATGATCTTTTGATATGAATAATCAATGACTTTTTCGAATATATCCCAATTTTCAATCATGCCATCTTTCATATATGAATGCAGCTCCATGTTGGCTCTAGGACTGTGCAGAAAAGTTGTATCAATATAATACTTCCATGATGTTGAAGACTGGTTTATATTGTTCGTGTCTTTCGCCTCTGGCTCAATTTTTAATGTTTGATCTGGGGCCACTCCAACAATTGCCGGTATTTCTGCTTTCGGCGTATCTTCTTGTGCGTATCCGACTCGGAGAGAATGGTGCCCCGGATCAAAAACCAAGGCACCAATCTCATCACCACCATATAACATCCCCGACATAGTCACGGAAATAAATTAAATCAAAGCGAAATTATATGATTTTAATCATCAAGCGAACTGTTTACTTCGAGGTTAGTTTGTTTTTGGCAGCCATCAACATGGCGTAAGAATATTTCAAGCGGGGTATGCAACCATCGCGCATTGAATCATAAATATTTATATTTTATTCATTCTTCTTTAATCACAAGAAATATTGCGTTATGTCAGCATTCTTAAGACGTAAACAGGCGTAACAATAGTCCTGAGAATTTACATTCTGAAACAACTCCAACTTCTTTCCATACACTGCTATTGTGTTATCACAACTTCCATTTGTGTTATGATTAGAAACCAAACTAGAAAATTTAACAGACTCAGCTGCAGTTAAATCTGATGTAGTATTATCAATTGGGCCCTAAAAGAAATAATTCAATAAGTTATAATTAAATATTGACATTGTTCCCTTACTTTGCATAATTTGCATTGAGAATTCTTTTTCAACTCCTCCTTCAGGGAAAGTTTATCACCTGTCCTCACAATGGTATTAATTGTTGCTGGATAGTTAGAGTGTAAATTTTCAATAAAATTTCTCATAAGGTGTTGAACGCTACCATTTGTATCTGGTAAAGAAGCCACATTAATTGTTTCAATATTATTGAAATGATTGTAGTACGTGATTTCTTTAATATCAAAAAATCTAAGTGGTCTTATGATATTCACGTCCGGGTCACGATTGTCTAAAATACCCTGAAAGTTTATTCATTAAATGATATTATTTAAAACTCATTTAATTACTTACAATATCAAGTGATAAATGCAGTCCTCTTCCAACAGATACACAACTCATTAAATCTGCAGCTATATGACTTCCAAGTTCAGGAGTAAACACATGTTTGCATTCTAATTTTTTGGATATTTGATATAAAATATTACGCCTGAAACAATATAATAAAATAAATACATCTGCTAAACAATTGTTTAGCATAGGAACTTACTCAAATAGTTTCATCAACTCTAATTTTTGAGTTTGATTCTTAGTCTTCTTTAGACTATTGTTTAAAATCTCTTTATCCTCATTGTCTATTGGGACATCCATATAATTTGTATAAAATTTTGCCTCATTATTGATCTCTTTGACGTATTCAACCAGAGATGTAAAATAACAATCAAAATTAAACTGCTGGATATTGGATGCAACTCGTTTGAAATGGCTTTGCCTTTCCTCAATATTTAATGCATAATTATCTAAAATATATTGATCAGGACCTTCGTAATTTGATAAAATATCCTAATATATACTTTCAATATAAAGTACCATAGGCTGAAAGCGTAGTTTCTTTGGAGTATTTAAATCGAGGCCACTTCTGATAAAGTGTAGCAAAGCAGCACATTCTTGACCTTCTTTGAATAATATAAGCACTCTATCACCAGGGTAAACAAATCTATGTTTGCCTAGAAATGCTTTGAACTTATGTGTTGTTGCTGCAAGAAAACAATCTCTGCAGTAGGCATCCTTTTGTCTTAGAACCACACATGCTTCCTGTGTGTGGCACTTATTGCATAGTGCTTCAATACTAGAAAACAAATAACTTTATGTACAAACATGATGTGAAACAAGCATCTTTTACCTTAATTTCTCAACAGCAGGCATGAATTTTGCCTCCTGTTCTTCAAAATGTTCATCTCCAATGCTGCACATTTTCACTTGTACTAATTCACCAATGTTCCAGAAATAGGCTAGACAACATAACCTCGCCATTCAACAAGTGCAGTGAGGTGGGCATCTGTATAGTGCTGGTAGAAATTAAGTGAAAAGTGCAACAATTAACGGTTTCAAATGGTATATTCGATTCCCATGGATGTTTTGAAGAGTCCTCTACCCAACTGTGAGTACAAAACTTTTCTTTATTGTTTCTATAAATGTATATCATGTTGCGGCTACATACGACGGTAGGACCATATAGGTTATACGTATTTTTATTTAATTTATACAAGGAAACGTTTACATTATATATACAAAGGTAAAGTATTTGCGTTAAATAACACAATCGCTGAAAAGCGTTGCGGAATACAACCATTCAAACGGGAATTTCGTCGAGTTAATTGCGCAGGGATTCTTCCTTACACAGTACTCTGTTGTATATGCTGTAAGTGTTAACGAGAAGCCAAAAGCATATCCATAGAGAAACAGAACGCTGAAAAACCAGTTTTTCGGGCTGCGGAATGACGTTAATGCTATTGCAAATGTGAAAAACAGTATTAATAAGAATGGGTAGAACATCCTCAAGGTGTAATAGAGGACAAACTCATGCACAACAGCTGAGATTAGAAACACTAGTATTTTTGGCACAATAGTGCTGTTCGGCGTAAGAAACTCGTACACATCCTTGTAGATATAATTGTAAAGCCAATCATGAACAATTATATTCCACTTTCTATAATACTCATCATATGAGGTCGAATTCCACCAGTCCTAGAACAATTCATTGCCATAGATTGCGGTTAGGTAGGTTTGGTATCTTTACCTGGTAGAATTGTCTATCTCCAAACTTTGTCAATTCGCCAAAAAAGTTCTGCCAAGCATGTAGAATGATATAGAACGTTAAAATCATATGTCCTAATGCAGGAATCGTGTTTCGGAAGATCAGCCATACGATTTCCAACCTATTATAGGTATTGCTTTGAATGTATTTGCAGTCTTCATTGAAATACACTCATACCTCGCTATTCGGCCGCCCTTTATACGGCATTTTGCTATATCGGCACTCATCAATTAAGGCACGTTTTCGATTTATGGCCTAAAATGTTTTACTATAACGTCAGAAAAAAATTTCGATGTCGATATACTTTTTTTCGATTACGTTGCCAATCTTGTGTAAGCAATCTGGATAAACACTCTTTTCTATTTCCTCTTCTTTTTTTCAGTCTGTGCTCAAAAAGCGGCTGGTTTAGACTTGTCTTTGTGAGTGTTTTATGTGCATATTTATTAGTGATTGTTTCACATCAACGGAAAAATTAGAAACAATTAGGGACATTTTTGATATGCAAGTACATATATCTGTATCTACAAATTAAACATTTTAAAGAAATTATGTGTGTAAACATATTTTATGTAACATGAAGTTATGCTGTTTTTGTTTATAGATTGATTTTTTGAGTCAGTTATAATTTTATGTACAAATGTATGTGATTGCTATGTATGTATTTTTGATTTAAATATTTGATTTAAAAGATAAAATGCATTTTGAATGATAAACCAAGTATACGTATTTAACAAATTTGGAACCGATCCCATGGAATTTATATGAATTTGTATTAGAATAATTGATTCTTTATATGGCATTTCGCTTTGTGGCTAAGTTTCGTGGAACGTATCTAGGCCGAAAAGCGAGGTATGAGTGTACATATTGAACAAATAACATTGGAATATAATAGCCCCCAATATTTCGAAACCAAACACGCAAACATTTAACCAATTGATGGAGTTTGTCCTGAAATAGATCTTAATTTAGGCAAATTATCTAAGCATACATAGCGTTAGTATTTTACCTTGGATAAGAATCTCTATAAACTAAAGTTGGAAAGAATAAAAACTGGAAATAATGCCAGAATGTACAAATTTGGTACTTTTCCTTCTTGACAAGCATATTTTCGACATTTCCACGAACAAACGCGTGGGTTTTCATCAAAAGCCTGGTCTAAAAAACAAATGATTGATTATCAATAGTAAATTTCTAATAGTTCTTGAAACACTTACTGCTTCAACTAAAAGGGTAAATGATGAAGTTTTTGATAAATCATTTTGAGTTACAAAATCTGCGGACCATTTGAAAACATGATAATAAAATAACAAAACACTTGTCATAGACAGTGCATAGTAAGTTTTCTTTAATATCACTAAAAATAATTGAAAACCAAGATTATTTCAGTTAGATATTAATTAATCAGGTACTTACCATGCTTTTGCACATGTTCATGAATGAAATACCATAAACGAAATGCGGGATGCACAAGTAAAATACATGAGAAGATGATAAGCCAACCGTGAACTGCTTTATAACCATCCGAGAAATTATCATATATTACATTAAGATGTAAACTTAATCTAGAAAGGGGTTGATTGAATTTTCAAAATGTAAGAGAACATTTCTTACCTTCCACTATGTATGAGACCATCAAGTACTTGATTAACACATAGCGTGAGAAGAAATACCAAAAATATATTATGGATATTTCGTATGTGTTTCTCCTCGTAGAGTTCAACAATGAGAGATTTTCTTTCGACGAATACTTTTTCTTTCAATTTCCTGCAATTCATAATTCAATTTAATTCATGTAACTTTCCACTGAATTTGATAATGAATTTGACGTATGTAACTTAAACGTACTTTGAGTGTTTAGGCTGTGTGGTTCCATTGGTTTTATGAATGTTGATATTATTCTGTTTGGCTTTTGTGGTAGTCATTATAACACGCACTCACAAATCACAACTGTTGTATTAAAGTTTACATCGGTTTTATATCCGGAATAGTTGCACTCGGTGAGTACGTACGCACTGATTGAGGAATTGTCGTAGTAAGGCGCAAGCAAAGCGTTGACATCCACTGAATTTTTCGAGACCTACGAGACGTAAGCTTCAAATCTAATGCCGTATTGTGGCGGTTAATATGTCGTAACCTTTCTTCTTATCATGCCACATTCGTCGATAATTTTCATTCGTACAGTACGAATTCAGAGGCTTACACTTGAATACGTAAACTATTTATTCTATGTTCAAGTGTTGTTTAATCTGACTCACAATAGTCACAATACTAATTTTGTAGTTGATCCTTAGCAGGTGATAAAGTTACGGAGACAAATTCAAGATTGATCATTGATCCGCGGAATTTTTAATTAAATACGTGTCCTGCCTATATAGGTAAATAATGTGACTTTGTATTAATGAGGCTCACAAGGCCAATGGGTGCAATGGAAATTTGCAAATTATTTGATCAAATTGAAACATCGAACTTTATTTTAATTAATAATTCACTCAAGGTGATCGAGTTCATTTGCTCGATTTAATAGATTTATTAATTAGATTACATTGTTTCCGCTATTAAAATACATATTAGTTTAGTTACGACGTTTTAATTCGACGAGGTCAAACTAATTAAAATGGGGGTTGTTCATTTATTAATCAACACTTAGCCTACTAACTCGGTGCGTTTAGGTTCTCCAGGAATTATTACGGTTTGATAACAAATTGAATTCCATTTGGCGCGAGACTTGCAGTTTTTTGAATAATTCGTTCAAATCTTTCAAATTATCGCGCCGTTCATTCATGTGCAGTTTCGTACCGAAATAGGTGGAAGCTTCAAATGCTTTGGTAGTTTTAAAGTTTTCTGATTTTGGTTTTTTTAGTACAACCGGATTTAGAACAATGTACGTTTTAGTTCGACTGAGCACTCGATCATTTAATGATTTAGCACGTTTACTCTTCGCTGTTTTGCCATTCACTAACGTCGTTTGTTTTTCAATTGTTTTACCACTGCTTTTCACATCTTTGGATGTCGGCTGTACTCTCATCACGGGTTTGGCCATTATCGTCGGCAATTTAAAACTATGTGGCGGTTGTCTATCATCTATTACGTTGGGATGCTTCGGCCTCTTAGACATTTATGAAAGCATCGCATGCTAGTTTATTTCGACGCGGTCAGCACGATAAATAATGAACTGACAAATGGTATCAATTGAGTTGTAGGGTAAAAAGTAGCACGCGACCAAGTTTCCACGTGTTTCGAATAAGGAGTTGTTTGTATCACGGTAATTTCTAGTAAAATATCGATGCGTTTACATCTGACCAATAGTCAATTCTTTATTATTTTCCAATATATGCTGAGCGTAATCGTCCATTCTCCCAAGGCTTATAATTAGCTCGCAAATGCAAATCAAATAACTGATAAATATTTGAGTAAACTACATACACATCACATCAATAAATGTGATAGATGATAGAAGAATACAATAATAATAGAAAATAATACAATAATGCGATACATTTCCACGTATGACTAATTTGCTAAACTGAGTAATAAAGCAGTTCCGCGTTTCACCCAGTAATCAGCTGATTCGATGCCTGCTTTCAAGTCAACAGCAACAATAAATGCAGGTTTTGCACCAGTTCCTGAACGTATCGGATAGTAATAGCAGGGTGCTTCATAAAGCCCCTTAGTGCGTTTTTTCAATGTTTCCACCGGCTTGAAATGTATCAATGGCATAGGGCACACGAGTTGCATCGGTTGCGGTTCAATAAGGGTAGCATTCTTTTTATCCCAGCCGGCGCCTTCGAGAAATATCCCTTTGCAATACACACCCGATTCGGGTTTTGCGCTAATCATATAATCATCGAGAGTTTGCACGACAAATTCCCAACCCAAAGTGTCAATGGGCACTTCGATTAAGCGTGCTGCTGTCTGCAGGACGGCAGTCAAAAAGCCGGTTGGGAATGTAAAGGCACTGAGCCAAAAATGCATAGGGGGATGTGTGGTTTCGGCCCATTTTGAAAAATGTTCAACACGCTGGATCATGTCTCTTGTCCATGATCCTAATAGCTTTAATGAGCTGTAAGCTAAAATAAGATTATGTTTAAAGTTCGCTTATTATTCTCAAATTTATTTTGGGTGCAAGTTACCTTTTTGCCAAGTAGAAGGAACGCGTCCTTCATAGAAACAAACGAAAATTTCCTCCAATTCGGCAGACATAACCACCAAGCCCTTGATGCCCTTTTGGAGCTCTTCAAGGGATGTTTTCATTGCGGTTAGGAGAACATTGTATCGTTGAATTTCCTGCAAGAGTACAACGTCTAACGGCGATTTGTTTGTTCCGATTAATTTATCCGTTGTTTCGTAGTCAATTACTTCAGGTACTTTACCAAGTACATCAATTGCAAGTTGCATAACTTTCTCTTCTTTGCTTTCCTCCTCACTGCCGGCCGCCTGTACTTGAAGCGACATGAGCGTTTCAAACAAAATACGCGATTCGGAAATAAGCGAAGTGATATCGGCATTAGGATGTTGACCGAATGCTTCGGGACGGTCAACATTGGGTAAAAGCATAATATAGTCCTGATACGATTGTAAAGATCCATCACGTGGAATATAGTAAGTACCCAGTGAACTTAACCGATAAAGTGGTGAAGTCAATGCTTCGTCACAAAAGTAGAAATTGATATAGGTTAGTAATAATCGTCGATCCCAATCGTCAGTTACGTGTCCACCGTAATTAACGCCAGCGATCAAGTATTTTAACGCGTCCCATGGAGTTGTTTGATACTCATCGAGATAAATCGTGAGTAGATTTTCGGACACTTCAAAGTCGGCATCGTTGAAGCTGTAGATAACGTTCCATCCTAGTTGCTGGAACTTTTTGCGCTCCAGCAGAACCGCGTGGAAAAAGCATAAACTGAATAATAGTTTTTTATACTTTTCCTTAGTTTGACAAATAGCAAATTGCTCTTCCGTTATCAATTGATACAAGCGCTTCAAATTTGCTTTAATGCCCTAAGAATGGAGAAGAATTTGAAAATTAGTAATGAAACTTATTTTAACTATTTATTAATTACTCGAGGCGGTTCGGTAGTCATTTTGATTCCAGACTGTAGGATTGAGATAGGAAATTCGGGATGAGGGCTTGAACTCAGCCATAATCTAAATTTAGGATTAACTTTACCGGTTTGCAACGTCTCCACAATTTTATCTAGTTTTGGCATCCAACTTAGAGACAAGTGACAATTCGCGAGAAATACCCAATTGCCTTCTTTTGCTCCAGTACTTAACATTCTGAAATTTAAAGTTTAATTTTTCTCCACATCACAAGTGTTTGTAAATAATACTTAGTAGCAATCGGTGCTTGTCCTTGCCCTAAACTCAACGCATGAAATTTCGACGTCATTTTAACGTTTTCCGCTAGTTGAACTAAAGAATTAGTTGGATCAACACCAGGTGATAAGACAAAGATCAATGGCGTTTGTGGAATTGATTCGCCCAATACGCCCTTTATATCCAGCACTGGCGGCTCTACAAAACGCGTGCCCAATTGATTAATGATGAAAGCAGACACGCAAAACGAAATACGATCAGGACGCAGTGAGCGGACAAATAACATTTTTTGAAATTCAGTACAAACTTCATCCCATTCGCCGATCAATGATTGCGTCTCTGGCTCGGTGTGAATATACCATTGATACCAGTCTCTTGGATACTGTTCAAACGTAGATACGACACCATGAAAGCCAGTGACTTTATCCAGCTCAGTAATATTATCCCAACACACGTCGCTCATCCACGAACAAGGATTATCCAGTTGATTCGATCGATCCAAAACGACCCCGCCGCGTAGCAGAAAATTATATTCGTTCGCGACAATCTTATTCTGTGCTTCCAGTATTTTAATGCACATGTGAAATGAAAACAATAGCTTATGCTGTTCGAAAATCGCGCGGCAGGTATTTTTGTAAACCGAATAAGTGTGAAAATCATTCAGTAATTCAATGCGCTCGTTTAAACTTTGCGATTTCTGACTTCGTTCGATACTCTGCGTAAACAACAAGATGTACGCATCAAGCGCAAATTGATACATTGGATCAATGCGACCAATATCATTAAGTACAAAGAAGAGAATTGACGCGCGTTCAGCGCATGGTCGATATCCTTCACGTGCTTGATCAATTTCAACCTCAGTGGTTTCGGAAATTTCCAAACTTTTTTGAACCGCAATCGAAGTCTGTTTCGAAATTTGCAATGTGTTAAACAATTCCGCATCTTCCAACAGCGAACCGCGCGTTTCATTCAAAAGTCGCAGCAATTCATTTTCTAATTCAATTAGCGTGCGTTTTCCTTTAGCAATAGTTGTCACCATTTCGTCCTTTTGTTCTTCCAATTGCGGCCGCTCCTTGCGTACAATAATACCCAGAAGCTGTGCCTCAAGACCTTTTTGCTTAATGGAAAAGTTCACCAGGGTAGTTTTCGTGGATATTTCCGGGGGATAATGCGGATTGTTTAGTTTAGTCGTAATGAAAAAGCGGAAATTGTGATCGTAGGAAACCATCTTATCGTCTAGTTTAATTAATTCCATTCCACCCTGTTTAACAACAGCTTTATCCAAAATGGGATTGAGGGATGGATCCATGACTTCGGATATATTTTGCAATAGCACCGGTTTGCCAAATTGTACGGCTTGTTCAATATGTTTCATAAAATCGGGCATGCCCAAGTCGATAACTTTCAAATCGTGCGCGCCTTCCATGGCTTTAATCCATTTTTGTGCCTGGCATTGCGGATCAATGACCAGTGGCCATCGCGAACCACGAGTGATAATTATACCGTTTTCAGTACTGAAATCATCCGATGGTAAGCCATCAATATTCCATTCGCGAATAGTTGTTGGATCTGCAAGGAAACTGATAAAATTAAAGTCTTCGCCGACTGGTACTTCATTCTCGACGACTTCGTCCGTCCAAGATTTCATCATTTCCTCGCGATATTGAGATACGAATGGACCCAAGTAGGAGATAAATGCGGTTGATAGAAGAACATTGCCTGGCAAACAATCAAACACAATATCCAAACTTTCAACCGTATTTTCCCAACGAATTTTCTCGCCAGCCAAATTTTCCACCAACATCGATGCCCTCTCAAGTTGCAGTCGAAGCATTTCGGCTTTTCTATTTAGTTCCTCCTTTTGTGCCAGCTTTTCTTCGTATTCTGCTTGCAGTCTTGCCAGCATGGCGTTCAATTCATCCAGCTTTGCTTTTGCAGCCGCTAGTAGACGTTGCTTTTCTTCTAGAGACG
Source organism: Aleochara curtula (assembly GCA_963978815.1). Taxonomy (NCBI): domain Eukaryota; kingdom Metazoa; phylum Arthropoda; class Insecta; order Coleoptera; family Staphylinidae; genus Aleochara; species Aleochara curtula. The sequence continues at coordinate 14,025,365 of OZ022215.1, read as the reverse complement.
ACAACGCATCGTCGAGTTTTGCCTGTTTGGGCGCTACATATTTCCAAACTTTCGCATACTTTTCAATGGCAATCACCCACATGCAAAGCGATTTGGCAGCGAGCGAAACGACGCCGATTTTCTCCGGTACAAATTCCTCATTGGACGTGTAATTTGCGATTTTCTTGAGTGTTTTCTCACTGATGTGATTCTTATCGAATTCGCGTAGATCGTCCAAGAATTTCGGTTCGCCAAGTTGCCGTTTCGATTCGACCCATGTGGGATCCACCTGCTTGAGGATCATGACAGCTTCCATGACCATTTCCACCTTTTGCGGTGGCTTCGAGTACGATTTCATTTCGCTAATATCTTTCTTATTTAGAGAATTAAGTGCTTGCATCGCCTCATTCAATGCGGGCATCGCTTCGTCCAAGTCGGCCTGTGCGACATCCGCTAGTTTCTTGCAAACGACTTCTTCTTCCCCAATCTTCAAACTGGTCGCGTGCACTTGCTTTGCCTGTTCGTCAGCATCTTTCTGCTGCGACGCAATGATCACCATGTACTCATCGCATTGCTGTTGAAATTCGCTGACTTTCACCTGCGCCTCTGCCAATTCGACAGACATCGTTTCGACCTTAGAACGACAATCTTCAATCTTCCATAAACCGCTGCGCAACTTGTTTGCCTGCGTAGAGACTTCAATGCGTTTCCCGTCCAGCATTCTAATTTTATAAAAAAAAATGGCGATTAGTAAATATTAATCGATTTAGCATTCACTGAATTACTTTTTGTATCCGCTGACCAGCTCGATGTAATTCACTGGCGTAACGTAACTGTATCGTTTCAATTCCGTTGCCATTTTTCGCGCGTACGTTGTAACATTGCTATGAATTGTCGCAAATATACTTGCAACAGCGCCGCGTAAACGTTCCTGTGAGGACATAATGAGTGATTCGCGACGAGTCATATCCACTTCACCTGTAATTTTCGCAACAAAGTTGACGTCTGCAATGTATTTATCTGCGACTTCCAAGAGCGCAGGTTTCGGCCATTCGCAAAACCAATCGATTGTTGTGCAATTCACTAAAGCTGGATATTGCCTGAGGCGATTCCTGAATGCTTCACCAATCGGACTCATGCATAAAATAATATGCAGATTTTCACGAATCCGTTGGATGAGGAATCGATAAATTTCCTCATTTGTTTGTGTGATGTGATTTTTCACAACTGCATTGTATAATTTTGATTTCACCTGGAGAAAGCGCAATTTATTTAGGAGATTAAGCGTTTCAACAATTAAATTTCGTAAATTACCTCTTCGAATTCATCAGGCTTATAGAGATTTGCAACTTCGCCACTACTCAGCATATTGTTAATGATTTCAAGAAAACCTTCGTCCATAACTTGTGTATCATTGAACAGAAACGATGTTGCTTTTGCCTCAACGCCAGTGAAATTATTGAGTTTTTTAAGATCTTCGCGAAACTCGGGTATTTTGTACGAACGCGTAACGCTAATTTGAAACGTGTTTAGCTCAGCAATGTACGCAGCTATTCTAGAAACTGATTGCCGCCCACTGCCGCCAATACCAATCAGCAGCATGTTGCCTCGTGGTTGCGATACAACGCGGACAATACGACAAATATGATCGATTGCATCCTTAAATAGGACCAAATCCATCCTTACAACGCCCGGTGATACATTGTATTCTTCCATTTGGACGCCAATATGTTTTCTTAATGCTGCCAAATCATTGAAATCTTCATAAAGACTGAACGGATGCATAAAATCGCCAAACATGGGAATTTCTCTAGAGACTGAATGTAAAGTTACTTCGCAGTATCGTCCCAGTTGTTCATTAAGTTGTTCTTTTAGCCAATCGCGGTCTCTAAAATTTGTCATTTCAAGTTATAGCTAAATATGAAATCAATTCACTTACTTGTCGTCGATTAGTCGATCGTAATATACGCGGAAACATTCATGAACCCACAATTTAATGATGAAATTGCGATTATTTCCATTATCTTTATGCGATCGCAACATTCCTTGAAAGACTTTGGAAATATCGCGTAAATTGAACAAATAATGAATCTTTGCCGGCGTTGGTAGCATTTTAGCGCTGACATTGAAATACAAGTCAATTGTTGCTTCAGTAAGTGGACGACTAAGAGCTTTGACATCGTCGTAAAACTCTAGCAAGTGCTGCGTTAACATTGTGCCAAAAATGGTAGCAATTGTTGCTTCGGAAGGAAATGGCATATTGATTAAATTGAATCGGCTTTGTGTACGTTCGGAAATTACATTACGTCCACCTCCAGGTGGTCCCATAGCACCCATAATGAACATATTCTAAAGAATTAAGGTTTTTAAGGATTTGAACAGGATACAAATTTAATTAACGTACTTGAATGTATTTCCGCCATTGCTTTTGTCGATCGTACCAAAAGCCGTAATCGATCCACTGTCTTAACAGTTCCAAAGGCGGTTGGGAACCATACGTTTCTTTCGCTGGCATGTTTAAATCATCCAGAAATGTTATCATGAATTTTCCTCCGGGTGGAGCAAATGAGTTTTTAGTACGTTTCTCAATACGGCCTTCGATCGCGTCTTGTAAATTGAGTGACGATGTCTGAAATTAAGACACAGTAGTTCGCAATAATTAATTAATTATTGCTAGTGTGAGAATTAGCCTTATACCTGAGCGGACATATTCACGTTGAGAAGCATAAATTTATTTTTATCTACGCCTGAAAGCACAGAAGTGGCAGTTGATGTTTTTCCTGTACCAACAGGACCTGCAAGTAATACAGGATGACCTCGATCTAATAGACAAGAAACAATATATTCATAGCGAATTGTGTCTACGGTCGGTACAATTATCTGATGAAATGGTAGTCTGAAATTAACAATTTAATTAGCAATATCATTATTGGTTGAGTATTGAAATCATACTTTTCTTCATAACGCCATCCAACCACAAGTTTTTCTTCCCATGACATAAAACATTTGTTTTTTACATCAACATAGTATTCATAAATCGTATCTTTGAGTGGAAAAACACCTTCGCGTTCGCGAATATAAACATCAAGTTTCTTACGGCCAACATCATCAACCGTGATGCAAATTGACCAAATACAACTAGAATTAAAAGTCTTAGTATTTTCACTTAGTGAAGTGTAATTGTAAGTACTCACCAAAAAAGAAACCAAATTTTACTCATATCTTCAAATTGATCTTCGACTTTATTATCTATGCCATTTTCTTTCGTTGCAAAAATATCCAGTAACTTGCAAAGTGCAGCTACCAAATTCAGTTCATTGCACGGTATAGTTTCGTCGCAATTTAATCGTTTAAAATCGAGTAACGGTTGGAGATAGTAATTGAAATATTGCTTCATCTAAAAAACAATGAATTCTTAGCAACATTTAACAAATTTACTCAAAAAAACATACGATAGTTTGATATTCTTTTCCTCTCTTTGCGACTTTTTGAATCCAGGAAGTAACGTATGGCTGCCAACCCCAATCTTTATAATCATTATACACCATTCCGCAACGACTAACTGTAGCTGGCGATGCAACAGTCAAGTCACCCACTTCAAACAACAAAGATACTTGCTCTGGCATTGTGATGCGATCGCTATTGATAAGCGTCAGGATTTTGTTATCATCCATCACACTATTCATGTTTTCAATCCAGACTGCGTCCACTGGACCATCAAACAAAATCCACTTTTGATCAGGATTCTCATCCGAACAAGTCGCGCGCATTGTCGCACTAATGACTCCATCCGTCCATTCACCGGTGCTTAAATTATACTCGCCGTAGAGTTCGGCCAGATTGAGCGCTTTCGGATTAATGGGGTACTCAACTACCGCTTGAAATCCCGCTTTTCCGGCTTTCTTCAGACGTGTCATTGCATCTCTCAGTGCTTTCCATGTTGCTGACTTCGCTGTGCCTGTATGTCCTAGAATCATGACCGAATGTCGCGAGTTTTTCGTTTCGAATAATTGAATAACTTTCGTTATCGCGTGCGGAATTGCTTGCAATCCAATCTTTTCAAATTCAGCGCTAATTGCTTCAGTCATTTCGTCGTATTCCAACACGGGAAGCGTAACACCCGGAAATATGTCGCTCATAATGCCGTTGAATAATGGCAAATCGTCGGAAGTTAATCTCGCAATGTTCATATCCTTCATAGCTAAATAGACGATTTGATCTTCGGGCAAATTAGGAAATTGTCTGCGTTTCCGGCCGGCGTATCGCAGCAAAGCGACCATCGAACGTAAACCGAAATCATAATGATCTTGTTTACTTAATTGTCTCATTGATAGTTGATACAGCGTAAACACTTTCTTGGCCAAAAGTCGGGCATTTTGAAAACCATCACTGAATAGCGTATTTTCAGCTATAATCGCTGTATCGGGAACCATCATCGAAATGGGGCGAAACATTGATTTCAAGTTATCTGGCAATTCAGTTCGACCCGCATAGCCCGGATTCATTGTGATAAAAATGCCACAGGTTAATTTCAAATTGATTTCAATGCCTTCAAAGACAACGGTCTTGAGCCGCTGTGAAATTGCGGAGAGAATGCACATAATTTGTTGTGCAACCACCGATAACACTTCGATATTGATACGATTGAATTCGTCAAAGCAACCCCAAGCGCCAGTTTGTGCCAATCCACTGAAACACTTTCCCATGCTCTTGTAGTCCAATCCTTCCGAGCAATTATTCACAATCACCCACATTCCCATTGCTTTGCCCAAATCTTTAACAGTTTCCGTTTTGCCCGTACCCGCCGGTCCTTTAGGACTGCCACCCCTAAATAGATGCAGTGCCGTAGTGAGCGTAATATAGCAGCGATCTGTTAACGGGGTGATAACTAATCGCCCTGAATTTCCATTATATTCATAACCGTAGTGAAAATGCGTGTTTGTTTGACGAATTAGGCAATCGTCAATTTCGCGATCCCAATAAAAACGTAATTGGGAAAACCATTCGAATGCGCCGGTATCCATACAATCTGTAATGATGTAGTTAATTGTAGATATTTTCTACACACATTTCATAGATTTTTGTGGATATTTACTGGCTTTGTACATGCGATCAATTACATCACGCGAGTGAATTTCAATCGTGATTAATGCATTCGCCTTTAATCGCTGTAATTTTGGCAATTCTCGCCGACTAAGTTCGGATAACTTGAGCAAAATGCGGTTTTGTTTTTTGCGCAGTCGTTTCAACGGTTTTTTGCTCTCGGTTAATTTACAATGCACCAGCGCACGTGTACATTCCGTCGTCCATTGCATCTAATTAAAATAAAATACATGTTTAATTAACGCAATGTAAATGAGGTAATTTGAATACTTGGCTACACGCGTTACAAAGTTGTCCACAATAAGTCAACAGCCATTTATCACGTTTGCTCAGCATCTTCTTGAGCGCCGCTCGACACGGTTTGAATTCGCATTTCAGCGTGTATTTCATCATATTTTCAATATCACACAGCCACATCTCGACTTGTCCTTCGATGACGAGCAATTTGGGAAATTCCATGTATTCGCCATCGTCCGAATACATACCAAATGCTTCCGTCTTTGTAGTAAGTGGATTCTAAAATAGTTTTCGTTTAGTTTAAATTGCTCCAAGTTATTTGGCAAGATAAGCGGACTTTTTGCAGTTTTAGCTTGACGAGATTATCAAACATTTTCTTAAAGTGCGGTTGCACCATTTCCGGTTTTTTGGAATTGCCTAGGATTTCAAGCATGTCATCATTGGAAATGAAGTAGAATCGTGGAAAAACGTGTCGTTTCTTTTCCAAGTACGCTTCGAGTGATCGCTGAATAATCTCCAATTTGTCATTCATTTTATTAAAGCGATTGAGCAATTGCGGTGATGGAATATAGTTGACTGCTTTCATTGCAGACTTGGCCGCTGCCATCTTAGTAGAGATTTCCTTCCATTCAGCTGACAATCCATCGAAATCTTTGGTTTCTTTCACTAATTGTTTACGAATGTCTTCTCCCGCAAAGATATTCTAAAATCATAATTATTATAGCTGTGAAATCAACACTTAAGAGTTGATACTGTACTTCGAGATAGACCCATTGTCTTTGAACATTAAGTCCGGTCTCTAGACATTCCATAATATAAGACAAAGCACGCTCCCACATGTCGACTTCTTTAGCGAAAGGTTCAACAAATCTGGTACTTTTCATCGTGGATAATTGCATCATATTATCCTCCAGGGTTTGGAAACAATCATCGACTGATTTAATGCGGTAGACCCCCTTATACGGTGCCATCTCAATTGTCACCGTCTTCCAAGTATCCGCAATGGCACGCAACCCCTTCTCAATTTGCAATTCCATTGTGGCGGCATTAGAAATTTCATTGATCTGCTCAGCGTAATCAATCATGTTCATGCGAATGATCATTTCGAGGTTGAACGTTGGCGAATTCTGATCGAATTCCTCGTCCATTGCGGCACGCACGCGATCCCAATGTCTCGGTCGCATGGCTGGATTTTTCAAGTCACCAATTAAGGGTAAAGTACGCCGGAATGCATCAACACGACCTCGTGTATGCTCGACAATAGTCCAACTAAAAATAATTTCAATGAATTTAGCGCCTGATGCTTAAGACTTTTTCGTATCTAATACTTTTTCTCTTTGAGTTCGCGAGATAGTTTCGTTAATTTCCTGAACAGACCCTGTGCCAGCTCTTCCATATCTTCGGTTCTAATTTTCCAAAATTCACCCGATTTATAATTATTCCATGCCTTCTCCCATTCATCAACCAGCTGCCACACCAATTCGCAGATCGCCAGCTCTTTATCAAGCGCTGCCAATTCAGGAGATTCAATGAGACTGAGTTCGAAGATGCCTAAATTCGCCTTGCAAATTGCCTCTCTTCGTCGAATATCCGCAATTACTTCACGCATATTCGACAAGTACGAAAGTGCATCCGCACACTTGACATCCAGAGTGAATGGGCCATTAGCGCGGAAATTATCAAAGAGATCTTGAATTTCGCGTTTTATATCTTCAGCCTCTTCAAGCAAGTCATTCCGGAAATTATTCTATCAAAGGAGAGGAGCGGGAAATAGATGAAAGTACACGGGTGATAAGTGAATTATTTAAAATAAGATATTTGCGAAGTTGTTTTACTTCAATGTCGCATGGCATAACTACCTTAGTAAATTGAATCATTTTGTCAGCTTCTTCAAGGGTTGCCAAATACGTCTCCCACTCAGTTGGTATATTTTTCATCATTTTCTTTAAATCACCTGGCAAATCACATAAATATTTGTCCAGAATATCAGACTGATCATAAATAGCTTGAAACTTTGAAGCTTCTACTGGTACTTCTTCAATCAGCCGATTGTAGTATTCAATTGCATATTGCATTTGTTCTAAATTCTGTGGCACAATTAATATTCTAGAAAATGAATAGTTATTAAACTAGAGCATCAAATTAATTATAGCTCCCGCATACCTTTCCGTATTGAATGCAGTGTACTCATAAACATGTGTAATCATGTTCGCTGTTCTATTATAAAGCAGCGTAGTGAATTTAAATTGCCACTCGAAGCAATGCTCAATAATTGCTTTCTTGAGCAGTGTGCAATCGATGAGAATAAAGTAGACATTCGTAATATTTTCAATCACTTGACAATTGTTTGCCATTTCAGTATATCTTCCAATATTAGCATCAAAATCGGTTGCATCCGGATTATTCATTTCATATCGTTCGATAAATTTATCTTTATCGACCTCGAATAGATCACGAAACGGATTCCACATTTTCAGATATTCCTGTATCTTTTCGATATTAACTTTTACTTCTGCAATAGTTGTGAGCATTTAGATTTTATATGAATTTAAATACACCTTGGGATGTTTACCATCATTGATCATAAATTGAAATTGACGACATTCAACTTCGTTCGCTAATAGCGTGGAAAATGGCACAATTATTGGATTTTCAATATGAAACTTTTCGCAGATGCGTGGTAATGCGCGCAATTCATTTGTAATATCAGATAGGACACTTGACATGGTCGTAGCGACTTCGGTAATTGATGGATCAAAAACAATCTAAAAATAGCGTCGTAAGTAAGTAGATTAACGCGAAATATTTTGAATGTACTCGATTGTTTTTTAGTAACGCGTTCAATTTAATGATTGAATTGGGCCCAATAATTCCATCACCGTGAAGCGTTTCAAACACGTGGTCCATAGAATTTTTGATACTGATCTTCAACGATTCCTCCAAGAGGATATCAAAGCGTATAATGTATTTAATCCATTGATCAGCCATACTTTGAATGTTTTGTTCGAAGCCCTCGTAAACAAATATTAGGTAATTCAATATTTGTCGAATCTGCTCCAGAAAAGTATCAGCACTTTTCTCCATATACTTTGACATGTAGTCTTTAAGTTCGTCTAAATTGTACAAGTAATTTGCTTGAATTTGTATCGCTGGCGTGTCGCAAATTTTCTCGCAAATTGCAACAATTTCCAAGTTGCAAGTTTTATAATCGTCAACGAAATCTTGCAATTCTGCGGTGCATGCACTGCATTCAGCGATGTACGAGTCAACAATTTCATTATTCCAAGTCAACTTGGATAAACCGGGCGCAATCTTTTTCTCAACATTTCCAATCAATTGTTTGAACAAAATACGCTCATCGTCCGATAGTGAAGCAAGCAATTTGTTATAGTCTTTGACAACTTGAACGACGTTCTGGTAAACAAAGTGGATTGTTTCGAATTTATTATAGATTTGCGTGCAATTCGTAGGAGTTTCATATTTCAATTGCTGAAAAAAGCGCACTTCCTGACAAATGCTTATTAAAGACCTGAAATTAAAGGTTAAATCATTTTTAAAGTAAGGACAGTTATAACATACGCATCCAAGTTGCATTCGAGTAAACCAGGCTTTACTACACTGCGTGCCATTAATGGCCTTTCCAATTTACTCGCAACATCATCGCCCACGGACTCGTTAAACTTGCGATAACAGCTCAACTTGAACTCTTCAATCGATGCCATTAGTTTATCGTACTGCTGAAAAACTTCATCCGCAATGCTGCATGGAATCATCCAGTGCGCATCGGTCAAAACCTTTTTCAAGAGCTCCAAGTGATTCGCCTTTAACGATGCCATTATTGCGCGACCCGCAAAATATGGCATGTTTAATGGGTACTCATCTTTTTCCGCGATCATGTCTGTTTTACAATCCTGTATTTCAGTGCGGAACATTTGATAAACGTACATTGTCTTGCGTTCGAAGAGCGATTTGAGTGAGGGGCGCTGAGCATAATTATAAAATGCAGCCAATGTTTGAACGCCTTCATCAATTGTTGGCACCTGTTCAAAGACGCTGTTCACCAAGTTTTCAATTACAATTTCGATATCTTTCATCCTGCTGCGGAAGACGAGAATTTCGTCGTACCATTGCGCTGATTGTACGTCCAGAATAATTTCTTTCGTTGTTCCAATACTATCCAGCGCTTCGTTGAAGAGATCTTCAATCTTTTCGCACCATGTCTCAAACTCCACTGCTCTCGTTCCGCAGAACCTGGGCTTTGGAATTGACTCCGTTTCATCATAACGCGCAAACGTTATCATTGCATCGCATATTTCTATCATGTCGTGTAAGCGTTGCATAAATGCATCTAAATGGCCCAAAATTGGTTGTCGTTCAAGATTCCAAGGAACGGGAGTAAGTTTAGTATGCGCATCACTAATCTGTAAAATAATTTTAACAAATTACGATCGTTTCACGGGAATATTTTAGTTTTGTACCATTTCATAGATAGTTATGTATCTTGAACAGCACTCAAGACATTTCTTAAATAGTTCAATAGCTGCTCGACTGCATTTTTGCTTGAAAACAATATTCAAGTCAATAAATTCAGTGCATTTCAGGATCACTTGGGTGGTTAGAGCTCTGAACAGGATAGTGATACGAGACGGAGTATTGTAAAATTGACTCTTCATCCAAATGAATCGAATTTTTGTTAAAAGTTTCGGCAATAAGTTTGGTATTTGCAATGGGGTTGTACACTTGTATAATTCCTCACAAGTAGGACGCAGAATCTGTAAATATTCGATATTTGATTTTGCTTCTGCCATTTTGCCACTAATTTCTTCAACGACAGCCAGAAATTGTTTCACATAGAGCGATTGAACGGCGATTAAAGTGTCGCACGTTTTGCGCAAATGGACATTCGAGAGTTGTTTATTCATTCCGCTGAGATTTTGATCTAAAATTGAAGTCAAGTAATATGTCATTGTGGATTTTTAAATACGGTAATTTACATCGATAAATCCACAGTTCTAATTCATCAATCGGTGTTAATTCAGTTTCGTTCTTTCGTTGATCATGATCCTGTAAAACAATACGAATTTGCCGCGTCCAATAGACTACTACGCCTTCTAAACGTTTGATCAAATCTTTGTCTTTAGTTGCTTCCTCCATGGTTAACTGTAGTCCTTCCTTAGGGATGTAGAGAACGGTAAATCCTAGCATTTTATAGTAGACATCAGTCAGCTTGGACATGAAGCAATGCAGACGGTCACAGAAATCACTTTTTACACTGTCTGGCCAAGTTTTCGCATTGAAAAAGATCGGCGCATAAACGTTTTCCAGCAATTGCAAGAGCGTGCCCTCGACTCCTCCATTAATAGTGCCAAACGTAACGTGCTCATGAAAATTCTCGGTGGTAAATACCTCATTAGGCGTATCGCGAACAAAGTAAGTTAAATCTTCAAAATCCTGACTCGGATATCCGTTCTCGGCGACCAGTGTGTTTCCTCGAAAGTAAACGCAAAGAACCTGATTCTCCGGTTCCATGAAGAAATCTCTGATACCTTCCTCATTCTCATCGTTCCAATCTGTAGGTTGCAAATCATATAAAGTCGTCATACCTTTGATGAACTCGACGAGTTGATTAAGTTCTTCTTCAGTGTAATCGGGTCTCGGTTCAGCATCGTCAGCAGCCGTAGTTACATCTCCTCCCTCTATTTTGTAAATTAGCGTTTTTAATTAATGATAAATCTACAAGTGTAATTTATGCAACAAACCGTGAACAACGTCCTCTTCGGAGGAAAATAATGAATCTTTCTCCTCTTCGTCTTCTTCATTAAACATTGTAGCCATGTTATTAAGCGGTTAATGAAATTACTCGTTTGCTTTCAGTAGAAATGGCAAAAGATGTTTAATCAATAATACGTAACGTTTCCTTGGATACAGTTATTATTTAATCAATTCACCGCCTACTTGACATATGCTTATTAAAACTTTTGTATTCATTTCGTACTGACATTTATTTGTATTTGACGTTCTGTTCTGCCGTGTAAATTCAATTTATGTTCTCTTTTGCTTTAAGATATTGGAAAGCGGACCATCCGAAGCAGCCATGGGTAATACGATAAAATATGAAGGGATGGAATTGACCCCTTTGGAAAGGAAGATCGTCATGGAGAGCTGGTTGGCACTTAGGCGGAAGTTGAGCTTATGTGGACAAACAATCATCATGATGTGAGCGAATCTCTCAGGTATGTGAAAATGTTATTAACAGCTTTTATAGCTTTCTTGAAGATTACCCCGAACATTTGGTGTATTTTCCCGTAAAGTATCGCGGCAATCCGGAGATGGCTGAAATATTGGGGCTGAAAGTAATGCGCGAATTCTCGCGAATTGTATCAAATGTGGAGAATCTTGAGGAAATCGCAGGTTACATGCGCGAAGTTGCGGAAAACCATCAACCGCGGCATATTGCTCCAAAAGCATTTGATGACTTTCGTGTATCCGTGCTCAAGATGTTGCGTAAACAGTTGCCGGGCCATCGGCATTTATCAGTTTATTTGCAATGCTGGGACAAACTTCTCAAATTGATTAATACGATCGTGCTCGATATTATTGCCGATATTGATAAAAAGTCACCACCCAGTAATGTTGTTCATATGAGTGAGCAATCAACGCGTATACAGAAGACTCCCAAATATGAGCCGCCCCCGCGATCATCCGTCACGGTCGAAGAACCCCAAAAACAAACAACGCGTGTAAAATATGTGCGCTCGACCGATGATTTTTAAAATTAAGTAGTAAATTCGTAGATACGTCTCGAAAAGTAGGTACAATTAATCGTAGTAATAATAAATCAGTGCAGGATTAAGAATTGTCATTGCGCAGATGAGATTTATTTGAAAGTTGGCGTGGCGGCAAAAGTTAAAATTACGTTGTTTACTTACGCGGTATCGCGAAAACAGGCCTCCGGCTGGAATCGAACTGGATGTAACTTGCGTATAGGTTCAGTAGAAATTTTACCTGCGGATTGACCCGAACCTCACGATTTTGGTGCAAATTTGTTGCAGTAGAGTGTTGGTTTTCGGAGTGTTAAAACGTTAGTAGTGAGTTGATATAAATTTTTAATGGTGAGTTGGTATAAATTGGGCATTAATGGTTTGATATTGGAATTAGGATTGATAGTCTCGTGAGAAACTTAAAGACAGAGGTAACGTTTACTAGTTTCTATAGGAACAATACGGATAAACAATAATTGAGTATTCGACTACTTTTGCTATACGGCGTTGACAGGTTTGATATAATTGTATACATATTTTATTTTGTGATGCGGAATTTTATGATATATTTGTTTACGCATAAAGCTCGGTTAAATCTATCGTACGTACTGATTGCGCTGAACGTTCTTCAGGTCTTGGCTGGCTGCTTATTAACAGGCGGAGCGGTTTATATCTGTTTATCAGTGACGAAACATTTGTATGCGGAAAAGGCTGAGATACGCTTTGTTTTCACGGTATTTGCGCTCTTTGGCACTCACATTATAATTCATTATTTGGTTGGTATCAAAATGGTAGAATTATGCTTCATCAAAGCACATAAGTACTAACAAAATGTTACATTATGACAATATATTCGTATATGCTGAAATGTTATAGGCGAAGTACAAAACGCAACTTTTACTTCTGGTTGGTCGCAACAAGCAACACGATCTTGGATTTATTAGTCCTAGCATCGCTGATTGTCAAAATATCCAAACACATTGTGCGCTCAATTAGACATTCAATGGAAAAAGGCATGAGACACTATCTCACTGATCCGATTTGGAAACACACAATGGATCGCTGGCAATTTTCGCTAAGGTGTTGTGGGGTAAATCACTTTAAAGACTGGCATGTGCTTTCTTGGCTTGATAAATATCGTTTAAATCTTAGTAGTCCTACAGTGCATGAGTAATACCCATTGAAAAGTTATTTTATTGCGCTACGTTCATAAATTTTTCTAGATTACTTTTGGATAAAGACCATGTCCATTTGCCAATCACGCCATGGAGTTGTTGCAACATACATTTTCCAATGCAGTGTTTGCACGATCCAATTCAGCAAGTAGATTCAGCGCACTTATGGAAACAACAGCCGGAATTAATTGAAATGAGTCTAAACAAGCATGGGTGCTTGGACGTTATACGGTATCCAATTGAAATGGCATTAGTTGTATTCCTTGTAGTATGCCTTGTTTTGCTTGTTAATCAGGTAAATTGTGCAATACATCGGAACGTACATACAATATCCATAATATTTTAAAGGTTGCGATAATCATTGTATCCAGATTTTTATATACGTCCTGTAGAAACGCAGTTGTTTTAAGAGACACATCAGGTCCTTCTCCAGGATGGCTGTTTGGGCGCAATTGTCTCGCAGATAAGCGTAATAGAGCGGTGCCAGAAATCCTGATGGTAAGTTTTGTAAGCGTCATTTGCCTTCCAAGTTATTGTCATTTTAAATAGGATTTACAATATAAAAGTGAATCTGAATATGAAGAGTACACTGACGAAGACGCCCGATCGTATTATAATAAATCTGCGCAATATTATACGCCAAACACCCATGCTGATTGGATGGACGATGGCGATGAGGAACCTCTCATTAGCGGTGACAAATATAGTGAGAGTCCACCCATTCCCCCTAGACATTCTTCTAAAGGTAGACCTAGCAGTGAACAATATTCCCAAGCAAAAACAAGTCAGCAATCAAATGTTCACAATGAAAGATCTTTTAAACATTCGTCGCAATATAAGCATGAAAAAGTACAAGAACGCGCTTCACAGACGCATACTTCAAGATATACAAAATCGCAAGAACCGTCGTTGCAATTCCCGCGTGAGATATCACAAGACAGTTCGATAAAGAAACCCTCTAGATTACGTGAAACCACAGTTGAATTTAAAAGGTCATCCGGTGATCCATTCTTTGGACCGAAATCCTATGAAAGTCATAAAGAATCATCAATAATGCGTCGGTCTCGTACATCAAAGAACCCATCAAATGCGCAAAAATATTCAAATCAAAATCCTTCTAAAGGAACCATACGCGAAACAATGGGTCGTAATACGTCGAATTACCAAAGGGAATCTAAAGGGAAGCACACATCAAAAAGCGTACCGCCACAACCACCTCCAATGCCTGGTGCAAGTAGTCACAAAAATAGATCTGAGCAAAACCACGCGAAGAATGAATTTTTTACTGATGACACAGATGCGGGTGTAACTAATCTTGATAGCGAACGCGCTCCGGTATCTATTAGAACAGAAGAGGCACTAATGCTTAGATAATGAAAACCGGCCATAATTTTAATTATTTTTATATCTCCTTTATGATAATTACACAAATAATGCATTAGCTTAGTCCCGTTGCGTTTACTTCAGTTCATATTTATAAAAACATTTTTTTATTTCATAATAGTGAATGATGAGCCGCAAACTAGTGAAACAAATTCCCTCTACATTAATGCAATTTTCTTACGCGTAACAATGAAACGTGCCGATGGACTGCAGCAAGCATATTCTCTCAAGTTTGATTTTTAGTAAACCAATCAATCACTTCTATTTTACGTATAATATTAATTAATTTGATTTCGTATAGACTGATGAAATTAGATCGAATATGCGAATACAAGTTTTATAATCATACTCTTTCAAAGTTAATTATTAATTAGTTTCTCTCATTTGCATTCTTATGTTTGGTGGATTACATTGTTAAAGTAATACATTTGTAATAAATTAAACATCCTGCAATACAAAATAGTGCGCTCCAATGAACATGAAACAATAAGACTGTGGAGGACAAAGTTAAATTAATAGCGTTAAAACTGTACAATAATTATCTCGCCTTTATCACGGTTTGAATAACATAGCGCAGTCCGCTTCTTCATATTATTAATGGATTTTGCAGTTAAAATTTTTCAATTACTAAGACTTGCTCTAGAGCAGACACTATTTCACACAGTGTGTTTATCGTTCAAGTAGTTTCTTTGTGGATATTTCGAAATCAAAATTTTGAATACAACAGTTACATACTACCTTAAATAATGATTATTATTACTAACTACTAGTAGATTATTGAATTGTTTTTCATTTTCTTTCATTTAATGCTTAAAAGTTGATGCGAACGCCGCATCACCACTGAATATAGATTTGTTAGAAAATTTTGTGTACAAATGCAGTGTCACTCAATCAAAGTTTTCTTCAACCCAATGCTGCAATAGACAACGTTCAAGATCAGTTAATGTGCCGCTATTGGAACTGGTGAAATTGTACTACCTGCAATTCCAGTGATGGCCTCTGATGCTGAGTATTTCACATCAATATCGGTATCTCCATTCAATTTGTCCAAAACGGGCTTTACTTGCGGCTGAATAACAGCTTGATCTAATTGCGGTGCAATTTTTTGCAAGGTTTTCGCCACGTTAAACCGTACGTTAGCCACTTCGTCACTAGCCATTCCAAGCACAGTGGGCAGAAGGAGACGCGTCGTTATATCACTGCCGCATGCCTCAGCCAAGACATTGACACAGAATAAGCATGTCATTCTGTATAAATAATTTTGATCCCTCGACATTGCTAACACTTTCGGTATAATTGTGTTCTCGGCCCATTCAGCGCCAAACTGATCAACCAATTTGCGCAAGTTCAGAGTGGCCGCCTCGCGAATAGCAAAAACATGATCATTCAGCCATGTCATGCACAGAGCATTTAATTTTTCATCGAAGAACTCCTTTCCCAGCTGGCCGGCCAGTAAGGGCATGTATTCAATGATCGCAGAGCGTACACGCCATTTAGAATCCTCCGCGAGCTCGACAATTGCGGGCAAAAGTGACTGTGAGAGTTGTTGGATGCCGATAACTTCATTGACGCAATCCAAATTCGAAATAATATTCAATCGTACTTCTGGGCATTCGTCCTTCAGTTGCGAGAGAAACAATGGTAGCAGATGCTCAACGGTATTCTGTCTGCCAAGAATTGGGCTGAGACCCATGATAACTGAAGCGAGAGCAGATTTCACATGTTGATTTGGATCCGCTACGAGCTCCTTTACACATGGCAGTATGTTGTTCATAATTATACTCTCTTGGTGGGGTTTGTCCAAATTCGCGCAGAAGTCCTTAACTTTATTGGCAGCGGCTGCACGTACTTCGGCTTCTGTGTCCTTCAATAAACTTTGGAACGCTGGTACCAATTCAGTTCTTGTGATTTCCTTTCCAACGGCGTTTTGTAGCTCAGTAAATTTGTCTGCTACCATATAACGAACTCTCCAAGATGTATCACCTGTGCAATGACGCAGAGTTGGCATGACCAGTTGTTCAACCTCATCTTGGTGCAATAAAACGCCAATTGAGACGCAAGCTTCAACTGCCAACAAACGTACGGAATCCTAAAACAATGCGAGATTCAAATGAATATTATCTATTGTCATAGTTTCAATACATTGGTTAAGAGAAAGGTGAGACAACTTACTTGTTCATCTTGTGCTAGATTAACAAACATCGGGATCAGATCAGATTTTAGATATTCTAACTCCACTTTATGCGCCAATTCTCCAAATTTTGAGGCTGCCGCACGGCGGACCATCGGAGTATCATCTTGACATAGCGTACGGAAATGTGAACGCAATTCTGCTTTGATTGCTGGAGACACTCTTGAATAGCATACCTGCACAAATAGTAGTTTCCAATGAATGCAAGAGAATCTTTAGTTTAGATTCATGCACTTACTGAGTATAAACCACAGGCAGATGTCCTAGATGTGAACCAGTCACCTGATGAGAGTCTGAGAACAAGGGGCACAAAATGTGTTTCCAAATCTCCTGGGTTGTGTTGCTCAGCAACTTGTCTTAGTGATTCAACTGCTCTGTCACGTACAACTGTTTCTTCAACAGTGGCAAGACTTTCAAGTGGCGGCAATAGCCAATATGCATGTTCAGGCCCCCCAACTAGTTGTATGAAATTGCCAAGTTGTTCAGCAAGAGCAAGCAAAACTTCATCTTCATCATAAATGGTTTCTGTTAGGAAAGGTATGAGTTCTGTGCGTGTACGTTCTATTCCTAAAGCCAGAGCAATAGTGGAGAGCTTTTTAATCGAGTTCAACCGTAACTGCAAACAATTCCATCGTAATTAGCCACAGCAAGTTTTTGTAGGTTGTGTAGGTGTGACAAATGCTATATGTATACGATGGCATCATACACAACGAATGCATGCGAGGCCCACTTTGATATCACAATCAAACAAATAAAAGCATTAGAAAACTCACCTGAACATCTTCATTTTTAAGTTCGTCGATAAGAACGGCGATCGGATACAAAGAATCGTCGCCTGCCGAATCGCTGGCTGCCATTATGCGACTGGTGGAGGAAGGAATGCTAGAAACCGCTTCGTCTCGTTGCTTCGTGTTTCTGTAAATATATCTCACTACACTACAAGCATAAGCTGCACCAACGATCGACTATTCGTTGTATATTATACACGTATTTTCTTTCCGCAACTACAACTTACAATTTGCTAAAACGTGGTGAAAACGCGAACGATACTCTCTGCAATAAATTTTTTATATGAAATCTACGAAATCGTTAGCTGAACCCATGACAGAAGGCGCTATCAATGGTTTTAAGGCTACCAATGTCAGCACGCAAAAAATTCCCCAATCGAATTCAGGTCCCTAGAACGTGGAATTTTAAAATTTCTTATCATATTTGGGGGCGATATTTAAATTAATAATTCGCAACTAGTAGGCAATGTATATCAAAAAGATATGTTATGACTGATATTTATTTTTAAAAGAGACTGCAACATAGAGTTGATCTTTACTAGTGATTTAGAATCTTCAGTGTTGTATTGAACAACAGAATTGTCCCTAGCAACCATGTCTGTCATTCAAACTAGACATTGTTTGGGTTTATACCGCTGAAACATTTGTTTTCTTTTTGTCGGTGGCTTATTCAACATTATAAGGCGGTGGTGGGAAGCTGATACAGCTCTAAGATTGTCACAACACGGTACTTAATTATAATATTCAAATAATTAAGTAAGTCATCATATAATTCTCTTGCTATGAATATTTGTTATTGTCTAAAAGCCTTAGATAATGTCGGATACGGAGTTATCATCGCCGCCCCCCTCGTCACTGAAGGGTACATCTTCAGAGGGTGATTGGACTTGCTCTGATTGCAGCAATGTAAATTTTGCCTGGCGCAATGCGTGTAATCGATGCAGCAAAGCTAGAACACCAACGTTTCAAAAGAAGAAGAAACTTGGACAAGAAATTGGGAAACAAGCTGCTGAGAAAAGCAGAGGACTATTTAGTGCTGATGATTGGCAGTGTAACAAATGCGGCAATGTAAATTGGGCTAGAAGGCAGCAGTGCAATGTATGTAATGCACCAAAATTTGGTGAAGTAGAGGAAAGAACTGGATTTGGTGGTGGTTATAACGATAGAGGAGTAGTTGAATACAAGGAACATGTAGATTCTGATGATGAATATGATGAGTTTGGCAGGAAGAGAAAGAGAAAAGACAATGGTGTTGTATCTTCAAATCAAAAGGAAGCTAAAAGAATTTATAAAGACAATCATACAAGACATGACAAAGTTATTGAGGCAGATGAGGAGGAAGATGATGATGAGGAGGAGGATGATGATGAGGATTTAACCAAGTATGATCTAAGTGACTGGGGTGGAAAACCTGACCTTAGTTCATTAAATGAGTATAAAAACACACATAGAAATCAACAATCTGGAAATAGATTACGATCACGCTCAAGATCCCCAATCTCAAAGCGCTAAATTGCGCCAATGAACTGATCAAATACTAACAGTACTGATTTAAAATCTTACTTTAAAGTAATGGTAAAGATCATTACAGCACAAACAATGCTGTTCGATAGACTTGAATTCCTTGTTCTTGCAGTGTGGATTGCATTACTTAATCTTATCTTTATGAAGATATAACTTTTAAGAGTACATAGTTTGTGAACCAGTAATTGTTAACAAACTATTTTAACGCATCTTACAAACCAATTGACAGTTAGTACGGTATTAAATAATTTTATCCAAAATTACTACTTGCAGATGAAGAAACTAGTACTTAATATTAGTCAATAATTACTGCTTCACACGATACTGAAACCAAATAATAAATTCGACATATCGTTGTTATGTTTCTTAAATGTAAGACAAATTTTGTTTTTGTTGGCTTGAAATTTATAAAAAAAATTGGATCTAATATATGTATCTTAGAAAGATGTTGAATGCTTGATTGTTAGTAGTATTCAATATTAGTTGAGCAGTAATTTCAATCAATGGTTTTTAGCAAACATTCAGTTACAACAGCCTTGAGAGATGCACGTATGATGCGATTACTTTTACAAGTTGATGTAACGTTTATCTTAATCATTCATAAGAATATTGAATGATTTATGCCAGTAACTTTCTAATTTAGTTTGTTAATGTGTTCTCTTGCTAGTTGCCTTAACGCATTGCGTTCGTGCGGTTTGTGTAATTAACACTTTGCAGATGTACCTGTAATTCTCTGCAGATATGATAATTGGAGGCAATGCCTCTCGGTGCTTCATTTACTTTGCGCTAGCAGGAGCGGGCGTCGCGGCGGATAAAGCGGTGCAGTTTGCGGCCGGGTGCCAAAATCTAAATATAACAGATCGTGCAGACAAACTGGGATACTAAGTTTACGTACTCGAAAACCATCACCATCAGGAAGGGGATAAACGATGACAAAATTACGTTAGTCATTTCTCCTAAGGCCGTTTTAGTTTCAACGTCAACGCGCTAACGTGAATTTGTGCGCGCTCCGGAGCGTTGTTTCTTACGAGTTTTCTTACGTTCAATATTTGGTTTATCAGTGACATGGTACGTTATTTGATCTCCTTGTGATGATAGAACTAAGGCTATAAAGTTAGCCAACTTTTATGCGATTATTTTGAACTGTACGCTGGTTTAAATTAATTAGTTCGGGTGCCGGTAAAAATCCCCGCAATTACAACTGGCGGCAATATATTTTGCATGCTATTTTGAGAATTTCGCGTCTAATGTTTGAGGTAGAGTGCTGGCTGTGTAGCGGATAAATAATTTAATTGCCACAAAAGATATTACGTAAAGAAACTTTAATTACAGCAGGGTTTTTGATAAATTAGCCACATAAATTGAAAAATTTGTTACAAGTTTCAATTTATCGATGGTCGTCTTAAAATATTTTTGTAAAGGTGACACTAGGTTGGGGCCAGTTAGTAATATTACACGAAGTGTTGAAATGCAACTTTAAAATATACGCAATGTAAATAAAATAAATACTCAGTTTGTTGCTGCAATTTTGAAGGTTCTGGAATACGCGCAACTCAAAGTTACGTGCCAAAAATTAAGTACTACGTGAACCCACGCAACCACGTTGTTATTCGGTGCATCATTCATTTACGATTTCGTCTGCACTACCTCAAACTTTCCGTATTTAAACGTTGACGTGTTGCAAAAATATTATATTAATAGTACCAGCACTCAAAATAGCTATTCAAACGACTATTTACCTACAGGCATTGTTTAGGAATGATGGGCATATCTATTTTTTACAGATGCAGTCATCATTGGTGGATTAAAATCAATATATTAGAATGTCAGCTCCAGGACCGGGTCCTGGGGGCGGACGAGGTGGGCCACCGGGATGGTCACCACTACATTTTCGTCCAAATTCTCCTTATGCTCCTTCACCACCTCCAAGACTTGGAAGTCCAGGCATGTCAATGCTTGGCGGGCGCCATCCGCAAATGCCTTGTCCTAGACCCCGATGGCCATCACCAGGTCCAAGGAGTGCATCGCCTTTACCGCGTGGTGTATCACCGCCTCCAATGTACGGACCGAGACCATTCAGAATACCAATGCACCCGGTAAGTAATAACTGCAGTCGGACAGCAAATTTAGATTTGCTATTTCAATTTATTCAAATAAGAAATTGAAAGAGATGAAGGTAATTAGAGCTAATATTTGATGGCACGCGCATATATAAGACGACGATCCATTATCAAGCGTTTTAGTTTCCTCAGTTATATCGCGTTTCACTTTACGTTCGTTTGATTCCGAATCTTTCACGTTGGGCGCAAGTTCATCGTACCAATGATCAAAAGGTGCCACAAGACTTTCAGCCAACTGTCGTTCATTTGCCAATCGACTTCCAAAATCATTTGGAAAGGATTCAAACAGTTGATTAATCATTCTAGCATTAGCAGAATAAGATTTTGCTGCCTCTTTATCACAAGCTGGGTTTTTCTGACCATTAGCACCACTATTAGCACGCGCATGTTTTATATGCATCTCAATTGTAAGTGGAATATCAGACAATTCCCGAACACGACGAAATACATTTATCTGCGGTCCAGATACTAAGAAAGGAAGATTCATTTCTTTCGCCGGACAAGACGCTGTCAAGATGATGACTGTATTACTTAGATTGGAGTTCCTATTGATGTAATGTAGCGTTTTGACCAAGTCAGAGGAGCAATTTTTTAAATCACTTACATTACCTCCATTAATAACCGCGATGAAATTATTTTTATTATCATAGTCTTGTATCTGCGTAAACATTTCTTCAACAACGCCTTGTAAAGTAGGTACACTATCTGGCGAATCATCATTAATACTGCTACTACTAGGATTAGGATTTAACATGCTGCGAAGGAATTGTTCCTTTAAGGCTTCCAAAAGAGACAATAATTCATTAACAGATGGATTGTTACTTGTATCAGAATTGCTCGTTTGACTATTACTTCCCACACTTTGATTGGATGGTATTTGAAACGCTTGTATAATTATTTTGGGATTAGAGTCATAGTTCGTCTGTTGAGCACTAGTATTTTCTTCATCAAGCGGTTTTTTAGTAAAGGTATTAGAATCGGAAGAGCCACCTTTCTTATTATCTGCTTCATTTAATTTAAAATCAGAAGGATGTATCTTGGATTGTTTTGTAGCATTGGTGCTCTTTAGGGTGCTACTTATGGTTGTAATTTTTTCTGTTGTCGTTATCTTTATGGATGCTTTATGTGTAATAGGAGGTTTACTAGGTTTAGGCATCTCCGTTAAATCTTCATCTTCTACATTCGGTTTAGTCACCCAAGAATAATCCCCTTCAGTGGGAAAGTTTAAGTTGTCTTTGACATTAGCAAATTGTGTAGGCACTAGTTCATAAACTGGAATATCTTCAACAGATTTATCTGTTACTTTTCGCAAAATTTCCGTGCCGTCATCACTCGCTGTATCGTCGTTCATGCGCCCTGATGATGCTTCAAACAAGGCGGGAGTTGAAGATGTGTTATCAAGTTCATCATCTTGTGCTTCTGGATTCACAACATGTACTCTTAGAATATTTTTATGCTTCGAGAACGTAAAACCTTTATCAAGTTCTCTATCCCTATGCAAAGATCGCTTATGACGATATTTTCGGGGTCGAAAGCGGTGAATGTGTCTTACAATATGTGGTATAAATGACTTGGATTTTTCACGATGGAAATGACTGTGTCTCTTCTTCTTAGTCTCCGCATTATAGTTTTGAACACTAATTGTCACTGCAATATTTAATTTCATAGATAATCAAAGACTTAAATAATTAATATTATATTACTCACTTGTATTCATCTTCATTTTGTCTTGCGCCCAACTTAATAATGAAGATAAGCTCTGTTCTAGCCGTTTTGAACATTCGTCTATACAGCTTTTACGCTTCTTATCTAGAGGATCATCCGATTCCTCCTCTTCAGTTATAGGCTAAAAGAAATGTTTATATCTTTGACGTTTAACTTCTGCAATAGTTTTATTTACTTTTATTGACTTATGCAATGGAAAAGAAACTCTCCCAAAACTTCCCTTACAGTTTGGATCACTTGGTATGTCAGGATAAGTGAATATTAGGATATAATTATAACTGGAAGAGCTCTCTTCTTTGTCACTATCGTCGTTATTTGAAGAGCACGAACCAGATGATCCACATCGTTCTCTTTTGGGTTCATCAAAATATCCATTATTTATATCGTAATGTGAAACAGGATTATGCACAACTAAAACAATAATTACAACTAATAATGTCGGAAGAACTTGAAGAACTTTCTTACAATCATGCGAAACTACTCTATCAGTGAGGAATGCGATATAAACTAGCATTAATAATGGATTGTAAATAACGCCCATAATGCATTTAAATTGCGCTTTAAAAATTACACAAAAATATCATTTTGACAAGTTGACGTCAGTTTATTGTCATAAAATTTCAGATAGTATTGGTATTAATTTTGACATTTGTTACAGCCATCGCCTGCTCCGACCCGTTGCGCATCACCGGACTTCTTCAGAGGAGTTTCACCGTATGCTCCTCCTGAACGCATGTCCCCATATATACCTATACCCCATGCTTCACCAAGTTTTGAATATGGGGCTCCAAGTCATGATTATGAGTATATTGGTCCACCAGGGGCTGTTCATGCATTAGAACACCCACCTTTACCTCAAAACTACGATCCCAACGATGAAGAGGATAATGGTCCTTCGACAGCGGAAATTATTGCTAATCAATCACAGGACTACATTGATGAGAAACTTGCAGAATATCAGATGACGATATACCAACTTCAAGGTGAGTTTATCTATAATTTTTCTTTATTTTTAATGGCACTTTGCCTACGCCTCTATGCTTTAAGAGGAAGTTGTTGATGATGCAAGACATATTTTGACGGTGCGCAGTGGCATATTCAAGGTGGCAATTCATTTCTAACGCGTGCGTTTAAATCTTGGGAAATCGCAACCTTGTCAAAGGAAAACATGAAAAATTGTAGGAGACAAATTATTTCCTGGTAGTGAAAACGCTTAGGAGGCTATAAATCGAAATGTATTCGATGTGTCGATTTGTGTTGAGTAATTTCGTTATGAATGCACAAATAAGCGCAACGGTAATGCAAATTTAGCGAACGAGGTGCTAGAAATGATTTAATGGCCATGCGGCAGTAGACCCGTTTCATGTGCGCGCACGTTGATGATCGTGAAAAGAGCGCGAGTGTTCGAGAAAAATATTACCAGCATTAAAAGTACCTCGTGGGTTTAACTAAATATAGCGTGCGTCGAAAATTCCGGCATTTCCATCACCGTATACTGAATGTACTCAAAACGTCGGGTACCAAAGCGCACCACATACAATTTTCATATTAAGATGATTACGCATGTAACATCTGGTCTCCGAGAAAATTGAAATAAACTGTATGTGTGTACCAAAGTGTGTCGTCGTCCGATCTATTTATACGGATATTATAACCCATTGACTGCCACGCTACGGATGAATTTTATTATTAGCCGAATCCACGCATTCTCCAAGACCAAGTTGTTTGTATTTTTAATATTTTCACTCTCGGTTTTCCAAGTTTTTCGTACATCTACATAAAGCTGTGGTCAGCATTCGATTTATAATTTTAGCGAATGTGTAATCATCTATTAAAACATCCCAAAGTCAACGTACGAGTCGCGAAATTTTAATGAAATAATGGCATTCGTAATAATTTAACAAGGTTTATTTATCAAGTACAAATTAGAAATCAAATTAGAATAAGTTACAAGTCGACAGAATCGCTAATGGCATCACTATAAAATTCTAACACTCCCTTCTCGTCTGCAAACAACTCCAAATCTGTATCATTAATTAAACTTTTTGATAGTTCCTCTTTATTATCCGTGCTTAAATTATCTTTAGTTTGTACTTCTTCTTCATTCAACGTTGTGCATTCAGGTTTATCTTCACATTCAGTGATAATATTTTTATTGCTATCCAGACAATCAAATTTGTCATCAAAATCTATCAGCTTTTGTTTCTCTGTGTTTAAATGCTGATCATCGTACTCGTACTTAAAACTAAGACTATTATGTCGATTTAGTACATTATTATTGAAACTATTCCTCGATTTTAAATTGCTATCAAATTTTTCACCACGTGTTGGATGTTCAATACTAGTATCCATTTGTCCCTCAGTAGCTGATAACTTTAATAGGATATTACTCTCGATGCTTTGTGTGCGCTCTTTGGAAAACTCTTTAAACATATCTTTAAACGCCTCTTGCTGGAATTCGTCAGTCAATTGCTGGTGGAAATCAACGATACTTTTATACGCCCCTAATGTACGATTGTAAACATTTTGTACTTCGTCGTTGAAGTAATTGGAAAAGATCGGAAGAACATGTCTAACTATAAACTCCAATAATTCCAAGACATTAATTTGCACATCTACTTGAGTAAATTCTTTGGCAATATCTTCGCCATAATAGATCAAATCAATCGGTGATTGTTCATGTACTTCAACATTTTTATCAATCTCAAACTGATTTAATTTATACATTAATATTTCGTTCAGCGAATACACCTGGTATAAATATTCTTTATCATCCGTTACGCTCAAAAGTGGTCGTGTTTTGTAATTTGTTAATTTCTGCTTAACTTCTATGATACTTGGTCGAACTAGTTCTTTAATTGCGTACAAAACGATTAATCGTTGAAAATAACTAGGATGATCATGAAAACTAAAGATCCAATTTAGGATATGTTCTTTGCCCCATTCAAAACCAAATTTACCAATCATAACTGGCAGTATTACTGGTGCGATAATTCGAACTGCGTAACAGGAATCGTTCAAGATTTTCTTATAAAATGATAGACACGCCATCGTAAAATATTCAACATCCGAGTTCAATATCAGTATATTCAATGTTACTATTAATCGTCGCCTTGTTCGCCATTTGCTTCCACTCGAGAGAACTTCAAACATGAATGTTTCAATGTCCGTCTGCAATGCATTGTAGCCGAGCACTTTGATTAGTTTGTTCACGTTGTAAACGCATTGCTCTTCGATCTTTTGAATGCCAGCCACTCTTTGGCACATGAGCGTGTTCTTCATCAACGGCAATAAGTACTTGCTGCATTCCTCTTTTGAAAGCACAGACGTGCTCTCCATAACAACCGCCAACAGAGTATTTCGAACGTCATCGGCTGTATCCTTATTTAAGTCGTTGATTATCTCAAACAGTTGCTGTAGGTCAATATCACTTGTTTCTTTAAACTCTATCAACACGTCAATTATTCTAGACGCTAAACATTTGCGAATTTTCATTTCGTGGTCGTCGCATAAACATTGCAGCAGTGAGACTAATAATATCCGTGCAAGTTTAGGCTTTACTGCCTTTTGTATAAGGACGATTTTATCGGCTACTTCTAATCGCACCTTCCACGAAGGATCCGTAACTAATTTCTCTATGTTTGGACAAACGTGTTTGTCAATAGCATCTTCATCTAGGAGATTTGCTAAAGCAATGCACGTAGAGACAGAATGAATTCTAACAGTTTCCTGAAAAGGGATAACAGTTAAATGGTGCAAGAAAGAAGAAAATATTAGATTTACCAGATTATCATTTGCAATTGTGTCTAACATTTCAACACAGTCGGTTTCAATAAGCGATTTGTCATAATACTGAATAATTTTGCTATAGTTTTTTGCCATTGCGCTTTTAGCCATTGGTGTTTCGTCAGTTAGTAGAGTTTTGAATATGGCACGAATCTCTGCCTTGTGTTCGTCCGATAGCTTGGGGTATGATAACTGAAAGGCATTAAAATATTTAAATTTAGATGTGAAGTATATTCAAATGCATTAACTATACTTACAGCCATTGTATCTATAGCTATACAACGCCACCACTCATTGTCATAAAGTTTATAAATAAGTTTGATAAAGTGCTCATCCATATCTTCTTGATCGAAAACCTCCAAGAGGATTTCAGCTAAATCCATTGCGTCCTGTTTAATTAAAGTCTCTTCTGACGTAATGAATATTTGCAACATCTTAATAAGCAATTCCACTCGGTCTTTCTTGTACAATTGAGGTATAAATTCTTGTATTCCAACCACTAGACTAATGGTAATGTCGAAATTGTCCTTTTTTCTTTCAAGGTAAGCCACGAAGAATGTTAGAAAGTTCTTTATTATGTCACTAGCTACTTCATTCTCATTATTTTTAGCTGATAGACATTCCTCTTTCGAGAGTAACAGTGTAATTGTTGTTTTAAGTATTTGGGCGTTGATGATTTCAAGCTAAAATCATAATTTGTATGTGTTAAACACTTAGAAGTTTAGTTAGAGTTAAACTTACATCGACAAAAGTGTTGGGATGTTTAAATTGATCCAATAGTTGCGTTAATTCGTGGGATTCCTCTTGAGGTTCTTCACATTCCAGTTCATTGTAAATTAAGTCCAATTCACGTTCGGCATCCGAAAGTTTTTCCATTTGTTGCTCGATTTCATCCATTTTAGTAGCACTTTTTAAACCATTTAAATTTTCACTCACTACACTCGGTAATACCTAGAGCAATTTTTATAATAAGTTGGCAAAATTTCTGCGCGACAAGTGCGCTGCTGGATATTTTACGATTTTATTAATATCATAGCTCTAATGATAAACGTAAATATAATATTGCCTTTGATAATGGATGGTGCAAGATTAGATAACGCTCGCGCTTCATATTTGCGCATAAAGTACTAATCATTGATACGTTTAAACGCTGATAGTTAAATAGATAAACGGTGGCAAAAGTTTTCCATAAATTTGCAATAATATTTTTAATTATCGTTCAATAATTGACGTTCAATTACATTTGCGATTAGATAAAAATTTCTTTCCGGTATTCTTTTTATAGGTATAACCGTACACTATTCTTTGAATGAAATTAAAATCAGACTCGCCTGAATCTATGCCATCATTCAAATGGAAGTAATTATGTAATTGTTAATAAAAAACAAAAGTGCGTTAGTCTGATGGGCTTGCCGCAACTTTGAACTATGTCAAGGCCATGTTAGTTGTATGGTTTTTCAACTCTATGAACATTTTGTAACTAAAAAATCAGTAGTGGGACAGACACGCGCTACTTTGTATCAGAAATATGCCGGTCGACGTCACTACCCACTTTTATTTAGTTTGTTTCATAGACATAAACTAATTTAGAACGTTTTGATAACTACGTACTTACTTGAACATCAAAAACTTTCAATAGTTCATCTATTACAATAAAAACTAGTGGTTTTTGTTGTTAACAATTCCGAATCGATTTTTGTTGCCAGGCACAAACAAGTAATTCTTACATGCTAATTATTCATGTAAGCACCGTGTTCATATGAAGCACGCGCGAAATTATTTACGTGTAAAGCTGCACAATCTTAATCGTCACACTTGTAAGCTGAAAATTGATGGGATTCGACACAAATGCGATGTTTCGGTGGTGCTGCTGCATTATTAGCTTGCTAGAGATATGACAAGCATGTAAAAACTAATGAACGAGTAAATGCGCAGACTGAGGTTCCAACTGAAACTGCAGTTCTAAAGTTGCCTGCTGTTATTTTTTGTTCGGCTGTTTACTTATTTATTAGACGCGCAGTGTATACACAACGTCATATGAAATTTTCGTGCGGTCGTGCTCGGTGTTTGTCATACTTAATTAAACATAATATTGCTGGCCAATGACGACACAAGCACCAAACAGTTTTCAATAAACTGACTCGACATTCAGAGTTGCGCATGTACCAATAATTATTAACAACATTAATGCGTTTGCCTTGATTATAGCAATCAGTAACTGCATGCGTTTATTCTTTAATTATGACAAGGTGCATCATCAATAGTTGACGTTGACTTTAAACAATGCGTAGCACAACTGAATGTTGTTGAACGTTTGGCCTTTATTACTTTATTGCTTGTTATGAAAATTCGTTAATGAATTTCACGCGCAAAAACTAATCAATAGAGTGCGATGATGTAATTTGAAATTTATGAGCGTTTGATTTATTATTGCTTATTGACTGTCCATGTGTATGTTGGTGGTCACCATGAAATTAAGTACTGCGTTCAAGGATGTTCGACCTGGTGGTTAAGTTGAAAAATGGATTTTTGTATGCGGTTTAGTTAAATGATTGAGCTAACCTGCGCGGTTTTGAAGAGCAGAGAGCGAAGTTTGTTTGTTCAATTTTTGAAGTTTGCGCGCAGTGCGGTCGCAGATATTTCTGAATGAAAGTTTTGGCCGCAAGGTTGTTCACCCGCTTCGCGATATAAGCGAAAGGATAGCAAAACATGCACGTGCTGTTTATTCAGACAGTCAGGACGCATCATTTGTTCCAGACTTGAGTCGTAATATTAAAAAAACTTTATTTGCATTGCCTCAGACATAATATCCTTGTAAGAACGCAGGCTAATGAATCCGCAACTAAAATTAAGCTGCATTTGTTTTTCTCATTTCGGTCTTCGCATTATTGCGATCGGGAATCAACACAACACGCTTTTAACGATTGTTTACTTTCGCGTCCGTGCGGAAAAAGCGTAAGGATCAAATAATGTGAGCGACAAAATGCATTGCAACACATACGGGTATTAAAGACTATAAATACCGCAAATTACTTTTAAGCGTATACCAAAGAGTATTGCAAAATTTTACTCATTTTTCGGTGAAGCCATAAACAAACAATATTTTTAGAACTTTTAAACATATCAATTCAAATTCATGTTTAATATAAACAAGCATATAATACGTTTGAATATTATTGGGTCAATAGACGGGGAATTTCTAGAATCGTTCCAATTCTATTCGAATGAATATGAATAAAATAAGATTCAAGATTTAATATTATATTTATGCCAGTTTTTAATACAGATTACTGTACGTTATTTATAGCAAGTTGATTTTCATTTCGGTTAATATTTTGCGTAATTTAATCGAAACTCATTTATATTAATGCAATGCGATAAAGAGTCGGTGGATATTAATCATTTAGTTCGTTATGTAACAAATTGCGGTTGGTTATCTAGTGGAGGAGTAGTAGGGTATTAGTATGTAAAAGGATTTCGCTGATGTCCTGTAAATCTACAAATATTGCATCTAGACACGCAACCGATATCCGAAATCAAATATATAAAACGTCCTAAATTTTGAACTTAATGTACAAGAATAGCCGTCACGCTATCCGTGACGTCACCATTTGGTTCCATCCACTATGCTGCACGCAACTTTATTCTTATACTGAATGAGACAAAGAAGTATCCATTAAAATTTAATAATTAATGAATATGTTGTTTCCAATTAATTTGGAGTTCAAATTACAGGGTTAATATTTACTTGAAACTGATGGGATTATTTGAAACAGAGTTTGCCGAATTTCCGCGTTACGCGTAGTTATTGAATTTGATTTGAAATACTTAGTATAGTAGGAAATCAAACTCAATAGAATCTGTGGCTTTGATTTTTGCGAGCACAAATGCTATTTCTGGAGGAAACTCCTTTAAATGCCTTCCGGTGTTCTTCAGCAATAGAAGCGCCCTTCCGTTTTTATGTGCAAATAGCAACAAATTTTAACAATTAACAAATTAATAAGTAATTAACATCGGTAGTGCAAATATTCCGTGAAATCTATATTTGATTAGAGTGCAGGTAGGCTAATTTAATCTGCATTCGCTTATTGCATTTTTACCATGTTCTTAGCGCTGCTTTTACACGCTGTAAATTCCTATAAAATATTGCAAGTTTGTTGACTCAGAAACATAATCGTAATTTACGTATTATCACAACACAATTGTCACATTTATCCACTTGAACGTTCGAATTGTACGAGAGTTTGATTCACACTCCTGGCATGGCGTCATAGCTGGCATTTCATTGTAGCTGTATTAAAGGGTCAATAGTTACGAGATTATTTACGAGGGTATCATATGATGATTTTAATGAAACTTTCTGTAGCGAAATAAAGTCGAATTGCATGAATAAAATATACCAAACTCTGAACAGGAGACAAAAATCGATACGCAAAAATAATCAATAAACAGTAGGTAAATTTAATTACAATTACAGATCGATTGAAAAGCAATACGCATTAAAACTGTACAAAACATTATTAATTAAAACTTTTGTTTAACATTTCATATCATTATTTAGTAAACTACTATAATGGAGTGGAGTCACAGGGAAAATGGTAAATGAACTTTGGTATTTGTTTATGTCAAGGTCCTTCTAGTTTTTCAGTTTTTATTTGTTTGGTTTACTTGTACACCTGGTGCAATAACTGCGTTCAATTATGCATTCAGAACTTGTAAACAAGTGGCTTATTCGATGAATGTACAAGAATCTATTTTTAAATAATTACAGCATTAGTATGTTGGGCATTGTCGATACTTTTACATTTCATTATTTAGTTATTATTTGTATTTAATTTTAAAATTCAGATAGAAAGTCAATGCAAGAAGGTATATGATCTGATTGGCATGCGTACGCTCTGATTATCAATTTATACAAAAATTATTAAACGTCAAATTCATAATTTTCTGTTAATTTCAATTAACGTATTAATGTAGTCACGAGAACACGGCAGAGTGTAAATCTTGTTGACGCTCTAAAAATTTCATTTTAATATTCATTCATTGGACGAGAATGACTTTAACAATTCTTGAAAGGCGAACAACTTTCCTGCGAATATTTTAGAAACTATCGTTAACTGGCGGCCCGCCCCTGCTTCGTACCAACAAGCAAACGAAACTCATAAATTATTTCGCATATTTTCGTATTCTCAAAAAATTAAGGTGTCGTAAAAAACAAAAGTGAACGCGAAATCAACTTGAGTATAGAAATTTGAGATTGTTTATCCAATTCAGCAAGTCGCGAATAGTAAATTTCAGTAATTAAGTCTAGAAGTCATCTATGATAACGATATTGACAATATCAAAAATAGAAATAAATTGCGGATAACACTGCTTCCTTTTGCGTTATTAAGGAAATTAATTATTTATATGAACTGAGTATGCTATCAAGTTTGGTAGGTTGAGGTTTTGATAAATTTAATAATCATCTTATTATTTTATGGCAGTTTTTTTGTTGAAAATTATCGCTTTCTATTAGCACCTGTTCGACTTCCTGCATATTATGCATTGCAGAAATGCATGTGCATCAAACAACAGGTGCATTAACGCGAAAGAAAACGGCGCATTTGTATTCGCATTAATCTCTGATACATGATTGAGAAAAGAATTAACATTCAGCAAGAATGCCTAATATATGTTTAATAAAATAAACTGTCTCCCGGCAAGTCAGTCTATTATTAACTGATGCGCACGTACAATTTCTAATGACTATAATAATGAGCTTGACGCACGTGTGATCACGTTCAGCGAGCCAGCAAGTAGACGGAATAATTATTCAAAGGTGAATGACAAGAGCTCTTCATAGATATATTTAGCAATAGATTAAACTCAAAAAAACACTTAGTCGTCGAGTTATCGATTAGTTGTAAACATTTTTGGTTGCATAGCTTTAAACGAGGACAACGGGTTTAACGCACATAATTAAATTACATAGTGCGCTAATTTCTTAAGTTGAATTGTTTCGCGCGCATCTTCAATAGCGTAATTGCAATAGTGCCAATGCAAAATTGCGGTATCTGTAGTGACAAAACTAAAGTTCACTAAAGTTGTCAATTCTTGCTCGTACTTCGCTATCACTTTGCAGTCAGTGTAGCAATGTTGTGTTATCAGAAGATACAAGT
Source organism: Aleochara curtula (assembly GCA_963978815.1). Classification (NCBI taxonomy): domain Eukaryota; kingdom Metazoa; phylum Arthropoda; class Insecta; order Coleoptera; family Staphylinidae; genus Aleochara; species Aleochara curtula. The sequence goes on along the minus strand of OZ022215.1, from coordinate 13,992,432 downwards.
TTATTTTTCCATGTGGCGTACGCGAGCAATTCATCAATTGAATAATCATGTAAGTACTCATTTTCCTGTATTGATAACATTTGAAAGGGGTTAAACGAATTATAATTGTTTATACGCACACGCGCTGCGGATGTAAGTTAATTAATTCTTTTGCCACGAGTTTGTTGCGCCGAATCATTGAGAAACTCCGACAAGGTCAACACACAACTGAACTGTATAAATGTCGGCTGGCATGCTTGTTTTCGCCGGCAAGTTGCGTAACAATTATATCATTGCCTCTCCAAAAGCCAAAACAACGCACGTACACCTCGAATTTGAATGCGAAATGAATTAGGTATATAGGTATGTAAATGTACTATGATCACCAGCGGACACGTCCGATTCGTGCAATTATTTTGCGAGGTTTTGCTACATGTAGCTAGCTGCATTACTGATATGATATCATTTGTTGATATTAAGATTAACACGGAAAGGTAGTAATTTTTTTGGGCAATAGATAGGCAGGTCTGTTGTACCAAACATACGAGTGTGTAAATGATGAAATGTGCGAATTTGAAAGATAAACTATTACGTCGCAACGCACTTGCACCGCAGCGGACGGTGAGGAACAGGCTAGTGAACAAGCGCATTAAATGAACCTCACATTGAATTCATAATGATTTGACGAGCGATTACGACAATCGTAATACTCTTTATGGTGTTCGGGGCTTCCAAAGAGACGGCTGCGTGGTTGGGTCTCAGTATCGAACGGCGGTTCCGCGACTACGCGACTCCGCGACTGACCGAGGACACGACACGCGTTTGCGGTGCGCACATTGTTTTCGGTGTTGTATTCGCATGCTGTTTAGTTTGTTGATGTACTGCTGCCGGCTCCTGCCAGTGTATTCGAGTAGTAAGTGTAACCACTTCGCGGCGGTGTTTTCGGCATCCCGCACGACGAGTTATCACTGTAGTTGCGGCTGATATTGCGCAGCCACCTGTGCCGGAATGCGCACGTAACATTGCACAGTAGTGCGCGGACGAGATGCGACGTACAGGCGCCTGTACGACAATGTGTTAAGATGAGTGACTCCAGAAAGGACTATTTGGAGGAGCCGAAAACGCCGAAGAACCTCAAGTCAGGCAGCCCGAAATTGAGCGACCGGGTGAAATTCTACGAACAGATTTGGACGGGCAGTCCTGCGAATGATGGAGCGGGCGGCGGCTTCGACGCGACCGGATCAGCTGTTCACCATGCCGGCGCCTCCGCTGCCACGCCGCCCCCGAGCCTGCTTGAAGGCGCAAGGAGTGTGCGGCAGGTGTATAAGCGAACGATTACGACGACGACGACGGTGAGGGTGGCTGGCGTGAATAGTCGCACGCCCTCCGAGGAAGTTTTAGATTCCGCGTATCATACGCAACATTTCGAACAACATTCCAGTGCCGATGGCAAATCTTCCAAATCTTCCAGTTTTACCTCTCTGGCTGGTGTTGCCGGCGGCAGTCATTTCTCCTCCTCCGAGAGTTTACGAAAGACACCCTCAAAGGAGCGCATAGAATGGGACAGTGGTAGCAGTGGCCGAAATTCAGCCACCGAATGGTATAATGAGTACCGGTCTCAGAGTTTCCAGCATAAGAATGCGCCGGACTATTTTCGCAGCAAGTCGGAATACGACAAGCATATTGCTAGTATCAAAGGTCAGAACATTTGCACATTTTACTCGCGGCTTTTCCCTTTACCACTCAAAGGAAAAAAGATTTCTTTCAATGATTGTAAAGAAACAATTGGCCATAAAAAAATTAAAATTCTTCGCATGCCAATTTCACAACATTGCAGAATTACATTTTTATGTTGCAATTCTTAAGCAGCAAATTATGTACGCCTCTCGCAAAAAATTCATTGAAGAAACATTGAATATCAAATTGGCAATTGCAAAAGACGTAAATTTGGAACAGTGAGCGAATAAATTTCACGAATTTCGTGAGGACGTCATCTCCGGTTATAAACTTGCTGATTTCACGATCTGCACTTAAGATTCGGTAAACAACTGAATCAAATGACATTTTGCGCATATACAGTGGCTCATTAGCAATTAGAAATATTAAGTTATTCGCGAATGCATTGCTCAACGAGCTCGCGTGCGTATGATCTCATCGCCGCGAATAAATATAAATAACATACATAGTTCCAGCAAACGGCGCCTGATTTACATAACGTTACATTGAGCGGCACCTTGGGTCACACATAAATGATTGTTATTGTTTCTATGACAAGTTTCTCTACTGCCGCACTCGGTATCAACAATCAAGCAGCAGACGAAGAAATGATGGACCATTTCGCTTTGCAAATAAATTTTAATTAAATGCACTTAGATGCATCAATGTGCACTAGCTTGAGAAGTTGTAGCAAGTGACATTTTAATGGAGAATTATTATAGATAATAGTAATATTAACCTATTTATTTATAGATAACATTTTACAAGTTTAAACGACTCTGAACGCGGTTTGCCTTGTTATTTTACCAATTTTTTGGTATTCAGACTTAAATTTGAATAGAGACTCTCACATCGACCGAATCAATTAATTTTAATTTATACGTTTGGCGTATATAGAAGTACTATTTATAAATGTCTAGGACAATGTCGTGCGAATTATTTACTCTCAGACGTATGAGCAATTAAGTTGTTAAAAAGCACATAAAATTATTTGAAACGCATAGGAACATTGGCGGAAATACCATTCGCGCCGTGGTAAAATATTTGCAGAACTGAGGCTGTTGTAATTCAATTGCTCGGTCACATGAATTATCATTACTTATCTCATTGCGAATGCATTCACGTTACATTAATAAAATACAAATATACGTGTTTGCATTTTATTAACTGGATTTGGTTCTATTGAAATATTTAGGTCACCTTAATGCGAAGGTTTGCTGAGTGATCAGCAGTATTTCAAGTCTCGTATGCAACTTTATAAACTTTTTGTTTATATTGCGTTAAACATTTAAATGCGTTCGGACGAGGCAGAATACTTTCGGGCTTTGTTTTTATAGAAGCTTATAAATTGAGTTAGGCTCGCATGTCTGATGAGCGTTGGTGGTTTTAGCATGGCACGTGGAAATAATGAATTTAATTTCCATTGGTCTCGGGGTGGATAGGGGTCAGTGAGTCATGTTGCTTATTGATTTTTCACAACGTGGTTAAGGCGGCTAGAACAACTGCGCACTTAATAAAAGAAGAACGCGTAAGAAAATGTAATATTGAGAGGGTTTACTTTAGATCTTGATAGGTAATTATCGGTTATTGGAAGGCGGTCGTAATTTTGAAATATAAATAGCAGATAGACTATAGAATAAATTAATTAAAGTAATTTGTTTGCAAATATCAAATAACACGTTTTGATAGGTTACAACATTATTTATAATATTTACATGAATTCTAATTTGCAAATTTTTATCGGGGCTATTAATTATGGGTTTGGTAAATACGTTCGGTGATTTGACATGATTAGTTTTTATTACTAATACAAAGAGTTAATTAATGTTATGAATGATAGTAAGTTGAAAGTTGACAATCATTTCGTAATGTATAATTATGTATTGAAAATATTTGTTTTTAATGGCACAGTTATATAACATATTTTTGAATTAATTATAGATTCATTGAGTAAAATTTCTCAAATACTCTATGAAGAAAAGGATATAATTGTCTCAAGATATCGCGTTAGCATAGCTATTTTAGGAACTAATACAACGTTAGATAGTTTATGGCAAAACTATAGTAATAATCGTGTAACAATCTTATTTCTCTTGGAGATTATCCAGGATATTCGTATACATACTTAGTGAGCTCATTGCTAAAGTTATTTCATTGAATACAAAGTCAAGTGTGACTTATACGTTTCTAATATTTCGCATCGATATAACCTTCTGTAAGCTTATTGGGTTACTACTTGTGAAAACAAATTTAAAAATCGCGATATTGTTAAAATTACACGAAAAATTAAATTAATCGCCATCCCCTAGAATCAGAGGGACCTTACCCCGTAAACCAAAGGCTCGACTTTCAATAATTACAGTAAATGGTTTTTTACGTATGTTATTCGCAGAATGGAATGAATATTTTTCATCAATATTGAATTTCTTCTATTTACTGTTATTACATTTTCTTGTATGGGAATGACATCGGCGTGGTAAAATCGATAGGAATATTAGATTTATTATCTACATTAAATAGGCCATAATTTTTTTCATGTCTATCATTTTTCCGAGTCTTCTTGTATTAGCTAACGTTTTTATAGTAAAATATGTCACTTTCCCTCTCGTTCCTCTGGGAATGTCGACGATGTAAATCAAATGTTCTTAGTTCGTTGGCAGCAAACTGTTTTTGTTCTAGAAATGCAATCATATTAGATCTATAAAATACGTAAAAATATGTTATGTTACCTTGCGACGTCTCCGCGCTTTTCCAAGACATGAGCATATTAGCATGATAGGCTGGCTTTCCTTCGGAAAACTTGATACATTAAAGATAAACTTCAGTGCATGTTAGATAGCGTTTGTTGTTCGTTGAATCGCGGTGCATTAGTGAAACTTGAACAAATTTATTAGCTTCGAGACTATGCATAAATAGGAAATAACTTATGCTGACACTGCTAATTGAATTGTTAATAACTTTGTGTGCAGCGATGTTTCAAACTTTATTACTTTGTAATACAAGTTCGCGTTTAAAATATGAATGATATCATTTAAGCGTAAAGAAACGTCTTTCATGAGTTCATATATAAATTAAAACATGTGTTGTGGACATTTATTAAGGCGGAAACATTGGTAATAAGACGAATCATTTATTAAAAATATGTCTAGTCGTCGTATTATTTCTCATAAATTTTCATTTATCTTAACCACGTATGATGCGGTTATGGGAATTGTCTCCATAAATGTTTATTGCCACTTTTATCGCTCAACAATGTTGTAGTCATATTTATTTATAAATGTTTTTTATAGGCATACATTTAACATTAACCTGAATTATACAATTAAGTAATACATATTTCTCTTAATTGCAGATGAACAAGAACGTGTACAAAAGAAGACATTTGTTAATTGGATCAATTCGTACTTAGCCAAGGTAAGCTTGTCGTTTTAAGTCACTTTAATCATCGTACGAATATGGAATTTCTGGTATGCGATGTACTCCAATAAGTTTGTAATTAATTTACAACTAATTTTAATTGCTTTCTGCATTGGAATAACGACAATTTTCATCGCGAAATGCACATTATTTAGCAGACTGGAAACCTTCAGTTTGCTAATTGGACGTCATGGTTTAGTTTTTGTTGCAAACATTTTTTATGATTGGCGCCTACACGACGAGCGGTTTGTTTTGGTCACGAATGCATTCTATTTTTATCAATGACTTACCTATACAAACCAGAATAATTAGTTACGCAAATCTTTATTTGTTTATGCGCCACCGATGACTCAGTGTACGGTAAATAATGTGTGGCTATAGTCCAAAACGGCATTATGCTTCTCCAAGATATAATTTATTTAGTCATTCCTGCTACATGTTGCTGCTATGGGAACGTATGCTTGGGTGTTTGGACTTTATCCAGTCGGAAGGACTCTGGTGTAAGGTGGTCCCCGTTCAATTGGTTGTTCACAATTTGTGACTTAATCATTTATTTAAAGTTAACTTGAGGTCTCGGGAGTTGTAGGATATTCTATTTTTTATAATTGAATATCCGGATGATGCATGTTCAGAAGAAAGAAGGATATAATGAAAAAGGAATGTCTAAGGAGAGAAATTAGTGCAAAAAATCCAAGCTTACGTTCCAATAATGAGTGTGCAATATGTATGTATATATCGAACGTAATATTGACAACCGCACTGAAATTGGTTCAGTGATTTTTAAGATTATTCTGCACAAATAACTACCTTGCTTTATAGATAAATTAATAATGAACGGAATATTCCTTAAATTTGAAGTATGTGTATGTAATTTCCAACGGCGCGAAGATGTGGAAATTGTGGAATTTAATCGGGTTTAAAGTTCGAACATTTTGCGAACGTTTTGCGTTATTAAACCTGTGGATGCATGTGTAACTAAGGTATGTTTGGCGGCGGTTTGTTGAACGGCGGATGTTCGCAGTCCATCAGTAATGTAAAGAACCTCGTGCTTGGTACGGGCGGTTGGCGGCGGCGTCTTAATCGACGCAAAATGCGTTCTGGCGGCTACAACGCTTGCAAAGTTCAACGGAATATGTTCGAGTCTCGACGATTATAGACGTTTGATTGTAATTGCTAATCAAAGCTGTTAACGACGTAGAGCAGAGCTAATTGTAATTGTTCTTCAAATTCCAGCGAGTTCCACCGCTTAGGGTAGACGATTTGATTGAAGACTTGAAAGATGGCACAAGACTTTTGGCCTTATTGGAAGTGCTTTCTGGCGAGAGACTGGTAAGTTTGAAATTAGGAAAACTATTGATTTTTAATTAACATTTATCGTTTAAATCAAGCCTGTGGAGAGAGGCAGAGTTCTTCGCCGACCGCACTTCTTGAGCAATGCAAACACAGCGCTGCAATTCTTGGCAGGCAAGCGAATTAAATTGGTCAATATTAATGCCAGCGATTTGGTGGATGGACGACCGCCAGTTGTGCTTGGATTGATTTGGACCATTATTCTGTACTTCCAGGTAATTATTGTTGTCTATGCGAGGAATATTTTTGTTTAGACAATTTGATTTTTAATTAATTGCATCCATGAATGAATAATAGCATGAGCAGTTTAATGTCAAGTGCTATTATGCACTGATGTAATAGTTATGACTAATTTGATGAATCCTTCTAACTGTTTCTTTACTTGATTAACTGTTTTCAACGAATAACCGAACGGATTGTACTTGATGATTGATGCTCTTTGATGCATTTTAAAAGCTGCGACGACGGAATTGTCGTTGGATTGTGGTGAGTTTGAAAATGTAACCGATTTTAAACCAACTGCACTAATATTATTTTTTGCACGTATTTATTAACCACGCCAAGTTTTATTTATCTGAGAAGAACTTGGTAGGTTGCGGTTCGTACTAATAGCATTTGGTTGATGGTTAAACGCACTCACTCTGACTGTATCTTTAATTTTATCTTATTCTATGAATCGTCGCACTTGGCAGGAATTTTGAATTATTCTTGCTTCTATTTTTAGATTGAAGAGAACAGCAGGGCTCTGGAGTACCTTGCTAAATATGGTAGCTCCTCAAGTTTAGAGAGCGCCGGAACCACGTCGTCCGCGACGAAGGACAAGTGGAAGTTAGGCGCACGAAAAACATTGTTACAATGGGTATCAAATGCATTACCTAGGTACAAAAAACAGATACTTTTTGGGCCTGAAAATAGCATATCTAATATTATTTTCTGTGTTTAGTAACTCTGGAATTGAAGTCAAAGACTTTGGTGCTAGTTGGCGCGATGGTGTCGCATTCCTAGCCATTATCGATGCCATTAAGGCCAATTTAATTAATTTGGCTGAACTTAAAAAAGAGACAAACCGAATACGACTTGAAACTGCGTTCGACGTTGCTGAAAGCGAACTGGGCATAACTCGTTTATTGGATCCAGAAGACGTCGACGTACCCAAACCAGACGAACGCTCGATTATGACTTATGTTGCACAATTTTTGCACAAGTATCCGGAGCCGAAGAGTACCGGTCCGGATGCAATCGCCGCGATACAAGAGGAATACAATGATCTTCTGTCGTGGCTGTTTAAGAAAACACAATATCTCGAACATCTTCAACAAACGAATTCATTACCGCTTAATTACAACGATTATTTGACGTTCAAGAGCGAAGTAGATGATAAGGAAATTATTTACAACAAATTGAAGAGTTTAATTGACTCACAAAGTCTAATATCTATTGCTAAGGAATCATGGCGCGATGTCACAAGACTGTGGCATTTATTGCAGAAGCAATTACGGTTTTGGCTTTGGCTACTGGATTCACGACTTCCGGGTGCCTTTGGAGAGATTGGCGCCTGGCTGGCGAAAGCTGAGAAATTGATTTACTATGATGAAATTCCCGAAGCGATGAACGAAGAGACTGCTTCTATTATTAGCCGAAAACTTGAGGAACATAAAAGCTTCTTCGCTGATCTACCTTCGATTGAGGACAAGTTTTCGCAAGCATGTCAAACTTCACTGGTCCACGAAGTGCCTTCCGATCAGTTAAGCAATCTTGCTCACCGACTGAAAGACATCGGCCCTAAAGCTGCGCAGCGCAGAGTACGACTGAAGTTCCTTGAACATAAAGTGAGTTTTTCACGTTCGTGGCTAAAGTGATTGATGTGGTAATTTCATGTTTCGTGCTATTTTCAGTGTTGCCTTATTGCATTTTTGCAACTCACCGAAACGAAATTGAAGACGTGGACGGCGAAGTACGGCAGACTAGACAAAGTCATCCAACTGTTGGATCAGTACCGCAATTTCGTGTCAAAGAACCACATTTTCCAGGAATTTAATAAAGCTTACATAGACATGCAAGCTGTCATCGAGGAGTACAAACGCGATGGCAATATAGGTAATTTCGCGCTTGGAATGATGATTAAATAATTAAGGCTAATTACGTTCTATTTAACGCAGACAAAAACGAAAAATACGACATTGACAAATTCATCAAAGATATTGCGGATCGATGGAAGAACGTCTCCATGGAATTACGCTGCGTGCAGAGTATGCTCGAAGAAGTAGTCGCATATTGGCGACGTTGGGACGCGTTGTCCGTGGAGTTCAACAAGTGGTTGGATTCCGCAGAAATTGCTGTCAAACAATCAGAAGATGATCGTATGGAGTTCTTCCAGGATATTAGTGTTTGGAAGGATAATTATCAATTGCTTGGAGACACTGTTAGCTTCTTGATTGCCACCTGTGAGGATCACCTTGCTGTAGATTTGCGTGATCAATACGCTGAAATGACGGATCGATGGGATAAGTTGTATCCCATTGTAAGCAAATATAGTCATGCTGGTGATATTCTACGTAATCGTAAAGATTTCCGCGCTGGTGTTGAAACGATATCAAACTGGCTACGAAAAGCTGAACGCATATTGAATGATAAAAAATTAGGTTCAATAGTAAAGATACAACAACATCTTAATGATTTGATCGAATTACAAGGAGAAGTAGAAGGCATGGAATCATTATTCAAGCATGTTTCTAAAACTTTCCAAATGCTCATCCAAGAACTAAGCCGCGAAGACGTGGATCAAATGATGACGACTTTGAAACAAGAAAAAGAAGCTTTGGTCAAGATGCGCGCACTTATCCCAATGCAAATTAACCTGTTCAATCAGCTTCTCGTACAGCAACAGAGTTTGGAAGCTGGACAGTTGGAAATTAACAATTGGCTAGATTCTGCTGAAGAACATCTTAGCCAATTGACACTTGCTTGTGATAAAGAAAATCTACATAAGCAACTGGACAAACATAAACAATTTTTCACCAAGAAAATTTACTATAAGTCAATGTTGGATAGTAAGAATAAAGTGTTAAATAATATTGTGAAAAGCATTGATCAAAATATAAACGTAGACATAGCTGAGACAAATGCGAAAATGGAGCAGCTGAATGAGCGATACAATTACGTCGTCGAGAACGCGCATATATGGGAGCAGAAATTGCAAGAGGCAATTCGCTGCTGGTTCAATTTCATTGAATGCGAACGCGTCATCTCCGACTGGCTAAATAAAGCGGATCAACTCATCAATGAAAAACATATCGATTCTAAAAATACAGTTGAAATGCATAAGACTTTCTTTGAGCGTGTGAATGAAAAGTGGATGCACGACATTAATCAAAGCGCACAAGATCTTTGCGCTTGTCTTCCTAGCGATCAACACAAGCCAATCTTGTTATCCGTCGAAAGACTGCAAAACAAATGGCGTGAAATTCTCTCATTTGCTCCATTGCACCTAATGCGACTCGAATTTCGTCTTGACGAATCCTCTTTTAATTATTATATTAACGAGATTGAGAAAGAGCTTCACATTGAGCAACAAGCATTCAACAAGCAAGAAAATATTGAACATATTTTAAAGAAACACAACCACTTTTTTGCGCCTTCGGGAACCACAGGTGAAGCGCAAAAATGTTTGAGCAATTTAGAGACAATTACACGTACTTACGCCAAATATAGACCGGAAGATAAAGTTTTAAGTGATGCTTACGAGAAAGCGATTATCAGCTGGAAGAACGTGAATGCAAAGGCAGAAGCGTTGAAAATACAACTTGATCAAGTACCGGAAAAGTGGAACAAATACTATCAAAAGTTCAATGCTATGGTGGAATGGATGAATCAAGTTGAAGCTACACTGAAAAATATTTTGAGTGATGTTAACAGTGTGGAAGAGTTCGAACGGGAAAAATCCATCTTCCAGGTAAGGAAAATTTAAGGATTTCAGTTCATATTATATTAACCGTTACTTCTCATTTGTTAATGCTAACAGTTGAAAACGTTAATGGTAACGAAATCTCTAATTTTATTCTTAAAAATATTCAGTTTTAGTAATTTGTGTTTATTAACAATTTACAGAGCATTTGCAAAGAAGCTGATAACAAACGGGAGGATATGAAATGGCTTGTCCAAACATTGGATTCACTGACGTCCTACTGTCCGGAGCAGCAAGCAATCACTGAACAATCCAAGTTGGAGAAACTCATCTCTCACTATAAGAATTTGATCCCAACATTAGAAATCACCATGGTGAAAACGGACGTCCTCTCAAAGTGTTATACATATCGTAGAGAAGTTCGCGAGGTATGTATTCTCCTTAAACGCGTCAAAGATCAATCGAAAGAACAACCACCTATCGAGAATCTGGAGACGATCTCCACATTGATTAAGCAGCAAGAAACTGCAATCACTCAACTTGACTCGCAGCGCCCGAATATAATGTCAATGTTGCAACACGGTAAAGAACTAGCTAAAGATGTAAATGCGCCCACTTTCGTAAAAGAAGAAGTTACAAACTTGGAGGTAGGCTGGAATGATGCTTTTGACGAAACGGCAAATAGCTTAAAACAACTTAAAAACACACAATCAATATGGCAGAATTACAATGAACAAAAGAATGAGATTCTAGAAATGCTGGCACGCGCTGAAAAAGAACTCAATCGCATTCAACCCGGTCACTATAATTCCCTCAATTTAATTTCGGAATTGCAAGCGAAACAAGAAATGGCAATTCATTTACGCGAAGTCACCGAAGAAATGCTACGACGTCTTCGCGATCTTTGTGAGAAGTTTGCAAGCATTGCACCCGTCGCTAAGAAGATAGAACTTGAAAAGGAAGTTACTGTTATCGAAACAAAGTACACGAAAACTTTGGAAAACGTTCAAGAACGCGTCGTTTTCCTGGAAGACTTTAACAATAAATGGACAAATCTGCAAAAGAATTTGTCAGAATTGCAGCACTGGACAACGCACAGCGCTCCGCAAATGCTCATTGCGGTTCATGAAGAAAATATTGCGCCTGAAGATCGCGTCGCTAAAACTCAACAACTACAGAAAGAAATTATACATAAAATTAAACTTTTAGATACGTTAGGCGGCGAATCTATGCGCTGGTTACCTGATAATGAAGAGAATGTTGAAGCACGTAAAATGCGCGCTGACGTAATTGCTTTACAAGAACAAGTTGGTACAATTAAAGGTAACGTCGAGAGTCAGGCCGCATTAGTCAGTAAAGATCTATCTACTTGGCAGGAGTATCAAAATAATTTACTTGAAATTAAACCGTGGATAGAAAAGGCAGAAATTAAAATTACTATGACTCCTCACAAACCAGTAACTATTCAAGACGCACTTGAAATGAAGCGACAAAATGCCGAATTTGATAATGATTGTGGCAACAACTTCCAAAAGTTTAAGGAAGTTATTAACATTTCACAATCAATTAAGACCAAGACCAATGCCCCTGATGAAATCGACTCATTAAAATGCCGCTTTTCCAATATCCAATCAGCAACTGCCCAGCAAGCAAACAAATTGGATAAATTGATATCTAATTGGAATGAATTCGATACAGAAGCACAGCAATTAAGCATGTGGGTGGAAAAAACGCAAAAGGCGGTACATGAACAACCGATTAATTTGAACACGCCTGATGTTGAAAAGTTGCAAAGAGAATTGACTTTACTTAAGAGACTTAACAATGAAGTTTCAGAGCAGCAGCCAAAAGTAATCAAGTTAAGCCAGTGCTCAGACACAGTTGTGCATTATTTGGCACCCGAAGGAGCCGTGCTGGTTAAAAATCGTGTCCAAGAACTCAAAGGGGCAACGAACCAGTTGGCGGAAGTTTTGCGAGCTAAAATTAATGAAGTGTCTGACACAATTCTAGCGCGACAAGAATTCCAGACACGAATGCTCGAGTTCACTAATTGGGTGACTCGTATTTCGTCTAATTTATCACAAATTAACGAAATTGAACCAGATAGAGTTGACGCGGCTTTAATTAATGTACATGCGCTAATGCAAGAATACGCTGAAAAACAACCAACGTTTAATGCAATTTATGAAGAAGTTAAAAACATTAATTTAATGGCGCCAAAGACCGACTATGAAAAATTAAATCAGGATTATTCACAATTAGTCAATGATTACAAAGATATTGAGACTTCGTTGATCCAAAAGAAGGCCGCGTTGGAAAAGTTGGGCGAGTTATTAAATTGGTGCAATCAAACCAATCAGCAAATGTCGCATATCAAATATCAAATTGAGAGTTTGAAACATAGTCCAGAGGAGTTGCAAAATTTGCGGTCAGAGATTGAACTCATTCTTAACAAATTAACCATTTGGAAGGATACTGCAACTGCAATTGACAAGAAACCAGTGGTTACCATTTTAAATGAAGCTGGAATGCCTACAACCGCGGAAAATATTTTGAACGAAGTTGAACAGAAGGCTCAAAATTATAAGAAACTGCTGGTTTATAAGTTGGAAGATTTGCAACAGTTGAAGCAACATTGGAATAAATTTGACGACTTGCAAAAACAGGTTAATAACAATCGCGATGAAATTGTCGGCAAACTAAATGCAATCGATGTGAATATAAACAAACCGTCTGATTTACAACCAGCCGTGACGGAAATAAATAATTTACTTGAGTTGCATTCGCAAACCGCGCATCTGAGAGAAAATCTGCAGCGCGAAGGTCAGCAATTGATGAAACAAGATATTCAAAATGTCACAATAATTCAGAATATTTTATCAACCATTGAAACCGGTTGGGATAAGTTACACGAGGAAATGCGCGAACAGAAACTTAAATATTCAGCCATCATATATGCGTATAACGAATTCAAAGAGATTAAATCATCGATTGAAAATGAATTACAAAATATGAAACAATTTACTCTTGAGACGCCAAACGATGCGATTGAAGCAAATATTAATGCGGAGAAAGCCAAGAAACAATTGGAAGCACTTAAGAAGGGCAAAAGTTTATTGGATAAGATGGATACTAAAGCTGATATTATCATTAAGAAGTCGATAGGTATCGAAGGAATGGCTCCAATTGTACGTAATGAATTACAAACCACTCATAAAGCGTGGAGTGATATGTATGAACATTTATTGAAATTAGTTCAAACAACTGATTCGCAAGCAGTGTTGTGGAAACATTTAGATGAAACTAAACATAAAATACTATCATGGACAAACGACCAGAGTAATTCACTTTCGGTCGCTATTGAAAAGCCGAATGAACTAGATCAAGCACAAGCGAAACTTGCCAAGTATCGTGGAGAACTTCCCTCATATTTGAGCTTAAAACAAAGTGTACCAGTAAAGTATCAACAACTTCTTGATATTTGCAATACTAAAGAAATTTCAACGGTACATGCATTCATTAACTTAATTGATGATCAATTTGCTGAAATTGAAACTTGCGCAAATAAATTACAAGCATTAATTGCAAACTATTCAGAAAAGGAGGAAGCAATTCGAGCTGCGCTAAAAGCATCCACCAATACAATTTCGAACTTACGAGAAGATATTATTAAATGTGATGATCTCTCTGGAGATAATACAAAGGTCCTGGAACGTATTGTAAAATTACGTGCATTGAAATCGAAATTGAACGCAGAAGAAGGCGTTATGAAGAATATTGAAAAACAAGTTACAGAATTAAAGTCTACCTATCCTAATGTTGGCACATTGCCCATTGACTACCAGACCTTGAAAAAACGTTACGACATTCTACAAACTCAGACAAATAAAATTGAGAATTCACTATTAACTTTCTTGAAGAAATATCACAATGATAAATCGACAACTTTCCAACGACTTATTCAAACGCATAAGGAGAAAGTTAATTGGTGCAAGTATGAACCAACGGATCTTAGGGATAAAATTGCAATTAAATTAAATACTCTTTTGCCGATATCTGAGGCGTTTAAAACTTGCGATGCCCGAAAAGAAGAGCTAATTGAATCGCTTAAAATGCTAGAGAGTGTTGAATCTCCAGATTTTATGAAACTATTGAACGCTGAACGTGACAGTTTGCTATTAGATTACAAAGATCTTCAAGACGCATGTCGCGAAACAAAAGCTGATTTGGAATCAAAGTTGAAGTTGCATGATAAGTACACGAAATGGCACGATGAGGTATCTAACTGGCTGAAAGATATAGAAAACAAGACGCGAAATGATTGTACACCACAACTAGATATTTCCAAAGTTAATTCTAAAATGAAGGAAATTGCTAAACTTCAATCATCTGTGAACAATTTCACTCCAAAATTCGATGAATTATCAAACTTAACTGATACTCTCTTGAAAGAGTCAACCGGAAATAGAGCTGGTGAAAATATGCAACATCTGCAGACTAGATTACAAGCTGTGAATAAATTTTTATCCCATTATTTAGACAAACTTAAAGAATTGACCGAGTATAAGAAGAAATATGATGATAGCATTAAAGACGTAGAAAAATGGTTGGTTGATGTTGAAGCAAAGGTGAAAGCATTCAATAATTGTAAACCATCTGAAAGTACGCTCGAAGAATTAAAACAATTTGCCGCACAGAGGGATTTAGGTCAAAACCTCTTAACAAAAGCGGTTGAGAATGGTGAAGCAATGTTTTCTGGTGTAACGCCTGAAAATCGTGACGCTATACGTACTGAACTACGTAAATTACGCGACAAGTCCGAAAAGTGTATTACTAAAGTGAATGGAATTTATAAACAAGTAGAACAAATTTTAATGCAACGACATTCGTTTGATGATTCACTGAAACAATTGGCTGTTTGGATTGATGATTCTCTCTTAAAATTAAATGAGCCAATGAAAGATACCAACTTACTTGAAAAGAAAGACACGCTTCTTAAGTATAGAACGCTTGCGAGTGATATTAACTTACATAAAAACATCTTTGAACAATTATTTGAGAAAAGTAAAACATTATCAGACACTGATGCCGAAAATGCACTAAAGTCGAAATTAAATGATTATAATATGCTGCAAGAAAAAGTAGCTGAACGCGTAAAACTTGCAGAAACGTATGTTACAAAACACGAAAATTATATTCAAGTCTTGGAAAAATGCAGAGATTGGCTAAGAGCACTTACTGCAGAAGCAGCATTATTAGTCGATGAAAATTCAACTGAATCAGCCGACGCACGTCTAACAATCGTGGAAAATTTATTAGGACAAAAGGAAGATGGTGATAAAATTATTGAATCCTGCAAAATGCATTTAGATACAGTGTTAGCACAAACATCTGAAATAGGCCATCCACCACTTATTCAAGGATTGAAAGAACAGGAGGATAACTGGAATAGATTTTTGGAGATGTGTAATAAAGCAAAAAACACACTCAATGAAATTTACAATCAATATGCTAAAATTAATGATCAAATCGGTGAATTAGAGTCGTGGTTGAAGCAAATTGAACCGCAGGTTAAAGATCAAAGCTTGAAGAGTACAGAGGAAGCTAAGAAAGCTTATCATGAAAAACTTACTCAATTGGAAAAGGTTTTATTGGAAAAACAACCTGATTTTACGAATATTAATGAATTGACTAGACAATCCGAGATTGATTCTGACTTGTTACATAAAATTGATCAATTAAAGAACACGTATGCTTCTTACCAAAACACAATTAAGGAAAACATTAATCGTTACAATGGTTACCATAAAGAACATAAACAATTCAATGATGAGTATCATCAATTCATTGAATGGTTATCTGGTGAAGAAGCTAAACTATCTGAAATGAAACATATTGTTGGAGATCTGCAAGTTCTTCAGGATAGGCAAAATAAAATCAAGGAAATGGTCGATGTTAAGAACGAAAAACTTGAAACATTTGAACATTTATTGAATGCATGTGAAAAATTATATTCTCATACATCACCCGATGGTCGTGAAATTATAAGGCAACAAATTCGAAATATGAGAACTATTTGGGAAGGGTATAATGACGATCTTCAAAGCGCATGGAACAAGTTGGACAAATGCTTGTTGCAATTTGCAGATTTTACCACGACGCAAGAACAGCTCACAAAGTGGCTTAAGAACATTGAACGTGAAATGCAGCAGCATAGCGAATTAAAAGCAACATTGCAAGAGAAACGCGCACAATTGCAAAATCATCAAATAATGCATCAAGAAATTATGTCACATCAACAACTTGTCGAGTCTGTGTGTGAGAAAGCACAACATTTGGTTGATGCAACACAGGACAAGTCATTAAATATTTACTTGCAGTCAATTAAACAATTGTTTGGAAACATTGTTGATAAATCAAAGGAACTTCTTAAAAATCACGAAAATTGTGTCGACAGGCATAATGCGTACAATAATCTAGTCAGCGAGTTTAATGATGCTCTTAATGCGCAAGAAGATAAACTAAGAGAGCTTGAAGACTTTTCAGGGGAGAAGTCCAATGTTTCTCAGAAAATTGCAAACATTAAAAATCTCAAAACAAATAATTTCGAAAAAATGTTGAACGGTATTAAAGATCATATTGCCACAATGGTATCAAACACCGCTCCATCCGGCATTGAAATTCTCCAAGCAGAATTAGAAGGTCTTCATAGCGCTCTTCAATCGCATTATGACCGCATTGATAATTGCATTCTTCGTCAAGAAGCAGTATTAGCGCAATGGAATAAATTTGAACAAGATTTAGATGAATTAAACAATTGGTTTAAAGCGAGCGAAATCAAATTCAGAGATCAGAACATTCAAGCGTCTCTGCCTGAGAAGATCGCAGAACTTAAAAAGATCACTGACAACAAAGATGCAGTGGTTGCCAAAGAGAAAATAGTTGACATATTTGTTGATAACAGTCATGCGCTTTTGCAAGTTAGCAATTCACAGAGGATCAAACCTTTAATATCAAATGTAACCTCACGTTATCAATCACTTCATAGTTTATGCCGCGATGTTTTCAATCGCTGGCAAGGCATTGTGGATGACCACAAAAATTATAACGATAAACTTCAAGAAGTCGAGGCTTGGTTGAAACCATTAGAAGAGCAATTGCTCTCTTGGAAGGAAACAGATATTGCGGAAAACCAGGGAGCAAATGCAAACAAAGTGCAACTCTTGATTACCGAACGATCTCAAGGCGAACCAAAAGTAAATGCTTTAACAATGATAGGCGAAAGATTATTCGCAGATACTGCAGCACCCGGTCGCGAAGTAATTAGGAATGAATTGAAAGATATACGCGACCGTTGGGATAAATTGAATGAAGGTATAAAAGAGCAACAAAAGTTAATTGACAGTCAGTCATTGCAATTGAGTTCATATCAAGATAATTTACAACAAGTGCTTGCATGGTTGGATCATATGGAGAGAATCTTACAAGTAGATCCAAATTCATGGACGAGCATACAAGAAGTGCGAGCCAAATTATTAAAATACAAGACCAGCCTACAAGAAATTGTTAGCCATAAAAGAATCATTGAAAGTGTGTCCGAGAAAGCCCAAACTATAGCTAATCTTACGACAAATACAGAAAAAGTATCTGATTTGGAAAATACCGCAAAATTAATCAACAGTCGTTACCAAAATTTACATACAAATGTCCAAGACATTATCAAGCAATTAGAAGCATGTTTGGACGTTTATCAACAATTTTACGATACGCATAAAATGCACCAAGATGGGCAGAAAAGTTTGTGGGATAAATTAGCTAGTTACTCAGATTTTACTGGCAACAAAGCTATACTGGAGCGTAAGTTGCAACAAGTTATTGAAATCAATGACAGAATTCCCGAGTCTGAGCATATGTTGAGTGAATTGGAGAAGTTCATTGATACAAAAGCGAATATTCTCCCTGCTCGTGCCAAAGAGACAATGAAGAAAGATGTAGCAAACTTGAAGATTGATCTTAATAAATTTGCGACATCCGTTAATGATGTGGTACGTCGGCTGCAAGAACGCGTTTCGCAATGGAACGAATATGATACCATTATGGATCGACTACTGGCATGGCTCACCGATGCAGAATTACTACTTAAAGGCTATTCGCACAAGAATAATGTGGAGGAAAAGCAAGAACAACTCGAAAAATATCAGGTGAGAGTTTTTGAAGTTATTCCAAGTATATCTATTTTGGTTATCAATCATCTATTGATGTTTGATTTTTGAAGAGATTTTTGAATCATTTTTGAATCTTTACTATTTTTTTTTGACACTGCTTAGGAGTTAAGTAGAGTCGTCGACGCACGCGTTGAGGATATCAACACATTTACCTCTTTATCTGATAACTTAGAACAAGTAAGCTTGATGTCGCAACCACGAACAATTTATGTAGCATGTTGCATGATTGGTATTTAGGTGGTGATGTTCCTTCTGTCACTATTGTAAATTTCTTTCACGTGATGTTAATTAATGTTGTTTAGAACTTTCGCGCAAAAGTTAATTATTGCATTCGTTTTTAAGGCATTGATCGTGAGCCTGCGTCATAATGAGGCTGATTTCGACAAACTTACCGACGATTCCGCTGAATTGGTGGAGAGTTCTGGAGATACAAGAATTTCCGTCAACGTGCAGCGTATTACTTCGCGTTTCCAAAGCGTTCAAAATACAGCTCGTGAACTCGTTAAGAAGTGCGAACAAGCTGTTGCTGATCATAAGATCTATAATGAAAAATATCGCCAATGTAGTGATTGGATTGCAGCCGCAAGAGGCAAATATGATTCTTGCGTTGAGAAGTTAAAATCGAGTTCTCGCAAAGTAATCGCTGAGCAAGTTCAAGCCCTTGAAGAATTATTATCGCAGCAAACCAGTGCTGTTTCACTTCTTAATAATACAATTGAGCTAGGCGAAAAGCTGTATCAAAGCACAGGAGCTGAAGGACGTGAGATTATAAGTAATCAATTACAAGAATTGCAGCAGGCTTTGGAAATGCTATACGACGGTATTAATACCACTGATCGTGATATAAAGACAAAATTGTCTAGGTGGAGTGGTGTAGAAAAAGGAATTGATAATATGAAGACTTGGCTTAAGGATTTGACAAAGAAAATACCAGCAGATATTGAATTAAAAGCTACGCTAGAAGAAAAGAAAGAAAAGTTACAAGAATATCGAGGTCTTGTGCACGAAATTCAGAGTCGACATGAAGATATCGTATATCTCCAGGAAAGTGTCCAAAGTTTACCAGAGAATGAAGAAAAAGAAATACAGCAAATTAAATCTTTTATTGATAATCATAACAAATTACTGAAACGTGCACAGGATTATACCGAACAATACGAAGGATTTACCAGTGATCATCAACAATTTAACAAGGCAACTGATTCATTCAGAAACTGGTTGGTGGGAACCACTAATTTAATATCCGCTTGGGGTGAATCCGACGTTGAATTAATTACATTAATATCAAACCTGGATCGTTTGAAATCTCTTAAAGCTTCGCTGCCTGAAGAGGAATTACGAATTAAAAATATTCGTACACTTGGCGAGAAAGTCCTTTCTGGCACGAACAATGCAGGTCAGCCAGTTATTCGCACTGAGATAGATAATTGCGGTCAAGAATGGTCCTCCTTGTTATCAACCATTGACAGCCTTACCGATGCTTTGGAAGTTAAGAAACAATTATGGGATGAATTTGATACTTTAAAGGAATCGATTTTGTCCTGGTTGCGAAATACTGATACCCAATTACATTCAGTGGATCTTAAAGCCTTTGTTGACGAAAAGATCAAACAGTTGGAATTCTTAAAAACCCTGCAAGGTGAAATACGCGCGAAAGAATTCGAAATAGACGCAGTAACTGAAAAGGCGCAATTGATTAGTAAGGGTCGCAATCAGAGGAATTCCCTAATCTCAGAAATTGGAGTTAAATATCAACAACTCTACCATAAAGTAAAAGATTTATCTGGCCGTTGGCAACAGTACGTTTCAACTCATCAAGATTTCAACAGCAAGGTGAAAAACTGCGAACATTGGCTAGAAGATATTAAAACAAAATTAGATTACTGCTCTGATCTAAGTTCTGTGTCACAAAGTGACTTAGAAAAGAAGATGGCAATTTTGCAAGATCTCATTGTGTTTAAAGAAGAAGGTTTTAGCAAAATACAGAATCTCGTAGAGTTGGCGCAAAATGTTTTAGCCAATACAGCACCTGATGGTCATGCTGATATTAACAACAAATTAGCTAATCTATCTGACCAGTGGTCAGTCTTAGCTTCCAAGATGATTGATACAAAGTCCATTCTTGATGATAGTCTTACGAAATGGACTGGGTTGTTTGAACAAGTCAGCGAATTAGATAAAACCATTGAATGGATACAAAAGGAATATGATGAACTGTCGGTTTTCCAACCAAATATTCCTGAAAAGAAAACACAACTTGAACGTATACAGGCATTAGAAGAAAAAGTACGATGCGAGAAGATCGACATCGATAACATTCGTCAGAAGCTTAATGATGTCTTAAGCAGCAAACAACATGGTCAATCAGCTAAAGAAGCAATGACACATATTGCTAAATTTGATGACTTATCGAATAAAATATCCAAATTACTTTATGAGAGAGAACAACAATTACGCGAGCATAAAGCTTATAAAGACGCTTACGATGAATTCCAAAGATGGTTGACTCGTGCCCAAGAAAGAGTACCACAAATTAAACAAAAACCAATTGGTGATAAATTGACAATCGAGACTTTCTCAGGTCCTTTAGATACACTTCTGAATAAACAAGCCCAGGGAGATGTTCTTCTAGATAATTTAGACCATGCTGCACAAATCGTGCTTCCTAATACCAGCCCGGCTGGCCAAGAAATTATTCGGAATGATATTCGCGCATTAAGGGAAAGCTTCAATCGCTTATTCAAGGAATTGAGAGATCAACGCGATCAACTTGAAGTTGTTTTATCACATTGGCGTGAATACAAAGACGAATATGAACGTCTTTCTGACTGGTTACAACAAATTGCAATCCTCACCAAGAACCAAAAATTGGCATTGTCCAGTAATTTAGAAGAGAAATTAAAGCAAGTTAAAGATGTTAAAGACATACTTGCCAAATTAGATAATGGGAAGAAAGACTTTGACAATCTTAATGAAACCGCAAAGCGATTCCTCAATTCTCCTCTAGACGTATACGTAAATAATCAATTACAAGCGTTAAATTCTAGATATCAGGTAGAAATTAATCTTGCCAAAGATGTGCTGAAGAAGGTAGAATCTAATTACAATCAGCATAAAGAATATGAACAAAACTTGGACAAGAGTCGCAAATGGATTGAACATGCTCGTGAACTAATACGTAACTCATCTGAATCAACAGGATCAAAGAGTAAAGATACATTGCAAGTTTGTCTCGATGAAATTCAACAATTACTCAATAAACGCGAAGAAGGTCAAAACTTAATACATGTAACGGTAAACAGTGGTGAAAAAGTACTTCGCAATACACGGTCAGATGGCCGTGAGAAGATTAATACGGACATCAAAGAATTGCAATCCGATTGGGACAAACTTATCAAGAAGATGTCAACTGCCAAAGTGCACCTTGAAACTGCGTTACTCCAATGGGCTGATTACGATTCCTCTTACTCCCAATTGGAGCAGTGGATCAGTGATCGCGAAGCAAAGCTGCAACAAGTGTGTGAACAAAAAGTGACCGCGAAGAAAGGACAGAGTGGCTTAAGTTCTCTACCGATTGGCGAACGTAAAGCCACATTGCGCGAAACAAACAGCATTATGCAGGATATTGTGTCCTTTGAGCCGATGATCCAGTCCGTGGCATCCAAAGCAGATAATTTGATGCAAGGCGCTCCTGCTTCGGAGATATCCAACAAGTACGAATCACTCAGTAAACACGCCAAGGAATTGTATGCCAAGCAAAAGGAGACTGTGGAGCAACATCAGGCATTTGTTGATGCAGGTATGTGTTTTTTATTATTATTTATAACTTAAAAATAAGTAATAGCTACATAATATTAGTGACAAGGCAGTAACAATGTTACTTAATTGAGTCGTCGGTTTCAACTGAATGTCGATTAGTCCGACGATAAATCTTGAAGAAACGAGTAATATCTTTACTTGAATCAATTGTCGTTTTTGAACTTTCGCTTTCTTCATTGATCTTGTAAACTTTGGTTAACTGGTACATAGCTAATGGGCCAAAAGTACTTGTCAATTTTTCGATGGGTGGTGTGGATTTTACTTCCACACCATCAATTATTCCATCTGCACTTCCAATTGAGTATATTTCTGAATTTTCTGCATTAGCACTCCTGGCTGATTTTGAATTCTTGTGCATAATATATGGTCTATACTTAAAACCCGATAATTTACAGAAATGTCTCATGGCTGTAGTTGGATGACACAACGTTGATAGACAGAAAAAAAGTACCACAAACTTTCTAAATAGCAAGGCACGATACCAAAACATTCTAAATTTGACACTGAAAATGTCAAGCGTGTTTTGGATGATTTTCTATGATTTTCATGTATGTTTAATATCCAAGTCGTCTATCTTCATTAGTAGTGCCCTTTATCTGCCTTAATACTTTTATGGCCCTCATTAAAAGTCAAACCATATAGATAGCAACATGCTTTTCTAAGGATTTCAGGCAATACGTCATTTTCAGAAGTGTCATGCAATTCGGTCAAAATGGTTATTCTTACTCATTCGCTTCCATCGAAATAAGCGAAACTTTTTATTTTTTCGCTTTGCTTTACATTTATTCGCTCTTTCTCTTTGCCGTTTATCTTCCTCCTCGCAACGCAAAGTTTCTCTTTCTAGAGCACTTCTTAAAGAGGCCAAACGCAACTTGGCTTCCTCAAGCCCAATTTCGGTCTCTTCTTTTAGATCACTTGTGTTTTCAGCAATTTGTTGCAGTGTACTTTCCATATGTTTAAGAGTTTCCTTGGATTCAGCTAGACCATCATTCAGCATGCAAAAGTTGATTTTTGAATCGCTTTTTGGACAACTTTCAGTTGACGTTTCTAAATCTGTTATTCCGTTCAGAATTGCCTCCATATTGGCTTGCAATCCAATAATGGTTTCTTTAAGAGAAACTTGGGTTTTTAAATTTTCCGCAGATAGTTCAGCTATTTCAGCGTCCTTACATCGTTCTTTAATTTGATATAGATCTAACACTTCAGCGAGTAGAATCAATTTTTCTAGAAGTTGTGATGCCGATATGTGTTGCTCTGGAGGACTGAAGTTGTCATCCCCTTCGGTTAACAGCTCATCCCCTTCTGTTAATTTCTCCAGGTCGATTTCTGTGTATAGACTATCTGGTACAGACGTTGTCGTTATTGGTAACGGACATAACTTCGTTGTTACTTTGGTGACAGATTCGGTTGGATTGTCTTCCAAAACTTTAGCATCGATGATTTGGAACTCTGATACATCTCCCGCGCGCGTATGAAGTGTTGGTTCGTAGGCTACTGGAGTCAATTTGCGAGGCGAGACGATGATGTAGGGCACTTGAGACGGCTTACTGAGCAACCCTTGAGGAGCATTATTATTATTAGGAATAAGGAAGCGAGATAGTAGATGTGGGGTATCATACTTGAGCCTGTCCGGAGATTGCACCTCTTGCACATCGTAACTGTCTATTGGTCGCACCAAATAAATAGCCTCCTTTTTATCAGGAATTAATTTTTTAGTTTTTAAATCGCGTTCGATGAGCCATCCGCTATAAGGAATAGGTTTGTGCAGCCGCACTGGAACATCATCACTGAATGAATGATCAAACCGGGGATTGCGTTTAGAGGTGATCATATCGTTAATTTCATGTAGAATTCTTTGGTCTGAGTAGAATGGCTTATACTTGATAACTTCTATATTATTTGGATCAGCTGTATAGCCACTTGTTATTTGACTTTCTATCAACGAAGGGAATTCTTCACCGACTAAATCTTCCACTGCTCCTTCCTCGGGGTGATAGTAAAATACGGGTTCAGTTGGCAGTATGTGATCAATATGTTTCCGAGGATTAACAGTAAAGTAGATATTGCTGTGATTATGCAATTCCATGGAGCTTTTGGGTTGCTTCATGTTGTAAATTGAATCGAACTTAGGTTCTAATACTGGCGGATCAGCTTTTAGTTTGTGTCGAAATTTGAGAATTTCTTTCTTCACTAGTCGCGAGGGCATCGTTTCGATTGATTCCTCAGAATTACCTTTATTGGATTCCGGACTTTTATAATTGCTATTTTTATGGTTTGAACCAAAATTTCTTATTATTTTTGAACTTAATTTCGGCACTACGATATTATCAAATGGATTTTGTTTTACTTTCAATAGTGTTAGGGAATCAATGGGATTTCCTTGCGACTTAAAATTGGGTACTGGGGAGTTACATTTGCTTGCCGAAGATCTATAATTTTCTGATGACATGCCTGGCTGATGCGTATATTTTCTTTCAAGCTCAGAAATTTTCCTCGACAAATCTTGATCTAAGCCATAACTAGTATTATCAGCCGCAGCAGCTTTAAGCACCTTGATGGCTTCGATGCTTTGTTCCAGCTTATCACCAATGTTGTGTGTGAATTCCTCATCGTTCGGACTCATTTTTGTAAAATGTTTAGTGTAAACTGGAAGATTCAGGTCCACTAAGTTTTTGATATAAGCTGAGGGCACTGTAGTCGTGTGCGTAGAGGGTATTTCTGTAGATGGATGCTGCATATATAACTCATTATACAATTTATCTCTTTCCTTATCTGATTTGACTTTATTGCTATATGGCCGTGCTTTTCTTTTGACGTTTGGAAACAATATTTGCTGTAAGTTACTTTGTAGGGTGGTGGGAAACATATCATCTTCTAATAGTGGTGACGCTCCGGCTGGTAATGTTGCTGGGCATCCTTTATTCGCTTGACTAGCATCCACTTTATTGTCATTATTCTTATTATCGCTACTTTTTAAATAATAATCACTTTTAGTAGCAGCAATTGCAGCTTCACTTGTAGTTGTTAGACTATCGAGTGCCGAGTGGCTGATACAATTTGCTTTTTGAGCTTCTTTGTAATCTTCATTTTCTGGGTAAACGGGCAACTTATGAATTTTAAAACGTTCCTTGCGTTGATTCTCGCTCTCGGTAGACATTCCTTTAATAGCCATATTTGTATCCACTGCAACGTAAGGTTCGGATTTGTCCTTGCGGAACTCTAATCTAAAATAACGACCTTCTTCCTTTGAAGGTGTTGTCTCTGCGGTAGTCACTGCATCGGTTATGTACTTGGGCATCCCTCCGATTTCCACAACAGTAGGTTCACTAAGTTCAGTTGCGTTGATTAGACCATCCATATTTTGAACACCCTTTGCTAATTTTTGTTTCGTTTGTAGTCTGGCATTTTCAGTATTAGCAAGTAATCCATCGAGAACGTCCTTGACTACAACTGCCTCTTCAGTGCTTAATTTGTTTGTCGAGTAGGGTTTAATGTTTGGGGTAATTTCAATTTCTTGTGGATCAGTTTTTTCGTCGTTCTCTAATAGTGATTGGGTCCATAAATAATTCTCAGGAGGTGCAACGATATATTTGGAGCGCATTGGTAAAGAATTGTGCGGAATGACACGGTATTCATTATTGTTAATTTTCTTAATAGTTGCCGGTGGTCTTTTCAATTCAGGCGTGGTCATTAAAGATGCAATAGTTGCCAAATTTTTTACATTAATAGTATTAGGATCTTGATTTGCATGACTTAAATAATACTTTTGCGTTACCGGATTGTACACAAATACATCATCGGCTTTAAAAGGCGTTGTTTTTCGAAAACGTCTTCTCAATGAATGCTTTCTGCTTTTCATATTGTTACTGCCTTGCTCATCGATCCGATCAAAATTATATTTGACTTGTCGTAACCGATGCGGCACATACTCGACATCATCGTAACTGTGACTATGCGACTTCTTTTTGAATAATTGCGAAGGACCAACAATACCATCACTGTTTATTTTGAAATTGTTGCTTGATTCTATATTCTGCTCCGCAAACGCAAGAGGCAAAGACAATAAAACTACTAAAAGAACTAGAATAATGCTATTGTACATAATAGATAAAAATTTGTCACTGTCATAACATTACGCGCGCGACATTTTGCAATACGTCAATGTGTAATTTAATAGTTACTAATTAACTAATTTGACTTACAGCGAATGACTTTGTTCAATGGATTCGATTTTCTAAGGAGCGTTTGAGTAAGTGTTCGGAGCCCATTGGCGATAAAGAAAGTCTTGCCACAAAGTTAGCGCAACTTAAAGTTCTTCTTAACGAACTTGAAGATGGCCAGAAAAAACTCGAATTTGCTTTGGAGCAGGGTGATGTTGCATTGCTGTGTGCTGATGATGAGGATAAAGAGATAATTGAAGAGGAAATTGGTCTTTTGCAAGATGATTATGACAATTACGTAGACGCGCTGAAGAAGAGCAAGAATTTGTTAGAAATCGGTATTGTCAAATGGAGGGAGTACGAGGAACAATATCAAGAAGCGTTGAACTGGATAACGCAGACAGAAAAGTTGGTGCAAAACTTTAATAAATTGCAAAATAGCTTAGAGGATAAACGAGTAATGTTAGAACAATTCCAAGTTGAATTGCAAACCCTCTTTGATTGGCAGCGCGAACTTGATCGACTTAATATGCGCGCTCAAGTCTTGCTCGAAACTTGCGCTGATACGCGTATAAGTAATGCGGTTACACAAATATCCACGAAATATAATGCATTATTATCGCTTGCTAAAGAAGTCATGCGCCGATTGGAATTATATTATCAAGAACATCAACAACACAACACTTTGTATCAGGAATGTCAAGATTGGGTTTTCAGAACTCGAGACAAGTTAAATGAGTGTTCCGATATACCTAACACGTTAAGTGAAGTTAATACCAAATTACAAATTGTGAAGAATATCAGGACTTTGTTGGAACAGGGACAAAACAAGCTGCGGTATATTATGGAGTTGAAAGAACGCGTAATTATGAACACAGAAGCTGGAGGTGCTGCTAAGATACAAGACGATACTGAGACGTTGAAGCAAGATATTGAAAAACTTCTAGCAGATGTAAATGAACTAAGAAACAACTTACAGGCCAAAGCTTCGCAATTGGAAGACATTGCGAAAGCGCATAATATTCTTAATGAATGGATACAAGAAATCAAATCCCAGATACGCACTGGCGATGAATTTCTTAACGACTTGAGCGAAAAGAAGGCCAAATTGGAAAAGTTCCGTAATATCCTCAAAGAGTTTTCCAGCCATCATCACTTAGTCGATAAATTGAAATCTAAACTACCTGCAAATAATATTCCTCAAGAATTTAAACAAACTTTTGAAGAATACGATAGCCTGAAACAAAGTGTCGAGGAAGTAATTCAACATCTGCAGGATGAAGTTGTTGATCATGAAAAATATAAAAAGTCATATGATGAAGCGTATGATTGGATACGTAAAACTCGTATTGAAACGCAGCAATGCTCTGATTTGCACGAACAACTGGGTGTTATCAAAGATAAAGAGAGAAAAATTGGCAAGATTATGGACACAATGCCAAAATGTGATGAATTAGTTGATTCAACGATCAAACTTAGCATTTCCGTGATGAAAACATTAGGTAGCGAGGGCCAAGAAAATATCAAAATGGAAATTGAAGAACTCAAGAGTGAATGGGATGGTTTACAATACATATGCAAAGAGACGCATCGTAATCTAAATAAATGTATTGAGGCTTGGAAAGAATATACTGACACTTACAACAAAACGAAGAATTGGCTGAATGAACACGATGCTTTGGTGGCGAAAGAAATGAAATTCGATCACAAAACTCCAGCGGACTTGCAGCGCTGCAAAGCATTGCAAGAAAAAGTTGAAAATGGTCGATTACAAATGGAACAGTTAAATGATGCGTGTGAAATGTTAATGGAACAAAGTGCGCTTAGTTGGGTTCGTGATCAAACCGTTAATTTACAAGTTGCGTACAGTAATTTATTATCAAACGTTCAAAACTTGGTCTTTAAAATTGAGAAGAATTTGTCAGACCATACGGAATTCTTAAATATCAAGAAATCTCTGGAGGAATGGCTACATTCTGCGCATGGTGTTATTCAAGAATGTATTGGCAATGGAGACGAGAGTACAATTAAAGAAAAACTTGCTAAAGTACGTAAACTTTCTTCGAATCAACCAGAAGGCCAAACTTTATTGAATAAGTTGCAAGACGCGTTCACTAAAGCGATTAATACAGCACCAGCGGATTGCCAAGAGAATCTCCGAGAAAATATGTCAACTCTGCGTAATAGTTGGGATCAACTGAATATGGACTTGAACTCAATTCAATCGCATTTGAAGGCGTCCATGTTAAGATGGGACGATTATAATGCATCTAAGAAACAATTAAACACTTGGTTGAATGATATGGAATCTGCTCTTCGGGATAAAGTCGATACTAAGGGTGAACTTAGTGAAATGAAGACACAAGTCGAAAGATACAAGAACATACAGAATGAAATTAATCTTAAGCAACCTGAACTTGATAGATTGAGCAGTGAATGCGCCGTTTTGTCCGATTGGGCTAAGAATCCGAAACTACAGGAAGAAGTCAATAAACTTCAACTTCGGTTTGCTGAAATTTGTGATAAGTGTGATAAGCGCAAGCAAGAAGTGGAAAATGAAATTATTGAGAATAATGCATATCATCAAGGTATTCAAGACGTTGAGAAATGGTTGCTACAAACTTCATTCAACTTAATGGCACATAATTCGCTTTATATCGTCAATCGTGAACAAACTGAAGAGCAGATTGAACAACACGATGAATTAATGGCCCAAATTAATAAATATCAACATAATTTGGATAATGTGAATGAAATGGGTCAAGGTTTGATCTATCGTTACGTATCTTCATCGCCAGATATTAAAAATGTGATTGAACAACAACTCACTAACATGCAGGATAGTTACGATTCATTACTGAATACAGGCAATCAAATTAAAAAGAGATTATTAGAATCTTTGGCTAAATTCAAAGAATACGAAGATACTTTAGAAAGTATTATGGTCAACCTGGAGAAATACGAACCAATTATTCAAAGTGAAGTGGACAAGAGTGCAGATACACTTAAAGATGCCAAAGAACAACTCGAAACAGCAAAGGTAATATTTAAAATAAATTGAGTAATGGAGAAGTTGATTGATTATGTATTTTCTGTTTAAAGAACATGCATAATAAATTGCAAGCTGAGAAAACACGTCTTGCTCTTGCTGTCCAAGCATGTGAAACTGCAACCGCATCAATAAGTCGTCCTGGTACACCGGGTAGTTTTATTGATGAGGGTCCTGCACCGATTCCACAACGTGAACTTGAAGTTAGGGCGAAACTGGAAGATCTTATCGATCAAGTATGTGTATTTCCTATATTCATTTGCATGAAATTTCTGGTTTTATTTGTTACGAATGTACTAATCCTAATATTCGCACCATTTTTTTGTTTTGCTTGCCCACTCAATGACCAATTTGCTGACCTATAGAAGCACACAGAGTCTTCAGATTCAGATAAATCTGAAAGTAGATTGAAGTTACTACTGCAACACCTAGAAATGCATGGTTTTATTAACAAATTGCATAATCAAATCGATAAGGTAGGACCGTGTGCTTTTGTTTTTGCTGTAACTGAGAATGTTTGATAGACAAATTATAATTTTATTTCATTAACATAGGTCCAAACTCATCTCGGTAACTTAACTGCAACAGTTTCCGACTTTGAGGAAAAATCCAAGCAACGCGCCGCGCTCAAGGATTGGCTTGCTAATCAGAAAGCGGTCATCACTGATTGGAAGTTGAAGCCGACGAAATTAAGGGCGGATGCATCCAAGCAGGAAATGAATGCAATGAATGATCTTTTAAATTCTCTGCAACAACGTCGCAACTTTTTGCAAACAGATCTTGCTGGCGATGCAAACAACGCAGAGTTGGAAAAGATGCTCGATAATTTAGAACGTGATCTTTTGAGTGTCATTCAACAGAAGCAAAATAATCAAGATGTTATCGATGAATTCCATCAAATGATTCAAGTGATTAATAATTGGTTCGATAATACTATTAAACGAGTTGATGCTGTTGATAAGGGTAGCGGTCTAACTTGTTCTCAAAAGCAGAATGCAGTGCAAGAATTGCAAGCAGAGTTTGACGATCAAGGACCTAAGAGAGTCGATGAAATTAAACGCTTGGCTGCTCAAATCATTGATTTCGTGAGTAACTTGGACTCGCAACAAATTGAAGAACAGTTGAAGTCGGTTGAACGTCGTTACAATGATATTTCTAAACGTCTGCAGCGCAAACACCAAGTTTTAGAAAATACTCGGAAGGGTATCGACGATACGAGAAAAGAAATCGAACAGGCTCGTGACTGGTGCAAGGAACGCTTGACGGAATTGAAACAACCACAGCTCTTGGGTTACCAGAGCAAAAAAGCCGAAGATAAATTGGGCGCACTGAAAACGTTGCTTAAGGAAGCTGAAAATATAGGCGTACTTAAGGAAACGCTTGAGAAACGTGTCGGTGGTATGATGAACGAGCTCGAGTCGAACGAGCAGGCGGAATTGGAAAATCTATTAAAGAATTTAGGCGAGGAACAACCGCAATTAGTTACCAAAATTAAATCTGAAATTGAGCGCGTAAACGCCGCACTTAACACCCGGAAGAATCTTGAGTCTAACTTGGAGAAAGCGAAAGCCTGGCTCAAAGCCAAAAATGCGGAGGTATGCAAACTTAGCGGTTACTTGCCCCTCAAGTCACATCGTGTCCAGGAGGAAATTGCTCAAGCTTCGAAGTACTCCAAAGATATTGACGAATTTAACAAGGGAGATATGTCCGACTTACTTAAATTGGCTAATAACGTGATGAAAGAGTGCGATGAAGATGACACCGCCAAATTGCAATCGTTAATTCAGGAGGTTAAAGACGAATACGAGTCCTTGGTCAAGGAAACGAAATTAAAATTAGATTCCCTAAACGATCTATTAGATGGTCGTAAAAGTTTTGAGAAAAACATCAACACGTGCACTGATTGGTTAAAATTAGCCGAAGTTGCAACATCGTCCGAATTGCGCACGCCAAATTTAGAAGTTCTCGAAGAACAATTATTAAAGTATCTCAAACTTCAAGAGGAATCTAAGCAAATCAATGATGATATTACGAGAATTAACGAGCAAGGCAAAGCAATTTTACCAACTATTAGTGATAGTGATAAGTTGGAACTGAAAGAGTTGCTGAAAGATATGACCGATCGCCATAGACATATTTCTGAAATTATTGATGATCGAACTCTGGCACTGAAGCAGAATATTCAACAACAAAAGGATGCTGC
Source organism: Aleochara curtula (assembly GCA_963978815.1). Taxonomy (NCBI): domain Eukaryota; kingdom Metazoa; phylum Arthropoda; class Insecta; order Coleoptera; family Staphylinidae; genus Aleochara; species Aleochara curtula. The sequence continues at coordinate 13,960,610 of OZ022215.1, read as the reverse complement.
CAATAAGATTCAGGAAAGTATTCAGTTTATGAATGATATTCAAAATGAACTTAAAGAACTTGCCAAGCCAATTGGTAGTAAGGTGGAAGATGTCCACAATATTTTGCAAACTTATGAGCGCATTCTTAAAGACTTGAAAGCAAACAAAGCCAAACTCTCTGATGTCCCTGGAGCTAATAAAGCAGAACTTGCTAATATCATTGCACTGCAAGATGAACTAATCAAGACGATTGAAGATCAAATTGCTCGATTGAAAATGCTGCTTCTTTTGCGCGAACAGTTTATCGCGCTTATCACTGAGATAATGACGTTCATTACTAAATATACTGAAGTCGTTCGAGATATTGAAAAATCCGGTGTGACAATTCAAGAAAAGATTGACCGTTACAATGACGTAATTCTAAAAATACAGGAATGCGATGCGCTGCTTGCCTCAGCAGCCGATAAAGGACAGCAAATTGCCGCTGATGGAACGGCACAAGATCGAAATAGTATAACGGAGCAAATACAATCGCTTAAGCAATCCTTGCATAATCTGCGTAAAGCTGTCGAGAAGCAGAAGCAAATCCACGAAAATACAGCAGCCGAACATCGCAAAATGGCTGCCGAATTGGACGAAATTCTCGACTGGCTGCATGCGAATGAGACAGCCGTACAGTCGCAACCGTTGCTGAAACGCGATGTTCATGATGTCGAAACACATCTGAAAAACCATGAACTGTTGAGTAATGATGTGAACAAATATTTGGACAGGGTACGCGATGTGCAAGAAGCACTCAAGCACGACGACTGTCTACCAAGTTCATTGGTAGATCAATTATCTGAGGCAAAGTCGCTTCTGGTTTCAATGCCGCGCGAACTTGATGAGCGCAAAAAGTATTTGCTGAGCAATAAATCGTTGCGTGAGAATTACGAAGCACTCAAGAATAAATTGTACGATTGGGTGAAAGAAGCCGAAATTCGCATGCAGGGAAATCGAGAAGGGGTTGACTTTGAAAATATATTCGCGGATCTTGAAGAACACAAGATTTTCTTTGCAACTGAAGCTCTTATGAAGGAACTTGTCTCGCAAACTATACAACAAGCCGCTGATAAAATTTGGCCTAGTTTAACACCTAGCGAACAAGAAGAACTCAGTCGTGATCAACAGCAATGCACACAAGTGTTGAAAAATACGTTGAATTCAGCCAAATCTCAAAAGGCACAATTAGAACAAGACGCCGAACTTTGGAAAGAATATTGCGCGATTTTGGATAAGTTGCGCGCGGTGATTGCACGTAGTCAATTTACTGATGAACCGGTCTCCACTCTTGCCGGCTTGCACTTCAACATTCAAAAGATCAACCATGCATTGAATGACATTCAGGTGAGTTTTTGCCAATGGTTACTTTCACATTAAACTCTATCATCATCATCGTCATTGTATTTATTAGCACATGCGATACGTATTTGCATATTTCATTCATATGTGGCAAACACGTTTGATGAAATCATAACAAAAATAGTATTATGATATCATTGCTTTTCAATGACATCATTCTCCAATATAAGCCACGACATATATATTTTTGCGTGCGTTTATTTTATCGCGTTTATCTATAACGTTAAGTTGTTTAATTCGTCGGTTTTGATAATCAAAATATTACTTCACACTACTTGCTCGGATCTATGTGCTAGGACGTGCGCTTCCGTTGGTGATTAACAATCGAATTTTGTTTTGACAGGGCCAGCATAGTGAGCTAGACCGACTGGAACAGAAAACGAGTGAGATTGTTAAACAAGCCGACGCTAGAAACAAACAAAATATTGAAAAGTCTACGAAGGAGGTGCGTGATCAGTGGAATAGTTTGGTGCACAACTTGGAAAATCGCAAGGATACGCTCGAACAACTCTCCGCCGCCTGGGAACAGCTCGAAGGACGATGGCAACACTTTGAGTGTATTGTTAATGGTGTCGAGGAAAAATCGAAACATGTCGATACATTGGTACGAAATAAACCACAAACTATCGCAACGAAAAAGTCTATAGAGGTAGGTCACTTAGCTAATAATAAAAAGTGTAGTTTTTGATTGATTCAATTTGTTTTTCAGGTTCTTGTTTCGGAAGCTGACTCATTTACTCAACTATTCGAAGATGTTGCAAACAAGTCAAAATCTATTCTACAGTTCCTACAGCAATGTTCCCCAACATCTGCGTCGGCGCTATCAGCGAAATTGAAGTCCTTGGAAAATAATTATAATAAGTAAGTTGATTTATTTTTAACCGCATTCGGTTTTTTTATAACGCATGATATAATCGATATGAATTGAAACGCACTACTACATCAAATCAAATTAGATGCTTAATAATTCGATTCTCATGGCATGTAAAAAAACAATTATTATGCCAAAGCTTGCGTGTGATTCATGTCATTCAATTGGCATTTATCGAGGACTCGATCAAATCGGTGAAAGTTGGAGAAAAGTTTGTCGCAATGTTATAAAGAAAAATTCTAAATGCATGTTCGCGCGTCGGCGGCGTCGCATGCGCATTGCACGAGGTGCTAAATACGGAGCGCCGCGGCGCATGCAACGAGCGCACTGAATTAGAATATTTCGGAAGGATTTAAATTTAATCAAGCTCAAACTACGACAACAACTGGATGGCTGGAGCCATTTCACCTCCTGGTACAAACGACATATCGAAACACGTGCGCGGTGCAGTTTTATTCGAAAGTTCAGCCCACTATTGAATCGGCAACGAAGAAGTTTAGTTTAGTTGCGAAGAAGAGTAGACGAACGACATAGACGCATTAAAGAGTGCACCGCATCCAATCAACGACTTGGCAATTGGAACGTTATTTTGACTGTTTACTTGCTTGTTTTTCTCTGTTTGAAGCCAAAAATTAGTGAGGTGATTATCTTTGTACATTGGAATTTGTATCCTTTACAATTTGCCGAACTCTGTTCTTGCATAAGGCCACGTGGCATCAGCGCGAGAATATTTGAATGTTTAAACTCCGCTGCTCACGTTCGTCGGCGGCGATATTTTTAGTCGCGCGAGCTTTTCCGAATTTTGATAATGTACTTTGGCGCACACGAAATTTTTTCCTCGGCTGACTGTTTGGTCTAACACAACGCCTTCTAATTGTATATTTTCTAAAGTATTATTGGTGGTAGTGGCGACGGAGGTCACCAAAATTTAAAAATAACCGGCGTTTTACTATGAACGCACTTGAATCGCTTTAGCATTTTGCGTCTGCATGCGGTACATTCGTAAACATAGACGTCGTATTGTAAGTATTACACTTAATAATCAACCTGCGCTTGTTTACAGGCTTTTGGAAAGCCTTAATTCCAAGAAGGCGAAGAATTCAAAGGATCTCGAGGATATCGACGTTGCGCTCGAAACGATCGAATCGCACAAGGATCAATTGAACAAACTGCAAGAAAAAGTCAAAAGCTTTTATGTGTTTGGAGAGGACACGAAAGCAACGGAAAATTGTCTAAATAAATTAAAGAGAGAAGTGAACGATACCATTGCTAACGCAAAGGATTATTTGAGTAAAACAAAGGACAAGTATTTGGAGGATCAAGAATTAATACCGTCGGACGTTTTACTTGAGGCGAATAATTTAGAGTTGCTCAGCGAAACGATCCTGAACACCATGGAGGAAAAAGATAGAGAATTCAAAAAAGCAAGGACTGTTCGTTCCGATTACATTACCGATGTGGAGCAAGTACAAACGTGGATCAAAGGCGCTGAACTTAAAGTGCAGGATCGCTCGTCCGAACCACAGAAACTCAACGAACATTTGCAAGAAATTCAAGCGGAAATTGGCGCAATTTCCGATCGTTTGGAAAAGTTGATCAAGAATGGAAACGTCATCATTGAGAAGACGAGAGACGAGGAGGAGAAACCTGTGATTGAATTGACTATTAAAAATTTGACTGATCAACTGCATCAGGTGAAGTCCTGGCTTGAGGATAAGAAACAACAAGTTGGAGAAACTATTGATGCTTGGCAGCGCTTCATGGCCCTGTATGAATTGGTGATGACTTGGTCAAAGGAGAAGACGGTGTTCCTAAGTGAACCCTTGACTTTGGTAACTCTACATGAAACGCGTCAAAAGGCTCATGATTATGGCAATGCAGCTAAGTCCTGCAAAGCTACATCTAAACATTTGAGTGATATGGCCAAAGAATTGGAGAATATTGGTGCTGTTACCTGTGTTGGCAACTTACCACAAAAGATGGAAGAAGCAGAAGAAGCTAAGGCTCGAGTTGAAGCTAAAATTTTGGAAAGAGTATATTATTTTAAATATTTAGCAATACTGTGTTACTTAAATTTGCAATTTTATTACTTTAATAGCACGCACTGCTGCAAGAAACTGCAGAGGAATGGGAGCAATGCGAGAAGAAGATGAAGGATGTCCGTTCCTGGCTGGAAAAGGCTCATACATCAATCGAGTCCCAGCAGAATAAGAAGAAACCGCTGAGAGATCAGCACGCTATTAGGGAGAAGATGCTAGCTGATATTCAAATTCAGAAAACCAAGATAACGTTATCTGTTGAGAAGCTTCAGGTAAATGACAGTTATCCTGGCGACGGTGTAATTGGTAAATGTGGTGTTACTTTCTTTAATAGCTTCATTTCCGCTCCGGAATCGGTGGAGATGCAAAGGTCACCGACAATGCCAAGGCCATACTGGATGAACTAGAACAGTTTACTGGTATCGTGAAGAACGAGAGCCATCAGCTCGAGGTTTCCATTGCTCAGGTTGACAAGTATCAGGGTGAAGTCCAACAACTTCGTCAACAAATCGTCCAGGTCGAGCAGGACCTTCGCGCTGTTACGGCGCCCACCTATCTTCCCCATGACCGTGATCAAGCTGCAAGAGAACAACAGGTAGGATTCTTTTCATATCTTATTCTGGTGTTTTAATTTTGTGTGCAAACTTCTTTGAGTTATTTTTTTATTTGCTATACGAGATACACATCACCGTAATCATGATGTGTGTAAATTTAAACATTAGTAGTAGTAGTTTATCAAGGTTGCGGACTTAATCAGCACAACCGTAGCTAGCAGATATAAATACTAAATATTTTCATTTTTGCACTTTGCGAAAATATTTACAAAATTGCGCCAACAAAATCGAATCCAAATTAAAATCAACTTCGAACAAAATAGATAAACTAAATTTTGGAAACATTTTGATGTGGTAAGATCATTTTATGGTACAAGACGCAACGTAAGTAGAATTGAGTGTGTGCTTCATTATATTATTTAGACACTACTTCCTTCGCAAAATCATCAAGGTGTTTCCATTGAAAATTATCCTCAGTTGCTCCTGGGGGATTATATCTTAATTTTTTGGTTAATTTTTGGGACTCATTTTTATTGCTTTTCATTTCCTTACTGGAAGTGTCAGTTTACTCATTTGTAAATGCAACTAGCAAAAGCAACAAATTAAATGCGCTCCAATTGCATTTAAATTTTTGAATACATATTGCTAGTGGCGGTGCTTTTATTGGATTTACATAATTAATTCGCTTTTATTTTTAATTTTTTGTTTGTTTATTCACTCACACACATTTTTCGCATTTATTTTACACTCTACACAAATAAGAATTCGCACTAATTTAACAATTATCACAATGCACATATCAGAATCTATGTAAATTGCTTAAAACTTGGGTAAATATGTCTCTCTCTCACTCTCTTGACATTCTACGATAAAAATTAGAATGTGCTATTCAGTACTTGATCTAATGAACAATGTTGAATAAGTGCCAATACTTGTGTGTGTTGCGTGTTCTTTCGTTTTATTTATTTTCGTTGTGTTTAAATGTTTGATACAGTGTTGTTTACGTGTGTTTTTTACTATTCATACATTTGTATTTCATATAGTTTATCGTTATGTTTTGTTCTCTCTTTTTCATCATTTATTCGGTGCTGCTTTCCTTGAATCAAACAAACTATATATCCTATAATGCGGGCAATTTCCAATTAACACACGATAAAGGCATGCAGAGACAAGGTGCGCTCGTTGCAGACTAAAATGCAGGCCCGCAACGAGCGCATTAAGCTGATTGTTCAGCGTGGTATACCAGACTCGGAGCCTTTAGATACCTAGTCACTAAATTCTTTCCAATCATATATTGGGAGACATGCACCTCGACTGTGACAAGTTGAATCGAAATACATCGGGATTCGTTCTCATTGATTGACGAGCGCATGGCCACAACATCATTCTATTATTGCGCGTCTTTTACCGTAAAATGATTATCCATATCATATGTAGTAATTTTCGAGTTTACGATAGCGAGTATCAGATAGAATTTAAAAAAAAAGTATAAATATATACCATATATTGAAGTTGTTTGGATAAGATGTTTTCTTTTTGAAATAAAAGAAGGTAGTAAACTGTTTAAAATGATATAATTGTTAAACTCACTAATCATAATTGAGTATTGCGCGTTAAAATATACTGATTATTGCGAAATTGCGTGGACAGGCTATCCAAGCACAAATTGAGGCGTTCCAGAAGCGCGTCGCCTACCTGGTAACAATCATCCATCGTGTGGACCCATACTACGTCGTACCGGTTGCAAGTGAGACTGCCTCGTATGGTCTCAGCTATGCTGAGGTGCTGCTCGGTCGTGCCAGTCCAAAAAGAAATCCGAGCACTCGTGATTCCTCACCTGCCGTACCAACCACCATCACCAATATATACGCCAATGAGGTACCAAATAATGATACTCGATCTGAACATAGATCTGTGTCTGCCACACCAGCTGAAACACCCATGAAGAAAGAACATGTAGGTGAGACCGAAAGTAAAAAGCTACCAAGTGATGGTACGACGCAAAGCATCATGCCACCGCAAGCTACAAAACGTAGACCACGTTCGCCAAAACGTAAGCCAATCAAGAAACAAGATCATAAAGAAGATATTGCCAGAATTGTCACAACTACCACAGTTCATACTGAAACATTAGTGCCTAAATCTAGTAGCGCAGAAACAGCTCAATCTTCGGGATATTTATCGCTTCCAAGAGGTAGGTCCCCTAGGGCGCGTTCGCCAAGTCCAATGTGGGTACCTGGATCCACTACCTATGCCGAAATGGTAATGGGTCAGTACGGTCAGCCAATTACAACTGCTGAACAAATTCAAAGACAGATTGATGAAAGTGTTAAACTGACAACGAGTAGCCCAAAACTTGAACCGATGATTTCAAGTCAACGAGAGGTACAAATGCAACCTCCCAATTGGACCCAACAACAGTTGGAGATAAATTCACAAATACATTATTATCAACAGCCAACAATGCCAAGCGACAATCACCAATATTATCAACATAATATTTATAACTTAATCCAGCCAATTGAAAATTACGTGACTTTCATGGATACCAGTAATCCCATGATTGCATACGATGCACGACATCAATCTGCTGTACAAATAGAATCAAGTGAGATAATTCAACCTAATCAGTATGAAGAACATATATATGAAAATGTGCCACAAACACATTTTGATCAAGCATCATTGAATAATATCCAAGCACCAATACAACAATCTCCAACGGTAATTGTTCCTGAAATTGTTGCTGAAGTAAAACCAACACTAATTCAACATGTTGCTGAACCAGAACCAGTAGTAGCAACAACGCAGAAACCAATAGTTCCAAAACGACACAAATCTAAAAACAAACAGGAACATGCACCATCACAACATAAAACATTGACCAATATTGAGAAGGGTAGTGGGGACATTATTGATACGAATGTATCTAATAAAGGTCAATCCTCCTTTTCTTATGCTCAAGCTCTATCTCAGGGATTAAAAGCTCTCCAGCCATCCAGTTTATTAGTAAATCTTAACGAATCTTCGAGACGAGATTATACATCTCGATCAGTTTCTCCACAGCATGGTATGGTAACCATGCCCAAGGAAGACGTTCGAACCCAAAAGGGGAAAGAGGATGCTGTCCTCGATGTTGCTCCTGTGCAATATAGTTCTCCAAAACGATATGATGTTATCGACAATAACGAACGCACTTCGAGTAATATTCAAAAATCAGAACCTAATTTCTCGAGTAGTAGTGAAGCTTCTAGTTTAGATAAAGATATGAAGAAGAATAAGAAGAAGAATGCAAAGACGAAAACAATTATTAAAACAAAAACTACTTCGGTGACCGAAATTCCGAAGAATGTAAATAAGCCGACCAAACAAAAAGACGAAAAAGTCTCATTTATTAACGAAACAACAATCAAAACAGTCGTTATGCCTGAAACTATTAGTACTCCTAGGAAAGTACGGAAAAATATTGTTACTCCTCTAAATGAAGTTGAGGAAAAGCCAATTGACGTAAATATTCCAGAAGAACTGAAGCCAATATCATCTAAAGTTCAGGAGTCGAAATCACATAAGAATTTAGAATTAATAAAACCTGATGAGGAAGTTAATAGTTCTAAACCAAATAAAAAGAACAAGAAGAAGAAGTCTGCGACTACAGAAAAAGCCCCTGCAAAGTTGGAATCTCCTACTAGCACGGCAACCGAAGATAATGCGTCTGAAATACATGACACACAAAAAGAAAATGTTGTGGAAGAAAATAAAAGTACAATTATTCTAGCTGACTTGCCCAAGGAAGGTGAAGAAGAAGTACCATTAACTGACTCCAAAAAGAAAAAGAAGAAGAAGAGCAAGAAGGTAATCGCCGAAACAAATGGTCAAGACCAAAAGAATGACAATCAGTTACAATCTGAAGATGCTTTCAATGCAGCTGTATCAGAAAATATTAAACCCGATGACAAAGAATCGTCTGAGGAGAAAACACGTTCAAAGAAAAAGAAGAAGCACGCCAAACCAATTGTAAATGATGAGAAAGTAGTCGCTTCAGAATCTATGACCCAAGTTCAAGAAGAACCCAAAATTGAGACGACAACTCTTATCACGAGCAGCGAGAATACAGTATCAAGCGTGGAATCAGACGAAGGAAAACCCAAATCAAACAAATCAAAAAAGAAGAAAAAGGTGAATCCAACAAATGGCACAGTACCAATTGCATCAAGTGTTGAAGAAATAATTGAAAACAAACCACCTCAACAAAGTTTAGATAATATCAAACCAATTGAAGAACAACAGGTAAAACCAGCCAAATCAAAGAAGAAATCAAAGAAAGAAGTTATTGAACCAAAGGAGTGCATTAAGAACAGTAACGAGGATGTTAAGAAAAATTCCGTATTAGAAATAGACTCATCTATAAGTGAAATATCTTTAACTAGAAAAGATGACGCAGTCATAACTGAAAATATTGAATATATCTTGAAGGATACAGAAACAATTGGATCATCTAAAGTTGACCAAGAGACTACAACTGAAACAAGCAATTTACATCGTGATGAGACTGGCAATGAAGAAGTAAAAGTAGGTGAACAAATAAATCTACCACCAAGTGCCACAGAAAAGAAAGTATATGCCGGGCTTCCTGTAGATGAGTCGACTAATATGTTTGAATCACTTCTTGATGAACCAATGGTCTTCTCTGATGATGAAGAAACTAAACCTTCAGAAGCTATTGAAATTACGCGCGAATCTATTGTGATACCCCTACAATCAACTATTGTTATTGACCAGAAATTGGAAGTTATCGCTAGCGACTCTATTCCAGTTACCTCACAGGTAGAGGAAACAAGTAATATTAAAGTAATTGAGAAGAATCTGCAACCGACGATTATTCCTGATAAGAAACCATATGCTGGTCTTCCTTTGGACGAGACAACAAGTTTGTTCGAGTCACTTCTTGATGAACCACTTATATTGTCTGATGAAGAAGAACCAAAATTGGACGTGATTTCAGAATTGGTTGACGTTAAAAAAGCAATACCAAAATCACCATCACCGTCAACAGAAATCTCTGACAAGAAAGTCGTGGAGATTAAGGAAGCCACGATTCTTCCCGATAAGAAACCATATGCTGGACTTCCTGTAGACGCGACAACTAGTCTCTTTGAGTCAATTCTGGATGAACCAATGACTTTCAGTGATGATGAAGACATAAACTCCAAGGTCTCGTTGGAATTAGTTGGTGTTCAAGACGCACCAATTAATATTCCACAAAAATCAACGATTACTATTGAGCAGGAAATTATGTTAACTTCCAATGATATTGCTCCAGTATCCGCAGAAACAAAAGATGCAATAAGTAATGAAGTAATTGAAGAAATTAAGCAATCAACAACTGTGCCTGATAAGAAACCATATGCTGGTCTTCCTGTAGACGATACAACTAGTCTCTTTGAATCAATTCTCGACGAACCAATGACTTTCAGTGATGACGAGGAAACAAAACCTGAAGTAACTACCGAGTTAGTAACGATATCTTCGGATAACACTATTCGAGTTACAGAAAATATAAATGATACTGTTGATCATAAAGAAACAGAAAAGGTAAAGGAGCCAAATGTTGTTAGTGATAAGAAAACATATGCGGGTCTACCAGTCGATGAAACAACAAGTCTCTTTGAATCACGTCTTGACGAACCTATGGTTTTCTCTGATGATGAAGGAACAATACCCAAAGTAACTGCAGAAATTGTGGAAGTTAAACTCGAAACACCCCTGGAGACAGTCATTGTTGCTAATAAGAAAGGAGATGCTGGGTTACCAGTTAACGATAGTATCAGCGTTTCTAAAGCAATGCTTGACGAAGAAAGCAACAACGTTGTTACAAAAATAACAAATAATCAACATGAGACACAACAATTTATAGATAATGAAACAAAAGAAATAAGCGCTTCAAGTGTAGTTATTGAACATCCGGAAATTACGAAAAAGTCAAAGAAAAAGAAAACTAAGAAATTACCCATTCAATCTGATAAATCAAGTACAGAAATTGCAACACGTCAAGAACCGGAAGTCCAAGAAAATGTTCAATCTGTTACTTTAATGCCAAGTACATCTTACGCGGATGCATTAAGGCTTAAATTGAGTCAAGATGACAGTAAAATGATTAAAGAACCTGAGCCATTACTAATAGAGTCAATTAAGGAAGAACCGAAAAACTTACCAGAAGATATCTCGAACGTAATCGTACAAACCTCAGAGCAATTATCTTCTGAAGACGTAATTTCTGAAGAGCCAGTTCCTAAATCAAGGAAAAAGAAATCCAGAAAAGGGAAATCCAACGAAGGTACGCATGATAATCCAGAAGAATTGCCAACTGATAGTTTAATGGATGCGAATAGGATACAGGATAAAAACATAAGTGTAACTTCTTGTGAATTTATAACTGCTGAACAGAATGCTATTTCAAATGAATCTCATGAAAAACAACATGAGAAACACTTCGATCAAGAAAAACCAACATCTAATGTACACAAGAAATCTAAAAAGCACAAGAAGGCTTTACCAACAGAGCTTATTCTTCCAGAAATAGCTGTTGAATCTAAGAATAAAGCTATTGTAAACGAAGCTTCTGAAGAAGAAAAACAAATAGAACGTGTAATTGAAACTTCTGACACGATAGTGACCATTGTATCAGAAACTACCGTAAATACCGATGAAAAGACTGAAATTTCTAACAAAGTTATCGGTCAAACAGAACCGAAAATAACACAAGAAATATCAGAAACTGCGGAAACTATACCTGATAAGATACCAGAAAAACCAAAGAAGAACAAAAAGAAAACAAAATCCGAATCAAAAGAACTACTTGAAGGAACAGTGCCAGAACAGCAAATCTCACCAATAATCACCGAAATTAGTGAGCCAACTAAAGTAGAAGTATTAGAGACTACAGAAATTAAGCCTTCAACTTTACCAGAAAAACCAAAAAAGAACAAGAAGAAAACTAGGTCGGAAACAAAAGATGAACCAGTTGAAACACCCGTTACATTAGATATTTCTCCGACACCTGCAACGACAATGCTGGAACAACAAATCACACACGAAATCACCGAGATTACTAAACCAAGTGAATCGGAAGCAGTGAAAGAAATAGTGGAAACTGTGGAAGTTAAACCTCCAACTGCTCCAGAAAAGACGAAAAAGAAGAAAATGAAGGACTTGCCTGTAGAAGAAAGTAAACCAGTTGCAGAAGTAACTTCTCAAACAACTGTGTCATCAGACAATGTACAAAAGCCTCAACCTCAACTAATATTTCCCGAACAGGATATTTCTATGGATCTTGAGAATATCGTAACGACAGAGTCATCAATCATTGACAATACATTAGAAATTTCCGAAATTAATCCTGCTCTTGCGCCAGAAAAACCAAAGAAGAAGAAAAATAAATCAGAAAAGCAACAAAAAGATAAAACAATTGAAGATGTTTCTAAAGATCTATCCGTAAAGAGCGTGGAACAAACGCAGGCCAAATCGCAAGAACAAGAAATTATTCTTCCACCACTTCGAAACAAGATTATCCTAATTTCGCATGAAGAGGTGAAACTAAAACCAATTAAATCGATTGAAATGCAATTAGTGCAGACTCCTATTACGGTAACACACAATATTCATCAATCGCCGGAAATTACAAAAATTGAAGATCAGGATGATGTTCAAATACAAAATAACACTGTAACAAATCTCACAGCTCTTGAAAAAATTGTAGCGACGAATGTTGAATCATGCTTTACAGCAGATCGGCAAATGGATTATACCGAGCAGGATCAAGATTTGAAAACGGGTAGTAATTTAGAAACAAAATTGGAAGAGATATTACCAAAAGAAACTACTTCACATGAAGTTATCGAAATTGTTAAACCAAGTGAAGTAACAAAAGAGATTTTAGAAACTTCAGAAATGAATCTTCCTATTCTACCGGAAAAATCAAAAAAGAATAAAAAGAAGGATAAGGTTGTAGAAGAAAGTAAACCAATTGAAGAAATGACTTCTCCAGTAATTGTACAATTAGACAGTACCACTAAAGCTGATGGTCCCCAAATTTTGGCTCATAACAAAGACGAAATAAAATCTGAAAAAAAATCTAAATCAAAGCGAAAGCAAAAGAAATCTGAAAGTAGAGTCGATGAACCTGTGGATATAAATAATTTAAATACGACGGAATCTGTCAGCACACCTACACCAAAGCAAATCACACAGCGTGATGACAAACATGAAATTACTGAAGTACAATGTTTAATTGAAGAAGAGAAACGACAGTCTGAATCTACAACCCCAGACGTTATTACCAAACAACCAGAAAATGTGACACTTGCACAACCTAAGGAAATCGAAAATAAGGATAATCGAGTAGTTTGTGAGCTACCAAACGTTCAGGAAACGTCAGCATCGACGCAACTCTTCATTGAAGTTGAAACAACGATAGTTTCGTCAGATGTTGTGGAGGAAGTGAAATCAAAAACAACAAGTTCTCAAGAACCTTGCGATTCGACTGTAACAGATAAAAAATCTGTTGTAAATGATGAAACGTTATCGTTTATTGATTCTGAAAGAAATCATGCTACTGAAATACCTAAAACTAAACGTAAGAAGACAAAGAAAATCTCAGAGTCTAAAGACACCAGTGAATCGAAAGAAATACCTACTACTGATGAAATAACTACACAAGAAGCTGTTACCAAACTTCAATCACCTGAAGATGAACAGATTAATCTCGAAGTAGGCATAAGTCCGTTAAAAGTGGCTCCAGAAAAACTGCCTGAAAGTTTAACTGAAGAAAGTAAATCAATGGATGATGCTACTGCTAGTCTGGCAGAAACGGTAACTTCTTCAATACCTACCGAAGAAGTCATTGTTGAAAAGGCGAATATACCAAAGAAGAAACAAAGGAAAACTAAAAAGTCAAATAAGGATGAACCAAAGGATGATGTACTTGTTAAGCCAACTAATGACGTATTAGTTGAAGTTAGAGAAGTTGTAGAAACAACTATTAATGATCATGATAACGTGGAAACGTTTAAGTCCGAAGAGAAAATACTTGATACACAAATCCAAGATCCACAGTTGAATGTAGATGCTCTCCCATCAGTAGGAGACCATGACGATCTAGACAAACAAGTTTTAGAAGTTCACACAAACATTTCTGAAGTAGTCAACATAAGTGAAGAAGTTGAAAAACTTGTTGAAGAACAGAAAAATGATGAGGACTTGTCACAAAGTAAACCAGTTGAAGATGCAATTGTAATCGAGAGAAATACTGCTACAGTAAATAATAAATCAGATAAAAAACAGAAGAAGAAATCCAAGAAGTCTGAAGATAAACAAAAGGAGCACTTAGATGTGGATACGGCGCATGTTACAAATGAAAATGTAGAACTCCAAAAATCTCTTGAACCGGTAACAAATGTTGCAACAGAAAAAATTGAGATAGCATTAAAAACTGATATAGAAACACCCATAATATCGGAAGAAATAAATGTTACTAAATCCAAAGAAACCAGCAAGCGTAAAAAGGTAAAGAAAGATACTTCCAAAAATGAAATAGAAAAATGTATGGAGACTGAAAATGCAACACTTGAAACATCAGGCACAGAAAATGTAATAGAAGTGAAAGAAATGATTCCTGAAATTGAAAATTTGTCTTCTAAACCATTTGATGAGAAACCTTCGCTAGTGCCTGAATCTGATAATAAAATTATTGAAGAAAGTGAGATTATCACAACAATTGAAGATAAAGTGAATGTTCATATTCCTGAAAAAGAATGTGTAATACCCGATGTGTCTGACGCTGTGAATATTATATCTGAACAAGTTTGTGCTAAGGAATCCTGCCCTGAAATTACGACTGTGGAAACGCAAATAAAGAAAGAATTAATTGAGGCAGCACCTGAAACTATAAATAAGGATACCGAAACCGTGAACGAATTAATGACTACAACAATCGTTACAACGACAACAGAAATTATTAAAACAGATGCTTCTACTGAAATTCCTTCTGAAATATCTTCTACAGATACGCAAAACGCTAATACAGAGTTGGAAATTAATGAGAATGTCAACAACATTAAAGATCGCAAATCTAAGAAAAAGAAAAACAGAAAAGCTACTGAAAGTGAAACTGTGGATAAATCCGATAAAGATTTACCTAAAATTGTTGCTGCGGCACCTGAAACTATAAATAAAGATAACGAAATCCTGAACGATTTAACGACTACAACAACAGTCACAACGACAACAGAAATTATTGAAACAGATGTTCCTGCAGAAATTCCTTCAGAAATTTCTTCTACGAACACGCAAAAGACTAATACAGAGTTGGTAATTACTGAGAATGACATTAAGGATCGCAAATCGAAGAAAAACAAAAATAGAAAAGCTACTAAAAGTGAAACTGTAGATAAATCTGATAAAGATATATCACCTAAAATTATTGAGAAAGTAAAAGATGAGATAAAGCAGGCTGTGAATATTATATCTGAACAGGTCTGTGTTAAAGAATCTTTCCCTGAAACTACTACAGTAGAAACAAAAATACAGAAAGAATTAGTTGATGCGGCACCTGAAACTATAAATAAGGAAAAGGAAATCCTGAACAAATTAATGACTACAACAACAGTTACAACAACAACAGAAATTACTGAAACAGAGGCTTCTACTGAAATCCCTTCAGAAATCTCTTCTACGGGCACGCAAAAGACTAATACACAGTTGGAAATTAATGAAAGTGTCAACAACATTAAGGATCGCAAATCTAAGAAAAAGAAAAATAGAAAACCTATTGAAAGTGAAACTGCAGATAAATCCGATAAAGAGTTCTCACCTAAAATTCTTGAGCAAGTAAAAGATGAGATAAAACAAGACGAAATTAAGCCAATCGAAACTGAGTCAACTGTACTTCCTGAACCACACCCTATTTTAAATCAATTGAAAGAAGATATTGCTTCTAATATAATTGCCAGTGAAATGAGTCCTGATGCAGAAGTTCCTAAGTGTGAAATTAAGGAGGAAATTTGTGAATTATCAACTTTACCCGAAACACCAACAATCAAACCGGATTCAGTTGTATCTGAACTAATTATTCCTTCAATGAATATCATTGAACAAGATAACAAATTCAAAATAGACGCATTTATACAACAAGAGAAATTGGATACTGAAGTAAATCTTGTTCAAAGTGACATACATAGCGCGGAAGTTGAAAAACAAGAGTCAGTAACTCCTGTAGTTCCTGAAAAACGATCAAAGAAGAAAGGCAAGAAAAATAAACAAAATACATCTGAATCTGAGGATCAGAATATTCACATGGTAATTAGTAAACCAGAAACGATTGATAACATTGTTAATCAAACAACAGTTACGAAAGTTACGGAGTTACCAAAAGTTGCGACATTTATTGAGCAGGAACGGCAAGCAACTATGCCAGAAGTTCCTACACGACAAAAGAAAACAACAATTGTATCCCCTGATATAAAAACCGATGAAAATAAACAGGTTGATCTTATTCCAAGCACTAACGTGAAAGAGGAAAGTGTTATAAAACAAAGCGAACCCATTAGTAAATTGCTTGCTAACGTGGAAATAACTGAAACTGATCAACAATCAGACAATTTATTAGATGAATCCAACATTGAACAAATTGACATTGAGCAGGCTATATTCGGTTCTGTAAAACAACGTCCGAATGCGACAACTAATGATTTGACGTCTCCAGTGATAAAAACACCTAGGAAAAAGCATTCAAATAAACAACAGGCGGCGACGAAAGCCGAACAAAAGCCTGAAGCAAAATTGTTTGTACAAGCGGTGGCTTCAGATTTGACAGATGCTAAATGTGTCGAAAGATTAGATTCAGTGGTTGATGTTGAGGTGAATTCGATCGAGGACGTAATGAACATCGTAGATGAATGGCGCGGGCAACAACGAGCGCGGCGGACGAAAGGTTGGCCAATTGAGTCAGACGTGATAGATCCCAGCGAGGAATTAGATGCTGGCGTCAATTCCGACGATGATCTTATTGCTAAATTATCATCGCAAATTTCAGATAGTGAAACAGATCAATCAACAACGCCTAAAGACGAAACGAGTGAAAGTAATCGCGATGAACCGGCGGCGGCAAGACGCAAGCCGCGGCGTAAACGTAACAAGAACAAGAACAAGATTGCTCAAAGTGGTGAAGTGTTAACACCCCGAGAATCCGAACCAGCACCATCAAATGCTCCATTCCATCAACCTATTAAACCATCATTTGCAAAATCCTTCGCCGAGGTAACTAAGCAAAATATCAACAGTATTTCACCATCTTCCTCAACTACATCACTCTTTTCCCAGCCGCAACAAGAACAATTAAATTTTGCAAGCAATACTAGTATACAATTGGAAGAGCATCAATTAAGTTATAATGAGCCGGTAAACGAAGAACATGATGAGAGTCACGTAAAACGGAAATCGAAGCGTAACAAAAAAGTTAAAGAGGAACTTGTTCCTCCACTTGAACTGAATTCTAACAACGAAACAGAAGAAATTGATGAACATAGGGCTTCTAAAGCATCAAATATCTCTAACATCGCGGAAAGTAATCAGCCTTTATCTGATCGTGCAATTAACGAGTTATTATCGAAAATTCCAAATGTTCCTTCCGATGCACTAGATACTCCTAAACCGGAAGATAATACTAATGAGAGTACGAAAAAGAAGCGTAAAAATCGTAAGAAGGCACAACCATCTCGTGGTGATGAAAGTGCTAGCTTATCTGATCAACCTATAATTAAATTTGACTTTGATACCTCAAGCAAAATGAATGAGAAAACGCCAGAACGTGAAACGATATCTCCATTACCGCTTGAGCCAGAAACGGCTGCGCATACGAGCACAAAACGCAAAAAGCGCAATAAGAAAAAGGGTGGTAGTGCCATGACTACTCCACGTAATGAAGAAGAAGTCCTTTCTGAAATTGAAGCGCCCAGAGTTGAATCAACTTGCGAGAGCGCTCCTGATACACCACGCGAAACTAACACGTCACAACCGGAAAAGAAGAAACGTAATAAGCACAAGAAAAAGCATGATAATTCCGATAATAAAACTACATTGCATGATGAGTCCTTAACTTCTGATTCTCAAGTCACCACGCAATTAAGTTTCGAGGAAAATCAATCTAATGATGATGATAAAAGCAGAATAAGGAAGTCCAAATCTGTATCATTTGAAGAAATACCTAGAGTTATCGAGATTGAGCAGGCTCTACTCGATATTAACGAGATAGAAACATCGACAGTTGCCCAATATCACCCAGGTGGTATCTCGTGGGCAGACTTACTAGATGCGGACGATACTAAAATCACAAATGTCCCTGAATTAGATGAAACTGTGGAATTAGAGTCCTCAAGTATTAATATGCCAGTAGAAATACTGCCTAAGAAAGAACATAAAGACTCGTTAAGTGACGAGGACTTTGTTATAATTGATAGTAAGGACGTCCCTGAAGATACTAATGTTTCGAAAGTAGAAAAGCAAGATGTTTCCTTATCAATGGTTACTGAAACTATAAAAGAAGAAGAAATAGCAGAGAATACGAAAGCTGACGAAGTTGAAGTAGTATCTCCCAGAAAGAAGAAAGGTCAAATCAAACATAAGGGTGTGGACAGTGATAAGGAAGCAGAATTAGAGAAAGCTGTGGAAATAAATACTGAAATTGAAAACGAATTAGTTGCAGTAGCTTCACAGATTCTTATTGAAGCATTAAATGTAGTTGAAGAACAATCAGAAAGTCTTAGAGTTAATGAAGTTGAAGAACAGCAAGTCGAATTAACTCCAGAAAAAGTCCTTGATAAAGATGCGCAACTTGAAAATAAAGATTTGGTATTAGATACAGGTATTGTTACGGAAACTTTACACGTTGTTGAAGAAGAAGTACAAAGTACAAAAGAAAATGAATTTGAAGTAATATCGCCAAGAAAGAAGAAGTCTAAATCTAAAAGTAAACAAAAAGAAGTAGAAAGTGATGAACAACAGCCGGACGTAGACTTGAACAAAATTATTGATGAAAGTAGTGCGTCTCCGGTTGTTATTGAGACATCAATTGTGGTTGAAGAAACGCCAGAAAATGTAAAGGAAATAGACATTCAAGTAGTATCTCCTAGAAAGAAGAAATCAAAGTCTAAAAGTAGACACACAGAGGAAGAATGCGCTGAACAGGCAGAAGTCGACGCATACAAAATTGTAGATGAAGCTAGTACCTCTCCGATTATTACTGGCACAAATGTGATTGAGGAAATAATAGCAAACTTAAATGAACAAGTTGTTCAACCGCTGGCATCTCCAAGAAAGAAGAGAACAAGATCTAAGAATAAACCGGCGGAACTTGAAAGCGTCAAGCCAACAGACGTAAACTTGGAAACACTCACCGCTGAAGTTACAAAAATTGTGAGTGAAGAATTTCCCGAAGATTCGCCTATATTTGCTGAAAGCGAATCAATTCAAACTTTGGGCGAAGTTGGTCAAGTCGAACCAGTATCGTTCATTAGCAAAACAGACGAATCGCAAGTCATCCAAAACGAGACGGAAAGTAGTGAAGCAAATAATTCATCACCAAAATCACACTTTGAAGATATTGTGGAGAAAGTTACAGAATTTGTACCTAAATCAAAACAATCTGAACTTAATCCAAATGCTCAAGAATTTGTGCCAAGCATTGAGCCATTACGAGAAACCTTGGAATGCATGGAGTATAAAACCGAAATTCCACAAACCGTTTGGAAATCTGAAAATACCGCGCTCTCATCAGATATGGTATATTTCGTAGAAGATCAAGACGAATATATTCCACCAGTTCATTCGTGGGTTCACGATATTTTGAATGAGCCTGAAGAAAATATTGTAATTACTAAATCTGACGAGTTTCCGAAAGATGTTGAAGTTGCAGTTGATATTTCGGAACAAGCCGCAAAGGAAAGTCAAACTAAGCTATTAAAAGAAAGTTTATCTCAAGTCTTTGGTGAAACCAAATTGTCAGAGTTTGATAGAACTCTTCATAATACACCGAATATATCGAATGAAAATAGTCCAAGACTTGACGGCATGACATATGCAAAAATTGTTGCTACCAAATCAGATGCACCAGATTCACAAACAGCGCAAACGTTGCAAGTTTCGGTTGATACTAAAGTTGAAGTGTCTCCTCTTGAAATTATTCTTAGTGATTCGGAATCACCACATAGCGTTGATGTTGCATCACAAAAATCCAAAAAGAAATCCCGTTCTCATTCAGGTCAAAAGCGCGTGACACAAAGTCCTTCTTTTAGTCCTGACAAAACGTCTACATTAGAAATACAAGTATCTCCAGAAGTCAGTAGGAAAAAGGTGAAGGCTTCCGGAAAATTGAATAGGGCCAATAAACAAGAAGTAAAAGAAAAGCGAAATGATTCTGAACCTATTTCTGAGTCACTTTCAACCACTGCAGATGTACACCAGGTAGAAAAGAGCGATAACAAGGACAAAAATGAGAAACCTGGTCTTACATATGCGTCAGCATTTGGCAAGAAAGCAATGTCTCCGCCCGTCGTTCAATTGCCTCCAGTGCAAGACAAAAAGCAAGAACCTACCTCTGTACCATCAGCTCCTCATAACGTTATTATTGAAATTACGCCGAATACAACATTGGCACCACGGGAGCTTGTAATTGCGGATGAGGAAGGTTTCATAACAGTTCCATCTAGAACAAGATCACGCTCGCGGTCTCGTTCACGCGAACCTAAAAGAATTGAAACACGTGTAGAAACAAGTCC
Source organism: Aleochara curtula (assembly GCA_963978815.1). Lineage (NCBI taxonomy): Eukaryota > Metazoa > Arthropoda > Insecta > Coleoptera > Staphylinidae > Aleochara > Aleochara curtula. The sequence continues at coordinate 13,939,938 of OZ022215.1, read as the reverse complement.
GCCCATTCCACCCACTGTTGTTGATGAGGTTCAAAATAAGCCTTCGTGGACGCTAATCGTAGATCAAAAAGAACAAGATGACGCACCTTGCGTCCAAGAAATAGTTCGGAAATTTGAAGAAGCTGCTAAAGTAGAAGAACCAAAACCTAACAAAAAGAAGGATAAAAAATCCAAGAAGGAAAAACCTAAATCGGGAACGGAAAAGTCTGGTGGATTCTTAGGTTTAATATCGTCGGTTAAAAATGTTCTATCGGGTTCTAAGCCGGACGAAACTAAAGAACAAACCGCAAAGGCAAAGAAAGATAAAAAATCGAAAGAAAAGAGTTTTGCCATTGAGGAAACTAAAGAACTAAACGAGGAAGTTGTCAAAGAAAGTACACAAAAAGACTCAAAAGACGCAAAGGTCGTAAAGAAAAATAAGAAGAAATTGCAGTCTCTGGATAATGTTGAAGAGCTTGTAAATGTAACTGCTCCTTCTTCCGACATTAAACAATTAGACAAAGTAGAGGAATCATCAAATATTCAAGAGGATGACAAAGATTTAGCGTCATCATCAAAGAATGTTTTAGAACATACGCCTCCAGCTTTGATGGAAAAGCGAAGCTCATTCTTAGGCTCGTTGATATCGAAAGTAACCGGAAGTGATTCACGTAAAAATAAGAAACTTAAGGAGAAGAAAGAGAAAAGTGATTTAAAACTTGACGTGTCCGATGAAAATACAACTGTATCAGAGAGTGAAGATAAAACCAAATCTAATAAGGACGGTAAAAAGGAGAGTAAGAAATCACGTAAAAATGATAGAACTTCTACCGACTCGTTTATTGAATCATCTCCCGAGATCTTATTAAAACCAGATAAAGTATTTGATGCACCAAAGAAAGACGACAAAGTTGTAAATAATACGGCCGAGAAACAATCGGAAGCAAAACCGTTGTCTTTTCCAGAAAAGAAAGAAATATTAAGGCAATCGCCGGCAAAAGAAATAACAAAAGATTCAGAAATTAATAAGGCTCATCAGGAACTGATCGAACAAGATGTAGTTAAGAGTATCGAAGCGCCAGAACATTATTTAATAGAAAATTTAAGCAATGATCAATTTTGGGTTGAACGCATGCAATATTTGTCCGCCGAAGAGGAATATTTCCTCAACTTGGAGAAATTACGCAGAACAGCGAAGCAGGTATCTACAAACGCTAACTTTAAAGACTTTACGGATGATGATGATAAGGGCGGTGGGTCGGGAGGTGGTGGTTCACAAAATCATGACGCGATGAATGCTAAAACGCCTCAAACGCTTGGTAATCTAGACACGCAATATTCGCGCGCAATTCTTCCAGGTGGCATGTGTCACTGGCAGGACGAGAGCACATACCTGCAAACCGAAACCCTATCTGGAACACCTGCCCTCGAAGCACCCACTAACAATTCCTTAACCGATTCCCTAGGACCCTCCGATGATAAGCAGCATTCGACATCGGCGCGAAAGAAGCACCATCATGAGGTCACTCAACATCAATCGGAGAAGGTGAAAAAGACTGTGTGAAGAATTTGTCGCGGCGATTTACTGCATGCTAAATCTTCCAATATATTAAATCTAATTTTTTTACTAACATATATATTCATCCTTTTTATAATCACGCATGGAAATAACTTTTTACATTTTTATTCAGCATAACATTTATTATAAATCTTTTAAATGTCTTTCGTTATTGTGTTGGTTTCATTTGTTTGTTGCTATGGTGAAAGGAATTGACGTCCTTGATGATTTCATCTTCTTGTGTTCGCCATTTGCTGATGAAACGATTTAGCGCGAAATTACTTCATTTAATTGCTTAGTGTTTTGTTATTTGGCAGAATTACATGGGCGCTTGAGTTGTCATCTGTATTGAATGTCACTGATTGATTAATTTGCAGCGGAATAGTTGTGAACACGCATTAATTGTTTTTGTGTTATTTAGAAGCTGTCCGAAGACGTTAACAAACTACATCAGTCGTTGAGGACAACAGAAATTTCAATCAGTGATTTACCCGTTGAGAGTTACGACGACATTATCAAGGCGTTACAGGTGAGCATAAATTTCATTGATAAAGTGATTGTTAAAAATAGTTATTTTTATTGATGAATAAGCTGCTTAAGAATGCATGTGCTGGACGTGCGGTTTTTGCAAAAATTAACATAGTTCGACGTGCAGCGAAATGAGAAGATGAACACGTATTCGGAACGAAACGATTATGTCATCATTTGTGCTCGTACACACAAATCTATTTTTAACAATGACTGCGCAGTGAATAGCGTCTGCCGCGGTTCTATAAACGAGTGACCCATTCTGTATGCGATGAGTCGATAACACAAATCCTATTTTTATACGGCGCACTGCATCTGAAAAATAATTTCACTCGTAGATCAACACTAATTATATTTGCGCCCATCATTTATCATTTCGTTGTTGCAAAATATTATGCTCGTGAATAATATCTTGAAGCCAGTCCAATCAGTTAGTCGCAAAAGTAATAAGTCACAACAGATACAGTATTATTATTATTATATATAAATCGTAAACATACATTTTGAATTCGTCATTGCCATTAATAAAGTCAAGTTCATACAATTAACTGAGCTGCTTCAGTACACTTTGCGCTCACGGGTTACCATTTATATGCCAAGGTATTCGCTGTTGTTGTATGCGATGCATATACATAGGATGATGGTCAATTTATAATTTTTTGGCCACAGCGCTAAAATGTTTAGATAAAATAGTCGATTACTTATGCATTGGTTAACTAGCTAGCGGATGATGTAAGTAGTTGCGCTGCTGTGCGATTTCAACTTGTTTATTTGCACATTCGATAGCGGCGAAGTCGGTCGTGGCGGTCCAGCGCATAAATTTCGTATTGATAAAAGAGTGTATGGCGTATTTAAATGAAAAGTTTTCTGGATCTTATTCATTTGAGTATTGGTATTTCAGACGATCACTGATGAGTTAAGAAGACACGCTGCCGAAGCAATTCGATTGGAAGGATTAATTATTGAAGTGCCCTCGGATCATGATGTGCAAGAATTATCATCAACGCTTACTAGCGTTCGAACTAGGATAGCTAGTTTGTTGAAACAAGCACAGAATGGACAAGAGACAGTAAAGGTATGTTACAACTCAATACGAATATTTAATAGTCTTAAAACTTATTTGTACTTCGCAGGCTGCTCAAGAGACACATCAAGTGCAATATCAGGAGATTACTGAATATCAAAATTTGCTAATTGAACTCGAAATCTGGCTTAAGACCGTTCGCGAAGTTATACTTATAGAAACGACTAATGAACGTGATATTACGAGCGATCTGCAGTGCTTCAATGAACTTAGTGAGGAGTTGAAGCAAAAAGAACGTAAACTTGATGAACTAAAACTTGCTTGCGGCCGATTCAAAGAGGATCCACAATTTAAAGAATTAGCATTGAAACTCGAAGAACAATTGACGACGATTTTAATTATATTTAGTGAATATAAAGTGATTTTAACTAAAAAAGTGGAAACATTACACTTGAAACTGCAAAAAGAAACTATACCAGTTCAAGAAGAAATTTCAGAAAAAACGGTAGAACCTTTATCGAAATCGCCTATTGAAATTGCGGAAAAACAAGGAGTTTGTATTGAGACGCAGACTGGCGACAGTTTACTAGGTGCAACTGTGCAAGACGAAGACATGGAGCGCAAAAAGGAATCCATTAAAATTACAAAAACTGTTAGTGGGGGTAAAGAAACAATACATATTGCAACAAATCCAGATGAACCGAAAGTGGAGGAACCTGATGATTTGCTCGTAGAGGCTAATTATAGAAAAGAGAAACCAACGGCTAATATTGAAGAAGTTACAACATCGGAGATTAATATCTCCAGCGTGACTCCAAATCAAGGATTTGAAACGTTTTTCGTTGAACCAGATGAAACAACTACTGAGATTGTTGTAAATCCAGATGGTAGTAAGAGTATAATTGTGAAGAAACTTCATCGAACAGTGGTACAAAGACAACAACAACGCCACATCACATCATCGTCCAGCACGGTTGTTTCAACTACTGGTGATAATCCTCCAGAAACTCAAACTTTCTCGCATGTTACGTATGTAGGTGAACAAAACAGTACTTCCATTACTGCAAATGGCAAGCAAGAAACCCTTACTAGCTCAAATTATGGGGGAAAAGTTGTTCAATCTTCTCCAACTGGAGACATTCAAGTACATGAATTTGAGGGAGAACCGGAAATACACTATTCTGTCACTGAACAGAAGCCTGGCTCCATTGAAATGCAGGGTGTTGAAATTCACGAGGGCGATTTGGCTTTAGTTGATGAAAATATCTTACCGGAAGCTGGAAAATATTTAGTGGAAAGCAGTCATATTCAAACTGGTACTTCTAGTGTGCATGCAGTTGTACAGCAAGTTACACGACGCATAATCCGCAAAACTCGCCGCATTATTAGGAAGATTGTTATTGTAGATGGCAAAGAAACTGTGCAGGAAGAGATTATTGAAGAACCAGAAGAAGTGGAAATTACTGAGGAAGGTGTACCACGAGTTAATATCAATATTGTGAAGACGGAAGGACAGCAAGACATATTCTCGGCTGCAACAAATATTAATCCAGAAACAACCGCAACAACAGAGAGGTACGTTTCTGTAGCATCAACTAGTGCACCAACAATCGACACCCCTGTATCTGCACCAGCCTCCTGTAAAGAAGTCGAGAAGATTGAAATTGATGAAGCAACACCTAGTAATGCTTCCGTTAGCTCCCCGCTTGTTGCACCAGTTAGTCCGGATATAACACCAGATGTAAAATTGACAAGCCCGAAGAAAAAGGGCAAGAAATCACCAAGTACTAAAGCTGATTCACCGTTGGTTGATGTAAAACTCCTTGCAAGTGAATTTATTTCTACAGAAGCGGCTCAATCAATGCAATCGCATGAATCAACGATTCACTCCAAAATGAAAACCTCGGCGATTCTTACTACTGAACCAAAAACGCTAAGTGCAGCTACATCTCCAATAATAATTGAAGTTGATCGTCCCACAATATCTAAAATCGTGACAACTACTGAAAAAGCATCATCTCCCATTAATATTACGTCATCAACTTCAACAGCTAAACTAGAATTTATTAAGCTGCAACATGAATTGGACAATACTGAACCTATTCAAGTACAAGTAACTGAGACTGAAATTAAAGTCGAACCGAAAATTGAAACAAACGTTATAACACCGGAAAGTCCAATGATTACTCTTGTTCCAAGAGATGATAGTGTAGAAATTGAAATTCAGCCTACCGTAATTGAACCAGATGAACATGAGGCTGCTGGCAAAGTATCTCAGATTGATGAAGCTGACGCATCTCCAGTTTTAAATGTTGAAATTACTAATGCAGAAATTGATGTTGAAAAGACTCCGGATATGCTCAAATATGAAATTACTCTAACTCCTGTTGATGATTCTCAATCAGAATTATTAAAGAAAATCTCGACTGAAACGTGTACAATTACGGAAGTTGCTTCAGATCAAGTAGATGAAGCAGTACCATCTGCAACATTGGACGAGGTAACGCAAAAACATACTATTGAACCAGTATCTACGAAAGCATCACCTATTGTAACGCCAACGGCTGTAAAAATTGATACTGGACCAACAATTGAAAATATTATACTGGAGGAAATTGATAATTTATTGAAAGATGAACCATTACTTTCTCCAAAGAACTTGAAAGCCGCTTCATCAGTATTTTTGGCAAATGAGGCTGAAGCTAATATTCTAGAATCTGATAAGAAACAAATAATTTCACCTCAGAAGGAATTAACTCCAGAGGAGTTAGTTAGCGAAATATTACCTGAAACTATTAAATCTACAAAATCATCACCGGAAGCTGCTGAAACTACAAAAGCATTACCGAAATCTGTTGAAACTACAAAAGCATTACCGAAAGTTATTGAAACTACAAAAGCTTTACCGGAGGCTATTAAAACTTCTAAATCATTACCAGAGGCAATTGAAACAACTAAAGCATTACCTGAAGCTGTTGAAACTACAAATATTCAAGAATTGACGACTAATATTTATGAAAAATCAGTGCCGGGAGATTTGGTTGAACGAGTAGAAATTCAACTAACACTTGAAGAAAATACTTCGACTAAAGCAACTGAAGAGGCTATTGTACACCCAACTGAAATTCAAGTCAAAGATGCTGCTGTATCTCCGATCGTATTCAAGCCAGAAGTGGATCATGAAGGTTCCATTGCCAGTATCAACATTGATACCGGAGGAGGAAAGAGTCGAAAGAAAAAGAAACATAAAGAAGAAAGTAAAGCAACAACTCCAGATTATTCAACTTCATTGGTAGAATCTACAGAAATCGTTCTACCAGAGGATTCTTCCATGACTGAAGAATCGCCAAAAGCAACGTTTGAAGGCATTGATACATCCGAACAAGACTTTGACGACATGGAATCCCGTTCAGGCTATGATGCAGATAAGACAACAGTAGATGAAAGTTTGGCTGATGATAATATTACAGAGAAGAAAAAGCGAAAGCGTAAGAAGCGCAAGCAGAAAGTTAAACCAGAAGATAATGAAGAATCCAACATACCAGTATCGACTTATGATTCTTCAGTTATTGGAGAATCTGTTCAATTTAGTGATGATGAGACAACTACGGAACCAATAAAGAAGCCTCAAGAAGAAACGAAGAAACGCAAGAAAGATAAAAAGGGTAAGAAGGGAAAATCAAAAGAAGAACCGACATCCGAAGAAGCTAAAGATACTGAAGAGCCGGAAGAGCAGATACTTGAAGCTCATGAAAAAGAAATTGTTTCTTCTCACGATTCATTAGAAACTATATCAACTCCTTCTGAAATTGGAACTGTAAAAATAATAGAAAAGAGATTGCTAACTCCTACAGAAGAACCGGTAGCTCAACAAGATTTTGGTCCTACTTTGTTGATTCCCGTTGTCGAAATGGTCAGCACTCAAGAATCAGTATCGCAGACATCTCCAGTTGTCAAAGAAGAAGTTGAAGTAACTTCTGTTACAACTCCGTCTGTAGAGAAAGAAGTTCATATTGTTTCAGTTCAAACTTCACCCGAACCTGTGCCAGAAATTACTGAAGCAGCAATGCAAACAATTGAAAGTATATTGATTGCTAGCCCAGAAATAATTGAGAAAACGACCGTGGAAGTATTAACTCAAAGTAGTCCACTGCAACAAGTTGAAGAAGTTATCCAAACATCACCAATATTAAGTACTAATAATGTGGAAGTAATACCACATGTGGACACTGCAATGCAAACTATAACTGATGAATCTAAATCCATTACACCTGAAATGGTCGAAGTACAAAGTTCCTCACCAAAGGACATTACTATATTTAAAGAAACTATGTCTATGTCTGTCCAGACTTCGCCATTACCAACTGCTCCTCCCATGGAAATGGAAGTCCACGAAACACAAACATCAATTCCTTTTATAAGCACAGAGGAGAAATCAATTGCAACATCGCCAATTCTTCAGCAACCTGCGCCAACTCAGGTACACGAACCGGAGCATTCATTAAAATCTCCGGACGTGTCTACTGCAACTGAGTACGAAGTACAGATTAATACGTCTGTAATAATGCCTTCAGATGATGACAAGGAATATGAATTTGAAGTCATAGAAGCGAAAAGTGATTCACCTGAAGAACACGATATGAATATGACTAAAAAACCTCGCAAACATAAACAAAAGAAACAAAAACAAAAGCCTCAACCAATAGATACTAAGGCATCGTCAGATGACTCTGTTATGTCGCCAAGCGAACCTGAGAAAAAGATTGTTTTTAGTACAACAGAAGCTGTCACTCCACGTGAAGCAGAAACAATCGAGAAAGTCTTCTATCCAGAAGAAAACGTAAGTGTTGAGACGCATATTATTAAATCCATGTACGAACCAAGTACTAGCAAAAGGCCAACTTTGAAAGAAATCAATGCAAGCCTTATAGACAGCGAAAGAGGTCATGCAATTCCTGAGATCAGCTCTTCTTCTCCAGAAACTGACATAAATATTAACGTGAACGTTCATCTAGATCATCCTTCAACTGATGATAAAAAGAAAAAACGAAAGAATAAAAAGGAGAAGGAAAATGATACAGATAAAGTAAAGAAACCAGAAAGACAGGACGAAGTGAAACAAACAACTCCAGATATTCAAAAGAGCAAAGCTGATCCGGTACAAAAACTACCAGAGATTAATAAAGATACAAATACTGTATCAATTACAGAAGAATCCGTTATTACAACCAGAGAAGAAGCTCCCAAGGAAGGTGTAGCTACCATTGTGGAAGAGATGAAGAGTGAATCTCCACAACAAACGTTAGAAGAAAGTCCGGAAATTACACAAATTACTCAATCAAAACCAATTAAATCCAGCGCTCCTGAAACCGAAACAGCTATTAAATTAAAAGACGTAGTTGAAACCAAAAAGCCTAAGAAACAAAAAGGTAAACACACGACATCTGTAACTATTGAAGAAGTCATGTCTCCAATGACAATGGACGATACACCATTAACTCCGCAAATAGATACTGAACCCATGTCACCTCCAAACTTGGGCTATGAACCAATTTGGGATACCTCAGCGACGCAGCCGAGTATGACATCAAAAGATGTAAAAGCAGAAGAAAAGCAGCAGGCATCAACACCGCAAGAAATTGATGTAAAATGGAACCAAGCAATCTCGTTGGTCAAGCTTAAGAATTTGCAGAATGCAAAGAGTACCACGCATTTAAGTAATATCTTGTACTTGGCGACTCTGAATGAAATTGTTACAGACGAATCAATCGTTCAGAAAAACAATGACGTACAAGAAAACTTGACAAAACTGAAGTCGGCCATATCGAAAAAAGATCCAACAATTGTCAAAGAAACTATTATTACAACAATCGAAACAATTACAACATGGCTGGAAACAATTGAATATAGAATATACTTGCAAAGACAAAAGGCACCAGAAGGCCCATCAAAAGAAAAAGTTAAAGAATTTAGCAACCTGACTGATGAAATCAACAACATAAACAAATCTGTCAATGAGCTTGAATCCCTGGCGCATCTTACCAAAGATATTTGCAATGAACAAGATGACAACAAATTGCAACAATTTATAGATTCATTGCAAGAGAAACTTTCAGAGATACAAGAAGTTGCAGATGATCATAAAATGCAAGCCACTGACGATTTAAACAAATGGGAAGATTTCATGTTGAGCACAAATGCCATTAAGGAATCCACCATTGACGTGGGTGAAAAGATAAACGAAATCGTAGCGTCTGACGCAACTCCACAAAGTAAATTTGACCAGTTGGAGGCACTGGAAGCTATAAATAAATCAAACATCAATGCGTCAAATAAACTCAAGTTGATGGGTCGTAGCCTGATGCATTGCTATCCCGGAAAGCGCATACCGCAAGATATAAACGCAAATGCGGAGGCAGCCAAACAACTTCAACGGCGTATTGAAGCCGAACGCGAAAAAATCATTCAACACCTTGCATTAGCCGATGAATATGAACAAACGCTGAAAGATTTTGGCCATATCGTGGAAATTGCTGAAGCTCTCGTCATTAGCCCAATCAATGTGCGCAATTTGGAGCACTTGCAAGACGAAATTCAGAACCATCGCAAATTCTTTGGCAGCCTTAGCAGTTGTCGCAGTATTCTCGAATCACTTGAGGAGAATTTGGACGATGACACACGCAATCAGCACTCGCAATTACATCAGGATTTGTATCGGCGTGCCAGTGCAATCCTTCAGGATCGAGCAACCGGTCGATTTCAGCAAATGACGTTGGCCGCCTCACGATGGGCGATACTTGATCAAGGCATGAAGGACGAGCAAAAATGGCTTCAAGTGGCCCAACAACGTGTGCCAAATTTGAAAAACGTAACGTCGGCGGATTATGATCAGTACATTAATTTGTATCAATCATTATCATTGGATATTGCTCAACATCACGCAAAGCTCGCACATTTATACAGTACGACTGAACGACTTCAAGAACTAGTTAATTGCTCGTCATTAGAGCAAACATGTACGGAGTCTTTGGAAATCATATTGCGCCTGCAAGAAGATGTTAACAACAATTTGAAACGACTCATCGCATTCCGTGATGCGTGGAGCACGTATAATATTCTCGGTGATAGATTGGAGTACTGGCTGAAGGAGGCCGAAAAGGAATTGTCGACAATCAATGTGATTCCTGGCACAACACCAAGCAACATGCGGCAGTTTTGGGTAAGTTTTATTTTAGTTCACACGCAATCTCATCATAATTTACGTAAAATATTTGGCAATGTTTTACAGGAATTAAAAGCACAGTGCGAAGTGAGCAATGCGCTGCGATTGAACGCGATGAATCATTTTGAGAAATCAATGCAGATCGTCCCAGTCGCTGATGAAAATGTCCAAAGGACTTTCCACACCGACCTTCAACGGCAATGGCAATCAGTATCGTCACAAATTGGCGATATCCAGAACATTATTATGGAATCGATTTCCGCAACGGACGTGTCCACCAATGACAAGTTGCAAATCCTCGAACAGGAACTGCAAGAACTGCGCATAACCATTGACGCGCTCGGTGGCGTTATCAAAAACGAAGAAGAATTAGACCTCTACATCAATCGATTGCAAATAATGATCAATCGCATTGAAGCGATTGAAAACGAACTTGGTAAATTGGGACTCTTGAATGCAGCTGAGTCGGAAAAAGTTGGAGTGCTACTTTCGCTTTCAAAACGTCTTGAGATGCAAATAGTTGAAGAACTAGAAGGTGGAAAATTACTCAAGGAACGCTTGCAAAATATCCAACGTGGTTTGGAACGTGTGAAGAAACAACATAGTCGTATGTCAAGCACTTTAGATCAGTGCGAAAGTGCTGAAAAGATGGGAAGCGAGAGTGTCGAAAAAGCCGTTAATGAATGTTACGAAATCGGCGAGGAGCTCGTTACGTTATGGCAAGATCTGATGAGTCTTAGACAATTATTACACACGTTGCCAATGCGGCTTAAGGTGTCAGTCTCACCAATTGCTGTTGAACGTGAAATATCACAACTTATCGATAATCATACGGCTCTCGAGAAGCGATGCGGACAGCTCTTGCAATTATTGAGGACGCGTCTCACTTTATGGCAGCGCTTCGAACGACAACTCGAGTTGGTTCAACAAAGCGTTCAGGAAGCGGACTTCTTGATGGAACTGCTAACTGTTCAAGGAGCCGTTGATTACGAACGTTTACGAAAAGCAACCGAACGCCTTGAGGTGAGTACATTTTTGCATTGCATTGCGTTTTATTTCATATTTTAAACAAATAACAAATTCCGCTTAAATATACTCAAAATAGTTCACCAGCGTATCTCGCACACAAGCATAAATGACATCATTGCTCTAAATAAAACCCACATTCGTTTTGATAACGTTTTTACAGCATTGCGTTTATATTATTCGGTTCTGTATGTATACGTTTAATTAACAGACGCGACTGCTAAAGTAAATCATAACAATATACCTAGTGATTCAGTTCAGTCAGCATTTGTCAGCACGCGTCGGCATTCATACGCAGAGAACTAGCGTGTTGATAATGAAATCGTTTTATTACAGAACGTCTCCGGCGATTTAGTTAAGCGCGAAACGCTCATCGACGAATTGAAATCGATCGCGAAACCGCTATCTGAAAATTGCACCAGTGAAGTAGCTGCCAAAGTTGAATCGGCCGTTGCGGAAGCAGTAACTGCCTGGGAGGATACCTGCACCAATCTGAAACAGCTTTGCGACAAATATCAACATGCGACCGAATTATGGAAGCGCTACCGTGATGCCAGCCAAGTAGTGCGCGAATGGATTGACGATTGTATCGAAAGCGTCAGCAATTTGGAACCGGAGGAAGTCGTCCACCAAGTCAAGGTATGCATTTTTGTTGTCATCAAGCTATTGAGCCGATAGTTGCGCAAACATTTATTTAGACAGAGTCGGACCCATTGTATACCAAGTCAAGTTAAGTGCCAAGTTAAGTAATGATAAGGAGAAGTTGATAACGGGAAAATATCTGTATTTTGCTCATGTATGTTGCGCATACTGTTAAAGTACATTTGAATAAGTTAAATATTCGACGCGACAGCTGAAATTTCGGTTTGTTAGTTTAATTAAAGCCGTAAATATTTTGATTTGGGCACAAAAATTAATTTAAATTAATTTATACGTAAGTACGTAAACAATAGTGCGACAATCAAACATTGTTTATGTTGTTGTAAAAGTTTGATGCAAAACTATCGATCGATTGGTTTGAAACACATTACACAGCAAATTTCTAACATTTGCATAAGTAAATAAGTAAGTAAGATTTCAATTGCCAGCTTAATGCTCGTTGATAGATAGTGAACACACAATTATTATGCGTCAGCAAATACGTACAAATCGGTAATAATAATTTAGTTATTTTATTATGTGCTTTGCTTCGGTAATTATGTTTGCATACGGAAATTTACTAAACGCACGCCGCGTTCATAATTGCTCTAATGCAAGGCGCGCTCGTTATTTTGCCTTTTGAGAATGAAAACTGCTCGAATCTCATGCGTCGTTTGGAGGAATCACCACCCCCAAGCATTCTCAAACTAAACCAATACCAAAAATATAACAAGCAGATGTATCTGCGTTAATACTTTGTGCGTGAAACACAGTGTCCGCATTCCGTTAATGCCGTACGCATCGGCAGTGATTTAATTTTAGCGCGTTGTATTATTATTATTTTTATTCACGAATTGAATAAGAAAATAGAACGAATTTGTCGCAAAACAGCGGGCATTTCATTTCGATGAAACATCAGACAGTGTGCGAACGTTTAAAATAACGCCGGTATAAATGATATTTTTATTCGTTTCATTCTAATAATGTGCACACCAGAAGAGTTGAAGGTAACGCATATACAAACGATACATTTCAAATCAACACTAATCGCTCGGAAACACAATGCAATTTTAGTATAACTACGATTTTCATAATTTCCGGTTGTAGGAAACAAAAAGTACATGTTGCAGTGCGGAGAAACTAATTTACAATCGACCCAATCGCGCGAACAATTCGGAATCGTGGAAATCGTGGAAAATTGCTTAATTTGTGGGCATTAAGATTTCAACTAGATTCGCGTGCTTTCAATATTTCAACTTGAATTTTGAGCATTTCTCTGTGGGAGAAACACGTTCGCAATCCGAATTAATTGAATTGGGTCGTGATTTCCCATACATTTTATATATAAATCCAAGGTTAATGGTTTCATTGGTAACTTTATATCCGCTGCAACGAAAAATGTTTTAACGACCAACCATCGTCAATCACTACGCATTCGTCATACGAGTGTTGCACCTATATGTTTTTCGTATACAGGTGTGCGAAGAAACACTAGCAGCTCACACCAAGCGACTAGCGGAACTTCGTCAATTAGTTTCCGATATAGCAGCCGACGTCGGGCTGGATGCCAACACGCTCTTGGGCGACGAGGTCGAGGTGCTCGGACGCAAGTTGGTCGATGTTAAGGATACCCTTACGATACTCGCCAACATTGCCGACGATCAGGCCAAGGCACAGGCGGAGACGAAGAAGGAAATTAACTCAAATCGGAACTCGTTGAACGCCATCAAGGAGGTAATTGATTCAAGTGCTTAATGCTCACTTGGTTATTTTAAGTCAAGTGGCGTTTTATGCTGAAACAATTATTTTGTACTTATAGAGTGTTAACGAACTCCAAAATGGCAACCATCCGGATAATGAAGAGAAGCTGCAATTCCTCAGGGATCACTTGCTTGGTCTGGGGCGCGCCGAGAACCAGATTCAAGAAATCAAGAACAACAACGTTGAAACCTATGAGACAACAACGGAATCGTCGATTCTGGAAATACTCGAATTGTGGCAAACTGTGTTCCGCGAAACGTTCCAACAGTATCATCGCTTAAGTACGCGACTTGTGAAAAATGAAGACGGTATCGCCGCTCTTCGACTCTGGAAAGAGTACATTACTCATGTGCAACAATTTTTATCCGGTTCGATACCAAGTGACGTGCATAGTTTATCCGAACTTCAACATTTATGCCAAATACATCAGAACCTCCTCACCAGTCAGCAGAAAAACTTGCTGCCGCAGAATCAAGCTATTGAGCCGAGTGTTGCGGAGCAGTTTAATGTTTTAACTAATTTACATGAGGAAACATTAGCAAAGATCAGTGAACGTTACAACGAAGTTGAACAACGAATTCAGGCATGGAAACAATATACCGATAATCAAGCAAGTACACTCGCCTGGTTGAAGGATATGGAAAAAGAGCGGGAAAGCTTGCAATTGAAATACGTTCACGTTATTCGCCTGCCAAACCTGCTTGCACAAATCAATTCTTTAATTGAGAAAGTTTCCGAGGGTGAGGATCATATCAATCAACTGCAAAGCCAACAACAACAAATTTTCCAATTCTGTGATGACGCGTACGCAACATCAATTCGTATGGAACATGCCGCTTTGGTTCAGAGAATCTTCAACTTAAAAGCCGCGATGGAAAGCTGGAAACAATTTATTGAACGTATCACGAATCAACATCAAGCTTACGAAGAAAATGTTAACACAATTGAAAAGGCATTTGATGCAATTCAGGACTTGTTATCTCAGGAAAAGCCAAGTACAAACTATGCTATCAATAACCGTTTGGAGCATCTGCGACTTGCGAGAGCAAAATTGAATAGTCTTTCGAAACAATTGGAGGATTTGGATGTTGTTAAAGAACAGCTTAAAGAATGTTTAGCGCCAGTGGATATGAAAACAATAAGTCAACGAATTTGGTTGTTGTGGCATCAGAAAAACGACCTTAATCATGAAATTAAAGAGCTTATTTTAGAGTTGGAGGAACGTATTAGTCTTCGCTCAATATTCGAAGCGAAACAAGGGCGTTTTATTAGCTGGGCGAATGAATTGGAGAAGCGCATTATAGCTGAAACTGATACGTACGGTCCATACAAAGACATGGGTGAAACCATACGCCAATTGGAAACGGAAATACATGCGGAAATGTCCTTGAAGCAGCGAGATTACATGTGGCTGATAACGACCGGTAATGAATTGGTGAACGCGTGCGGCGAGGAATACAGCGATGTGGTTGCCAAACAAAACCTACAAGTGAAAACCGATGAAGTGCGCGATGCTTGGGAGCGATTAGACGCACAAATGCAATCGCGCAGTAATCGACTGCAGGAAATGATTAAAACTATGTCACAGCTCGAAATCAAAATAACCGAAATTAGAACGTGGCTCACGAAAATGGAGCAAGAGTTATCCAAGCCCATTGTGTTTAAGGACAATAAGAAATCAACGTATGATGAATTAATTAAAGAGCATGGCTCACTAAAGAAGCTTATTGAAAAGGAAAGTACGAATATTGGCGAAGTGCTTAACTTGTGCGAACTTTTACTGGGCGATACAAACACCTGGAATGCCGATTTGACTAGTGAGGCACTAGCTTTAGCGATTCAAAATCTTGAGAAACGTTGGAAAAACGTGTGCAGACTTTCTTCGAATCGTAAATACTTGATCAATCAAATCTGGAAAGGATTGCAAGAACTCCAAAGTACTTATAACGATAACAATAGCTGGCTGCAACAACAGCAGAAAACGTTGAAAGAAATTGACACACCATTAAACAATTTTAAGGAGAAACAACTCCTCGATCGCATCAATAGGCTGGAGCGGCTACAAAAAGAGATTAGCAGTCGTGATGGCGTTTATGTGCGATTTGAGGAAGCGTACATACGCTTGATGAAGATGAGTGGTAGCGAACCCGAAAATATCCAGCAGCTAACGTCTAAAGTTAGAACGATGCTGAGCGCATGGAGTGAACTCAAATCGCAGTGCGACGCGCTCAGAAAGCGCCTCGACGCTGAAATGGTGATATATAAAGAATTCCGAGACGTTCAAGGCAACGCTCTCGCTGGTTTGGCGCAAGTTGATGCTCACCTCACCGAATTACAGCATTTAACTAGCAACGAGAAAAACACGCCAAGCGACAAGCTAGTTCAAATTGAGGTAAGTCTTTCATTAATCTATTTTTGTAAAACGTACTTATACTTATTTCACACTCACTTTTTCTATTTTGTAAACATTAACAGGAAATTGAAAGCGAGTTGGCATCGCATACCAAGAGCTTGCAGAATGCTGATCAACTTGGTTTCATTATAATGCAAAAATCGGAAAAGGCTGAAATTAAGAATATTCAAGACATGATTGACGAATACCAATTACTGTGGAAGGATATACAAGAACGCATCAGCACTGTGAAGACAGATCTGACGAAGCAAATACAGTCGCAAACGGATCGTCTACAACGCGAGGAATCCGTGCAAGTGGAAACACTGAAATTTGAACGCGACACGAGTGTACAAGTTGACACTTTGCCAAAACATTTGCAGAGAATGACATCATTGAGTGCCAAAGATGCTTATATTATGGAACTGTATACTGCGTTGGACGAATGCGCTAAACACATTGATGTGTTGGAAGATATGATTTTAGCGCAAATACCAGAACAGGGATCTCCTGAGCTGCATACAACCGGAAAGAAGATTGCCAAGCAAACTGCAAGTTGCGAATCTTCGGTTGAACTCATAAAACATCTTTACGACACACTTCTTAACGATTGCAACGCGTCTGAAGATGAATCATGCGGAAGTCGCGTTCGTGCTTTATCAGACAAATACTACGCACTTTTAGATCAAGCTAAAGAGAAGGAACACAAGATTAGAGATTTGAGGTATGCATTTCTAATTCTCTGGATATAGTTGATATTAATTGTTTATATTAACGGTTATTGGTTAATTGCGCTCTTTACTAATGCTAAACTAATTTGTCTCTGCAGGTCTAGTTTTGACGCATATAACTTTTTGTGTGAACAGTAAGTGTGATTACCAAAGATAAATAATTTATATTAATTCTTTGCGTATTTTATAGTGAGGCTGGAAGACTTTTATGTCCGTTGTGTACTAAGCGCAATTGGGCGCAATTGGAGAATGATTTATGGCGATTGGAGCAATGGTTGCAAGTTGCTGAAGGAACTCAGAAAACTCAAAAGTCGCCATCGTCCAATTTCGAACAACTTGAGGATGTGATTCAGGACCATCTGGAGTTTGTGCTTGATTTGGATAGTCATAAGAGTATAGTTCGATCCTTAAACATTGTTGGTAGTCACCTTGCTGACCATACTGAGGATACAGAACGCGCAAACAAATTGCGAAAGCGTTTAGAGGCTGATAACAAACGATGGGATACTGTGTGCAATAAAGCGTCAGCTTGGCAAACATTATTGCAAAATACGCTCCTTGCTGTAAGTGTACTTTTATTAGTTTTGTGCAGTTATAATCCAATTTATTATAGAATAACCAATTCCATAATACTGTGACGGAACTGTGCGTCTGGTTGGAAAGCCAGGAACAAAAGATTCGCGCATCTGAACCAGTTGATCTTACTGGTGACATTGAAACAATCGATCATAAATTCATTCAGTTTATGGAATTCCGCAGCGATCTTGAGCGGTGCGAACCTCGCGTAATGAGCTTGCAAGAAACGGCGAACCAATTACTTCGGCGAGAAGACGCACCCGATGGTTCAACGGGCATTTGCAGTCGCCTGACTGAATTGCGCCTTAAGCTTCAATCACTCATACGACTGACCACCATCTATGTTTTGAAACTCGGGGCCGTACTCGGAAAAGACCCAAATGAAATTATGATTTCACGTGTCAGTTCCGGCCCTTTGCCCAATTTAAATCAAGACGTAAGTTTAACCAGCCGATGCCACATTTTATAAATGTTGTTTTTAGACCTACTTAGAAATTTGGTTCTCTTTTCTAAACAAAAAATAATGGTTTATCTCCATACCTCTATATATTTCTTAATTATTTATTTGTGAACAAATTGATGCTAGTCAGTCGTCTCAGAGCCGAGTGAGTGCGTATGAGCAGACTTACAAGAACTTGTTGATTAATGGAATGCCCCTCTTATCCATCATTATTGAGTAGGCTTTATTAGACGTTGAGCTTCAACATGTTATTTCGATTATTATCATTTCGATTATTTCATAATTGTTGTACCAGTATATTAACTTGTAATTAGCGAATAAGCACAATTTCACCTTTGTTTGCGTTTCTGGACAGCTTGTGGACAATTCGAGCGCTGCTGCAGGTCACACCAGTGCACACGAGAGCGAGGCAAACACGTAAATATCTTTTATTATCTTTTAATCACCATTCACAATTCACCACTCATATGCTTTTTATTTCAATGTTCACGATGTAGTTCAGCACATAGTCTCAACAGTTCAACTCTGAAAACATCAATCAATGGCCTCTACATTTCATGTCTCAAGTACATTTCATTTGTTATTCCAAAATTATTGGGTAAATGTATTAATTGCAATTTGTTTTGATTGTAGAAATATAAATTCGGATGACTTGGATACGTCTGTACTAAGAAGGAGCTGCAAATTTCTGGGACGTGTGGTACGCGCTTCAATGCCATTCCAAGCAGTGATGTTACTACTCCTGGGGGCAGCAGCATTGGTGCCATTTTCTGAAGACGATTATAGCTGCTCTATAGTTAACAGCTTTGCAAATAGTCTGCAGCCCACCCTAAGACATAATGGCCCACCGCCACCAATATAAACTACGAAACATAAGACAAACTATAACGAAAACTCGCACTAAATTCTTCTTCATTCCATTTTGTTAGCTTTTAAGTAATTATTAGTCATTACATTTGAGTGATTTAAGGAATGAATATTTATAGCAGGTTTTAAACAACTTCATTATTTACAATTTTGTGGAGGATTATGATAAAACTAAACCATTACTTAATAGTCAAACGCACATTATAAATGTCTGCTTCATTTTGTTATATTTTGCTTCAAAGGAGTGGAACACTTTGAAGTAAAATACAATAATATATATAGTTTTAAAAGTTGCCTTTTGAGCATGAAATTGATTGCCTCTCCCAATCAATTTTGTGTTTGTTGTTAATACATTAATTTCACATGTTATTTTTAATGTAATATATACACATAGTAAAGTACTAATGTTTTAAACGATATAAAATATGCTATATTATAACTTTGTCATGCAGATATGTACGTAAAATATATTTCTTGTGTATAAATTTTACTTTTATTTTTAACTTCCCTCAAAGGTGCTCGTTGTTTCAATAAATGCGCTGAATATATATGTTTTAAATAACCACAGCAAAGCAGTTACTGGTTTAGTGGTAAAACACTCAGCTAGTAACCGTGAGGTCCCTGGTTCGAATCCCGGGCTCTGAAATTTTTAAGAAATTTAAAACTAATAGTGAATGCTTCCTAAGTACGTTACTCGACTTGGGCCAGCGAGCTGTACCCCTGGTCATTCTATTGGCCATTGTGCTTGTATTCAAATCAAGCACTTGGAAAATAATTCTAAGTCCCCCACTTCTCCTATGGCGGCGGCGCTCCGGTCTCAAATGACGTCAGAATACGAGGTCTGTTGGTAACGAAAATCGGGAATGGGGAGGCAGTTGCTAGTCGGACAGCGACCGAGCTGGTCGACAAGCAACCTGCCGGGGAGCGAAGCCGGGGTGGGCCATCTGAAAACGATCTTAACGTACGGGCTTCAAAAATTAAAAATGAGGCTCTTGTACGCTCCCGGGGGGCCCATTGGACATATACTTATGTCCATTGGAAGCCCCCAAGCGTACAAGGAACTGAAAACTTATAAATTAACGTTGCTGCTCTCGGGGATCGAACCCAAGACACCCAGATCACTTCCACAGACTATACCACTAGGCTATGAAGTGTTGTTCCCACGGACAAATTTGATCTTCCCCTTATATGATCAAATCTGCTTGAATTTTAAATTAAAACTCGAAATTCTGACTGCCTTTGCCGTGATTCGAACACGAGACACTCAGATCACTTCCATGGACTATACCACTAGGCTATGGAGTGTTGTTGCAAGGGGCAAATTTGATCTTCCCCTTATATGATCAAATCTGCTTGAATTTTAAATTAAAACTCGAAATTCTGACTGCCTTTGCCGTGATTCGAACACGAGACACTCAGATCACTTCCATAGACTATACCACTAGGCTATGGAGTGTTGTTGCTACGGACAAATTTGATCTTCCCCTTATACGATCAAATCTGCTTGAATTTTACAGTAAATTAAAACTCGGAATTCTGACTGCCTTTGCCGTGATTCGAACACGAGACACTCAGATCACTTCCATAGACTATACCACTAGGCTATGGAGTGTAGTTGCTAAGGACAAATTTGATCTTCCCCTTATATGATTAAGTCAGCTTGAATTGTAAACTAAAACTCGAAATTCTGACTGCCTTTGCCGTGATTCGAACACGAGACACTCAGATCACTTCCATGTACTATACCACTAGGCTATGGAGTGTTGTTGCTAGGGACAAATTTGATCTTCCCCTTATATGATCAAATCTGCTTGAATTGTAAATTAAAACTCGAAATTCTGACTGCCCTTGCCGTGATTCGAACACGAGACACTCAGTTCACTTCCACAGACTACACCACTAGGCTACGGAGTGTTGTTGCTACTATTAAATTTGAACTTGCTCTTATAGTCTCAAACCAATTTGAATTGTAAATATAAAATTTAAACCCGGACTGCTGAAGACCGGAGTTCTCAAGCCACACACAATGCTCTTTAGTCCACGGCTTCCAGGCTTTTGATAGCTAATGTTATAATTTATACTTCTTACTAACGAATACCGGTACTATTGGTTCGTATTTGAAACGAACCAAAACAATTAACACGTTAAACATTGGGGATAATTAAGTAGAACAATAAATGCAATTTAATCATGTGAAAATATATTAATTACGAAACGAAGATAGGCATTTACAGACGATTCCTTTAATCTTACACACAGTGGACAAAAGAAATTATATACATGAAAGTAACATAAAATTAATATCGAATCGATTCAAATTTATAACAGAAGTATCCACGATTAAATATTGCTTGTTGATCTTTAAATACTAAAGCAACATGTAAAAAGTGATGCGATACTCAAACAAAATTAAAAATTAATTGGTTTTCCAAAGTATGCCGCTAAATTAGCCTCTCTAAGTGCCTCCGCACAAGTTGGATGAGCATGACAAACTCGTGCAACATCTTCAGCTGAAGCACCATACTCTTGGGCAAGAACGGCTTCATTAATCAATTCGCCGACAGACGGTCCAATCATGTGAGTACCCAAAATACGATCAGTTTTTTTGTCAGACAATACTTTGACAAAACCATCGGTATCGTTATTCGTTTTTGCTCTCGAATTAGCCATGAATGGGAATTTTCCTACTTTAAATTCAACACCTTCGTTTTTAAGATCTTCCTCACTTTTGCCCACCCACGCAACTTCTGGATGCGTATAGATTACTGATGGTACACAGTTATAGTCAATATGTACTGGTCCACCCTTCATTCCCTCCACGCAAATAATACCCTCATCTTCAGCTTTGTGTGCCAACATAGGCCCATGAATACAATCGCCTATAGCATAAATACTGGGTGTTACCGTTTGGAACATTGAATTGACTGGAACTCTACCCCTCTGATCTCGTTCAATACCCATCTCTTCTAAACCTAGATTTTCGGTGTATGGCCTGCGACCAATACTCACAAGAAGTACATCAGCATCAAGCTCTTGCTTTTTGTCTGGATTTTTAACGTCTTCAACACTAACTTTAATTGCACCACCCGACTTCTTGGCAGCGGTAACTTTTGTTCCCAATTGGAATTTCATTCCTTGCTTTGTAAGCACTTTCTGGAACGTTTTGCTGACTTCAGCATCAATACCAACGCCACCAATGCTATCCATAAATTCCACAGCTGTTACTTCAGCGCCCAGACGTGACCAAACTGATCCTAACTCCAGACCAATAACACCTGCACCAATAACAATCATTTTCTTTGGGATTTGTTTTAGAGCTAATGCTCCTGTAGATGAGACAATTGTGTCCTCATCTATCTAAAATTGAACCACATGTTGAAGTATATCAGTTAGAATCAAACATAATACATACATCAATTCCTGGGAAGGGTGTCACTTCTGATCCAGTAGCAATAAGAATATTTTTTGTGTTGACAATTTCACTAGATCCATCTTGTTTAAGAGCTGTCACTTGATTTGGTCCAGTAATTTTACCATGGCCATTAATTAAGTGCACCTTGTTTTTCTTGAATAGCATAGCAATACCACCTGTTAATGCTTTTACTGAGTTGGATTTGGCTGCCATAAACTTATCCAAATCAATTCTCACATTGTCAACCATCACACCTCTGCTGGCAAAATCACCAGAGTGTGCCATATGATAATAATGTGAATTATTTAACAATGATTTGGAAGGAATGCAGCCAACATTTAAACATGTTCCACCCAATGTCGGGTTCTTCTCAATGCACACTGTCTGCAATAACACCATTAATACTCCTAACTTAGCTTGCTCTTGATAATATATTACTACCTTCATGCCCAATTGGGCAGCCTTGATAGAGGCAACATATCCACCAGGTCCTGATCCAATTACCACAAGATCAACGTCAGTAGCTGAAGAGTAATTTCGATTGTGCAGGCAATTTAAAAGGCCAGTTTGGCATCGTTTAATGATCACCGGCTGAAAATGCATAATGCATTAATATTATACAACATTATAATACAAAATTTTACTGAATTTGACCTCTATGTTAAATGAAAACTTTTAGGTTATATTACGTAAACTTGGCACTCGTGCCTTAATTTAACTAATAAATAAACGTTGTTTCTTATGACATAATGTTCACACTTACTTTAACAGATGTTGACGCTAAATTCCAAAGATTTGCCTGCATTTTCGTAGGAGTAAAATAAAAACCAAATCAGCTGTACCCAACTGGCAATCGTAAGCCCACTGACAACTAAGGCAGAGAGAGAGCAATAAGTCAGCAACAATCCACCAGAGGCGTTACCGATTTTACAATTTGCGCGTCTTTATTAATTTGATTTAATATCAAATTAGATTATTGACATCAGCTTATAATTCTTATCGATTTATGTTACAATTACTATGCTAATGTTTTCTTTATAATTTAACGATGTTAGTTTGACATGAATTACATTGGATATTGAAGTATTTAACTCACTCCAAATGCATACAAACCCCGTGTGTTCACCTGACATATCTCTTTTCTTTGAGACATTATTTCACGTAATCTAATCGAGAAAATATAATAACCGACTAATAAGTTATCAAGGATTTAATTAGCCTTCTGTCAGTGAAATAATTATAGAATTATCTGTTATAGTTTCTGATATATCAATAATATTTTCTCAAACATTGTTACTTTTGTTGCATATTTTCTGAATTAGTTCATATAAAATTTATATGAAACAAGTATTTAAATTTTAAATAATAATCTAATAATGTCATGTAGAAAATAAATTTCAATTAAAATAAGCCAAACACTCAGAAAAGAACGATAACTTTGAGAGCATATTACGCGTAATCTATTCGAGTAAATTTAATTATTAATTTATAGTTCATTAAGAATTTAATCATCTTTCTGCTAGTGAAAGAATTTTTCATATATCTTTTATAGTTTCCGAGATATTAATAAAAATATCAAGAAGTCATTACGCTAAGTTACACTACTGGTGTTCACGCTACCGGTGTTACGCTACCAATAACTACCGGTACCCATCATCTATATCAGTCACTAGAGCACACTACACGTGCTTCTCTATGAATAAGAATCCGGCCAGTCAATAGCAACACACCTGGTGGAAGTGGAGAAATTACGCTACTTAGCGATGTCCTGATACAAGTGCATAATTGCCTCTTGTAATTACTTGTAAGGAGCATGTTGGCAGGTTGTCATTGGCTCATTACAAGAGTTTTTCTTGCATCAGCCTGTGCACCATCCACTTACAGCAAGCAAATTAGTAGCAAGCTTGAAGTACTGGCACAGTCAAATTAATTAGCCTTGGTGGTGAGCGCCTCAACTCCAGGGAAAAATTTCAAATCGTCATAACTTCTAAAGTTATAGACCGATTTCGTTGATTTAAAAACTATTATCATTCGCGTGAACTGCGCTATCAGACTAAGATTTTGTTTGTATTGTAATATTAATATTAGCCTAGGAAATTGCTGCTTTTTCATACTTTACCTACACAAGAAAACACAAATTAAGTAATTAAACCATCTTATCTCGCAAGCAAGTAAATTTCTTTTCGTATTTGAATTAATTTCAGGTGAAATAGAAATCAACAGCCCATATAATGTACTAGAAAAAGATAGAATTCATTAGTTGGGGGAATATTTTGATAGATGCGTATATTTTTCAAAAATAGCATTGTTTGTCTCTTCTATAGTTTGTTCCCTTATACGATATTCGAAAATAAATTATTTACGAATCACTAAAACACCATAATTAATGTTCATAGTAGAGTAATCAATAATAATGCAAACTATTGAACCTATAGAATCGTATGACCTATTTAAGTTAAAGTTTGTTTTTGTTTTATTTGGCTTTATAAGGATATCGCATTTCATTGTGCCATTCCCGGTTCGTTTATGGTCTTTATGTTGATATATGTATTTCTTTCCGTGTATACGAACAAAACATTCCTACGGCGCACAACGGATAAAAGAGGTGCGAGCAGCACTCCGAAGCTCAGTTGCTAAAGTAGCTTTCGGTCGAGAAAGGTTGCGAATCGATTTGTGCGGCTAGCTCTGGTATCAGCGACTCGTTGCCTACATTCATCGCGTACGCTTTTCCGATTTTCCCATGTTAGGCGCCCAGCAAGGTAACAACATTTCCCAGCAAATTCTGCTCGTCTTAATCGAGGCATCCGATCGGTCATTACGTATCCGCATAAAAAATCCGTATCCGGACGAAATTGGGGTCCGTCTTATTTTGATTCGCGAATAAGGTCCTTTAATAACATATTTTCCGTGCAATGGTAGGTTATGTTGTGAATTTTCCTCTGTGTTGCTTGTATTTTTGATGCAAAATACGTGCTGGAAGCGCCAACAAGGAGGTGACTAGGTCTCGTGTGTACAGCACCGTACCCAAAATACGGACACGCAGCAGTCTCAAATGAATAGTTTTAAAAGTTCGACCGGCGACAACAATCGGCCGATACCGTTGAGCGATGGTGTTTCCACTGTCTCTGAAAACTGCAAGGAGTCCAACAATGGCTATCTGAAGAACGATTGCGAAGAGACTACTGGTCCACTGCTCGGTGGTACCGTAAGTACGGTGGTCCAAATGTCGGGGGCCGGCACGCGGACAATGGTTCTGCCAAGTCGAAAAAAGCGGGTTCTGAAAGAGATTTTCCTCTTGGTTCTACTTTTCCTGCTTCTGTTGGGTACTCTAATCATTCTCATTTTGTTGGTCAACAACATGAAGGAAAACAGCAGTTGCAACAAAACAGGTACTTACAGTTTAACTAAACTTTATATTCCTAAATTACTTTTGAAATTAGATAGTGCTTTTAGAGTGTAGATATATTTATTATGTATATTAATAATAAATTCTTTTCAGAAAAACGAAGAAAAGTGTGTCTTTCTGAGGAATGCGTACGAACTGGTGAGTATTTTCTCGTTGTAAACGTAGGCTTGAATAGTTTTGCACCTTTCGCATGAATACAAACGGGAAATTTACAATTGACGTGGAAAGCGGCGCACTTCCTCTATAATCCCATTTTCTCTGGTGGAAATGACAGCTGCAGCGCGTGAAATATTTCGAAACTTAATTTCCGTCTCATACTTCACTATCAATTTGTGTTCAACTGTGTCATCCCGATTTCCATAATTTAAACGTGAATTTGACTTCACGTCTACTGAAATACTCTTACGCCATTCAAATATTCTCCATTGTTATGATCCAACAAGAAAAATAAATGTAGCGTTATAAAATAATTATTTTATTCTTTAAAATTTTGTTTCGACATAGTGTATATTGCTGATTTAAAGAATTCATTTTCGAATTCGAGTACGACTAAAACTCGCATAAAATTGTGATCCCAATTGCAAACCTCGCAAATTACGTTTTAAATTTACAAAATCGCAATGCGTATATCGTATAAATCTGCGAGTGACGAGTGTAAATTTCGCGCGGATTTGCAATTTGCATTTCAAATGCGATTATTCGCTTTCGTTTTTCCGACTACAAGCGTTCATTAAAATACTATTACGGTCAACGAGATTGCGCGTTTTCCGCTGTGAAAATTTTCAATAAATGAAAAATTCCATTGTCCTGCTACTAACTATGTGTTAGAATGAAATTGATTGAATATTCATGCGCTCGAATACATTTAACAACAGGGTAAATTCGTTTAATAAATAGTGAAACCGAATTCACTTCAATTATTAATTCTTTTATGAGCATGAAACTGGAGCGGGATATTTACAAGAGTTAATTCATTTTAATGATTAATCCATTACCGGACGTAAATAATTAGTTTAATTAAAAACAATGATCATATCTATATTTATAACTAAAATACTAATATTACGTTAGCGGCCTCCCTAATGTCTGCAATGAATCAAGAAGCCGACCCCTGCGAAGATTTCTTTCAGTATGCTTGCGGTACTTGGAATAAAAGACACATTATACCAGAAGACAGAAGTTCAATCAGCACATTTGAAGTAATGGCTGATCGATTACAAGTCGTTTTAAAAGGTGACATACATTATATTCTATGCATTCATGGAGCAATTCAATTGCAATGATTTATCCTATGTTCAGGAGTACTAGAAGAACCGATAGCACCTGACGATAACAAAGCGACGATAAAAGCAAAAGTATTTTACAAATCGTGCATGGATACACGTAAGCTTGCATTTGTCCAGTTCGCTAAACTCGGTTTGCTAATGCGCATTATTCACTGGTGCAGATCAGATACACAAAATCGGCGATGAGCCGCTCCGAAAGGTGCTGAAGCATTTAGGCGGTTGGCCTGTTACTGAACCGAACTGGCAGCCTCCCGTGTTCCCCATTGAAGTGCTCCTGGGCAAAATTCGCGGGATCTATAATGAGGGCATCCTCATCGAACAATGGATCGGACCCGACGATAAAAACAGCTCACTTAACATCATCCAGGTGCGCACAAAGTAAGAGGTAGCCACACAGAAACAAACAAAATTGCATGTGCGTTATACGTTTTGCGTTCCATTTCAATTCTATAGGTACTTATCTATTCATGATAAATCCAATGCCAATTCCTAAGAATCGAATGAATATAATACTGAAAAATTTGCGTATACATTTCAGTTGGACCAGATGCAAGTGGGCCTCCCAAGTCGCGATTACTATATGAAGGGTAACAGTGAGGGTGAACTGCAAGCGTATCACAAATACATGACGAACATCGCATATCTTCTCGGTGCAAACAAAACAATCGCCGCCGCCGAGCTGAAGGATATCGTCGAGTTTGAGAAGGAGCTGGCGAATGTAAGCGAGTTATTAATAGATAATATCAAAGGCGTGTTTTTCGGACGTTTCGTTTATTTGGCTTTCTTTGGTGCGTGCAATAGGCGTCACTGCCGGAAGCGGATCGGCACGATACAAGCGCAATTTATAAGAAGCTCACGCTGAAACAACTGCAAAGTCGCGTGCCGCAAATTGATTGGACGCTCTATCTGCGCACTTTCCTCCAGGCGAACATCACCGACGGCGAGCCGGTGGTCGCATACGGTTTGTCCTACTTCGAGGAGATGGGTAAAATATTAATGAAAACTGACCGCCGGTAAATGAATTTTGAAACGCGACATGTACGTTCGCTTGAGCGCTTTCTATTGATTGTAGCATAATTCACAACTACGTGCTGTGGCGACTGATTATGTCGCTCGTGCCGCACATGATCGACGATTATCAGCGGGAGCGCATCGAATTCCGCAAGATTCTCTTGGGCATCCTCAGCGAGCGCAACAGATGGTCCCAGTGCGTTGAGTGGACCAACAAGAAGCTGGGCATGGCCGTAGGCGCGCTCTTCATCAAAGACAACTTTAATCACGAGAGCAAAGAGACCGCGCTCACGATGATCCACACGATTCGCGAGGCGTTTAACGATTTATTGGCCGAAAATGACTGGATGGACGACGAAACGCGCGCGGTCGCCAAAGAGAAAGCGGACGCGATGAACGAACGCATTGGCTATCCCCAATTAATCACAAATCATGATGCGCTCGTTCACGAATACACAACCGTAAGTGGTGAATGCTAAATGTACCTACATACGCCACTTTTATGTAATAATCCCTTCAGTTGAACATTTCGGTGGAAAACTTTATGGAGAACATCTTAGAAGTGCTGAAATTCGATGCCGAACAGAATCTCATTAAGCTGCGCCAACCTGTTGATAAGGATAAATGGTCAACGGAGCCTGCGGTGGTGAACGCGTTCTACAATCCCAATAAGAACGACATTGTTTTCCCGGCGGGAATTTTGCAGC
Source organism: Aleochara curtula (assembly GCA_963978815.1). Classification (NCBI taxonomy): domain Eukaryota; kingdom Metazoa; phylum Arthropoda; class Insecta; order Coleoptera; family Staphylinidae; genus Aleochara; species Aleochara curtula. Next base: position 13,911,353 of record OZ022215.1, on the reverse strand, counting down.
CTTTATTCTACAGCCAGCATTTTCCAAAGTCGTTAAACTACGGCGGCATCGGCGTTGTCATCGGCCATGAAATCACGCATGGCTTTGACGATAAGGGTATTAGAGCAGCGACGTACAAAAGGATTCACTGAGCGTAAAGCCGGGCACGGTGAATACTTTTGCATTCGCTCTGCAGCATTCATTATGAGCCAGCCGCGCGCACTAACATTGTTTCAATCTGCTTTCCGGACATCTAGGTCGACAATTTGACAAAGACGGCAACATGATGCAATGGTGGAATAATGCAACAATACGGGCGTTCAGGGAGCGCGCTCAATGCATTATCGATCAGTACTCACGCTATCGGATTGATGAGGTGGGCCTCTTCGTAAACGGGCGGATGACACAGGGAGAGAATATTGCCGATAATGGAGGTCTGAAGCAAGCTTTCAGGGTAATTCAATTAATTCGCGCGCTCGCTTTCATCTTCTGCGCGCATAACTCAATTTATGTTCCTCTTTTGTAGGCATATCGTAAGTGGGTTTCGCAGCACGGCGAGGAGCCCGATCTACCCGGCATAAATTTGACGCACGATCAATTATTCTTCTTAAACTACGCGCAGATCTGGTGCGGGTCAATGCGGCCCGAGGACGCACTTACAAAAATACGCTCCAGCGTGCACTCGCCGGGACCGATTCGCGTACTAGGCCCACTTTCCAACTCCTGGGACTTTGCGAAAGCGTATAATTGTTCACTTGGAACGCCGATGAATCCGACCAATAAGTGCAGCGTTTGGTAATTGGAGTAGCACTGATCATAATGATGATAATGATGATGCGACGCACTAATCATACACGCAGAAAAATCAATGCTCTTACGCTTCACTGTAACAAAAACAAAAAACTACTACTCGCAAGTATTACTCTTAAATCTACTACTTGTCTAATCCGGGCTGATGCTGCTTCATTTCGATAGCGCGCCCAGATAACTACAATTTGCAATTAACTAATTAACAAATACTATACACTTGAAACAATAACAAGACTGTGCAAAATGTTGTATAACACTTGAATGTAATAATGTAATGAAAAGTAAACAATTCGAACGCGCACTAGCTACACCGCGCGAGAATGATTTAGCGTAATTGAAAACGTACTACTATTTAGAGACTAAGTGAACAAAAATCAATGTACGTTGTACATATCTACTAAATTGTCTGTACAGTATTATTTTTGCATATCGACTTTTAACAATCATACGATTCACACACACCACACTTTACTCTTACCGAGCATTAAATTAACTTGAACACATATTGATTTCATCGTTAACTTTTTTGCATTTTTCTAAAAATATCTACAAATGACTGTATCCAAGATATGTTGATATAAATACTGATAGTTCATTCTTTGTCACTGGACATTTGCATCCAAACAACACATTTGGTGAATCCGGGCACTAAATTAAGCATTTACATACATTAAAAAATGTATAGCATAATTATAACTATACAACAAAATTCTATTTGTCACGTTTATAACTGAATGTGATAACAATAATAAAACAAACCTCTAAACGTAACTAGTGGATGTAAATGTTATACAATTTTGAAATAATTTTAAAAAAGATGAAAATATCGATGTAATTCTCATGGTAGTCTTGCTACTTCTTAGCGAATTCATTAACCAATCATAATAAGAACTCATTTTCAATTATATTTGGCATATCCGACGATAATAAATCTTATAAAGCTACATCCAATACGCTCAAAGTACGGTTTGGGTAAGTAAGAAGCAATTCAGACGCATAAAATTACTAAACTTTAATAGTACACTAAATATTAAGATTCAACCCAAAATGTATGTTTGAATGTAAGTGCTTATTATGAATGTACAATAGACATGATTAACGTATATTGTATTGTCCAATATAACATATAAATCCACGTGATAAAATATTCGTTTCTAGAGTTCTTGCCAGCGCAATTATCATTTGAATTATCTTCTTCAATGTAGCATAGCAGTCGCAGAATCTACGGCACTTGATTTTATTGAATAAAAGACAATAACAACATTTTTCCAATAAAAAAAATGAATTGATAATACACTCGTACCTAAGGTTACTAAATGCAAGAAAAGAATTCATATTATGTACGTAATCATATTGAACAAATTTGATAATTAATTAACTGGCGCATGAGTTATATTTATGTGTTATCGCAGTGGCTTTTAATTAAGTACCGTAAAACTAACGAGTTAATAATCCAAAATGAACTAAATTAATATTATACATTCGAAATGAAACAAAAAAGAAACTAATCTAGAAAACATTATTTTACGTTTTAGAATTATAAGGAAACAAAAATCACTTTCATTTACAAAGTTTTATACTTATGCAATAGTAACATTCAATATGTATAATCGATTCACACAGCACCCAACATCAGGCAACCATCACTAATTAACAAAAACGTTATCGTATTATTTAATTTTACAATAATTTGGTTTGTTTAGTTTAGATAGGATCCAGGACGTCTTGTAATGCCCGTCTCTGCAAGAGAGATCGATAATTTTTTGCTTGCTTGCGTTACAATATTAATAGATCGATAAACAATTGATTAAATGAATTGTAAGAATATGCCAAGATGCGCGCTACCCTGCTAGAGTTCAATACGAATTTCTTTTCTTTCAAAAATAAAACTTTCTGTGACACTATTTATTAGAAATGGTGCTTGGCATAATTTCAGTTGCCATCAATAATCTCTTCTCTCTAAAAAAATTGGTGAACCATGGAAGTTGGGACCACTTTCAATTGTGTCGAGTATGGATTAATCGATGAAAATATGCGAAAAAGAAACTGAAAGTATCTGCGTAGTGATAGTAAATATTAAAAAATGAAATTCTCATTCGCGCACACTGATACTGTTTTGCTACAAATACAAATATAAAAATATCAGAATTTCTCATCTCATCTCTCGGTGAACAATAAAAGTAACAGGGGGCATTTTAAATGTGGGATGCGATCTGTGGGATACAAGAAGGTGAAAATGTATCTGCATTGATTTATCACTATGACGGCTAATCTTCCATTTCTTCGGGAACCTCGTGTGGATTTAGCAATCCAGGCACCGCCAATCTGATTTTCATCTTGTGCGCTTGAGCTTCCTGTAACGCTTTTTCGCGTTCCTCCAAGAATAAATCACTATCGTCTTCGCCCGTGTATTCCTTAAAACCAAATAGCGAATTAGGTTTAGAACTATAACCAGTCGAGAATTACATACCCTAATCTGAACAAGGAAATCTCGCAAGTGCTCCTTAAAGGCAGTGGTATCCTGATTTAAATTAAACATGCCTTGGACAGTAATTTTAATCTGATTGTCCGTCAGATGGGGAAAGGCGTTCTTCAGCAACGATGCAGTAAATTCTTGAATATAAAGAACATTGTCCGTGCCCGGACGTAGCTGGCAGCCAAGTTGATCCATTTCGACCAGGGAGAAAATGTACGCCAGAATGGATGCATGCATGGCGAGACCAGCTGTATGAGATGTATCCGTCACGACTGAAAACACATGCTGAAGGATATCCGTCAAGTATGTCTGATAAAAACTGGGAGCCGCATGCTTATTTTCCTCAACGTTTCTAAGCAATTTGAATAAGATTTGGAGACCGGTGTCGGCAACATTACGCATAGTGTGTTTGAACGCCCAAATTACGCTGTCAAGAACCAGTTTAAATTGAGCGGGCGGAATAGTCAGAAAGGCTGGAAAACAATTGGTGTTCACTGCTTGCAAAAGCAGGAAGAAATTTGTTCGATGTTCTGGATATTCCTCGAAATCCTTATTAATCATATCCAACGTGCATTCGAAAACTGCATCAAATATTGTTGGAACCTACAAGAAATGCAATAATAATAATAACATGTCAACATGCTGCTATCGAACAACGTCAAACAAGATTTACCTGTGCAGTTATATGGCTTTCTAATCGATTGACAATTGTCGCCATCGCACTGAGCACCTCCGGCTCCCTTGCAGCAGGCACTGATGTTCTTTGGTAATCCAATAAAACAGCGTCTAATAAATGCGGTATGAAATTCTGCAATACCATAACGTGATCTGTCGATTGTGAGATCCAATCAGCAATAAGTTTTAACGTTTCCTTCTTCACGCCACGCATTGCTTTAATGAGTGGTTGCTTGGTAACGGGCTCGCCGTGGATGGCGACGGCCTGTGTGATATTTTCCGACATAACTTTGTAAACGTTTAGCATATCTAAATATATCCTGCCAAGTTGAACAACGTAGGGATGGTTTAATGCCTTGCACGCACGAACGTTTGTCTTTAAAATACTAGCCAACTGCTTTACAACTTCAAGTTCTTTTAATACGTCAACATTTTTGCTCGCCTGGCAAATTATATCGTCCCATACTTGATTTGGAACCATCATATACTTTTCAATAAGCACGTCTTGAATTTGCGAATCAGTCTGCGCCGAAATCATGTAGCCGACCGCTTCGTAGAACGTATGCACTTGCTGCGGCGATAGGTCGCAAATAATGGTTGATATCGTTGCCAATATTTCTTCGATAAACGGACAGGCCTCGCCGACCTGTGATATTACGAAATGCCTTCGACATTTCAATGCAATTTTGATGAATGTATCGCAAGCCATATCCTGAACGCCATCGTGCGTTTCATGCATAAATTCAAACAATTTATTTACCACTGTTTTCAAGAACTTCCAATGCGCTCGCAAGAAGCGTGGATATTGTCCGACTACGTACATAATATTGGAGGCAATAATGGCTTTATTGTCCTTACCACGCTTCTGCTCGCACAATCCAAGCAGATCCTTAATTACCGTCACCAGGAAGCGCTTCTCGTCCTCCTCAAACATTGCACCCGATATGCTACCAATGGCCCAGCACAGTGTGTTTAAATTCTTCCAAGACCATTCAGTGCCATTCACTTGGTTCTGCAGTTTCTCCGTCATAATCCGTTCCGTATCAGCATAATCCAAATGTGTCAAATATACCAACGTTTCGCGCATGTTTTTATACAAATTGATAGAATCGGTATCCTTCATGAACTCTCTAACAACCTCGCCATTATCGTTCTCCACGACCAGAACCTCTTCGGGTTTCGCCATTCGCGAAATCATTATGTAGCGCACCTTGTGCAGTACGTCCTGATACAAAGTGCGGCGTGTTTGAGCAGTGAGTTTGTAATTTCCTACTTTGTACAAGTCACAGGCCAACGAATTCCAATACTCAAGGCAAATTTTAAAGATCTCAATCTCATCCACTTCAGAGATCAATACGAGATACTGCAACGCATTCATCAGCGGCTGAATACTTTCTTCCACCGTGTTACTGTGCACTTTCAAGTATGTGCATAAGAAGAGCGCGAGATTCTGTATAAAATTCTGTTCTTGGTCGTGGCCGCAAGCGTACGACACCCGAATGTTTGTATTCAGAGGCAGCATCACCTCTAATTGCTTCATGGTGTCAAAGAAAAGTTCTACAATGACTGGATCGTAGTCGCCGAGACCAGCGATTTCAGTAAGACACTTGAGAGTAACGTTCCGGAACATAGGCACTGGCAAAAATTTTCCGACGAGCGTAGCAACAAGTTTTGTTTCAAAGATGTACCCAAGTGGGATCCAATTCAGGAAACGCAGCAAAGTCTCCAACGTTACGTTAACTAGCAGCGGATTCTGTGAATTCTCAAGCACAAACTGGCACAGCTGAAAGATGGCTGAAAATTCAGCGCACATTATGTTCTTTAAATGCTTTGCCTTTGCTTGTGTAAGGTGCCCAGATGAAAAGTCGAAAAGTTCTTCACTAAGTAGCTGCAGTATAATCATATTATTCTGACATAGTGACTCATTGGTTTTGCTAGCGCCAACAATGTCTGGAATGAATGATTCCCAATTTGTAGGCCACTCGCGTTTCAGAACTTGCACGAGTATCATGTTCAATTTGTTTAAATAAGTCTTGTTTGCTTCTAATGATTGTGGATCTGAACTGATTTTGATAATTAAAGCCACTATGTATTTTTTGATCCCCTCACACTGATTGCGTGGTAAAACTTTCCATCGAGTCTTAATGACTTGCTCAAGTATTTGCAATGCATAATACTTTGTTTGTTGGTTATTAGAGTACTCTAAGATTGTGTCCACTCGGGTCCAAGCATCTGGATGCTCTTTTAATGTTGTGAGCACGTCTTGCGCAACTCTCTGGGTCTCACCTTTTCCAGCATACATAGAAACCACCACACTATCAAGCAAACCTATATCCAGCTTTTGGCTGAAATCTAACAAAAGGCCAAATGCGGCTGCTTGTCCAGCTACCGATGTCATGTTTGCTTAAATTCGCTTCCACACTTGTCTAAACGTTAGAGATCCAAATAACTCATTACAATACCTCTCTCACAAGAATTATGCTGTAACCAAGTACAAATTATTAAAATCGCATAAATACTGTCAATTTAAACAAAACAACCGACGTGCAATGGGTTTTGGTCCCTATTCGGGTGAAGTAACCGAAAAATACAAACGACGTAATTTACGAGAATGGGAGCCAAAACAACCTAACCTTATACTTCACTGCAAACACAAAAGATGGGCAAACACTCACTCAGTACTATCAAAATAAAGCCAAATCACTACTGATGAAGAGCACACTATCTAACTGTTCGTACATTTGCAAATAGCGTAAACTAAGTACCAAATAACTAACCAAATGCGTTAACCCCGAAATGCAAAGGCACTGTCGATAGGGGGGCCGAGAATCACGAAGCACAGAAACGACTGACTGTTACGGTTGCAATTGCGACTTACAGAGAATTGTGTTTTAGAATACAAATAAATGGTTTACTTACTTTATGTTTGCTAGTCCCAATACAAAACTGAGATACACTGTTTTCTCTATTAATCTATCACAAAAAGCGCAAAACCGAAAGGAGAATGCGTGCGCTGCCGTTGGTGCACTACAAAATGTCAATCCACTCGGTATACAGTACGCTGCTATATCGATGCAATTAAACGGTTACGGAGCGCACATGTGCAGAATGGCGGCAATTTTAAAACTGTTTCTGTAAAGCGTAATGAGACATTTACAAAAACTACGATTTATAATTTATTTAAATTTAATTGCAGCGCCTGAATTCGACGCGTAATTCGACTAATCCACTTCAATACACGTGTAAAATTGGATGTTGCCTGTTTGCTACGAGTGTTAATTCAAGAAATAGTGGTAAATAATTGGATAAAACAATTTTGAGATAATAATATTTATATAAACAAAAATCGAACCAAAAATAAAAGTGAATATTAGTTTAATCACACAAATTATGTACTTCCTATTTAATGTTTATATGCGAATGCATATTTATAATAATCGCATACACTTTGAAATCATTCTCTAAGCCTACCCTAATTTGTTATAAACGCAAAAGTTATGTTTCTTAATAGACTAACGTTGAAAGAGGACTTTATGAATTGTGGATAAGTCTGGTACTAATTTTTCAGACTTGGCAGAAGAGGACACCGAACTGCGAATGCTGGAAAATAAAAGATACGTTAGTATATCACACATCGCCTAAAATTATAGTTGAATACGTACTGGTCATTAGATTTTATTGCTGGCGCAGTTGGATTATTCAGTGGTCGTTTATTAACCAATAAGCACTTCATAGGCTGTCCATCTAGTTGTCGATTGTGATAGGTGTCCACAGCTTTTTGAGCATCCTTCAAATTCTTGTAAATCACTTCTGCAGTGCCAGGACGTACAAGGCGTGCAACCAAAAGTTGTCCGATATCTTCAAAGAGTTCCTACAAATAAAGAAATATATTATAGTAACTTATTCTGTAGAGAACATTGATAGATCACTTACTCTAATATCATCCTGGGTCACTGTTGGCTGCAAGTTAGAAACAACTATTCTATGACCAGCCGGAACAACTACTTTTGTTTTCGCTTGCGATAGAATACCATGCGACGCAGGCGGGTTAACTGCAGAGTCTAAGCGAGAATGAACATTTGATGATATCCTACTTGCACCTGGCCGCGATGAATGCCTTGGAGGCGGAGGAGGTAAATCGTCTTCAGAATCAACCTCCATGAAGGCTCCATTGGAACGTGTCGGTGCTGGATAGTTCCAGTTGGCAGTTCGAGGATCACTCATACCTCTTGGTACAATATCATGAGTCGGGCGCCTGGGCATCGGCATTTCAACAGGCACGACCGGTGCCATTGATGGGTATGAAGGCATGGAATACATATCATGAGAATGATAATATCCACCATGCGCTGGCATAGACGGTGAATGATATTCATTGTTGATTGTACGACTGAAACTCAAAGGGCCAGTTGTTGTTTGTTTCCTCGGAGGTGCCTTCTTCTGCCTCTGTGCACCAGCAATGCCCAATTGTTCTCTGATCTTGCTGTTCATGTCATTAGCAGAGCGTGTTTTATTTGTAACCAAGCTGATCTTGCCATTCTTATCAGTTTTTTGCAAAATATGTTTGCCAATTTGCTTAACGTTGGAGCCACGTAGTTTTTGCAATTTGGTGCGGGCGTCTTGCGTTTTTGCTTTGTTTGCCAACACATCTCTGGCATCCACAACAGTTGTACGTTTCTTCTGAATGATTTTCTGACGAGCATCGGTAATTCGCGGGCCGCCCTTTAGTGGAGACTTCTTTCCCACCCTCCCTTTTCCTTTAGGGCTAACACCTTGCTTAGCGCCATTCTTACTAAAATTCAATACATTTTTAACAGATATCTTTTTATAAACCATTTTATAAACACTTACCGAACAGGTTTCGTATTACGATTCTTCACCATTTTGTTGGTCTATTAGACTGATGCTCTATTTACACTTTATGGTCCTGCTGATCTTATTGTGTATTAATAGCACATACCAATCACTGAGTCTAATAAACGTATGTTGTTATACAAACACTAATAACAACACACACTGCAATGTTTCGGTATGAATAATGAAAATACGAGAAGAATCAGTGCCGTAACTTCTTATTCAACAGCCGCCTACAAACGGTGTTCAACACTAGTAAATATCTGCAGATAAATCTTTTATGACTACTGTCAATGATCACTGATAAAGAACCGAAAACTTCCAATTTCAATCTAGTAACCTAAGCAACAATTGCAAGTAGAACACCACGAAATAATTAATAGGAAAGCCAATGCATGTGCGAATGCGGACATGAATGCGTCACCAGCCTATATACTGCCGAATGAAGCGTCTCTAGTTACATAACTAAACAATGGGGGCGCAGAACTACAAATGAAATCACCTGAAATTATATTTAAAGTAAAATAATAATGCATTCATATTTTTGATTATAGTAACTGAATAAATTAATTAGAATTAGCGGGATTAGTGTATTAAAATTAGTGTTAAATTTTGTTCTTGGAATGGAAAAAAATGGAATTTGTTTATTAAACAAAAGAACAAATGTCATTGTGACAATCTATTAAAAGTTCTTTTTGTTAATCTTATTTAATTTATTGAGTTCAAGTTCATCTAAGTGCAAATAAAAATGTCTTGCAAAGTTTCTACTATCCCGAAACATACAATTTCTACGAGAAATTATAGTGCAGATTACATTGAAAAATTAGTTGATGTTTTAAAGTTTAATACCAATGAAGTTCTTTACGACAAATCCATTAAGTCATCATATGAAGAGTTATTTCAAATCGTTGAAAGCCTCTGTATTTTACAACAATCGATTTATCTTCAGGAGAATTTGAATATTTTAATATCTGAGTACTTGCAATTCCAGCGCTCGGAACTTGTATATTTCGAAGAAGTTGAATTTCTCATACGGTTGAAAGACTTCTGGTTGCAGTTTTGCGAGAAATTTAAATTGGTACGCAATATATACATACACTTGGAAATAAATCCCGATATTAGAATGACCAGGAAATTTTCAATTTGGCAATTATGTTGTCAATTGTTCCGTAATATAATTTTACACGACACGAGAATCCGAGATAAACTCATGCATCTATTCAAATTAATCGAAATGGATAGAAAACGTGATCCAACCGACATGTGCCTAGTTAAAGCAATTGTCAATATGTACATCAGTTTGGAATTGTACGAAAGTTATTTTGAAAATGACTTTATTGAAACGACCAAAGAATATTACAGGATGAATCGCAACTGCGTAATTGAAAATAATATCGTCGAATACTTCTATTATGTTGAAGTTCATCTCTTGGATGAGAAGTTTCGAATTTTCAATTACTTTAAAACACAAACGCAGGCCAAAACATATATGGTTTTATTCAAACTGTTAATTGAAGATGTGCTCAAAGATATCATAGTCAAACTAGCAGCTGTTAATGTGTTTGCTACTAACGACATCATGGATATTATAACTGTGAATAGCCAATTATCTCGGTTGGAAGAAGGAAGTAAAAGTCTACGTAAAATATTCAGTGATTACATGAATGATAAAGGACGAGAAATCATTTTTGATACAAGGAATGAATTTATCCTAGTAACCAATCTTCTCAACTTCAAAGACCGTATTGATAACATTGTTGAAAAAGGCTTGGATAAATCTCCAGCTTACATTGAAGCTGTTCGAGTGGCGTTCAAAAACTTTATTAATTTACGAAAGTACAAGCCTGCGCAATTCTTGGCTAAATTCATTGATATTAAAATGCGAGAGAAGCAAATATCTGAAGAATTGTTGGATAAAGTGATGGTACTGTTTCGATATATTCATGGCAAGGATATTTTCGAAGCGTATTACAAACGATACCTAGCTAAACGATTACTACTGGGTAAATCGTCGTCGCAAGATGCAGAAAAGTACATGATAAGTAAACTGAAATTGGAATGTGGTGAAGCGTTCACGAGCAAGTTGGAAGGGATGTTTAAGGACATCGATTTAAGCGAAGGTCTGACCCAAACATTTAAACAGCGCAACAATAGTGATCAAATTGATTTCGCGGTGTTTGTGCTCACAAACAGTTTCTGGCCGACATTCACCAAATTCAAAATCAATATACCCGATAGCCTTATTTACTATCAGGATATCTACCACAACTTTTACAAGGAGAATTACTCTGGTCGAAGCCTAGAATGGGTTTCTTCACTCGATTCCTGCTTGGTCAAAGGCACATTTAAGAAAGGCCAAAAAGAATTGCAAGTGTCGTTCTTTCAAGCGCTTGTATTGCTTTTATTCAACGATGCCGAGAAAATTTCCTTCCGGTCAATGCGTGAGCAACTCGACATGGGTCACACTGAATTATGTCGTACATTGGCTTCGTTTATCTATGGCAAGACGCATATTTTAATGCTTACTAATCGACAGAAACATACCGGGGATCCAGATCAAAAAACAAACTTTAAAATTCTGGAAGATGACGAGTTCGCCGTCCAACCGAATTTTACACATAAACTATTCCGCATTAGGATCAATCAGCTGCAATACAAAGAAACCGAGGAGGAGCAATTGATCACCGAGAACCAAGTCCTTCAGGACCGCCAGTTGCAGATCGATGCTGCCATTGTTAGAATCATGAAACAGAATCAAACCATGAAGCATGCTGATCTGATAACAATGATTTATACGGTAGTGAAATTCCCCGTAAATCCAAACGACATCAAGCGCCGGATTGAGATTCTTATCGAAAGAGATTTCATGGCACGAAGCCAGGACGACTCCAATTCTTATTTATATGTTGCCTAAACGATGTTTCATTATTCACTTAAGTACATAATTAATCTGTTGATTAATAAATTTGTACACATGTGAAAACTTTGTCTGTTCATGTGCTCAATCAATTCATGTTTAAATTTATTGAATTGTTATTTTAAACAGTATTTAACACTTATTATTATTTATAATGTGCAGTGGTACATAGAATAACAAGTTTGTCAAACAATCATGCGGAAATGCACTTATAATCTCTGTTTTTTATATAACAAATCAATGTTTGATAAACAGATATGTTAATTCATAATGGTATTCTAAGTATAATAATTGTACTGAGATTTAAATTTGATAGAAAAGAAAATAAGATGAATAATAGCATAATAGTGAAGCTCTAGATATATTAAAATCTACATTTAACATTGTTGTAATTAGTTTATATACGAGTTTACGTTATTTAATAAGTTGCGATTAATTATCTTTGGTAAATATAGTGTAATATTTATATGTATATTTGTATAACTCTAGAATGTGCTGGTTTTCCTTTTTTTATTTTTGATGAAATTACGAATACGAATTACGTTGAAATAGTCACCATGTGATTGAATGATATTCATTATAAATATTTTCTTAACATCTCAACGATTAAACAACGCACATTTAGGATACGCATCAAAAATATAATATGCTATTCTATTCTTAAACGATTTCTTTCTTGTCTTAAATTATTCATTAAATTATGTCTCAAATTGAACATTTATTGACTATCAATTGCATCTAATTGAAAATAATTAACACCCGTTTCATTTTTTGAATGATAAAATAAACGACGAAACGACTAAAATTAGATAATACGCTAAACTAATTGATTACAACTCAACTACGTGATACAACTTGATTTGTTGCATCAAATTCGATAATTGAACCATTGGTAAACTTGAATAGGGAGCTCAAACGTAATATGTAATTATTGAATAATAGGTAATAGCTAAATCTAAATTTAAGTCCTTATTTGTACATTTTACATATTTGGAATGAGTAGGAAGAAGTGTGAACAAACTGCCACTAGCAAACACAAAAGTGCATCACATCTATGTACGACTAGCTGTTGGTTATCATAATTCAAGCCTATTTTAAATACATTTCCAATAAATACGCGTAATTCATAGACAATTTACATTTATGTTATAGATCAGATTAGATACCAGATAAACATGTAAACACGTACGTTTCAGCAATGGAATTGAGTAAATATTATGAAGATGATATCATAATTTGAATAAATTTGTCACTTATTATTACGTCTTGAAATGACTGACAATTCATCTTTTAATCTTTTGAAGCAATTGTTTTGAATGAATATTCCAAATTGAAATGTACATTTAAAATTTTCGATTGGAATAACTAAATGTAGTTTCTGCAACCACATGAGATTAATTAATGTTACTTTATCTTAGCTTAAATTAAGATAAGAAATAATCTTTCTTATCTTAAGCATTCAGCGATTCTTCGTTGTAAGGTTTCTTAGAAATACACGTTGTTTCATTCGGAAACAGTCTTTGGAAGAAACCTATTAATTGTACTTACTTAACTCTAGTTTAATTTATGGATAACACGTTGCATACTGATGATCATTACGGTTAAGTTTTATACCTATTAGCAATTTAATTGTTTAATCTTTTACCGTTATGTTTTATTGTTAATCAACCATTGTGAGTGATCCGATAAAATAAACTAAGAATACTTATATGATTATTGTTTATGTGTAATCAAAAAGTATGTACTAACGAATATTGCACGTAAGTTATTTTAAATAATCAATTTGATTTATAAAAAAATAGTGCTTTATCAAAGAAAGTAAGTTATAATCAGATAAAAATGAAATATTGAAATCAATTGAAATACCTTAGATTAATTACTTCTTTGTCTATTATTATTTAATACTATAGTTATACTTTTTATAAGGCTGTGTGATTATTGTCTTACGTTTCTCTAATTTCGATAACTTAGTTATAAACAATCTACAAATGTAGTTGTCAATAATGAAATTATATTTAGGAAGTTATATTTAGAAAGAATATATTCGGTAATATATAGTATAAAAATAACTATTAGAGATCATTAAAACTTAAAATAAACTTAATAAAACATGTAGAATTGGCACCATGTATTTCTTTTCATTTTTATTATCCTTTGCAAGAATAATGTTTTCTTGTTAAAGTTATGATGACTTATTATACCTCAAGTAATGTAATAAGGTTGACTTCTCAAAATAGCATGTTCCATTCCAACTTATTACTTATAGTTGTAACATTATCAGAGTAAAAGTTTAATAAATAAACGTGGAAGCCAATGCTTGAATAATACTTTCGTTTCTATTCGTTTACTATCTACCCTTCGACTTTCTAGATGCCATTTGAATTCTGGATAGTTACACTTGCATAATATAATTATGGGACGGCTAATAATTTTAATTTTCAAGCCTACATTAAGTATTAATCTAAGTTGGTTTGGTTAGTACACTATGTGTTTATCCGAACTTCTATTAAAATCTAATATCTCTTCTGGTTCTTCCTCTGTTTATGATACACTAATCTAATCTAAATACCCTTATGAATCTACCAACTATGCACTAATGGGTGACGAATGAATGAATTAACATTTAACACAGTAGCTTTGGGTTTTTTACAAACTTAGGAAACAGTTTTCTTCTTCTTTTTCTTCTAGTAATGACTCATTTTTTAGGTATTTAGCAAACGCGTAGAATATTTAATAAATGCTTGGGCATTCGGGAGGATTTAGAGGACCAAACACGTTCAGTTCATACATACTTGCAAACACAATGAATATCAAATACCAAATCATTAGAACGACGCCCAGCTTGCGGTCCAATTTCCAGCCATTCATATGCGTCGCGACGACCAGGAACACAACGGTCGATAACAGCGACAGGGTGGAATACGTTAAACCTTGCAAACAAATTTCATAATCATCCATCCATTTGTTAGTGTACACATTGACATAGCAAACGGGATGCGCATTAATACGAATTGCAAATACCTTTACTAATCACGTTAACATGCGATCCGGGCTTGATGATTGCTGTCTGGATAAACCACGGGAGACCCAGGCAGATCAAGATATCAAACACATTTGAACCCACCGCATTTGAGACGGCCATATCACCATAACTAAAAATAAATTGAGCAAGTTTTATAGCAATTTTATGATACGCTTTAAAATTGGAACAAAAGGCGGAGACTGAAAAGTAAGTTGGCGGGTGATTAATTAGAATTACCCCTCTTTTATAACAGCGATGCTGGATAATGCGTCGGGCACTGAAACGCCGGCAGCCACAAACGTCAAGCCCATGACTGTATCCGGGATGCCGAGCGTACTTCCTGTAAAATTCCCAACGCCATCGTATAATGCCCGTGCGATTTGAATTGGCCAGCAGTAAACTTTACCTATTATTGTAATCATCCAAACCATGAAATACGAGTAGAACGATATCCAAATCATTGAAACGCAAAATGTGAACGGATACCAATTCTTGTACTGTTCAGATTTGCAATCGGGCATCGTTTTCCGGCACATGTAGTGTATGGGGAACACCGTATACCAGATAATTATTTCTGGAATGGTTGCTCCTAGAATAAAAGACCAGCACAATAGAGGATATAATGTTAGGGATGTTGTTATACAATGTACGGTGAGATTGCGTTAATCTTTATATTACCTTCAGGCTTAACGAGCGGATCTACAACCGGCTGATTTGGATTATGTTCTTTAGGCCGGTAATAGCTGGGCGCGACAACAGGTGCGGGCGGCTGCTGCGGTGGCGGTTGTGACGATACGGGATCAGTTTGCACTTGGTTTAAGCTAGCACCACTCATGGTCTCATCGTATCCTAGCGTAACAATATTGCACTAGCAGTTTACTACATGTTTCTTGAAATGGCAAACAAAGCAAACTTGGAGAAAAATCCAATAAGTACAAACCTTGCTCAGCATTCTCTAGATTCTTATCGGGACTTCCATAGGTGGCGCGTTTATTTCTCTCCTCTTCGAGCGTCTTGTAATTAACAATGCCAGCATTTTCTTCCGGCGTGGGCAGCTTGAATGGCACCGGCAAGGTGTGCGCCCACGCTTCCAGCAAAGGGTTGAAGTGCAGGGCGATGCAATAAACGACGTACATTATGAGCATGAAGAGCGACTCTCCCCTAATAAGAATTCCAAGCATTTTTCTCCTGCTCCTCGTTTCGTGCATTGACAACAAAATGCGCTTACCAAGTGATCGTATCGTTGTAGATCGTGAAGAGCATCACGAGAATGGAGAGCGCATAGAAGAAGCAATCACGCACAAGCGGCCACCAATTCAAGTAGCTCACAGTGTTGGTGCACAACGCGCACACGGAAATTACGAACATTATATTGAATACGGCAGATCCTATCACTCCGGAAACGCCTGTGAGAGGTGTACATGTAAGCAAATATGAATTATTCATCAATGCAGCAGCACACGTGCCAGCCATGATGTAACGCAATTTGCGCTGGCATTGTCATTGTCATTCTGCGCTCATATGTGACAAAATTCTTACCAATGTCGTCCTTTGCGAAGAATACGCCGATGATGACGGTGGCTAATTCTGGCGCTGAACTTCCAGCTGCCATAAATGTAGCTCCAGCGACATCCGGCGATAATTTTAATTCTGCAATAATGTGATTAGCGTTCTCGCTCAATTAGCTACCAGCACGAAATTCAGTTACCTTCGCATATGCGATCAAGAGATGCTACAAAATATTCATCACAGACAATTGCTAATCCTAGAAATGTGTAAACAGCTACTAGTACGTGTAGCAGGATGCCGCCATGTTCTCGACCCCACGGACCCATTAGTGGCTTGGGAAACTGGCGAACAGAAAGAGACCGCCAAACGCAATTAGCGCCAATGCATAATTAGACCGCGGTATTTACATTTGCGCGACAAGCAGGGCGCAAATAATGTGCAAGGATGAAAGCTGGAAAATCTCCAGTTAGAATGCACTTACCTGCTCGATGGCAGGTGGGGTACAATTGGTACGTCTCGGCCGCCATGTTGGGTGAGTCTTTGGTGACACATTCGTTGACTTTATTGGTCGTAGTGTTTGATTCTCTTCGTGCGGTTTTAACGTCGACGTTGTATCCGACGGCAGCTCTATGAACTCAACGGGTTCATCTTCATCGATCACTACTTCCTGTTTGCTACCGGAGCCTTCCGACACCACGTAGATAATCGAGTAGATGAGAAAGAACACGGATATCTGGAGAAACTTGTGGCGCCTTGTGCGTCTCATCCTGAAAAAGAGCATGTATTAAATTTCCTCCAAGGATTAAATTACGTGGCCTCAATTAAATGTGTAATCAACAAGGTTTCGCTTTACATGAACAAAAACTTCCTTTAGATAACCGATTATTTCTCCATGAAAAGCAAGATTTAATTTAGATTCTAGCAAAAAGTAAGAATAACATTACCTTATAATTTATACGCCTAAAATTGCAAGAGTAATACAATTAATGATGCAAGAGATAGTAAAATAGCTATGAATAGACCTGCGCCATCAAATAACTGTATTGATATCGTTCAACATAGAAACTTTGGTCGCTTATCGTTTCCAAGCAGTTTCCTCGACGTAACGAGATCGATTAAGTTAATGAATACCATAAAGATGTACACACATAATATGCCATAACCCACCATTCAGTTATTATTATATAATATGATATGCTAAAGGAAAACGTATTGATCTTCCGAATACAAAAAGCGCTCACTGGGTGGCAAGGGTGGCAGCCCCCTTATGGCATTGCCTCCAACCGAACGATAAACGCGACGGCAATGCGAGAGACAAAAAGCAAACGTGCCAGACCGGCGGCGGTGACGCCTCAAGCAGGACGAAAGACGTACATAAGCCGCCAAAGACCAGCACGAGGACAATTTAAACATATAGCCTCTTTTCCACGCCGTGCTTGTTTAAACATCGTTTGTTATAACTTAATGCATCGCAAAACGTGCACGCACTCTCTATGAGGCGTCCCACTTGCTCATTCGCAAGGTTGTCACCCTTTATTATCTCTTACGATGACACATATGGCATCCTGCCAACAAACCCGAGGGTTTTTATTGTATTAAAAGTAAAAGAAGGACTTATCAGGAGACTCCTCTTAATACTCTTTGCGTTTGCACATTTCATAAATGACTGAATTACTAAAATAATCAACTGATAAGCTTGTGTGAATATAAAATGGTAAATATTTGAATTTTACATCATTATATTAGCTTTGAGGGTGTCGAATATGTCATAATACTTCAATAGAAAGTCCCCAGGATACTAATCATTAGAAATTATCTTTGCTTGACCATCCCTCAAAGATTGGAAGAAGAAGAAAGTACACGAGCACTACTGAAAATTGAGAAATTGAATTTAACATTACAACTTTACCAGACCGCGAAGCTGAAAGGGGGTGACCCCCTTCCGCTCCAGATAAGGATTCAATAGAGAATTTTGGAAGGCTTCACCACAACCCAATACTTGAATAAACAACATGCAATATCAGTTTATAATCCAGATAATTAGTACCTAAACCGTGGCGTCAATTTGCCAGAAATTAATCATGGTCTAATAATAATACTTGCATACAATGGGAGCTATCGAACTCCATCACGATTGTTGATAGAATAGCAAATTCAATAACAACACTATGAGTGACCCAGATACGCGCGCACAACACGAATACATGCGTTCATTGCGCCTGCATTCCGAGTTGCAATTAAATTGCGATTCCATGATTTAATAATAACGGATTGAATCGCGTCCTTTGCAATATTTCAGTCTACGTGTTCAATTCAACGTTTTTCTATTTGTGATTCTACCTTAGTGAAATTACATTCGCAAGTCGAGCCAAAGTCAACCTTGCAAGTTGATACCTTGCTCACATTTGATCCTCATCTTCCGCAATGAGATGCTTTTCACAATATACTTTTTATTACGCTCTCTTCGACGCGCATTGATGTCTCATTGCACTTTACCGGGTTGTATAAATTACGTTCCTGGCGTCAGAGAGCATAATATTTATTTCCACCTACAACACTTTTATTTATCCCGGATTGAAATAAAATAAATGAGAAAAAATCATTATCTCCGCGCAAATAAAACGTAAACAAGCAAACAATAGCAGATAAGAGGCAGGAGAATTACGAAATAATGAAGAAGCATTGAAATTTACGTCAAGAAGTGCGCGGTTTCAGAATAATGCCTGCTTTAAGTTGTCAATTCCTCAATGGCGAGACGTCAGCGGCATTCGTATTATTGATATGAAGAGGCGTCGAGTGCAATCGAGATGTGAAAGAGCGTGAATGAGGCAACAACAACAAAATACTTCACACTGCAGGAAAAATCATATAATATTACTCTGTAGAAATCAAATCGTCTCATAATAGAAAAGAGATTCTTCTTGATAAACAACTTCAACAAATATTTATGTCATTTGCTGGAATATTACGTATAATCTTTCATATTTGTTTCCGCAATCACACAATTTTATGAATACTTATTTTTATACCTCGAAAACCATTTATTCAATGGATCGTTGAAAAGTTTGATCATTGCACTCGCAATTCCATTTTAATATAAGGCTATTAACGAAGACAATAGCACTCAGATGAATTGTTCGAAGAAGTGAATGGAAGGAACTAAATGGATTTGCACTGCAAGTGCATATTATGGTAGCCTATCAAATACTTCATTTCACTAGAAGTTTAGTAATAGAAAGAAACACAATAAAACTAACCAGCAATCAACTAATAAAATTAATTGATTGACAAAGCAAAATCACCAATTCTAATTCTTCTGAAATATTTATTACGCGTGGGATTTAATTATACAGTTGCAGTTTGCATTTATATGCGTGTTCTTGAACGCAAGCTGCAAACAAGCTCATGGGAAAATTAACATGCAAGCCGTGAAAGCACCATTCCCATACCGATTGATTGATAGTGATTGATTAACAGCATGCGTTATGTCTTTTTGGTCCGCTAATAACGTTGAAATCGCTGTTTGGTACGACGATAATTAATACCTACGCACTAACTGTCAACCCTTTTAGCAAATCAAACTCCACTTGGAATTATTAACGAACGGTAAATCTTTATGAAATTACTGTTTGTACAAATGTAATTATTTTGTATGTACGTAGAAGCGCGTACAAAGTGGTTGGAATGAAACTAATTCAATTTTATCTTTCACTTTAATGGGCATACGGCATGTTCATGGGGATTATTGCACCACTGCTTAAATTAAATTAAACGTAACTAGGACTCCACTTTCGTGAGGACCAACCAAAGCTCGTATTAAATTAGAACCTAAGAATACACGTTCTATACGTTAGAGTTATCGATTAGAACGGCCAACTATTATTACTTGGTTTACAAAACAATACGTAATGGACAATATAAAAATCTAATCGTTATCGTCTCGTAAATAATGCATAAGCAATCATGGAAAAATATAAATGAGAATGTGGAAAAATATAAATGAGAACGTGCGCACATTATAGAATTTAAGTTTTCTATTATTTATAGCGCCATTGTGTCACCAGAGACTTTTTCGCAATTTGCGCCAATTAGCACGTACGCTTCACTTTAATTGTTCGACGCTAAATGAAACAATTAAATAAACATTGGCTCTGTAAAGTCGCGATGCGTCACGCGATATGACACGACTTGTAATGGAACATGGAACCCGGGGAAAATATTGTCATTACTGCCAACATCGCAGGTGATAATGAAACCTGATTCCGCACGTAACGATCGTAAATGCAAACAGGACCATTGCATGTTTCAAGCGCTTCATGGATTTCTACACACATAGATTATATTTAATTAAAACATAATTGTGCAATCTAGGATAAATGTTTACTGATTGCTCGTTCTGCTTTCCCTGATTATCTCACCAATTTTTAAAGCATGGGGTTAAGAGTGTTAAAATATTTGCACTAAGGTTATTGCCGATTAATACTATATGTTTTCTATGAATATGAATGGCAAGCAATTATTATGCATGATTATTAGCTCCATTGTTTCAAGAAACGTGCAATTACATGAGTAGGCTATTATAGCCATTCCTTTGGTAAATAAATTTTGCGATCAAAATGTAAACGCATTTTTCCACGGTCATACATCCGAATGTATCCTTTTCGCCTCAGGATCGATACAATCAACTGAGAGAAGTGTATTAACTGGCAGACTGGCGCCCTGTTTTCCGTTCGGTGTTTCTCTATACTATTTCGCACCCCTTTTGCGTCGTCCTCTGATTGCGAATACCATTGTAATGCATACATTTTGATAGACAAATTTGTTTCGTTTTAAAGCAATGCAATAACGCAATTAATCAACGATTGTTTTGCGTCATCATATGTCAAGTAACAACAAGCAGTGCAAAAATATACGTGTGCAACATCAAGTATTAAATAGTATAAGGAATTACATTTGATCCTTTGGCCTTTCAGCAGTCCAGCTCCTTTGGTAACAGTGATTCTTGTCAATAAACACTCGTGTGTACGTATACGCGTGAATGCCGTGAAACGAAACGAAATCTCGCTAATGTTACTAAACGTACGAAATACACGATTTTTAAAAACACATTGCGTTAGGATGCAAATGGTATTCTACATCCGGATACGCGCGACTCTTCGCATTGGAAGCGGCTGCTTGGTCGCGACGTGACCACGTCAATTGATTACTTGAACGGCGTTCACGATTTCACTCTAGTAAAAATTGGCAACAACGATTTTCGTTCGCGATTTCGCTGGCTCGTCGCGAGCGCTGCTGATTGAGATACACTCGTAAATGTCCCCGGCGTGTGGGGCAACGCGGAGGCGGTTAATTTCGTGTGAAGAAAACGCGCGCGCCAGCACTGAGCAAGTGGAAAGCGCAAGCGTGCTGCCGGCCCACGTTAGCGCCGCTTTCCCTGCTCCGTTCGGGAGCGTCGAGGTCCATTCGGAAAAACAGGATAGACGGAACAGACAAGGAACACACAGTTGCTCCTTAAAGGATCATTCATTGAACAAACGCCGTTCTTTCAGGACTGTTTCATGTGTGTTCCAACTAATATGCAGCAGTATACAATACATCATGTTTACTTCTTTTATTAATGAAAAATGAATGATGATTTTCTAACTCCGATGATGTACTGATGATGAAAATAAACAAAATTCAATATGGCTTATTCATTCCATATATAAAGCCACTATTGACCTTAACTTAAATGCCTTAGTAAAAATTACATCTTAATTAGATAGACTGTGTTACACCCTGTCAAGAGCCTCTAGCATTACAATGCTGTTTCCTCGTATAACCTGTAACACACATGATATCAGCATTGTTATCAGATCAAAATTACTAACAATTATGTACATACCACCATTCCTATATTATTTTTGGAACCATCTTTGCATTCTTCAATGCTTTCATCAACTACAAGGTTCATAAATGGATCAAAACCTCTCAGAATTCCAGCGACTTGTCTACCACCGTTTAGTTTTAGGCTAAGTTTTTTGTCCATGAATCTGTTGCACGGGACAATGATTATCACAAACAACATGTATATATAATGTACTTACTTTTTTAATTCTGGTGGGTGAGCTTTCGACATCTTGCACTATTTATTTAAGAAGAACTTAAAACAACGCGAAACACTACACTTATAGGTTAATATCACTAACGCTTGGTAAACATGGAATGGCCGCATGTAAACTATGACCATAAGAGTCAATGTGAGAAACAGAGACGTACGCGTTCGTGAATCTCCGTGCTTACAGAAATGCAACTGAGTGCCGTGAGGGCTAGGAGCGCTAGAGTGCACAGTCAGCTGGCATTGTTTATGTTTTATTGGGTATGGTCTCAATTGTTAATTAATGCGAATCAATGCTTTAAACAATTGATCTTCCATTTAAAAGTGCAGTACAAAGGAAAATTTTATTATGGGAAATGCGTTGACCAACTGCACCTGTCAGTTCAATAGTAATTTAATAGAAAACAATTTAATGTAAACTCAATGCTACTTTTTATGATACCTTTATATGTTTAAACATTTATTACAGATAGTTCTGTGTTTAGTTTCATTCAATTGTATGTTTAGTTAATGAACATACGACTTGAATTAACTGTTTAAATACTTTTATTTGAGCATGAATGACCAGCATGCTTTCAAAGAAGTGCAGATCATATGGTTACGTCCATAATATTTATAAATGCTGAAAACCAAATTTTTGCAAAATATTATATAACAAATAAGTTACACATGCACTTTTGGGTGGTAATAAACACAATAATGTTAGAAGATTCAATGTTTATGAACGCTTGGTTTGCATCAGACACTTTTCTCAATACTGTAACAAAACGATCCAATGGAAAAGGGAAGCCTGGAGAGCATAGTCTCCTCGCGTAGGAGTTGTATAAAGTAATTGGTCATAGCTTTTCTTCTTATACGAGTTACTGTTTCACGCCGTAGATGCCACTAGCATGATCAATTTTGCATAAATTAATGGATAGGGTTTCACAAAAGAAAAAGGTCGCTACAGTCGTTTTATCAAATCATCCTAAATTAAGTATTAGTACATTTTGATAGAATGATTAGAAGGTTAAGTTAAAAAACCGCACTGCACAATATTTATATTAATTTTATAACATGAATTCATTAATTCCACGTTCCCTTAAGAAGTGTATTAAGTTAACATCGATAGCATGTTTCGTTCCGCAGCTAAAGGTTGGTTTAAAGTTTTGATTTGCATATTTGCTTTGATAACTAACTAAATGTTTATTACAGAATATAAGGAAGATGAGTCGAATTCCAATGCCGGAGAAACCACTTCAGGTGGGGCAGGGTAAAGGCCCAATAACTTGGAAAAGCTTTGCAATTACGTCTGCAATAGGGGGTGGAATTTTGGCGTTTATGTGGTATGTTAAATCTGAAAAGGAAGCAGCACAGTTAAAAGAGAGGCAAAGAATGCTTGGGAAAGCAGCTATTGGTGGAAAATTTGAATTAATTGATCACAATAAGCAAAAGCGTACAAGTGAGGAGTTCCTTGGGAAATGGCTTTTAATATACTTTGGTTTCACACACTGCCCAGATATTTGTCCTGATGAGTTAGAGAAGATGTCAGGAGTTATTACACAGCTAGGTATTGTATATAATGAAGTTCTTTTATTATTACTAAAATAGGTAACTGTATTATATAATGAATTTCTTTTAGATAAAGATGCTGATATTGATTTGCAACCATTATTTGTAACTGTGGATCCAAACAGAGACACTCCAGAATTAGTGGGAAAATATTGCAAAGAATTCCATCCCAGATTGTTAGGCTTAACAGGAACTGAAGAACAAGTGGGAAAAGCTTGCAAAGCTTATCGTGTTTACTTCAGTGCTGGGCCAAAAGATAAGGACAGTGATTATATTGTAGATCACACAATTATTATGTACTTGGTAAATCCTAAAGGTGAATTTGTGGATTATTATGGGCAAAATAGAAATGCTAATGAAATCTCTGATTCAATACGCATTAATATTGGTAAATATAAACAGCTTCATAAAACAGGTTGGCTGACCTCCCTTGCAACCAAATCTTAAGTTATCTTGTACATATAATACAGGAATTAGTTTTAAAATGTTTGTATAAGAAATAAGGCATATGTAATTAGTGGAAATAAAAGTTCATTATAATTAATTAATGCATGTGTGTTTAATTTACAAAGTATGATTTGGAATTGGGTCAAATACTAACTTACGTTATAAATATCACTAAATTATTTATTAGCGCTGTTTAATTAACCTTAGGATACAGCGACAGGTAATAATTTAAAATTGCTATAACTTCTAACGTAATAAATTGCACTGATTTGAGTGATCTGAAAGAAAACTTTTAATATAGTTTTGAGCATTGTTTTAAAATTATTTTCGGAAATAATTGAATGTTTAATTTAAACTTAATTGTTACACATGCCTTAATTAACGTTGAAACCACTTAATTAGTCGGATGATATAATACAAATGCAATTAATCTAACAAATAAATGCATATTCAGGATTTGAATTGATATCATTAGAGTATCAATGACTATGAATTAAAAACGTCATGTGATGCGTTCATGTGCCTTCATGAAATAAATGCTATTCCACGAAACTTCCTGAGGTTATTGCAAGCATTGCATATTGGAGAAAACTGAAATTAACTTGTGTTTATTGCACACCAACATGTAATTAAAACTCAAAATTGGTACGTTTGTTACTATGGTTCAAACTCTCGCTTTTTTATTATTTCATTTTTTTAACAAACACTTATTATTCTTCAATCAACCTCTGTTAACGAAGCAGCTAAAGAAAAATCTATACGCAGATAAATAAATAAATATTAAATAAATTCAATTAACACTCGGCTATTTTAATTATCGCCGCCACAACATGTTGCACTTTTTGTGTCTTATTCTTCTAATACTAAACGACTTTGATGTTTCCACAGGTGCTGTAAGTAATTTAAAATAATTATAGCTGAATTTTAATAAACCAAAAACTTTCAGCTAACCGAAAAACAAGTTAAATCAGCAGGAAAATTAATGCGCAATGCGTGTCAACCAAAACATAAAGTTTCAGATGGTGCGTAGCAACAATTTATTTGAATTAAATTTATTACTGTAATTCCATTTATAATTTCAGCTCTTATTGAAGACATGCATAAAGGAGTTTGGACTGAGGATGATTCAGCCAAAGTAAATATATACATTTTATATACTTACTCTTATTTATTTTTATTTTTCATTTTACAGTGTTATATGTTTTGTATAATGGTCATGTCAAAAGTGGTAAATATAGTTTTGATAATGTAAACTATCATTTTATTTAATACTAATAAGTATCCGAATTTTTAGGTAACTAAAACTGGAGACGCAGATTGGGATGCAGCTTATAAAGCAGTGAATGATTTGCCAGCAAAAAGAGTGCCCTTAGTTATAGCATCTATGGAGAAATGTCGTGTAGAAGGTAATAAATAAATAATCAGGCATTTTATTTATAAACTAAATATTGTGTTTAGTTCCCGTAACGGATGACAAATGTGATTCGGCTTGGAAGATAGCAAGGTGCATGTATTTTGATAATCCAGAAGTAAGTAATAGAGAATTTCCAAAACTATTTTGTACTGAGTTAAATTTAATTTCAGAATTACTTTATGCCTTAATTTTTTGATAGACGTTTACTGGACTACTTTTCAATGGTTTAAATGTCATAAGAATATTAAAGATTAATATAATAAAGTTAAAATTAAATCAAATTATTGTCTGAATTATTTTTAATGTTTATATCTGACCTCACATACCTTCTACGTTCTTAAAATAACGCTCTAGAAACTCTGAGCAAATTCTAGATGTGCTTGTTTTTATAATCAAATTCTTCACAAACAAAATCATGAATGAATCTGCAGCTAATAATTAATTAGCAATTTGTCACCGTGCATGTGCTTGTAATTACGTTTAATTAAGAAGATTCATTGATCAATAGAGTATGAATTAATTACCAAGTCAACTATGCAAATGCCTACTTTGCAGTAGTCAAGCATTGATTAAAAATATACCAAACTCTGAGATTAATCAGCTTAATGAACAAATTGTAGCTTGACTTGCTTCATTTTCTCTTTTTCACAAATTATCAGCTCTTAATATCAGAGATTAATAACTTTAGGAAATTGCAAGATGTGATTAAAATTTGTCAACAACACACTTGCTTTATTAGTTAATTATACTCCAGCATGTTATAAAAAGAATAGATGAATAATTCAAACATTTTCCCTCGAGAAGCAGTCGAAACCTGCCAAGAAAGTCTATGTTATATTAAGAAGATAAACAAAATGCGTCTGTGTCTCGTTATTTTGGTATTAAGTGTTTGTCATTCTGGATATTGTGCTGTAAGAAAATGAAATTATTCTTATATCATTTTCAAACATAATTTTTGTAGATAACTGAAGCACAACTTAAATCCGGCGGAAAACTATTGCGTAAAAATTGTCAACCGAAGACAAAAACTTCAGATGAATCTATTGAAAATATGCATAAAGGCGTTTGGGATGATCATGCATCAACAAAAGTATGTATTGACGTTGCTTTATTAACACCAGATAATTTTTTATATCGTTTTTCTATAGTGTTACGCGTTTTGTATCATGAACTTCTATAAATTAGTGAACAAGAAAGGGCAGTTTGAAGAAGAACATGCCTTATCTCAATTGGAAATGTTACCAGAACCTAGACAAAAACCTGCTTGGGCGTCAGCACAAAAGTGTAAAAGTAAGTAAACATTTAAGTAGGTTTAAGGACACTAAGTGCACCAGTTAATAATGTTGTAATTTTTAGATCAATGTGAGGGATGCACTGATAAATGCGATATGGCTTATGCTATGTTGAAATGCTTTTACTTCGATAATCCAGAGGTAAATTAACAAAAATATTATCGGTTTAATTATTTTCAACAATTTGAAATTTCAGAATTATTTCGCCCCGTAAAATTTTTAGTGATACGAAGAAACCGCAGTAAATCATGAAAGGTTAAATTAATTAAGAACGATTAAACCATTGATTGCTGAACATGTGAAATATTTTAAATTATAAACACTAGATATTAAATACAATTTCTTTTTATTCAATCCCATTTAAACTACATTATAGTATGAGATTCAAACCCATCTTTAAATTACCTTAATGCAATCACCTAACCAGATTTAAATACAATTGATATACGCTCTCCACGTACGCATGTCTTTGGCGAACAATTGACAATTGTATGGCAACTAAACGTAGGTGTTTCGAGTAAAAAATAAATATAAGTGTTGTCTTTTAAAGCAAACAAATAATGCCCACATTTTCATCAAGTCTCATCATCCTAACCCTTCTTAAACTTTAACAACAAAACACTAAATGTCAGGAAGATTGTGATCCAAATACACATGCTAACGTAACCAATATAAACTTGAGGATTGGTCCACGTCCAACCTTTTTGCAAGACGTAACGCAAACTCTCCGTGCTCTTTGTCAACGGTAAAATGTACGAAATATATTGCAATATGTAATGCATTCCCTGAATTGGCCAAATAATTCCACAAAGCATAACAATTGGCAGGAAACTTCCCAATGCCATATACGTTGCAGTTCTCTCAGTGTCGCAAAGACAAGACACAACAAATCCGAAACTCATTCCTCCCAAACCGGTTAACGCGGTCAATAGAGCAGTGAGAGCAATTGATCCTTTGTTGGTAATATCGAACACGGCAAATGTTATGACCAAGACCATAACAGTTTGAGCTACCATCACGGTAAATTGGGTTACAACATGGGCAAAGAGACATTCAATTGGGGTAATTCCATTGACAAGTGATCGTTCCAGAATACCTTCATTGCGTTCAAGTAACATAGCACCTGAGGTCAATGCGACGGCTAAAAAGAAGATAATTGTTAGAATAACTCCTGGTGCAGCAAAGTCTGTGAAGTTGGGATCTCTGTAGCCATAAACTGGATCATTGAAGCGAATTGGTATCGAGCCGATTTTTCTATCAATGTCACAAGATCCCAAATAGTCTTGGAAGAAAGACTCGAAGCTAAAGTATAGATCGCGTTTCAAGAATGAGCCGATATTTTCATCTGAAATATTATCATTAACTTCCTTAGAGATTTAGCATTAATTGGATAAACTTACTAGAGATATCTTGAAAAACTGCTACTTCTGAATTTGTAACATCAGCATCGATAACTTGTCTGCCATCATTAAGTCGAGCACGTAGAGCATCTGAGAAATTTGATTGGAATACTAAAGCAGCCCATGATTCACCAGCCCGTACTTGTCCTTTTGCTCCATCTTCTGTATCATGGAACGTCTAAAACCGGTAAAAGTTTCAATAGTTTTACAATTCCAATACTCTTTTTAAAAGTACTTACAACTTGTAAGGTTCTTCGTTTAAGATAATCGATGTAATTGCAACTTAATCGCGAACTATTGCATCCAGGTTTAAACACACAACTTTCCCCCTTTTCCAGCTCGTAATTAGTTACAGAAATTGGTAAATTATATGGATCATGACCAATAGACATGCAGAATAAAACTGCTTGAACGACGGGTAAGCCTACGATGAACAACATTACTGGATAATTTCGAATCATCCAAAGGAAATTCTTCCAGATCAACGTTTTCATATGATGGCTTTCCAAAAAGAGCAGGTTTTCTTTCCAGGACGTTTTTACCATTTCGGAAGGTGGCATTTCCGGTTGGGCCAATGTCGGGTCATCGGGAGTGATAGACACACGTCCACCCCGACTTCCCATTGATATGTTATCACCAAATTCACCCGATATTTCTCCGTGATCTTCATCAACAATGATTGCTTCATTGATTACACCTCGAGGAACTGTAATGGCTGTCGCCACTTCGGTAGCAATAGAACTCCGGCGGCGTTTACCCATATTCTGGATGACTGACAGCTTCAGGAAAACATCTTCAAGGGATTCAGCTTGATATTGTTGAACTAACCGGTCAGGGGATGCTTCAGCAAGAAGATATCCACCACGCATTAAACCAATCTAAAAATAGAAACAATTATTAAATTAATTGCATTATGTATTCAGGGTCAATTGAATTTCTATATTCTAATTATCAACGTTTGAAAATGGGTGTAATAATTTATTAAGTTAAATGTTTCGCAAAAAAGCGCAGCAATTATTATTGCAATAATTTATTAGGTGTGTAGTCAGTGAACATCCACATAATTGCAAATGCATTGTAAATGGTGATAACATAACGTAATTGCTTTATGATAATGCGTAATTGAAGGCCGCGTTGATTGCCTTTTAAGGATATGACGTTGCGTCGTACAGACAGCCGAAAAATGTAGCATTGAAATTGTTGATAAACATGCTGCACTCGATTATTATTATATTCGTCCGACGACGATCAAAAAACCTGAGATGCTCGCCTTGGTCTCAATTGACACGCACAAAACATGCAAAAACGTAAGAATTATAAAAACTTGACCGCAACAATTTGCTCATTCGTACACAGCAAGAAAATGAAACATACGTAATAGACGTTATGATATAGTGAATAAAATAAAAATAGCTAGGAAAAAGTTTGTTAAGCAACTTAGCAAACAAGCAGTCGCACAAAAAACTGTTTTTGTTGTTGGTTGCTAGTATTTGAATAAATTTAATATAATTTCTTCGTTCGTGTAATAACGTCAGCAATTCAGTAATCATCAGTAAGAAGGTGTTATATAATTTATTGTAAAATTCCTTGTACTTTGTAAAATGTCTAAATTTGATGAAAGATTATTAATTAATCATCTTCTAATTGTTATTGGATTCTAAATAAATTCCAATAGAAATCTATTGGAACATAATATTGCTTTTACACGATCAAACACAAATTTTGCAAACTTAATCTTAGGTCATGTATAAAAAAATCCATTATTTCTCCAAGTGACAGATTTAGATGTCTGTATCTTCAAAATGGGACAAAACAGTGCAAATTTTATCTAAATCGGTTCATAATAACCATGTTGATTAAAATTTCAATTTCACGCGAAAATAATGGATTTCTTTTTACTTGACCTATTATATTTGCAAAGTTAATATATTAAATTTGAAACTATCGATGAATTTAGATTAGTGATACAAAGTTTAAGGTTGTTACGTCATTTGAAATATCTTGACATTGCAAATTTACGTCGAAACCGACGAAAACTTGTTGGTAATTAATCAGAACTAGTTAAGCAATAATTGCGTGCGCTCGGACATGATGTAAAGTATAAATCATTACTATCATTCGGTTGCAGACGATGAAATTAGTTGTATAATGCAGTTTTTGTATAAAGTAAGTAGCTGGTCATCAAAAAAGTTATTGAGTCACTTTTTGTTCTATGTATTGCAATGCATGATGATTGTTTGTCAAGAATTGTCACTGTTGATTCATAACAATATCAACAAAAACTTTTAATTTTTATTTTTGTGTCGTATAGGTACTCATAATAATATGACGTGGAGTTAAGTAAAAAGAAGACCTTGCTTCGAAACTCTTCAAACAAATACAGTTGGTTACTCTCCAAACAATTTGTTACTTTTATAAATATGGATTTGTTGACTTGCTTAATATTGAAAAGTTGAACAAATATTACGTCTACGAATTGAATACTATGTATTTGTTCTAATAATATTCGCATGTGTAATGTTTATGCAAATAATTCACTCTTTAAGTGCATACTAACGTTTCATTCGAATTTATTGTAAAGTGTTATTGCAGAACAGCATGGCGAATAATGAGTGAAGCAGCACTTTTATTGCAAAAGTGATGAGTGGGTTGGAAAATAGATAAAAAGCCAATTGCACTCTACATTTATATGGATCATAAATTATAAAGTGCTGATGGTGTAACAATATACGAAGTAACTGAATATTTTGTTAATAATATTATTACTGCCATTATGAATTACTTTATATAGTGGAAAAAGTTGCACATCTTTGGATATGAATCTAGGTCAAGTCTCTGAATTTTAAACAAGTTGTTTTAACGCTTTTGTTCTTGTAAAATACCGAAAGATTTTATGATTTCTTGTCATGCAAATGATATTCAGGGACGTTTCATGTATCATCGTAAATTTTCGATTCGTGTCGTCCTGTGAACATAATTTGATTTGTTTAATTGATTATCGGCGTGAAGAATTTGAATTTAGGAAGTTAGGATAATAAATTATTTTATTTCAAAGAATTTAAATTATTCTGTTAAATTAATATTCAGAATAACATTAAATAAAGAGATTAGAAAACTTGACCTTAACTTTTGAATTATCTTAAATTATAAGAGTAAATTTATGCCTTTGGGAAGTTTACTGCTTGTTAATGAAGTAGAAATTATAATAATGTGCAATTATCACTTACCATATGAGCTTGTCTAGTTTCATCAATATAATGCGTTGTGATAATAACTGTCGTCTGACCATTTTTGGTAATATGCAGTAAATGATCCCAGATATTCTTCCTCAACATGGGATCAACGCCCACTGTGGGTTCATCAAGGATAAGTAACTCTGGCTGATGTAAAAGTGCAGCAGCAAGTGACACACGACGTTGTTGACCGCCACTCAAGTTCTTCACTTGTCTATCTGGACCAGGAAGCATCAAAAATTGCAGGAGGAATGTCAATCGGTCATCGATTTCATGTGTGGTCATGCCACTGATCCAACCAAAGTAAAGCATCGTTTCGCGAATGGTGAATTCGCCATAGAGAGCAATTTCTTGCGGCATGTAACCAATGCGAGGTCCAGGCACACCACTGCCTTTCGAACCAGGTGTACCGCCAAGAACCCAAATCTCTCCTGAATTTAAACGTTTCCTCCCAACGATGCAACTCAACAAAGTAGTTTTACCGCATCCTGAAGCACCCAAAAGACCGTAGATTGATCCTTTGGGTACTGTCATATTTAGTCCATCCAGGATAACAAATGGGTTCTTGTTGGTTCCGTAATGTTTATGTGCACGTCTCACGCAGACGGCATGTTGGCGGCGGCTTGCCACCGTTGACATTTGCCGATTCGTCATCGCTTTTCGTCGCATTTCCAATTCATTTGAAGGTTCCGCCATCTGAAAAGATAGAAATTAAAATTATTATTTGAAACTATAAATCAGATTCTTTTGTATTAAAATTTGTTCTTATTCAACTTAATTTTTCTAAACAAATGTTTAAATTATTAATAGATAAAATAATAAATAATGTAGTAGATGATACAATTATTTAAATATATATTAAGCATAGGAAATGTTTGATGAATCAAGTAATAAGAGAAAACATTACACAGTATTGTAATGAATAGGCGAATAATTACATGAATTCCCGCGGAATCAAATATGAACGTGATATGCATACAAATAAAATAAATTTAGCATTGAGGTTACAACAAATTAATGCATATAATCATAAATGCATGAGAAGTCGGCTGACTTTGTTAAGTTTAGCACAAAAAAATACCGATCGTTTACATGCATAGTGCATAATGCAATTTATTGCATGTCACATCACTATTGTTATTGTTTTTCACAATTTTTTTATCATACGACACTTGAATCTATTTTCTATTTTTATTACAGAATTCATAGATTTCATTGAAAGCATCTGCCAACACAATAGATAATCAATCATTTTGCCTGTTAAACAATGCGTGTCTAATTTGCGTGATGAGTTATTGCCAGTTGAATTACGTTCATTAGGACAGACGACAATTTTCAAGTGAATATAAATTTTGATTTATTATTAAATAAACTCGACCAATAAAAATACAACAATAGTAAAAATAATTTTGTCATAAAAAGGCGCTTCATGTATCTAACTATGGAAATTTTCTCAACTTTTCATTATAAATCAATTTGCACAGCTAGCAATTACAGAAACACGCAATTAACGCGCTAGCACGCAACGTGTGCGCAATTCCTGAGACGTTTTTGTGTTAAGTATATTTCGCTTGAATAATTATCATTTACGCGAAAACAAAGTGCTATTTATTTAATGTTAATAATACCTTTCTTATTATTTACAACTCTGTTGCATTATGTCAATAAATCTTTTAAAGTTTACAAAAATTTCAGCTAAACTCTTCAACTACTACAAGTCAATAAGTTAATTTATTATTGAGTGATAAATAAAGTAACAAAATGTACTGCAAAACAAAAGAAATATATTATTTGTTAATTAATTATTTATAGATAAAGTAATAAAATGATTATTAATTACTTAAGATATTTGTTAATAATTCAACAACAAAAAACAAATAAAATTAATAAAGATGGATTTGAAATTAGATAACACGATATTACAATGTGTGTAATTTCATTGTTTACGTGTAAATTGCAACTAATTTAATTGAATTAATTAGTTATGACACACTATTGCAAAACTATTCGCATTGAAGAGTTGATTGCTTCAGTGATTAAATCGTTTGATAAAGTAACTTACTTCAAACATGATGTAATGATATCAAGAATATTTCCAAGAAGCATAAAAAGATTAGGGACAATACGTGTAATTAATATTAATGTCCGGCGTAGGTGATTAAAGAAAAGTAAAACTTTAAACAACAAAACAAACAAGTAACACGGTGCGATATGCAAGTAAAAGTAACAGATGACTGACTATTGGTGTTGGATTCATTTTGTAAGTCAGTCGGTCACACATAATAATATTCTCTTACGTGCATGCGCGTAATTGTTGAATGTGTTCTTGAGTGCGTGCGTTCCTTGCCCAGTTAGTTATAACATTGGCATTTCATTTCACTTTCGTTGCTTGGTTCATTCACGAAATTCCACTCAATCGCCGCGAGCCGCATTTCACGAAATCATTTCATTTCGTTTGCGTTGTGGAACATCAACTCTTAATTGAATATACCATAAAGTGGTATTTGTTGTGTGGTCGACAGTTGGTTACTTAATAGACATTTATCCAAAGAGAAACAAATGACTTTGTGTTGAGACGAGATTTAAGATTTTTTAAATAAATTCTTTTGTAACTCAACAGTTTTTAAGGTGTTGTAACATAATGCCAAGATTTCTTATGGATTAGTTTTGGTTTTTCATCATCAAAGTTGAAATATTTTAAATCTTCTTTTATACAATAAGTGAATAAAAAAGTGTTGTTTGAGCATCAACTTCTAGAACATTCTTGTAATTATTTATTGCATCGTGTAAAATGAGTATTTGTGAACCGTGTAAATTGAAAATCATGTAAACAGGCGTTGTATATACATTAAAAGAAATAAAAGAAGGCCAAAAGTACATTATGTGGTCGATAGCCTTTTGTTTCATTGAACAATAAATATATTTATTATTATTAAACATAAGTTAATTATTAATAATACGCATTTAACTTTGATAGTTAACATTAAAAGTGCTGATCATGCATTTTTCATAATATCCATGCAATTAACACATTTGTATTAATTGCACAATGCCCCGAATGACTACCGCGTGATTATAGACAAATGCGTTTGTGATGTCAAGTTAATTTTCATAATTCTTTTCTGCGTCTTGGTTAAATTAACTTAGGTAATTTAAAGTCGACTACTTTGCTTGACATTAGTGTTGATTAGACAACATTAAAATAGCATTAGAAATACTTAAAACGCTCAATCTTCCTTGAATTTAATATAAAAACCAAGTAAACAGATTGCCAACAGTCTTCTGACATTTATAATTTGACATTGATGGTGAAAAACATTACTACTTTGGATTTCACTCAGCGGCCTTTAATTTGTCAAGAATTATTGTTGAATGCGTTTCGGACTGGTTTCGGATTGCACGCACAATTATTAAGCAATTACTTTCAGTGCGCAAAATTGCGCTGTCGGGTCGATCAAGTTTTTCGAACCAGAGCAAAGTTGATTATTAATTGTTCATCAGCATTTACAGCAAGTATATGAAATTCAAACTTAATGGCAATTGATTTCAAATATCATTATTTACTTCTTAACAAATGTTAATTTAATTGTATTTTAATGGATAAAGAAATACGTTATCAAATGCCACGTATAATACAAAAATTTAATCAAATTTACGTTATGAAAAATGCAAAACATAAATCAATAGCAAGTTCTTCACAACTTAATCATTATTTACTTTTAAACAAATGTAAACTTAATTGTACTTTAATCAGCAAGGTAAACTCTAAACAAGTATAAGAAAAAAGAAGGAAGTACAACAAAATAAACCAAAGCAAAAAATAATTTGAAAATGTTGTAAATAAAGAAAGAACAACAGCTAATTAGCCAAGTTGCGATATTTTCGTTATTATCTTGATTGCACATCGTTGATGAGACAAACACTGCTTAATTGCACTAATTAACTAAAGAACAAGCAAATTTTAAAATACTTTTCGTACTTTGCAAACAATTTCAAGCACTAAAATACATGCAATAAAAATTCGAGTTACATCGAAAGTACATAATTACGCTATGTAATAAAAATTTTCAAATATTTTACAAGTAGTCAAAGCTAAAAATACCTTGAACAAACGGGAAATAAAAAGAAAGATGTGTCAATGAATTTATAGCCAAAGATTTCTACCTCGCTAATTTATATTCCGTTTTTATTCATTACCATGGCAAACTTTTTTTACTCCGATAATTTAATACTTACATGCGTGTTTAACGTATAATTAACAAAACTTTGAAAATGACAAGGACACTGCGTCAAAAACTAGATATTTTTTCATCTGATCAATCGGTTGTAATTAATCAGTGTGTCACGTATCAATTTTTATTTATTGCCTTGTAATATGTTTCCTTCTATTGTATAATAATTATTTTAATATTTTTTCTCCAGGTTCTCAAACTTGTTAGCGAGCGTTAGCAAAACTTGAAGACTTTGAAAAATTCCCAAAACCCGTAGTAAACGAATGCCTAAAACCTGTTGATTGCATTGACCTCCCTTGACTTCGCAAACGGCCAACTATTTTTGCTGTGTTTTTTGGGTACATCTTAATTTTTTCCTCTTATTTATCGGTTTGGTTCTTTCTAATTTACGAACGCGTGGCTTTGCGTTGCTGGTTGTTGCGTTATTTCGTTGTTGTCATGGCCTCTTGTATTCAATGACGTTGTAATATTTAAATATTTAGTGAGTTATCAATCAATGATCATGATCTTCATGATTAAACACTCATTTCTTATTCAAATCTTGATAAATTGCATAAAGTATAGATAAAGTCTTGATGATGATTTGACTACAATTCGATCGATAATATTTATTTATTCAATTCAACAAATGTATATTAAATACTTTATTAGCTAATGAGTTAGCAAAAAATGTACCTAATTAGAGAACTCAGTAATGAAGTAATTAATTTCTTAGTTTATATGCTTAAGTCGCACTTTGGTATTTTAAAAACTTCTACGTTATTTATTTCCAAATGTTTGTCATTTAATTATTCATATTTGATGTTTTATACGTGTAGCATACTTCCAGAAATAAACTAATGCGTTGCAAATTTATATGTTTATCTTCAGTTACACATAGGTACGTATTAAGTATAATAATAATTAAGATAAACTTCTTAATTATCACGTTTTTGGGAATTGTCAGGTAAAATTGTTAATATGTCTATTAACTAACAACTACGTAATTTAAACTTCTTACCTTGTTTGCTGTTCTTTTCCTATTAATTAAAGAAAACTCGAATTTTCCACAGAAGAATTCCACAGAAATTTCACTGCACTTTGCAAATTGTTGCACTCAACTTTTGCGTAAATTCGCAGATAAATTAATTTAATTTCAGAGTATTCGGTAGAGCAACATTGAAGAATCGACGAGACGACAAGACAATAGTCTTGTAGATTTAAAGCACTCCTCGAGAACAGGTTGCTTTTGCTTTCGCGGTTCCCGCACGATTGACGCGTTAATTTTTCGAAACGCGCGACTCGTCCAGAAATCAAAAGCTCATTAGCGCGCAAAGTCATTTGCGTAATGGTTAGTAGGTATCTTCTACTCTATTATTCAAGCCGTCAACGACGCATAAACATTTAAAAAAAGTTGTTGCTTGATGTGTGGTCTTCGAATTCTTTTCCAACTCTACTGTACGCAACCAACCTTACATTTCCGGAATATTTATTTCAATACATTCTTGGTTTAAACTTAGAACATTCCGACAAGCTTTATTTCAGATTGTACTAACAAACTTCTGTTAATATCTTTAACATTAAATTCGCCAAAGCTGATAGAAAAGTTTGAAAAGTTTCAAACATTACAATAAAATGAATTAAAGAGTTAATAGAAGTTGTAAGTTGTATTTGGTTTGTATAAAATTACAATATATTTCTATTGTATACAATACTCCAATAACAAATTACTTCTGGGAAAATGTTTGTCATTCATTCAGTGCACTTGATTTGAATACAAAGTTAACGCGACCAACGCACTACTTGTTGATTTTCATTACTCAGTGCTCCAATCCATAATTAATTGAGTTTTCATTGATATTAAAGGTAAGAAATTATGTATCTCTTTGTGGAAATGTTTAGTTCGGGAACTACATTTATTATATTTAAATTTCTAATATTATATGAGCAAGCTCCAATAGCAGTGATAACTCTGCAAATACAGTAGTGCTTGGCAAAGCATAACATAAAATTACTAGTTGATAAGAATGTCCATGTTCTTCTCTAGTAATCCGAGACACATTATTGGGCAATTAAAAGATTAGCTTCTTAATATTTACAGTTAATTTCGTATAGGCCGCCATTAGCGATCACCAGCCATACCAATGAGGTGGGCGCGCTTGACGCATGCGCCAGTAAAAGGCAATTAGTCCTCCGCATGCATGCATGTAGTGGAGTGCTGGCTGCTCACATGTGTATCGCGTGGAAAGTGCAAAATTCGCGCGAATTTTATGTAAATACGGATGCATCCTCTATTGTTTCAAGTGAAGTGTAACAACCACATCAGTATTCACGAATTGGCGTATTGGACAAATTGGGATTGAGACGAAAAACGTAAGTATTTTAAGAAAATCTGTGACATGCTCCGCGTGCATAACCTCTCCGCAATGCGCTCACCGCGGGCGCCTGACGCGTAAGCCAACACGTTGTGCCACATTTCCATCCGCGATTGTTTACTATCACCGACGACATATGTGCATCATTCTGCCAAAGTGTCTGTAATTAACAATCCAGTGCATCGTCATTAAATGGCATTAGAATATTTGCGGCAAATCGCATCTGTATGCCATGTGACTGACGTGTTTGGTGCGGCACTTCGTGGGAATTTACGCTACGGCCTTACCTGTTTGCGTGAGTGAGTGAGCGAATGACGGCATGTTCTGTATGCCTGTAGCATGAGGGAAATTGCGCACCCGAAAAGGGCGGCTAACATATTACCTGCTTGGTAAATATCGCACAATTTCATGGAAAAATACAAATGGTTGAACATTTACGTTGCTCTTCAGGCGCACAGTCGGCTGTGGGTGACAGTTTAGAAAACAACTTTGAATCCTTCTGAGTAATCGTTTGTTTCTAAAACACTATTTATTTGTGTAAATATTTATAGCATTGAACCTTGCTGTAATCTCGTGTAATCACTTAGGAAACTATAAGTATTTTTGTTTCACAGGTATTACCTAGTTAAGCGTATTATTAGTTAGCGATCGTCTTTGTATCCAAAGCGCAAAAGTGATATGGATGCTGGCTTCCTTAACTTTCATAAGGAAGAAGAATTTTCATCATATTTTTTGGTATGTCTTCATGTCGTAATCAATTCTTGTTGTTGGGGCAAAGTTACTTATTAAAACGTCAATCAATTTTAGTCCTGCGAAGATGAATCGCAAAGTTACAATGCCAATTCAGATAATGACAATTACCATTGGACCCTCGAACCTCTTGAACATGAAAGAGAGTAAGTTTGTTTTCATTGCGTTTTCGCGTCTCCAAAATATGCGCTCACCACATGCTTGTCTTCTTGTTATTACGAAACACTTAGGATTAACGGGGACGTCGCTCTCATACCGGTTTCGGGCGATACAAACTTCACGCTATCGACTTCACCGCCGATACGGGAGGACATTAATAAAATCATGACAGATTGGAATCATTTGGTCAATTTAGATGTAAGTTTCAATCGGTGAATCGTTTTCCGAACGTAGCGAACATGAAGTTTTATCTATGAGGCTTCTCCTTAGGTGGGCAATGATTTGGTGGCGGATATGGCAGCGTGTTCATCCACAACCCTCCAATTGGAGGCGGCTGTCATGTCCGTGGAGCCAACGAGCGCAATGGATCTTCATCTCGATGTTCAAATGGACCCCCTGTCCACAGATTATACAGCGACAGATAACATGAATGATGTTGCGTCTATTACAGTAGATGACCTTAAACCTGAAGGATTTGATATTACCAAGTTTGTTGTTGGTAATCAAGATGAAGAGCTCTGTGTGTCCCCGCAAGATTGTCTTGCGGATGCACCAGATACAATGATGAATCATGAAGTGGTTGACGCACAACTTCATGAGGAAAGCGATATTAGAACAGAAGGTTTTGACTTAGCGCAATTTGTGGTAGGCAATGAGACTGAATTTTCTTTTCCTTCAGAAGAATGTCTTGTGGGATCAACTCTTGATATGATGGTTCATAAAGGTGATTCTGAAATGAGCGTTCATCAGTTGGAAGTTGAAGATGATATTAGAGCAGAAGGTTTCGACATTACAAAATTTGTCGTTGGTAGTGACTTAGACATGAGCATGCAAGAAGAAGGTTTTGATATTACAAAGTATGTGAATGGAAGCGATACCGACAACTTGGAACTTCACTCCAGTCCAGAGAAGAATGCTGCTGTTGATGATGATGAAGAAGAAGAAGAAGAAGAATTAGTAGAAGTTTTAAATGCACGGCCTGGAGTTGGTATTCCCAAGTTTGGTGGAAAACGCATTGATATGGCACGCGGCCGTTATTTAGTTGACGATACTAGCGATGATAGCTCTAACGAAGATGATGATATTTCGATTGATGTCGAAACGGTTGATGATAATTTAACGCCTGTTTTGCAAGCTGGCGATTTGAATAGCTTATTAGAACAATTTGAAGCAACGGAAAGCACAAATATGGAACTGCAGCCAAAAATTGTGCGCACGAATACTATCGATGAAGGTCAGTTGGTTTTATCTCAATCGTACTTTGCTCTTGATGACAGTGACAATAATTTAAATTTGTTAGTTTTAGATGAAGCCTTGGAAGCTGATTTATCTTTGGACGTCTTTGTCGAACAAGTAAAACTGATCTCGCCCATCAAATCGCCGCTTAAGCCAAAGGTAGCGCAGACAAAACGAAACTTGGATTTCAGGGAGTTCTCGCAGCAGCCAGCAAAGTTGAGGGATCTCCAGGTTCAAAAGATAAAGTCTGACCAATCAGTTGTAAAGAGAGGAGGTGAAGCGGCCAAAGTAAAGAACGATGTACAGTCGGAGAGAAAAACCAAACGACAAAATGACATGCAACCGCCTTGTGCGCCACCAGTTCCTAGCCAAGAAACCAAAAGGACGAAACCGTGTTTGAATGAGCTTCCGGTAGATTTAATTGACCGGATACGGCAGTCATCAAAGCGCAAAGCTGTGCCGGTAATTGAACCCATTGCACCAATAAAGCGCCGCAACTGCATCGCGAACAATGGCAATAAGGAGAAAACAAATGCTGCTAACCCGCGGCAAGTTAGTCCACCAAGAACCATTACACCAGTAGTGACCACAAATAGCAATACAAGTGACAAAGCAATTGAAAATAGCATAAACGACAAACCCGAAACGATAAAAGACAACAAAAACGTACATTTGGATCATGACTATTGCACGTCACCGACGCAAAAAATCACTGGTTTTTCATCATGCGTGGAGGATGAAAAGACAGTTATTCGTACACAACCCACTGTGAAGAGCTCAGATGGAAAGTTGATGGTGTCATTATTAAAGACAAATACGATTAAGAAGAAACTGAATTTGGAAGAGTATAAGAAACGATTGCAAAGCAAACCGGGTGATAATTCACCTGCGGTACAAGATGACGATG
Organism: Aleochara curtula; assembly: GCA_963978815.1. Classification (NCBI taxonomy): domain Eukaryota; kingdom Metazoa; phylum Arthropoda; class Insecta; order Coleoptera; family Staphylinidae; genus Aleochara; species Aleochara curtula. The sequence goes on along the minus strand of OZ022215.1, from coordinate 13,870,039 downwards.
AAAATACACGTCGTTTGAAACATACTGAAATGTTGATGAAGCTAGCACACGAGCGTATTAAAGATAGTAAAAATTCAGAGAATGATGTCGTAAGTTTGCCACCTATTATACCAGCCGCGACGGCGGATCCGACTGAACCAATTCGCGTAAAAGTAGAGGCCATCGATGTGGAGCCTGTGAAACCGCCCAAACATATTATAATGAAGACGCTCGTAAGTATTGGAACTAATACTGAAGAGACATGGGGTCAGGTGGAACAAATTCTACAAAACACGCACGTCAAGATCAGTCCGAATTCGCTTATCAGTTCAATCGTTGAGCACCTACCTAAACCCACACCTGTGATACCCGATCAGCAAGTTGAGCATGGCGAGGATAAGACGATTGTGTTTATTGACACAACGCAAAAACAAAAGAAAACGACGACAGTAAGTGTGCAGACGGATCATACGAGTATAAAAACAACTTTTCGTCGAAGACGTACGAGTTCTTCTAGTAGCTCTAGTTCATATACGTCGACAAGTTCGAATGATGATTCAATGGGTGGAAGCCGCACACCGTCACCGGTGCGTCGGAGAATGCAAGAGCAGCTTAAAGTTATAGAAGAACGTCGTATAATTTACGTGGGCAGGATTGAAGATGACATGACAAAAGATGATCTACATCGGCGCTTTAAGCGATTTGGGCCAATTTCTAAAGTGAGTGTGCATTTTAGACATCATGGCGATAACTATGGGTTCGTAACATTTGTTCACAAAGAGGATGCGTATGAAGCAATTGAGCATGCAAATGATAATGAAGATGAGCCTCAATATGACTTGAGGTTTGGCGGAAGACGTTTGTTCTGTCAGACCTCGTATGCGGATTTAGATAATATGAAGGAGGATTTATGCTATGACTTTGGCTGGTTGCAAAATCCGAACATCACGCAGGATGACGATAATTCGTTTGATAATTTGTTACGTAAAGCGCAAGCCAAACTCAGGAATCGCAAACTTTGACCACTGTCGTTATCTAGTTATGTCTTAGCGCAATGCGTGCAGCTTGTAAATAGGTAGGAATCATTGCACGCGCGAATCATTTTAGGTACATTTTCAATTGTTGATTTAGATTTGCAGAAGTCATTTATTTTTCTGCAGCTCCAAATTAATTGTACATATAGCATGACACATTCAAATCGCGCGTTATTTTTTCATTGAGTTTATTTCTTCCACGCAACTAATACTGCGGTTATTTGCTCAGGTAACACAACATGCATACTTATAATATTTTACTCAATTCTGTCAATCAATCATAGTTATCCTTTAATTCGTTGGGCTGTGTTATTTAGTTATATTTGGTTGAGCACTTATAGATTCAGTTAGTAAATTAAATTATTTGAAAATTGATGCGTAAATATTAAATTGATTCAATTAAAACAGGAAATAATAGCTTAATAGATGCAAATTTATGATATCGATACTTCTGATGTCCTCAGAATCTAGCAGTAATTTAGGACATGTACATATAGTATATAAATCATGTATAAGCCTAATGATTTTTCATAATTTACATGTACAAATATCAATTTTTAATTATACTGCATTGTCACATGCATGTTAAATAATCATGTTGCAAACTAATTACTACTAATACAAAGGTAACGCCTATCACAATATGTTCTTAAAGGTATACCTTTTAACTGTTAAAGCACTTTTCACACAATGAATTTGTTTGTGTAACTTGGAATGCTAGTTCAATTATTCTATGCTCATTTGAACAAAACTTCTACAAAATTACAAATAACACTAATTGTTTAAATGTCACTTGTTCAGAGTTTGAGGTCATGCCCTGTTTTTATATTGCCATTTTCAATAAAACATAAAACCCAAACACATTTAAATTCATTTTTATTTACAACTTCAGTATCTATAATATTGAAATAGCTTAGAATCTATGTGGTCTTATTGGCCTCTCTGGATCAAAGAGTTCTGGGTCTTTTAAGAAATGAGGATCTTTATTATAATAGCCCATTAAACCAGCACCTTGGGACTTTATAATTTCACTTTCAACCTTTTCTTGTTGTGCTTTACATAGACCAGTAATATGCCTGCCATATATTCTACCAGTGTATGGTGATTGGAATTGTGATAATAGTTTAATATTTTTGTAATCAACCTCAATACCATGCCTACATAGTATACACGTTAGTTTTTCCTTTGTATATGGATTCTGCATATCAAATAAAGGAGTATCTGGATCTACATCTTTATTTTCTTTTTCACTACTCGATGTTTTAATGGCAGACACATTTCTTAAACTTGGTAAAAATGATGCTGAAATATTAATTAATTACAATCAAAGAGTTACAAATAAGGAGTACTTACGTTTGAATGATTTTCTCAGCAATTGTTTTAATAATAGTGCCATTATTTCCTTGATAAATTATTTGTTTTCTTTTTGGGAAATCTTATAGAATATTAAGGTTATGAGCCGCATGGCTACAGCGCCCCCCACACCAAACATGATTTCAAATCCCTAAATTACCATTATATAATTGATTTGGGTGTATTTATTAAACAAAAAGCAATTATTCTATGAAATAAAAATATTCTTCTTTAATTACCTATGTGTTAAACTTAATGGTATTCTTCATAATCAAATATACAAAAATACACAGGCATCTCAAGCACGGCTTTTTTACATTAGTATTATATTGTATTTCTAGATCTGTTGAGATTGTATCTTTGCTTAAAACAATGCCAACAATGTCCATTTGCACTACTCAGGTGGTCATCTTAGGAATATCAAACATATCACTAGCGCTCTCAGTATCTAACATCCCAAAGGAGAAGTCTTTTCTTGTTTGACGTTCAATCTGGACAAATTTTGATTCTGCAATTGTAAATTATTAGAACCAATGAATATAATCTAAATTGAGCAAGTGTACTTTGATAATTCTTTTTCCTCTTGTTGTTATGTGGATGCCTCAATAGAATCTCTGCTGTAGTTAGATCATAATCTTCAAAATCTAGGCGTCTTTGCTTGGGTGATGTGGCCTCTGTTATCTCTTCAGTCTCCTCAATTTCATCATTTTCATGAAGATCATCTTTACTAACGCAGGCATGTATAACGCCTGTCTTTGATTTAACTTTTAATTTATAGACATTTGAATGTATAGTATTATCAGCAGTCACAGTAGATTGCAATGGCATATTTAAAACAATTATTCTATCATCATCATTTGCTACTGTTTTTAAGTCTTCTTTTGTGACATACATATCCCTCTTCATTTCCTTATCATTGGTCACATTTTGTATGCTTTGTTCTAGCCATGATAGATGTAAATCTAGGTTTGATTCAAGTAAATCCAGCTTCGATATGTCTGTTTTCAGTTTGAGCACCTTGGTGGCTATCTCAGTATCAGATGTGTTTGGCAATGTGTCCTTATAAGTAAATGGTCTGGAAAATTATATTTATGTAGTAAATACAAGCATAAGCGTCATTCTTAGCTGATCACATACTTCCATTGAATACTGTTTTTGCTTTTTTTCTCTATCAGTCCTATGCCCTCCAATACATTTGTTATGTCGTATATGCGACGCTTTTGCCGAACAGCCAGCTCTTCAGCAGCCTAAGATAGAAAGCATTCAGAACGGGTTTACACAATAGCATTTTTTAGATTTTCAATGATACCCACCAATTTTAAATCAAGCACTCCACCTTCACAATTCTGTAGTAAATTGACGAACTTTGTGGTGAGCAGTCCTAGAGACTTCTCAAAACGACTCGACGGCACATCAGACATCATATAAATATTGCTATGCTTCCATTCGCGGGCGAATAATTTGAAAGTAAGCTAAACCACTACCACTGAAAAGGTGCACAAATTCACTAGTTTGGCAATTGTCAAAGGCAAGTAATCTAAATGCTTGTTTGATAACTATGCAGGATTCTGTACTTTTATTATTGTAATCATGTTTGGCGTCACAACAGAACACACGCTATTTTCGGTATACACATGCAACGCATCACAAATGCGTGAGGTCGCTATAAGCAATTATAGTAACATATATTTTTCTATAGTAACACATCAGTAGTGAATTGTCTCGGGTATGTAGATTTAGTGCATTATTTACGTAGTGTTTTCGGGATGGTCGATAACATATAATAGTTCGCCGGGGCTGATAAGTATTTCATATTCAACAGTGTCAGGTGATAAATCATAGTGCCAGTGTCCAGCTTCGCCATGGTTGCTTAGCACGTGGAAATGGGGAGAGTATAAGTCATAACCCTGTGTGGTAAAGTATAAGTAAAGATGTAAGTCAAATTAAGGTTATCGGGTTACCAAGTCTTCGGTGACTAGGGTGCCTAATAGTGTTAGCGGTGAAGACATGTTGAAGTAATGAACCCACTTAAAGAAGCCTTCAGTACCTCCATAAATAGGAGAATTAGAAAAATCAGGCATAACTTGTACGCGACAAGTCGCCTCTCGTACTACGATTATAATACCAAGCCCAACGGGATAATCACGACCAAAGTGACCAGCTAGTATATTCCTGATCCCATGCGTTATCTCAAAGGTTTCGTTAATACGCCTTCGAACGTTTATACGAACAATCTATACGTAACAGCATGTAATCTCATAAACATAACCTATTAACCAAACAAAATGTACATACATTTCCTCGTTCTCCAGACGATGCAAACAATGTAGCTGCAATACCGACATCAGTGTAATCATTTGTTAATCGACGAACAGTAAAACCACGCGGAGATTTTCTATCTATTATAGCAATAGTCGAGTGCTGATGTAACTCATAATCCTCCACGTTGTAATTGAAAATGCCCTATAAAATCAGCCTTTGAAACCACTCATCATTAAAAACCAGTTCTCAAAGTACTTCACAGTTTGATCCAATTTGTCGAAATGGTCCTCCACCGCCTCCAAATAGAAACCCATTTCTCATCTCTGCCAGAGTAGCCATATCAATTAAATTGTATGTTTTATTGCGATTAACCAGTGGGACTATGTTAGACAGATGTCCAATGTTTAATAATCTTGTATTGCCTGACATTCCAGCACTTGCCAGTGAGTAAGGCTCTTCACGAAGATCAGGACATTGAGTCACTTCAACCTCAACATATTCAAAATATGATTGCAATTCTTCTTCCAAAACTTTACCAAAAATAATAATATAAGAAGTATATGAAAATCAATGGGCAAGTACAATTGTAATTGAATTAGTTACCAAGAGAAATGTGCTCTAATTCAGGAACATACAATTCCCTTTCTATTACAGGCCATTTGTTTGTTAATGGACATTGTCCCTTAATGCAGTGGAACAGTGAGAAAATCAATATCAATTTGGCTAAAGTACTCATAATTATGACTACAAACTAATTAAACACAACAAACATGTGTTTCATTCATTTATATATTAATTGATAATATTTAATCACATTACCATTCCAGTTTTTAATTAACGTAGAATGCATAATTCGTTATGCAAATAAACAAGTCATTACTAATTTATGTGCCACATTTGCAAAAGCAATATCTGCTTTTTTGCTATGAATATAGCAAGTTTGTTAAAATTATAACATTGAGTATGCCATATCTGTTATGGTAGTTTCAGTTGAACCATTCATTTGCATTTCAGTAATGGGCAAGGAGCTGTTTGAATCTTCAAATTGCAATAAAATAAACACATAATTGGTTATAATGGTTACCATGACAGCGAGAGTTGAATAATTAATGTTGAAGAAGCGACATGCAGTTATTTCCAATCGATTCTCCTTTAATTCGAAAATCGATGAAATCACCTGCAAATATATATTGCCAAATTCATGAATATTAATTATTAAGGTAATAATTTTACCAAGCGCTGAGTTGAAGTATCATCAGGATCTACTTTTAGATTATTAAAAATTTCTAGTGCTTTATAACTCTAAAAATAGTTCTGAATAAATAATGAATCCAAGAATAAATCTATGTTTTGTTGTAAGGCAAACCTCATTGCATAAGTCCGTGCTTGATTTAATGCTAAGAATTACTTCTAGAAACACGAAAGTAGCATTGGAAATCATAGAAAACTGGCTGTAATCTTCGGCAGCACTATGGAGCATCATGAATGTGGAGAAATAACCATTTGTGAAAATGACAATGAACATTATAAAGAAATGCCAAAGCATATCAAATTGATACATGTCATTCATTCGGCGTGTAAGACTTGTCAACTCACGATGTAGATCACCGTATTTTTCAATTGATTGCTCGTATTTGTAGACGCTGACCACAAACATGTTGTTCGTCTGGAAGCGTTGTTTCAGCTTCTCAAGGAGGTCATTGATCATTACGAAGCGTTCGGTGATGGCCAGACACCACAGGTAGAATTGGATTTTAGCCAAGATGCCGACATAAGAAATTAGGAATCGTGAGAGAAAAATGGGCAGAATAAATTTCGTTGACCCAATTGCAATGTTATAAATTTCGCCAAGGATGTGGACGATGAGTGAGGCTGGAATTGCTGCAATTCCATAGCGTTTGACTCGTTTCTTGGCGATTGCAATATCGTAACTTTTGCCCAAAGTGAGTAATTTCGAGTCGAATTCGTCCATGGCCACGTATAATTGCAATTCTTTCGTATGGTTTATCAATCTCATGATGTGTATTGATACAAACCGAAAAATATTCGCAAGAATGAATACACGCATACTCCACAAATTCACTCCGCTTGTGCCCAGTTTCATTGCGTCTATATTCAAATATGAGACGAAAATGCTAATTCCAAAGAGAATACCATTTGCGATGGAGATATAAATGGACCATGTGTTGGTCCGGTAAGCAGTTTCAACTTTTTGCACTTTTTCCAATGCGAATGCAAAAGAAATAACCGAGAATGGATAGAATGAGTGGAAAACGGTGCTTGTGGAACTCATTGTTGCGTTTGTAATGAATTTCTTCGATAGTAAGATATTTTACTTATGTTTGTGTAATTATCACTAATGGAATCGCATAATTAATTATTCAGTGCTCTGGCTCAAAACAGCAATCAAATTATTAATGTATTAATTATGTTATTGTATAGAATTTTTAAAACGAAGCAGTTTTTTAAACTTTCATTATTTTCAATTTTCATACCAACTTTAGGGTCGAGTTTCCGAAAGTTCCTAGATCGTATATATGATATTTTTTTATCATTTTATGTATATGATCTGTTTGTTGACTTTTGAATTTTAAAAAGAATGGATAGTGAAATTGAAAAGGTTCGTCTACGTATATAGAACGCAATCAAAGTAACAGTTTTATAAATTACAGATCCTTAATAAACTTGAAAATCTCACACCAGAATCTAATACTGCAGAAGACGCTAGCGACGTTGTCAAAGATTTGAAAAGTGAACGCGACGCGGTACGGGAGCGCTATATTGAATTGTTAGAACAATCACTTGCAGCTTCGAAGAGTAAATATAATTTGGTTGAATTACAAGGTATCTACAATCTCAGTTTGCTTATGTAAATAATGCTAATATGCGACGTTGTAGCTAAAACAAAATCGTTGCAACGTAACTACAACAACAAAGAAAAAAAGTTGGCTGAACTCGAGATGGAAAAGGAGTATTGGACATCAAAAATAAATCAATCGAAAACCACTTATGATAGTCGCGTACAATCGTTAATAGATGATATGCAAAGTATTGATAAAATGGAAGGTATAAGATCAAAACGAATTTACTATTTGTATGTAATTATTCTTTTACGCCTAGATTTATCATACCAGAGTCGTATCAATGAATTAGTGGAGAAACACAAGCTAAGTAAGCAAAAAGTAAAGATTCGTTATGAAGGTATAATTCGAGATCTTCAGACACGACTTGAAAAGGAGAAAGAAAAATCCGGTCGCCTAGAGCGAGAATTGTCAAGTTATAAATTTGTGCGGGAACCATCGGGATACTCAAAGTCCCAAGTACAAGATAAGGAGGCAATGATACGTCCTGTAAATACTTCTAATAAGCCTGGTACTGATCAAGAGAAGGTACAAGTAAAAGAGGAGCCTATTGACGATGGGTATGAGTCCGCCAGGTATGGCTCTCCGTTAGTTCAAAGTAAAATGACGAATTATTTACGCATAACACCACAAAAGAGGCCTGTGCCAACTGAACTAAAGACAAATAACTACTCGCCAGTTGCACAAAAATCGTCCTTAGCTAAAGCTGCTATCACACCAGCAACAAAATCATTAAGCTTGCTGTCGCTGGGCCCAAGCAAAAATGAACAATCCAGTCAACACGCATTTCGTTCACCAAAGATTCCTAAATTGAATTTAGACTTTACACAAAATCAAGATGACGAATATAACATACTTGCGACAACTCTGAAGCCACGAAAGAGTGTTGTCTATAATAAGCGGAAGGGTACTGAAATTCCAGAAAACCATTGTGAATTTGTGTTTTCCACTAGTAAGAATAAACAAACTCGTCCAGTTTCGCAGATGTCTCCGATTAAACGCAGATTACTTAATGAGGACGAAGTAAATGCCATTGATTCCAATGAAGAATGCAGATTTTACAATAAGAAATTTAATGGAAAAGACGTTTATTAATTCACGTTATCATTCATTACCTTACATGCTGTTCATGGGTAACATATACCAGTTAATTTTTGTTACACTATCTGTCTCAGTCTTTTGAATAAATCACAGTTTTGTTACGTGTTCCACGAGCGTTAATCGATGAGTGTTTGACACGTGCTTATGCTTATCATCCACAATGGGCACGTTGCACGTGTCAGTTAGGTAACGTGCTATCAAAAGCTTTCTTTGGCTGTTGCAAATTGAGCGGCTGATGTTGGAATTTAACATTGATGGCGATGGGATGCAGTACGACGTCACGACTTAGCGGACCTAGCAGATCGTAACCGCCGAGATGCGGTAGCACTGTTTGATAATCCAGTGTAATGGGGATGTAAAACGAGCCCTTTGTATGAAGTATAAACGCGGGTATGCAAAAGTTGAGTTTATCATGCCCGTTTAGATGGTGACTGATAAGCGGAGATTTCACATCACGCTGAATTTGATGATGGTGCGTATTACCATTATGTTCATTGGGGGCAGGCGTTAGATTGGAGAGCGTCCACGGTGGTGCTACGTGATCGTGGTCCACCTGTGGCTTCATTGGAATTTCGTTATGAATGGGTGTTGGAGACCCAATGCTTGAACTATAAAAATACCGGAAAAGCCATGAATTAATAATGAACAACCTACGCATTCAATAAGATTAATGACATTACCATGTCTGGTTGTCCATACTTATGGGTGTACTATTTCTACGGTTGCTCAATTTGGGTTTTTTCTCCTGCGAGAAACGTAACTTGATATCATTTTTATACTTGTAGCCATTTCCTCCATGATCTTGCATTGAGGACGCGCACTCTGGTTTTTCATCAGAGACGACATCGATTTCATTGAGACCGTTTGCACTTTCATGATGGCTCTCGTGCTCGTGCTCATGCTCATGTTCATGTTCGTAGTTGTTGTTTGGCTCAACTTTGGGTTCGGCACTTGTTCCCGTTGGAATGCTTGCGTTATCCGTGGCCATTGCCGGCATCTGAGACTCAGTCGTACCCCGACAGATATTATCGCAGTGCTGCTGCAAATGACCCAATAGTCGCACACAGAATGATTCGCGAGGATAACGACCCTCCACCTCGACCATGAATCGCATCGTCTCAGACACGCATTCCTGATAACCCAAGCGGTAATGATTTAGGTATTGTAGATGCTTCATGTGCTTGATCGCCATCTCAATTATTTCAGTTTTCTCAACGCGTCCACGGCCCTTCTTCAGGTACTCGGCGGGAATGAGACGCGATAAATCCGCTAAACAATTATTCATGCGATCGCGTCTCCGTTTCTCGATGATGCGATGAGACATGGGATCCTGCCGTGAAACGCGCACCTGTGTCTTTCGGTACGCATAGTCCATGCAGTCATCATCGCCAGTGGCAAAGTTCAAATTGGCCGCCTCGCAGTAATAGGGCTCACGGGAGCGTGGAGGAATGTTATCGTTGGAATTACTGTAAATAAATCCACAAAATCACATTCGTATACTTACGACGTTATTTACATAACGTTTACGGAATGCAAATTGGCGGAGCATTCATATTCAGGTAGTAGCAAATGAGAATTGAGTGAATTGAACGAGTGATAGTTTTGATAGTTTTCTTACTGATAGAGTTATCGTACCAAATAGTATTTACGTCAGTACCGACCTTGGGTATACTTAGAATGCTAAAATGATTGGAAAAACAACAAGTGCACGTCGACGTTTTACACAAGCCAAGCTGAATGATAATAACATGTAATCCATTCATTATTGATTACATTTATAAAGCCAACATGCGATGATAACTAAAGTTAGTTAACTTTGCGGGCTCCTTTCCAAGTGCGTTTCTCAAAGATGCCACGCGATATTTTTTTCATTACGTTCGCGAGCGCGTAAAGTGCGCGGCTCGAGAGTATGAGTATCAGGTATTATTACATTTATTATATGCATCGATCGTAATCGAACCGGAAATCAAGCGCTTGCTATGTCAAAACACACTTGAAATTTGTATGGAGTAATTTGTTATTTGCGTCTAATCGCACTCGTTTCAAAATTTCAATCATATGATTCGATTGCAGTCACGAGAAACGTTTTCAGTGCTCTCGGATTCATTGAAAACAATTGCACTTAACGGGTATTGATAATATAAAAAAAAACTTTAACGCGCGAAAACATGCATTAAGTAATTATTATAGAATAATCGGTATAATTAGTCATTGAACTTTGATGTTAATGTACTCTAATTGACTTTCGTTTCGGTTTTGCAGCGAGAAGACAGGCAAGGTCGTTATGCGCTAGCAATTCATCGGTTATGGGTGTATTAGCTAACTTTTTAATAACTTTATTGGATAACCTCGACATGTAACAAGATGATTCCCATCCACGGTGTATACTCGTCCAGTACGAAGGCGACAATGATTTATTGATTGCTTCGTGCGAACTTTATGGCAAGCGCAAGTGCGTGGTTGATGCATTGCATAGCAAAACAAACCTTTAGGAGCAGCAGCTTGTTTACAAAAACACTTGCGGGAATGAGAAAGTAGTTTTTGAAAATGAAAATGAATGTTTTTTCTGGCAGGCGAAGCGTTTGCCAAACGAGAATGAAATCCAAAACACTTTACACGCGCACGTTGCGGATGTGCATGTCGCACACTACAATTTATGCTAACGTTTGCGCGCACGTTTGCAATCGCGCGCATGCAGCAAATACGATATGTGTATTGTTAATTAATCCAATCCAGTGAGTACATATACATTTTATTTCGCTTTGGCATTTTTTACGTGCCTCTGATTGTGTAGCAAGCGCTCACATTGTATTTGGCTATTTTTAGTATCATCCGTTGTTTATTTTGTAGGCGCACGATGCACGTGCGGACAATAAATGAACGCGGCGCGTGAGAGAGTGGGACACTTTCGACACACTTTGCAATTGATTGACGAGACAGCCAGCCAGTTAACTACACAGGAGCAGCGATTGATTAGCAAAGCAGATTACAAAGTGGTCGTAGCAAGCTTTGAACGGTCTTGAGCGATGGGTTAATTGGAAAACTTTGAAGATGAAGATGAAAATTGCAAACGCAAGCGAAACGTGCTGAATACATTTGCATATACAGTACATAGATATAAAGCACAACATGTTGATGTCCTCCAGGCCAACGTGAAATGAAAATAATGCGCTATAAATAAAATTATACGCGCCGGCGGATGGTACGAGCGTAACACATCCTTCTCGCCTGACGTTGATGTCGCACGAGATGCGCGTAAATTGCATCATTATTTGACCAGCGCAATAAGTTGCGGAGCCCTAATCGCTGAGGATGCTGGCTCTCACCTTTCAAACTTGACGTGTTGCTGCAGCGAGTTATCCTCCCAGAATGATCGCATTTCCATCGCGCATCAACTAGTTGGACGCACAATTTCCTCGCACTAAAATTGACCGGTGGCGCGCGCGCAAAATCTCACGTTGGCACTTGTGGTACACCTTAAAGTAAAAAAGTTGTAACAACTCTGGTCGCGCAGCAGCTCGCGGCACTTCATAAACCCAGTCCGCGTATCGTTGCTCGGCCCCGACGACGACGACGACGATTGTGTAGGTATGTATGTTGTTGACTGCGTTTCAATCGCGACTCAATGTTGACGCTGAAATAATAATGTGTGCTATAATGTGTGTATTGCTCTCGCATGCCGAGTCTGACGACTGTGCGAGTCGTACTTGTGTCTCCTGCCTGTTGCCCGCTCGCAAACGCAAAGTATCGTATCGTGTGCGACTCACATGTATTCGCGCGAAGCATGAATGTGGCGGGCGCGAGCGCATCGACATCGTCGTCATCGTCATCATAATCATCATCATCGTGATCGGGTGCCCACATTCAGCACCAGCCAGCCGGCACGCTAGCCAACACGTGAGCGCGAGCCGGCACGTACGCATTCCGCGATTATGATTATCACGGTGCGCTCGCGATACGCGCACGAGAGAGCGAAAGCTGAAATGGCAATGGGCACAACGCTGCGAGCACCATTATTAGCATATCGCTATTTAATTAATTATTATATTTGTTTGCGACGCCCGTATTTGGAAGGACGCCCAAACGGAGCGATCAAATCAACCGCACCAATTATTCGCTACTGTCGCGAATTCATTAATTAATGTAATTTGTTCAAGTACATCCAACTCGTTTTTTTTGTACTGTTTACAAATAACTAGATATTTTCAAGTACTATGCGGGGAATACCCCTTGTAATTGTAATTTAATTGAAATATTTTACGTCAAAGTGTTCAAGTTTTTATTTATTTGAGAACTTTGCTAAAGTTTACTAAAGTTCTAGAGAGTTTTCATTTTATTAATAAAGTTTTTTTCAAGGAAGATATTTCGCATGGAAGAAAAGTATTAAGTGTATAAATGTCATATGATTGCTGTTGAAAGCAAATGAACTTTCCAAACAATTTCCAGGGAAGCACATGGACGATAAGAAAACGAAAAAAATAGCAAAATATTTATCATCTTTGATACTTAGTATGCGCAATTTTTGGAATTTACATGAGATTCCTACGTACATTGCATACTAATGGCTATTAATAGTGATTTAGCATACATAAATTTCGCGATAATATTGTCGAAGCATTAAAAAAGCGAGCGAAGGAGGTGGTATTTATACATTTGGCGTTCGTGACATTTAAAGCGAACCAGCAGGAGAGGCTATCATTCGTGTCTCTCGGCAGACACACGTTATGAATGCAGAGAAATGCGGATAGAGAGGAGATATGTATTATTATATGTATTAATTCAGTGGCGAGCGGCGCGCATTCTGTAACTATGCGACACCAATGTATTTATACACATGTAGTCGATAAAAATGCACGATAAACGAACAATTACGTTATCGCCCCGAAAAACAATACAACATTGTGGCAATATATACACATGTAAACGGCGCAGGGGACGCGTTTTACTGTTTGTAAAGTCCTTGATCTTGACATACACGCATTCAATAACAACATCGCATCGGAGTTGGCATCGTTCATAATTAGATTCGTGCGGCCAAATAAATTGTATGTGGAAATTATGGCACAGTGACTGCTGAGCCGGTGATTGTGCTCCTTGCTAATCCAGCGCACAAGCACATTATGTGTCTGTTGACATTATATAAGAGCTATTTGCGCAAGCATCGCGCATAAATATGCATATGAAATTCGGTTAGGAATTATTGCTATTAATGCGTGATAACATTACGCCGATAGCGTACATTACATTTACACTGTTTTTATGGAACGCGTCGGTGATAGCGCGTAACGAGATTTAGTATTCAATTTGTATATGAGGTTGCGCGTAATCAGTGCGGCTGTTATTGTTTCATAATATGCGTGCAATGCGAAAATGCGCGAAAATGGGGGCACGTGAGTGTTATACAATTATCCAGTTTTATCGCGTTCGCGCGCACCGTGAAAGAGTGGAGACTTTCCAGCGTTTGGTCGATCGCCTTGGCATGAACGTGTGCATGCATGCCGCCGCCGCCGACGATGGAAAGACATGATATGCGGCACGTTCGAAGTAACGTGGAGTCACCACGTGATTCACGTGATATGCGATGCCACAGGAAGTTGCAAATGATAATACAATATGCGAATAAATTACGGTCGCTTGATGACGAATTCAATTCAAAGAATATTGGATTGTCATTAGCGCACATGATGAATTGATAATTGAACATCTTAAAATAGAAATTGATCCAACTACATACATAGATGGTATTTATAAGTAATATAAGATTACAATTTGATTCAATTGCTGAGCAAACAAATAAGTAATAAATAATTATGTATGAATTCATAAATAGTGCGTAAGCATATGAATTTATAAAAATCAAGTGATTAGCGTTTCGTTGCATAATGGAATAATACGCATAACTAATTATTGCGTTCTTTAGTCGAAGGTGCATTTTAATCACTTTGTACATGCGTTGTAAAGGAAATGATTGGCTTCGCATAAAATATGCATAAAACATGGAAAATATCCATGAAACGTGTATCATGTCACATTTCTGCTGAGCATTATGTTTTTGCTTCTCTGCTGGTATCACGTGTGACTACTGGTTTATATAATTTCCGCATGTAATTTATAATTATACAAAGAGTTGTCATCTATTTTTCTATATTTATTAAGAGGATGTGAAGATATTCAGGTAATGATTAATTAAATGGAAATTTTATTGATTGATGATGCAAATATGGAGAATTTTTAATAATGGTTAGTTATTTATAGAGAGTAATTGAACAGTAGTAACATATTTCGCATTCGTGCTGTATGAATACTACAATTGAACGATTCTAATTAATACATTTTTATAAACAACTATAAATAGACTCAATAGCTTACATGTATACGTTTAATATATACAGCTACTGTCAGAATATGGACGTTGGTTTAAATGAGAATAGTTTAATAATTAATACAAGGTATGACTGTAGAAATAAGATACATATTTATGTATTGATTAGCTTCATTCAATGTTACACCTACAGGAATTCTCTATTCTTGATTAGGCATTGTGAAGGAAGCAATATTTCGATAAACACTCATTGTTGTGTGTAATGGCTATTTATTGTTTATCGTCTATTTTTACTGCGGTTAACTACGCAAGTAAAGTTGATCGTTTATATTTAAATTTGTCACTGACTGACTGTTTTATCATTCTAGCTGCAAGTTTAAGCAGCAGGATCAATATTCGTTTTTAGTTGTGATGCAAACCGATCTGTCATGATGTTGGAAATTTATTGAACAGCTAATCAATGTATTGATGATTGATAACACACTACTGAGAATCTGAAATCTACAGAGATTGTGTGTGAATTTTACTTCTTTTAGGCTAGACATAGACTAAATTCAAAGCTATAATTTCAGAGGTTTAACGCCTTAAAAACCACAAAACTTGATTTTGTTTCGTTGAAATAGCATTTTGCATACATCGTTATCGTAGAAGTTGAAGTAAATAAGAAGTAATAAATAAAACATGTGCTCGTAGAGGTGTATTACTTGTATATATGCTATGCAAAGTAAAACACGGTTCACTGATAAAATACAAAGGTGCGAAAAAAGGCGGAAGAAAATACTACCTAATTAAGATAACATTTATTGGTGATAATGATTAATAAAGAGGTGCGAAATGATTAATCGATAATAACTGTCAATTAGTAATAACAAGTCTTGCCGAGAATAATTTCACACGTAGGTGCGAAAAATTTCATCTCACACACACACACACACACATGTTCTTCGCCTCACACGTATAAGCTGCAATTTTTAAATGCGCACTACAATCAAAGGAAATGAAAACTCTTCAATGAATTCATTCATTCATTAAATAAGTATATCTACGAATTTTCTAATTACTCCATTTAGAAGTAGTTGATATTTTCCATTTTTTTGTTTTTGAGCTACAGTAACTTATCACTAATTTGATTATTGACCAGAAAAAGAAGTAATAATACGATTTGATTCGCTACGGTCTTTGAAATGAATGAAACCATTTAATTAATTCACATAAAAAACTATAAAACATTTATCCAACTTTGTGAAAAGAACTTTAGTCAACTATGTTGCCAAGAGCCAACTTTTCTTTAACTAATTTACGATAACATGTTCTAGAAACTTTTTACTCTTGCTTCAGCTATAATACAAAACTTTATTAGAAGTCATAATGTTTGACAATTACAAATAATAATATTATAAATATAATCACATTACTCTTGAAACAAATTGAAGTCATTATACACAAAACGCAAACTCAGTCAGTATTGTGAAAAAATAACTACATATAATCAATCCCTTTTTACCCTTATAGGGTGTAAGGGGCGAAAAAATCAGTTTAGTATTTTATTACATTTCGTTATCAAATATTCATCATGGCGAACGTGCCAGATTTTCTCCCAATGAAGGCGTATGAAAATATTTCGGCTGGCAAAACGTTCAATAACAAGCACTTAGTGGGCGCAATATTAATCTCCGAATATCAATTAGAAATGGGTTCGATCATGGTAACCCTCACATGTGTCCTGATTGTATCACCATTGATTTCATATCTAATGTCGCATAAGGTCGTAAGTGCTAGTCCGCAACTAATCGCAATGTTTGCGGCGGTTGCATTAACTCTTGTTGTGTCTTTGTTGACTAACGATAGTCATAATGCTAGTAATTACTTAGCTCGCTTCTTCAACCCCACAAAGTTGATGGCCCTGTATTATCCATGTCTTCTTATAAAATGTGTCTATTGCACAGATATCTATGTATTCATGAAATCTTTATCACAAATTATCATTATCAGCTTCTTTGGCTGGTGTACGTTTGTTTTATGTTTCGGCTTCACCCTAACAATATTTGCAAGTGAATTGAGTTCTTTGAGTGCGCTGAATATCATTCTTCCTGGTGTTATGCTAGCACCAACTGAAGTACCTCCCGAATTATTCCATGTTGATCAAATCAAAACCATCGAGGTGATACTCACAGCCGAATGTGTTTTCAGTAGTGTGCTTTCAATGACCATCTTTCCATTGCTTTTGGGTGAGTTGCAACACATTTTTAAATTCTGGTATCAACGTGCCCTTGTGCTATTTCGCTTTATTAGTTTCGGATTCGTAATTGGAATAATTTTAGGCTATATTGCAGGCAAACTTTATGTGAAAATCGTTAGTAACGCAGTTCATATGATTCTAGCGTTGGGCAGTGCAGTATTTCTTCTGTACGAGTTCTGTGCGAGTTTCATTGTTTGCAGTGCGGGTTTGTGTTGCTCCTTGTTTCTCTTCTTCGTCAGCCGGAGGCGGTTGGATATACCTATACAAATAGATGCGGAAATTATTCAGTTAATTGATGTTTTGTTTTGCTGCTTCTCAACCGTAGCTAGCTTCCTCGCAGTGATACAAACTCTACCGTATTTCTTTGCACAATACTCGGTTGTGGGGGCGGCAATTTCAGTTGCTATTTATATCCTTGCCAATGTATTGAGATTTCTCTTCTTTATCATTATATCTCCGATTTTGAGTCGTTTGGGGTACGGGTTCAACTTTAAAACGTTGGTTACCATGGTGTGGTGTTTGAGGAAAGGGCCTCTGAATTTCATCATGTTAATGATGGCAGTCATGGATGGTTCGGATAAAAGCGTAGTACGATATCAATTGCATTTGGGTTTAAATTACTTGTTGTTGATGAATTTCTTGAATCAATTCTTTTCCTGGACTATACTTAACAAATTGGGCATTACTGGAAGCGATTATTTAGCTAAACGCGCTAATATTCGAGCAGCATTAAGGCAATTGCGTCAAGGCACACATACACTCTTGGCAGTGATGCGCATGAATAGGTAACGAATCAATATTTATTTAAATTCCTCATTAATTACTGTAAACTTTCAATTTGCAGGTTTTATTCAGATGCTAATTGGACCACTGTTCATGAAGTCACTCAGATATATCCAAATTTGGGTGATACTCTCTTTGAAAATGATGATTTTGAAGCCAAAACCCCATATTGTCCAAGCTGTAAGCGTGAAGTACCGTATGAAGCAACGCAGAAAGAAACTGAAGAAAATATGAAGTATGTAATACGATAAATACAAGGGCAAAACAGGCAAATAATTTGGGGTTTCTTTACAGTGATGTGAAATTACGTATTCTTCATGCGAATCGGGTATCGTTTGTTAGGCAATACGAGAATGGACTTATCGACAGTAAAGTTTTAAGTGTGCTTATTCATGCATTTGATGCAGCATCCGAAACAAAAGGTTCTTTACTGAACATAAACACTCTGGTTTTACGACTTCGAAAACGCTTTCGCAATGTATGTATGGTTGTGAGATGTGTAGAAAATGATGATATTAATGGGATATTTTGTGTTTTAGAAAACTTTTGAAAGAATGCGTCATTTTGTATTTAGACATACGAAGAAACGAACTGAACAATATATACCACAATATCCAGTATGCTATATTATAATGAGGCATTGGGGATTTTTATTGGCATTTGATGTGGTCACTGTCGCTCAAGTAGTTTATTCCATGTGGTCCAGTGCTAGCGACCGGACCGATTATGGTCTATTGGATACAATTAGTCTGGTGGTGTTTATGCTCTTTATTTGTGAATTCCTTATCATGCTATTTGGTTCGGTTGAACACACTTTCAAAGATGGCTTTCGAAGATACTTAAAGTATACTTGCTTTAACTCTAATTGATGTGTACCTAATTTGCTAATTTTATATATTTTAGGAGCATATGGAATAGGATTGATTTCATTGTGATAGTATTGGGTATTTTTGATACATTGATTAGCATGATATTAAATTATTCACATCTGACTTTCGGTCGGGGTCAGAACGTTATGACTTGGATGATGTACACTTTGAGGGTGCTACGAATGCTTCGATTTACTAGAATGGTGCGATTGTTTAGACTGATCGCAAATATTCAGCGAGGAATTATGCACTGTTATGATCGACGCATTGATGCAAAGCTGGCAGTGAATTACGCAATGGCATGGGCAATTGTCATTTGCTATCAGGAAGTATCAGATACGTTGAATAATATCACCAATGATCAAAAGGTCATTACGACCATACGTAAACAAATGATCAATGATAAGAATTTGCTGTCGAAAGAAATTGGTAACATTGATATGGATAGACCATGGTTAAATGTGGATATTCAAACAAAACAGGCCACAATGTGTACTTTGAAGAACATGAATGATGCAGTCAACCGATTAAAGAATTCTGGATCAATTGATTATTATGAGTATAAAAAGTTGACTCGCATTTTAGCTGATCGCTGGAGAGTAATGCAATATAATCCTCATATTACTTCCAATTTACCAAGAACAATTTTGTATGAATTGCCCTGGATTTCAGAGGAGGATGCAGTTTTTGAGTACATCTATGATAATGTCAGTTTGCGCGTGTGGGATTCAGGAGATACGATTTTTTCGCAAGGTGATATTGTTGAAGGGATAATCATTATTATCAAAGGTGATATAAACGGCCGAATCATTTAAGCATTCGCTCGATAATACATTCATTGTTTATTGTAGGAATGTTTAAAGTAACCTACGTTCCTGATCCTGATATATTGGAAGTGTTAAATACACATGGTTTGTTGCCTATAAGAGATATGGTACGACATACACGTTTCGATGAAGAAGAGGTGGACTACATATTCAAGGGGAACAGTATTGGAGAATTGTCGGTTATGACCGGACGCCCTTATTGTTGCGAAGTGGTTGCCGAAACCCCAAGCCAAGCGTTTGTAATCCCCCGTCAAGTAATAACCGAGGCAGTAAAAATGAGCAAAGACCCAGTCAACGGGTATATATAGACTTTGTGATGTTGTGTTTTATAGCTTAGTTTTATGCAACTTTTTTTTCTATCCTTTATGGTCAGGTTGTATTCAAGAATTTGGTATCACATATCTGCTAATCTAGTTAAACGTCTATTGCTCCAGACGCCATTGTATTCGAAAATGTCGTACAATCAATTAAACGACGTGATTTCACGATCAATTATGCCCAGATTGGAAGCGTTTGAAATCATTACAATTAATGAAACCATCGAGGATATTGTCTTGGTTGAGGGAACAGTTGTTGACAATGTTACCAAAGAAGTGTATGTTGCACCTTGTTCAATTCCAAGGTAAGAAACAATAATGTACTAATTTGGGTGTTTAAACCTAGTTTAATTTTAGGGGTATTGCTAAATTAGTTCTTCCGACTATGCCTGATACAGGAATCTCAGTAAATTCAACCCCTTTGCTATGGGTTATCCCGTTAAAGGACGCCGATCCTTATGACGTGATGGTTTACACTGAAATCTTATCACAATTGGTAAAGTATTAAGTATTTCTACTTGAATTGATGTATTTCATTTGCGAAATGTAATCTTTAGAATAACAAAGCATCGTCATCTTGCTATCTCTCAAAGAATATGGCTTATAAAAAGTATCAAAAGAATACAGGTCGTGCAAAGCGCATGTTGCCCTCCATGCATCGCGCCCTTAATGCCGTCCTTAATTTAACTGCAATGGAAAATAGGAGTACTCTTGCTCGTTCAACTTTGATTCGTTCATCTCCAGACGGATTCTTTGATCATACCGAGACGGCAAGCACGAAGAGCGAAGACGAGAACACTGATGAGACGTCTGTTAATATTTCCCTGGATTATGACAGTTCGGATAGCGAACTGAAAATTACAGAGAGTACTGAGAATTATTACATTCAGCAGATATTCGTACCTACATCGAAAGATTTCACGGAATTGTTGGAGAAAGCTCGCAATAAAAAGGCTGATAAAACGCAGCCCCCATAATGCGGTTATGGTGGGTTGCCTATGGTATTGTCCGCAGGACGAATATAAGGATAATGACATTAATGCATATTGCAAACTTTTGCTTATTGAATAATGTAATGCGGTTGTTAGGTCGCGTTGAAATGTTAAACACGTTTGATGGTTTTTAATTAAATATACTGCCTCCGGGAGGAAATGAATTTTCATGGAGTGCGCATAAAGGACGCTGCACTTTTCTGCGGTTTGCTTTTCTTTTGCCATGTGCGTATAGTACATAATACAAGGGTCTAGTATTGATATGTGCGAACAACAAAACGAACAGTCTTCCAGCCTCTCGTACCGATATTATGCCGTCGCCACCGCCGCCGTGGGTCGGCGTATGTGCGGGAAACGCTGATGCGCCGCCGGCAAGGCGCCGCTTATTATGGTAGGTACGGTACACACGCGGAGGGTGCGTGTGGCGGCTGAATGCCTCTGTGTGGTGGAGCAGTTGGAATCAAACGTAAATAAAAGCAATACTTGGGGCCGTCGCCACTCAGTTGGGAAGTGGCAGGCGGCGCCGGCGGTTGTAAGTGCGCGCGCTCTGCTTCAGTGCTTGAAATATTATTAGTGCTTCAACGACGTTCGCAAAAAGTAGAAATGTTTGTTTCGCACAAATAAACTCAACGCACACACAGGTACATATTACTTATAGACAAAGATGATAAATTGAATTAAAAGCATACATTTTTATTATGCGTGCGTGATTTCTTATCTAAGTAGAAATATTATATTTATACAGGAAAGTAGGTATATAATATGAAATGATGTCAAATGTGTTCGTCATAAACGAAGAATAATAAGGGTAAAATGTACTACTAAAATATTAACCAAGTGGTTCTTCGTGTTCTTGCTTACTTCCCAGGAACAAAGTTGAGTTGCACACGGTGAATAATAATCGGGCATTGACATTATGCACGCTCAGGAAGGAGCGTATTGCCATTTCTATTATCGTTTGATATCGACTATATTTATACGACTATTAATGCTATTATATCATTTAAATTTATCATTCATTTGCCCTGCTTAATGGTAGTTAATCAAGTGCACAGTGTACGTAAAATGTTTTTGCACTTTACACTTTAATACCCCATAAAACTCTTTTTTTTATTTTCGTGCTCATAAATGTCTTAAATATACATTTTTATTGCAGATTACTACACGCAGTACACGTTAATCCCTAAATGTGATACTTTTAATTAAATTACAACAAGAAAGTTGCATAAAAATTTCACCCTTTTTGTTTTTATTTGCTTTACATCAATGTTTTCAACTTTCCAACTTATAAATTTGAATTTGCATTTGGAATTGTAACAAATTCAATTGTATAACATTTGTGTAATTCGTGCAATTGTTACAAGCAGTTAGACAAGCATTAGATAATTAAACTTTTCCACTCGCCGCTTTCGCCCATCGCGTTGATAACGTCAAAGTAATTCATTCGCGATGTAAACAATTCTATTAATACTGCATTAAGCAAAGCGACAGATCACTTATGCAAATTATGCCAGAAGAAGACGATGCCAGTGGAACAATTCTGCTCGCTGAGATATGAAAAGTAATAGAGCGCGAAGAAATGAGATTCAATTACGTGCAACTATGGCGAAAGGATGAGGGCATATTCAATTTGCTGGATGCATTTGCGTCGCGCATGTAAAATCACTTTTTCTCAAGAAAGCAGTCGATCGTTGGTTGGTAATAAAGTTAACGCTGGGGAAATTTAATTACTGATTTGAAGATTTCCTCAGCGGTTCCTCAGCGGTGCGCGTTCCTCTACATTACTTCCAAGCGCGCAAGTTCTAATCGTTTCGCTCCAAACGCAAATAGCATTATCGACTCTGACAGTCGATTTCGTCGCTGTCTGATGCTCACAATATTGCTTACATCCTCAGGTTCAATAATTCTCATTGATTACCTTCCTCTGCATAACCGAAGCTAAGACTGACTTGCTTTTAACTTGCAGTTGTGAAATCATCACCAATGCTGTGACTCCTTTAACAATGGGCGCCAACCACTCAGCTCGTCTGAACAAGTCCTTTACGTACGGCGAAGAAGGTAACAATGGTATGCATATATGCATGTTTGTAAACATTTCGTCATTTCAAACACTAGAGGTAAATTATTTTTGGTCGCGCCATTAATTGCGATCCTATTTACAATGTATACAAAACGCGTCACGGAATTTGATATGGCATAATGAACAGTAACAGCACTCGGTGTGTGTCATTAATTATGTTTATTCGGCGTGTTGCGATGCAGAGTATTACAACATTGTTCAATGATTTGTCATCCGAAATAATACTAATCACACCTATACAGAATGAATGCGTGGAGGAAAAATGTTATCTGCTCAATGCACTTGTGTAATTAATGCAGGCACGTCGATGAGCCTATAATATTTATTGAGTGCGCACCGATATACTCGTCGTGTGACAGCTTTGCATTTTAATGAGGATTTCATGTTTGGCAGGAAACAAGTACACCGCACTGCACGATACGATACGCAACGATACAATGGGGCTAAACTATTCGGGCACGCGGTGAATTAAGGGATGCTTCGAAGGACAAGAACTATATATCATCTGAAAGCAAATTTAATCAGCGTTCGCACGCAATACGAATCAAAACAAAGAGATTAAGCGAATTCGTAGGCTCGATAGAAAACATTCTGCTTAATTATGCGGGTTTCGTCAATTGAACAATGTTGTCGTTCCCTGTTTGCGGCGATAAACTAACTTTAATGCCAATGGGATTTAGGATCGTCCAAATTCAATTTCACTACCTCATTTCGTTTTTCGTTTCACGTTTTGCGTTTTTAAATTGCTTTGGCGTAAAAACATGCAAAACACCTGAGAAGGGTCGAGTTTCATTTCAAATGTTAACATGTTTTATCCTCGAAAGGGACATCAGGTTACTATGCTCACGGCGGCCATAGATGATGAAACAAGCGCATAAACGATTCCATAAATAATTCGATTTTGTAATCACGAGAGTCGCGCGCGCACGTGGCACAAATAACTAATTAAAATGAAAATGGGAATGGACATTGTTTTCGCAAAACGTTTAAAACTTGGATTTAAATCCAATACGCCATGGGGGAAACTTTGCGAACTTTTTACTTTTCGAATCTATTTCTTTGTTTGGTTATTTTGTTTTCATTTCAAACGCAATTTTTGTTTCAAAGTTTTCTTCTTGTTGTTCCTGAAGCAAGGAAGAGAAAATGATATTTGGCTAATGAAATTAAGCTATTTTTGGGCACTTGCCAAGTTCAATTTTATTAATTGCGAGGTTGGGTGAGAGAGTACATTAAATACTATTAGAACGGACGCTTGGTCTGTGTTCTATTATCCATTAATGACGCACAATGAAGCTTGAAAACATTTAATCGATGCGCACACATTGCGGTGAATTTAAATGCCTACCGTGGTTGGATCATGATCAAAATATATACTAGCTACTACTTTTCGTATCGAAATAAAACTTTAACAACAATCCAATTCGCATACATAATATTTCCAGAACGTTATTGGATATTGATCGTAATGTTATTTGAATACCAATAAAATATTTATTTCAAACTTTATTCTTAAGTATTCCATGTTCTTTTTAAAGTTTGTCTGGGCAATTCAAAGGATTTACAACCAGGAGTCATCGTTATGCGCGTGAATACTTTTAAAGTGCGCGCATTTAAAGTAAATAATCATAGAATGAATAATCAATGTATTGGAAAGCAATTGTTATTTTTCTATTTTATGATAATGTTAAAATTTTATTTAATCCTGGTCTGACTTTAGCGAAAATATTTCGTTTATGTTTAACAGTATGCTATAGACGATTTTTATGTTTTACAACGCTAGTAAACCCCACGCTCATATATATTGATTGTTGCAAAGTCGTCTTTATATGGGCATTTCTTTGTGATACAAGTGACTCGGGGAGAGCGTCTTGAGCTGAACACCTGGTGGTGTTGTGCAAACCTAACAATCAATAATTACTTCTACACGCACAATATGTGTGTTTCATTTTAATATGCTTGATTGGCGCACGATGTTTTTATGTTTTTTTATGCTAGATTTAATCTTCGTTCAAGCCCACTTTGAATAGTTATTATTTTCAATAAGCTCCTCTATGAATTGCAATACCCGGTATAAGTCGATTATTAGAACTAAAGAAATGTTTATTTCTTTCCCAAGTGATTTTATTTTTATTCTAGCACATGCGACAATAGTTAAGGTGCATTGGCAAGGATATGACAGTCTTTATCAAGCTTGGAAAATGACGATAAAAGCGATGCGTGCTTAAATCGAAAAAATCTCATGCTATCTCAAATGGAACAAGATTACACATCCACGCGCGAATTGTGCGTTGGTATTTGAAAAATCGCGGGGGCGGGAAATGTGAGGCCAACGGTGCAGTGATAAGAGCATAAGGCCCATCAAGTGTGTAGCGCAGTGGACGACAGGAAGTTGTAAGATCTTCCGGGCAGGGGATACAGGGGGGATGCGGGGCGTCGTATTGGCGAGTGGTGGGTCTCAGCTGACGTGTTGTTGGCATTGAGATCGAAATAGGTTTCGCGATCGACGAGCACTGGAATCAAATCCATTTCAAACGAAAAACACACAAAATACGGAAAAAAACAAATAAAAGAAGAACGAGAATAAAAGAAAACAAATAAACATCAAGAGACGGATATTCGAGAAGAAATGGCTAACTCTTTTTTAATTACAGTCAACTTTGATCACTTTCAAATTCTGCGAGCGATTGGCAAAGGCAGTTTCGGCAAAGTAAGTATAAAACTCATTTTACGTCAAACCGCCAAACAAAACACAACACACGACGAGAATGTAATAACAAAACCACGCAAAAATTCCTTTTTATGTAGGACAAATATTGTACGAGGGAATATTCATTTCTGTTACGAATTTACCCAAAAATATGCGCGTTGTCTGACAATCTACATAGATCGTATGACATCAATATGAAGAAAAACAAAGCACGTACTTTTTCCCCTTCACAAACACCAGCGCGCTAAGGGTTTTTTTTTGCTGCTGCAAACCAACGAACGAACGAATATTTTATTAGCTTTTGGCGCGTTTACTCTATAATCTATGTTTGTTATTGGGAAATTGTGTTTGCTGTGTCACAACCCTCAAGCGATATATCACGTCTTGGTATATTTCTTATCGCCGCCACCGACCGCCTCCTCACGTGTATTTTCCAGCAACGTCATTACGTTTATCAATTTGTCGGTTTATTGCATGTTTACCCTGGTTATATCAGAAAATTCCTGGCGCAAAATAAAAAATTTCACCTAATTTCATTTTTGACGAGAGCCAATTTAAAATTAATTTCGGCTCTAATTAAATTTGCTACCATTTAAAAGGCAATCAATCATTCATCAGTAATTAAAATTAAATATGATGGAGTACAGCGTACGCGGCATAAGCAATATTTATAAATTGGATTCACAATCCATCTGTCAAAAAATATGAATAAAGAACGGAAATAAAAATTGATGGTTTTCCATATCAATTAATTAATGCATGGCACGCATACGAATGCGAACACTTTCGCCATTAATTCCACCAAGCAAAATTATGAAACAAGTCACACGCTTGCTCTCGTTCACGAACACGCATTGAATCACTCAGAGAACTTAATTCTGCATTGTTATGACATGGAATTATTACGGTTGGCTCGTGCTGCATTTTTATTATCATTTTCTCTAAGATACACACGCCAAACAGTTATGAAGCTGTCAACAACGGTTAGCGTGCGCCGTAATGCAACGTAAGTCCTTGTAATACGACATTCGCGTTCGCTCGTTTCTCTCTCGTGCAGGTTTCCGCAAAGTTATTTCCATTCCCCTAAGCGTTGTTGTCATGTTGCAGGTTTGCATAGTGCAGAAGAAGGATACGAAGCAGATGTTTGCGATGAAATACATGAACAAACATCAATGTATCGAAAGGGATGCGCTCAAGAATGTGCTACGCGAAGTGGAGATTCTGACACGACTGGAACACCCATTTTTGGTCAATATTTGGTTTTCATTTCAAGGTATCTACAACTCAACATTTGATACATGAATGAATGTATGGATGGATGGATAGGCTTTCGCCATTCATAAATAAATAAGTTTAACAATTTGCAATACGTGTCTGCGCTATAGTTGAACAAAAATTAATTAAATTTTCCATTACGTTGAAACAAATATCCAAGTCTTGTGTAAATACGCACGACGGGCGTAATGAGTTGCGGATTAAATTAAAATTATATCACCGACGATTCAACAATGCGTGCATAAATTGAAATACCCCTACGCGAAGGCGTGAAATTATTGGATTGGTAGGAAAGTTAAAGGATAACGCACTTACAAAGCGCGTTTTAAAGCTTATTTATTTATAGAAATAACTCAGATATGATGCTTTTAATGTTCAAACGTGCATTAATAAATTAGAAATAATAAAACCCATAAAGGGTACATACCCTTTAAAATCCATTGTGAGCCACTCCTTGTATAGTTGGAAGAAGAAGATGAACGAAAATAGTACTAAGGATTGAGTAATTGGATTTACCATTATAACTTTTTCGGACCTTGAAGCTGAAAGGGGGTACCCCTCCTCGTCTCTCACTCACACGAGTTGAGTTCAAGAGGCATCCTAGTTCGGCTTCCTGATCTGAAAAAGTTGTAATAGTAAATCCAGTTATTTATTCTTTCATAGTGATTTCGTGAATCGTTTTCATCCAACTGAGAATTAAGAGAAATGGGTGTTAATATTCTTTTATTATTAGCGAGGATTTAGGGCTTTATTTAAATTTACACTTAATTATAGAGCATATTTACTTTGAAAACTCGGTGATTTCAATTCATGTAGAAATGCATCACGTTTCTCTCGATGTATTTGCGTATTTTACATGTAAATTCCGTTTTGCAGATGAAGAAGACCTTTTTATGGTAACCGACTTATTACTCGGCGGTGACTTACGATATCATATCACACAAGAAGTCAATTTTAGTGAAGACGCAGTCAAATTTATTGTTATTGAACTAGCTCTGGCTTTAGATTACTTAAAAAGTAAACATATTGTACACAGGTAACTTGAAAAACATTTTGTGACTATTAATTATGAGTGACAATTATGTTACAGAGATATCAAACCTGATAATATACTACTTGACGAACAGGGTGAGTGATAAATTAATGCACATTATTCAACAAATGAAAAACCATATCAGACATGCATAAAATATAAAATGCAAATGACTTATTCATGAACACTTAGCACTCGAGTATTAGAAGGATTATTTTTTCAGCAAAATTATCTCGAGAGAATACTTGAGAGAATTAGCAAATGCAGAGTGTAGTCAATAACTCAAGTAAAGTAATTAAAACTAAGTTAACATAATGCTGTGCATTAAAGGCACTATTCACATTGCTTATTCTGGAGCGCATAAAAATTTATTGCCGTAGTTTGCCAACAAAGTTAAAGTAATGGCCGTGAGCGATGATTTACGTCTATATTTGTAGGGCATGCACACATTACGGATTTCAACATCGCCGCAGTCCTAGACGATTCACAATTAGCAACATCAATGTCGGGAACTAAACCCTACATTGCTCCAGAAATTTTCGAATGCGCTGTGGATCTTTGCGTTGGCTACTCGTATGCGGTCGACTGGTGGTCCCTAGGTGAAAGATAAACGTCATAATTAAGTTTTCGCGTGTTTGATGGCATGCTGTATGGAGTGAAACTAATCAAGCTCTGATTTTGTTTGTAGGTGTTGTATTGTACGAAATGCTAAAAGGCAGCCGACCGTTTGACATACATTCACACACGAGCATTCAGGACGTGCGCGTGCTATTTCAACTAGGATTAAGTTATCCGGAGTCGTGGAGCGAAGACATTGTGGATTTAATTGGAAAATTGTTATGCATCAGCCCGGGGGAGCGGTGCTCGTCGTTTCAGGAGCTCAAGCAAATAAAATGCTTGCAACGCACCGACTTTGATCAAATCCTCGCAAAGACGGCGCACCCCTATTTCGTGCCCGCCGTGCGTATTGCGTGACGATTCTTGTTGCGCGACCTTAATTAATGCTAGGCGCATTTCAGAAAGACCACCTCAACTGCGACCCCACGTTCGAGTTGGAGGAAATGATCATCGAGTCGAAGCCCTTGCACAAGAAAAAGAAACGGCTCGCCAAGCAGCGGTCAATTAAAGAGATCCAAACGCCAATCGCAATCGATACGGTAAGCGTAATTATTACCGCATCATTTACGAACGATGTTTTAATACCACCCCTACCGTACTTACAACAGGAGTGTGAAACGCAACTCGATCAGACGATCGCATTCATCCCGGATTTTAAAATATTCAATCGCTATCAAGAACTGGAGCGACGCGAACGTGAGAAAAAGGAGCAAGCATGGGAGCGCGAATTGCAAATCGCGATGAATTCCTCGCATCCGTTGGAAACGTTACCGGAGCACTTTACGCTACACACTTGTCATAGCTGTCCTAAATTAGACTCACACGACGAGGGCCAATCAAAGCCTACGAAGGCGCTTAAGTTAAAGAAAATTGCGAGTTGCGATACAGCGCAAATCGACGCAAAATTAACGCACGACTGCCGAAGCAATTCGTCTGACTCGAAACGTGTGAACGGATCAAGCAAACACAAAGTGGCGGCAGTTTGTGAACTGAAAGACGAGGAAGTGCTTCAGAAATTACAAGGATTGGAATTTATTGACAGAACACCCTCGCCTAAGGATAAATTACAAAATACTTAAAGTCAAACACAACTCTTCAAAGTGCTATCCGACAACTACATAGTCTAGAAAATCGGTGATTGGCCAGCGCCAGCACTCGCTCGATACATGTCTTACGTTCAGCCACATGAGATGATATTAGTTTTTCTTAAATCCTGTATTAATGTCCGCTGCGGATAAAAGACTTCCACGTTATCAACTCGCACCGCTGCAAATACTTCAAAATTGATCCTCCAACTCAACCCACCCAACCCCCGTAGTCGTTTTTATCATCATGTTATCCCTAATGGAAGCTACATTTTCATTTGAAAGGATTTACGTCAGTAATCCTCCTTGCTGCACTACCGTGTTACAGGATCATAGGATATACACGAAGAATGAACATAGCTGCTAGGCGAGATAGTACGTTAGTACAAGATCTTTCCCACAATGATAAGCGTAAGACCAAGGCTCGCGTTGGCAGGATCACATACCTTTACCTGAGCGCGGTAAAAGAGCGTCTACCGCACTTACCCAACAATGATGCTTATCCATGTTAGTTACTTTAAACGCAAACTATTTGATTCCGCTTTAATTCTGCCATCAAAAGAGCATGGAAGGACCAATTCAAATCACTATATTTATGTATTTTATATCAAAAATATATATTATTCCTCATAACAAAAATATGCAATACTCATCTACATCGTATCGTATACTCTATAAATACAAGCAATGTATTATTTATTATGTCAAGTTAACTCCTAACACATAAGTGAATTGCGCAATATCACAAAACATTTTGTATTACGGTCAACGTATTAGAAAATTAATTTTGTTACCGCTATTACAGCCTTTTAATTAGGAGATCGGAAATAATCAATACTAATTTTATGAACGAGGTTCATATAAATGAATACCAGATATCAACTGTTAAACTGCTGTAACATCAGTAGTCTCAATTCGTGATATCGGTTCCAACACTTTAACGTTCAAGATATTTGGGGAATCTGGGCTGATTTTCAGATTTTGCAAAATTTCGATCACATTATCGACGACGGGAGCCACTTTTGCCGGTTCTTCGGACTTGTTTAATGCCCTGGGCTTTGCATAGTGAAGATAGCAGAATCCCTTATATCCGCGCCATGTAATCTCATTGGGCTTGATCCCGCGCTCGTTTAGTGCGTTTTTGAGGTCACGCACACGCACGGTTTTCTCAATGTTGCTGACCATCAAAGAGAAATCAATTTGGGATTTGTTTCGTCGGAACGGACGGCGTAATCTGTTCGTCGACTTTGTGTTTCCTTTGCCCAGTTCATTCGCCTTTTGATAAACAAATAACGAAATGAAATTGCATTTGTAATTAAGTGAGAGGATATTATGCGTACCGAATCAGGACCAGTGTTCTCTTTCTGTTCCTTGCCGGATGTAATACGCGGCCGCTTTTTGAAGAAACGTCGAGCAACACGTTTCTTGGTCTCAGCCTTGTGATCCTCTCCCTGTGAATCGGATGTGTATGCCTCAGATCGAGGTCTTCTGCGTTGAAATCGCTTATATGAGAAGTGTTTTTTCGGCTCATATGCTTCTACATCGGTATCTTCGCCCTTTAATTCAACGTCCATGTCTTTTCTGAAATAACATATCTCTTGAGCGATATGATACATATATTTGTTAGACACAGACATACTTCTCATCAATGGCTCTAAGTTCCTGCAGTACTGGCATCAAATTGAGACGTCTATTGGATAAAACGTTCCAGAGAATTCCAACTGGCCGCGGTAATGGTTTGCTCACTTTAATAATCTTCGTTGGAGTGAGTATATAGTCGACAGGTACGTCGTAAGCTTTAAACATTTCAATTGGGAAACAATCGAAAACCTGGAATAGAGATAATTTAATTGAAAATATCAATGAATCAATTACCTATTAATATCAACCTGTAGGTCATGAACTATGGTAACAACAACAGTCTTATTAGAAACTGCTTTCATTTCCTGAAGCATTGCAAATTCCAGATCCGCATAGCCTCTTCCTTTGCCAATTCTATAGCCATCTACTGAGACAGCAACACTCCCCATGACAAAGAAGTCAATGGGTACAATATCGGTGAGTGGAATTGTTACACCCTTTTGCTCAATGCCACGCCGACTAATTGCCACACGCATCTCAGCTTTGGTAGCTTCCTCTTCCATTTTTACATGCTTCAGTAAACCATTTGTCAATCTTGGAACAGGTACATAGAGTTCCTTCTTGTTCTGGAGCACAATCATACGAGCACTCTCTTGGGCCTTATCTGGGTTGACTTCCACATTTACGGCAGCGTTAAATTCTTCTAGTTCTAGCAATTTGCTAGCCGCCTCGTCACTTCCCTTAAAATTCGGTATTCGTCCAAAAATTGGATGAGGAAAATTGGCGAATCGTTTGGTTTCCAAAGTTTGCCATACGTGTTTGCGATACGCAATTTTTGTCGCCTCAATTATCTTCGGCTCTTCCTCTGTGAACGGTTATATCGCGATATTATTAATTATCGTAAAGAATACAAACACCCAATAATAAATATTATCATTATTACCTTTCATTGAAGACATTGTGGCTTATTAAATAGCGAATTAATGGTTTATCCCACGCACAAACAATTAATTACAAACACTTGCAAGGAGACACAATAACTATATTTAATTTAATTTGTAGGTTGTCGATATAGCAAAAGTTTGTAATTGAAAGTACTCAAAACCTACTGCGAATGTGTAATTGATAAACATTGTCATTCGTTTATACGCCTACTATAGAGGCGAGAAAAACAATGCAGAATAAAATGCCTATACACAAATCGCAGAATAGGCAACTGTCAAAACAGGATTAAAAGAATTAAAATTCTTTTAAATAACTAACACCAAACATCGCAAGTGAAATATTAACAGTGATAGTAATTAATAGTACATCGCATGAAGTGACAAAATGATTAATAATCCTTACATTTTAATTAATGCGACAGTAAACACAAATTTCAAATTAAATAATTATATTTTTGGTATGAAATACTTAACAAAGTTTTTCCCTTTTGGGTCTTTTATTGGGTAAGTTATTTGATTCTACCGGCTGATTTGCGTTACTTACTTCCTCTAACGATTGGCTAGTTATGGTTGCGGGTTTTACACTTGCAACTTTGACTACTTTCACTTGTTTTAAAGCAGCATTGGCTTTCTTGGGTTGTTTACCCTTATTTGGAATTAACTTAATTGGTGTTATATTCTTAAGTCGATTTTGCTCCTTAAGCTTTTGAATTGTGGCAGGATCAACTACGCGTAAATTCAAAACCTCTGGATCTTTAACTTCTGTCAATTTTCCATCGTGAAATTGAAATTTATGGGCGCAATTAGTATCCATCTTTCGTTTTTTCCTTGGCCTCCCAACAGGTCTTTTCTTAGGAGGAGCTATCACATCACTTAGATCTTCCTCCTCGTCTATTAAAGTTGGTTCAAGTGTAGACATAAGCGCTGGCCATTTTAAAAATGATTTAAATCTCTTTGCAAATAATTTTACGCATTCTTCATTCAATTCTTCTTCAGATATTGATACAGGCTCTTCAGCTTCGCTATCTGCAAGTTGATTCATCAGTAATGCTCTCATCGTTTGAGTTGAAGATACATTGGGAGGAATTAATTTATTAAATTTGGATCTTCTATCAGTTGAACAAGTTTGGCTGTTCTTGATAATATCAAGTAATTCATGATCAATTTTGTCTAACTTATTAGTTTTGTCTATCTCTTGTGGAATGCTCAATTTTACATTCAGAATTTTAAATATGGCTAGGATTGTATTTGCGCAATCATCCAGTTGACGCTGACTTACAGATTTTATAAGACGCGTTTTTCGAAGCTGACCTGTTGGCGCAAAGAAGCCCACCAATTGCTCATCAGCGACTGTACGCATTCGACCATTAGGCGTTACAATATCGATTCCTTTACTAATTGACAATTGGATTGCGCGCTGACGTCGCACCGCTTCTTTATTCTTATGCGATAACTTTCGACGCGGAAAGTCCTCGACTTTTACGTTATTTTCCAGGTGTTTTTTGATAATCCTATATCGATGTCTCACTTGAGCGGCATTCCTATTCATTTGCTTTGAGAGTATATGCCAATTTTGTTCACCCTCTTTCTTAACGTGTTCAATAATTTGTATATCTTCGTGAACTTGAAAATTTCCTAAGGGTGCGTCGTCGTTGGCAAATTTTAATTCATACCGTGCTTTTATTTGGGCTTTCGAGCGAGAGGGCATTTTCTCGGCAATTTTATCGAAATCCGTGCCCCACTTTGCAACGAGCCTGAGAATCATTAAATCTTCATCGTATGAAAATGCGCCCAATTTACAATTCTCCACTGATTTCATATACCTATATCGGCTGTAGAATAGTTTCGTGACACTTGTGGTACCCACGCATTTATATTGGCTGAATGATGGTTTAACTCGTTGTTCTTCCAGAAATTTCATATTGATATCAGTGAAATCAAGCGATTGCGTAAAATTCTCCAAATTTGCATTGCTCATATAAGTAGAACATAAATTATGTTCTGAACGATTATTATTTAAAACCTTCGCGATTGATTTCCAATCCATTTTTTGCTGTACTAACTTTTCAATTTCTTCAAATTCTATAGTCGTCAGAATGCTGTTGTTAAGACTAGGATGAAGATAACTGTTCCAAAGTCCTTTAAGTGGTGCTGCTAATTTCACATCTATAGAATGCAAAAAACAATGTATTAACTTTTAATATTAGGATTAGAACTATTCATACCATTAAAGTCTCGTTCAGCTATTACTGTCCAAGAGATAAATGTATCATCATCCAGATCAGGTGGTTGAATATTATCAAGAGTACCCTTCCATTTATCAATCACAGTTTGCAAGTTGCTAATTTGTTTTTCAAGCTCACCTTCTTCAGCTTTGACTATATTGCACTCAACATTTTCTTTTAATTGGGCTTGCTTCCTTTTAAGATTACTTAAGTTATTTTCATAATGAATTAGTTTGTTCTCATAGTGACTAAATAACACACTGGTTCTTAATGCTTTAACTTTCAACTTTGTCCATCTTATCATAACATCCATGTAGTCCAAATTTATCTCCTTGTTTGCCTTCTTCTTATAAAAATCAGGATTATTGGCTGGAGGAAAGTAATCAATGTGAAAATACGGAAAACCAATCCTCTTATTGCTTTGAAGTGTTTCCATCTGCTTAACTTTGGTAAGCATATATGCTTGTAAACTATTCTTTCCTTGGTCAGCAAACTGCTTGTATTTCGTGATAAGATTTTTGAGTAGCACATGTTTGGATCGATTGAGAATCAATAATTCTTTTAAATCAGGATCCTGGCATTCAGTAATCAAGTCAAATTGCTCATATGAAATGTGACACATTAAATTAGTTAAAGAGGATATGCTGCTTCGTGTAGATTTGGGCTTAGTTGAATGCTGTATAATCTCACTTGGTAATGACTTCTGATTGCTTTCATCTTCAGATGATTCATCTGATAACTTAAATAGTTCAAAGAATTAAGATTTGGTATTACTTTTCATATTATAAACCCTTACCTTGTAGTGTTTATCTTGTGTATCACTATCTGAGGAATCAGACTCATTGTCATTCTGCGATCGTTCAAGAAGGTTTAATATGGCATCTAGTTTTCTATTTTCAGCAAGTTCAGCACTTTGATCTAACATTATTCTGGCGTTATTCGTACAATGAGCAATTGTTGTAATGTGTTAGGCGAATGCCTGGTAAACGCGATATGAGGTTAGTTGCATCAACATTGATATAATATAGCAATTATTTCGCGCGCCTTCGATGATTTCCCTGTAAGAAGATACAATAGAATATGAATTCACCGATTAAGTTTATATTCTTAATTAAAAGTTAAAGTACTTACTAAGGGTATTGTTTTACTGGGTAATTTATTAATAAACACTTTTAATGTAAGGTAAAATTTTTGAGTATTGTATAAAGTTAACTAATTTCCGACCCGCTTAATTATTTTCTTGTCAAAGGGTGCAATTAAATATATTCCTAGAATGAATTTAAAATTATTCATAATAATGCCATCCTTCGTATTCGACGCCAGCACAGATACGGCAACTTTTCGAACTTAGTGATCCAGCGGAGGTTATACGTAATGGGAAGCCGGTGTGAATTATAACAGATTAAGTAAGTATTTATTAATTATAATAGCCCATGCAGTTTTTTACAATAACAATTCTACAAGTATGTTTCAGTACAAGTGTGCCAAATTTGTGTTCCAAGCAAAAATATAGTTGATAATGGATATCAAGTAGTGATAGCATCATTCATGATTTTAATTCATATAAGGGTGATGATCCATATTGCAATAATGTTTAAGGAGCTAAGATTGGTGAGTGGCTATTCTTCTATTATTATATTAAGTCATGATCTATTGGTGTCAACAGTTATTTTTCTTTACTAGTATTTATTGACAGATCATGAGTTATATGCGTTGCTATTTTGTTTAAGTTATGAACTGAATACAATCTAAAATAAAGAAGTATTTTAAAATTATGTAAGTATTAAAAGTCTATGAAGTTATATCCAATTGCCATCAACCATGTATTAACAATTTTAACAACATATTAAATTAATTCAGAATGAATCCAATATACATAGCTTCAGTAAATTGATATCAAGACTTGTCAAAGCTATTTTACAGCAATAATATAATGAGATAATAATAGTCAACAAAGACAAAGTGAAATTATAAGATTAATATATATAAAGGATATTGTTAAGTTTTTGTGCAACATAAGTCATAAACTCAATAACAGTAAATCCAGTCAAGAAACTTGGAAGAACTAACAATTGACATATGCGGCAGCACTTGCCGGTGCTTATTTGTAACCTCTAAATTAATAGGAGGGCAGTATTTGTGAGTATTTGTTTATATCGTTTACATACTTGCTGTAAATGATAATTGAGTGATTTGTCAATAGTTAAGATATAGTTATGTTCCCTGGAAGCACACAATATAACCACTGGATGTTTGCAAGTGAAGAGGAATTAGCCAAGATAAGAGAAAAAACAAATCTTGAACATCTTCAAAAGTATGGCAAAAACATTCCTGTGAGTGTGAACAAAGACTAAAATTTATAAATTTTAAACTACAACTTGTAATTTGTTTCAGGAAGCAAAGAAATATGAATATTTCTTGACTGCTGAAGAGGAGAGCCTGATGGTTAGGAGGTATGAATTATATTTGCGGGACTTCTGCAGATCATTTCAACCTCCAATGCCCAAGTATGTTGTTGGTACAGCTTTCCATTATTTTAAAAGATTCTACATCTATAATTCAGTTATGAACTATCATCCCAAGGAAATTATGTAAGCATTTAATTTGCCAATGAACTTGAATGCATTCTAACATTTCACAATTCAGGGTTACTTGCATATATTTGGCATGCAAAGTTGAAGAGTTCAATGTGTCTATTTCACAATTTGTGGCTAACATTAAGGGCGACCGTAGTAAAGCTGCAGATATTATTTTAAACAATGAATTGCTCTTAATGGAACAGCTAAATTTTCATCTTACAATTCACAATCCATTTCGGCCAGTGGAAGGTGTTTTAATAGATATCAAAACAAGGTCTACATTAAATGATCCGGAAAGATTACGGCCAGGAATTGAGCATCTACTGGATAATGTCTTTTTAACAGATGCTATTTTATTATATTCTCCCAGTCAAGTTGCACTTGCTGCTATCTTACATGCTGCCTCAAAGCTCCAGGAAAATCTAGATTCCTATGTGACTGATACTTTGTTTGGAGAAGAAGGCAGAGAGAATCTTAAAGAATTAATTGAGGCTGTTAGAAGTATCAGAAGTATGGTAAAACAAGCAGATACACCGCTTGACAAAAATCAATTGAAATTTTTGGATAAGAAACTTGAGCGCTGCAGGAATGCAGAGAATAATCCTGATAGTGAAATGTGAGTTAATTGTGATAGTACTTACATTGATTAAGTTTTAATACAATTTACTATATTGCAGATACAAAAAGAGAATGCTTGCAATGCTTGATGATGAAGATGAAGTCTATAGCAAAATAATGTCTGCAAATGTGGAGGCCAATGAATCAGCACTTGCTATGAAAGCTCTTTAATTATTAGTATAGTTATTTCTGCATTGAAATGTAATTAAATAGTGCTATTGATGTAATTCGGGAGGCTCCTGACGAAAACTTGGAAATTCAAGTTGCCATTCAAGAGAATAATAATTGTAAGTGCATCAAATAAATTTTTTTAAACCCTTTGTATAATTTTTTGTTTTTAACTTCAAAAATTTCTTCTCGGGAAACTAAGAAAGATATTTAAATAATTTAAATTACGTATGATGAAGGATTAATTGTAGTTTACACGAAAAAATATTCAATGTGATATCTATAGGGAGTACGGAGATTTTTGCAAAAAACAAAAATTGATAAAACATCTAATTGCGCATAAACCATGTGATAGAATTTTTTAGTGATAGAACTATTTTTCTGATTATTTTAACCACGGGATAAAATAAGTTCACATGCATTTCCGTTATTTTGAAATATTTAAAAAAATTAAATCTTCAAAATTTTTAAATACCGCATTCCAGAGGGCATTTAAACACAGCTGCATTAGTGTTAGTGTCGCGATTTAAAAATGGCAGGCGAGAACCGAACAGCACCGAGCTGTCATTTAACCAGAAACTCAGCTGTTCATCATTCTCTTTGTCATAGTCTTGTTTTAAGTGGTTTAATAAGTGATTTTCGTATTGTTGAAGCATACAAATGGTATTATTGTTTCTGCAGATAGTGAATTTGGATAAAGACCTACACCAGAAATGCAAGATAAATACGTATTTCATCTCATGCCAGTGATGAAGAAGTCAAGAACAACTATTACTTCTCAGAAGGATGATCAACCAATTAGAAACACTGAGGGTCCTAAGGATGATGATAATTCATCTGGACATCATTTAGAAGTAAGTAAACCGGTATGCAATCATTTGTTTGTAATCCATTTTTTTGTAGGTTGCTCATGATGATGAAGAATCATTTGCAAGAAACGCGCCATTGAGGAAACTATCAGCTAAGAGAACACAAGTTGAAGAGAAAGAAATTGATTCAGGCTTTTAACACAAGCTTCAAGAGTCTAGCATCTCATTGCAGTATCATAAACCCAAATGGGTTGCTAATCGATATGCTAGGCTAGGGATACATCTTGATTTTCTAAAGTTGCTCCAAAAGGTGTACATTGGATACCAACATCAAGATGAAGAAACAACACTTAGAGCTTGTCAGGTAAGGGAATCCTATATTCCATTTCAAACGGCTCAAAGTATTGCTGAAATTCCTAGGGAAGATAAAGCCTGCTCAAAATCACTTGAGCAAAGTGCAGCAAGTGAACTAGGCACATAGGAAATGCATGGAAACACTCAGGATTTGCTGGAGTTATTCTCAGGCTTTTTTTCACTGCAACAATAGAAGATTTAAATGAGGCAACAACACATGAAGTAAAATGGACGCCAAAGTCAATTTGGAGGATGAAGAAGAATGGCATAAGCAACTTCAATGAAGCGAGAAGTCCAAGTGATTACCTCCTGTATGCTCCATGATACACAAGGTAATTATAGTCCAATAGCGTTGTTTGTTTTACGTGGTTATTAATTCAGTTGTTAAAATTTTAGAGATGGAAGAGTTTAACAACCATGAATAAGGTAATGATTTGAAATGAGACGCTAAAGTGCGCTACGTCTTTGATGAGTTTGCAATCATCGGAGATAGAGGAATGGATCTTCATGAAGTGATGGAGGAGTTTACCAAAGCTGCAAGGAGTCCACACATGTCAATTCAAATGAATGATTACTTTGGTTAGTGTATTTGCTATTCTTGCTTTATTATGTGTAAGAAATGAAGCACACATGTACAAGTTTCAATTTGTTATACATGTAACAGTTAGTAGCATAGTTGGTATAGTGGCTGGCTGTTCCCGGGTTGTGGGGGTTTTAAATCCTGGCACACAAGTGCCTTTTGTAAATAATCCAATAGATAGAAACTTGTACAAGTGTATAATTGGCAATAGGCGCAAGTACTTGGAGTGTATACGTCCAAGTACTGCTTAACTTGTAACAATAGCTTACCTATTGACGCCTAAAGTATATGTTTCAATGTACAGTAAGAAAAGCCTTATATAGCACAGTTGGTATAGTGCTTGACTGCGACTTAGGAGTCCGGGGTTCGAATCACGACATGAGAGAGAAATTTTTTTTAATAATTGAGTAGAATAGTAACTCTGGAGTTCGTAGGATAGCCATTCAATTGGCTACGGCGCTTGAATTCAACTCAAGCACTTAGAAAATAATTCCAAGTCCTACATAACAATGTACCGCCCCTCCAGAGTTGCTAAACATGACGTCACAATACGCGGCCTGTTGGTAACGAAAATCGGGAATGGGGAGGCAGTTGCTAGTCGGATAGCGACCGAGCTGGTCGACAAGCAACCTGCCGGGGAGCGAAGCTTGGGGTGGGCTGTCTGAAGACGATCTTAATACGTACGGGCTTCAAAAATTAAAAATGGGGCCCTTGTACGCCACCGGGGGTCCCATTGGACATACAGCTAAGTCCATTGGAGCCCCCGGTGGCGTACAAGGAAATTAAAACTTGGAAATTTAAGTTGCTATTGTCAGGATTCGAACCTGAGACACACATATCACTTCCATAGCCGTAACCACTAGGCTATTGGTTGTTGTTGTTGCAGCTAAATTTGATCTTGCCCTTATAGTCTGAAATTTAATTTAAATTGTAAATTCAAAATTTGGGTTTCTCAGGATTCGAACCTGAGACACTCGGATCAATGCCGTAGCCGTAACCACTAGGCTATTGGGTGTTGTTGTTATGGCTAAAATTGATCTTGCCCTTATAGTCCCAAATTTATTTAAATTGTAAATTTAAAACTCAGATTTCTCGGGAATCGAACCAGAGACTCTCGGACCACATTCATAGCCGTAACGACTAGGCTATGGAGTGTTCTTGTTACGGTTAAATTTGATCTTGCCCTTTTAGTCTCATATTTATTTAAATAGTAAATTTAAAACTTAGATCTCCCGGGAATCGAACCGGAGACTCTCGGGCCACTTCCATAGCCGTAACCACTAGGCCATGGAGTGTTCCTCTTACGGTTAAATTTGATATTGCCCTTATAGTCTCGAATGGATTTAAATTGTTAATTTAAACCTTAGATTTCTCGGGGATCGAACCAGAGACTCTCGGAACACATCCATAGCCATAACGACTAGGCTATGAAGCACTCTACCCATAACTGATTTGGTCATAGGCTTAAAGGCCTATATTAGGGAAGTATAAACAAAAGGAAGCACTCTAATGATTTTAATATAGTTTTTATTATTTTTAGATAGACAGAAGGATTAATAGAGAGAGTCGTATGTCATCTGATATCACTTCTGGACTGGAACGCTCCACAACTATAGTGAAGAACTGGAATGCGCACCACTCATCTGTTGGGGCCTTAAACGGCCTGTGGCTTTGGCTAATGACATAGAAGGTCTACTTTTATTGTAATTGATTGAATATTTGCATGATTTACTTAATAAATTAATTAAATGTATGCATTGTCTATCGGTTGTGTTGGTTAAATGGCTTTTAATCGTACTGTATTACCGACTTTATAGTAGTTCCGCTATTACCCCATAGATGGCGCATACATAAGGAGGGTTGCCTATAGTTGCAATTTGTCATAATGTGTATTACAACTGCAAATCCTCGTATCTCCTAAACTTACCGGCCGATTGGGCTCAAACTCGATACACAGATAGAGGAGACCAAGCTGATCATAACGAGCTATTACTCGCCCCTTCAGCACTACGGGTTGCAGAGTTATGGTCATTTGAAAAAATAAGGTTTAAACCCACGTAGCTTCTAAACTTAGAGGCCGAATGGGCTCAAAGTCGGTATCCAGATAGAGGAGGCCATGCTAATAACAACGAGCTATCACTCGCCCCTTCAGCACCAGGGGTTACCGAGATATGTTGACTTGAAAAAATTGACTCAAAGGCTCCTAGTTCCTCAACTTACTGGCCGAATGCGCTCAATCTCGGTATCCAGATAAAGGAGGCCAAGCTGATTACAACGAGTTGTCACTTGCCCCTTCAGCACCACGGCTTGCCGAGTTATTAGCATTTGAAAAATTCGGGTCAAGGCCTGCTAGCTCCTAGATTAACCGACAAAGTGGGCTCAAGCTCGGTATATGTATAGAGAAGACTGAGCTGATTAAAATGAGCTATTACATACCCCTCCAGCTAGTCTGGTTACGGAGATATGAATTTTTGAAAAATTTGCAATTTGGCGGGTAATGGGAGTCAATCTTGTTGGAATTCTATTGGAATCATATTGGATTCTTGTTAGAATCTTATTGGATTCCTATTGGATTCTAATGAGAATTTTATTAGAAATCCTGCTGGAATCTTATTGGGTTCTTATTGGAACACTATTAGATTCTAGTTAGAATCCTATTAGAATCTTATTGGAATAAAATCTAATTGAAATCTTATCGCATTTCTATTGGAATCATATTGGAATTTTACTCGATTCTTATTGGAATCTTAATAAATTCTTATTAGAAGATCTAATTGGAATCTTACTGGATTACTATTAGAATCTTACTCGATATTGGAATGAAATTTTATTGGAATCTTATAGAAATAAAATCTAATCGAAATCTTATTGGCTTCCTATTGAAATCTTAGTCGATTCTTCTTACTAGATTGTAATTAGATTTTAATTAGATCTTATTCCAACAAGAATCGAGTAAGATTTTAATATGATTCCAATAGAATTACAGTAAGATTCCAATTGGATTTTCCAATAAGAATTCAATAAGATTCCAATACGAATCGAGTAAGATTACAATAGGAATCCAATAACATTCTGATTAGATTTTATTCGTATAAGATTCTAATTAGGTTTTACTCCAATAAGAATCCAGTAAGATTTCAATAGTATTTTATTTCAATAAGATTCTAATAGGATTCTCACTAGAATCTAATAGTGTTCCAATAAGAATCTAGTAAGATTCCAATAGAATTTCCAATAAGATTCTAATTAGAATCCAATATGATTCTAATAAGAATCCAATATGATTCCAATAGAATTCCAGCAAGATTGACTACCATTACCCGCCAAGTGCAAATTTTTCAAAAATTCATATCTCCATAACCAGACCAGCTAGAGGGGTATGTGATAGCTCATTTTAATCAGCTTAGTCTCCTCGATACATATACTGAGCTTGAACTCTTTCTGCCGGTTAGTCTACGAGCTAGAAGGCCTCGAGCCGTATTTTTCAAAAGCCAATAACTCGGTAACCCGTAGTGCTGTAGGGGCAAGTGATAGCTCATTGTAATCAGCTTGGCCTCCTCTATCTGGATACCGAGTTTGAGCCCGTTCGGCCTGTAAGTTTAGGAACTAGGAGGGTTTAAGGCGAATATTTTCAAGTGCCCATAACTCTGCAACCCGTAGTGCTGGAGGAGCGAGTGATAGCTCGTTGTGATCAGCTTGGTCTCCTCTATCTGTGTATCGAATTTGAGCCAAATCGGTCAGTAAGTTTAGGAGATACAAGGGTTTGCAGCTGTAATACACATTTTGACAAACTGTAACTATAGGCAACCTTCCTTGCGTATGCGCCATCTATGGGGTAAAAGCAGAACTACTATAAAGTTAGTAATCTAACACGAACAAAAGCCACTTAACCGGACCAATTAACAGACAATACAAATATATTTAATTAACTTATTAAGAAAATCATGCAAATATTCAATCAAGTACAATAAAAGTAGACCCCCTATGTCATTAGCCATAGTCACAGAGTGTTTAAGGCCACAACACATAAGTGGTGCTCCTCCCAGTTCTTCACTATAGATGTGGAGCATTAAAGATGTAGTAATCTGAAAAACAATTAAAAAATATATAACAATAAGAACACAAGATTGAAATAAAGATAACATACCAAAATAAATAAGTGTTTGTATACCTGGGCACTCAGTCCATTCAAAGCTTGTAATCCTGAGTTCCAATCTCCTAGTCCTGCCATTGCAGCAAGTCTTTGATAGTACTTCCCAATTCAGAAGTGACATCAGATGACATATGTATGTATGTTATATTGGCTGCTTACGCACACTAGGGCCCATTGTGATACCAACTACTGATGACTTTTCACTGTTAAATATGATGGGAGGCATACATAACTAATTGAACACTTGACAATAGTACTCTACGGCTCAGTCACCTGAACCAGTGGCTTTCAGGTCACAAT
The DNA here is from genome assembly GCA_963978815.1 of Aleochara curtula. Classification (NCBI taxonomy): domain Eukaryota; kingdom Metazoa; phylum Arthropoda; class Insecta; order Coleoptera; family Staphylinidae; genus Aleochara; species Aleochara curtula. The sequence continues at coordinate 13,825,991 of OZ022215.1, read as the reverse complement.
TGAAGTGTTCACCTTCTCCAACACTGAGCCATTGGTGGCTGAGATGACGTACAAGTCTCTCTATTAATCCTTCTGTCTATCTGAAATGAATAAAAACTATATTAAAATCATTAGAGTACTTCCTTTGTTTATACTTTCCTAATTTAGGCCTCTAAGCCTATGACCAAATTCAGTCATGGCAAGAAGGCTTCATAGCCTAGTTGTTATGACTATGGATTCAGCTTCTGTTCTCTTAGCTGATAATTTCCTCTATAGCGTGTTTCTTGCAAGTGATTCTTCATCATCACAAGCAACCTACAAAAAATGGATTACAATCAAATGACTGCAGACTGGTTTACTTACTTCTAAATAATTTACAGATGAATTATCATCATCCTCAGAACCCTCACTGTTTGTAATTGGTTGATCATCCTTCTGAGAAGTAATAGTTCTCGACTGCCTTATCACTGCCATCAGGTGAAATACGTATTTATCTTGTATTTGGTGTAGGTCTTTATGCGAATTCACTATCTGTAGGAACAATAATACCATTTGTATGCTTCAAGAATACTAAAATCACTTATTAAGCCACTTAAAACAAGACTATAACAAAGAGGATGATGAACAGCTGACTTTCTGGTTAAATGACAGCTGGGTGCTGTTCGGGTCCCGCTAGCCATTTTTCAATCCGAGCACTAACCCTAACGTTCTGTTTCCCCCAGTTTCCCCTATCTATGAAGCGAGTTTGAGCCCAATCGGCCCGTAGGTTTAGCCGCTAGGCTTTTAATTTTTCATACGCCAATAACTCGGCAACCAGTGATGCTGGAGGGGCGATAAAAGCTCGTTGTAAGCAACTTGGCCACCCCTATTTGTGCAACCAACTTTATGCCCAATCGGCCGGTAACTTTAGCTGCTAGGCTGCTCTGAAGTGTTCCAGTGCCCATAACTCGGCAACCCGTACTGATGCGTGGGTGAGTGATAACTAGTTGTAATCAGTTTGGCCTCCTCTATCTGCGTACCAAATATGAGCCCAATCCGTCTGTATGTTTAGGCGCTAGGCTGCTTTGAAAATTTCTAGTGCTCATAACTCGGCAACCCGTGCTGCGGAAGAGTGTAAATCGGAGACAGCCAGATCAACTCCCTTGACCATACCACTAGGCTATGAAGTGCTTTTGCAATAGCCAGATTTGATATTAGCCTTATAGTAAACCTTGTTTGAATATAAACATTAATACAGAGAATAGGCAACCCACATTGTAACGTAACATTAGAAGAAGTGTAATAAAGTTGTATTAATAACAAAGAGAGATTTTAGTAGCACATAATTCTAGCAAATTTAAATGAAATAAAATGTTCTACAATCTAGAATATAAGAGCGTAAAACACTATATCCATTGTCAATAAGCAGGTTATGTTAGAAATTGAGCCTAACAATTTAAACACAAGTTATCTTGTTATTACCAGTTGTTACTCTTTGCAACTAAAAAGTAAACAATGAGTGATAGCCCAGAGGAAAATGTTAGCAAGGTATTTTGATATAATTATATAATTGAAGCATACTCATGTCATATGTTCTAGGGTCTTGTTATTTTTGGGAAAGATGTTTCAAAAATGCCTTGCTTCCGTAATAGCTATTTATATGGAATAGGTGGAGGCTTAACCAGTGGATTAGTATACTTTATGTTTACAAGCAAAGTAAAATCAGCTTGTAATTTTGGAATGGTTGGTTTCACACTTGTTACTCTAGGATATTGGACTCAATGTAGATATAATTACTCAAGTACCAAATTTGAAATGCTTCGGCTACAAGAAATGATAAAACAACAAAATTTGTATGAAGGTACTGAGTTAGAGAAAGAATTAGATAAAACAGTTACTATACAAGAAGCATAATTTGTTGTATTATTTTAGTCAAATTAATAATAAAATGTTATCTCTGTACTATTTATTTTGTAACAATTCAAATCATTGAATTGTTTAAGTGAAAATCAAAAATGTATCCAATTATTTGTCAGATATTCAACTATTCATTCAAATACTTCCAAATTTGATTGAAAATCCAGGAAATGATAATTTTAATTCAAAAAGTAGACTAGAAATCAATGAACTTTCATATGAATGAAGTGTTCCATATGACTTATTTTAGAATTATAATTATATTTTAACTTGAACATTGTTAATGTGATTCTGCAATATGTATCATGTTATAATAACGTACAATAAAAGGAGATTCTTAATGTAAATGACATCTTATTAAGAATGTTAAGAATATAGATTCTCAAAGCAAGATACAGTTTCCTTAAAAAGTAATTTATATTCTCGATTGATTACTATTTAAGCAATCACTGTCCTTCAGCCTTTGTTTGTGACGTTTATTCGTAATTATATTTCATTCGTAAATTCATCCGTTTGCGGCAATATTATTCGTATTACTGTCTCCCATTTTGCTAATTAAAACTGCTCTATTATTGTTATAACGAATTCATTAATAATAATTAAGGACGCTAACTTCCGTGCAAAATAATTTAAGAATCTATATAAGCAAGTGATAAATTTGTAGAAACATACATATATTTTCGACGCGAGTGAATTTTTGTGTGAAAAGTATATCTTCAATAATGGACTATCATAATCATGAAGACAGAATTGTTATATCAGGTAATAAGTACTTTAAAATCATCAATGACTTTTTCTCACTATGAATATGTAAGGGCTCTCTGGAAAAGGATCAAATTCAAATAATCTTGGTGAATTAAAAGATCAGCTATACAACAGTAATGACATGATAACTTCTGATTTTTCTCGATTTCCACAAAATCCTGCAATTCCAGATAGATCTGGAAAGATTCCTGAAATTACCAAGTTTGATCATTCTTTCTTTAGTAAGTTTATCATTTTAGTATAACATTTGAAACTAGAATATCATTTAAAACCTCTAATTTCAGATATACCACAAAGAGAAGTTGATTATATGGATTCTGGTAATCGAATGATGCTTGAAATTACAATTGAAGCACTTTTTGATGCAGGCATCAGCCCAGTTGAATTAAGAAATAGTCGAACTGGATTTTATATGGTTAATATATTTGAGGAGTCTGAAATTATCTTCTATGATAAAACACCAAAGGAATCATTTCCCATGCTTGGGAGCCATCGAGGCCTTACGAATGAACGCCTCGCATACTTCTTAGGAATACCAAACCTTTTATCTGATTCAGCTTGTAGCTCATCAGTATATGCCATTGATCGCGCGTATAATGATTTAAAGAATGAAAAAGTTGATTACGCAATTGTAGCTGCTCGTAATCTAGTTCTAATGCAAAATATATCTGAACAGTTTTACCGGTAAGTTTAAAGCTATGCAATAACATACTCTTTAACATGTCAACTAATTTCAGTTTAGGTGTATTATCTGATGATGGAAAATGCAAGACTTTTGATGAATCCGCAGATGGATATGTGCGAGCTAATGGTGTTTATTGCATTATCTTACAAAAATCAAAAACTGCAAGAAGACAATATGCAGAGCTAGTACATTGTAAAACAAATTGCGATGGCTTTAAAGAAATGGGTATTACATTTCCTTCAGCTGAGATCCAAGAAGTTTTACTGAGCAGCATTTACGCTGAAGCTCAAATTGACTGTAATGATATTGCTTATCTTGATGCTCATGGCACCGGAACGCAAGCAGGAGATATAGTTGAAATAGAAGCTATTGAAAAGACTGTTTGCAAATCGCGTAAAGATCCACTACTTATTGGTTCAGTCAAGTCAAAAATGGGACATAGTGAAGGCGCATCTGGTTTAACATCACTAATCAAACTATGCATGATCTATCAAACAATGCATATACCACCAAATATAAATTATGCGACGCCCAATCCAAAGATTAAAGCAATATTAAATGGAAAGATTAACGTAGTTACGGAGATAACACCAATGCCCAATGGCAAACCATATCTTGCGTTTAGCAATTTTGGATTCGGCGGAGCTAATGGTCACGTTCTTTTGAAACAACCAGAAATTATTAATACCAATTCAGATTTAAATGTATCAAGACTTTTGTGCATAAGTGGAACAAGCTACGAAGCAATTCAAGCAATACTTCAACAGATTGAATCTCGTACAATTGATCATGATTTTTTATCGCTTCTAAACTCGTCATTCAATAAGTATATTGAACAGCATCATTATCGTGCATATGTTATCATAACTAACGATACACAAAATCTTATTAACATTTATAAGAACATGGAATTGACGAAACCATTAGATTGCTTCTTCGATTCAGAAGTTTGTTTCAGCTTGTTCAGAGAACTGTTCAACTTTAACTTCTTCAAGAACCATTTAAAGGATATCTATAGTATATTAAATGTTGATAGATTAGATATGAGTAGCAATGATATTTTAACTGTGCTAATAATTCAGACAGGCATTGCTAAGCTGCTAAAAGTATTAAACATCAAAATATCCTCATTTTCTGGCAGTGGAATTGGCGAAATGACTGCAGCTTATGCTGATGGCGTCATCAATTTGGAACAAGCAATATTAGCAACTGAGAAGATAAAGACATTAATCTACGAAAAGAATATGAATAGCGTTCGACTAATATGCGAGCTAGAGAAGATTCTTAAAATGGTTCAATGTCCTACTAAATGGCAAGTAAATGAAGCAGTTGATGGTAATTTGCCACAATATATAGCAAAGTGTTTGTTGAAACCGAAACCAATTATTACTACATCAATAAGAAATTTGTTACTAGTAACTTGTAACAATCCTATTGTCAGCAGCCAAACCAATAATGTTGTCTTGAAAAGCAACAATGATAAGTTTGCCCTTCTTAATTGTATTGGAAAACTTTATCAATTAGGATATAATACCAATTTAACTTCGTTATACGAAGTTCAATGGCCTGTTAAAACTGGCACGCCTATGATAGGACCTTTGATTAAATGGAAACATGATAAATCCTGGAATTGGTTGGTACGCAACAAGATTGAGAAAGATACATTTTTTGCAGAGATATCATTAAGCCAATTTGAATGGCAGAATATAGAAGGGCATAATATAGATGGTAAATACTGCAACAAGTTTCACAATCATTTACACAATATGTTTTGTCATTTTTAGGAAGGATTTTGTTTCCTGCTACAGGATATTTATATCTTGCTTGGAAAATGTTTAGTCCTCAAAGAAGAGAGCCAATTCGCTTCAAATATGTAAAATTTCTTCGTGCATATAATATAGCATCAAATGGAGGCACAAAAGTATGTTTCCAAATTAACCGTAAGACAGGAAGTTTTCAATTTCTAGATAATGATACTGTTATTGTAACTGGAACAATACAATACGAAAAGAACTTTGATAAAGAATGGATTGATCTACCCCCAATACCTGAGATACGCGAAGAAGATTTAATGACAAGCAAAGATATTTATAAGGAGCTTAGACTGCGTGGATATTATTACAAGTGCGTAATCTATTTACCATTAATTCAAAGTACTAATAAACGCTGATATTTTAGAGGACAATTCCGCCAACTACAAACTTGTGATATTCAAGCCACAAGAGGATCAATTAATTGGACTGAATGGATTCCATTTCTTGATAATATGCTGCAGTTAAAAATTTTACAAGAAGATACTCGGAGTTTATATGTGCCCATTAAATTAGGCACAATTATTATTAACCTTGTGAAACACTTAGATCTAGTTGGCTCCCTGACGGCCTCTAAAACTAAAGTGTGCAGTTTACCAGTGTACAATTACAAAGCTCTGGCTATCATAAGAAGTGGCTTCATTGAGATCAGAGGCTTCTATACAACTAGTATTGCAAAACGACAAAACGCGAAACCGATTTTAGAATCAAATATTTTCATACCGTATATAACATGTTTGGATACATCTACAGCAATTCGTTCAATCATACAAATTGCATTGGAAAATTCAGCGGCAGTCAAATTAATTAATATTCTGGAAATATTAATTGATTTACCAATTGAATTCAAATCATTCGTGGAGCATGTTGAAGAAGCTATAAATGATATTCCATTGATTTCTTTGGAATACTCTAAAATAAGGAATCAACATGAACTTGAAGCTGTTTCCCAATCAGGAAGTTTGATAATAATTGGATATAATTTATCCAGAAATCCGATGCTACGCAACTCTATTCTAACCCATTTGAAAGTAGGTTGCTTTCTGTTATCAAGAGAGCGCCAAAATAGTTTTAGAGGTATTAACAATTACTCCGTTTTATGCAAATATACAACGCAAGATGAAACCCTCGTATTGCTACGAGAAAATCAACCAATTACTTCACAAAGTGTGATAAATATTTCATCGAAAAATTTTCAATGGCTGGAAATACTTAAAGAGAAACGAATGCATAATGAACCACTGGTTCTGATTTCTGAAAATGATCCATTTAATGGTATTATCGGACTTACCAAATGCGTTATTAAGGAATCAGGACATGAAAATATTCAAAGCGTCTTAATTAATGATGTAACAGCTGCACCATTTGATATTCATGATGAATTTTACATGAAGCAGTTGAGTAAAAACTTATGTTTCAATGTATACAAAGATGGCAAATGGGGAGCGTATCGCCATATGTCAATTAAAGAATCTCAAACAACCATGTCGTCACATAGTTACGCGAATAATTTGATAAGAGGTGATGTTTCATCGCTTTGCTGGATCCAAGGACCTCTATGTATATCAGACAACTTGAATGATATAAAAAATGATCAAACTGATGTACATATTTATATGGCAGCATTAAATTTCCACGATGTAGTGTTGGTTACGGGAAAAGTAAGTTTTGATAGCATATGTAAGGACAGAAAGTACCATGAGTGTTTGCTTGGTATTGAGTTTGCTGGACGAACTAAAAGGTAAGTTATCAATGGCATTTTCATGGGTCTAATTATGTTTGTGAATTATTTTAGCGGTGATCGCGTTATGGGTATTTGGGAATCTGCAGCACTAGCGAATTATATACGCGTTAATAACGACTTTATTTGGAAAATACCAGATAATTGGACAATGGCCGAAGCATCAACTGTTCCCTGCGTATATTTGACATTAATTTACGGACTTATAATGAGAGTGAATTTAATAGATGGTGAAAGCATATTAATTCACTCAGCGACTGGTGGTATTGGCTTAGCAGCAATTAATATTGCACTTTACTACAAGTGTAATATCTTTGTAACTGTTGGAACAGAAGAAAAACGAGACTACATCATTCAAAACTATCCAACAATTGCCGCAAGTCACATTGGCAATTCAAGAAACACTTCATTCTACGAAACAGTTCTGAAAGAAACAAAAGGCGAAGGTGTTGATGTAATCATCAACTCACTATCTGATGAAAAGCTTCAAGCTTCCGTAAAATGTCTAAAGAGCGAAGGGCGCTTTGTGGAAATAGGAAAATATGATTTAAATAATGATAGCGCACTTCATTTAGAGCTAGCTGCTAAAAATGCTGAATACCATGGAGTGATGTTGGATAATATAATTTCAAGTCAAAAAAGTATATTTAAAGAAATCAGTCGTCGTCTTACCGAAGGAATAAAAATAGGATATGTTAAACCACTTCCACCCACATTCTTCGAGCATAATGAGCTTGAAAAAGCTTTCAGGTATATGACAACTGGTAAACACATAGGTAAAATAATAGTTAAAATTCGCGAAGAAGAAACCAGCAAAGTACAACCACGTATTTTAATGATGAACACCAAAGCAAGAGCCTATTTTAATTCCAAAGGCACGTACATATTACTAGGGGGCCTTGGTGGTTTTGGTTTGGAACTTGTTGACTGGATGTCTATGAGAGGAGCAAGAAATTTTGTATTGGTATCCAGAAATGGCATTACCAATGGTTATCAAAGATCTAGAATTCTTCTATGGGAATCGTATGGTTGCAAAATTAAGATATCAACTCAAGATGCAACAACAAAATCAGGATGCTTAACTCTACTAAAAGAAGCGCATTTACTTGGTGATATTTTGGGAATTTTCAATTTAGCTGTAGTCTTAAAAGACTCTCTTCTTGAAAATCAAACCGAGGCATCCTTTATGGAATCGTACAAACCTAAAGCACAAGCTACGATTTACTTAGATGAACTTACACGTACGTTTGCGCCAAATTTAGAACACTTTGTCGTCTTCTCTTCAGTATCTTGCGGCCGTGGCAATGCTGGCCAAAGTAATTACGGATACTCAAATTCAGTCATGGAACGAATTTGTGAAAAACGGCATAAAGAAGGCCTGCCAGCTAAGGCAATACAATGGGGTGTTATTGGCGATGTAGGACTGGTAACCGAATTGAACGATAAGTACAATATTGATGTTGTTATTTCTGGTACGATCAGCCAACGAATATCCAATTGTTTGGAAACAATGGATGTTTTTATGTTTAGTGCCAATCCAATAGTCAGCAGCTTAGTTCTGCCTACGAAAATTGCGACTCAGAATGATGATGATATTTTAACAGTTGTTTTAAATTTGATGCAAATTAAAAACGCAAAATCTGTATCGCCAAGTTCGACATTCCCTGAACTTGGAATGGACTCAATGATGACCGTTGAAATCAAACAAACGCTGGAACGTGATTTTGATTTATGTTTGTCGTATGGCGAATTACGTAATTTAACATTTACAAGGTAATAATGATCATAACATAACGTATTAATATGGTGGGGCCAGCTGTATGATGTAATGTTATTAATTCATTCATTTTACAGACTTATGGAAATTTCAAACGCGGAAAAAAAAACACCACAAAACCTTCAGGATACAACTACTCAATCGTAAAGGAACCGCTAAGTTAAGTCAATATAAATTTAAGAACTATTATTGTACTGCAGTTGTTTTTAATTTACGAAGAATGATAAAACTATGTAAATAAATTTTTTAAAGTTATAGTGGAAATTCCTTTAATTTATTTGAACGTCATTTGTATGTGCGCCCATGTATATTGATGCGTAGAAAAACAAAGGACCAGCGTAATACGCACTTAAATAGAAGTTGAAGGTAATGATTAAAGAAAGGCTTAATTCAGGAAAGATTTCTATGTTTAAAAATGCGTGGACGATTCAACGCAGACAATAAATTCATATCAATGTTATTCTTTCAATAATATGGTTATTTTTATCAAAATATTTATCAATTCATGAACGAGTGTAATTGATATGCGGTAGGTTAGGCAATTTCTTAGTTAAATGAAAAGTTTCGGCAATATCCTATTAGCGAGCAATTTATGGCTGATCATTGACGCAGTTTGAATATTTAGACCGCGTCATTATCATATTTGATCTGTGATAAGTGTTCCGAAACAATGGAATATAATCAAAATTTCGATTTACATACAAATAAAATCCAAAAAAAAACCGGCAAATGCAAATATTTTGCTTATATCAAGAAGGAACTAACAACATTGACCTAAAAAGGTAATTTATTTATAATATTACTTTGTAATGTTTGGAGTTTGGTCCATTAATTGATGGACAAGAATTATTTGTTGAATATATGATTTCATGTTTTGGTTTCTATGGAACATATAATCAACAATTTCTATTAGTGGCTTGAACAGGTAATTGAAACGATAACAAAATAGTTTATAATGGAATTCAAAGACGCCAAATTTAGTCAAACGTTCATAATGGCTTCAAATCCGATTGTGCATATTAAGTGGAAACATTTATACATTTGCACTTGCCAAATAAATAAACGCAATCATAATTCAAATTCGTATCGTACTCACGTATATATAACGACGATGCGTGTCCCAGTAATTTCAACAGTTCGCAATTGTTCGCATAGAGTTGATTATAGTTTTGTTTAATTTTAAGTATAGAAAAAAAAAAACGTTCAACAACATGGCGAGCGCAGCAAAGGATGACAAAATTGTTATCTCAGGTATGGCATAATTCTAAACTTTAAGAGCAAACCCTTACACCCTAAAGTGGTAATATGGGATTGATTATACTTATTACCGTTATTTAATGACACACAGGAATGTCCGGGAGATGCCCGAACGCAATGAATTTGCTCTCGATGAAGGAGCAACTCTACAATAAACAGGATATGATTACCGGTGATAACAAACGCTTCGTAAATACGCCAGATGTACCAAATCGATATGGTGTAATACCAGATATAACGCAATTTGATAATGCATTTTTCGGTAAATGATTATATAATAACTCTAATGAAATCGCAATTAAATGTTTATGAAAACTCAGGTATTCCGCAGAGAGAAGTGGATATGATGGATCCAACAAACCGAATGCAATTGGAAATTGTTTGCGAAGCATTGATGGATGCTGGCATAAATCTTACAGAATTGGAAAATCAAAGGGTGGGCACGTACACTGGAAATTGTACAAGCGAATCGGAAATTAACTGCTATCACGCTCCAAGCGAAACCAACTCATTACTGGGGTAAATGTTTGATTATTACCATATCTACAAATCAACTTTACCCACTTTTATTTACTAGATGCTCCCGAACGTTCTTTAGTAATCTTATCGGTTACATTCTCAAGGTAAAAGGGCAGAGTTTCTGTGCGGATGCAGCATGCAGTTCTTCACTGTTTGCGTTTCAATCCGCCTACGATAAACTGATGAAAGGGGAGATTGATTATGGAGTCATATGCGCGCATAATTTAATTATAACTCCAAATGTATCCAGACAATTCTTTCGTCTAGGTGTCTTATCACCTGATGGAAAATGCAAATGTTTTGATGCGGCAGCCAATGGCTATGCGCGTTCAGATGCTGCTTTTGCCATCGTTCTTCAGAGGGCAAGCACCGCAAAGAGAGTATACGGTGAAGTAATGCACTGCTTGACCAATTGTGATGGGGCTAAAGAGATGGGTATTACGTACCCCTCAACGGAAGCGCAAAAAGTGTTAATTGATGAATTCTATAAGCAATGCCCCATACCATTTGATGAAATTGGCTTTCTTGAGGCGCATGGCACTGGTACCCGAGTGGGTGATCCAGTGGAAATGAAAACAGTTGAAGAGACCTTCTGCAAGAATCGCAAAGACCCTTTATTAGTGGGCTCAGTTAAAGGCAACGTGGGCCACAGTGAAGGTGGTTCAGGATTAGCATCAATCATAAAACTGGGAATGATAATGAATACTGGTTTAATTCCACCAAATATCCATTACCACACGCCAAACCCTAACATCCATGGAATCACAAATGGTAAAATTAAAGTGGTGACTGAAATTACACCATTTCCAAAAGATAAACCATATGCAGCCATAAGCAACTTTGGATTTGGTGGCGCAAATGGTCATATTGTGATAAAACAAGCTAACTCACCGGAGAAACAACCACATTTGGATAAACCACGATTGGTATGCGTTAGTGGAAGGACACATGAAGCGATTGAAACCATTCTAAATGATCTCAAGTCTCGTGAATTCGATGTCAATTTCTTAGCACTCATTAATGCAGCATTTAATACATTCGTTGAAAAGCATGATTACCGAGCTTTCGTAATAGCCACAAAATCAGGCATTAAATATGCAGATACAGTGCGTCAGACTGAATTTCCCAAGCCACTTCAATGCTTCTTCCATACAAATGGCAGTACTAGAATTGCTCAAGAAATAATTCATTTGCAATGCTTTGAAGAACACTTGAATCAAGTTCAACATATTCTCAGCGACAATAAAATAACTTGGGATAGAAGCTACCTGCACAGTGAGCAATCGAATTCTCTCGAAAGTATTCTTACCACAATTATTGTGCAAACAGGAATTGTAAAAGCACTGAAACAATTGAATATTCAAGTAGAAGAATATCAAGGCAGTGGTATTGGTGAAATAACTGCAGCATATGCGGATAATGTTATCAATTTAGAACAAGCTATCTTGATTGCTAATTGTATAAGAAGAGTTCTTCAAGAGTCACACGAATTACTTGACAATGCGCTTTACAATGAATTGCGTAAAATTTGCAATAAGACTGCAAAACCGACCAAATGGAAATTGGAGGAAACCCATGATAATGTTGCTGAATATCTATCAAAAAGTTTAATGCAACCGCGTTCGCCAATCGTCAATAAGAATAACATTTTACTTGTTGGTGGAAATGCACCGCATGAGGAAAATATCGTCAGCATGTGCGATAGAAATACAGATAATGGAATCTTCTATTGTATAGGAAAACTTTTCCAACTGAAGTACAGTACCAATTTAAATGCATTGTATTCAACTCAATGGCCGGTTAGAAATGATACTCCAATGCTAGCGCATTTAATTAAATGGAGACACAATAAACCCTGGGAATGGCTCGTGCGCAGGGAGGATGACACCGATGTTATTTATAGTGATATCTGCTTAAATAACATAATATGGCAAAATATCGATGGTCATAATATTGATGGTAATTTCATTATCCATTCATAAATTTGTAATTTAAAATGACTGGAGCATTGTTCTAGGTCGCATACTTTTCCCAGCCACTGGTTATTTAAATGTGGCATGGAAAACATTTTCATACAGTTTTGATAAACCGGTTGTTTTCGAAGATGTTAAATTCTTACGCGCATGTACGATTCCTGCAACTGGAAATTTACGTTTGCGATTGCAAATTTGCAAGAAAACGGGCAGCTTTCAATTCACCGAAGGAGGTGCAATAGTTGTCACTGGTATTATCAGATATGAGGAAAATATTGATCAGGAATGGATAGATCTTCCACCAATTCCACTACCAGAACCGGATGAAATGATGAGCAAGAAAGATATCTACAAAGAATTGGGACTTCGTGGATATTATTATCAGTAATTTCTCTGTTAACTTAAAAGCAATAATTACTGAAAATTTCAAATAATTGCAGAGGTCAATTCAAAGAAGTTCAAAATTGCGATATCAATGCCACCGTTGGCAGTATCAAATGGACAGATTGGATACCCTTCATGGACAATATGTTGCAAATTAAGATTTTGCAAGAGGATACACGAAGCTTATATGTGCCAACCAAGATTAGCAAATTGACAATAGATCCATCAAGACATATGGAAATAGTTTTCGCTGATGGATCAGAGAGTAAATGCGATATTCCCGTTTATCATTACAAGGACCTTGACATTATTAGGTAAGCAATTAATTCAATTCAAGGTGCCGTAATCAATTGCTTACTTTTGATTATAGATGTGGATTTATTGAAGTACGCGGTCTTAATGCTAGTAGCATTGTGAAAAAGAAGAATCCAAATCCCGTTTTGGAATCAAATAAATTTGTTCCATATGTGTCAAATTTAGATATTCGTTCCGCATGCCGTGTAATGGCTCAACTTGCGCTTGAAAATTCGTACACGATTAAGATCAAAGCCGTAGAATATTTGGAATCATTACGCGATGGCTTAGAACCAATGCTAACGTATGTTCAAGAAGCATTCAACGATCAACCGCTTATTCAACCAGAATTTATTCTACTCACCAAGCTGCCGTTCGACTTCAATACCATCAACGTAGTGAACAAAGCGCCAGGATCTGAAACAGGAAATTATATTGTAATTGGTAACAATTTATCGCAAAATCACGAATTGCGTAAAACGCTTATTGGTACAATAAAATCCGGCGGATTTTTAATTTCGCGTGAAATGGAGAATAATTACAATCTCGTCAATGACCTGACAATTATGTGCGAGTACACCACACCGAATGAGCGCATCGTTATGATGAAAGTACCTGATAGTACACCATTACCAGTTCCAATCAACATTAATTCAACCGGATTTGAATGGTTGGAACCTCTTAAAGCCGCCCGCCAACAAAAACAAAACTTGTTGCTCTATTCAGAGAATGAACCACTCAATGGTATCATGGGTTTAACCAATTGTTTACTGCGTGAGTCGGGAGGAGAAAAAATTGTAAATGTCCTTATTGATGATGAATCAGCACCGAAATTTAATATGAATAACATGTTTTATAAACAACAATTGAACAAGCACATGGCTATTAATGTGTTCAAGAATGGTACGTGGGGATCATATAAACATTTGCTAATTAAGGAAAGCGACTTAATCACCACAACGCACGGTTACGTTAATAATACCATACGTGGTGATGTATCATCCCTCCGTTGGATTCAAGGACCATTATGTATTCGAGATGTATTCGATGATATCAAAGAGGGTGAAACCGATGTTCACGTTTATGTAGCAGCATTAAACTTCCGCGATATCGTTTTTGTAACGGGCAAAGTAACATTTGATAGTATTTGCAAAGACCGCAAGTTCCATGAATGTTTACTTGGAATGGAATTCTCAGGGCGAACCACTGGGTATGAAAACTAGTGACTATTCCTCTTTAAATTTCTAATTCTCTTCGTGTTACAGTGGAAGACGAGTAATGGGTATTAGAGATTCAACTGCCTTAGCCAATTATGTACGTGTCAATAATCAATTCCTTTGGGACGTGCCAAACGAGTGGTCAATGCAAGAAGCTGCAACTGTTCCTTGTGTATATGCAACTCTTATTTATGGTCTTTTGATGCGCGCTAATCTATTAGAAGGTGAAAGTATTTTAATTCATTCAGCAACTGGAGGAATTGGTTTATCAGCAATCAACATTGCTCTGTATTACAAATGCAACATCTTCGTAACTGTGGGCGTTGACGAAAAACGCGAATACATTAAGAAGAATTATCCAACCATTCCTGAAAATCACATTGGCAATTCAAGAAATACATCATTCTATGAAATGATCCTTAAGGAAACAAATGGACAAGGAGTTGACTTGATTCTCAACTCTCTTGCCGATGAGAAATTGCAAGCATCTGTGAAATGTCTTAAAACAGGAGGACGTTTCATTGAAATTGGCAAATATGATTTAAACAACGACACTGCACTCAGCTTGGAGTTGACAGACAAAGCTGCTGAATATCATGGTGTAATGTTAGACAATATAATGTCATCACCAAATGATTTGTTCAAGGAGATTAGTCGATTGCTATATAATGGAATCAAAGCGGGCTATATCAAACCAATTCCAGTCACTGCTTTTGAACATGATGAACTTGAAAAAGCCTTTAGATACATGACAACTGGAAAACATATTGGTAAAGTTGTAGTTAAAGTACGTGAAGAGGAGGCGAAACGTGACGTTCAACCCACTCTTTTAAAAATGAACGTGATGAGTAAAGCTTACTTTAATCCCAAAGGCACATACGTAATCCTTGGTGGACTTGGTGGTTTTGGGCTTGAATTTGCAGATTGGATGATTGTACGGGGAGCGAAAAATGTGGTTCTTGTCTCTCGACGTGGACTGACAAATGGATATCAACGATCTAGAATTGCATTGTGGGAATCTTATGGATGCGAAATAAAAGTTTCTTCATTGGATGCAACTACTAAAAGTGGCTGCAAAGAATTGCTTGAAGAAGCGCAAGATCTTGGTCCTATAATGGGAGTATTTAATTTGGCAGTTGTCTTAAAGGATGCTGTAATTGAAAATCAAACTGAGGAAACCTTCCTGGAATCGTACAATCCAAAATCTCAAGCTACCATTTACCTTGACGAATTGACAAGAACGATGGCACCGCGCTTAGAACATTTTGTTGTGTTCTCTTCAGTTTCTTGCGGTCGTGGTAATGCAGGTCAAACTAACTATGGTTATTCCAATTCGGTAATGGAGAGAATTTGCGAAAAACGTCATAGTGAAGGCCTGCCTGGCAAAGCCATTCAATGGGGTGTTATTGGTGATGTTGGAATTGTGGCTGATTTCAAGGAACAAAACATTGAAATAGTTATCGGTGGCACACTACATCAGCGAGTAGCAAATTGCTTGGAAGTAATGGACATCTTCCTACTTCACGAGGATCCTATCATGAGCAGTATGGTGGTTGCCGAGAAGAAATCCGGAAAGAATGATAATGATATGGTTACTGTCGTATTGGAACTCATGCAAATCAATGACATGAAAACTGTAAGCCATA
The DNA here is from genome assembly GCA_963978815.1 of Aleochara curtula. NCBI lineage: Eukaryota > Metazoa > Arthropoda > Insecta > Coleoptera > Staphylinidae > Aleochara > Aleochara curtula. The sequence goes on along the minus strand of OZ022215.1, from coordinate 13,810,047 downwards.
GTTCAACATTCCCTGAGCTAGGCATGGATTCAATGATGGCTGTTGAGATTAAACAAACCCTAGAACGCGAGTTTGACCTCTTCTTATCACCCCAGGAACTTCGAAATATGACAATAACAAAGTAAGTGAAGCACTCTAAAATAATTCGACTATGTACCTAATACAATTAAAACTATTCCAGAATGATTGAACTTGCATCTTCCGGATCTTCCGAAATCAAACCAATTGAGGAAAACTCCACAACACATATTCAGCAACTCTTATCCTTCATTCCAGATGAAGATACGTGTAACATATCTGTAGTTAAAATGAAATCCGAATTATCATCGAAAACGATTTACCTAATACCGGGCGTTGAAGGAACAGCGAAAATATTCGAGCCAATGGCGGAAAAACTAGCGCATAATATCATCTGTTTGCAATTTCCTTATAACGATACAAGGAAAAGCGTACTTGAATATGCCAAGCAGAAATTCGATGTAAGTTTAAAATTTTATAACGATACATCATATTCTTAATGAATGCCCGCTGTTTTAAGGTATTGAAAAAGGAACTTACCCCAGGAATTCCATTCACAATTGCTGCTCACTCCCTGGGTGTTCCCATTGCTCTTGAGGCAGTTACCATGCTTGAAGATATTGGACACACTGGTACTCTGTATCTTCTGGATGGAGCACCTGAATATAATAAAGGACTCATTAATGTCTTGACAACAACTACAACCGATGATCTTCATCAAGTCACAATGATATTGGAAGGTGCATTAGCCAAATTTCTACCGCTGCAAGTGAGAGAAGAATTAAGAGAAACATTAACGAAAGCTACCAGCTTTAGAGAACGATGTAGCATTGCTATTAATGCAGCGCCTGACAAATTAGGATTTAGTGATGAATTTCTACATAGTCTGATGCTCACTTCATATAATAGACAAAAAGCGGAATTAATGCATGTATTTAAACCACGTACATATCAATCGCGCATTGTCTTATGTAAGGCATCCATATGCAGTGTGCCCAATTCATTAGAAGACTATGGATTAAAATCACTTATTGGTAAAAACATTGAAATTGTAGAAATCGAAGGCGATCATATAAGCATACTAACAAATGATAAACTCATTGAATTAATAGACAATAATTAAAACAAGTATTGGTGTTACTATTAAGGCAAAGGCTGGTGATTGTAATTTATGAAATAAAACTTTTCAATTAAAGTCAATAATTTCTGTATACCTTTTCTTAATCCTATCCCAAATCATTTAAGCCAATTTATGAAATCCACGTGTAAATTATATTCCCACAAAAAACAAATACAACCGTCTGTTTAAGAAATCTAGTTAATATTGGCTTTTTGAACTTTTCGATTACAATGAAAGATTTCACAATGCGTCAAAATATTTAATGAAACGAGAGTTCTCACCAGAAACATTAATAAATTTTTTATTAATATTCATTATTAAATCATTAAATTACTATCTTATGATTTTCCTTCAATCCCTATATACTAGACTAATCAGATAATTGACTTCTGGTTCACGTATCATTGAGTGAAATACCCAATTAATATACGGTTTAATGAGTAGCACGCATGACATTGACCTGCTAAATAAGGAAGTTATTCATAATGCCGATTACCGGTTTTATCATACCATTGTTGCCGTAAAACTGAAAGTTATGATACTTGTTAATAAAAGTATGCCACCAGTTTTCATGCGAATACATTATAAAATCAAAATCAATGCAATGTTGATAAATTTCGAAATATTGAAAAAAATGCTTCGTATGTTAATCTTATGTTAATGTTGCTTTCTCGTCAACATTGCGTTATATCTATTTTATCCGGGTATTACGAATGCCCGAATAAAAATTATTACAGTTTTTTTTGATATATGGAATATCAAAAAATACATCACCGAATGAAATGCACCATTCTGTAATAATTTTAATTCAAAAGAGATTTTCAAAATGTTTGCCTAATTCATTTAAATACCTTATTGCTTAAAGGTATCCATATATTTTTTTGAAATTTTTTAACCCATTGCACGAGAATATAGGTTAACTAGAAAGCCAAAATAATTAAGAATATGTGCATGCATTAAACGAGTATGAAGGTCAGAGCAGCATAACTTACGACCGTCGTATGACGTAAAGACTGCATATAATAGAATTAGGAAAATATAATTTGCATGTTTGCACTCGAAAATAAAAATGCATTATTTTAATGCAAATATCGTAGACACCATATAAATATGGGTGTTGTGCGATTAACACAGCCTCAACAGTTTACGGTTGGCGCGGGCACTGTTGATCAAGTTCCTTTCTAGAATCTCCCTTAGACAGACCAACCAAAATTCAACATGGCACCTTTACACGGTGAAAGAATCGTAATTTCCGGTAATAACTTTAATATTATTTCATCTAGAAGTGGAATTAACCATATACGTTCACAGGCATGTCCTGCAAGTGTCCAAATGCCATGAATATTCAAGAAATGAAGGACCAGATTTATAATAAAAAGGATATGATAACCGGTCAAAATACGCGATTCCAAAATACACCTGATGTGCCGAATAGATTTGGAATTATACCGGATATTTCAAAATTCGATAACAGTTTTTTTGGTAATAAATATATTCGCATTTCAATTGATAATCATTTCAAATGTGCGCAATTTTATAGGAGCACCTCAGCGAGAAGTGGATATTATGGACCCATGTAATCGAATGTTACACGAAATTGTTTGTGAAGCTCTAATGGATGCTGGCATAAATCTAACAGAATTTCAAAACCAACGGGTTGGAATATATTCTGGGAACTGCATGAGCGAGGCTGAAATAAATTACTACTTTGCGGATCAATCCGAATTAAACGCGATGCTTGGGTAATATTCCTACTTCAGCTTTAGTGATTTAAAACTTACTTTTCTTCCCACATTCAGGTGTGCGCGTTCGACATTTGGAAGTCGTTTGGGTCATTTTCTTCAAGTCTCTGGCGCTAATTTCAACTGTGACGCAGCATGCAGCGCATCAATCTTTGCCTTCCAGTCAGCTTATGACCATATGATCGAAAATAAAATCGATCACGCCATCGTCTTTGGCCACAACATCATTCTGAGTCCGAATGTATCGCGACAATTCTTCCGGTTGGGAGTTTTATCCAGGGACGGCAAGTGTAAATGTTTCGATGCAGCAGCTGATGGCTATGCACGTGGCGATGCTGCATATTGCATTATCCTTCAACGACAAAGTGTTGCAAAACGAGCATATTGTGAAGTAATGAATTGTTTAACGAATTGCGATGGTTCGAAGACAATGGGAATCACATTTCCATCGATTGATGCACAAAAAGTGTTAATCAATGAATTCTATGACGCTTGTCCGGTGGACTTTAATGAAATTGGATTTCTTGAGGCCCATGGCACCGGCACAAAAGTGGGAGATCCGGTTGAAATGCAAACAGTTGAAGAAACTTTCTGTTTGAATCGAAAAGACCCACTTTACGTTGGATCTATTAAATCGAATTTAGGACATAGTGAAGGTGCTTCAGGCTTGGCATCACTCATTAAACTCTGTATGGCCCTGGATACTGGATTAATTGCACCAAATATTCACTATTACACAGCGAATCCAAATATCACTGGTATTGCATCAGGAAAGATTAAGATCGTCACCGAAGTGACCCCTCTGCCAGAAGACAAGCCCTACGCAGCACTGAGCAACTTTGGATTTGGTGGTGCTAATGGTCATGTTTTATTAAATCGAGTCAAGATTCCGCCAAATCAAATTGAAACTGGCAAACCAAGATTACTCTGCCTCAGTGGCAGAATACACGAGTCAATCGAAGCCATCCTTGACGATGTTACGTCACGGCCATACGATCCCGACTTTTTGGCAATAATTAATTCCGCATTTAACACATGCATTGACAAGCATAACTACAGAGGATATGCCATCGTTTCAAAGAATGGCATTGAATACAGCAATACAATTAGACATGCTGATTTTGTCAAAACGTTAAAATGCTTCTTCCACACGAATGGCAGCACAAAAGTTGCACTTGAAATGATACACTTCAAATGCTTCGATGACCACTTAGATCAAGTTGCAAAGATTCTCAAGAATGAGAACATTGATTGGGATAAAAGCTATTTGCGCAATGGCAAAACCGACACCCTGGATAACATTCTCTCAACCATTATTGTTCAAACGGGAATAGTGAAAGTATTCCAACAATTGGGAATTGAAATTGCTGAATTCTGTGGTACCGGAATCGGAGAAATCACGTCAGCTTATGCCGACAATGTTATCAATTTAGAACAAGCCATTTTAATAGCGCATTGCATCTTGAAAATCTTACAGCAAGAAAGGGAATTGGACCCGAATGCAATGTTCAAGGGATTGCAGAATCTCTGTCATATAATTCAAAAGCCAAGCAAGTGGAAAGTCAGTGAAAAACTTAATGGCAACTTAGCCGAGTACCTATCAAAGAGTATCTTGCAACCGCAAGCGCCAACAATCAAGGACGAAATCCTTTTAGTCGTTGGAGGAAATTCCGTGCAAGACGATAACGTCGTTTGTTTAAATGACAAAAATAGTGACAATAGTATTTTGCATTGCATTGGCCGCCTTTTCCAATTCAAGTACAATACCAACATAAACGACTTATATTCGGTTAAATGGCCTGTTAAATCCAACACACCGATGCTGGCGCCTTTGATCAAATGGAATCATAGCACATCATGGAATTGCATTGTGAAGAAAGTGAATAAAACAGATGTAATCTTTACCGATATTTCTCTCAACGATATATTATGGCAGACTATTGAAGGACATAACATTGACGGTAATTATTAATTATTTCTACCAATTCGACTTAACTATTAATTTATCTATTAGGTCGTATACTTTTCCCCGCCACCGGTTACCTTAATTTAGCCTGGAGAAGTTTTTGCCGTGCACCGGACAGGCCAATTATCTTCGAAGATATTAAATTCTTGCGCGCATGTACGGTTCCCGCATCGGGCGAATTACGTTTATGTTTGCAGATTTGCAAGAAAACCGGACATTTCCAATTCACCGAAGGAGGAGCAATGGTCGTTAGTGGAATAATAAAATTGGCAACGAACATTGAACAGGAATGGATAGATCTTCCAAAGATTCCCATGCCAAGTCCTGAGCTAATGATGAGTAGAAAGGACATCTACAAAGAACTTGGTCTTCGAGGCTATTACTATCAGTACTATTTGTCCATCACATAAATTGCCAATTATTAAATTTCGACTACATTGCAGAGGTAATTTCAAAGAAATTCAAACTTGTGATATTAACGCCACTGTCGGAGAAATAAAGTGGACAGAATGGATTCCATTTATGGACAACATGCTACAAATTAAGATTTTACAAGAAGATACACGTAGTTTGTATGTCCCTACGAAAATCGACAGAATAACTTTGGATCCTGTCAGGCATATGAATATTATCTTCCAGGATGGAAGTGAAAGCAAGTGTAATATTCCAGTGTATCATTACAAAGAACTGGATATAATCAGGTATGTTCCAGAGATGTTCCTCTCAATTTATAAATGAATACATGTTGTAATCGCTTTCTTAAATTTAACAGATGTGGATTTATTGAAATTCGTGGCTTGGTTGCAAGCAGTATTGCAAAGAGAAAAAATCCAAATCCAGTATTGGAATCGAATATTTTTGTGCCATATGTAGCAAACATGGATTTACGCAGTGCAGCACGAGTAATGGCTCAACTAGCGCTTGAAAATGCCTATACAATTAAAGTCAAATGCACCGAATATTTCTCTGATATTCCCGCAAACATGCAACCAATGTTACCTCACGTCCAGCAAGCGTTCAACGATCAACCACTTGTTCAACCCGAATTCACCCTGCTTACAAATCAGCCCATCGAAATTAAAACTATGAACGTTGTCAACAAGCCCGCGTCATCTGAAACCGGAAACTACATCGCCATTGGCTACAATTTATCCCAAAATGCCGATTTGCGCAAAACACTTCTTGGAACCCTAAAGCAGAATGGATTTTTAATATCGCGTGAACCACTCAACAGTTACAACCTGGTGAATGACTTAACCATCCTGTGCGAGTACACCACACCGCAGGAACGTGTTGTAATGATGAAAGCACCGGAAAAAGTTATACTTCCGCTTCCAATTAACATCAACTCCAAAAACTTTGACTGGTTAGAACCAATCAAGGCAGCCCGCCAACAGAAACAAAATCTATTGCTTTATACAGAAAACGAACCAATGAATGGCATTATGGGTCTTACCAATTGTTTACTGCGAGAGTCTGGCGAAGAGAAGATAATGAATGTTCTTATTGACGATGCATCTGCACCAAAGTTTGATACGAACAATGAATTCTATCGTAAACAATTAAATAAACACATGGCCATCAACGTATTTAAGAATGGTACCTGGGGATCATATAAACATCTGTCGATTGAAGAGAGTGAAAAAATTTCCACAATACACGCGTTTGTTAATAATACAATAAGGGGAGATGTTTCATCCCTGCGGTGGATGCAAGGACCTCTATGCATAGCAGATAATATGAATGATATTAAGAAAGATGAGACTGATGTTCACATTTATATGGCAGCATTGAATTTCCACGATATAGTGTTGGTAACGGGTAAAGTAACATTCGACAGCATTTGCAAAGACCGCAAGTTCCATGAATGTTTACTTGGAATGGAATTTTCGGGAAAAACAGCCAGGTACGCAAATATTGCAATTCTTAATTTACACATAATACTCTATTTTCTATTACAGCGGAAAACGCGTCATGGGCATTAAGGAATCGGCAGCTTTAGCTAATTATGTACGAGTAGAGAATCAGTTTCTTTGGGATGTTCCAAATGAATGGTCAATGCAAGAAGCAGCCACAGTTCCTTGCGTTTATGCGACTTTGATTTACGGTCTCCTGATGCGAGCGAATTTATTAAAAGGCGATAGCATTTTAATTCATTCGGCAACTGGCGGTATTGGTTTATCGGCCATCAATATAGCACTTCATTACAAATGCAATATTTTTGTAACGGTGGGAACAAACGAGAAACGCGAATACATTATGAAACAATTCCCAACAATTCCAGCGAGTCATATTGGCAATTCAAGAAACACATCGTTCTACGGAATGGTTCTAAAGGAAACCAAGGGCGTTGGCGTTGATATGATTATCAATTCTTTGGCCGACGAGAAACTTCAAGCGTCTGTAAAATGTCTTAAATTTGGCGGACGATTTGTAGAAATTGGCAAATACGATTTAAACAATGACAGTCCATTGAATTTAGATTTAGCCACGAAAAATGCTGAATATCATGGTGTAATGTTGGACAATATCATGTCAGCTCCAAGTGATATCTTTGCTAAAATTAGCGCAAAAATGAATGAAGGCATCAAGGCTGGTTTTGTAAAACCTCTGCCATTCACAGTCTTCCAAAGGGATGAACTTGAAGCCGCCTTCAGGTATATGACAACTGGTAAACATGTTGGTAAAGTAATTATTAAGGTACGCGAAGATGAGCCGAATGATGTTAAGCCAACAATTTTAAAAATGGATGCCATGAAAAAAGTGTATTTCAATCCAAGAGGAAGTTACATTCTCCTTGGAGGACTTGGAGGATTTGGACTTGAACTTACAGACTGGATGATTCTACGAGGAGCACGAAATCTCGTTCTAGTCTCACGACACGGAGTAACCAATGGTTATCAACAATCGAGAATTATCTTATGGAAATCGTATGGTTGCAATATAAAGATTTCTACACAAGAAGCGGTCACGAGACAAGGATGCGAGGCATTGTTAAAAGAAGCACAGCAAATGGGCGATGTTATGGGCATCGTTAACTTGGCCGTCGTACTCAAAGATGCAGTCGTTGAAAATCAAACAGAGGAAACCTTCCTCGAATCATACAACCCCAAATCACAAGCGACAATTCACCTTGATGAACTCACGAGGAAAATGGCTCCTAATTTGGAGCATTTCATTGTGTTCTCTTCAGTGTCATGCGGGCGAGGTAACGCTGGCCAAACGAATTATGGATACTCAAATTCTGTTATGGAAAGAATTTGTGAGAAACGTCATAGTGAAGGTTTGCCGGGCAAAGCAATTCAGTGGGGTGTTATTGGTGATGTGGGAATTGTCGCTGATCTTAAGGAACAAAATATTGAAATTGTTATCGGTGGTACACTTCATCAACGTATTGCTAATTGCTTGGAAGTAATGGATATCTTCTTACTGCACGACAGCCCAATCGTCAGTAGCATAGTCGTTGCCGAAAAGAAATTTGGTAGCAGTGATAACAGCATGTTAGACACGGTACTAGAACTTATGCAAATCAAGGACCTGAAAACGGTAAGTCATAGCTTAACATTCCCTGAACTTGGTATGGACTCAATGATGGCTGTGGAAATTAAACAAACCCTGGAGCGGGAATTTGATATTTTCTTATCACCGCAAGAACTTCGAAACATGACCCTTGCTAAGTAATTATTAATTCACTCTTACGACCCCCGCTAAAACGACTAACAACTGAAAATTTACAGACTTCTGGAGTTATCCAACGATGGCGATAGTGCAAGTCCAGATCAAAATACCAAAACACACATTCAGCAACTTCTCAGTTTTATACCAGCTGAAGATACTGGTTACACACATGTGGTCCCAATGAAGACTACCAAATCCAGCAAATGCATTTACCTATTACCAGGGATTGAAGGTGCTGCCAAAGTATTCGATGAAATGGTTGAAAATCTAACAAGCAATGCAACATGCTTACAATTCCCAGTCAATGAGACCAGAGAAAATGTGATGGAGTTTGCCAAGCAGAAATTTGAGGTAACGACAGTCCTTATTATCAAATTCATAAATTAAATTACGCTTTTACAGATTTTGAAGAATGAAATTAAACCTGGCAAACCATTTATAATGGCTGCTCATTCATTAGGCTGTACTATAGCATTGGAAGTAGTTACAATGCTAGAAAAAGTTGGATGCACAGGCACACTTTACTTGCTCGATGGTTCGCCGGAAATTAACAGGAGCTTAATCAATATTATGGTTAATACAACCACAGAAGAACAGCACCAAGTCTCAATGATTTTGGATGCTTCCTTGAGTCAATTCTTACCACTGAACGTACGAGAAACTCTGCAAGAACCACTCATTCAAGCTAAATCATTTAAGGAGAGATGCACACTTGCAATTAATGCAGCGCCTGATAAACTTGGATACAGTGATGAATATTTATACCTTCTGATGGTCAATATGTACAACAGACAAAAGGCAGAATTAGCGCACGAATTCAAACCACGCACCTATAAATCCCGTATTGTACTCTGCAAGGCAACCGTTTCGACTATAGTGAACGCACCCGAAGATTACGGCCTTAAAGCACTTGTTAGTGATAATTTCGAAGTACGTGAATTTGAAGGTGATCACCTAAGTGTCTTAGGAAACAAAGACCTCATACAATTGATTGATAGCGCTTAAATATGACTTGACACGTTTTACGACTCGGTGATGGTATGAGTATTGCGGCACGTGACAGGTGATTGTAGTTCACACAATGAATCGAACTAAAATTGAATAAAATATAATTAAATTGTCTCTAATTCAATATTTTAACTGAATTTCCTGAACCCATTCATATTTTAATAAGTTTCCTCCGTAAAAATGATTTTGGTGAATTACGATTTGAAATCGTATGCAAAACGCCGAAATTTAAATATAATTCCATTGTTCCTAAATTTGTGCAAAATACTTGCACGTTTAATGGGATAAATGCCAATATATAAATGCCAAGACTTTGCAAATTTAAGTCAGTTAGAAGTTAGCAGTCAGTTACTCATACACAACTAATCCAAGAACCAAAAGAATACTACGAAAAAATGGCTGAACCAATTGTTATATCAGGTATGCAAAATCATATTTCGTGAGCTATTTAAACAGTTATTGGTAAATTTGATTGTGTTTAAAGGAATCTCTGGAAAATGCTCCAACTCGAACAATCTTCAGGAGATGCGCGAGCATCTCTATAATAAAGAGGACATGATCACTGAAAATCCACGTTTTGATCCATCTTTGGACGTTCCGGGTAGATGTGGAATTATTCCCGACATTAGCAAATTCGATCATGCTTTCTTCGGTAAAATAACTTAACTTAAGCCAAATTTAGACTTAATCCTTAATGTTTGTGACGTTTATAGACATGCCACAGCATCATATTGAACGCATGACTGCAGGATATCGCGTTTTACTTGAAGTTGTTTGCGAAGCGCTCTTTGACGCTGGATTAAACTTAAACGAAATGGAAAATACGAATACTGGCATATATACGTGTAACAGTTACAGTCCAATACCCTCCGACGGCATGTTAATTACCGGTTACCGTTCATTCTACGGTCCAGGAATCGCTCATTTCTTAAAACTCTCTGGTCAAAGCTACTCAAGTGATGCCGCTTGCAGTTCATCATTATTCGCTCTCGAACGCGCCGTCTACGACTTGCAAACCGGAAAAGTCAACTGTGCACTTGTGTGCGGTGAAAACTTAATCTTGTCCGAAAAATACACGGCTCAATTCCAACAGTAAGTGCCCTTAAACGTTACTTTAACTTAATCTAACTATTTCTTCCTCCACCTATTAGACTTGGTCTTCTATCAAAAGATGGCAAGTGCAAAACTTTCGACGCTGCAGCCAATGGCTACGTCAGAGCTGATGGTGTTTTCTGCGTTATTCTTCAAAAAGCTAGCGATGCAAAACGCCAATACGCTGAATTAGTTGATTGCTTGGTCAATTGCGATGGATTCAAGAAACTTGGCATTACCTTCCCGTCAACTAGCATGCAACAGAAACTGCTTAGAGATTTCTATGACGGTCGCGAAGAAGTCACCACGAAAATTGGCTTTATTGAGGCGCACGGGACCGGCACCATTGCTGGTGATCCAGTGGAGATGAAAACTATCGAGGATACATTCTGCGAAGGTCGCGATGGACCCGTACTTGTTGGCTCAGCCAAATCAAACATGGGTCACTCTGAAGCTGTATCTGGTTTAGCCGCTTTGAGCAAAGTGTGCTTTATTATGAATTCAGGTCTAATTCCACCAAATATTCATTTCAATACGCCGAATCCAAATATCGAAGTATTGAAAACCGATAAGATTAAGATTCTAACTGAAGTCACACCAATGCCAGAAGATAAACCCTACGTGGCAATTAGCAATTATGGATTTGGCGGTGCGAATGGGCACGTGTTACTGAAAAAACCTTCGATTGCTAAGCGCGTGCAGCATAATGAATCACCCACTTTGTTATGCATTAGTGGAAGAACACATGGTGCCATTGAGAGTATTATTAGCGATATAAGGTCGCGGCCGTTTAACGCTGATTACTACGCGCTTATAAATTCGGCATTCAATTCTAATATCGACCGCCATCCGTATAAGTGCTATGCGATTGCGATTAAAACTGGATTGATAACCGTCGACACACTGTACGGCGAAAATTTACCAACCGATTTGAATTGCTTTTTCCAGACGTACGGCAATGTTAAAACATTATCCGCAATTTCGCACTTTGACTGCTTCCAGGAACATCTGACGGAAGTTAATGATATATTATTCCATCATAACATTGATCAAAACGTTTTGGACAATGAAAAACTTAGTCAATTGGACAAAATTCTATTGAACACAATCGCCCAGACTGGCATTGTTAAAATACTAAACTTATTGGGTATTAAAATTGCAAATTATAGCGGAAGTGGAATCGGCGAACTAGTAGCTGCTTATGCTGATGGCGTTATAAGTTTGGAGCAAGTAATTTTGATTGCTAATGAACTTAGTACAATCTTAGGAAACACGCAAAATATTTGCAAGGAGTCAATTTGCGATAAATTGAGCGCGATTTGCAAAACTCTTCAACGTCCAACCAAGTGGTTAGTGACGGAAGAGATCAATGGTAATATTGCGGAATATTTGACAAAGGCCATCCTGGAAATACATGCACCAACAACAGACAAAAGCAAAAATTGGTTGATCATTGGTGGTAATGCAGCACACGATAAACACGTTGTCAGCTTATGTGACACGAATGATTTCTTACAATGTCTTGGCAAATTATATCAATTGGGATCCAGCGTAGATCTAAATAAGCTCTACAAACCGCAATGGCCCGTACCAGTGGATACACCAATGATTAGTCATTTGATCAAGTGGAAACATGGTAAATCATGGGCATGGCTTAGGGGTGTTGTTGAAGAGCCAGATACAATCAAATCCCACATTAGCATCAACGAAAACACTTGGCATAACATTGATGGATACAACATTGATGGTAAACTAAATCTATCTCTAATGAAACTTCATGACTAATATTGTTTTCCCATTACAGGAAGGATCATTTTCCCAGCCGCTGGATATTTATACCTTGCATGGTGTGCATTTTCACGAAACTCCAAAGATCCCGTTGTCTTCGAAAATGTTAAATTCCAACCAATCTGTAAAGTACCTGACACTGAGGACTTGGAACTCACCCTGCAAATTTGCAAGAAGACTGGCAAATTTGAAGTCAGCAAGGACGTTTATCCAATTGTCACTGGCACGATTCTATTCGAGCCCAAATTTGATGAGGAATGGCTAGAATTACCCGAAACCAAAGACACCACTGCATCCATGAGCCTGTTGGACATTTACAAAGAATTGAGAGTCCGCGGCTACTACTACGGTGGAAACTTCAGAGGCATTCAAGACGTGGACGTGGATGTAACTCACGGTCATATTAAATGGTACGATTGGGTATCATACTTTGACAGCATGATGCAAATGCAGATACTCAAAGAAGATACACGCAACTTATTGCTGCCGACTAAAATCGACAAGATACTCGTGAATCCACGGAAACATTTGGATATTGTTATTCAATCCGAAATCAGGAACGAACCGGAATGCTTAGTTCCAACTTACTACTACAAGGACTTGAATGTTGTAAGAAGTGGTTTCATTGAAATCCGTGGCTTGGTTACGACCCCAGTCGCCAAGAGGAAGGACCCACCACCAGTTGTAGAAAGTTACAAATTCATTCCATACGAAACCAGTTTGGATATCCGTTCAGCTACACGAGTAATCACTCAAGTAGCCTTAGAGAATTTGTACGTAAAGAAGGTAAACCTATTAGAAGTCGTCCCCGGAAGTGAGGAGACTGACCGCTTACATCCATTAATTGAGGATGCAATCAGTGGTCAACCACTTGTCACCGCCGAGGTGTTAACCATCAACGATGATAATTTAATGCGATGCAATGAACGCAACATTTATGCAGCCATAGGATATAACTTATCCACAAATGAAGCCCTTGTAAAAATCCTCACATCAACATTAAGGGCTGGAGGCTTCCTGATATCCCGAGAAACGAATACGACCTTTAAAAGTATTGACAATTTAACAGTTTTATGCAAATACGAGACCGGAAAGGAAACATTAATATTAATGAGAGTAAATACGCAATTACCGGCATTGACTTCAATTAATGTCACTGCCGATAACTTTGAATGGTTAAAACCAATCCAGGATGCGCGTGCAAACAAGGAAAATGTGTTATTGTATTCACTTAATGAGCCAGTGAATGGAATTATGGGTTTAACTAACTGTCTATTGAAGGAAGGTGGGACTGGAAGAACCATGAACGCTGTTGTTCTAGACACATCAGCACCTGCATTTGATATTACCAACAATTTCTACCTGAACCAATTGAATAAACAACTTAGCATCAATGTTTATGAAAATAGCAAGTGGGGATCGTACCGCCACTTACAAATGGAACCAACTAAAGATGTTGACACTAATCATACGTTTGCCAAGTATTACTTAAGAGGTGATTTAAGTACATTATCTTGGGCACAAGGCAAATATGCCATTCATGAAGACAAAACCATTCAACCTGACGAATCACTCGTCAACGTTTATGCAACAACTGTAAATATTCGTGATGTCAGAGTCGCATGTGGAAAAATTCCTGAGGAAAGCGTTACCACTGATCGTAAACTCTATGATGAACTTTTAGGCATTGAGTTTGCTGGCAAAAACAACAAGTAATTAATACCATATCACATTTCTGGCAGAAATTCTGATGTAAAATTATTCTTTCAGAGGTGAACGTGTAATGGGCATGACACACCATGGAGGTATGACAAATCTACTCAAAGTGAAAAACAACTTTTGCTGGAACATTCCAAAAGAATGGTCTATGACTGAAGCGGCAACAGTTCCTTTAGTTTATGCCACAACCCTTTACGGATTATTAATGGTAAATATAAGTCTTATTCAAGACCATGATTTCATTAACAATTATTTGATTTGATATTTATAGAGGGCGAACTTACAAGAAGGTGAAACTATTCTGATTCATACAGCCACTGGTGGTATTGGTTTGGCTGCATTAAACATTGTCCAACATTTCAAATGCAAGATCTTCGTGACAGTTGGAACCAATGAAAAAATCAACTACATTCTCCAGAATTATCCATTCATTCAACCAAATCACATTGGCAACTCAAGAAACGCATCATTCTATGAGATGATTCAAAAAGAGACCAATGGTAAAGGTGTGGATCTCATCTTGAATTGTGTCGCATATGAAAAGTTCGAAGCGACCTTAAAGTGCTTGAAATATGAGGGACGACTGATTGAAATTGCCTTATTCGATTCGTTGGTTGACAATTACATGAACACTGAACTCGCCGCTAAATCAGCTGAATATCATGGAATCAGCATGTACAACATGCTCTCTGAATCTCATCATCTACTGAAAGAAGTGCATGATTTGATATCAAATGGTATTCGTGACGGTTACGTTAAACCTTTGCCAGTCAAGACTTTCACACGTGAGGAAATTCAAGATGCTTTCAAGCATATCATCAACGAGCATCATATTGGAAAGACTGTCATCACTATTCACAAAGAAGATGTGAATAACAACGTGGCGAATGAAATCACTCCATTAAAAGCAAAACCACAATTGTACTGCAAACCTAATGGTTGCTACATAATCGTTGGTGGTCTTGGTGGTTTTGGCTTAGAATTGGCCGATTTGCTTATTTTGAGAGGCGCCAAGAATGTGATACTTGTGTCCAGAAGTGGTGTCACCAATGGTTATCAACAATTGAGAATCAAATTATGGAAATCCTACAACTGTAACATTGAAATATTCCGTGGTGATGTAACCACTTTGGCTGGCTGCAAGACATTATTAGATACTGCTGAGAAAATGGGTGAAGTATCTGGTATTTTCAATTTGGCTACTGTACTGAGCGATTCAATGATTGAAAATCAATGCATATCATCCTATGAACGAGTATACAATTCCAAGGCAAAGATTACTGTGCTCCTTGACCAACTAACTCGTGAACGATTCCCTAAAATGGACCATTTTGTCGTGTTCTCTTCAATTACCTCAGGACGTGGTAATGTTGGACAAACCAATTATGGATTTGCCAACTCCGTTAACGAGAAGATATGCGAAAAGCGTCGTGCTGATGGCTACAGCGGCAAGGCAATTCAATGGGGTGGTATTCTTGATGTAGGCCTTGTCGCCAACATGAGGGAGAAGAACGTCAATGTTATTATTGCCGGCACAATGCATCAAAGGATTGCAAATTGCTTGTATCTGTTAGACGACTTCTTAGTGAACGATGAAGTTACCCTTAGCAGCATCGTATTGGCTGACAAAGAAAAGGACGAGAACGAAGATGATAACGTCATCAATGTTGTGAAGAAATTACTGCTCATTAAGAACATTAAAGCTGTGAGTATGCATACAACGTTCCCTGAACTTGGTATGGATTCAATGATGGTTGTTGCCATCAAACAAGCCTTGGAACGCGACTTTGATGTGTTCCTGACACTCCAAGAATTGAGAAGCATGACGTTCGCAAAGTAAGTTCAATTTACACACAATACGCTGACGTAATACTTATTAACTTTAAATTTTGTTTTTAGATTGAGCGAAGTAACTGCGTGATTTCCATTCGTTGGCATTTAATCCAACTTATCATACGTATTCATTAGTTAACATTTATAGGTTATAGAAGATTTGAGTAATGCACCTCAATAAACGCAATTAATAGTAAACAACAATGAAATATGTAAACAAAGAAAGTCTTGGTACATACCCCAGTCCGTAATTGATCCTCTTTCGAATTGTAGAACACACACTAAATTAATATTCTTGGAAACGACGCTAACAGGTTCGCGGAAATTAACAACTGCCACTTTGCATGCATCAACCTGCACCCTAGAAATGCGTGGGACGCGTCGGTACAGAAAACTGCAAAAATCGGTAAACCCTAACCTCACTTAATTCAGGTTACTGACAGTTCTGTGTTTATAGTATGCATATGAGAATGTGTTTCTATTGGAATATTTAGCTTTGTGTATATTTCTGCCATAAAATGTCGAAAGCAAAGGTGATGAAAGGCATTTACTAATCATGTATTGTAATAACGCATTGAATAAATGTCATACAGCAGGAGATCTATGTCCGCATCCACCTCCGCCAACGCAACATTCTCCTATCTGCTGCCAAGTGCTAATAATAGCGCAAGTAAACACAACGGCTTCCTGTGGATCGCAAGAGCGATGCTCCTTGGTGAGCATCCGCTGGCGAAACATTTCGGTCGCCTGTTCACTCATATCGGGCACGAGTACGCCGAGTATTGGACCGCCACAGCCAGCTGGTGCAAGCTCTGCCAACAACACGTTTGCGATTACTTAATCGACGTCCTGGAGCATTTAGCGATTTTCGCACTCATCTACGCCACCGCGTGTCTACTGCTCTACGCACTGATCGTGAAATGGCGTACGATACCATTCAAACGCGACGTGGGTCGCCAAACACGCCGAGTGCTCTTCGTCATTGCTCATCCCGACGATGAAACTATGTTCTTTGGTCCAACTGTTCTGCGATTCACGCAGGACCCCACGTGCAATGTATATCTCCTGTGCCTTTCATCAGGTATGTGCCCTCATTAACAATCAATGAACTCATTTACTATATACATAGCGATTACGAATCTCTGCAAGTTTCAGGTGCTAATAATGGAATGGACAATATTCGCAAACGTGAACTGTATGATGCGTGTAAAGTTCTTGGGATCAAAGATGAATGCATCACTGTACAAAATCATACCAAAATGCCAGATGCAATGGATGTGCGCTGGCCAGCTGAAATTGTGGCCCAAATCATCTCTCATCATATAGAATCACTTGATATTGATACTCTCGTCACGTTTGATAAGCATGGCATTAGTCGCCATCTAAATCATTGCAGTATATATTATGCTGTTGCACTGCTGAGCAGTGACAACAAGTTACCAAAAAGTACGATTCCATTATAAACATGCAAGATATTTACAATTAATGATATTTCCTATTCCAGATTGCCAGGTGTATGTTTTGGAAACAATTAATGTCATTAGAAAATATTGGAAGATATTTGATTTACCAATCTGTTACATTTTATCTAATATTAGGTAATAGCTCATTAATCATCATATTCTCCTTTACAACTAATTCATAATCTTGTAGATTTATCACGAGCACCAATGATCGACGCCTGTTGCGAAAAGCAATGAGCCAACATAAATCGCAATACGTCTGGTTTCGTAAACTTTATATACGGTTTTCTCGTTACCTTCTTGTCAACACGCTACAGCGAATGGATGCGAGCGATATCCAATTGGACCTAGATGTCGATGATTAAAATTGCATCAAGATTTCAATCAAATTTTGCGACGATATCTTGTATTATAAGACATTTATTATGAAGATGATATTAATCTATTGAACCTGTTGCTTATTCTGTGAATAATAAGTACACTTAAATGTTTCACTTTTTTCCTATTATATAGCAGTTTTGTGTAGTTTATTTAGTCATGTTATAGGTGCTGCTATTGCAATTATTAGCGTTTCTGTTGTGCCAAAGAACTTTTACCTTTGTTTTTGATTGGAAATAAATTGAGTTAAAGTTGCATGTTTTTGCAATTACGATTTTCATTTATTCTATAACTTAAACTAGGTACCTATCAACGTAATGAATGATTTCAAAGCCAACTTCAACCATAATTAAAATTATAATCATCCATTCCAAACGAATATGGTGTTTGTCGCTTAAGTGACTACTGACCAACTCGATCAATTCGACGCAATGATTAATTTTCTCATTCATCACCTGAAACAAAAATCATAAGTCAATGGAGCTTGTTAAGATTAAAGAATTTCAAATTAACGTACACGCGTCCTTTTTGTAATTGAAAAGTAATTGCACATTTGTTGATAAAGCTGCTCTAAATGCTCACGTTCCCAGTAAAAGTCTGGTACATCAAGTAAATCACTAGATAGATTCATAACATGCCTGAGAGCAAATAATTCGCCATGTTTTCTAAGAACTTCCTCGCGAGTCATCTTAATACGCCGGCCAAGCTTTAGATCTTCAGTGACAAATTCAATACTTTCAATAAACCTATCTAAAGAGGCTTCCCAAATTCCCAGCTTGACTGACAAAGCCATGGCATTTGAAAATGTATATTTGTCCAGCAGTACCATGTCTTGATTTGAATCTGTTGTCAATAATATATCACCAGAGGAATCAATTGTTGATGTTTTACTGAAAAGCAAAATCAACAACATGTTTCAATAATTCATCTATTTAACTAACTTTTCTGTTTGATGATAGTATGTCATAATTTCAGCTTCCCTTTGAACTATTGAATTAGAGTATTTATCCTGCTCATAATGTTTAATAAAGTCAAGCAAATTACAACACTCCAAATCGGTCATGTTCCACATGACAAGGCTACCTTCCCTAAAGAAGAAAATCTCTCTGGGCTCACTCTCCAACTTATACTTGGCAATAGCATGAATGCAATCCTGATAGTTGTCAATACGTTGTGGTTGATAAAGCCCCTCTTTCCTGAGGCCTTCAGTGAGAGCCTCGAGGTCATATTCATCAGCTGTAGAATATGCCAAAACATTAAATGCACCTGGCTTACCAACGTGTTCATCCTCAAAGGGACGTTTCTTTCGTATGGGTCGTTTCTTCAAATGCAGTGCAGAAATATGTTCTTGAATACTCTTCATTGGACTAAAATTTCTTACTTGTGCAAACTTGCACATGTTCCCAATGTTTGCACGTAATTCATGTTTAGCTGCGAAGCTTGAGATTCTTACACAGGGCACTAACAATTTTTGTAGTATAATAATCATTGCGCGAAATCACTTATAACTATAGTAAATAAACAATGCATAATGCACACGAGAAAGCACACGACTATTTGAGGTTACGCTCACCAAAAACCGTATCAGGTAGAATGGTAACTACAATGAAACGATGATAAATTTTGAATTGTAGCGGTAAATTTAATTAGATTACAATAGAGCTAGAATATTATGTTGAAGAATGGTGCAAGTCATAATACATTAGATTGTGTAGAGAAGTTTTAATGTAATGTCAATAAATTCAAGATAGAAAAATAGTTTGCTCATAGTTTTTAAGTCAAGTATTATAATTCTATTTCAAGTATTAAGTTTATTTCATAGTAATTTTAGTGTTAAAGCGTTAGCTAATTAATCGCTTATTTAGTATATATATTAAAATATTTCATTATCAACATGTTTATATATTTCAAAAATCAATGTTTACCAGTTTTTGATTAATCGCGGTTGTCTTGTTGCTTCCTTTTAAACACTGTTATCTTCAATATTATCAAACAAATAAATATGGCTGGTATTCATTTGTTTGCAACTTGTTAAATACAATAATAAAATAGAATTTCTTATTGTTCAAATACTGAAAATATTAATACTCCCCTTAATAATAATATTACTAATATATCTTTGGCATTACTATGAGAAAATAGTTGATTGTAAGTAATGTTCCATTCGTAATCACCATCACGTATCGTATTTAAACGATACGTGTCTCAGTCATTAGTATGTGTCTTAATGTAATCTCAAGTTGTCGTTTAATTGTGATAAAAGCCTTCTATAGACGTCAATAGTTTGGAAAGTAAGAGTTTCATTACATTTTAAAATTGTATACGTACATGGCCGCTCTAAGCAGCAAGAGTTGCGTTGTTGGTTCGGTTCTCACAATAAAACATCACTTTGCCATGGCTGCATGTATCAATTTCGTTGATGTCCCAAAATAGGAAAATCGTTCCCAGGGAGGCAACAGTCAATCCAAAGAGGAACACGAATAGTGAGGGCAGCTTTTGTCGTGAAAACACACTACCTTCTTCGAGCCTTAAATAAACGCCCGCTGGAAGAAGGTACGCAAGTGGAACGGCTGCAAGGACTCCCTAAAACTCAATCAGTAGAAAATCGAACTAGAGAAAGTTTAAAATAGGTCACATTCAATTCCAGCACAACTCCCAAACAATCGGTACCCATCGATATAAAGTAGGAAGTCCCAATAATTGCAAGTGTTATTAAATAATGAGTGCGCTCCGAAATGGGCACGTTTTCATCATCCCGTTGGAATACAGTCAACTCCAATACTTGTCGACTCACAAAACATTCGATAGGAAACGTTAAAAGAATTTGAATACTGAACAATATGCGGCAGAAATTCATCAAGTCGTCATCCCAACAATAATTCTCCAGAAGATCCCCTATAATTTATTTGTGTAACACATAAAATTTATGCCTCGACCCAAATACCTTGAGAATATGCGGCAAATGTTGCGTAACCGGCAAATCCAAAAAGAAATGCCACAATTGCCGATGTGCTAATAGACACGTGCGTGACACGGTCCCATTTCCTTTGCGAAGTTTCATCAATTGACGTGTACAGAAGAAACGTATTGTGATGACACATGAATGCTGTAAAAAGAACGAATTAATAATAAGAAGGATTATTACGTTATTCGCACGTACCAAATGCCATTATCCCGATGGCTGGCACGATGTCCCAATTCGCAAAGTGCCAATTATCAGGGTGTGCAGGTCTATGGATTACAAAAAGCAAATACAAGAGAAGTACGCATTGTTTGTAAACTTACACAATTTTCTTCATTGGTCCAATTCGCAACAATACCGCAAACATAATGAATGTCAAACACAACAAGCTTAGAAACGATATTTTGGCCAGTCTTGCAATATCTCGGTAAAGACATAATGGAACGGTAATTAGAAGTGTAGCTACGAAAACTACAAATTCGCGACGCGCTAAAAGCGCATCTACTTCACAGCCAGTGATGCGCACGATGACTTTCGTTACCGTATCACCCACAATAACATTATAAGAAACCATTGCTGAAACACGCCGTTTAAGCCATCTTCCCATAAAAAAACTCATTAATCCTATTACCAATAAACGGATAGACAAATTGCAATATGCTTAAGAAAATGTACCCAGGACGACCAAACGCAGACTCCATTATTCCTTGATACGTAAAGCGACCACAAATGTGCGCACTGCGTACCATCAAGACGAGCGAATAATCTGTTATAAGTGCGACAAGACCGAGAAGAAGAATCCCCAAGCCAAATCCTGCTTCGTGCAATGCGAACGGCATGCCAATTACTCCGCTGCCTAGCACTGAATTAATGTAATTAAAGCTAGCCCACTTCAGACTTGAAGTCTCCGGCTCTTCGTCCTGGAAGTGTATTTTTAGGATTAAGCAATAGCATTAAATTAAAATTACCCCAATAAGTTGCTTCATATCGTCAAAAGCATTCTCGGTCGAGTCAATACTGCTACTCTACAATGCAATGAACAATAAACAAGAATTCTGACCAAGTTTGAAAATGACACTCACCCGATCACCAGGATACCGCCGCGAGCGATCATCCAAAATACCGGAGTTTTCAGTGTATGCCATGGCGTTTCAATTGCTACTTACAGGGTTTTCGTATAGCACTTATAAAAGGTGATACAGTAACAGGTGGGTTAGACTTTTAGGTAAATCTACAAACCCATATGAATTCATCTACATTTATACCACTATCGCACTCAGATGCAATCAACGGATGGAGCCGCAGCGCGATATTAAGAAACGGGTGATAGGGAGCGGTCACTCTGCCATTCAAGGCTTCGTCCAACTATCGTGCCAACTTTTCTTGCATTTCGTGGAACTTGGCACAGCATGTGAAGAAGGCGGCAACCAGCAGCCGTCAGGTATGAGTGACTGCTCGCTATTAAGCAAACTTCCAATTTGCAGCTCCTCCGCGTCGCAATGAACATGCTCAAAACGGTGTACGGAGACCGTATTGATCGTTACACAATTCGGCGTAGTGCGTTCATGTGTACGTTATACGTGCGTCTATGCGGAAATTAAGATATTTGCTTCAGAATTTGTCAAACTTGCAATTCACTCTATTCATTATCATACACCATAAGCGCATTCATAACTGGTGTGTGCATGGCACATGCATAAGGCTTAAAATAAGATACATATATTTGGTTTACTAGCCATTTTATGTGTTCGAAATTAGTAAAAAGTAATTCGATAATCATCTATATATGCTCGCATTTCTATATATGTATAGTTTCCCTATAGGTAAAGTAAATAAGGTCGGAGAGGGTGGGAGACGCTCCTGGAGATTGTATGTAATTCATTCAACACAAGAAGTGAGTTTTCAAAATGGAAAATCATATATATCCAATGTAAATCATTAGGATTGTTGGTGTTCGTAGTTTAGCTATCAACAACAATTGTGTGTGCCTTGACGTCACATTTCGGTGTGTAGCAATGTACAAAAACATTATTATTGCAAAACGAGCCCAATATTCTTTGGCCTCATATCGGGACACCGCCAATTGTACAAATAGTACTGCAACGTGCCGTCGCCAATACCAAACTTGAGGGGTTCCAAAAACTCTTCATTTTCCATTAAATTAAGCGCGTTGAAGACATCAAAGCGTAATTGCTTTGCTGAAATCAGTGCATCATTCATAAGCGGGATCCATGGTGTCTTCCCCGATACGTTGTAAAATGAATACGCGGCTTTCAAATTCTTATGCACCGGGTGATGCATAACAGTCGAGGGCAGCGTGTAATAGCTGACAAAGTCAGTGATTTCTTCGGTTTCTGGATCGACGACAATAAAACTGTCTACAATATTGGTACGCGGAGTAAACCAATGTGCAAATTCCTCTTCTGTAAATTCCGGCGCCAGATGAAACTTTTTCAAGTACTGTCATAGAATAATAAATAACGTATTATTACAACAGAATATGAATATAAGCAAGACTTACATTTGTTAATAATTTGTGAGTGCCAGGCACATCTTTTTCGGTCATTTTCCTAAAACCTGGTGTCTTTGGCTCGTCCGGCAACTTGTAGTATTTCAACGTGCGCTGCATTGTCATATTCTTCGATAAATGTGAAAAGCTCACGTCGATCAACTTCTTGGGATTGAGAGAACGATGCCAATAACGGCACGCACCCACGGGTTTTGGCAAAACAATACCGGCTGTGTACACGGCCTGGAAGCAACCCGTGAGATGAACGCGACGTGTAATTTCGCGAATGAGCACCGGCGCTACTCGCTTCGATCTCAGTTTTTTATGCACACAGAGGAAATTGATTTCAACCATACGACGTGTCTTGTCGTAAATATGCACCGTTGCTGGAATGGCCGAGATAAACGCTACCATGCGCCCGCTTTTCACAACGCGTACGCCACAATGCCAGTCCTTTAACCAGCCTGGCGGCTGTAATGCCCACTTGAGAAACTCAGGCTGGTAGTCGAAACGAAACATTGAATCGCCATCCTCAACGTAGTTTTCATTAAGGAGTGTGTATAGTTCTTTCAAGACTAGAGGATCATCTAAATTCAGTGTGTCCCATGCAAAGCCCTCAGGCAGACTGTATGGCTCTGCACGAATTTCTGATAAGGATTTATCAGATTCAATTGGTTCATTGCCAGTGATTTCTTCACCTGAAATTCAACATTTGTTTAAGTACACAATTTGGATATATTAAACTATGTAATTACCCCACTTGGGCATGGGCTGTGTGCTCCAAAATTGAAAAGATTTGTTTACTGCTTCTTCTGGAGTCCGTGCTGGCCTCTGCTGTATGGATATCATCTCCATAGCTGCCCGGAACTCCTTCATTGAGATGTTGTTTGGGGTGCTGTAGTCTCCTGAAGCTGCTTCAGGTCCATCACTGACTTTATTCTCATCGTTGTTTTTAGCAACTTTATTGCTATCATTTTTGTTCTTATGCTTTTTCTTCTTGCCCCTATAACGTAATCACGCAATGGTTAATTAATGCGGTAGTGGCGGAAGAGGTTATGTAAATGTTGATTCAGTTATGCACTGTAATTCTCCTCCTTTAAAGTATAGTCATGCACGTTTAGCAATTATTAATCACGTTTTTCACACTCAAATAACTCGTACGATTCTATTATTGATTTTAATAAAACTTACTTTTGCGACTTGATAGAGGATAGCGTAACACCATCGACATCGAGGTTGTTTTCCTCCGCTGCGTCGGTACTCGATTCATTGGGATTCGGATTCGTTGACATTGTTAACAGCTAGTTTATGCACAATAATAACAACAATTTGCGTAAGCCCGACCGCTTTTAACGTCTTATTCCTCCAAGCACTAGAAGAATCGTACACCTTCCGCCGCGACACTGACTGATAGCGGCGACCACGATGTAGAGGGGAATCGAGCGTTAGCGAATCAGTGACAATGTTCACTCTCCTGCTCTAAGTGTTTCTTGAATCACTGTATTACCGACATCACTAACGTCACCTATGGCAAAAAATTTAATAATTTCAAATATTAGCGCTTTCTATCGGAATGCGATCGAATAAATTAAATTCTTTATTAAAATTTGTTTAAATAAACTTAAACACGTTGCAAAATTATTTCTTTAAAACTTACATATATATATGAGATATAGGATAGAAATCTAGGCATATCACAATAATAATTTCAGTTTTGAATGACAATTTAATAATTATTTAACGTATCCGCAGAATGTATCCAGTTATGTAAGGCATTTGGCAAATTTATTTTGTTATCTATAGGTATATAATCCAATGATAAAATTTCATGTAATCACCATGCCAAGTGCTGTAATGATTTCATATACTGTACTCAACTTTAATATAATAGAGTATATATAACCTTATTTAATAGAAAGTGGTGTGCGCATGATAGCGCAAGTGAGCGCAATTTTTGTTCAAATGGGTTTTATTTCGACTACAATCATTTGTACAAGATAGTATAATAAAATGTACGGCTAAATTTCAAGAGTTAACAACTAATTTTAACATTGGCATTGAAATTTTGAGCATATTCCAAAATCTAACCTATTAGTGCTTCACAAAGCAAATACAACTATCCACAATGTTCAGATTACTTTGTACAAGGGTTGTAACGTTAAAAAACATACCTGTTCGATATCTGAAGGGTGAGGCCTATCGACAAGTTCCAAAAATATCTACAAAGATACCTGGTGGAGCACTCTTCAATGAAGTCTTTGGGAAGTATTTATTTATAACCAACACTGTTACATCAGGTGTTTTGATGGGCATTGGAGACTTAATGCAACAAGAAATTGAATTCAGAAGACATATGTTAGAAAACAGATATGATTGGGCCAGATTAGGTATCCTACTCAACTAAATAAAGTCACAAAGTAATAATAATTTATGTTGCAGCAAGAATGTTTGTTGTGGGATTAACTATGGGTCCACTCCATCATTATTTTTACAAGTACTTAGATAGTTATTTACCAAAGAGGAATCTATTTTCAATCACTAAGAAGATATTATTGGATCAACTCATCATGTCCCCTATTTGTATAGCTTGGTTTTTCTATGGTATGGGTTTATGTGAAGGAAAGACTGCAACTGAATGTACGCGAGAGATAAATGGGAAATTTGTTGAAGTGTACCTGGTACAAAAAAAATTTATCAAGTACTCTACTAAATTTACTGATATTTTTATAATGTTCTAGATTGATTGGAGTATATGGCCTCCAACACAGTTTATCAATTTCTACTTCCTACCAGTACAATATCAAGTCTTGTACATTAACTTTGTAACAATGGTGTACAATGTTTTTCTGTCATACATTAAACATCGTGAGCAGGCTGCTCATAAGAGGTATATTTACTACAATGATTACGAACGCGTCGGTTAAATTATAAACTATCTGAGTAGTGTTATAATTTTTGTTGCAACATCAAGTTTTAATTAACTTTAACATTACTTATACAATTAATTGATTTACTTCAAGTGCTTTAACAATTTTGATTTTTTAAATATTTTTATTTTTTATTTGCTAATTTTTTTGGTTTTGTTTTAGTGACTTGTGATGCATTCTTATTAACACAATTGACACATTAGATGCTGCTAAGTGTGATATTTTGATTGAGCCACAAATATCATATAGGACACTGAGACAGGTTCATCAAACATTCACAGCGTGTATTTTTATGGCGAATGCTAGTCTAATTTAGTTTGTAAAATATTAGTGAAACAAGTATTGTTACCATCTACATTGTATATTTAAAAAGACATAAATGTTTTGTTTAATAATTTAAAATTTTATGGATGTTGTAAGAAAATAAATTATAAATTGTTCTTGCTGAAATAAGGTATACAATATTCAAAGTCTAATTTGAAAGTTGCGCACCTTGTAAAATGTTAAGTTTTGTAAACTTTAAAGAGTTTATGTGTAATTTATTTAATAAGATAACTTATGAGTTACATTCTAATAAGACCAGATTTGAATTTACGCGTAGGTCATAAGTGATTATTTCAACTAACTGACGAAACCAGTAGGCACACGAGCCGTGGTAACTCAACAGAGTTGCTGACTTTGTAGGGACGTAGAGAGAATGAACAGGTGAATGCTAGTGGTACAGCGTGGCAGGTAAATTACTGCTGGTTGTACACCTCCAGCCAAGTTGTTTTCCAATGAAACGAATTGAACAGTACACGTTCAACACGCGCTGAACAGGCAAGTAAAGCGCCGTTGTTGCTTCGGCTGATGTTGTAACTTGCGTCGCGTTGAACTCGTGATCGCCGGTCATCATTAACAACGTTTGCACTATTATTTGTCATATACGTGTATGTACTACGACTCGGTGTGCATTAAAAAACAGACAAAATGTATTTCATCTTCATTCTACCAAGAGATAAATATTTCAAAGTTCTCCAGTTGTGATTGTGAGCAATAATCACCAAGGTGTTTGTCCTACGAGGAATCGTTTGCGCCTGTATGAATCAGCGAGTCGATTTAATTAGGCTTAAACCAACGTGATAACACATTTATGGACCTGATATACCTGGAGATAACATGAACGATTAGCACACATATTGAGAGCGCATGCACTACCTAGAGAAATTCAGTGTATTAAACCAGTTGATAACGTTAAAGTCGTTTATTTTCTACGTGTAATCGTCAAGTGGCCTGCATTATTCATTATAGAACATTGTTTAATTTATTCGTGTGTTACAATAAAACATGTTCAGGAAAAACAAACAGAAACCCAGTGCGCCACCCGCACCAGACGTATTGGATAATGCGCATGAAAATAATAATCAGCGCAGCAAAGTGCAACAATCCAATCAACCTGCTTCCAGTAATGGTGCACCAAAAGGTACCGATTTAGTCTTTCACTGCCAATTGGCCCATGGATCACCAACAGTTTTCGTCTCTGGATTCTCCAATGTGAAAGAATTGTACGCGCGAATTGCCGTGCAGTTTGAATTTCCAGCAAGCGAGGTAAATATTTTGTTTTGTATCCACAATTTCATTTACGCTACAATAAGTCCATTTAGATAGACGCGGCATTATCGCATGCAGTGATATTTTAAATTGAAATGCTATGCTTTGCAATTCCGCTGCAAATGCAATGTGAAAGTAAACGACTGAATTGTGAACTTTTACCTTTACCATAAAAGGTTTTCAGTTGAGGCGTTTACTATAAAATATAACGTCGAATAACTTTAGTGTTCAAGTACAATTGATCGTTAAAAGAAAAAACGTAATTACAAAGACCTTGTGTTCATGTTTTAAATGCGACTTAACGGTAAAATGAAATCAATTTTGCGCTTGTGTTTTTCGCACTATTCGGAATTTTAACAAATTTATCTTACTTGACTTCAAATGATTGCAAATTAGATAAGTGAATGTGTTATCGCACAGCGGGAAGTACAATAAGTTATACCAATGAATTATTCACTGAATAAATATACATTTGAGAAAAAAGAAATCATAAGAAAGTTGCATTTCTTTGTACTTGCATGAAATAATTGAAACAATTAATTCCGTTACGATTTTATTGTTGACTTTGTCTTATTGTTTTTTTATTCCACCATTCAAACGTTATCACCATAGCTTCAAGTAACAAAATTCAAGTAAGAAGTAAATGATATTTATCAAGTGCATGATAAATATTATTAATAATTGAATGTAAAAGGAGGACAATGCGAAATGAAGTTTCCACACGTGCAATCATTGATTTAATTGCTAATTATTCACACAGCATTTGTATGCTAATTAAATGTATAATTATGCACTAAATAATAATTGTTTCAATCGTAATTAGAGTGGACAAACACAATAATTCATGCTAAATAGGTGATTTTGAAACATGAATGAATTTCATGCATTTATTCGTTGTCATGCATAAGAATGCAATGTGGCATATTGACATTCTATTATCTATGGCTTAAAGAATACATCTTCATGCCGTCCAAGAACATTAGAGTTGCCGTTTCGAGCAGTCTGCTGGCATTCATTCGATACGGAATCATTCGGATCATTTGCTCGACGATTGTGCACTTTGCTGGCTTCTCAGTCTCCTAGGTTTCGCTTTTTTCACCTCAGTCCAACACGCGCATCAGCTATACAGACAACGCATCTTCGCTGCTCTTCTATTCTTCGCGATTTGTGCATGATTGCCCGATCGTGCAAGAAGACGCGAAACCAGAGTCGAGGAACCGATTTCAAAGTGACGGTCATTCACACCGATCACACAAATACCGCGCAACTGCAATTGCTTTTTATTTAATTATATGACCAGATAGTAGGTATTCGTCAATGTTTAGTAAACGATTCCATTATTTTAAGTGCAGCCATAAAGTTCTTTGACTTAAGCCCAAGTAATTTAAAGTCCAAGATATAACTCATTGAATAGTTATTGCTTCAACTTTCTTTCGAATTTAGAACGAATATTAGGTAAATTGGTAAATACTCTTTGGTTTTCTAAACTTTTTGTTAATATAAATCTTTCACGGCATGTTTAATCTAGTGGATGTTGTTATGTGAATTAAGGATACATGAAGTTAATTAGCATTTTGAAAAAATTAATAATTATATATTAACATTCAAATGCAAAATGAATTTGCATAAACATCTTGGGAATTAGTAAATTTGAATATGATTATAGTAAGTTTGTAATGAATACTTCATGCTAAATTCAGCGCAATGGGTTGAGGTCGGATATCGATGCAAAAGTACTTATTAACAATTTAAAAATGTTATTTTTGATGAATCTATAACGTATTAGTTGCAGCCTGCGAATGTAAAAATTTCATAATAATTCGATCAGTAGTCTAGTAACAAGTTTATTCCAAAGTTGAACAAATGCGAAGTCGCGGTCAGCTTCGAGAGCCTTTGATTTAAATTTCATTATCTCAAAACTTTGTACAGATTAACGCAAATGAATAATACTATTGAAAGGAGCGTCTAAAGCAGAATAATAGTCTGTCAAATATTAAACAATCAAGATAATAATTCTATTCCAAATTTGCGTTTAAAAATTGGTAAACTATGCGAATAAGAATAAACTTTGAATTGACTTTTAGTCGGTCTTTCTATGTGGCACTGTGATAACTTTATAATCCAACGACTTTACTGTCTACTTTTAATTAATATTCATCCAAGTCTAATCAATAGAAACTATATTGAAGCAATCAGTGAGCGAGGATGCTCATTAAAATAAATACATGTACATCATTGAGAAAACATCTGTTTCTACCTAGTAGTTGATTTCATTATGTTTGCTGCGTATTTGTTAAGTCATGTGTTAACGTTACGTCGTTTGCATTTTCTCGCACGGTACATGCAATTTATGGTATTCTTTTGCAAACATTTTCTATTTACTTGAATTGATTCAGTAATGAATAGAAAATTTTCTTTGTTAATCAAGTACACATGTTGGTAAAATCATAAAAACTTATCGACAGTTATTTCTCTGCGAATGTTTATAACACGTAATAATATTACGGTTAGATAGTGCTAAATTGTTTAAAAACATTTGTAAATATTATGTTTTGCGGAAAGATTCAAGTACGTACAATATTTGTCATGGTTTGCACTAAGATTGAAATGAATTATTCGTTTTTAATGCGGATTTAACTATATGGATGGAGGGCAATTGAATTGAAGAAACAGGAAGCATGGTTAATGCACGAGCCGGAAGTTCATTTCAGCATATTCAACAGCACGTACGAATGCTTACAGATATGTCATTGAAATATTTTTTGTCATAGGAATATACAAATAAATATCCAGGTGTTTTAATTAAAAAATATTTATAAATTACAATCCGCAATTAGCAATAGATTAACGTTATCCGATGTATGCGTGTAAAACAGGAAATGCGATGAAGAATGTCGAGAAATTAGTCATCTATAACAAATGAATACAAAGATTTATGATAAACCAATTAGTACGAACAGCCGTAAATGTTTTTAATTAGTTGACACGTGTAATATTACGCTGGATTAATTTAACTGCAATTAATTAACACTCACTTTGTTTTCAGATATTATTCTGTACTTTAAATACTTACAAGCCAGACATGAAACATCTCTTGGCAGGACAAATCGGCTTGGAAGATTTTATTTTTGCACATAAGAAAGGTGAATGATATTCAACTAAATAATTTCATGCACTAATTACGTAATTTCAGGACGGCCAAAAGAAGTTGTAATGACTAAAGATGAAGACGCATTGGGTTTGACAATTACTGATAACGGTGGTGGATATTCATTTATTAAGCGTATAAAAGAAGGATCAGTTATTAGTAAAATTCCACATATTCAAGTATGTTACTTTAAAGACGAATTTACATTGTGTAATTTACTGTTACATTTTATAGGTTGGCGATCATATTGAAAAACTTGATGGTGAAAATATGGTGGGCAAACGACATTATCAAGTAGCCAGCCTGCTGAAAGCCATTCCACTTGGCACGTCGTTTTCAATTCGACTTGTTGAACCACTTAAGACTGGATTTACATCAATACAGCCGAAATCGACAAAGAAATCGGGCAAGAGCTACGGCAGCGGTCGCGAAACGTTGCGTTTTAAGGCGGGCGGTGCGGCCGAGATCGAAGAACAGGTAATATTTATTAGCGTTTAAGTTTCATGTATTTAAATTGCATTCAAATCCTTCTAAGGACGACATGACGGTGTTGGCTATCGAGAAAATCAATAAGACTTTGGAGGACTTTCTCGGCATTAACGATTCCGAACTGGCGACTCAAATTTGGGAGAAAGGAATCGGTATTGAGAACTCGATGGATTTCGCCTACGCAATTGATGATTCTGATTTGGAAGCGTTTGGTTTTGATGATGATATGATTATTGAAATATGGGGAGTCATTACGGATGCTCACGCGGGTCGACTGCAATAAAGTGCCAATTTTATACATTTATATATATAACTATAATTCTACATAGATTTGCGTTCATAATTGACCTAGTTAATTACTTGATACTTATTAAATCGATCAAATTATATTCAAATTTTATGTAACGTTCATTATGTACTTGGATTATTCATTAGAGCCGGCTGTAATTGTGCAGTTCCTTCGACATTTTACAAAACTTAAAAATGTTTTACTTAATAGATTAATCTTTCTTTTGACAAAAATATATTTATTTTGTAGAGCTGTTTCTAAAAAATGCAGATATTATGATGCTTAATAGAGATGAATTATTAATAGAAATTCCAATTATTTGCATTTAAATATAAATATTGCCCCTTGCAACAATTTAAAAGTTTTAAAATGTATCTAAAAGTGTTTTATGGTTGTATATTGTGTTGCCTAACACTTGATCAACCAGAGTTCGTGTTACATGTAGTCCTTGAATCCTTGAACTTAAAATAAAATACATAACAATAGAAAAAATGTCAATACTAATTGTAATTGCTTTCACATTATATATGTATGAATTCAAAACACGTGCCAAGTTTTTTAACGACTCAATTATTATCAATAAGTTTAATCTAATTTCTATTCAGCATTTCAAATAAGGAATTTGAAAAGAAATTGCATGCATATTTATTCAAATAAATGATAATTTATGTAATTTAATTTGTGTAAAATGCAACAGCACTAAAAGAAAACTCAAACTATTTACGAGTCTGAATGAAAACTCGAAGAGTTCTGTTGAACGTTCCGAGTGATGGAATGAATTTCAGTTCGATTGGCCCAAATGGAAAATGAATAACGCATGTTCACATTCTTTTTATTCCCGTTTAACCCAATACAGAATGTTGATGTGCGTTTTGCAGCGAACCTAAAGGGATGCTCGAGCTTTATTGGGTTGGAATATTCGATGACACTCGGCAACAGGGGCGTGAAATCGATTGTGACAAACGATTCGCGTTTATTTGATTTAAAGTCGACACTTGGACGTTCACCACTGCAGTGCACCACTAAAGCCATTCGAATAAGGCGAACGAATGTGTAACACAAAAGCATCGAATCGCTCCGGTTTTTTGTACTACGCCGCAACAAAAAATAAAATGAAGAAAAATATTGGGAATACGCATAAAAAGAACTTGGAATAGCACAGTCTGCATTCCAATATGGCTCAGAAAGCAATTTGTTCGAGGTCACAATTTAATGAAATTAAACTTTTTTTCCTGCTCCCTCTTCGTGAATATTAAATCAACAAATATTATATATGTTGCTGAATCATAAAAATATCGTAAATGTTTAAGTAACAAAATGCGACAGAAGAAGATAAAAATTTCTTCTTTATAATTATAAATGGTCCTACTCTATATTTTACTCCATAAATATCAATAAATAAGCTGCTTACTCAGTATGCTTCTCAGACATTCGTTTTTCTTCCCGTTTGCTTTTTTACCCTCAATTTTTCTCCACTAACATTCGCAATTTCTGTGGATTCTCCCCGCATTCTCGCAATGCTATTCATCCCCTGGCATTGAAATGGAAAATACATCAAACATCCGCTAAATATAAATTTATTTATTTTGATATTTTGCTCGCTTTCATTCACTGATTGTTTGTGATTTATAGGTTTGCGTAAAATTTATTCATCGTATTTTATTTCTTCATTCAAGTTGGTAAATATTTACTTTATGAGAATATTAAAAAATGCAATCAGGAGGAGCATGCAGATTATAGGGAAGGAGTTAATATAATTGGATGGATAAACAAGGATAAAGACAATGTGTAATAAGGATGATTATGTTCTTTTCGTTGGTTTATGCTCCTTGGGCTATTTTGCAGGAATTTATTGCTATTAACTGTGTATTAGATCACCAACGACTTCAACATTATGTAAGTAGAAGCAACCATTACACTCACTGGCTAACAAAGGATCGTTGCTGGATGTCAAGGTTCAAGGATAAAAATACATTCTTTAGACAATGCTCTTCATGGATTATTGCTTCATTTTTCTTCTTTAATTCGTGACATGGGTTTTTGTTTTGTCGCCATCTGGAAAAGAAATACATTTGGTTTATTTTCACTTAAAGACAGAAAATGCGCGTTTCGCCCGAAGGACAAGTAGGGAGCACTCAAAGCGCATCCTTCGTTTTCATTCGTTTCTTTTGTTGATTTATGTAGCGTTGATTCAATTCATCCTTTTCTGTTTCATTGAGAGTATTGCGCTATTATCCTGTGCGAGTGCGAGTACGGAGTAAAAGTGGGACTGGTGCGCAGCTGGCAGGAAGACGAGGAAGAAGGGCTGGATGGGGGTTGCGAAAATAGGCTACGGGAGCGCGCGCGCGTGTTGCCAACATCGACTTGGTAACCTTCTGCGAATGTGCGCTGGAAGGGCCGGGAGCACAACCAGCTTGGAATTGTGTGCGATATCCAGGACCAGAGCGCGCGTACGCTGGTGGCAGGAGAGCGGCAGGCGGGATGAAACACTGCGCAGGATATACCTCCATCGACCAACCAGACCAGCCCTGACCTCGACACACAAAATCCATTGCAGGTCAAACTTGGGGTGGAATAATACAACAGCAAATATAGTACACGCTCGTTCGAGTGGAGTGCGCTCCAGAACCAGCAGCAGCAGCAGCAGCAGCCGCCGCCGCCGCCAAGAATACGGGAAATTCAACTCGTTTCATTAATTCGCACTACCTATACACGAGAACACTCGACAAACCTCCCGCATCCGATCTTTTGTGAACTTCATCCCCTTAAGCATTACTTAATATTTGCGCACTCGACTAAAAAGGGAATTCGCTCGAATTCTATTTTCTCAAGCGTGAAACTACTTAATCTGCTCCAAGCACAGATAAATTTTATAAATAACAAACCAAAATAAACATTTCACATTTCACCCTCTTTAATAAACATGTTAGAAAACAGTTTGGTATAATTTTAGCATAAAAGTGCTGATGAAAATTCTTGTATGTTCTTTGCCCTTTTTCATGCCACTAAACAAACACCATGGCAGCATAATGGAAAATTCGTATAAGGACTTCTCATACATGTAATATGAGATCCATTAGCATATTTCGTATTCAGATTAAGATTTTTTACAGGTGGCATGCCCGTGTTCAGGCACATTCGCCCTCTCGTTGGGCGAGCACTTGAGTGCCTCGACTGGAAACAGTGCAACCTTGCAGCAAATATGGAAATGTGAAAACTTTTTTAATTTGCATAACTTTATGCATTATACATAGGTGAGTTGATATTAATCATCAAGTTTAAAATTCCTTACATATTCGTTGAACACGTCCCAGTATGATTTTCAATTTGAATTTTAAGCATACTTGCAATTTAATCAACTTTAATTACTCTCATTCCTTTACGTAAATTTTTCGTATGATAATAAAAATGTGTCAATCAATATTCAACTTGCGTCATTATCGTAATTTGTTTATGACTGGAAAGGAGGTAAAATCCTTCAAATAAAGTCCACAATCACTTCTGGTGAATTACTGCTCGTGACAGAAGAATAAACTCCTGAATGTATTCAAAACATATTTAATATTTCAGAAACTATAAAAGATAATAAAATAATTCTTTCACTAGTAGAAAGAGTAATAAATTCGTAATCACTTGCCATTTAATTAGCATCACTTGATGAATCAGTTAGCAGTAATAATGTCTCAAAGTTCACATTCGTTTCTTAGAAAATGGCAGAGATTAAAAGTATTTATAAATTGTAACTAACTGAAAATAGCTGAAAGAAAGACAAAATTATGCTTCTGAACTTTCGCAAATTATTAGATAAAAACTTTGTTTTAATTGAGTATGCTCAATGACGTCAAACATGAATGGTATGTAAAGAGTTGAATTAATTTGTCATCTTGTCATTATTTAAGTGCATATTATTTGAGGCAATTTTCCATCTATTTCTGAACCACATGCCTGCCAGCTGTCAGATTCCCACATGCGAAGAACAAAATGCGAGTGCAAAGCGCGCATCACGTTGACGGTGACGCAAATGCTTTTTCTGACAGTTGCCAAGCATGCAAATTGCATGTGAATGCGAAGTCACTTTTCCACTTCTTTCAATCCGTCCGCACTAAGCGTTGATTTCATCTTGAGGCGTGTTTCAATTTTTTTTTACCTACATGCGTCTAAGAGCGATTGGATTGCTTGTGCTTGATAAGTCCTTGGTTCGTTCAATGAATGAGACATGAGAATGAGGAGATTTATGTGATTTAATAAAGGTAATACTCGTTTCGTGTCGCATAAGCCGCCTCCCGCCTCCGCCTCAGCACCGTACGAAAATGTATGTATGCATGGGATTGAATCGAAGGAAATTTGCTTGCATGTTGTGGTGATGATATCGATTTTCATATCGTTTCACTTATTATTATCATCCTTGAACATATCATATCAAATTTCCATAAAGCTGTGCGCGTAACCTTCACTAATGCCAGCGCAGTTCGCGTCTAATGAACGTAAATTAATGTTTTTGTGCGTGCCCCCATGTTATGATTAATTCATGATTGTCAAATTCGGTTTTAATTATGCGCTCAGCGATTGGAAATCTATCGGCATTGAAGTCAATTACGAAATGCAGGACGCAGCGCATTTCCCCGGGATGAACTTTTCACATTTGACCTTATCACCAGCCACCCCTTCGCAGCTCGCAGACGCACTCACACGTGCAGCTATTCAGCGGGTGCACGTTTTCAACACGCGGTCGCTGGCTGGGAATCTGGGCTAACTTGAACTTTTCTCAAGGATTCAATATAGATCCTTGAAAGGATAAGCGATAAGCGACTAATGGCTATCACTTTAATGCACTTAGAAATCAATCACTTTCATCCCTCGTACATTTGCGACTCAAGCATGATAAGTGAGATGTACATTGTTGTCTTGTAGTGAAAATGGTAGAAAGATATAAAACATGGATAAGAATTCATAAATGGATAATAACAGCACGTGTAAACAATGAGGACGAGCCGGAAAACTGCCGGAGGAATGTCGGGTGGTAAAAAAAAGGAAAATAAAACGAGTAAAGTGCACTCTAAGCAGTAAGTTACTTTCATTGTTCACTGTTGTCTTCTCGTATTTATCCTGTCTTCGCATATTCAAACTTTCCAGCTGTATATTTTATAATAAGGACGAACACAAAAGGACGAATTGGGGAAAAACGCAAGGATATTTGAGTGATCTTGATGTGTTTGCTTGTTGTCTCTCGCCCATCATTGTTTGCTAAGCTTTTGTGCGACGCCTTTTTTCGCAGACTCTTGAATTGCACGTCGATAATAATAATATTTTCTTAAATTATGTCCACAATAAACAAGTCAATAACCTGCTCATACAAAAACGGTAAACAAATTGAAATGTTTACATTTTTTTGTTGGATTATTAATTACGATTAAATGTGATAAATGCTGCACTTAGCAAAAATGAAAAATCTATTTGCGTTTCGTCTCATGTTTTTCAATGAAACATAATTGCTGGTAAAATATTATTTAATAATTATCATGTTGATTCTTCAGTTAATTAATTGATTATGAATTGAAATAGTGCATTAGATCCATCATCATAAAATAGACATTTGCTCAACGTGGCGGAAAATTAATCTCTCGTTTAAGATGAGGGAGAGCAGGCAAAAAGAATCAGTTCTCAAATGAAATGAAATGTAATAAAGTGATAAATGCATTTAGAAAAATAAGAAGTTGGTGCGCGAAGCAAATGCGGAATTGATGCGCTGCGGGGGCGGCAGCGGCCGGCTTGAATGTGTGTCGGCGCGCGCGTGGGGGCGGTGATTTGACGTCAAAATAGGGAACGAGCGCTCGCGCTCCTCGCAAAATGTCAGAGTTCGTCGCGGCTCCGCAATCGATAGAGCGGCAAACACCCGGGGCCTCCGCCACTGTGTGCACATTCGCACATATTGGGTGTGCGTGCGGTGTGCGGCGGCAGCGCGTAAGCCGCCCCCGTTTTGCCCAAATCAAAATATGCCATTAAGTAACAATGCTTAACACGTTTACCTTACGATAACCGCAGCAGCAGCCGCAGCAGCCCCCCGATGGCAATTTGTATGCGTTCACAGTCGCCAAAACACGGCCAGCGATTATGATAAACTGAAAATTATTATTCGCCTTGATGTAGAACTATACGCGATTATATTGTCAAAAATTGGCCAAGGTTAGGATCAATAAAGCGTATTTTAAAATACATACTCGTCGTTCAAATATGAGCCTAATGTTGTTGATACAAATTGTTTGCGTTGCAAATGCTTGTGATCTTCATTTATATATTTTTTTGTATTTTTTAGGTCATTATTAACCAATTGAAGGAATAATAAATATTATGCGTATTTCATCTGTGTTTTGATAATCGCATCCACTTTTTATGTCGAGGTTATTGATGTTTGTTTCATTCATGATTGTTATTACTATTCCATTCTGAAATAAAGCTGAAAATATTTTAGCTCTCTGCTGATCATTGAATGAATAACTGTGCAATTTCAATTAAAATTGATTATTGATTTGTATTCTATTTCTATTTACAGCAAATTTATTTAGAGAATTGCTAAATGAGGAAATCGTAATTAATGGAATAAGACATACAATATCTTAGGATTTTATTTCGTGTAAATTATCTAAAAATTTTAATAATCAAGTGATAAGAAAAAGGACTATGTAAAACTTATTCAGGGTACTTACCCCATAAATTTCTGATGTTGCAGCCTTATAGGAAAGCAGAAGAAAAATCCTAAATACTTATTTATTCTCTATTTAAAAAGAAATTATCCGTCAAACCGTAATGTTTCTTACTTTCTCACTTTCGGAGAAGGGGATGCAAAGATCCAACTTTGAATTGGTAGATTTAGGGCTGAATTTTAAGGGTAAACACTGGGAAATGAGAATATTATAGTTAATTACTGTTATTTTTGTGATGATTTATGATAATTTTGTGATCAACGACTTCATTAATTGTAATTATTTAAATTTTAATAAATCGTGATTAAACCATTTAGTGTAAGGTGTAAATGAGTCATAAATAAAACCATGTCCTGGTTGTTTATACCTACAACTGAATACAGCTAGGTAAAGTCTTAAAGATAAGATTGTATTAAGTTCAACTTTTGAGACGCTCTTTAAACGCGATCGAAATTATATAACAATAATTCGTGAATGCTGATAATGCTCATTGTGTATAAACTTGGAATTTGTTCTTTAATTTTCCGCATTTTAATTTTAATTTTCTACGTTTCATTGACGTATTTTGCACTTGTCCCTCATGGAAACGAACGTAATGCAATTTAAATAATCAGATGTGTCCATTATGCGATGGCAAACAATAAATGCATACTTACGCTTAAATAATAATAAAAAATATTAAAGTATTTTTTTCACGAGCACCTTCAATTATGATTTGCTTGCGTCGTACGTTCATGGCATGCAAATGCACGTACGGAACATTGGCGAACGCGTTGTTTTCAGCCGCTATTTTTTTTATTTTTTGGCATGCCCGCGAACAAAGTGACCATAAAACTGTACGAGGAGCGTGTTAACATCAAAATTAGCAATTAAAATCATCCATAAATTAAGAAAACTGCGCTGCGT
This sequence comes from Aleochara curtula, assembly GCA_963978815.1. Lineage (NCBI taxonomy): Eukaryota > Metazoa > Arthropoda > Insecta > Coleoptera > Staphylinidae > Aleochara > Aleochara curtula. The sequence goes on along the minus strand of OZ022215.1, from coordinate 13,770,721 downwards.
TTTTGTACGAAAAACGTTTTACCTTATAAATTAGGTTACGTCATGTCACTTAATCTGTTTCCGCCGAGGAAATGTGAAAAATTCATACGACATTCGTACTTTCTTATCAGCGCATGAATAAAGAGTATTTAGTAACAAAGGTTTACGTCGGCGTCGTATTAGATATGCACGAATCAAAGAAATTATGAAAAGAATATCTCAAAAGGGAGAAATGCTCTGCTCTTGGAAAAAGTGCGTCAATTATGTTGTTGTTCGCATTCATTATTGCGCGTTGACAATGGCAAAGAGAGGAGAATTTTGCGCGAAAAGCGCTGACGGGAAAAAGAAGAAAAAATATAGGCTAAGAAATACAGCAATTCGTAGGATTGATCCGCAATTTTGCCGCGCGCAATTTTCCCGACTTAATAAATCGGCTTTAATAACGTCGCCAGTTGCACTGCAGCCGCCCACGTTCCCATTATTTTCTCGCTGCTGACTTTTTTCGGCTCGGAACGTAATTTCATTGTAAAAGAACTAAAGAATAAATGATTACATTGTAGCTTACTTGAAATGAATTTATGCTTGATATGTGCAAATATCAAAGAGTAATTTTTTATAGCTCATAACGAACAAAAAGTTATTCGTTTCTTGATATAAAACCAACCCACATTATTTAATAAATTATTCTGATAATAAATGAACTTAAATTTACCATTGATAAATTTTTTAAAGAATTATTATCGGTTTAAAGTAGCTGAAATAAGATATTAAAGTCAAATATCCTGTAACAATTATAAGCATGTTTTATTATAGTATGTGGACAAATTTAAAGAGATGTGATTATCACGTGTCCTGGGTTAATACTCTTAGTATATTGTAAGAGCGAAATAAACCGAGATGACTGCTTAATGTCTCGTAACTAAAATCAAATGAGCATGTAAGGTACGACTAAAGTAAATTTTAAACACAAATCAAGTATGTATACTTTATTCTAACATCTGGCGTAATGTAAATAAAATATAAATAAAGCCCATATAGGGTACTCACCCCTTTAACTCCATCATCGGCCACTCCTTGAAAAGTTGAAAGAAGAACTCGAAGAAACTACTACAGATTACGGTATTCGATTTACTAAGTTAACTTTTGCGGAGCACGAAGCTGAACGGGGGTACCCCCTATAGTTCATACGTTACATGCGGCTTAAGCATTAATCTTACATCTAATGTTGCATGTAACATTTATAAAACAGATACTTTGCGAAGGGAGGTTTACTCCAAAAGTAAATAAAGCCCATATTGGGTACTTACCCCGAAATTATATTATCAGCCACTTTTTGGGAGGTTGAAAGAGGAAGACGAAGGAAAACACTACTATTCACTGAGTAATTGGATTTACCATTATAACTCTTGTGGACCACGAAGGTGAATGGGGGTACCCCCGCCTATAGTTTATATAATGTAGCAGGTGACTGCATTATCGGCCATTTGATGTTTCAATCTCACCCTTTCGTGTGTTACATTTTAATATCAGATACTTTGCTTGGTTTACTTCAATAAAATACAATTAAATTCCTTAACATTTAATTATTTCGCCTATAACAATAACTTGCTAATAATTTTGTTACTAATTTCTCACTAACATATCTTTTACGAAATGTAGAAACAAATCATAAACTAGCATGCGCCATAAACAAAACATGAAAGAAAATTACTTAGATCCAATGGTTTTAATGTAATCAGCATAATTAAACCTTGAATGTGCTGTACTGTGTACTTGCTCACCAGCCGCCATTAACATCATTAGATAAACGCTTATTAAACTCAGGGTTGAATTTATTTGCGGGCTCATGATGGTCACTATCAACTAAGTCTCTCCGAATCAAATTATGTTGACATGCTGACAATTGACTGCCTAATTCCACATTGTTATTTCCGTTCATTTGCGAATTTCGTAAGTTTTCCGCTTAATTAATTAATTGTGCGTATACGTCAGAACTAATTACTCAGCAAATAATTAATTAATTACTTACTTACTTTTCTGCTGGAATTGATTAAATATTTTATAGTCATCACTTGTAAAATGCTCAAAATTAATAAAAGTTTGGCGCATTGTACGTGCTGAATTATTAATAAACAACTAGCAGCATTGGAAACTTGCCTTGTTTGAAGCGCGAGAAATGTGAGAAAAGAAAATGCACGAATGCCAATGAAAAAGTTCAATTAAAGTTTATTCTTCTTCAAGTAGAATACGCGTGTGTTGGTTGTGTGCTTCATGTCGATTTAATACCGAAACTTGCTTGAAATTCATTAGAAACTTTTACACTGCACCATCAGCCAAGGAAAAGTTTAATCGGTTTTTTTGCATTGTTTATAAGTGTTTTAACATAGTTATTGTATTTACCTTAAATTAAATTATCAATTTGTTATCAACTTCTTTACCTACTTATATTAGAATTAGTCTTCTCTTAAATAAATTACAAACTTATTTAAGATGGAAAATAGCAGTATAATTTCATTGTTAGCAGAATAAATTAGCACAATTAAACTTTTCTCATTAAAAAATAATAATTTAACCCTTATTGAAACTCAATTTATTTTTTTTATTAATTAGTTCTCGGCGTTTTACACTTTTTAGTTTAATTAATTCAACGTGCAATGTAAATTTAATTCCTGGATAAATGGAATTACACGCAAAAAGAGTTGGAGTGAAAGTATTTACATCTAGAGTTAACTCATTAATTTGTTAACACGAATGCTGCTGATTGGATGCATAATTATGTGCATGCTTAATGAATGAACATAATTCACTAAACCATTTTTTGCACGTGCCTGAAAGAACAAAACGATTCTGCTCATGCATGAGCAAGTCGTTCATCGAAAAATGATTTATTTTCGGATAATAAATAGCTTTGTCTCATTCTAAAAATACATCACGCTTCGTTTTTAGCTTTATTTTCCGTAGTGTGTAATTGCGTAATGTCAGCTGATGCCAGTTGAAGCGTGCTATGCGCAGTTAAAAAGCGTTGAGAATGCTTGGCGGACAGAAAAATACGAATAAAAATCTCAAATAGAGCGAATTTCATTAGGAAATCAACTAGTCGGATGCTGTTTATTATTAGATCACTATTAGAGCGTTTATTTGCTCATTGTGCCGTTCATAGTTTTTCCATAGCGACTGCGAGTTTATTGCTTCATTAGAAAAGAAAAAGATAATTTAATTTATTCCTTGTTGATTGTACAACTTGATATAAAGTTTGCGGTTTATTGTTAAGAGCTAAAAGTTGGAATTGCGCTGGAGAGTGATTTGTTTGAATGTTGGTTAAATGTTAAATAATAAAATAGTTGCTATTATGAAACGTGTGCTGCTAATCCATAGTTATTTGTTGTTGGTGCTATTGAATCGAAGTGTGTACGTTGACAAAATGCTTATTGTCAATAGATAGGCAGATATGTTATTTATATACATACTTACATTAGTTACATTGCGTATTGTACATTTTTCACTTAGTTGTTATTGTTTGTTAGAAATGCGAATGCGTGTAATACTAATTATGGCTGAATGGCAAGGTTGCTACTTGACCGTGTCAAAAGCTCGCACGCAAAAACCCATTTTAAATTTACGCGAAAATACCTATTTTACTTGATTGTTTATTATTATCATTGTTTATCATCATAATTGATATCATCAGGTAGGAGAAAACAATCACATAAAATTAATTGAAAAACAACAAAACTTTTTATGAAATGTGTTGAAGTTTAGATTATTAATTATGATTAATTGAATTTATTGATATGGTTTATTTATTGTGCCAGGCCCTTTATCGAAAACTAGAAATATTTTTTGAAAAGTCATTTGTTCCGTTGATTTATAGTATATTTAGAACAGCAAGTGTTTATTATAGACGAAACGACACGTGAAATTCACATCCATCATCAATTCGCATTAGAATCTGTTATTGGATTGGCTTATTTTATAAAAACGCAGCAAGTTTGCGACCATGAATACATTAAACTTTATAAATCTCGTTAGTGCCAAGGCACTTAGGTATACATACAGGTATGCTTGTAGTATGTGCAGCACGTGGAATGAGATTAATTTGGTTTTCACTTAACATTACAACATTACAAACTATTTTTTGAAGTGAAACTAACTAATACTTTTATTTGACAACCAAATTAATTTTTAAAAAAATGGTTTCCTTAGACTTTTAAGTATTTTCAGTAGTTTTTATCATCTTCCTCTTTAGTCAACTTATTCACTTGCATTGTTGGAACACGTGAAAATATTTATTATTATTCGTGAAATTAGGTCGGAGGGACTTTATGAGTCTAAAGGACTTTTACATATAAACCTACATGATTGTATCACGATTTGGGATACTTGCAATTGGATCGGCACACAAACAGCCTGCCGATGCAACATAGCATAAAAGGGTGGCCCCTTCCGGTTGTGGCTAAGTAACTCATTCAGGAATATATTTCTTAAACATCCTTTTCCGTATCAATCATAATTTGAAATTTAAAAATTTGAAAAACAGTTTTATTATTATTTTCGTGGTAAAATATTTTTTACGCTCAAGTAAAATACTTACACTGAGAATTAGTAGCTACCATTGAACGTGCTAAAAATAAAAATATGTAAATAGAAGAAAGAAATAAGTAACTTTATTAAGTCTTTGCCATAAATCGTTAGCGTCCGCAAAAGTTGTTGGAAAGATTACCGCATAAGTTTTTGTTTGCCGCGAGAGCATTGCGTTTATCTTCGCCAAATTTGTCTTGGCAACAATTTGCTGCCACGATTTGGAATGTCTATTCATTTAGTCATAGATTACGTGCTTGTTTGTGTGATGACTTCAACGAGGATTGCATTTCTCAACGGTGCCACTCCACATTTTGACATGCGTCCAAAAACCGAAACGATTCTTTTTCCAACAATAAAACTACCGAGTTTGAAAGTAAAATCAAGCAGAGTACCACCACCCTGTATTATGCTGATTATTAATAGACAACAAGTTGACAAGAACAACTTGACAATTGTGAATGCATGAAAAATATTAAAATATATTATTGTCTCATTAATGCCAAGTCTTTCACCAAATCCTATGCATTTTCCACTAAAACAGGAAAATGATTTGTTATACGATCTGTTAAATCTTGAAAATTTGACAGTTTACATAAAATCTTAAAACTAGAATTAATATTAATTTACTACATTACTTTAATGCTCCTTTGGTGCTTCGTCTTTTTATAAGTTGTGTGTATTTTTGGGCCAAAACAAGAAAATTATTCGTTGAACGTTATGTTAAAATAATATTTTGACAGGTAAAATAAATTTTGCCCATGAGTTTATGAAATAATATAATTTAAACAAATTATTTAAAGCGCAACCACAATTGAAATAAATTAATTTAATAACAAATTCAATTAAAACCAACTTTAATATTAATTTATTGTTTTGCTTCCATGAATAATACCACCTGCATGCGGTTATTTTCGGAGTCAATAAAATACAAACATTTAAAATGAAAATGAAATGAAGTAAAATCTGTTTTTAGAAAGAATAATTGCAATATTTAGCAGAAATCTGCACAACGTTTGCATTGTGGTTTTATTAAATTTACGCTTGCTTTCGCATTGTCATGTTAATGAAAATGGATAAACGAGGGTTGAAACAATGGCGCCCTTTGTGGTCGGTAGGAGCTTAGCCATTAGCATCAATGCGCATTGCACGAATTACATTGTTTCGCAATTTTATTATATCCTATTTTCACATACTGTTCATCAAACAATAGCTGAAGAATTCAATTCGTATTCGTATTGATATAAGCCAATTATAAATTGATAGCAGATTGGGAGATTTAATCAAATACAATATGTAATAATAATTATTAAAGTGCAAACCAAAATTCGATATAAAATCAGATTGCGTGCGTTTTATTTATGTAGGTTATTTCGCTATAGTGCGTTTCATTGTCGTTATAAAACGCGAGTGAGTGTGGGACAAAGGATTTTAAGAGCAACTGGGGATTTTTCATAAAAAGCCCTGCCCTATTTTTGCTATCTGTATCAAAATAGAAAATATAAATAGAAAACCGGAATAATATCAAAGTTGCCTTTCATGCTCTCTATCATCAACAAACAAGGGCAGCCATACCAAAAAATAGTCTTTGATGGCCATGTTAATAGATTTTCATCCAATGAAAGAGTTGTTATATAAAAACCAATTTTATCCGTACATATTTTAACCAGTTATTCCACTTTCAGCCTTTTGAATACTTTTTCTTTTGCTGCCAACTTATTGCTACTCAATATATTTTCATTTATCAAACAAACAAAAACATCATAAAAAAGGAAAACAAATAAAAACGATGAAAATTTATTGCCAATCATAAATTGAACCTAGACGAGCATTTAATTAATTAAATAGCAACAAATTTGCTAATTACTAATTAATTTCAGAGTTATTAAACTAAATATTTGCCACTGATTTCTAAAAATTGTTATTATTAAAGTACAGTGAAACCTCGCACAACGAATCTAATTCTTTCAAAGCCTTACTCGTAAAAGAAGCGTTCGTTAAGCGAGGCAATTTTTAGCATGTTAATCTATGTAAAATACATTAATGCGTTCAGGGGATTCACGGTTGTAATAGGAATCGCCAAATTCGCTCGTAATGCGAAACGCATGTGGTGTTCGTTATGCGAGGTTCCACTGTATTTGATAATTTATTGATTATGTTTTTGCTGTGGGAAATAAGCACTTTATTATACGTAATGATAATAAAAAAATAAATCGAGTATTTTTTTGTATTATTGACAAAGAATTGTTATTATTATGCTTACTACAAGTACTATCATTGCAAAACGAGATAGAGCATAATAAAAATATTATTATTGATCAATGAATGTGAAATATCATTTATTTATATAATGAAATTGAGAAAACATTTGAATACATTGTCAAATAATGACTCAATCGATTCTAACAACTGTATATTCTTGTACGAATATAAATAATAATAATTTACAATACGAGTCTGTAGTAGTCTTGAAATACCAAACAAAAATCGATGACAATGCCAAAAAATTGCGCACTTAAAAATTTTTTAAATGTGCGCAAATCTAATTTAAAACATTGGCAAATGCTTTTCTCGTATTGCTTCCTGTAAGTTTTTTTTCCGCCATCCTGCTTTCGTGCTTTTGCGCACTGGCGACTAATTACTTGGCAGAGAAACAGATTGTACGGCAAAGCTTCTTCTTGCTCATCCACTCGTCGTATCATTAACGCCGAGCGAAAGGAAAAACGAATCCTACGAATTTCGTCCTTCGTCCTTCGTCCCGTGCAAGGCTGCTGTAACGCGTACGCCTATCCAAGCAATATTTTCAAGTGTAATTAAACTCAAGAGGACATTTTCAATCTGCTAGCGTGGAAAAGTTTACGGACAAGATTTCGTCCAAGTCGGGCACTAAGTGTCTAGCTCGCGCAAGGACGAAAGGGACGCGCGTCAAGGACGAAAAACAAAGGGCTAAAGCGTCAAGGACAATGGAGATAATGGCTTGAGTTGTGGTGGTCTTTTTGTTAGTTTCGTGTGTGTAGCAGCTTGGTGGCGGTTGACGTGCGAATAAATTGCGTGCAACAATGAGCCTGAATGAATAATGATTTTTCAGGCGATGCGAAGCGATATTTTTGTACTGTTATTGTGCGTGGGGGCGCGCGATTGATCGGGCACGCGCGCGCGCAAAAAGGGATGCAAATTGTAAGACGCGAATTGAATACGATGGGTGGGCATCCGGGATGAATGTGTGCGCGCGCACGCGTTTCGCAAAAATAGGTCTCCAGGGTTATAATTGCGTGCAGCGGTCCTCTCCGGCGCTCGTGACGCAATCGGCGGGCGGCCGGGACGTGGCGGCTCCACAACAAACCCGTCTCCACGAGCAACGGCGCGCCCGTGACGTCAGCCGTGACGTCAACCCGTGTGCGTATTGTCCGGGACACGTACACGCTCGACATGCACCATTTTATTACCGCCATTAACATAACCAATTCGCACGTAAATGTTCTTCTTGATTTGCTATTCATTTACAGCTTATTTTCATCCCATGGGAACTCCAAAAAATTCCAAATATAATCCAGACTTTTTGAAGGACAGTACATCTGTTTACTTTTACCATAACATCTTTAAAAATCCTTTTGATCTAGCGGTTTATCCTGTTTTTTCCTTGTTGTTAGCAAAGTTTAAAATCGCTAGAATTCACAGGCTCTTCTAGGACAACCAAAAAGTTGATTGAAATCTACAACATGTATCCCTCGGGAACTCCTTTACGAAATCGTTTATTGCTACTTTTGCACACTATATAAGTGTTAAACTTTATGTGCCAATTATTAGGAGGAAATAACACAGAGGAAATCTTTATGATGAATTAACCTAATAAATCTTTGTAAACTATTGAATAGTGAGTATAAATAGCGGTGTTTTAGTAAAGTTTCTGCTCAAATTTAGTGGTGGAATCTGAATGAAGATGAGGTGAATGGAAATGGTTTAAGAATAGTTGTAGAAAGGACGCAACAATTTTGTTTGGAACGTCATCATTCAGCGAGAGAGTCATCGTTATCACGCAACGAAAAATCGGCATCAAGTTGTGATCACGGTCGCGCATCAAACAAGCGAAAAGCCAACAAGCATCATCGTGCGCGGGCGGTCGTGCGTTTTCGTATCAGGATCGCGCTGCCTGCTCCTGACAACATTCGCATTCCGGCTGGCGTATATATCGACGGCGGCGACCCAGTGCGCCGTCATTGTGTGTTGTGTGCTGGCATCGTGCGCTCGCCAAAACTCGCGACCGTGTCCGAGAGTCGTCGTCGTCAGTGCGCAGAAAACTAAGAAACTAACTGAACGAAATTAATTTAAATGAAACAAATTAATTTAGTAATAACAACAACAACAACAACAACAGAAACATAATTTTGCTAGTCTATAATAATAATACTTTTATATTTTTCTACTTTTATAAAACATATTCTTAACAAGAATTAAACCAAAAACAACAAACAAACAAACAACCAACAACCAAACAAGCTGCAACCAATCGCCTCATTGAGTCACCAGCAACACAGGGATTCGCGTTTGATAAAGGAATAGTTTCTTTGTTTGTTTGTCTCTCATTTCATTAACACCGCGATCGTACTCATCACAATTACGACTTGAGCAACACGAACGGATTGACCCTTTAAGGAATAACACAGTCTCTCAGTCTCTGTTCTCACTTGATACACCATTGGAGCTAGCTAGTCCATCAACGACACCTCACAATTACAAATATTGCAAACGAATCTGTTCGATGCGATTTACTTCTCAATCGGTCGGAGACACGTTCAGCAATCATCAAAGCGACCTGGTAAGTTTACGCATTACTTATTCACTTTTCTCCATAACGCGTACCTATTGCAAAATTGTCGAATGCATTTCAAGGTGAAGAGAGTTGAACTTGACTTACTTGCTTCCTTGCTGCTTACTTACTTACTAAACGAAATGGAAAGTTCGAGAATTGCGAGAATTAATATACGTTATCATCAGCGTAAAATGCGCCTTGCGTTTATTGCAATGAGTTATATCATTAATTAATGAATGAATCAATGACATCCTTTTAAACTTTGCTCGTTTATTTATTTACTACTACGATCGAGGAGATTTTTTGCCTGGTGTGCTATTCGACAAATCGATAACGTGCTTTAGATTATCGCGGACGTCAAGTGATTTTCGTAAATGTTGAATGATTAATTCGCATTTTATTTGAATTGCGTCAATTTCCACTCAACATTGGATGTGATCCGTGATATTTCCGCAAGTATTTTCCATTTCCGGCGATGTTATTCAGCGTCGCTTCCAGCTGAAGAGAAATTGCATTTGTCAAAACAGGGATCAGTTTTACGACTTGGCGATCGCAACGCACAAACTAAATAAATTTATTTTTGAAAATAGAAGAAGAAGAATCTCAAGGACGCAAAAGTTGTAGCTATTTCCACGATAATCCCGAGACTTATTGCACGTTATTAATACATTCCAAGGACAATTCTTGAATTGTTTACTATTTATTAAACCCGAAAAAAAAAACAATTTGCGCACTTTTTGTAATTGCAAAAAATTGTTGCGCTAGAAATGCATAATGCATAAGACGAGTGTAATTTGAGTGCGCTGCGATATTTCAATGAAGCGTGATGTAAATTAAGGTCAGATTTCATTATCCTGCAGGATAATAACGTAAAGCGTGAATGCACATGCAGTGGGCAAAAGTTGTAGTGAAATTATACGATGGAGCGGCTTTACATGTGTCTGAATGCTGCTTAATTTACCATAATTGTCCAATTGTAATGCACCTACTGACACAAATATTACAACATCGAGGTGGCTCTCGCGGCCCGCAGCAGCAGCGGTGGCGGCGGTGGCCACCGCATGCGCCTCGTGCCGCCAAGTGAGCGCGCATCTAGCCTGCCAGCGCTCGCACTCAGACCTGGGTTATTTTCAGCTCGTATTGATCTTTGCACGTCACTGAAATACTTTTCCACTTCATACAGCCATACACACAATCCATCAACAATATAACACTCATTCAATGATTCAATCGAGAATTCGCGTGCGCTCGCCTTATTGGAAATCCGTTCGATGCCTTACAAACTTTACCAACTTTGACCAAAATAGCGGCTGTCTTTTCAACACGAAATAAGTAATACGATTAATATCAAACTTGCTTTTATTATACAAACTTTTGCAACTAAATTAACTCTATAGTCAACGTTTTATTATTATTGCTACTTTATTAATAAAATCGGGTTAAATATCAGCAATTTTCTCAAGAAAATTAAGTGAAATTATTATTGATAATCTATCATAATTGTTCAAAAAACATTCAGGATTTGGTCTTAAAACTCATTTAAAGTTGAAGTGAATTTGAAATTTTTATTATCGCCGATTTTAACCTAATTTACTCTGAGAAATTGTTTCTTAAAGTATAATATTTTATATTTATTTGATAATTTATTAAATATTATCGTGCATTATCAATATTATTTAATTAAATTCAAGAAACGAAGAAAATTAGGTCATATGAATCATGGTGATAAAAAAATGTGAAGTCGCTTGCCAAAAATGCACTCTCGAATGGTTTTGTTTTTGCATATAAATTCGGCAGTTGCTCTTATCTAACGTCATGTGGCAAGAAATGATTCAGTGATAACACCTGTTATCAAATAATTAGCTATGATAATGCGAAAAACAAAAAATAACAAAAATACGTGACGTGCACTTCAACAAACATGTTTATGATGTGGCATTGTTCGTTCGACGTGCGGCAAAAATGTTGAAGCAATTGGCCATTGCAAAAATAAAATAGATTAGTTATTGTTTCATAAGGCAGTGCATTAATAATATTTATTCACGATTATGGCCGATCCATTGCGTCCATTTGTGACATTAAGACAAACGGCATACGCTTTTTCCGGCGTATCATAATGAGTGATCGGCGTGGCGCGTTCGATTGTGTTATCAATATAAAAAAAAGCACTTATTGCACAATCGATTTCCTCCGTCTGGTCGCGAACGATATTCAATTATGTTTTTCATACTCGCCAACTCTCCGTTCCTTCTGATTGATTCGCTGTGTTTAATTCGCCACATTTCCTTGGCACCCACCAACTTTTCGGCTGTATGCAGGGAAATATTTATTACCGGCGCAGATAACGTGTGTTTGCTACGCTTTTTTTTTTTTTTTTTTGGTTGATAACTCGTTACGCGCGTTGAACAATGGAAAATCAGGCACTGTAGGTACGTACACCTCCTATATGCGCACAATCAGCTGATATGCGAATGGCGGCGACGACATTTCTCTTATCACTTTTATACACGGTTTACATTTGCCGCCGCACATATGCAATGTCATTTTATTCTTATCACTCGTTTTTATGACCTTATTTTACTGTATACACTTGGTACGACACCGAATTTTTTGGTTACCATCTGATAAATTAAAAACAATTATTCTCTTATTATTTAAATCAAGCTTCAAGGACGAATATTACAGTGGATTTTAATAAAGAATCAATAAATTCACGAAAAGCACGAGTGGATTATGGTAAATCACAAGAAATGTTAATTATGCAATAAAATCAATAATTATATACATTTTACAGCCGGAGAAAACCACTTAAGTATTTGAAAAGTCACAATTCTTACTGTAAAAAATATTCGCAAAATTGGCATGCATTACCTTTCATTTTATTATTTAAAAGGTTATAAAACCACTCGAAATAATCAGCTGGTTGAGAATTACGGCGAAAGCTAAAGAGAGGAAAAAAGAGTAGGTACTCTTAAAGAAATCCAAACCGCAAAACAGTCGTGTTTTAAATACGTAATAACGAAATAAAGTGGGTTTTATTACGCGCTGGAGTTAAAGTCGAATCGAATGAAATAAATGACCGAGGCATTGGAACAATTCGAAAAAAACGTATGTAGTACATAGGCGAATGTACAATTCGAAATTGCATGCGAGAAATCCGTTTCAATGTCACATGTATGTGTGCATTATGTTTGTAGTTCAGTTCATAATGCGTCCTGTAACTATGGAAACGATCTATGGCACTTAAGCGACTTGTTTGCTAGTTAGTAACTCGCCACTAACACTAAATTTATACTCGTACAATTGGCAAGCATTGTAGTAAGTGGCGAAAAATGGACAAATATCACGTGTTTTCATTCGTTCAAGGTATGTGTAACAATAATAATAATAATTTAGTTCGCCTCGATTCGATTTGTGCTAAATGCGAATTAAACTTGAAATTTAAGCCAACCAACGCGTGTATGCGCAAGAAGTTAGAACGAAGTGAAGAGAAGAGCTAGTTTGGCCTTGATTTCATCGGGATGCTTAATGATTGCTAATTAATTTGTTTGCAATGGCCGTTCACAGATTCGCGGTGGCGCGAATGCGTTATTTATTTATTATACGTACGTACATGTATGACTACATCCGATAAACAATTTAATATAAATGTTTATATGTGTGGCGAGGCGCACGTGCAATTGTTGCCGCGCGTTTATTGTTGACACAAGAAACAATTTACAACAATTTCCATCGAGCATAAGCGATACGAAGGCAACCTTCGCCTAAATCGTACCTAATTGTAAATTTGTTTGATGCAATCGAGCAGCGCGTTTTTTGTTCTCCACGTCATCGTTCGCTCTGCTTCTTATTATCACATTGTGTCGCCTGTAATTATCATGCTGGCATGACAATCAATCTGTGAAATTGTCAATTATTATGAGCTCATTACGTGATCGACGTTTGCAATGCGCATGTTAAATAATATGTCAGCTGTGGACGCAAGAAGTCAAGCAAAAAGAAGTTACTTACTTGCTTACTTTTAGTTTATAATGAACTTAAAGTCTATTTGATACGTTAGGCTACTTTTCGCACATTAATGAAGAGTGCTCGTCCTTGATGAAAGTTGTTAAACTATTAAATTAAATGAATGCGCGTGTCAACTGTTCGGCGCTGGCATTTGGTTGGTTCTTTGTATTTTTACACGAGGATGAAAAACGGTGTGCGAAATAGTTAGCGAGCGTGCAACAAAAATGTGCGCGTATTTATAGTTTATTTTGAAGGCTTGTTATTCATTTAGTTTCACTACGCGAACATTGCGCGTAGGGGAGACCGAGGAGAGTTGGAACAGAGGAGAGTTGGAACAGTGTCGATATCTCGGAAACTATAATTACTAGCGAGCTCGGAAAAACGGTCATTTGTTCTGTTTAACACTCACTATTTGATGGAGTAAACGATGAAAGTGTGTGATAAGCGGTTTTGACTGTGCGAATTTTGCACACAAAAAATTGCGAAAAGTAACTTTTTAACCAAAATTTTGATTCCATATATATCAACATATATTATGTTTGTATTGTTCTAATATTTTTTCCTGTATACTTCAGTCTTTCAAGTTTCGAGTAGTAGCTTTATTTTTTTTATAAGACAACTAATTTCGAAGCTACAAATTTTTATTCTGACCGGTTCACCATTTTTTGCAGCTAGGAGAGTTGGTACAAGCTGTTCCAACTCTCCTAGCTGTTCCAATTATTGTTTGTATCTCTGGCAAAATCATTTTCTTTGGGTTGTAATATTATATGGCATGGTAAATTGCTATTTTTTAGTTTAGATTGCCAAATAAATATTAACCAAATATTAACGAAAGACTGCTAGGGACATAAGTAAAGTTGAAATTTATGAACTGTTCTTTGAAGAAATCACATTAAGAAGTAAAGATCTTGGAAATACCGGATCTTCTTACAAATCTCAACTATATGTTCTTGTACAGAAATATTAAGAAAAAAATGACATATCAAGCTAATCGAACAAAAAGGCACTTGCTAATGTCTATCACTTGCTTATGTTAGCTCGATGATTTTACAAAAGAGGAAGAAAATATTGCTTATGAAAGGCAATATTGAATATAAAACACTAGTAATAATAAGTTAATTAATATTGATTAATAATTTAAAATTGTAGTTAATCTAATCATTATTTGTTCCTTGTTATTTAATCATTTTTACTTAAACAATATTCTTATTTTTCATCAAAATTAATTATTGATTCTTGACTGAATATTATATGTTATTTCAATACATACAAGTATAACAAATAATTATTAGAGTTCGTCTTTAGTTCTTAATGTGATTTTCTGTATAATGGAATTTGTTAGTGACGAAATAATCCAAAAACATAGCTGTTCCAACTCTCCTAGATGTCTGTTCCAACTCACCTCGATACTAGGAGAGTTGGTACACTAAACGCAATTTCACATTTTCTGGATTTTCTTCGAAATCAAGATATTTTCGTTAATGGAAATAATTGTATCTTAAAGAGTATAAATTGAGCTACCGTTTGCCATATAATTCGTAGACGTAGTATGTTTCTGGACAGAGATATGTTCATTTAAGTAAAAATTGTTCCAACTCTCCTAGGTCTCCCCTACAGTCATCGAACGTGCATGCATGCTTTCCGCACATATGGAAGTACGGAGAGGATGGGATGGGATGGGATGCGAATGGGACACAAGGCGCAATTGTGAGTCTCTTGTGCGCGGTGCGCGTTTTGGCTGTGGCGAGCACGCAAATAGAAATAGAGTAGTCCGATTCGTGCCACGTCCAAATTTAAAAGCCGAAATCAAATCGGCATTGCGCCGCGAATGCCTCATGTGTCGTCGTCGTCGCTGTGGCTGTGGCTGTGTGTCAGCAGAAGCGCAGCCGTGTTGATGATGATTTCGCAGCGCGCTCGCGACCGGAATTTTGGCAAACAAGCGCGCCCGAATGCCGACTTGTTGTCAAAATACGCGACGCACCATTTGTGTGCTTGCTATTATCAGAATCGTCAGCTCTACTTATATGGCGCTCCCAACTATGAAAGAGTTTCTTACTCATTGCTAGCTCGCTTTTTTCGTCCTTGTTATTCATTGCTTTCAACACTTTCCATGCTGTCCGCGTAAATACAAGCTTCTAATTCAATTATGTGAAGAATAACCGCGAATAGATTTAAAACTTTTCCATTTTTATCTTATTATTTTAAATTGATTATCGGATTGGAGTAATCTCAATAATATTATGTAAAACATATGGTAGATAATTTGTAGTCAAATAATTTAATTAAAATCATTTTATCCATAGTTTTAAAGTTCATGTAAATAATGTATTTTTACTTATTTTGAATGAACACACATGATTGGCCCAAATTCTATGAAGAAAACTTTGATTTGTGTTTATTCATAGATAAAATATGTTTGTTTTGCGAATTCTTCTTTTTGGAAAAGTGCATTTAAACGTAATAATAATTATTAGAGTTCCAGTTTTAGAGTCAATTTAAATGATCGTAATGACCATACAAAATTTATAAATAAAAACAATCTATTTCTTCTAGTACAGTAGGTCAATCTCAATTCCAAAAACTTTTAGACTAACTATCCTTTGAAAAATGTACTTTTATGAACAGCTAACCAATTTTTTTAGCAAATTAATTAAATTACAATGCCATATCAATTGACAAAAAATACGTATAAACAAAATTTTGAAGTAAAAACGGAATTAATATTCATGTCATCTGGCACAGTAGGTTGATCTCAATTCCAACAGCATTTAAGCGCGATAATAATGATAATTTCCGACAAATTACTCGTCTGCCAAGCGTACGACACGAGCACGCATACAATGTT
Source organism: Aleochara curtula (assembly GCA_963978815.1). Taxonomy (NCBI): domain Eukaryota; kingdom Metazoa; phylum Arthropoda; class Insecta; order Coleoptera; family Staphylinidae; genus Aleochara; species Aleochara curtula. Next base: position 13,754,501 of record OZ022215.1, on the reverse strand, counting down.
GAAATGGAGAGAACGTGAGATAGACAGAGAGGGATGTAAATGTACATAAATGAATAAATGCGCCCATCATCAGAAGCGCAACGTAAGTGCGCAAGGTCGTCATCGGATTGCGTCGTACACTTTGTTACATCACACGCGCGCACTTGCACACACAAGTGCCCATAGCTGTATAGAAAAATTGTACAATTACCCATTGCTTAATGTGAACACGTATTTGTTCAACCAACACTTGCACATAACAACAGCCTGTAATTACGTTGCACGCGCGTACTTCTCACTGCTCACAATGTGGATGATGCACGTGCGACACGTGATTCGAACAAAGTTTTCGTTCGCATCGTCAAGTAGTTTAACTCGTTTTCAGATACAACTGATAAAACAACTAATTTTACCCAATTCACATTAGGCTGTTCATTGATTTGTCGTCTTGTCGGTGTGTTTTTCACAAACGCATAAAAAATGCGTTGATTGCAACTTAATCGAACTTTGATTAGTTTAAACATTGTTTTTCCATACTTTGTACTTGATGATGATTAATCATTTCAAAGTTTACAGTAAACAAACCGGAAGTAATTAGAAAAATTAACTTAAGAGTTCATTTGCAAATTATATTTATTTAAAGATTAGTCAGAAGAAAATTTCATAAATAATTTATAATCTTATTAATTTCAATACGAGTACGAGTACATATTGATTTGCCATATTTTATATTTGAAGAAACCGGATATTCATGATCCGTCGGTAATTAAAGCCTTGCAAAGTACAAGGAAAGTTTTACTACGATTTTCCCATAATAGTAAATGCAAAGAACTTTTATCCTTATCCTTTGACATTGAATTACTACACAGGTTATGCTAATACCGTGCAATTAGCGTAGCAGGAATAAAAGTGAAAAGTGTTTAAAAAAGACGATGAAATCAGAACGTTTCAGGCATGTTTTTCTTTGACATTTGTTGCTTGTCGTCGAAAAGTTTGTATACAAATTTTTACGTTTCACAACATAACCTGAGCGCTAAAGTTGCCTGCAAGGACACACTTCCTGAGTGCGGGCGGCGCAAACGAACGAAGGAACCAGCCCAAAACGAATCAATATGGCCAAGGCCATGCGGCTCCTATTCAGCGTCAAAACACAAAGAGCACGATGACTTGACATTTCGCCCACTTCAATAACAACAGGATAAGACTGCGCAGAAATAATGAATCCGCAATCTACACGTAAATATTTATTATTATGCTTTCTCCCATTGATAATTCAATTGTCAACGAGTGAGCGAGCAATAATAAATCATAACAGGCCTGAGGTACTGATCTAAAATGTAAATAACTGAAAAGTTTACGGCGCAGAATTGCAAAGGTGTATTTAATAATTAATAATGGGCAACGTATTAATCCCTTATAATTCGAAAATACCAAAGTATTATATAATTCATCAAGTCTCCCGAGCACAACGCACGATACGCTCGACGATAAGGATCACGCGAAAAAAGGACGAATTAAATCCCAACGTCATAAATAATTCATGACTGTTATTTTTGTGTTTCTCTCTCTTCGCGTGCGGCGCAAATAAATTTATTAGCACATTGTATTTGCGAGCACTCGTATTACATAATTCCTGCCTATTTGCATTATCGTGCAGTGCGTAGAAATTATTATCAGGTAGCATTTTTCGGTTTTTGGACGAGCGACAACACGTCACTAACAGCAGGCGCAGAATTCGCTATAATAGCACGTAATTTTTTCGCCATTTACGTATTCGTTTATTTGCTGATAAGATAGCTTATCAACGTGAATAATTGTGTGATAATACACTTGGAAACTTCATTGGAAATTTCACTTTTCCATCTACGTTGTAAAATAATTTTTATTCAAGACTGTACGTTTTAATTAAACTTTCGCGGGCAAGTAAGATATTAAAATTATTATTTCAGATTAAGAAAGTTTAGCTTTGATAGCAACGTTAATATTTTTCATGAAATTAATTAGTTTTTATTGAAGTAAAAGTTGGTAAACATCGTATCTGATTTAAAAATATTAGATACAGAGTGTTACCCTAGGGATGAGATTTGTTTTGTAAATTAACCCCAAAAATGGTACAGGCAGCTCGTTTTAGTTAATTTTAATTAATCAGAGATAGAACAGTCGGAAGAAGGGGATGATTGGCGAAAATACTACTAAGCATTTAAGTATTGGAGGTATAGGGGGTTCCCCCGTTTAGCTTCGTGGTCCACAAAAGTTAACTTGGCAAATAGAATTACTCAATCTATAGTAATGTTTTCCCTAATTTTCTACTTTCAACCTTTTAAAGAGTGGCCGATAATAGAGTTAAAGGGGTGTTTGCCCTATACAAGATTTATTTACTTTGGATGTAACGTTTTGCAAGGTTTTTCCAAGTTATCTGTTTTAAAAATGTTACATTAGATGTAAGATTAAAGCATATTTACTTGATTTTTTCTACTTTCCTTAGTTTTGCTGTATAAAATTGGAGAAAACTTACATGCAAAGATGATCAATGACAAGTTGATTTAAGTCGAATTATAGTTCTTTCATCTATTAAATTTGCAATCTGTTAGCAATTTATTAAATGCCTTTGGAACATAATGACAACGAATTGATTTATTGATAGTTTCGGTTAGTTATTAATGAACAGCAAAATGTAGCAACGAAATTTTCTATGGCACTGAGACAAGTATGACAATGAAGCAATCGCGAGCAGCCAAATTTGCAACTCGAACGACGACACATTGAACTTATTCGCACAGCCAACACGCACTATCGTTTAGATGGATAATGGACAACAAGCATTAATTTCGTCGAAATGTTTGCGGCGCCAACAAACAAGTTCATTTCTTGCGGTGCGAAAAACTCATGCGTAACCCAAATCGTTCCCGAAAATTATTTTCGGCCAACAAACTGCGCGCTTTGCAATTGCAACATGTGCACTAAAATATAATTAAATGGGTCATTTCATTAAATTTATTCAAATGTTTGCACTCAGTCAATGACAACATTTGCTTCAAATTTCTTGGGAATCTAATCACGTACTTTAAAACTTTGCTATCAAGTAGTTTCAAATATTGATCTAAAAAATGCATACTTAAGAATTGCAAATACCTACTATCATCATGAATAACTTCAAAGACAATTTCATTCAAGCACAAAACGATTGAAATGCAAATACTGAATGCATTCAATTCGAATGAGAAACGAGTACAAGTACACTGCGTTCGCAGCATGTAGTTCAGTCTCTTGTACTACATATTTCTATTTATACGCACATGTTGGTCGGTATCATAACGTGCTTAGATGCATGTCATACAATTCGGATTGTTTATTGTTGATTGCCCTCCATATATAAAGTTTCGTCGTGTCCTAGAGCAATGCGCGCGCATGCATTTGCCAGCAAATGTATAAACGGTAATTGCGTAAAGGATGTTTGTGCCATTGCACCATTTTGCTCCATTTGTTCACTTCATTTCATTCCATTTCATTTCAATTCGCCCGTATTGCGCTCGGTGCGCAGAGCCGTGCTCCACTTGTTTCTCGATTAATCGCTCTAAAATGAATCCGTTCCGACTCGTTCACTCGTTGCAATACGTTATTGCCCGAGTATTAGATAAGATTGTTTGGTAAATAATCATTTATGATATGTAGTTAAACTTTTATAAAAGATTTGTTAATATAGCCTTAAGTCACTGTTAAGGGTGGCAATTAAACACTGCTCCAGTCTATTACTCTGATAGAAAGTGTTCTGATTATTGCTTAACAAGCACATGTTGTCAACTTTTAAATCATTAAAATCGGTTAATAACTAAGAAAGTTACAGCGACTTCAAATTCTTTCTTTTGCAAAATATAAACAAAAATATAAACAATTATGCAAAACGATATAGATTTACACGTATTACAAAGAACTTTTAACGTACGTTGTGTATTTTTAATCAGTTTTAATTAAAAATATTCCAATTTTTTAAAGTAATATTAATAGCACAATAAGTACTTTACCATACCGTAATAGCGCGTTTCAAGTTGGTGATAATAGTTTTTAAACCATTAAAATCGGTCCATTATTTAAGAACTTACAGCGATTTAAAATTCTTCCGGGTGCTGAGAGAGCAAATTTAGTAGTGCTGGAAACTCACAACAAACCACACTCTTCTCGATGTTCAACAATACTAGTCTGTGCTTGCTCTCCAGGTAGTAAAACTGATGTATCAAAACACCAGCGAATAGTTCGGTTTTCAGCATAACTTCAACTCGTTCAGTCTTGTTCTGGACTGGATTCGATACTAGGCACCGTACAGGTAAAACGCTGGCGATTCCTGGAGGTGTCAGTCAGTTGCTAGCCAGCAATTTGCACTGTACATTTTAATTAATATCTGTGCAACTATAAAAGATATTAGAATAATTCTTTCACCATCAGAAAGTTTATTAAGTTTCTGATGAATCATAATTGTATCAATAAATTTCATTCGATGGATTACGCGTAACAACTTCCCAAAGTTATAGTTATTTTACATGACATTGGCTTGTAATAATTGAAATATTTTATCGACATATGACTGGTTGTTTACATCTGAAGATTTGAATGATTATTTCATTTAATTATTACTTAAATCATAGCCGTGAAATTAATGTAAAAATTAGAATTTTCATATATTATTTCTTGGGGTTTAAATGAACTAATATATCCGAATAAATAACAAATATCGCTTCATTCTTCAAGAAAATAACGTTTTCTACTGCATTTTCAATTTTAGACAATTGTCTTTAATATGTCAATGAACTGCGTTAAAGAAATTTGTGCAAAAATTATTATTCAAGCATTATGTCTAAAAAAGACAAACGTGTTTAATTGTAAAGTTTTATTATAATTAGTATACATTAAAAGTCCCTTTTTGAAATGTGTTAATTAATAATTAACCGCACAAATTATGACTAAACTTTCGTTGTTTGTCCTTTGAAAATGAACAAAACACGTAAAACATAATAACATATTTTGATGCATATTGTTATGAAAACATGCAAAATTAACGCAGTCTCTCTCATTGTAAGAATACTCTCGTTTCAATGCTAGCCACGACATCATAATAATTTTAATGACGTAAACAGCAGTAAAATCTGAAGAAACTCATTCTGCATGTTGCTTAAACACGCAGCGAGCAAACAGGCTCGTAAAAAATATTCACTACGCGTCGCGACGCTATAAATAATTAACCGATTTCCTTCGAAGCGTAGGTATCAGCTGTTTTCAGTTTTTCATCCAACTTCTACCTCATCTCTAACAATTTCAATTGCTTTATTCTAAAAGCATTTCATTAAGAGCGCTTGAGCAATATTTTACATTACAATATGCCGGGGCGTCTGCTTGAAATAACAGAATGTAAGGAGTGTAATAATGGACGGGAAAACACGAGGAAAAATGAAGGAAAAACAATAATTTCGAGCACATTACGAACGAAGTGAACGCTCCAAAATGAGGTCGCGATCGATTCAAAACGTGCGCTTACTTAGTTGCCGCCTCAACTTTGTGCAGATCTGAAGAAAAGTTGTTTGGGAAAGCGTCGTTATTATCCTTTGTTTTTCCCTTAGGCTGCTACGCATTGAAAATCTTACATAAAACTCTTCTTTATTTGCGCTTGTTTCTCGTCACGTTGCATTGCATTGCAGTAAAGTATAAAAAGACGTTTAATTGTTTAAAAATGTTATAGCATTCATTGTTATACTACAGTTATATAATTAATGGCACCATGAAATATAATAATGATGACGTAAATGGAATTGTTTAAATATGGTTTTGTTTTTGTTTAACTGCAAGACAAACAACAAAGTTTCGTTTGCAATGATGCATTAAATTACATTGCATAAGCTATTACTTGGTTATTCCAATGCCATTGCTAATTATTAATTGGTAATTGATTCTTATTTATTTGTGATGTCATTTATTAAGTCGAAAAACTCGACTGGAGGATATTGCAAGCGTTTTTAGAAGACTTTTATTTTTGGTAATTACCAGAGATTAATTAATCATTGTCGTTAGATGTTGGCTAATATAGTCAAATATAAAAAAAATTATAAAAAAATTACGTTTACGACGGGTGCATTAAGTAATAAAGATGAGCAAACAATGATAATGATTGAATAATTGAATTTAGCATTACCACGTTTTCTTCGCCCTGAAATTGAACAGGGGGTACTCGCTAAGAGTACACATTGTTTTCACCCGGAAGTCATGGGAAGCAGATGGGTACCCCCGATCAGCTTCGTGGTCCGAAAAAGTTGTAATGCTAAATCCAATTATTGAATATTATGCAGTGTTTTCGTGAATCTTCGTTTTCTTTCGACTTTCAAGGACTGACTACCAAGGGTTTAAAGGGGTAAATACCCAATATGAATTTAGTATCTATATTCGAATTATCACTATTTCTATTCAATTATTCAACGGTTTTACGACTTTTGCAATATCTTGATATAAAAAGTGGCTATCAGTTGCTAAACATAAAAGTTTAATAACATTTACGTATTTGTCAAGCAAGCTATAAGGAAAATATGATAAGAAACCAACATTAAAAGTTATTGAGTTAAATAAAAAGCGTAATTTAAATGTTAATCATATTTGTATTATCATAATCAATTATTCTATCCTGTTTACTTGTTTGTTTAAGTTGTTGTTCGTCGCGTAATTGCGCGCCGCACCAGCGGTGATTTGCGCCACGTGCCTCATCCGCATATATTCCAGTAGTAGATTATCACGACCGCTGCTGCTGCCACCGCCGCCACCGCCGTTTCGTATTTATAAACCCATCTACTACACAACGTGCTCGTTTTGTACATTTTTGTATTGCGATAGAATTGAATGGATGTTTGCGCGCACATGCCAAGAAAGTGTTTGTTGTTTAAGCGCGCATTTTAGCGCTTCCTGCCTGGCCTGGCCTGGCATGGCATAGGTGCGTGCCTCATTCGTTATTTATTCCTACCTGTTAGCAGGTAAACTGTAATTAATGATAAGCACTTATTTATGGTAGCAAATATTGTTCGCCAGCCGCATAACAATGCTGAATAACAATGCAGTCGTCGTATTGATGAAGAATGAAACAAAAATTACTTTTTGTCGATAACTACAATAGTCGGATAAATAATGCGAGGCAAAACGTAATCTACCTATAAATTAATTAGGTCAATTTATAATAATACTTCATAACATGTTTTTGTATTATTTAATACAACAATAAATATTATTAAAATTCATAATGATGATAAGACAAAGACTAAAGAAGATTATTCTGTAATTCTAAAAACGCAAATTCCTTTGATTATACATTACAAAATGCATAAACCGTAAATATTCACCCACAATAGCTAATTTTACCCATAATACAGAAATTATAGGTTATATCCTTTTGTCACGCATAACGCTAAAGGGTAATTATTCAAACTTTCCATTTCTTATCCTGCGTATATTTCGAAACCAAACGTGTATTTCGTGGGAATCATAAAGAACGAGAACGTGTAATTTGAACAACATTTACAAGCCATGATATTATCGCATAATTTTGATGTTGTATTTATATCCTAAGAGTGCCATTTCATCGAGAAGGGTTGAAATTATAAAACCAGCCTCAGACATATTAAACGTGAGTGCAAAGTTAATTAACACGCCATTAAAGCTAAAACGTGTTTCGATATAAATATAGCGCGCTCGCACGTTGATTTCTATAGGAAAACTATAAATGTGCTCTACACAATGGACGAGCTCAGTTTACGTAGCAAAGTGCACGTTTGTTAATCAATCGAAGCAAATATATCCTTCAGAATGGATAATGAAAGGAAAGAACTAATAGACAACGTGTATTAATCCTTTATAAGGTTTCCCCATGTGCCAGGTTCTTTTCAACACGCGCTTAATAATAGCAATTCTGCTGATTTATCATATTTTTACCTTGACCTAAATACCTTCTTTATCACTTATTTAATTCTTATTAGCGACATTTAATTAAATTATTTTGCATAAACAAAAAGTAACAAAAGCTTTTCGTCCAATTCAAAGGCGCGCACATTAATTAATCCGAAGCGAATGCAAACTGAATCTCTATTATTCGTGCTCCTCCTGCGTGAATTTCGAGTATCTGTGAGCGGGGGCGGCATAAGTAATTTACTCGAATGCATTGGCTTTGGTTTGCATGAAGGCAGATTTATCCAACATGGACAGCGGCAGCAACGGGTCGAGCAGTGCAAAATTAATTAATTCGTCCCTGTTGTGCTCATCAATCCGAAAATAGAGTAGATTCTCATCATTGATCAGTGTCCATCGATTGACTTCACATTCCGCCGTTGGCTTGCATAATACGGCGATAAATAGGTAATGCAAAATTCATACGCGGAAAACATCACGAAAGTTGTTTGTTTACATAATCGAATTGCCTTGGGATTGTGTGCAATTTTCCTCAAATTTCCTTAATAAATGTTGTTCCATTCGTGTGTTGGAATGTCGCGGTGTTTGGTTCAAGTCGGTGAAATCGCACGTTTTTGGCATCGTGTACGCTTTGCCACTCTTTTTTCGGCGTTGGGTGTGACCCAGTTTTGCGCTCGCCGGCGGTAATCCTGCCACTGCCGCCGCCGCCCGCTGGCTGGCTGGCTGGTGTCGTTACGAGGGCAGAAGTGTGCCGCCGCGCGCTCCACTGCCACCACTGCCATATTGAACTAAGTGAGTGAGAGACCGGGACCACTCGCATATTGATCGCGCTCGCTCGGTACTTGCGAACGCACTCGTATGCGTTTTTATCCTGAAGGATTGAAATTGAAAAGAGGAGGAATTTCTGCAATTCCAATTTATCTCCTCTCCTTTCCCGCTTTTTCATCTCGCGCGCATAGGTACGTGATGGATAACATGACGATAATTATACAAATAAACTTTTCTTGCACATAAATTGTGTTCTGTTTTTGATAAGGAAAAATTCCTCTTTGAAAGTATATCACTTGGGATTATTCCGCTCTGTCGGCATTGCACCCTTGGGGTTGAGAATGGGGACGAGGGAAATTCTTTTTGTAAATTATCACAATCCCTTAAGGGATAGAAAGGATAAAGGCATTCTGGTACTCATGTTTTCAAGTTTCCTGCTGCTTCATAATTTATTGTATATGAATATTCATTAATTAATCGTCTTTTCTTTTGTTGCAGCAATCTTCTTGTGAATAGCATTACAAGCGAGCGACGTTTCCTATTCATTGAATGTATCAAGAGTTAGCGCTAAGCAATTGAGCGCAGGATAGGGCTTTGAAGCAGCCCTAGAAGTAACAAAAGAATACATCGTTACGTTGGCACAGTGGAACCATCAACCGGCAAAATTGATCCGTTCAATCAGTACCGTTACCACCATCACCACCACCATCACCATCGACAGCAGCAATCGACGTGTGAACCGGGTCACTTGATACGCAGCGTAAATCCCGAAAGCAAGATGCACATTGAGGTGCAAGTCGCGTTGAATTTCGTCATCTCGTACCTGTATAACAAGCTGCCGCGTCGTCGAGTCAACATCTTCGGCGAGGAGCTCGAGAAGGCGCTCAAGGACAAGTTCCAAGGCCATTGGTACCCGGACAAACCATTCAAGGGCTCGGCGTTCCGCTGCCTAAAGACCGGTGACCCAATTGACAAAGTGCTCGAGCGAGCTGCACGTGAGAGTGGCGTCCCGATCCAGGACATTCTCGAAAACTTGCCGCAGGAATTGGCTGTTTGGGTGGACCCGGGCGAAGTGAGCTATCGAATTGGCGAAAAGGGTGCCGTTAAGATCCTGTTCAGTGACAAGGCGGATCCGCAGGATGAACACTCGGCGGACCGAGAGGTAACGAAGACGTTCAATCCGGAAGCGCAATGCTTCCGTCCGATTGAGTCGGTCGGCTGCAGTCTTAGCAATCTCACACTCTCCCCGAAATCGGTGACACCATTCACCGGCAATCAGCCGCCACAACCCCCGGTCGTCGGCAGTCAGCTGCAGGCGAATGTGATGCAACCGAACAATCACAGTGGGCCGAATGCTCCAGCGAACCCCATGAATGCACTCTCCTCATCCACAGCACCATCGCCAACCGCCGCGCTTGGAAGCGGTACATTCAAGGGCTCTCCATCGCCCGTCCCCGGATTTATACCGCGAACGACCACTCCATTGACTTTCACCACCGCTACCTTTGCCCAAACCAAGTTTGGCAGCACGAAACTGAAGTCCAACAGCAAACGAGCCAATAGGTAATTGATTAACACCCTTAACTCAATGAGTGAAACCTTGATTTGAAATTGTTGGTTATTTCTTGTGCTTGCAGAATGTCACCAACTGAATTCAGCAACTACATCAAGCAACGTGCCATGCAGCAACAGATCCATCAGCAACCCGGCCATCATTCGCAGCATTCGCCGAATGGACGCTCCATCTCACCGGATCCTTCCTTTTACTACAGTCACGGCCCGTACGGACCGCAGTTCCCGCCGCGCTCCATGTTTGAGTCTTCCAGCCAGTTCCTCAGCCCCGATCTGTATCCAGGCAAGCTGCAATTCGAAACTCCCACCGTTGGTCCCTATTACCAGAACAGCCCCGCGGTGGGCGCCGGCAGCGGCAGCAACAACGGCACCAGCAGCAACAGCAGCAGCAGCGCCATCGGGGGTGGCAATCAGCAGAACGCGGCGAACGCATCGCAGGACAACGCCAAACTGTTGGACAATTGGCCTTATCCGGCCAGCGGTCAGTATCAACATCTTCTCGTCGCCAATTGAGTCATCTAATCAGCACGCAGCTAAAATCGCAACCAAAGTTGTTGCTTCTACGAATTTGCAGAAATCCAGCAGAGAACAATCTAAGTCAACAACACACAACAACAACAACAACAACAAAATTCAAATCACAATTTGATTGATTGATTGAAGTAAATTATTGCATGATAACAACAACAACAACGTGATACAATTTTCTTTCTCGTTAAAATATAGTTTTGTACCAAAAATTCAAAAATTGCTACGCACTTTGCAAATGTCCATTGATATTGCGCACTTGTTATCTTATCTTACCGTGGGATCCATTAATCCTTGGATCCTTATAGTTCTCTCCTGAAAATGCGTAGATGTTGTTGCCTTTCTCTAGCGTTATCTCCACATTAATAAATAATAATAAAAAGAAAAAAACAACTACGAAACAAGTCGAAATCTTTTCAACGCTGGCGTTAATTTCGACGTTAATTTATTAAACTATTCTCTAATGAAATATTGCAAATGCGTCTAGTGATATACAAAATATATAATATGAAGAAAAACAAAGGCTAAATATAATATTTATTAATAATGATCTATTTTTTATATATTTAAATCAATTTTATTTGTTACGTCATCATTTGTTGCACTTGATATCGGCCAATTCTCTGGCCGCAACGCAAAATCTTATCTTAAACCGAAATCAGTGAACATTTGCAAACTTAATTCCGTTAGTTGGCTGAACAATTTCATCAATTATCTCTAAACAAATATCATGCGAAAGAAGACGAAGAGAGAAATGCTGATGAACGAACGAATATCTTCAAAGTAAGACGATGAACGAAAAGCAAGATACACTTAAAAAATGATATAAACAAAAATCTAATTTTTTACAAAAACAAAAAACGGAACACACATGCAACACGAGAGTTTAATTAACAAAAAGTTTAAGCAAACTTGAAACAAATGTTGTTATTGTATTATACGAAACTCAAGTAATTAATCTGTCTTAATGATGATGCAGAAAAAGAAAGAAACAATGAGAAAATGGCAGAGGAAAAATGATGCAAAACTTGATTATCTACAAATAAACATAAACAAAACAAAAAATATATAGCTGATAATTATTACTACACGATGATAATGATAGAATGATAAAAGAAAAAAGATAAAAGAATAATTAAATGTTAGTTTTTCAATTTCATATATAAATGTTACAAATAATTATTAACAAAATATTTAATACTAGATGAAGATGACGATGATGATGAAACAAAATCAGTTTAGTGATTCTCTCAGTGAAGACGATGACGGAGGCGGTGGAGTTATAAACAAACAAAAAAAAGAAACGATTTTTTCAATGTTTACTACTTGTAGAAATCGTATAATTAATTCTTTAATTATTTTTACTACGAAGAAACTTGAATACATTACTATTTAACAGTCAAAAGCAAGAAACGTAACGTTTAATAAGAAGCATATATAAAAATCCTCCTACACCCCCTCAAAACCCCCTAAAAACCAAAAAATAACAAACATATAACAAAAAATTTGACGGTGTTTAAATGTTCACAGTATTCTTGTAGGTTTTAGAGTGTTTTCTAAATTTTTATATATATAAATATATACATAAATGTGTATAATAATTGATAAGGAATAATAAGGATAATACTGTACATGTATTTTTTATTTTTTATATCGATGAAAATAATAAAAAAACAAAATGATAAAAAATGAGAAACAAACAAACTGTGAGTTCGTCGTGAAAGAGATGCACGATTTGACGGTGAAGAAGAAGAAGAAGAAGAAAACAAAATATAAACAATTTTTGCAATGAACATTGAGACGACAACAACAAAATAACAAAAGCAACAAAAATTGAAAATGCAAAGTTATTAACAAGAAACAAGCTCAAGCTGTCATCTAGTCCCCCACCTCAGATATATTTCTATTAAATTTCTATTAAATGTAATTTGTTTATAGATGAAAGAAAAACAGATTTTTGCATAGAGATTAGATAAATAAATGAATGAATAAATATGAATAATTATAACGCGTAACGAAATTTTGGTAGAAATTTCAATTCGAGATTTGAATTCATTCTCCTTTTTAAATGATGATAATACAAAATGTATAACTTTTCCACGATTATTTTATATTTTCATACTAAATTATGATATAAGTACATATACATTTTCGACTATGAATAATAAATGTATTAAGCATAGAAAATTTGATGAAAACTGTTTAAACGTTCAAGTTTAACACACACACACACAAAAAACATGTATAACAAGTAATACCAAAAAAAAAAGATTAATAATAATAATGATAATATAACTAATAGAAAAAAAAACAGTTATTGATGGATATTTAAATGAAATTGTATAAGAAATCTGATAAATTATAAAATATTCATATGTATATCTATTGTAAAATTATATAAGCATAATTTTTCTAAGTGTTTTGCATATCATAAACATAAAATAAACAATTAAGACACAACCTAAACTGGGTGCAAACAAGCGTAAGAAAAATGCTCAGTAATTGAATTTGAAACAACAAAAATTGAGATAACCAATTGATAGATAACTCAAAGTACACAACACGTTAAATGGAATTTTGCAAACGTTATGGAATTACTAATTACGTTTTTTACTATCATGTACTTGTTAAACTTAAACAACAATTGATTGATTGTGATTGAACAGAAGATAGAAAACTGATCCCAAAGATTGTTTGTTGATTGACAAACTAAACTAATTACTAACTGAGTTCATTGCTAATTCATTGAGACACATTAAGTACAACTTGTTTAATTTATTTATAAACTTGAATATCTTAGGTAATTGTTGCTATATGAATATTTTTGATTGTGATTCGCTAAACCTAAACCTGAAAAAGGGAAGAAAAAAACGATACAAATATCAAAAGAGAACTTATTTAACATTTATATAAAGAAGAAGAAGAAGAGGAAAAAGTTATGAGTAGTAGAGAAATAACATATTTAAGTACAATTAGTATATTTAGCATTTTTTGATGTTTTTTCTATTGTTTGTATTTCGTCATCACATATGAGAAAGTTATTTGTAGTTTCTTATTTACTGCTGATAATAATGATTATATATTTGAATATAAAATAACATTTGATTTTTATTATTTATTTTCAGCCTTTTCACTTAGGTTTTTGTCAGTTACATTTGAACACTCTTTATAAATGAATTAATTACTTAAGTAAGCTCAAAAAGTACAATTACTGTCTAAGAAAGACCGTTTCCAATTCAAACCACCGGTACCTGATGATAATTATTGATTAAAACGCATTTCCAGTGTTAGGATTGGATCAATTGCAAATAACAGAGGGAACTATTGAATTACTTGCAAGAAACAAACTGCTTGTTACACTTTGTTACCGTAAACAAAGCGTTCTTTGCTCTTTACCAATAAGACCAGACTTTTTAAAAACTCATTGTAAAGCACACTCAATATTCTAATGCAACCAAAACCAAAAAAAGAAAACCCTAAGAGGAAAATCTGTTGAATGAATGAATGATGGGACGATGATAACTCAATACCTATACAATACACGTGATACAAAATGTATTTTTTTAAGCTTTTTCATACTTAAATGATAAAAAAATGAAATGATATAAACAATTTTAACATTAATCCGCATTGACGGCAAACCAAATGATGTGCGTAATTGTTAAATCAAATGTAAATCTATCTATTCGATTCAGATTAACACAAAATGAACACAAAGTTGATTAATTGATTGATTGATTAAAATCTCATTGTAAATCCTAGTTCTATCCCTAGTTGAATAAGTGATACATACAAATGTAAAAAAAAAAGTTTACTATCAATATGAATGTTTGTTAATCTATTATCTACTTACTATCTACTAAGTGGAGTGGAGTAAAAAAACTTCTTGAAACCAATGAGGCAAGTCACTCTTTTTTCTATGGGTAAAATAAATGTAATCGGTGCTAATATGGTGTCTTTCCCCTTGCAAAACGTGTCAAACTTTCTAATGCAAGCCTTTTTGCAAAAACTGTTTGCAAATTGTCGACAATTATGGAAAACAACCATCCAGAAAACCGATCGCTAGCTACACAATGTACATGAAAAATCTTAAATACTTAGTGAAAGAAAATCAATTAACTGATATGATGTAATAACGTATAATAAAATAAAATGTAACAAAATGAAAATACCAAAAAAATATTAATAATAATAATAATACTAACATGATTAACTATTTAGTAATTGGTGAACATATTTACGATAAGATAGAGATTCATATTGTACTCAATTATTTTATATACTTGCTTCAAATGAATGATAAGACGAATGATAAGAAGACAAAGAAGTACGTTTAGCATTTTACTATTTATGTACACACGACGTAAGAATAAGTATTATAAATTGTAAATTTAAATGAGGCGTTAGTGCTAGTTGAACGCGTTGAATCGAGAATGTTATTTCTGAACGTTTAATGAATCAAGATTTTTAAACGCCCTCCCCTCAACAAAAAATAATATCATCCTTTGTAATACTTTAAACTGAAGAGTATTAACTATACAGTAGTCATTACTGTGTGTATTTGATAGCAATGTAGCATTTAAATTTATTTTGTACGCCTTTATATGTATGATTCGAACGTCCTAAAGGCTTGAAATTTTGGTCGCTAAACTTTGCTAGCTCATGTATTGAAGATAATAAACATATTGAAAATTAATTATAGTCATATGGATTTAAATAAAAGGAATTGTAAAACTTATTCTAAATAAGACATTTTCTTTTCAATAAGAATTTGTTAACTGTCTAACTAATTTAAAACTTTTAAACAAGTTTCAAAGTATCCTGTGGTATAGGCAACTTTTTAAGCAGGCAATAGTTAAGTGACATGTGGCAGCGTTGCTATTGCAGTCATATGTTCGTCCATCGTCATAAACATAGCCGACTATTAAACAAATAATTTAATACTAGTTCTAATATTCTTAAACGGTGATTTAGTGCATAGGAAAAATGGCTAGTGCGGCTAACAGTAGTAACAGTTCATATCAAGTGCCAATCAATGTTTTAAGTACAAAAACACTAAAACTTATCAGTGAATCGCTTGATAACCTCATGGTTCTACCAGCTGAAAATGGTTTATTAAGGCAAGTAAGATTGTACATTCATTAACTATTGTCTAATTAGTGTTTTTGTTTCAGGGATTGGCGTGGCCTTGCTGAACTGTGTGGTATTGATGTTAATTTTATTGAAAAGGATCAACATCCAGCTGAAAAATTGTTTCAGCTAATACAATGTCAAGAACAGGACACATGCTCTATTCAACACATTATATTACACCTGGAAACACTTGATAGATTTGATATTATTGACGATTACAAACAACATATAGGTATTTTATGCTATTATTACTCGTTAATTGTTTGATTAATTATGCTATTTTGCAGATGCTGACATTGAACAATCCTTGTCAATTCAGACTGCCATTAAGCAGGAGCCTGCAAAACAAGAATCTTATGATGCAATGGTTTTATATGCTGATTATGATATTGAATTTGCTTTTAAAATAGTAGACACAATGGAGAAAAACTTCAAATTGAAAATGTTTGTCCAAGAACGAAATTTAGTTGCAGGAGATAAAGAAGTGCAAGCAACATTAAGTGTGATAGCTGATCATAGTAACAAATTAATTGTGGTTCTCTCACCACATTTTCTCACTAGTTCCATGAATGAATTTTTTCTTGATTATGCCCAAACAGTAGCAATAGGTAAATAGGTTATTTATTTTAAATCTTAGGTTCTGCCACTTTTTATTATTTCTTAGAGCAAAAAGTTAGAAAAATCATACCTTGCATGTTGACGAAATGCCGCCTTCCTCCTCAGTTACTGGGTCTGCATACTTTGACCTACACCACAAACAATCATTGGGGTAACTTTTGGACCAAGTTAGCGCATGCCATTAATCCTGAGTTGAAAAATATGACTGATCCCATTGTGCCATCTAAAGCGTGAGTAGACATATCAATTTAGGAGATTATACTTGAAGTAGAAGTTGTTGCAGTAATTCCATTTGTAGAAGTACCTCCTATCAATCCTCAAGTGTGACGTTGCCACCTTCGCCACAACATAGTACTAGCATATCAAACAGTATTGAAACTTCACCAACATTAATGGTCTCATGTACACCAAATGCAGTACAAGTTAATTCATCTCCAACAACACCCACTACCCCAACCATCATCTCATACAATACGTCGCCAGGCGCATCAACGTCGACGATTTCCAATGATGAGGCTGCACTTATAAGTGCGAATGATACGTCTTCGGAAAGTGAAGCCAAGTCCCCGAAACGTCGTGGTAAGGTATCCTCAATGCTGCACAAAGTGACGAAAATTCTGCCTAAAAGTGAAAAAGCCAAAAAGAGTAGTAAAAAGATTAAAGAAAAGGCATCGCTTCCCAGTTGATTTAGATTGAGATTTTATTAAAATATATTTTTATTATATATAAAAACAATTGATATATATCTTTCCAAATTCATGGATCAGAAATCATTCAATCACATTCATAGAGCAGTAATAGTGTAGTCCTGTAACTAGTACATACAACCACAACTGCCGCAGTCATCATTTTACGCTTTCCCTCTTACTGTGGCTATGTCCGCACTAGGCGTTCAACCCAACTTGGATTTATACCGTAGTATAAACTCATCTTATTGCTCTGCTCTTCATCTCGCGGGCGTTGGTTGCGCTTGCCTCATTGCCAAAATGAAAATACGACCGATCCATGCATTGAAATTTGTTTACATTTCCTCCTTTCCACAGAGCTCGCTCTCATATCCTCATAGTAAATGCATGCCAAATCGAATCGGCCGGAGCGCAACGTCGGTGGGATACAATAACCGCGCGAGGATGATGATAGCATGTGGCGTAAGGGTTGGCGAACGAAGATGGCAGAATGCAGACAACCACCTCCCCCGTGACCACGACGGAATGGTTTGCGCGAACACCGGCCCCGATGCATACAGACACAACGACGCGCGCGCGCGTTGGAGGTGGATGTAGGTGCGCTATATGGAAAGCCGCGCTGCTCCAGCTCGGGCGGCAACGGCAAAACGGGGACAAGCAAATATGTGTACCACACTGCTCCCACTTCCTGCTCGCTGGCTGGCTGGCTCGACTCGGCTGGCCGCGTAGTACACACGCGAAATCTAGGGCACTGTGCCGCCGACTCCCCACCTTAAAGTCAATGTCCTAGGCAGGGGTGCCCTGCTTCCTGGCGGCGGCGTCCTAAAAATTATTTTACGATCTGCTCCTCCCGCGCTCCAACACACGCCGATAGTTTTCATTTCGCGCACAAAGAAACACGAAGGCCAAATGCATTAATATGCATTATTAATGTAAATTGTATTACATAAATATCCATCCCCGCAACTTTGATTTGACTTATTGTGAGAGCACATATATAAAATATTCACGGATGGATGCCATTGCGGAAGCAATTCGATAAACCACACACCGTTTGCATAATATTTGGACGTGTTTTAGACATATTTTTAAAAATTGGCAATGCGACGAATTTTCACAATCCCGCTGGATGACTGAAATCGCTAAAGTATTGCTCGAGCACATGTGCAGGAGTTTCGTCCTTGGCGAGTACGCGAAGGGTGTAGGCAGGAGGAGCAGCAGCCGTTTTGTAGCAGTGTCTTCGACCTCGTGTACTACGAGGACGAATTGGGTCAGTCGGGCAAACACACGGACCCTCCATAAGCGGGGGCGCACACTGGCCGGGATCTTTTTTGGGGCCGAGGCACCGTTTGCACGTAACTGCAAACGTGCTACCCTTCTTCTTCTTCTTCTTCTGCGCCTTCGTCCTCAACCCAGCAGCGCTTAGCAGTTTTACGCGCGTAATGCAGCTGGAAATTAGATTCGCGGTAGCCCACACAGTTTCCGCGCTGCTTTTTTCCCTTTGCTCCTCACTACATTGAACAAAACCCAATTTAATCAGCATAAATTCTAGAATAATCAAATACCTAGTACTACCCCACATCAGCCAAATATCGCAAGAAAACACCCAATTGACACTTTATCATCACTTTATTGTTAAAAAATCACATTAAAAATCGATAGAAACACATCAAAAACAAAGTTTGAAAGAAAAAGTGGGGACCAATTGTTTCATTTATTTTTTGTTATTTATTTGTTTGTTTGGTATCTCATTTTTGCGTGTTTATTTTATAGATCGTCCTTTATTTTTATTTTTTCTCGTTTCTCTTTTAATGTTTACATGCTCTGGCAGTGTAATTAGACTTTAGATTTGTTTAGAACATTACATTGTGAGGATGGAGCGTCGAATAACATTTCTTACGACCCAAAAATGTTATACAATTCAACACGTATGAGTAAATTCTCTCTTTTCGCCGCCCCACATCGTTATCATTCATGCGTGATCCATTAAATGTCATTTACTTTATCATCCAGAACGTGAGTGTTGAATCCCAAGTCACTGCATTACTTTATGTGTAAAATACAAAAAACAAAACGCAACCATCTTGCTCTTTCGCCCCCCTGCTTTGTTTGCATGTATGGGTTCGTAAATGTTATATCAACTTGACAAATGCATGTTTATTAATTGTTTATGAACGTATGTGTGTGTGTTTTCATCTTAATTCTACAAAAACCTTGTTCGCGTTTTTATTTTTCGATTTCGTGCATTCTTATTCGAGCTCGCTACAAATGCGTTTATATTGTGTGTTTCTTTCTCATTTTGTTTTATACATGTTAATTGGTAGTAAATTAGATTTACTAATAGTGTTTCTCTCTTATTATTGTTCGTTCGATGCATACGACGCACCAGAATGGCTGTGAATGGTAGATTTATTTATGGCTAAACGTGTCTCATTTCGAGACACTTGACAACTTTGATGAACTTGATTGATTTGCAACTTTACATTATTGTTATTGAAAAGTTGCAAACACTCCGTGTAATAATGTTATTCGATGACAATAAATATGAGTTTTCGCTTTTGATGAAAATGCATCGCTCGTGTTAGTTTACTTTTTATCATATAAAAATTCATTTGTTCGCGCGTTTTTCTTTTAACTATATAGTTAGTTTAGTTTAAATTATTTATTGATTCGTGTGTTTACTTATTGATTCGTGTATGTACTGAGTCAGTATCTCAATGTTCTCTTCTTATTACACTTTACGCAACGCTCTCTCGTTTCTTTTCGAAACAGCGTCAAATCCATTTAATCCTTTAATTTTTTTCGCCATCGTGTTATTGCATCAAAATAACACATGGAGCGTGTCCTCGTCTCGATCAAATATTTCTTTGTCCACGTTCGCTATTCACTTCACCTCTTTTAAATATTTATCTAATATAGACCTAAAAGTTTGCTTTTCCATAAATATTCGTTTATGAAAAAATTTTCTATCATTCTTATCACAACAAACCCGACCAAGTATAATATATACCTTTAAATATATATATTTTTATTTATACTTTGTTAATAATATATTTTTTGTGATTTTTTGGCTTTCACTGAGAATACGAATGAATAATGTATATATTAATCATATATATCATTATGAAATTGATGCAATTAATATTGCGTCATCAAATAGTTTATAATAATACTTTGTGTTTTGTTTTCTCTTCTCTTCCCTTCTCTTCATGTATTCATCGTTAACAATTAATACGTGTTGCAGCGCAAAATTTTAGTTTTTCCTTCTCCTAATGATTTTCCTTAGAATAGTTTGGATTTTCTTATATGGGTTATAATGGAATATATGTATGAACGGTGAAATCGCGTTAAATGTTAGGAATGATCGTATGACGTTTACTCCTTACAGCTATAAATTTTCTGCCAAAGGAAACATTGCGACTACGACAAAGTTTGGCACAGTGCTAATAAACCAGGCGGCCATGTTTGAAGCACACAACGAAATCTCTTAATGTCATCTTGTAGGAATGATCGATAAAAGTAATCAAAGAAACTCGATGATTCGAAAATTGCAGCGCTAATTAGAATCTAATATTTGGCACTCAACTTATTGGTGTTTTCAAAAGGAAGAAGCGCAATTCGAACACAGTTTCTGGATTTTTCCTGGCAGTATTTAACGAACGCATTAGAAAAATTGATTGTGTAATCGTGTTTTCCTTTTCGCCCATTCGATTTCCATTTAAGTAATGATAATAATAATAATGCAATAATTTGTCGTAAAGTGCATAATTTTGCGATCGCTCCACAAATCTATTACTTACTATCGGTATAATACTGTATAACACCGATTGAAAAGGAATGAAAATCATTGAATGGATAACAACAAAGTAGTCGTCGTTCATTTATCTTTTTTCATCTGAAAAGGACATATTGAGCAATATACAATACAATCATCAACTTTCATTCAATTCAATTCAATCACTGAACTTTTTTCTTCCACGTTACCGCTTTCCTTACTGTACCGCGTTCCACTTGGATATCGGATTTACTTTGCAAATTTCTCCTAATAAATAAATACTCGACGAGTAGTACGGTTGTGTCACTTCATAATTCTTCTTCCCTTCTCTTCTCTATAAACAGCTCAACCATTAAATGATTCATCTGCCGTAATATTATTTACCACTTTTCATCGTTTAGCATTAATATTCAACTACAATAGTCACAACGATACGTTCATTGGCGTGCGCGCACTCGAAAGTATCATAAATTCCGCTAGTTAGTTCATTATCATATTATTCTTAGTGTATTATTAATATGCCTTAAAAATAATTAACTTTAGATTTGCTAAATACTCGTACAATTCACATAATTATATAAAAAGTACAAAGCAATTGTTTTTTGTTTTGTATTTAGTTCCCTCCTCTTTTTTATGCCACTGTTTGCTTTTTGCTTGCTGTTGCTTAACTTGCATATCATGATCAACCATTTTGTATTTCGTATAGATAAGTAACACAACTTAAGTATATTCTGCATGTACTCTCACTCGTTCATCGCGGTCTGCGCGCATTCCTTAACAGGTAAATCAGTGCTACTTAATGAGTTTTTGTTTTGGCTACAATTTTTTCTTATCAAGTGTCATTTTTATAAACATTATTACCTTGTTTAAACATTATGATGTTCCTCCCTCCATATGCGCTTGGGATCATCTGCATTAAATTAGTTCAGTGTTAATCGTAATAATTGATTTCGTTTTGTATGTGTGTTTTGGTTAAAATTCAAATACTTTTGCCATTCGCATGTATGCACCATATTTTTGTTTTCATCTTCATTGGTATGATTTAAACTAATTATAAATATAATATATATATATAATATAATTATTAATCAATATCTCATCATTTATTTATTTTTATTAATTATTTATATATATTATTTATATATATATAATATATATATGATCATCAGTCAAACACGATTTCATTTAGTTAAGTGTTTCTTCTCTTGTAGTTATTTTTAGTTCTTGCTTAAGATTATTCGATTTTTATTATAATTCTTCGTTTGTCATCATCATCGTCGCCCTCCCCCGCTCATGCAGTTTCCCTGGTTTAATGTGTATAATACTGACATAATACTGGCATTATTCATTTCGAAAATTCTAGATGTTTATCGCATTTTTGTTTACAATGTACGAATGTTTAAAACAGCTGTTTCAATGCGGTGACTTAAAACATCAACAACAAGTGATAAAGTATTATTAGTTGGAAGAAACAAAACATTGCTTAAGATCGGTGTATTGTTTAAAGGAATAAACAAATAGCATCGATTGTCACCCATCGACATTCGATGTCGACGTGTTTGTTATTCGCACATGAAGATTCCCACCGTTTTTCTTGATGGGCGCACCACTTCATTGTTTTTTCTTCTTATTGTTTACTTTATTCAATATATTATTAACCGTCTCACCGTTTTACGCTTGGTTTATTATTATTAATATTATTAAATGTCCTCGTGAGTCATTAATGCACGTTTCGCATTGCATTGCTCTGGGTTAAGTCGTCTTAACTTAAGTACGAGCGGTTCATTAGAGTTGTTTTAAGAATTGTCCGAGTCGTCGTGTTCAATTGGTTTATTAATTTTACTTTTAAGGTTAGTTTCTTCTTTGTGCTATCTGACAAGATGAGAATCGTAGAATAGTTCTACTCGTAGATTAATAGTTACTTTTTATTATAAGTACGTTTATATTTGTTTTACTTCAGTTTTGGCAGTCATGAGTGAATATTCGCAGCCCCATTTTTTGGCCAAGTTTATGTTGAATGTGCCTCCGTATTTGTTTCAGCAACAAATCAGCGTTCGTCGTTCTCACAGCCGGTCTTCCTCCTCTTCCTCCTCCTCGACTTCTTCGACGCCACCCTCGTTCTCTTCCTTGTAGCCGGGATGCTCGGAGATGGCGTAGTAGTTGCCGTTGTAGATGACACCTAATTCGCGAAGGACGTCGCCGCGGATGGTCGCTTTGATGGTCCAGTTGTAGCAGTCATCGCTTTCGCTCTCGCGGTCTAAGCGTTCGACGTCGAGGATCTTGGAACTGAGACGTTCTAGAATGATACCGATGTCCTTGATGCTCAGGTGCTTTTTCTGGTCGACGCTCAGCTGATCGATGAGCAAGAGGAACTTCTCCGAGGTGACCGCCTCGTCCTCCATCACCGTGTTCTCAGTCTCGCTCTCGGAGCTCTCGTGGTCCTGATGGCGACCTCCACCGTCGCGCCCCCCGCCGCCGCCTTCAATGTCGAGGAAGCGCACGTGTCGCGAGGGCGGCTGCGGGGACGTTTGCTGTTGCGCATCCTGGATGGGCGACGTCGCGACGCTCTTGTGCACGGCGATCTTGCGACCCTCCTCGTGCAGCGCGCAGCAGTGGAAGTCGCACTCAATGGCGCCATTGCTCTGCGGACTGCCCGCACGTGGCATATGCGCATGGTGCGCACATTCCGGCGTGTGGATGTGAATCGTGGCGCTCTCCAGCGAGCTGCCCTGCTTGATCAGCCGATGCGACGGCTTGACGTCGTCGTGATTTATCACAGTGATTTGGGGACTCGCGTAGCGCGGCTGCGGCCCGGCGGGCTGATGGTGCGCCTGCAGCGGCGGCGGGTAAATGTCGTTGATGACCGTCTCCTTCTTGCCGCCTGGAAGGGATGTCTGGATTACGAGTGACGGCCGTTTGCTGGGGGAAAACTTGCCTGGCGCTGGCGAAGGTGCTTCCGAGGAAGAAGCGCGCGACGGACCCGAACGCTGGTCCCAATGCAGCACAACTGTGACGCGACCCTTGTTGTCCATGATCTTCCACGATGGCGTCTCATCGTGCAATTCCAGTGCGTGGATCGTTTCGCATACGATCTTCGGAATCGCCGAGATTGCTACTGAGAGGAAACACACAACAACGAGTTTATCGTTAACACCAATGCACGGCCAAAGGTGATGGTTCTCAAGCAAGCAATCAACATTTCGACCGGGGCTTCAACAAGATAGAGAGCAAAGGGTTGCTAAGTTTAGTTACCTGCACGTATAACGTCGACACCGGCTGGCAACCAGCGCTCACCAGGTCGAAGGAGAAGAAGGATAGTGTTGGGCGGTAGAGTACGAAAGTATTCGGCGTCCTCGACCTGGGTGCCGTCACTCTCGAGGACCAGACGCACCGGCTCACCGATGGACACACCGAGCTTGTCGCGACCACGCTGCACCAACTCGTCGAGGCCGCCCACCACCAACCCCTTGCGCACGCTACGACGCCCGTCCCATAGCTTGAAGGGTCTCTTTCCACGTGACTCCTGCAACATCACGCATAATGCGCCAGATGAGCGGTCAGCAATCAAAACACAGGCGAACAACACACCCACCCCCCGAGAGACCAAGCAACTACTTGTTTATTCACTAAGAGATCGCACACCAAGCCTCCTAATACCCCACTCGCTCACTCACACACAGAACGCTTTCCCACCCACCCCCACACTTAGTAAAATGGTAGCAATACCTTCATCTCGCAGTGTCGTCGCCGCTCGACATGGAGGCCTGCAAGACACACACACACACACGTATTTTTGGTTGGAGGTTGGAGGGCGGCAAATAGCGCAGTACTAGGGCCGCTGCAGGTCGCGCCGCGCGAGGCTACGAGCGTCTTTGGCGAAAAGGCCGCGAACGACGGACAGCATCGCGAGGCGCGCGCTTGATTACGATCGCGCGTTCGTATGGGGAGTGTTTCCTTTGAAATGGGGGGATCACCGAACCTTGCTAGTGACAACTGACCTGACCCAATATCTAGCGCACGGCGGCGGGGGACGAACAGGGGCGGCGCGGCGCGGGGTCGGCACACTGTGAGCAGCAGCACCAGCAGTAGTGGGGGCGGCGGCGGCGGCACACACCAGCGTTTGGGTAACGCGCATACTATTTTAGCGTGTCAAATATTTTCTCGCCTCATTGCTGCCCACTTTGCTTGCAATCCTCACACCCCTTTGAGCTGCTCAAAGTCACTGCTGGCCCGCGTCTGAAGATGCTGCTGCCAGCCCACCCCCGGAGCGCACTGCACCTTATCGCCGACTGCAAAAATCTCCCATTTCATTTGGACAAATCTTACGCACCACCGTATTTTACTATCAGTGGTTGACCGAATGTGTGTCACTGCGCGCGCGCACTTGTATTATTAATTACAAAACGCGCGCTCTGCCCCCGAACCCCAAATCGAATCGTACACACTTTTCGAATTGATGAGAAAATAAGCTGGACAAGTTTTCGATTTGTTGATGAATGCTCGGGGTTTTGTCTTTGTTGCAAATCTGATTTAGCGGTCCCGCAAAGGGGGCTGAAGCTGGCCAGCCCCCCCTACCCAGTCTGACCTAGTTTTTACGCACCCCCCATGCACTCACACACACAACAGTCAGACGTACGCAGCGCCAAAATTAGACGCGAATTTCTGCTAGCGCAAGAAGCTGACAACAACAATAACAACATAAAGCTTTGGAAGATTGCGGCCGTTCTTTGCATGAATGAATAATGCTCCGTTTGGCCTACGTGCATAAATGAGCTAACACTTTGGTAGTCATTCGAGGAACACGACAATGCGTACCTCTCTTGCCATTACGGCATCGCTTCGATGCGGCCGTCTGATAGCCGCAAACACTTCTCACCCTCACGCGAAGCGATCGCAGGCAGCAAACGACGACGACGACGACGTCAGCGGCGGCAAGGACGAGGAGGACGACGATGATGGCAGTTGTGGCAGTGGAGACGGCAAGACGATGGGTAGCTGAGGTCTCGCAGAGTTAACACATCGCCCACACAGCACCGCTACGACATTGTCGTTCACAACACCACCACCGTTTCGTCATTCTATGCGTCGGACCCCCAAGAATTTGCCAACACCAAACGATCGCGCCGACCAGCAAACGCAACGATCGGATCGCACTCACCTCGCGTACGTCCTGAATCCTTGCTGACCGCCACCAACTGAGGCGCGAGAAGCGCCCTCTGCGCGTCAAAAACTCGCGGATCGATTGTGGCGGCGTTAAGGGCGGCGACGCCGCCGCCACACAGGTGCTCGGACCAGTTTGGGTAATAAGGCTACCACCGATACGCAAGCTACAGTTTCTAGCGCATACTCTATGTTAAACTAATTGCCATATCAAATTCCTCAAAGACTATACGCATTTTAAATGATTATCAATGAGTTATTATTGCTTTCTTGCATAATAGTTCATTATTTTAATAAGATTTACTTATTAAACATGAGCACAGAGTTGTCTGACTCATGGGATTTGCTAACGATTTTCCAATAAGTGCAGTTAATGTCTTCGAAAGTGCTCGGAATTTGTTGAAGCCCTTAAAGTATATTTCAAAGAAAATGAATTAAACGCGGCAAAACTTTCAAACTATTTTCAAAGTGCGCGGTTGCCATATGTTCAATATACAGCTTGCGCATATTGCGCACGCGCGGTGAAATACGTCACTAACGTAATGGCATGCACAACATTCAGTTGCTGTTGTTGTGCTGCGGGTATGTAGTTTATCATATGTGCGTATTTGTTGACATCAATTTGCCTTTGAATTAACACTAAAAGTCGGATATTATGTGAGCAATTAAAGGACCCATCATCAACTTACAACCAGATGGTCGTGCGCGACACACCCAGATGTTCTTGTTGGACGGCGATTGCAATATGTGAATAAATGATTAACACGGGAGGATCTAGTGGTGTGGTAAACCAATTTCCTTACCACAACAATAAGGTATTTACATTGTGCTTATCGTATATGCAGCTGCAAAAGTCTGATTTGCGTTATATTAAAGCTAGAAGGAAATGACGATTGCTATATACATTGTGTGTATTGAAACATTTCTGATACTGTTCAATGTTGACAATGCAGGGTCCCCCATTGTATTTCATCATGATGCGTTTGAATATTAAAATGGTTTTGCTATGCTTATGCATCGTGGCAGTCTTTACAACAATATCATTTTGGAGCCAATGCAGTGACACGATACGTGACGGGGCTCGACGACCAATTTTTTACAGTTCAGATAAGGCCAGTGAACAAGGGGTTGAAGAGCTGGACTGCGTCATTAACGGCGATTATCCGATTGCTTGCCGGAAGGAAGGAGATGAGGTTTACATTCCATTTTCATTCATTCATAAATATTTTGAAATTTATGGAAAACTAGCCACCACCGACGGCGTAGAGCGATTCGAATGGTCACACAGTATGGGCAAGATCTATCATCCAAAAGGCAAATATGATCCACGTGGAGTTTTCATGCATTTTGAAAATTTCAATGTGGAAGTTCGAGAGCGCGTCAAGTGCGTATCAGCTGTAAACGGCGTGCCAATTTCTACGCAGTGGCAAAGCCAGGGATATCATTATCCGACGCAAATTGCACAATTTGGTTTGGCACATTATAGTAAAAACTTAACGGAGCCAGAGCCACGCAGGAAGATGATTGAGGATGCTGACAAGGAGCTAGCCAAATGGAGTGTGCCACATGGATCTACCGTTCAGCGGTATTACGATCGGTTTCTGGGAACACATGTCCTTAATTTTACAACGCTGGATGCATTTCATACTGGCGTCAAGCTGAAAATGGATCATGTTCTTGATTTCGTGATGAGTATCAACATTTTACTGCATGCGAACAGCAGCCTTACGCTTGTTTTGCAAAACCGTGAGAATAAAGATTATTACAATCTGCATTATATCACCTCGGATATTCTGATCACGGCGCAGGTATAATTGGAGGGATTTGTTTAAAAAATCATTACAGTACGAGTAGGGTTTTTCACTTGTGATTAACTGTGGCGTGTTTTTAGGACGAGAATGTTTATCACGGAATTGGCGTGTCGGAATCGTGGTGCAGGATAACACGAGACTTGATTATCGACCTACAAAAGGGACTCAACTATCTCGACAGAGACAAATCGAAGCACCGACTGCCACGCTCCAAATTAAAACTCGTCGCTGTCATTCTGCGCGGACGTGGAGCAATCGACAATTTCACGCTGTCGTCGTCGGAGCATATCATGCAGTTTTACGACGCGGCCAAATGGTTCGTCAGCAATCAGGATGATACGGGTGGTTGGCCCATACCTGTCAGGCGTAAAGTCGCTGCTGGCTTTCAGAATCTGGAGCCGGGCTGGTACTCGGCAATGGGTCAAGGCCAAGCAATCAGCGTTCTTGCGCGCGCTTTCCATCACTCCGGCGGTGACAAGCGCTATCTGAACGCGGCCGTCAACGCGCTGAAACCCTTCAAGGTACCCACAAGGCAGGGCGGCGTGCTGGCAACGTTCCTAAACAAATATAATTGGTACGAGGAGTATCCAACGAAACCGGGCAGCTTTGTACTTAACGGATTCATTTACTCGCTATTGGGTTTATACGACCTGCTTATAATTGCTCCCGCGAGTCACGGAAGCGAAGCCGAACAACTGTTTGACAGGGGAATGCTTTCCCTTAAGAGCATGCTAATGTTGTACGATATGGGGAGTACGACCGCCTACGATTTGCGCCACTTTACGCTAGGTATAGCGCCGAATCTAGCACGCTGGGATTATCATGTAACACACATCAATCAGCTGCTACTGCTCAGCACCATTGATAATGAGCCAATTTTCCAGCAGACTGCTGAACGCTGGATTGGATACATGAGTGGCAAGCGCGCAGCGCACAATTGAAGTCACGTTCTAATTTCGCGCGAAGGCTTTTCACAGTTCTTTGGAACGAAATGAACGCTCGCCACGGTTTTATATCGTGTCGAAAGTTTTTGGCTTGCGGACGTGACTGCATGCTATTGCTAGCAGCCTGCAACAATACGTGTTTGATTAGAGTCGCGTCGAGTCGGGTAAATGGCATTTTTTTGGGATACAGTGCCATGATATGAGAGTTACCACAGATTTTTCTAATATTCGCTTCAAATCAAAATAGCCAAATGCTCTGATAGATTGCTTTCTCAAACACGGGATGTAGAAATATTCGTAACTAACTATTAATAGCTGAGTATTCCGAATACGTAGCCTGCGACAGGCAATAGATAGCGAATGATTCTTCCAGTAATATGCATTGTTAGACAATCAGAGAATTGCATATACATTCGTAACTACTTTCTACAAACAAACAAAAACATGCAACTAAACTAACTGGGATATATGAATTAAGCATGGACCAAAGGTTTATCATACAACCTTAAAAGCAAGACATTTATTTGTTAAACACCAAATCTTACTTTGAATTTGAATAGAAATATTTTTAACATACTATATATATATACATATATACTACTTACATACTACTAATGAATGGTCTTAAACAACGGGTGTTGAACACTAAAAAGCTAGAATATTGTTACTTAACTTTGATTGACAATGTTGTTGATTTAAGTTTAACTACTCAACTTATATTGAATTTCGTCCATTTTAATTACTCTTGAAAGGAGTGCTCATTAAATCTTAGTACAAGTTATTGTTGATTAATATTATTTCTTGCTAGTAGGGTATTTACACAAAAATATAAACACGACGTCAATTACTGTAGGCTAGAACGTTAGACACTTTCGTTGTGTGGTCTTGAAGAACGTTTTTACTGTACATAAACTGTGTTTATCTTTTAAACAAATAGTATGGGTCTGTGCAAATGTGGGACATAGCACTTACCATTCTTGTATTCCAATGATAATATGAAGTAATTGCCTGATGAAGAGATAAAAATATTTCACTAATATATCTAATATTGTACTAGTAATGGTCAAGACGAACAGATTGATCATTCGAAAATTCGAACAAAACGAAGAATGTCTGAAATATGCACCCAACGGTGAACATATGTTATTTTTGAAATTAACTAGCTGGCTGTGTTTTTCTTGGTAACGTTTTGAGCGAACGCAATCAAATTTCGAATGATTAATCTTTAGCTACTTTGCACTTTTGTATATAGAGCATAAACATGCAATTTGTAACCCACGTGCAGGTGTAACTAATCAATATGATACATAAATTTGCAATATGTAGGTAGATTGAACTTTGATTGAAAGTAGCGCGTCTACATATACTTAGATCGTCGGTACAGTCAACAGATAGATGCTGGCGTGACTATGAGCTTAATAGTGCAATGTCTGAATCGCACTCAGTTTAGAAATATATAGTCATTAACTTTGCATTCAGTGCGATAGTATTCAATAATCTGTTGAATGTGCTTTATGTTTCGGTCGAATGACCATGTCTATGAATACTCTGACAAGGCATAAATTAATTTTATGGATGCGACTTAACAACTTTATATCTGAACCACAATAATTTGCACTTGCTGTTGCAATAATGTACTTAGGGTTTTACGGCAATTGTGAGTGCATTTGGCGATTGCAATGTCATATGTATATATTGCCAATGAAATCAACCAAACGGATTCTTAATGGCAGTACATTTCTAATGTTTAAGTCAAATCTCTGTGATTTATAGTGATTTGTACATGATATATGTACATACTCATTATGCATACATATAAATGATACATATGACAAAAAGGAAAATAATATACAACTTAGATCTATCAAAATCATAGTCTAAAACAAAACAGACTACGTCTACATGCGTATAAAATTTAGTACATAACTTAATATAAATCAGTAGCAGTATGAGGGAAAAAATATAATTACTGCCAAAAAACTTTCCAAATGACTTGAATACTTTCAAAATACAAACAATTAGAAGAATCTATGTACATCGCAAATAAATTGTGTACTTAATAGAGAGTCATTAGATTTAAAGATTGAGCTGTAATAATGAAGAAAGAACTTATTCATTATGTGATTGTGACAATAACAATAGGACATTGAATAAATCTTTAATTTGGTGCATCATTACCAATTGTAAAGCAGAGATATAAGTAAAAATACTTATTTAATCTCCCGTAATATGCCTATATTTGTCTGTATAACATGCTTATAAAATACTCTGTAGTGTATTTGAATTTAAGTGCGTAATTAAGAGGCAATTTGAATTGGCGCTCATATTGTTTGTAGGTGGCGCAATGATCAACCAAACGTCAACCATTTTGCTTCAAAGAAAAATTGCCTCCGCTAGACGCTATTCGGTTCACCGGTTTTAAAACGCTTTTAATCGAATAGATGATCTACACATTTACGTTATCGGTCATTGATAGTGATACGATAAACTATCGGATGTGAATTAATGTGACAAAGGTGTTGAAAGCAGTGAGATTTTTGTGTATCTGCAACGTTTAAAGACCACGCTACTACAACAGCGAGAAGGGTACCGTTATTTTTACGACAACAAACTGGTTCGTTACTTTTATTTTTCTTTAACTCTTGCATTTTCCTAAGACCTCATCTGTAAGTAATGATCATAGTTGCATGCCTCATGTTCCTTGTATACTTGTGTACGCTATCAGTTGCTGTGTTAAAACAAAGCAAGAATAGCGCCGCTTGGTATTGTAGTAGCCTTGTTTATATGATAGAATTACAAGCTAAACATACACATATGTAGATAATACGATATAAGCAACACTGGCTTCCCGCAATTAGATCCACACTGGGTGCACACTCGGTTATAATGCATGTGTAATGAATGACCAGGCAAGCTATGCCTCCACTCCTGGGCTTCGTCCGTAACTATTCCTTAGTAGAGAGTAGTGCTGCTGCAGTTTGTTTTTGTGGGCTTGGACTGACATGAGACGCGCCTTTAATTGTTATCGGTGGCATTTCAGTAGTGCCGAAGAAAGGCTGAGTGACTATTTATAATATGGTTGCAGGCAAGAAAATGAGTTCGAGAAATTCACGACGACACCGTAAAAGAATTGATGATGATATGGATTATCGTCCGCACTCGCATAGGCGCGAAGAGCCCGTGAAATACAAGCCAGTGGAGCCGCCACGCTCTGAGCCACAAATTGAGGAAAATGGCAACAGAAACAGTGCGCTGAGAAATTGTACAAAAGAAGTTGTAAATAACGTTATAGTTATTGACGATCTCGAGGAATCTTCCATGACAAAGGAAGCACCGGCACCAGCAGCACCGTCAAAGGATACCGATGAAACAAATGGTAACGGCGTGCATGATGAAGCTGCTGTGGAAACAGAACCTCTAACAGCAACAAATGATGGTCCTGATGCGGAATTAGAACCGCTTGTTGTCGATTCTGAGGATCCAGAATTACAGTTTGATGATAATTCTGATGTCGATTCACATAAAAGTTCACCAGTTGTGACATCCCGGTGCGCAACACGTCGTTCACAATCGCGGAACATACCAACACCGCGAACGCCGAAATCGATGAACGATGTGAACGGCGACGAGAAGGAAAACACCGAGGAGGTTAAAGAGCAGACTGGTGCAGATAAAGTTGTTGTTGAAGAAATGCCTGTTATCAAAGAAACTGAATGCGAAGAGGATATTACGGTTATAGAAAATGGAAATACTCCTGTTGTTGAGCAAGAGACGGAAGT
Source organism: Aleochara curtula (assembly GCA_963978815.1). Lineage (NCBI taxonomy): Eukaryota > Metazoa > Arthropoda > Insecta > Coleoptera > Staphylinidae > Aleochara > Aleochara curtula. The sequence goes on along the minus strand of OZ022215.1, from coordinate 13,721,819 downwards.
CGATGTTGAGCAAATGGTTGTTGAGAATGAAATTCCAACACTTGAAGAACCCTTGAAGGAGAAGGGCGATGTTAAAGATGAAGCGGCAATAAAAACCACGGAGAAAGAGTTGAATGTTTCGCTGGACTCGTGCGATTCGGCACTGAGCACTCAAGTGAATGTTGGTGGAGATGTCACCCGTGACTTGGAGTTAACTTTACCCGATGAAAATAGCTTCCTGAACACTGCCAAGGATCTCTCAGTGGTTGAAACGTTGAGGCGCATGTCGTCACGTCGGGCAATACGCGCGGGTAGCTCTGCTAAAGATTACCGAAAAACCCTGTTGATGTCACAGGCGGAAAAACAGGAATTTATACATCAACAGCGATCACCCATTGAGAAAGTAACAGGGATAAAGCGTAAAACGCGTAGCAAGACACCCGAGAATCCTAAACGTTTTAAATCCGACACATCACCTGGATTCTTTTCGTATTTCTCCAGTCCGTTATCTATGATTCGTAATCGATTTAATACGGGCGACTCAATGTCGGCTAGCACACCCAAATTGACGAGCTATAAAGCTAAGGAAGTGATCGCTGATCCAGAGCTGAGTAAAATTGAGGACTCGACGGTACCCATTGATAAAAAGCGATGCGTTATTATGTAGGCACGTTATTTTTTAATCGTGTGACTTATTTTGAGTTTAATGAATTAGCCCTGATAATGTTATTTTATCGTTTATCAATATAGTATTCAGATAGGGTACTCACAATTTTCGGTGAGCATCTGTTTATATTATGAGACTTCAAATCGAGTAGAGATTTCTTTTTATGATTTTCGACCATTTGATTTTGATCTTGAATTTCGAATGTACAAAACATGCATCAGAAAATGACATTAAGGAATAGTGTAATTGTAGTTTAAAGATGATGACGATTGTATTGAAAATTGAACAAATTTTTCATAATATATTAGGAGAATTAATTATAGTATACCTACATATAGTATTTTAATAAAAATTTCTCAATATTAATTTACCTATCAGCAACATATCTGGATTGTATAAGATGCATAACATTCATTGTTTTGTGAGCTCAATTTATGTGGTCATTGTTTCATACAATAGGTTGTTAATTGATATAAGGAGAGTTTTCATAACTGAATACCATTTAAAAAGGTCGCGTTAATATTTGAATAATGCATGGTTGGCAAGTTGTTTATAACAGAAATTGGCAACGCTAGCTAACCTAAAAAACGCAGAGGTCGCTTTCATTATGACAGTCTAGTGTTTGCTATTGGCATTCTGGTTGAGGCTTTAATCGTATACGTTTCGGCAAATAAGTTATTGATTGCAAACAATTGAATGCCACAGTATTTTAAATGTTGTGCTAATACTAATAAGTGTGCAAGATAAGTTATAATAGAGAGTTCATTGTTGGTTAAAGCCAAAGGATTGGTGCCTTAGAGATATACAGAATGGCGGATTCGGTAGAATTACGTATGAGTCTTGCCTCAATAAAACGTGTGGATCCATATGCTAAAGACATATTAGCAAAGTCCACCCATGTGGCGTTGTATAAGTTTAATCCAACGACCAATGCTTGGGAGAGAACTGAGAAGGAAGGTGCCTTGTTCCTGTACAGTCGAAATGGTGAACCATACCATAGCATTATGGTTATGAATAGGCTGAACACAGACAATCTTCTGGAGCCTATAGTGAAAGAATTTGAATACCAGATGCAAGCACCATTCCTCCTATATAAAAATTCTAAGAGTAAGATATTTGGCATTTGGTTCTATGAAAGGGATGAATGTGTCAGTCTGACTGTATTATTAGACAATGTTATGGAATTAGTGAAAGAGAAGAGTATAGACAAATCGCCCAAGAAGGAAAATGTGGATATTTTCCGTTTATTAACAAGAGCACAAGAGGATTTCAACAAAACGCCAGTTAAAACTGAGCCATTGCAATTCTCAACACCCAGAGCACCAGATGTAACATCACAGAGTGTGATGGATTTCTTTGCCAAAGCAAGTGGGCAACCCAGTGTCACACAACCTGTGAACACACCAGAAGTTGATATGCACTTCACATTACAGAGGCTAATGAGTAACCCAGCACATAGTGTTGAACACATTGAAAAACAACAACGCTCAACAACTCCTCAGGAGCAAGTTCAAATGAGGAATAAAGCATCTCTCAATCATAATGCAGATAGGCGAAGTGTTCCTATCAATTTTCAATCAACAAGTGAACCAGCCCAAAAAGAAAATGGGTTGAGTTTTACACATATGTCTCCACAACCAAATATGTCTACATCTCCACTATCATCATTTTTAGTATCACGTAAAGTTAAAGAAGAACGCGTTGATGTGTCTTCTCCACTGGCGCAATTTCTTGAAACACCACAAAAACCTGCACTCATGCCTCCAATGATGTTTGCATCCAGCAGCAAGACAGAGAAACTTGACAATGAATCTGCTACACAGCAAAACAGTAAAGAGCATCATGTTGAACCATTGACCAAAAATCAAATGGTGCAGGCACTCTCCTACTTGCTGAAAACTGACCCAGAGTTTGTGACAAAGATTCACGAAGCTTATGTAAAATCCATTTCAGAGATTGTGAATCACAATTCGTTAATCTGATTTCAATCTGCCTTTCAATGTACGGTTCTTAAAAGTTTTTAATTATACATAGCGTGCTTTACTAAGCTCAAAATTATTTAAATTGTGATATTTTTCGAGACTTCTTGAACCGAATTTTATCTTCTACTGTTAGAGACGACAAATTTGCTGAATAGCTATAATCAATATTTTCATAGTGTCTATTACATATTGGAATGATCAATTAGGAACACGTTTATAAAACAATTATGACAATGATGAGATTTAATCTATGATTACTGATTCGCGGATGAACTGTGAATCTTAAACAAGTTGAAACAATTTGCCAGTGTAGCTGCCAGCGTTAATTCAACAACATTGTATTGTATAAGTAGATCGTTTATTTATGATCGACAATGAAATAAAGTGACCAAAATTATTTCAGAATTATTGTAGGAAATCATCCACACTTTGCCAATTAATCCATTATATTGGGTAATAATTTATATATTGTAATGATATTCAGCATCTACATTAATGAATTAATAACACAGTCGATTAATATTTTCTACAAATTCTTGCACAACAACTGAAATATCAACTACTAATTGATTAGCTATGATATGACTAGCAATAACGTGATTGACTATCGTCTTCTTCCTCCTGTCAGAAGTCCGGCTTGTATTTCGGGCGCACATACGGAGGTGGACTTGGTCGGCAGTGTATGCCTTTATTTATGGTATTTGTTGGACTATTATTGTAACTGCATGAAATGTGATTTGATTCCGGCGACATGCAAATGAAATCTCTCGGCGCTGAGTAGTTACGTAGCTGGCTATTTGCTTTCTGGATTGATTCAAAATTATCCACGTTCATCCAGTTATTGGATTCAGTCGCCTCCGGTTTCAATGTACTAAAACATGAGATTAACAGTTGAGCATTTAAATTTTAGATAATACGTAACACAAATAAGCCTAAGCTGTTATAATTGAAAGCATGAGAATTGTTCGGTTAGTATGCGAATCAAACGTCATTTACCTGCTCGAACAATTATCAGTGCACAAATGAAAAATGTGATTGAAAAACTCCTCACTTAACGGATCTTCCCTATAAAGTTACTCACAAATTAAAATTACCCGATTATTTACAACGTCATTTACAGTTATGAATAAAATAACGCCACTTACATGGTTTCGTGATGAAAGCACAGAATTAGGGATAAAACAATTGCCAGTAAAGTCATGATGAACATTGGAACTAAAATCGTAAAGAGAAATTCATGTTTGTATGAGCGTTCGGGTACTTCATCAATATATAAAGTTTTCCACTGATTGGCAATTAGTTCATCATGGTTTAAATTCAAGTTATTTTCAATATTATCAGTTGAATGTTGCATTGCCGAACTATTATCTTCCAACTGAAACAACATTAATTATTAATAATTGTCATGGTAATTTAGCAACGTACATACCAATCTAAATGCGCACCAATCAAGATGAAAACCAGCATCCCTAAAATACCTTTCAACTGTAGTTCTTTTGAAATCTCGTGGACAAGAAGGCACTTTCCAAAGTGGTTTTACTTCTTCCTGGAGCTCAATCAATTCATTACTTAATGGTGCCCTACTGCCAAATCGCAAGACAACTCCTTCTCCCTCAGTGGGATCTAAAGGAAGTCTTGCGCCTAATTCAATAGCCAAAGCAAGGAAAGTAACATAAAGATCATCATCGCTTTCCTTCCAAAGTTTCTTCTTAAACAGGTCTTTCAATCTATACATCCGCTCATTATCAAACATGTCCTCGACATTCAAATTATCAATTTTCAACTGTACTTCATACTTGGCGGGTTTTAATTTCTCGGTGATTTTAATCGGAAGTACCACTTTTTTCGTATCGTACGTTTTGCGATTCAATGCAACAATGTCTAATTCAACATGACCCATTTTATTCGGGGGCACTCCGTATAAATATCCTGCGTTGTATTTATGGCTGTAAATGTAGTTGATCCAATGTGGAAGGTCCGGCGCATTTTTAAGTGACGATTGATAAACATATTGATCCTTGATTCCTATGATAACGCGCATTTAGATAGAGTAAATAAACAGTTTGTTTGATTACCTTCGTACGTCCAGTTGAACAAATCTGGATTGATTTTTATCTCAAAGACTTCCGTGGTTAGCACGTTCACGCTAAGTGCGCCACAACTAAATAACAATAATTGAATAGTCGCACAGGCAATAAATAGGAAGAACATGATTTTATTGTTAAAAATTCAGGTGGAAATGCATGGAAATCATGCAAGGAGTCTGTGGAAAATTGACGTTTTCTTGACATGCTCTAGTTATCGATCCTCAAACAGGAACATTACAAATGTTATAGTACTCGAGAAGTATTTATGTATTTGATAATGAAACAATATCCATGTTGATATTTAAAACAAATTGCAAATTTATCTTTTGAGTTATGAAAATAAGTGCTTGTTGTATGATGAGTTGCATAACATGAATACTGCTGGGGGAATTAATAATTGAAATATTCTCTGGCTGTTCAAGCAGCTTGGATTTAAGTTATTGTTGTCCTAGTATGGTCGCGAGTAGGCGTGAAACGATGATCTGTATGCGTGAAAAGTTGATAAACTATCGTGCGTGCAACAGCAGCTACCACATAGAACAATCTGGTTGCAAATCATCAGAATCAGCATAGCTATCGCGCGCACTGTCACAGTCGGTGTGAAAGCCTAGTTTGCATGAATCGTCTTGAGTGTTGTCATTATTTATAGCAAGCACATGCTTGGCTTCGTCTCTGAATCACACACTAAACTTTAGAGTAGTGAAAGTGGAAATTTGTTTCTATTGACATTAGAATCGTGACACTGGATTAGTTTTTACGCTGTTGTTGTTGTTGTTCACCAATGGGCTCCGGGATGAAACAACTAAATAAAAAGGCAGTCGTGAAAGACGCTCAAACGCATTTTCCGCCTCGGACTTATTCGTCATCGTTTTTCTTGAATTCAATCACTAACGAGGTATGTTTTACAGTAAATGTCCTTTCGTCCTTTGCTGAATCATTTTAGGTTAGAACCGGGAAACTAAAGACTTGCAAAGACATTTTTAGTCTTTTTGTATGTATTCATGCAAACAAGGTTATATTTGCTGAGATAGTCATTGAGGAATTTATTAATAATTATTTAATTTTAAATGTCACATGTGTCATTCTAATACTATACAATTTTATGATCAATTACTTATTTTACTTACATTTTAACTACAAGTTAAAAGTTTTATTATTCTAATGAGAGCTTTTCCTTTATGAGCTTAAGTTTTCTCGCCTCCATGTTGGGTCTTGAATTATTGTTTCGTAGCACAACGTGTGTGGTATTTTGAAGGAGTGTTTTCAATAGTTATAAATTTTGAATTAATATTGTGTATGAAACAAACATCATTAATTGGCATTGTTATTTATTAAAGCGCATTCATCTCATCGCCAGCTCATATACATATTGTAATGTATACATTGCGGTTGTCTGTGACGTCAATAGAATGATTTTTTATCCGGCTAAAACATTAAACAATTCATACGAATCCAACGCGAAAAAGTCAGATATTATTAGAGTAACTGCTATGTATTCATTGTACTTGCTTGACCACAAAGTTAACGTGATAATTCACTATTTCACTTTTCTATCTAAGTCAACTTAAGCTTAGACAATTTGTGATAACAATTTGAGTTGACTTTTTATCATGAGTTTCTTAAAAATGTGAGTAATTTATTCTTATGACGTCAGCAAGCAAGCAACTTTTAATTTGTTCATACTTAATGAAAAAAAACTTCATTAATTTGTTTTGTACGTAACAATTTGATTTATGCACTGATTTGCATTATTATTGTTTTCACCAAAATTCACGCTTTTTGTTTTGTTCGTTTTCTTCATTATTAGCCAGCTGGTAAGAAATGGTTTTAATTCAATGCCAGTAAAAAAAAGATTAATAGAACACTATAAAAAGGTAAATGGCTACCAGTGTTGTGAAATCGCGAATTTCATGTGCTTTCGAGCACATTAACAATTGCAATAAAACAAACCAAATATGTTATCGTAAAATACGTAACGAATTGAGCATTGTTTGTCATTGTTCATTGCTTTACTACTCTACGACTCACTTATCTCTTTCGCTCGCATAGTGCCATTGACAAATACTTCAAATTGTTGTAATTCAAATTGTTGTTAATGTTTAACTTAACATTGGTTTCCTCTTGTTGCAGGAAGAGAATGAGAAGAAGAAACAATCGAAATCGCAACGAAATCAACGCAATGAAACGGACGGTTCACAATTTCTGGATTGTTTCATCAGAACGGTGAGTACCTACAACTTATCTTCTCTTTATCCTTGGGATTCTTTTTTGTGGGTTATCTATTAATAATTAATAATAGATTATTAGTTTAGTACGTGTATGTATATTTTGTATACATTCTGAATCTCGGTATCATATAATATTTTTCTCGGCGCGCTAATGTGCAATTGTTTTTATGGTTACAAAAATGTCCTTGAGGGGATATAAGCAGTAAACATATGATTTTTGTCTTAGCGCAACTTGACTTTGCTATAGTTTATTTATATCCATAAAATACTAGCGTATATTTACATAGGATTCAAGTTCACAATTATTAATCGGCTTAATACTGCTTACTAATTAAAATGATTTCCCAAAATTCAAATGGAAATTGCGACTTCGAATAAACAAGTGAAGTAATAATTGATTGCATTTGCATGAACGCGAAATTAAATTAAACGATTAAAAGTAGTATTATCAATAAGTATTGTTTCAGTGCATTTACGTTACGCATCGTCTTTGTTATTCGCTCGATAAATTGTTTATAGCCGTCGATCATTTATAAGTTGCACTCATGCACTCAACTATGAAATCCGGGTTGGCGTTTCAATTGAATTGCATTTAATCCGCGCGCTCGTTACGCGGCACTTTGGCGTGTTGCGTACGCAAAGAGATGCGATGGCTGCTCATTTGTTTAAATGAAAACGTGACATTGTCGTGTTGGCTTAAAATCCATTTGAATTTGGTATGAAAGGTCAAGAAAGGAGTGCTTGCTGTATGTGACGCAAATGGCTAATTAAGTGCAAATTCTTCTCGTTAAATTTATTAGGAGAGCATGTGAAATACGGTCTGTGTCTTAATGCTATTGTAATTTACGATCGCGCTCATAAGTCAACGAGAACGCTCAGTGTATCTTGTCTTCATTTATCATTTTATATGATGTTTATTTTGAGATATGAATAGCCACAGTCAAGTCTCGCCGCTCGCCGCCTTCAATTTATTTGCGTCTGTTTGCGTTTGCGTCCTTATTTTGCCATAGTACACGAATTAATTAATCGAGCATCCTATTGATTGCATTGATCACATGCGTCTTTGATTGATTTATTTTTAGATGATGATCACAATTGCCGCATAATAATAATAAAATTCATCAATTGCTTAATTTCAATTAACATGCGCTTGTTACGTTGAAGTAATCGCTTGTAGGAACGAGTAATTAGCAATTAAAACTCGATGAAATTAATGTATTTTTCGAATTAATGCAGCGCGCCTGTGACGAGTCCAATTCGGCATTTCAATTGGTATTAATAGAGAGGACTTGTTCGTTGAGTTGGCCTAATGCACTAACGAGTATGTTAAGCGATGCACGTTGTAATGACATTTGCATGTCGGGTAATTGCACTGCGTCGAGTAGAAGATGAATTCTGATGATGGCTTTTTATTAACTAATAATACTGCAATTGCTTTATCAATAATTGCCGTCTGTTGTTGTCATTTTCACAAGGAGAACGTATTCTAGCGTTTTACTTCTCAACATTGCATATTTCATTGTTACTTATTGTTTGTAACACTTTGCAAAAGTATTTGAAAGTTTTAAACTTAGTTTGAGTTGTGATTGTTTATTTTTTGATAGCATCTGTAATTTTAACTGAGTTATCATTAGTTTATGAATATGAACAAACAGACAAGAGATAAAATTGCAATGATTGATAATGAACATCAATTATGATGCGTTTAAATGATACTTACATCTATTGTTGTGTGATGAACAATACGATGGTTGACACAACTGCAAGTTTTTGATAAGACGAATTCAAATTTGTTATCCAGTATCACGTATTGTGCATCCTGCGCGCCATATGTGCACACATGTGAGCTCATTCTCGTTCTTGTTGTCATTTCCGTTTCTGGATGCCATTCATCGTAGTCGAACGGTCCACACCGCATGCAAATTGCAGCGGGCAGTGCAACAGTAAAGCCGTATTAAAATTCGCATTAAATCAGCGAGGAACAGGTTCGACGTGCACGTTTTTCTCAAGTGACGAATTTCCATTAAGTAACAAAGAGTTTGTTGTAAACTATTCGAAATAACTGTAACGCATTGTACGACCGAGTATTATTTGTGAACTCTGCACTCTAGCATAATCACAGATTACGAGAGAGAGACGAGCACTTGTCCACGAATTAGTAACAATATTGCATCTGAAAACTGTAATTTATTCAGTCCATCGGTTTCATACAAACGTGCAATAACATAGCCAACGTATTGACCACATGTTGAAAACGTGTTTCGGTTGCTGTGCGTTTCATTTAAATAATTAACTTGTGGCTGGTGCAACAAATAGAAAAGAGTAAGTTCAAAATCACTTTGTAAAGAGCTCGTTTCAAGTATGGAATTATATTTGCAGTGATGAATGCAAGGTTGCCTATAGTTGTGCTCGCTTATGGGCTATTACTGATAACATGTGTTGGCACACCACGTGCGGCCAATGCACATCAATGCAACGAATTGGATACAGCCGCTTGGCGAATGTTTGATAGCATTGAGGAATATCAACGAAATAACTTAACATTTAATTTGCTCGTTAATCCCTTGGGTAATATGGTTCGTATCAAGCATATTACACAAACGCATTTGGGCAAATATCAATTTGAAACTTTTACTTCGGACTATGTTACAAAATTGGATCTCTCCGGTTTCCGGATTCAAAATTTCGAAGAGACGACTTTCAGCAATATGTCCTGCTTGGGTACATTGATGCTGCAGAATAATCGTATTTATGAGCTGCCTAAACGATTTCTTCTTGATGTACCACATTTGGAAGTCTTGAATTTGTCGTACAATAGCATTAGTGCGCTGAATCGAGAAACATTTCGAGGAGCAAGCTCTTTAACTGTGTTGGACTTGAGTGGCAATAATTTAAGACACTTTATCGATGAACCGTTCGGTCCGATATCGTACCTGATGCATATTAATCTGAGTGACAATGCACTGAAGGAGATCGATTTGAGAGAATTGGGACTACCACTCAAGTTGCAGGGTTTGAACTTATCCCGTAATGAATTGTCCGTCATTAAGTTCGATACCGATACGTACTCTCAAATCTCCACGCTGGATCTACATATGAATCATCTATCGAGCATTGATCTCCGCCGAATGGAAATAATGATGCCGCATTTGCTACAGTTTGATGTTCGACAGAATTTATTCACGTGCATGGCTCTGAGACACATGGTTGAGGAATTGCGCGCGTACAATTTCCACTTCCAACCGCATAAGTTCCTTAGTGAGAATGGCATGGATTGTCAGGATATTCCGGAAGGCGAAGAAGATAAAATGATCATTCCATTGCACGGAAAGATTGCACCGGAAATCTTGAACTGTTCCTCAGCCTTTCCAGAGAACGGATACAATGTATCTGACTTGTTTGATAAGTTGCGACAGGATCATCAGCATTTGATTGCGACTGTAGCACATCTGTATCACATCATTGCAGCGTTGTTTGTCTTTATGTCCTTGTATATTTTGTTAAGTTTATTCGTTAGATTGGGATTTGTGGAGAAGTTGGTCGATGTTATTCGACCGGCAAGGAGATCTTCTGAAGTGACTGAATTTGACATGAATGTGACTAGAGAAGTTGAAAATGTGCGGTTGATTCGTGGAGGAGTCAATTAGCATGTTAATGATGGTTCATTTGAGATGGTTCTCTTTTTATTGTTTTACTTATTTACAATTGATAAATGACTGATTATTATTATTTTTATATAAGACGCTTGCAAAGAAAGAAAATGAAAAAAAAAATGTTATGACTGTCATAGTTTAAAGCAAGTTAATTTTTATTGTTAAGAAAACAACAAATTACTTTGTTCAAGTTCTGGTTGTGATTTAATGCCATACTTAATATTAAAGTAATTTTTAAATGATACATGATACGTTACATCTTGTATGGGTTTTTGCTATTCATGGGATAATAGTTAAATGAACTTAAATGTAATAATATTTTGTTTGTTTCAGTTTGTCTCAACGAAAACTACAGCGAGTTCGGATACGAGTAGTATAAATGTTACCAGTTTCTCCTCAACCATCAGTGATAAGGTAATTAATTTTGACATGTCTTTTTAATTTATAAAATATGACAACACGCGCCGAATTACTTGAATAGAACGGCCTTTGATCACGCCTTCCGTCTCTTGTAATGTGCAAATTCTCGCAGCACGTGAAAGAATCAATCATAATTATTATTTTGAACTTCTCTGCGACTTTTTGCGAGTCACGTTTGAATTAAATACATGCGAGATGACTTTTTAAAAGTTTAAACTGATGCGGTGGAAAATCGTGAGGGAAAACCACGGGAAACGCGGCTAAGATTACCAAAAGTGTTCATGTACTAAACATGGCTTCTTATCTCTGATTGCTTATGCCTTATCAGCACGCGGTTCGTTCGTTAAAGATGCGCACTCAGTGCCTAGGTGTGTTTTTAACTTTTGACTGACACTGTAAACAGACGACGAATAAATGGAGTGCAAATATGCGAGACATTTTGCAAATTGTATTCGCCACGCTGCGCTGCATTTGCGTCCACCGTCGTTGTCGTTGTCGTCGGTCTCGTTGGCGTTGCGGTCGTGCAGTCAGCAATATTACATCGGCAACAACAAATTGCAATAACACACAACAGACGGGCAAAATGGCACGCATTTCTATCAATGTTTTTTTTTTCATATGTGATATGTGTGCATCGTGTGTGCACGTTCGCATATTGTGTATATATGTACGATTGTGGCCGCGCTTTCGACGCCACTTTCGTCGTCGTATCCATCGCATCCAGCCAGTATCCAATACAAAACGAAACCATCGGAGGTCACCATTGACGTCAATCACAAACACAACCGCTTGCAGCTACATATTGTACCCACACAATGTCGAATTTAATAGCCATACACACAGGGTGTCAACACAGCCGCATTCAAACACTAATTAAGCGCGAAACGTAATCACAGCCACGCATTCGCCATGCATCATAGTTCTGGTATCATTTGGTATCGCGTGACGACAACCTTGCTCTTCTTAACTATGAGACCGTTCAAAGCAAGACTAGATGTTCATTGTCTTCGTTCGAAGTAATTCGTGTCTAATTGCCCGTTAATACTTGCGGTCGCCGATGGCAAACACGTTTGCTGAGACATTCAGTGTTTTCTTGCACGAAATTCAAGTCAAAAGTCGTATTATGGCATAATAATAACGCAGGGATTGCATTGGCGAAAACATAACATAAAAAGATATGGCAGTCTAAGCGTATTATTGCTAATAACAGACTATGTCACCATACTCTCAATACTCTCATTTATTGTTGAAACATGGCGAATTTATTTGCACTTGCACTTAGACAATCACTGATTGTTTTAAATTACGATAGTCATTGTTTTGTAATGCGGTCTTGCGTGAAACAATTATCGAGTTGTTGGAATTTGTATTTTTTCGGGAATTCTATACACTTGAAATATTTGATTGCGCTGAGGGCCTAGCAATAAAGACCTAATTAACGTCATGGAAAGTTCCTCTTGCTGGAGTTCAGACTTGCTCCAACTTTTTAGCTTTTATATTACGGAAAATAAAAGCTAAAATGTCCAGCACTCGCCGACTGGAATTCGCAGTTTTTGGAACGCCCAAAAAAATCATATTAATCCTGACGCGAATTCTATGCAAAATTCGTGTTAATTTTTACATGCGCTTTGATTAATTGGATTTACGTTAATTAATTGTTATTGTTTTTATAGCAAATAGTCGAATTATTCTAATCACAACTCGCGATAACACATTTCGTTGGCACGCGTTCGTTGAATGAACATCATCAAATCGTATCAGCAATTAATTAATCGCGGTGAATGGCTGATGTAATAAGTTGTAATTGAAAATTTATCGCGACTTAGTCACATTACATAATTCGATTAAAAAATTTAGAAATTTTAATATAGTCTTCAACATAATTTGTCGCGGAGCGAGGCGAAAGAGAAGTATTTATATAATTGAGTGCTTGCTGCATATCTGCATAAGTAAACAAATTGATTGACAGTTTGTAAAATTACTCCGGGGACGCGTGGTATTAAATTTGCATAATAATATTGTCGTTAACGTCATACACACACACACTCTGTGCGCTGGACAATATGAAAGCAGATCATGAAAAGTTCAGATAAGTGTGCTCGTGGGTTAAGTATTGACACATAATAAGGAAAGGAACTGAATTCATTCGCTTCAGTCACCGTTTTATTGAGAGGTTAAAATAATTTCGACATCAACTTCCTTTGTAAAAAACGAAAATTATATGCGAATAACAAATGCAGTGGAAATTGAATTGATTGTTATTGACTAGCATTTTCTTATTTATGTTAATAAATAAGAATAAGGCTAACTAGTCAATAGTATTGTCTTGATCTTGGCTCTTCAGTTACGCATTTTTTTGCGATCGCTATATAAGTGCATATCAAGTTAATGCGGATTCAATAAGGCAATGGGCAATTTGTTCCTGTCGTGTTTCCACATTTTATTACAGTGTTCATTACTTTTGCTTGTCTTCATTAATACGGTACTTGCCATATTTCGTTTCATTGCTGTTCATTATTTATCCGAGACTTTTTTTTATTTACTGACTTACCTACGTTAATTCGAATTTAAATGGTATGGGTTTTGAGAAGACGAGTGATTAAATTATTAAACATTATTGTAGCTATGATATGTTTTTGAACCCGAACCACTGACTGTGGGAAATCCACACATTCGTTTTGCTTGTGTTAAAACAGCAGCTAGTGCTCGCTCAATGATCACAACATTTAGTAAAGTCCTTGCAATTACATGGCTTACGTAATGAAATTAATGTACGTACGTATGATTGGTGTGCTGCCTTCTGCACTTGTAGGTAATTATTCCGTGTCATTGACAACAAACACCACCATAATGTGTGTCACGCCAACGAATCGCTGCCAGACGCTGATTATGATAATGCCTACACTCAGAGCGTGTTAGACGTGGTGTTTCTCTCTTAGTTTCTTGTGCGTTCATGCCTCGATTGACGTCAATTCGATGGATTTGTATTCACGGTCAGTTACACCTTCGCATTCGTATTCAGCCATGCTTTAATCTTAATCGCAGCATTGCTTACGCTATTGCTTACTATGCATGCATGCATTGTTATTGTCTCTCTTATAATAAAGCAATAAATTCGCGAATGCGTTTTCAATGAGCGCGCAACGAATGCGAAAACACGACGTACGGCCGCTCATTAAACCAAATATGCAAAGAAACGCGTATTTTACGAAGGTATTAAACATCGCTTAATTAGCATTTTAATTGATATTTGTCTGAAGAGGCTTCATTATCACGTAATTGATCGTTTTATCTTCGCGTGTCTTTCAATAAGCGAGTGTACAATAAGCATTGTGTTGGCAATTAAAATTAACTCAATCGCTTTTAATCGAACAATGGAGCGGATTTGTGCATTTCGTTTAAATAATTATTAGTGTTTGTTGTTGTTGAGTTTGTAATAAGTGCAATCATAATTGAAATACGCTCAGCAATGACCTAATTGCTGGAGTGCACTCGCTCAAGCTATTATAATTGATTCTGTTAGCTATGATGGAAAATGCTTGCTTAGGTACTTAATGACGGTATTTGATTTTCGAACGTAATACAGTTAAATCGTTGAGCAACGGTCTGTAATTAGGAATTTGATTAAAATTTCCATCTCGAATGTGAGGTATTTGGTGATGTAGTGAAAGTTGGAATTGAGTTCAATCCATCACTCTGCGTACCTACGTCATGGATCTCACAATGACCTAAATTATATCACAAAAATGTTATTTGGAATTTTACGGAGGCATATTTTCTGATGGTAGAATTAACAGTGAGACAAAGCCAAATTTATTTGAATTTTAATATACGTAGCTGCATGTTTGTTGTCATGAGGGAAATTATTTGACGTATTAATTTTAAAAGCATTTGAAAGTTTGTTGAATGATTTTCTTAATAATTTACATTTCTAATTATATCACTAAAACATTATGTGGAATTTTTACGGAAATATCGTTGAGTTTGATAATTATAACGATGAGCGAAACCGCAAATATTTGATGCTAGTTTTTTTCTCAATTAATTTCTAAGCAAAATCTTTGAAGATGGAAAAATCGAAAAATCGTAATCTTTGACCTGGTCGTTTATTTAAACGATTTTAATTACAATCTGCCATTCCTTTTAAGAATATCGGAAAAAATATCGGAATAGCTCTCTTTGGTTATTATGATTGATAAGTTGATCAGTTCTAAGTTTTATTGGTAGTAATTTTTATCTTAAAAGTCGTTGGGAAGCCTTTATTCCAAGAGAGATAACTGAATGTGTTTTTTTGGTGTATTAAAAGCAAATTCATTTAAATTATATACAAAACTTGCGTCCTCTTTGCTCTATGAGAAAAATATAAGTATGTAGTAAAAATAAACAACACAAGGCAAGGTAATAATTTTGAAAACATATATTCATGTTGACATTCATTGGACGATGTGCTTAAAAATGGGCATCATTTGAAGTAATAACACAAAGATAGTAGGATTAACGATGTTGAAGTTTTAAGACAATGGAAGCGAAGGTGAGATTTAATGCTGCTTCTCAACACACAATGACAACACAGGATGGTTTCATATTGCAATAATTTCTTGTTTCTTTCAGTTGTACTTTTATAATCAATTATCGTTTTTTGCATTCAATTCTTCTTTATTGCGTTGGTCGTCCATTCGCGTTTTAAATCGTTACCGACAACTTCCCGCTACGCAGTAGTACGGCTGGAACAAATAAACTCGTATAAATAAAACAAGAAAATTGCGAACGACTCTAATGAATGATAGTGTCATTCGTTTTATGCATCATTAATTTTTCACACATTTACGCTTCATTGACTCGTAGCATACAAATCACTTTATCACTTTTACGACGTATTTTGGCGCCTGTAAATTATTTGCGCGTGCTGTAATTACGAACGTGACACTTACCGCTCTCGCCTTGCGTTTGGACATGAGCATCGGAAGATTCGGACAAGTGATCATTCCGCAGCAGTCGTAAGATGCTGGATATACGAGTAACGGGGCGCACGGACCACAGGGATGCACGGGGGCGGCTGGACGTTGGCAGAGGAAACCACCGATTGGGGTTAAACACGGGCAGCAGCAAGGTGTGCACATTTTGATTAGATTTTGCGTAGAATTGATGCTTAGAAAAGAAATAAGAAATTATTCGTTCTACTCATACCAGAATTTTGCTTGATTTGCCGAAATCACTTGTCTGACATTTTATTCTCGAATTGTTTTATATTATTTATAGCTCTCACAGCTTGCTTATTCAACTACACGTTGTTTAATATACATAGTTGAACGCAAAATTCGTCAAAGCGCATTTAAATGCTGAAGTTAAAATCGTATTTAAATTTAGGCGCCGTTTTCATCTTCGAGTACGATCGGTTTTCTAGGCGGTCCTCGGATAATCAGCTGCATCCCTTGTCTGCGTAGTGTTCGTGCTATTAGACTAGCAACACGTGCTTTGCTATTTAGTATTTAGATTTTCTCGGTTATTTCGTCGCGAGTGGTAATAATTAATCAATCACAGTAAAAGTAATTAGATCAGGTGAATCTTAGAGCGATCGCAACATTGTTTAGTAAACTAGAAACAACACACACATTGCATCTGGTCGAGTATAACCTCAAAGTAAGCATCGTTTCATCATGAGTGACAACGAAAATATATCTGACGATAAGGACAACGGCAATAGTAATGTGAGTACTTATTCATCTTGTGAAATGCGCCAAGTGAAATTTGATGAGGTCAATTGTAATGCGGCCGTACAGTACAGATTTTTCTAGAAGGCAGATTCATCGCCTTACGCTGTACCACATGTTACAACACACATACGTTACTAAGAGATTTTTCCTGAGTGGGTACGCTTTTCAATTCATGAGTTTTATCACGCACTTACTTATTTTATTTACGTTTTCATTACGGCTGCGTGCACAACTCTGGCAAATGTTATCAATTATTCCTATTGCAGGCCATTGCATGTTTCAATTAAGTTATTTTTACTTTATGCGTTTGCTGTGGATGTTATTACCGCATTTCTCCAATTATACAATAAAACGAAGTGTACACAAATTATGTTGTGCGTGCCAACCACACATACGCACTCGGGCAATTTATGCAAATATCAGCACGATACAAAGGTTTTTCAACGCATTCATCAACTCTATAGGTATGCGGCAATAAATCACTCTGTGTTTATGCCAATTTTCATTCATTGACGTTTACTGACGTTGCAATTGGTTAATTAAAAATAATTGAACGAGTTGAACGGCATGAAGAAATGTAATTTTCGTTCAGATTTATGTTGAGGTGCAATCAGTCGTAGAATCATGGCAAAATGCAAACAATTGATAGAAAACAAGGAGTACATGAGGCGAGCCCCCGTTATGAATAAATAATTGAATGTTTGGATTGTTTTCGCCATAACAAGTTGATGTGCGATATAGTTGGAATGCGTATGTTATGTTTTCGCAGGAAACAACACTGAATTATTGGAAGGCGTACGTGTTTTATCGTTGCATTACAATTACCTGGCTAGCGAGCTACTGGACGTGAAGCAGTGCGCGCTTATTAGACACAATACATGAATAATCAATAAATATTTAATGAGATTAGCGTGGTTGTGTTATAAGCAAATAACTTGGAATTATTTGCGCAGCGATTGAACACACTCGGCAAAGTGCATGCAGCCCGCAGGCGGATTTACAATCTTCGTACTTTCCATTGTTTTCTTCTCAGACTTTCAACTTTTCTCTTTGCTAGCACTGTGTAAGTAGTGCATGCGCGTGGTCGATAGTGTGTGGAGCAATAATTGATAAATAATTTAATTTAATGTTTGTCGATTATTATGCAATACGGAATTTTTATCATGTTCATTAATTAATCTTTGCCCGAGCAACAATAAATTAATTACGGTCAGTACTAACCTCAGTCAACAATTCAATTAAGCTGGTGCTTAATTGAATTGAATTTCAATTGAATTGTTATCAAACGTGTAATAGGAAAGTAATTTCTGGATAAGAAATAGAGCGCACGAGTGCGCACGAATTGAGAAAATATTCCATGTATGTTGGAGATAAACAACATTTGTCAAATTTAGGCCAATTATTATTCTGATACGCTGGATTTAATGGCGACGAAAATATGTGTAAATAATTATACATAGATCAATTGTGAGACCTTTTTATGGTATTTGGAATCGCGATGCAGTGGACTTTGAGATTCACGCTCATGATTTTGATTATTTTCATACATACGAGAAGCACGAAAATAATCGCAAGGCGCATGTTGAGTCATTACTTTAGACATCTCTTTGAACTTTGTGTTGCAGAATGTGAGAGAGTTTATTATTTCGGTGAGCATATTGCAACTGGTTAAACAAACGCATACGTTACGGAGATCACGTACCTTTGCTGAAAATGTGTTTCACATGAATGAATTACGAGCTGCTTAACGGGATAGCGGAAATTTATTTGACGAGAAAGTTTCGTAAAGTAAAGTTTACTATCCTAAGTCGCGCAGGATTTTTCGGTCATGAGGTTTATGAAATATTGACTTGTTGTGTGTGGCTGATATAAATAGCTTAATTCTTTCGATTTCGACGTATTTTCTGACTTGATTTGGTGTTTTGGGTTTTTCAACTAACGCAATTCATTGATTCATTCACACGCACAGTGCTCATATTTGATCCGCTTATCAATTATTAATTTTGTACTTTACCAAAGCTTATTTAGTTGTTCGATGCATACGCAAGCAGAAAATAATTTTAGAGCAATTATGAACCTGTAGTAAATTGTAGTTTTTAACTGCCAATGAACCAAGCAAGAGTGTCAATCATTTTACATTTACCTATTTGATAGCCGCATCCGTTCGATTTATTCTGCAGTTTTTGCAAATGGCGATAAATTTGCACAATATAATGAAACAATTATAGTAATGAGTGAGTGAAAAAAATGAAACGATTGGCTATTTACGTCATTTGGCGTTTATTTATATAAATCACCAATGTGTCCGACAAGGCTCGCGCGTGTGTGCATTTTGCTGCTGTAATTTGTAGCTGAAAAGATACAACAATCACATTTCGGTTGATAGTAAATAAATATCAATCAGCATACAACATAGTAATGAAATTTAGCTTGTTTATCGCCGAATCGGACACGCAGCAGGCCTGCTTCTCGTGTTGCGGGATGATAGATTGCTAATTTTGTTGTCTCTTGGTGGAGTGACGTTAATTTGTTATTTTCAGCAACGCTCATTTGCATTTTATGATTTACTAGCTGCTTCGCCCCGATCTCATTGGGACAAGATAATTCAAAGCTCAGAGACTTTGATTCTCTTAGATTTAAATCGAATTTTACGAATTTTTGGAGGTACAAGAAGAAAATGTTATGAAACAACCTTTTCAAAGTTTTCATTTTTGATAAACAATTTAGAAGGAGTTGAGATATGATGAATGAAAAGATTAAGAGTAGTGACATCTTGGCATTATCATCAAAAGATAATTTTTTATTAACTGACATAAATTCCAAGAGAAGAATTTAGTTGAAATGATAATTAGGTTCAGCATAATTATGCAATAATTGGTTATTTATTAAGCAAATGTTACGGGCATAAGACAAGAGATGCGCATTGCGTATTGAGGACAAATTTAATGCTCATTTCATTTTGAATGAAGGCTTAAAATGCGTTTAGTTCCGCGTTCGTGTCCGGCGTTGGTACATAACGCAACTTTATTCACCGTTCACATCCTAGTAAACGCGCATTGTGTGCGCGGCATTTAAGTTGAATGGAAAAATATACGAAGTCGTGGACAAAATACGAACCAGAAGCTGTCGTCGTCGCGTTTTGGAGCGCATGCAGAATAAGTTTATGACTGGCGCATTAAATCTTTAGCTTAAGATAATTGCATTCAACATTTTCTTTAGATTTACACTCAATGCACTCGCGGGTTTTTTGTCGTTGGGCAGCATATGCATCATGCGAACAGGAACCAAATTTTCGGGGTCAAAAATCTAGAACGCCATGGCGTATAACTTGGCATGCTCACAGTGAATAGTTGGCAGAAATTCGAAAAGTCAGAGAGGCCATTCTGCATGAAAATTTATGTTTTGATCAAAATCACTCACTCATTTGTGAACGATTGACAATGGAGATAATGAAATTACACACACACAAAAATATTGTAATTAGGTGTCTGCTTATTATCATATTTGGTCTTCCTGCGGAAAATAACCGAGAGAAATCATAAATTAATTTAGATACAAACTGAAATGTACCGGTTCGGTTTTTATATAAAGTAAAAGCTCTTTTTTGCTTAATGCGTCGCTTGTGTGGGATAGGATAATAAGTTAAGTACGTTAACTGCGAATGGAATATAACATAACGAGCATCGAAATTATAGCTATGTAGATATGCACTGAACCGAAAATACAATTAAATAACTATTTAAGTCTTACTCGAACGCGGAGAGTCGCTGATTGAGAGTTAGAGAGCGGTCGCGCAAGAAGTGCAAATGCTGAATGCGAATGAATGCCAGCATTGACGTCATTCGTTGTGTTTCACTCACCTGCGTGTGTGCGTTTGCGCCTTGCAAATCGATTCGGCCGAGCGTTTTCTCTTAGAGTATAACAAACTATTAACTAAAGTGTTATGAGAGTTGTAAATGCTTCTACGCATGTTTGCACATCGGAAGCGAAACGAGTGAGCGGATTGACTCGACGCACGTCATGTTATGATATTCATCTATTCGTCCACGAATTATGCTCCGTGCTAATTGAGAATTTAAAAGTCATATTATTGAAATCTCTCGAATTTGTTTACAAACAGTTTACAAATTGCGTTCACGCACGCATTTTATGTACAGTGGATTTCGGTTATCAAGAGATCACGAATTTTGCATTGTTCCATGCGGAAGTCGTTAGAGGAGATTAGATAATTTTTCTAGTTATTTGTCTATCCCGAGATAGGTCTAATTTGAACAATTCGAAGCTATTTCTTTACAAATAAATACGGATGCTAGGAAAAGATAAGAAAGTTTTACTATGTATGACTTTGGTTAACTCGGTCGTTATATCCGCAATTTAGTTAAAGATTTAAGTTTATTAATGATTCAGAAGAGGATGAAAGTAAATGAATTGGATATTGTTAGTTAAGGGTTGGTTTGAGTGAAATCCACTGTACTCTATAATTAATGCTAACTTTTAATAAATTAAATGGCATTTCATTCATCATAAATAGCAAGTTGGAACGATAGTATTTTTTTCGTCAACGAAAAAAATATTTATGCTTTGAACAAAACACTACTCTGCTGAATTGAATTAACATATATCATAGAATGTTTTCCAAGCATGTGTTCAATTGCATTGTCAATAGACATATTATATTGATGAATCCATTGCGCATTGATTTGCTTCCGCGGCTAATATAAATTGATTGCAAATCATGCATCAATGCCAGCACTTCTTGCTAATAGGAATGTCAGATGGTAATCTTGCTCGCACGATTTCAATTGATTTCGCGCGCGCTTATTTGCAAGTACGATTGATGATTAGGTATGCATGCGGTGTTCGTCTCGTTTGCCGCCGTCAATATTTTCGCGAGTGTTTTCGCCATTATGTCAATGCACGTCCAGCGAACACACGGGACAAACATTCGGCGCAGAGTAGTAAGTGGTGTTTATGAAACGATTGAATCAACCTCGATGGGACGCGTGCGAATTAGTAATTTTTTGCGGACGCGACGTCTTCTGCAATTTAATTTGATATCGAATTCGAGGCGTAATTGGCAAATAACTTGATTTTTTTTCAACAGGAATTTAGAGATTGTTGATATTTCAAAAGTGAGGTATTGATAACAAGCGAATTAATAGAGTTAATGCGCCATACTTAGAGAGTTGACGTGGAAATGTACGGAGTTATTCGTTAGGTCATTAAGCTTTTAAAAAATAGTTTTCCTTTGCGTAGAATTAGAACGATTTTTGAGAATTATACTATTACGCTGTAGTATGAGTACGTAAATTGGATAATTGTCACGTGGATAGTATTGAAATAGTTTTAAAGCTAGTAATTCATCGATAATTTAGTCATTTCTCTGCTGTCACTAAGTGAAAAATTCTTGTAAATCGAATGCATTGCCTTGATAAGATATGCATACATATTGATGAATTACAGCAAATATTTTTATTCTGAGCTGTTGCTACTTACTGTCCATTAATCAAACAATAATTACATTATACATACGCTTAGCCTATTTATATCATTATTGTTGAAAAATTATAGGTAATTATGCCGAAAAACACTTTCGGCATGCAGACAATAGTTATTTAGGAAGTATGCAAAATTTGCATCGTAATTTTGCGATTAAATGAGTATAATTTTAAGTCACTTTCGCTAAGTAGAAATAATAATAAGAATGGCGAAAATACGTGATACTTGGCTGACTTGGCTTGTTTTTAGTTGTAAATCAACGCAGGATAATTACATAATTTTTTATTTTCGCGTTAAAGGGAAAATAAGATAAAACCGCTAGCTATCTGGTTCTATGTTATACGACATTTTGTTTACATCGTCGTTTGTCACATTTAAAACATATTCACACAGCGAAGGAATTGACGCACGAATATCGTGTATTTTCAATAAATAAATTATTCATAAGATTGTTTCGTATCAACCGTGTATCAGTGTGTAATTATTATGCTAAATACACACACAAGCAGACAATGATCAGCAAGCACACTTACTATAAATAACGCGAAAATACGGTGATAATCATGATGGCTATTAGTCAACTGCAGCGTTAATGGTATTTGTATCAACGGCTATCGAACTGACAAATCATTACAACGAGCAATTGCAATTGTCCGATCGAGTGTGTAATCAGCGATTGCTAAATACTATTATTTCATGCGTGTAATGACATGCTACGTACTCACTGGCTTGCTGTATTATTTAGCAACACGCTACATTTTATTTAGGTGGGCACTTGAAGACAATTAATACAATTATCAATTTATTAGCGGATAGAATAAATGTTGCTATTTTTGGTATCATGCATTTTTTTATGAGTCGAATGATGCGTGCAGTAAATAAGTTGAATATCAGCTTTTTTTGGCTTTGCATGATTTATGTGGAAAATGAGAATATGGAATGATTTTCTGGTAATATTTGGAACTGATTCATGAGTTGGTTTTTTTAGTACAACATTCAGTTTATAATGTGTATTAATCTAATGCGCGATAGTGTCAATCAGGGGTCGGTTTTTATGTGTTATTCGCAATTGATTCATGACGATGGCGTATAATGAATGAGGTGACTCACGATGAGCATTGTTTTAAATAATTGAATCACGCGATCTAAATTTACGTCAACTTGTACGCGGTCATAAAGGGGAAATAGTAGATAAATATTGAAAGTAGTTCAATCAAGTGAGTTGAGTATGGCACGAGTAGTCGTGTCATTCGAATGAAAAGATGCTTTATTCTTGGGGTTAAATAAATAATTACATCAATTGCCAAATTAGATGCGGACCAATTTAATGAATTATTTGATTGTTTCGCTTAATGCAAGATGATTTATATTGCAATTCGTGTCATTTTCGAGACTATAAAAATCGATGGCAATTATGTTCGTCTAGCCGTATTCGCAGAATTTGTTTATGTTTATAAGGTTTGCAATTTTACAATGTTTTGACTGTCAATTTTTCATTCGTTGCTTTTTCGAGATGATGATGATGTGCATGTAAATCAGCATGCATTGTAATACGTACTGGAAATAACTCTTTGCGCGTACGCAGAACGTTGTTTGATGCACGTATGTGGGTACGTACATAATATGCATATATGCAGTGCATTCAATATTCACTTGTGCTGTTTTCAATGCAAAAGACGTGAAATTTACATTTCGCCAACAATGAGTCGTGGCGGAACAATAGACTGGCAGACGCACATACGTATAATTGAAAAAGTTCATTTACTTTAACGTAGACTCTCTTTGTGTGGTTTATAAATAAAAGAGGGACTCAGCCTTTAATTGATAATACGGGTTATAAATAAATCAATCAATTTATAAGCTAAATTTACTTCAATATTATCAAAGGCAATAAAGATAAAATTCATTAATTTTCACAGTAGGAAATAATAGAATTCTAGGATTTCAGATATCTCGAATGATATAGTTTTAATCATAGATGATTACTTACAATTTAAAGCTAAAAATCAAATGAAACTTTAGTGAATTATTAGATTAAGAGATTTTTGCAACAGCTAAGCCAAGATTTAGTCAATCTTTTCGCAATTTCCTGCTTTTTAATTTGTTTATCATTTCGCTATCTTTGTACCATGAGATATAGCTTAAATTATGTCATTTTAATGGCCGCTTAACTATAATCATTCGTCAGAAAGCACACATCAGTAATATTTGAACGACGAAATTGACTTTACAATTAACTATTAATATTATTAAAAAAATTATGAATCGGCGTCTATGGGTTAATAGGCTTCATTGAAAGAATGATAACGATTGATTAATGATTGATAGATATTCGACATACTTATTTATATTCAAGTATTTGAATGTTTAGCAAATGCTTTCATAATGGCACATATAAATTACACGCTCATTTAGTTAAAGTTATGCCGTTTTCGTTTTAATACTTTGACAAACACTAAGTGCACATGGGTATTTTTATCGTTTGTTTTCCAGTTTTTCTCACAATTACTTATCGCGTAATAATAGGGCGTAATTATCAATTATCCAAATTGGACAGCATTTACCGATTAAGACAAGATGGCTAAAAAAGCGCGCTGTTGAAAAGTTTACGAAAAAAGTTTCCTCTAAGTCATTTAAATGCCATTAATGCGCGTGCCCCAGTGGAAAAAATTGATAAAAAATATAATCACGACCCGGCGGCGGGGGCATTATCGTATTGCACAAACAAATCAATAAAATTCTCATAAACGATGCGACGACGCACCTGGATGAAGCGCAAAGAAAGACATTAACGCCACGAGCGATGCGGTTTGCGCATGGATGTCCTCATTATGCGCATTTTTTTCGTGTTTTCGGTGAGTTTCCACTGAGCGTTCACGAGGTGCGCTGTCGCTGCTATCATTAGAAGGTATGCTTCGGCCTATCTTTGCTGTATATGTGACCGAAAATGTTCTTCGGCTGTCGTGCTAATGATGGCGCTCATCCAAAAGTTGTTGTTGTTTTGGACGAGTGCGTCGACGATATGAAAGTGTCGTTAGCGACAACGAGCGCGACAGAGACCTAATAGTCCAATTGATTGCCTATGCATGTCCTACTCGAATTGGGCAAACATTCGGTTGTTAATGAAATTCTCCATTAATTGATAGCAAACGGCCACGCTGGCTGACGTTCGATGATAAAAAGTCTCTGCGCGTATGTCCGAATTGTTATTTTCCATTGCGCACGAACCGCCCGAAATAATAACTGATTACTTGATGTGGTAGTTTTCGTCAACTTTTCCTTTGCGTTTCCACTTTTCATCAGTCGCGTCCGCCTGGCGATATCATTAAGCATCTTAATTAGATTTTGATTTGGCTGTCTATCACACGGAAGTGTATGTAACTTGCAATCAAATAATAATTGATTTAGATAAGCAGTGTAATTATAAAAAAATTAAAATTGTACATCCGCTGAGCAAATAATGGCTGAATGGTAATTCTTTTGTTCTTGGTTCGCAGCGCTTTGACAATTTTGCGTAACGAAGTCAAGTCGGTCAATTTGCGAACGAATTAGCTCGGGGATAATTTATTTCTTCTTAGCGTGTCTCGGAAAAAAGAATTAAACGTGAGTCAGGACAGCGCGTGGTGCATTTGCGTCACGCGCGTGCGTTGAACTTCCTCGAGTAGGCGAAACTTTTACTCAGGTGTATGATTAATGTGAAATTTGCAGTAATTATTAGAAATAATTTCTATTAATTTACCATTAATCATCGTACGGATTAACCTGGCAGCAGTGTTATTACGAGCAGATTCGCTCATAGAATTTAAGTTTAATGGAAAACATACTACTTAGCAGTTGACCACAGTTATTTATCGACAAGAGGAAACTGAAATTATAAATAATACTGAATAAGTCAGTTTTATATTTATATTATTGAGATTTATTTATATACGCATAAACTGATTGAGTGTATCCATCCATCCACTAACATTTCGTAATGTTATAAACTGTAAGTGAACCGTGACAAATATTATTCGCGTTTGTACACCAATCGAATGACCGTAATCGGCGGCAAATACATACAGTTGAAAGCCGCATCAGCGTTTTAATTCGTAAATGGCAAATACACATAGCTAAACAACTGTAAGTAATTTGCAATTTTTGCTCAACTTGTTGTGCTTGGCTGCCATGGCGCACGTCACTTGCGTCCGTCTTTACGTCGGATTGATGAAATTCTGGCAGTATTATGAGTTCGAAATCACTCAAAATAATAACATAATTTTGCAAGTTGTGTAAAAGACCGCGCGTAAATACAATTGTGCTATATTTAGGACTAACTTGTTGAGCTTATTTCGCCAATTGACGTCTTAATCTATTATTAATCTTGTTTTTATCACAGTGATTGTAAATTTCATAGCATCAAGCAGAATTGTGCTGCAGAGTTGATTCGTATTTAATTGATCTCACTCTAAGTCGTGCGATTTGTGATTTCAAACGTACGCAAATTGAAAGATTCGGTAATATCGGGCAATTGTATTTTTGATCCACTGATGACGACCACGTTTTTATTATTTTCGATATCACTGACGTATTGAATCATTTGAGATGCATGTGAATCTTGTTAATCGGTCGACATTTAAAGAAATCTCCTCGTGTATTGCCAACCAAAATTATCATCGACCGTGGACTGTGTTGCATTATTAAAATTTCAAAATACATTGCGAATTTTCTAAGCCAAAAGTCTTATTTAAGTAGTTTATGATTAGTAATCATAGTCATCCAACAGCTTATTTAATTATACATAGTTAAAAATTAATCACAGCTCGCATTTCCGTCTATTAGCGTAATTACTACTCGCAGTGATTCAGATAGTGCATCATTCATATTTCTTTAGATTCGAAATGATTAAGAGATGTCAGCTTGTCATTCACAATCGCTTCACATGTGTTCATTCACAAACAGGAAGCACGAATGTTCTACGAGTCTAAGCATCTTCGCAATTCCGGTTTAACTCTGGCATACGAATGCTTATGACGTTCGATCGCATAATAACAAGTGAGTAATGATTTTCTCAACGCGTTTTTATGAATGATTACCAACATAATTAATAATTTTCATCGCATTAATGCGCACTTGCAATTACGATGCACGTCACACTCCTTTGAATTCCAACCGTATTTATTGATATTGCAACGGTTTACATATCCGTAGGGCCAATGCCTTCACATTTATTCATTTCTTTTATTTGTACATGATAATTATCAAACACGTGCATGTATGCAATGAGCATCACAACTTGGTAAATGCGTAAATTTCACAGGATCAATGCTCAGATTACTTAGTATTCGTGTATATCGAGAGGATTTACGTAAGCAGTGTATAAATACTTATTCTTCACGACGACAACGACGTATCTTCTGTTTGTTGTTTTGATATTCGTGACGAACGTACGAGCGCTACTTCCGTCGGAACTACTTTGGTTGACTGCTTCCCCGCTGTTGTAGATAGCGTGTATCTTGTTTGTTAGCGTGTGATAATAGATCTGGATTTGGGTGCATTCCAATTTCGAGGAATGCATGCGCTCTGTGAAATAGTTTAAGAGCTGTATGAGATTGCAATTAACGTGTAGGTATTTATTGAGACGTCTGTACAGAAAAGTACCGATTCTGATAAATCCATCGGCAATAACAATGGAAGAAACTTTAAATGTGTACGTTTCTGTCGAATAATCAATATTAAATATTTATCTGGTGGTGTATTTTTACACTTCTCACTAAATGCATTTACGTCGGCGCACTTATTGTGCTAAACTGCGTGATAATTTCACTTTGACTCGGAGTGCGTCTTAATCATAATGCACACTTCCGGAATTTTGCCAATCGATTCAAGTTTATGCACATAATAATAAACTTCCAGAATATATGGGCGTAATTGAAACATGCGCCGTTTAACACGTGCCCCAGTTTACACATAAGTGCTTTGTACATGCACAACGTAATGAAAATATTTATCGAGTGGCGGTTTATGCGGTGTATATAGTGGTACAATACACCAAACATGTTAGTTTAATCCTATCAGCTCGATGTTCCTTGCTACTATGAACTATGTTCAACAATAACAAAAACAAGCGTTGTACGTAGGCGAATTTCCCAAATTTTCTTCTGTACAACACTGATTTTTCCTAGCTGGAAATGGCGCGTGTGACGAGGTGTGTGCTACGCATTTCGAAGAATTTCATTTGCGCAATGAATTCGATCATTACGAATGTAATTATGATTTCGGTGGAGGATTAAATTTACGGCGATCATGCCATGCGGTCATTTGACGTCAAACTTGACAATTTGCTGAGGTAGGACTACTCAATTTTAAGCCTCAACTTATTGCTATTGTATTTAAATACATATAATTGACGAATGTATGAATATTAGTCGAAACAGACGCTTTCTCAGTGACAATTGGCATTAACAATTTATTAATAGGTATTGCATTTAGATTTTCTATCAGTTTTCAATGAACGCCAGCCGCTTACGCAATTGCTTGTGATACTGATTGTCGCATTTGAACGATTAGTGGAAATGATAAACGAATGAGAACGTGATCGATTAATGAGTATTTTGAACCATGCTAATTAACTGTTTTACGTTAAGCTGTAATATGTAGTAATCGTTTACGCGCATTAATTTGTTGCAAATATTCCTGTCACGTAAGAAAGCAAGAAATGGAATGGTTGATGTTATTATTTGATGAAAATATTACGTGCGTAATACTTAATTACAGTTATTTAGGATGCACATACATTTTTCCCTGACAATTATGGCAATATAATAATATTTGTCTGATGCACTGGGAAAATATTTGAGACATACATGGGAAAATCGTCTTTTTATAATTCATCGTGCATGGTTCTTTTAATTTCAAACAATTTATACAATTATTCCAGATTGATGATGTAAATTAATTAGTCGTATTATATAGTTCAGTACGCGTATGTATATAAACATTCCGAGCCCACTACAGTAGCAAGTTCTGAGGCATGTGCGTCGGTAAAGCGACGTAAAAAGAGAGTGCACCGCGCACCGTAGACTCAGTCAGACGTGCGACACGAACTGAGGCGTACTTAAGCACAGCTATAAGTCAAATACGTTCAATGTACATTATAAGTCTCCGGTCGTATAGTCGCAGCAATTCGCTTGAAAACAATTCAGTGTTGAGCAAATATAAACGGACTAATTCATCGGCAAATACTTGAGTGTTCTCCCTGATACAGCGCAGTTGGATTAAGCAAATTGTATCAATATTAAAAAGTAACTACGTTTCTACTTGCAAACGCAACGAAGAGGAACTTGTTCAAAGTTATATACGAAGATCTTCGTTACGCTTGCGGTTTTTGGGAGTGAAATGTGTCATAACCATTCCGAAATGGTGCCGGCTGTTGTTAATTTTGTCGCGAACAAGGGAAAGGAATCTTACAACGGTTTCATCTCGGATTTAATGTGCATCAAGTGCAAAACGCTATCGGTGAGTGCTTATGAGTTTTAATTCATATGTTGCGCATTCCACGCGCACCTATGTTGATATCATGCTCATACCGGAGTTGCATACAAATCAACTTTACGTAAGACTTCACGGTTTCGCGGTGTAGTTTGTTGAAACTTTCTTTTCGTTTTTTTCATTGGAGCAGTTGCATTCGATTTCAAAACATAAAACGGAAGCGTCATACCGACGCTGTATAAACTTTACCATTCAACTTATATCAAAGTGAATGAGCAAACTAATTACCATTGCGTGAAAACAAAGAAAGACTAATGAGATATGCACATGTGTATATCTATTCGTGTATTCCGTAAATTTCCACTCGAGTTTTATAGTGCACGCGAGCAAAGTGTTAAGGTAAATTAATCTGTTGAACAACGTGTATTAGTATTTATTAGCGTGTTTAATTAGATCTAAAGCAATTGTAATTCTCATAGTCATCAAGAGATTGTTTGTTTGCCATTCGCGGGCACATTGCTGAAAGGTGTGGAAATTATTAAATGTAGCTACTACTGACGCACATTTAATAATATCATTGATAGAGCAAATGTCATTCTATGAATAGTTTTCGATCAATTAGCAATACTCATTAGCGAGACGAAATAGTCTGTCAAAATCTTGAAATGTACAACTGTAAAATTAACGTTCATCTCTAGTTTCTATTGCAGGCGTCAGAAAAAGACTTTAACGAAGTTGATGGTTGGAAAAGCAGACATCAAACAAAGTCCAGAAGCAGCAGTAGTGCGTTTAAGCGATGGAGGAAGACAAACCTGAAGACTCAAAATCAAATTAAAGAAGTTTCTACACAAAATTGCACCGGCAGTAATAAAGGAAAGGAGGAAGATATGTCACTGCTTAAATTCTTAGCAATTGTAAGTATTTTATATTCAGAAATATAATTGGGTAATGATTACTAATTGATTTATTCGTTTTCAGAATGCGTTAGACCTCAGCGCTCCAGCTAGTGATGTTTTGCTGAAGAGTAGAAGTTCCAACTGGTTTCAATTATCTGGCCATCCAGATAGCTTAGCACCAGCGGGACCAGGCACTGTCTGGAAGAAAAGATCCAGCAGCCAGGATGATACAGAACGCATTGTTTATGAAGCTCTCGCGCAAGACGCGCAAGTCAATGACATAATTCCTAAATATTATCGTGAAGTTGAATACCAAGGAGAGAAATTCATTGAACTTCAAGATTTACTCCATGGCTTCAAGGTAGGCATTCGTTTGTTAATGTGATAATGCTTTTTTGTAATCGAAATGATATTAATACGTTAATTGTTCTTTGCAGGATCCCTATGTTATTGACATCAAAATGGGCACACGCACTTTCCTTGAGAGCGAAGTTAGCAAAACAACAGCACGATCAGATTTATACAAGAAAATGATTGCGATTGATCCGAATGCGCCGACTGAAGAGGAGCATGCAGAAGGTGCTATCACAAAACTGAGGTACATGCAGTTTAGAGAACAACAGTCTTCATCTTGCATTCATGGATTTAGAATTGAAGCAATGAAATGTAGAGGCTCACCGCCAGTCACCGATTTGAAAAAGGTGAAATCGACCGAAGAGGTCGTCAATACGCTTGATATGTTCCTCAATGGGCGTCCTGATGTTAAACAACGATTGGTTAATCGGCTGATTGAAATTCGTTCCAAGATTGAGCAATCGAATTACTTCAAGACTCACGAAGTAATTGGAAGCAGTTTATTTATCATCTATGACAACAATAAAGTTGGGGCATGGTTGATTGACTTTGCGAAAACTTTGCCACTCGATGATGGCATGACATTAACGCATCGCGACGAGTGGCAGCAGGGCAATCATGAAGAAGGGCTTTTATATGGTTTCGATCAATTGATTAATGTAAGTTGATTTCTGTTAGTTTAATTTCTCCAAGTTTCTGGATGAATACAAGTGATTCTAATAGAGATATTTATTGTTATAGATTATTGATCAACTTCAGTCCAATTATTCCAATGGTGATCAACTTGGAAAGTCTATTAATGCAGTTAGTGTTAAAACATAAGGTTTGGATTTAGTTTTAATTCATATTTATTCAAGTCATCTAGTCAATCCAAACAACTTCCATAAAGTTTTTCAATTTTTTATAAACTAATTCTAAGCATTTGAAAACGATTTTTACGCATTATCAAAGTATTCAAAGAGAATTTGCACAAATGCTATTATACGTCTAGTCACAATTAATTAATATTGTATGTACATATGTTGATAAAACTTGATATCAAAATTGTAAAAAGCATGAGAGGACTTCAATGTTATTTTACAAGTAAATTGATCCCCATGGGATTTTGCCTGTTTGTATTCATCATATTCATCATTTTTCATTGCAGATAATATTGCAGAAACAAAGATTGTTGTATCACAATTGCAAGTACTTATTATTTAGAAAATTACAAAATAAGTTTTATTACATCAATGAAAACTATTTATACATAGATCACAGGTTGACTTTAGCTAATATGCTTGTCAAACTAAGTATTTTTATTTATTTATACTGGAAGATAATGAATCTACTATTAAATACTATTTATAACGTATGTCTTATCACCAATTCCATTGTAAGCTTATATACTCGATTATTTTAAAATTAAATGAATGTCGAGAAAAATTTACTGTTTTAATAATACCTTGCATGTAGTTTCACCATTTCCCCGAGATAGCGCCACCACTATTAGTATTTGTAGTTGCCTAAAATAAATACCAGTACTTATTCATATTTAAACATTTAAAAATTAATATTTCGCCAAGCAGGCGTTCTGAAGAGATAAAACGAGTGTCCTCCGAAGTGGCATAGCTTCTTGTATAAGTGTACTAAATTTCAGCCCATTCGGTCTATTAGTTTCCGCGCTAGAGCGTTTTGTATTTAAATATTTAAAAACTCATAACTCGACAACCAGGGGTGCTGAAGAGATAAGACGGGTGTCATCGGAAGCGGCACAGCTTCTTCTATTAGCGTACCAAATTTCAGCTCATTCAGTTGATTAGTTTCGGTATTAGGGCATATCTTGCAAACCACTCAATGTCATTGAAAAGTTTCAATGTTATCAGCACTGATTAGAGCAAAACTTTTTCGCAAACTATAACAACTTTTCAGAATTGAATAACTCTGTTACTAGACGGGTTAGAGGGGTGATATATACCTCATTTTAATTAGCTCGACGTGTAGTATCTGTGTACCAAATTTCAACCGAATCGGCAAAAACATTTTTAGAAAATTAATTACTTGGTAACCAGGCGTGCTAAAAAGATAAGATGGGTGTCATCCGAAGCGGCAAAGCCTCTTCTATCTGTGTACCAAATTTCAGCCCATTCGGTCAGTTAGTTTCCCCGCTAGAGCGTTTTGTATTTAAATATTTAAAAATTCATAACTCGGCAACCAGGCACGCTGAAGAGATAAGACGAGTGTCATTCGAACCGGCAGAGCCTCTTCTATCTGCATACCAAATTTCAGCACATAGGGTCGGTTAATTTCCAAGATAGAGCGTTTTGTTAGTTCACATACATAAAATTTCATAACTCGGCAACCAGGCGTGCCTAAGAGATAAGACGAGTGTCATTCGAACCGGGAGAGCCTCTTCTATCTGCGTACCAAATTTCAGCACATAGGGTCGGTTAATTTCCAAGATACAGCGTTTTGTTAGTTCACACACATAAAAATTCATAACTCGGCAACCAGGCGTGCTGAAGAGATAAGACGAGTGTCATTCGAAGCGGCACAGCTTCTTCTATGAGCGTACCAAATTTCAGCCCATTCGGTCAATTAGTTTCCTCGCTAGAGCGTTTTGTATTTAAATATTTAAAAACCCATAACTCGACAACCAGGGGTGCTGAAGAGATAAGACGGGTGTCATCGGAAGCGGCACAGCTTCTTCTATGAGCGTACCAAATTTCAGCTCATTCAGCTGATTAGTTTCGGTATTAGGGCATATCTTGCAAACCACTCAATGTCATTGAAAAGTTTCAATGTTATCAGCACTGATTAGAGCAAAACTTTTTCGCAAACTATAACAACTTTTCAGAATTGAATAACTCTGTTACTAGACGGGTTAGAGGGGTGATATATACCTCATTTTAATTAGCTCGACGTGTAGTATCTGTGTACCAAATTTCAACCGAATCGGCAAAAACATTTTTAGAAAATTAATTACTTGGTAACCAGGCGTGCTAAAAAGATAAGATGGGTGTCATCCGAAGCGGCAAAGCCTCTTCTATCTGTGTACCAAATTTCAGCTCATTCGGTCAGTTAGTTTCCCCGCTAGAGCGTTTTGTATTTAAATATTTAAAAATTCATAACTCGGCAACCAGGCACGCTGAAGAGATAAGACGAGTGTCATTCGAACCGGCAGAGCCCCTTCTATCTGCATACCAAATTTCAGCACATAGGGTCGGTTAATTTCCAAGATAGAGCGTTTTGTTAGTTCACACACATAAAAATTCATAACTCGGCAACCAGGCGTGCTGAAGAGATAAGACGAGTGTCATTCGAACCGGCAGAGCCTCTTCTATCTGCGTACCAAATTTCAGCACATAGGGTCGGTTAATTTCCAAGATAGAGCGTTTTGTTAGTTCACATACATAAAATTTCATAACTCGGCAACCAGGCGTGCCTAAGAGATAAGACGAGTGTCATTCGAACCGGGAGAGCCTCTTCTATCTGCATACCAAATTTCAGCACATAGGGTCGGTTAATTTCCAAGATAGAGCGTTTTGTTAGTTCACACACATAAAAATTCATAACTCGGCAATCAGGCACGCTGAAGAGATAAGACGAGTGTCATTCGAACCGGCAGAGCCCCTTCTATCTGCATACCAAATTTCAGCACATAGGGTCGGTTAATTTCCAAGATAGAGCGTTTTGTTAGTTCACACACATAAAAATTCATAACTCGGCAACCAGGCATGCTGAAGAGATAAGACGAGTGTCATTCGAACCGGCAGAGCCTCTTCTATCTGCGTACCAAATTTCAGCACATAGGGTCGGTTAATTTCCAGGATACAGCGTTTTGTTAGTTCACACACATAAAAATTCATTACTCGGCAACCAGGCGTGCTGAAGAGATAAGACGAGTGTCATTCGAAGCGGCACAGCTTCTTCTATGAGCGTACCAAATTTCAGCCCATTCGGTCAATTAGTTTCCCCGCTAGAGCGTTTCGTATTTAAATATTTAAAAACTCATAACTCGACAACCAGGGGTGCTGAAGAGATAAGACGGGTATCATCGGAAGCGGCACAGCTTCTTCTATCTGCGTACCAAATTTCAGCACAAAGGGTCGGTTAATTTCCAAGATACAGCGTTTTGTTAGTTCACACACATAAAAATTCATAACTCGGCAACCAGGCACGCTGAAGAGATAAGACGAGTGTCATTCGAACCGGCAGAGCCCCTTCTATCTGCATACCAAATTTCAGCACATAGGGTCGGTTAATTTCCAAGATAGAGCGTTTTGTTAGTTCACTCACATAAAAATTCATAACTCGGCAACCAGGCACGCTGAAGAGATAAGACGAGTGTCATTCGAAGCGGCACAGCTTCTTCTATGAGCGTACCAAATTTCAGCCCATTCGGTCAATTAGTTTCCCCGCTAGAGCGTTTCGTATTTAAATATTTAAAAACTCATAACTCGACAACCAGGGGTGCTGAAGAGATAAGACGAGTGTCATTCGAACCGGCAGAGCCCCTTCTATCTGCATACCAAATTTCAGCACATAGGGTCGGTTAATTTCCAAGATAGAGCGTTTTGTTAGTTCACACACATAAAAATTCATAACTCGGCAACCAGCCGTGCTGAAGAGATAAGACGAGTGTCATTCGAAGCGGCACAGCTTCTTCTATGAGCGTACCAAATTTTAGCCCATTCGGTCAATTAGTTTCCCCGCTAGAGCGTTTCGTATTTAAATATTTAAAAACTCATAACTCGACAACCAGGGGTGCTGAAGAGATAAGACGAGTGTCATTCGAACCGGCAGAGCCCCTTCTATCTGCATACCAAATTTCAGCACATAGGGTCGGTTAATTTCCAAGATAGAGCGTTTTGTTAGTTCACACACATAAAAATTCATAACTCGGCAACCAGCCGTGCTGAAGAGATAAGACGAGTGTCATTCGAAGCGGCACAGCTTCTTCTATGAGCGTACCAAATTTCAGCCCATTCGGTCAATTAGTTTCCCCGCTAGAGCGTTTCGTATTTAAATATTTAAAAACTCATAACTCGACAACCAGGGGTGCTGAAGAGATAAGACGAGTGTCATTCGAACCGGCAGAGCCCCTTCTATCTGCATACCAAATTTCAGCACATAGGGTCGGTTAATTTCCAAGATAGAGCGTTTTGTTAGTTCACACACATAAAAATTCATAACTCGGCAACCAGCCGTGCTGAAGAGATAAGACGAGTGTCATTCGAAGCGGCACAGCTTCTTCTATGAGCGTACCAAATTTCAGCCCATTCGGTCAATTAGTTTCCCCGCTAGAGCGTTTCGTATTTAAATATTTAAAAACTCATAACTCGACAACCAGGGGTGCTGAAGAGATAAGACGAGTGTCATTCGAACCGGCAGAGCCCCTTCTATCTGCATACCAAATTTCAGCACATAGGGTCGGTTAATTTCCAAGATACAGCGTTTTGTTAGTTCACACACATAAAAATTCATAACTCGGCAACCAGGCACGCTGAAGAGATAAGACGAGTGTCATTCGAACCCGCAGAGCCTCTTCTATCTGCATACCAAATTTCAGCACATAGGGTCGGTTAATTTCCAAGATAGAGCGTTTTGTTAGTTCACACACATAAAAATTCATAACTCGGCAACCAGCCGTGCTGAAGAGATAAGACGAGTGTCATTCGAAGCGGCACAGCTTCTTCTATGAGCGTACCAAATTTTAGCCCATTCGGTCAATTAGTTTCCTCGCTAGAGCGTTTCGTATTTAAATATTTAAAAACTCATAACTCGACAACCAGGGGTGCTGAAGAGATAAGACGGGTGTCATCGGAAGCGGCACAGCTTCTTCTATTAGCGTACCAAATTTCAGCTCATTCAGCTGATTAGTTTCGGTATTAGGGCATATCTTGCAAACCACTCAATGTCATTGAAAAGTTTCAATGTTATCAGCACTGATTAGAGCAAAACTTTTTCGCAAACTATAACAACTTTTCAGAATTGAATAACTCTGTTACTAGACGGGTTAGAGGGGTGATATATATACCTCATTTTAATTAGCTCGACGTGTAGTATCTGTGTACCAAATTTCAACCGAATCGGCAAAAACATTTTTAGAAAATTAATTACTTGGTAACCAGGCGTGCTAAAAAGATAAGACGGGTGTCATCCGAAGCGGCAAAGCCTCTTCTATCTGTGTACCAAATTTCAGCCCATTCGGTCAGTTAGTTTCCCCGCTAGAGCGTTTTGTATTCAAATATTTAAAAATTCATAACTCGGCAACCAGGCACGCTGAAGAGATAAGACGAGTGTCATTCGAACCGGCAGAGCCCCTTCTATCTGCATACCAAATTTCAGCACATAGGGTCGGTTAATTTCCAAGATAGAGCGTTTTGTTAGTTCACACACATAAAAATTCATAACTCGGCAACCAGGCACGCTGAAGAGATAAGACGAGTGTCATTCGAACCGGCAGAGCCCCTTCTATCTGCATACCAAATTTCAGCACATAGGGTCGGTTAATTTCCAAGATACAGCGTTTTGTTAGTTCACACACATAAAAATTTATAACTCGGCAACCAGGCGTGCTGAAGAGATAAGACGAGTGTCATTCGAAGCGGCACAGCTTCTTCTATGAGCGCACCAAATTCCAGCCCATTCGGTCAATTAGTTTCCACGCTAGAGCGTTTCGTATTTAAATATTTAAAAACTCATAACTCGACAACCAGGGGTGCTGAAGAGATAAGACGGGTGTCATCGGAAGCGGCACAGCTTCTTCTATTAGCGTACCAAATTTCAGCTCATTCAGCTGATTAGTTTCGGTATTAGGGCATATCTTGCAAACCACTCAATGTCATTGAAAAGTTTCAATGTTATCAGCACTGATTAGAGCAAAACTTTTTCGCAAACTATTACAACTTTTCAGAATTGAATAACTCTGTTACTAGACGGGTTAGAGGGGTGATATATACCTCATTTTAATTAGCTCGACGTGTAGTATCTGTGTACCAAATTTCAACCGAATCGGCAAAAACATTTTTAGAAAATTAATTACTTGGTAACCAGGCGTGCTAAAAAGATAAGACGGGTGTCATCCGAAGCGGCAAAGCCTCTTCTATCCGTGTACCAAATTTCAGCCCATTCGGTCAGTTAGTTTCCCCGCTAGAGCGTTTTGTATTCAAATATTTAAAAATTCATAACTCGGCAACCAGGCACGCTGAAGAGATAAGACGAGTGTCATTCGAACCGGCAGAGCCCCTTCTATCTGCATACCAAATTTCAGCACATAGGGTCGGTTAATTTCCAAGATAGAGCGTTTTGTTAGTTCACACACATAAAAATTCATAACTCGGCAACCAGGCATGCTGAAGAGATAAGACGAGTGTCATTCGAACCGGCAGAGCCTCTTCTATCTGCGTACCAAATTTCAGCACATAGGGTCGGTTAATTTCCAGGATACAGCGTTTTGTTAGTTCACACACATAAAAATTCATTACTCGGCAACCAGGCGTGCTGAAGAGATAAGACGAGTGTCATTCGAAGCGGCACAGCTTCTTCTATGAGCGTACCAAATTTCAGCCCATTCGGTCAATTAGTTTCCCCGCTAGAGCGTTTCGTATTTAAATATTTAAAAACTCATAACTCGACAACCAGGGGTGCTGAAGAGATAAGACGAGTGTCATTCGAACCGGCAGAGCCCCTTCTATCTGCATACCAAATTTCAGCACATAGGGTCGGTTAATTTCCAAGATAGAGCGTTTTGTTAGTTCACACACATAAAAATTCATAACTCGGCAACCAGGCACGCTGAAGAGATAAGACGAGTGTCATTCGAACCGGCAGAGCCTCTTCTATCTGCATACCAAATTTCAGCACATAGGGTCGGTTAATTTCCAAGATAGAGCGTTTTGTTAGTTCACACACATAAAAATTCATAACTCGGCAACCAGCCGTGCTGAAGAGATAAGACGAGTGTCATTCGAAGCGGCACAGCTTCTTCTATGAGCGTACCAAATTTTAGCCCATTCGGTCAATTAGTTTCCTCGCTAGAGCGTTTCGTATTTAAATATTTAAAAACTCATAACTCGACAACCAGGGGTGCTGAAGAGATAAGACGGGTGTCATCGGAAGCGGCACAGCTTCTTCTATTAGCGTACCAAATTTCAGCTCATTCAGCTGATTAGTTTCGGTATTAGGGCATATCTTGCAAACCACTCAATGTCATTGAAAAGTTTCAATGTTATCAGCACTGATTAGAGCAAAACTTTTTCGCAAACTATAACAACTTTTCAGAATTGAATAACTCTGTTACTAGACGGGTTAGAGGGGTGATATATACCTCATTTTAATTAGCTCGACGTGTAGTATCTGTGTACCAAATTTCAACCGAATCGGCAAAAACATTTTTAGAAAATTAATTACTTGGTAACCAGGCGTGCTAAAAAGATAAGACGGGTGTCATCCGAAGCGGCAAAGCCTCTTCTATCTGTGTACCAAATTTCAGCCCATTCGGTCAGTTAGTTTCCCCGCTAGAGCGTTTTGTATTCAAATATTTAAAAATTCATAACTCGGCAACCAGGCACGCTGAAGAGATAAGACGAGTGTCATTCGAACCGGCAGAGCCCCTTCTATCTGCATACCAAATTTCAGCACATAGGGTCGGTTAATTTCCAAGATAGAGCGTTTTGTTAGTTCACACACATAAAAATTCATAACTCGGCAACCAGGCACGCTGAAGAGATAAGACGAGTGTCATTCGAACCGGCAGAGCCCCTTCTATCTGCATACCAAATTTCAGCACATAGGGTCGGTTAATTTCCAAGATACAGCGTTTTGTTAGTTCACACACATAAAAATTTATAACTCGGCAACCAGGCGTGCTGAAGAGATAAGACGAGTGTCATTCGAAGCGGCACAGCTTCTTCTATGAGCGCACCAAATTCCAGCCCATTCGGTCAATTAGTTTCCACGCTAGAGCGTTTCGTATTTAAATATTTAAAAACTCATAACTCGACAACCAGGGGTGCTGAAGAGATAAGACGGGTGTCATCGGAAGCGGCACAGCTTCTTCTATTAGCGTACCAAATTTCAGCTCATTCAGCTGATTAGTTTCGGTATTAGGGCATATCTTGCAAACCACTCAATGTCATTGAAAAGTTTCAATGTTATCAGCACTGATTAGAGCAAAACTTTTTCGCAAACTATTACAACTTTTCAGAAATGAATAACTCTGTTACTAGACGGGTTAGAGGGGTGATATATACCTCATTTTAATTAGCTCGACGTGTAGTATCTGTGTACCAAATTTCAACCGAATCGGCAAAAACATTTTTAGAAAATTAATTACTTGGTAACCAGGCGTGCTAAAAAGATAAGACGGGTGTCATCCGAAGCGGCAAAGCCTCTTCTATCCGTGTACCAAATTTCAGCCCATTCGGTCAGTTAGTTTCCCCGCTAGAGCGTTTTGTATTCAAATATTTAAAAATTCATAACTCGGCAACCAGGCACGCTGAAGAGATAAGACGAGTGTCATTCGAACCGGCAGAGCCCCTTCTATCTGCATACCAAATTTCAGCACATAGGGTCGGTTAATTTCCAAGATAGAGCGTTTTGTTAGTTCACACACATAAAAATTCATAACTCGGCAACCAGGCATGCTGAAGAGATAAGACGAGTGTCATTCGAACCGGCAGAGCCTCTTCTATCTGCGTACCAAATTTCAGCACATAGGGTCGGTTAATTTCCAGGATACAGCGTTTTGTTAGTTCACACACATAAAAATTCATTACTCGGCAACCAGGCGTGCTGAAGAGATAAGACGAGTGTCATTCGAAGCGGCACAGCTTCTTCTATGAGCGTACCAAATTTCAGCCCATTCGGTCAATTAGTTTCCCCGCTAGAGCGTTTCGTATTTAAATATTTAAAAACTCATAACTCGACAACCAGGGGTGCTGAAGAGATAAGACGGGTATCATCGGAAGCGGCACAGCTTCTTCTATCTGCGTACCAAATTTCAGCACAAAGGGTCGGTTAATTTCCAAGATACAGCGTTTTGTTAGTTCACACACATAAAAATTCATAACTCGGCAACCAGGCACGCTGAAGAGATAAGACGAGTGTCATTCGAACCGGCAGAGCCCCTTCTATCTGCATACCAAATTTCAGCACATAGAGTCGGTTAATTTCCAGGATACAGCGTTTTGTTAGTTCACACACATAAAAATTCATAACTCGGCAACCAGGCGTGCTGAAGAGATAAGACGAGTGTCATTCGAAGTGGCACAGCTTCTTCTATGAGCGTACCAAATTTTAGCCCATTCGGTCAATTAGTTTCCTCGCTAGAGCGTTTCGTATTTAAATATTTAAAAACTCATAACTCGACAACCAGGGGTGCTGAAGAGATAAGACGGGTGTCATCGGAAGCGGCACAGCTTCTTCTATTAGCGTACCAAATTTCAGCTCATTCAGCTGATTAGTTTCGGTATTAGGGCATATCTTGCAAACCACTCAATGTCATTGAAAAGTTTCAATGTTATCAGCACTGATTAGAGCAAAACTTTTTCGCAAACTATAACAACTTTTCAGAATTGAATAACTCTGTTACTAGACGGGTTAGAGGGGTGATATATACCTCATTTTAATTAGCTCGACGTGTAGTATCTGTGTACCAAATTTCAACCGAATCGGCAAAAACATTTTTAGAAAATTAATTACTTGGTAACCAGGCGTGCTAAAAAGATAAGACGGGTGTCATCCGAAGCGGCAAAGCCTCTTCTATCTGTGTACCAAATTTCAGCCCATTCGGTCAGTTAATTTCAGCACATAGGGTCGGTTAATTTCCAAGATAGAGCGTTTTGTTAGTTCACTCACATAAAAATTCATAACTCGGCAACCAGGCACGCTGAAGAGATAAGACGAGTGTCATTCGAAGCGGCACAGCTTCTTCTATGAGCGTACCAAATTTCAGCCCATTCGGTCAATTAGTTTCCCCGCTAGAGCGTTTCGTATTTAAATATTTAAAAACTCATAACTCGACAACCAGGGGTGCTGAAGAGATAAGACGAGTGTCATTCGAACCGGCAGAGCCCCTTCTATCTGCATACCAAATTTCAGCACATAGGGTCGGTTAATTTCCAAGATAGAGCGTTTTGTTAGTTCACACACATAAAAATTCATAACTCGGCAACCAGGCACGCTGAAGAGATAAGACGAGTGTCATTCGAACCGGCAGAGCCTCTTCTATCTGCATACCAAATTTCAGCACATAGGGTCGGTTAATTTCCAAGATAGAGCGTTTTGTTAGTTCACACACATAAAAATTCATAACTCGGCAACCAGCCGTGCTGAAGAGATAAGACGAGCGTCATTCGAACCGGCGGAGCCTCTTCTATCTGCGTACCAAATTTCAGCACATAGAGTCGGTTAATTTCCAGGATACAGCGTTTTGTTAGTTCACACACATAAAAATTCATAACTCGGCAACCAGGCGTGCTGAAGAGATAAGACGAGTGTCATTCGAAGCGGCACAGCTTCTTCTATGAGCGTACCAAATTTTAGCCCATTCGGTCAATTAGTTTCCTCGCTAGAGCGTTTCGTATTTAAATATTTAAAAACTCATAACTCGACAACCAGGGGTGCTGAAGAGATAAGACGGGTGTCATCGGAAGCGGCACAGCTTCTTCTATTAGCGTACCAAATTTCAGCTCATTCAGCTGATTAGTTTCGGTATTAGGGCATATCTTGCAAACCACTCAATGTCATTGAAAAGTTTCAATGTTATCAGCACTGATTAGAGCAAAACTTTTTCGCAAACTATAACAACTTTTCAGAATTGAATAACTCTGTTACTAGACGGGTTAGAGGGGTGATATATACCTCATTTTAATTAGCTCGACGTGTAGTATCTGTGTACCAAATTTCAACCGAATCGGCAAAAACATTTTTAGAAAATTAATTACTTGGTAACCAGGCGTGCTAAAAAGATAAGACGGGTGTCATCCGAAGCGGCAAAGCCTCTTCTATCTGTGTACCAAATTTCAGCCCATTCGGTCAGTTAGTTTCCCCGCTAGAGCGTTTTGTATTCAAATATTTAAAAATTCATAACTCGGCAACCAGGCACGCTGAAGAGATAAGACGAGTGTCATTCGAACCGGCAGAGCCCCTTCTATCTGCATACCAAATTTCAGCACATAGGGTCGGTTAATTTCCAAGATAGAGCGTTTTGTTAGTTCACACACATAAAAATTCATAACTCGGCAACCAGGCACGCTGAAGAGATAAGACGAGTGTCATTCGAACCGGCAGAGCCCCTTCTATCTGCATACCAAATTTCAGCACATAGGGTCGGTTAATTTCCAAGATACAGCGTTTTGTTAGTTCACACACATAAAAATTTATAACTCGGCAACCAGGCGTGCTGAAGAGATAAGACGAGTGTCATTCGAAGCGGCACAGCTTCTTCTATGAGCGCACCAAATTCCAGCCCATTCGGTCAATTAGTTTCCACGCTAGAGCGTTTCGTATTTAAATATTTAAAAACTCATAACTCGACAACCAGGGGTGCTGAAGAGATAAGACGGGTGTCATCGGAAGCGGCACAGCTTCTTCTATTAGCGTACCAAATTTCAGCTCATTCAGCTGATTAGTTTCGGTATTAGGGCATATCTTGCAAACCACTCAATGTCATTGAAAAGTTTCAATGTTATCAGCACTGATTAGAGCAAAACTTTTTCGCAAACTATAACAACTTTTCAGAATTGAATAACTCTGTTACTAGACGGGTTAGAGGGGTGATATATACCTCATTTTAATTAGCTCGACGTGTAGTATCTGTGTACCAAATTTCAAC
Source organism: Aleochara curtula (assembly GCA_963978815.1). NCBI lineage: Eukaryota > Metazoa > Arthropoda > Insecta > Coleoptera > Staphylinidae > Aleochara > Aleochara curtula. Next base: position 13,678,050 of record OZ022215.1, on the reverse strand, counting down.
CGAATCGGCAAAAACATTTTTAGAAAATTAATTACTTGGTAACCAGGCGTGCTAAAAAGATAAGACGGGTGTCATCCGAAGCGGCAAAGCCTCTTCTATCTGTGTACCAAATTTCAGCCCATTCGGTCAGTTAGTTTCCCCGCTAGAGCGTTTTGTATTCAAATATTTAAAAATTCATAACTCGGCAACCAGGCACGCTGAAGAGATAAGACGAGTGTCATTCGAACCGGCAGAGCCCCTTCTATCTGCATACCAAATTTCAGCATATAGGGTCGGTTAATTTCCAAGATAGAGCGTTTTGTTAGTTCACACACATAAAAATTCATAACTCGGCAACCAGGCATGCTGAAGAGATAAGACGAGTGTCATTCGAACCGGCAGAGCCTCTTCTATCTGCGTACCAAATTTCAGCACATAGGGTCGGTTAATTTCCAGGATACAGCGTTTTGTTAGTTCACACACATAAAAATTCATTACTCGGCAACCAGGCGTGCTGAAGAGATAAGACGAGTGTCATTCGAAGCGGCACAGCTTCTTCTATGAGCGTACCAAATTTCAGCCCATTCGGTCAATTAGTTTCCCCGCTAGAGCGTTTCGTATTTAAATATTTAAAAACTCATAACTCGACAACCAGGGGTGCTGAAGAGATAAGACGGGTATCATCGGAAGCGGCACAGCTTCTTCTATCTGCGTACCAAATTTCAGCACAAAGGGTCGGTTAATTTCCAAGATACAGCGTTTTGTTAGTTCACACACATAAAAATTCATAACTCGGCAACCAGGCACGCTGAAGAGATAAGACGAGTGTCATTCGAACCGGCAGAGCCCCTTCTATCTGCATACCAAATTTCAGCACATAGGGTCGGTTAATTTCCAAGATAGAGCGTTTTGTTAGTTCACTCACATAAAAATTCATAACTCGGCAACCAGGCACGCTGAAGAGATAAGACGAGTGTCATTCGAAGCGGCACAGCTTCTTCTATGAGCGTACCAAATTTCAGCCCATTCGGTCAATTAGTTTCCCCGCTAGAGCGTTTCGTATTTAAATATTTAAAAACTCATAACTCGACAACCAGGGGTGCTGAAGAGATAAGACGAGTGTCATTCGAACCGGCAGAGCCCCTTCTATCTGCATACCAAATTTCAGCACATAGGGTCGGTTAATTTCCAAGATAGAGCGTTTTGTTAGTTCACACACATAAAAATTCATAACTCGGCAACCAGGCACGCTGAAGAGATAAGACGAGTGTCATTCGAACCGGCAGAGCCCCTTCTATCTGCATACCAAATTTCAGCACATAGGGTCGGTTAATTTCCAAGATACAGCGTTTTGTTAGTTCACACACATAAAAATTTATAACTCGGCAACCAGGCGTGCTGAAGAGATAAGACGAGTGTCATTCGAAGCGGCACAGCTTCTTCTATGAGCGCACCAAATTCCAGCCCATTCGGTCAATTAGTTTCCACGCTAGAGCGTTTCGTATTTAAATATTTAAAAACTCATAACTCGACAACCAGGGGTGCTGAAGAGATAAGACGGGTGTCATCGGAAGCGGCACAGCTTCTTCTATTAGCGTACCAAATTTCAGCTCATTCAGCTGATTAGTTTCGGTATTAGGGCATATCTTGCAAACCACTCAATGTCATTGAAAAGTTTCAATGTTATCAGCACTGATTAGAGCAAAACTTTTTCGCAAACTATTACAACTTTTCAGAAATGAATAACTCTGTTACTAGACGGGTTAGAGGGGTGATATATACCTCATTTTAATTAGCTCGACGTGTAGTATCTGTGTACCAAATTTCAACCGAATCGGCAAAAACATTTTTAGAAAATTAATTACTTGGTAACCAGGCGTGCTAAAAAGATAAGACGGGTGTCATCCGAAGCGGCAAAGCCTCTTCTATCCGTGTACCAAATTTCAGCCCATTCGGTCAGTTAGTTTCCCCGCTAGAGCGTTTTGTATTCAAATATTTAAAAATTCATAACTCGGCAACCAGGCACGCTGAAGAGATAAGACGAGTGTCATTCGAACCGGCAGAGCCCCTTCTATCTGCATACCAAATTTCAGCACATAGGGTCGGTTAATTTCCAAGATAGAGCGTTTTGTTAGTTCACACACATAAAAATTCATAACTCGGCAACCAGGCATGCTGAAGAGATAAGACGAGTGTCATTCGAACCGGCAGAGCCTCTTCTATCTGCGTACCAAATTTCAGCACATAGGGTCGGTTAATTTCCAGGATACAGCGTTTTGTTAGTTCACACACATAAAAATTCATTACTCGGCAACCAGGCGTGCTGAAGAGATAAGACGAGTGTCATTCGAAGCGGCACAGCTTCTTCTATGAGCGTACCAAATTTCAGCCCATTCGGTCAATTAGTTTCCCCGCTAGAGCGTTTCGTATTTAAATATTTAAAAACTCATAACTCGACAACCAGGGGTGCTGAAGAGATAAGACGGGTATCATCGGAAGCGGCACAGCTTCTTCTATCTGCGTACCAAATTTCAGCACAAAGGGTCGGTTAATTTCCAAGATACAGCGTTTTGTTAGTTCACACACATAAAAATTCATAACTCGGCAACCAGGCACGCTGAAGAGATAAGACGAGTGTCATTCGAACCGGCAGAGCCCCTTCTATCTGCATACCAAATTTCAGCACATAGAGTCGGTTAATTTCCAGGATACAGCGTTTTGTTAGTTCACACACATAAAAATTCATAACTCGGCAACCAGGCGTGCTGAAGAGATAAGACGAGTGTCATTCGAAGTGGCACAGCTTCTTCTATGAGCGTACCAAATTTTAGCCCATTCGGTCAATTAGTTTCCTCGCTAGAGCGTTTCGTATTTAAATATTTAAAAACTCATAACTCGACAACCAGGGGTGCTGAAGAGATAAGACGGGTGTCATCGGAAGCGGCACAGCTTCTTCTATTAGCGTACCAAATTTCAGCTCATTCAGCTGATTAGTTTCGGTATTAGGGCATATCTTGCAAACCACTCAATGTCATTGAAAAGTTTCAATGTTATCAGCACTGATTAGAGCAAAACTTTTTCGCAAACTATAACAACTTTTCAGAATTGAATAACTCTGTTACTAGACGGGTTAGAGGGGTGATATATACCTCATTTTAATTAGCTCGACGTGTAGTATCTGTGTACCAAATTTCAACCGAATCGGCAAAAACATTTTTAGAAAATTAATTACTTGGTAACCAGGCGTGCTAAAAAGATAAGACGGGTGTCATCCGAAGCGGCAAAGCCTCTTCTATCTGTGTACCAAATTTCAGCCCATTCGGTCAGTTAATTTCAGCACATAGGGTCGGTTAATTTCCAAGATAGAGCGTTTTGTTAGTTCACTCACATAAAAATTCATAACTCGGCAACCAGGCACGCTGAAGAGATAAGACGAGTGTCATTCGAAGCGGCACAGCTTCTTCTATGAGCGTACCAAATTTCAGCCCATTCGGTCAATTAGTTTCCCCGCTAGAGCGTTTCGTATTTAAATATTTAAAAACTCATAACTCGACAACCAGGGGTGCTGAAGAGATAAGACGAGTGTCATTCGAACCGGCAGAGCCCCTTCTATCTGCATACCAAATTTCAGCACATAGGGTCGGTTAATTTCCAAGATAGAGCGTTTTGTTAGTTCACACACATAAAAATTCATAACTCGGCAACCAGGCACGCTGAAGAGATAAGACGAGTGTCATTCGAACCGGCAGAGCCTCTTCTATCTGCATACCAAATTTCAGCACATAGGGTCGGTTAATTTCCAAGATAGAGCGTTTTGTTAGTTCACACACATAAAAATTCATAACTCGGCAACCAGCCGTGCTGAAGAGATAAGACGAGCGTCATTCGAACCGGCGGAGCCTCTTCTATCTGCGTACCAAATTTCAGCACATAGAGTCGGTTAATTTCCAGGATACAGCGTTTTGTTAGTTCACACACATAAAAATTCATAACTCGGCAACCAGGCGTGCTGAAGAGATAAGACGAGTGTCATTCGAAGCGGCACAGCTTCTTCTATGAGCGTACCAAATTTTAGCCCATTCGGTCAATTAGTTTCCTCGCTAGAGCGTTTCGTATTTAAATATTTAAAAACTCATAACTCGACAACCAGGGGTGCTGAAGAGATAAGACGGGTGTCATCGGAAGCGGCACAGCTTCTTCTATTAGCGTACCAAATTTCAGCTCATTCAGCTGATTAGTTTCGGTATTAGGGCATATCTTGCAAACCACTCAATGTCATTGAAAAGTTTCAATGTTATCAGCACTGATTAGAGCAAAACTTTTTCGCAAACTATAACAACTTTTCAGAATTGAATAACTCTGTTACTAGACGGGTTAGAGGGGTGATATATACCTCATTTTAATTAGCTCGACGTGTAGTATCTGTGTACCAAATTTCAACCGAATCGGCAAAAACATTTTTAGAAAATTAATTACTTGGTAACCAGGCGTGCTAAAAAGATAAGACGGGTGTCATCCGAAGCGGCAAAGCCTCTTCTATCTGTGTACCAAATTTCAGCCCATTCGGTCAGTTAGTTTCCCCGCTAGAGCGTTTTGTATTCAAATATTTAAAAATTCATAACTCGGCAACCAGGCACGCTGAAGAGATAAGACGAGTGTCATTCGAACCGGCAGAGCCCCTTCTATCTGCATACCAAATTTCAGCACATAGGGTCGGTTAATTTCCAAGATAGAGCGTTTTGTTAGTTCACACACATAAAAATTCATAACTCGGCAACCAGGCACGCTGAAGAGATAAGACGAGTGTCATTCGAACCGGCAGAGCCCCTTCTATCTGCATACCAAATTTCAGCACATAGGGTCGGTTAATTTCCAAGATACAGCGTTTTGTTAGTTCACACACATAAAAATTTATAACTCGGCAACCAGGCGTGCTGAAGAGATAAGACGAGTGTCATTCGAAGCGGCACAGCTTCTTCTATGAGCGCACCAAATTCCAGCCCATTCGGTCAATTAGTTTCCACGCTAGAGCGTTTCGTATTTAAATATTTAAAAACTCATAACTCGACAACCAGGGGTGCTGAAGAGATAAGACGGGTGTCATCGGAAGCGGCACAGCTTCTTCTATTAGCGTACCAAATTTCAGCTCATTCAGCTGATTAGTTTCGGTATTAGGGCATATCTTGCAAACCACTCAATGTCATTGAAAAGTTTCAATGTTATCAGCACTGATTAGAGCAAAACTTTTTCGCAAACTATAACAACTTTTCAGAATTGAATAACTCTGTTACTAGACGGGTTAGAGGGGTGATATATACCTCATTTTAATTAGCTCGACGTGTAGTATCTGTGTACCAAATTTCAACCGAATCGGCAAAAACATTTTTAGAAAATTAATTACTTGGTAACCAGGCGTGCTAAAAAGATAAGACGGGTGTCATCCGAAGCGGCAAAGCCTCTTCTATCTGTGTACCAAATTTCAGCCCATTCGGTCAGTTAGTTTCCCCGCTAGAGCGTTTTGTATTCAAATATTTAAAAATTCATAACTCGGCAACCAGGCACGCTGAAGAGATAAGACGAGTGTCATTCGAACCGGCAGAGCCCCTTCTATCTGCATACCAAATTTCAGCATATAGGGTCGGTTAATTTCCAAGATAGAGCGTTTTGTTAGTTCACACACATAAAAATTCATAACTCGGCAACCAGGCATGCTGAAGAGATAAGACGAGTGTCATTCGAACCGGCAGAGCCTCTTCTATCTGCGTACCAAATTTCAGCACATAGGGTCGGTTAATTTCCAGGATACAGCGTTTTGTTAGTTCACACACATAAAAATTCATTACTCGGCAACCAGGCGTGCTGAAGAGATAAGACGAGTGTCATTCGAAGCGGCACAGCTTCTTCTATGAGCGTACCAAATTTCAGCCCATTCGGTCAATTAGTTTCCCCGCTAGAGCGTTTCGTATTTAAATATTTAAAAACTCATAACTCGACAACCAGGGGTGCTGAAGAGATAAGACGGGTATCATCGGAAGCGGCACAGCTTCTTCTATCTGCGTACCAAATTTCAGCACAAAGGGTCGGTTAATTTCCAAGATACAGCGTTTTGTTAGTTCACACACATAAAAATTCATAACTCGGCAACCAGGCACGCTGAAGAGATAAGACGAGTGTCATTCGAACCGGCAGAGCCCCTTCTATCTGCATACCAAATTTCAGCACATAGGGTCGGTTAATTTCCAAGATAGAGCGTTTTGTTAGTTCACTCACATAAAAATTCATAACTCGGCAACCAGGCACGCTGAAGAGATAAGACGAGTGTCATTCGAAGCGGCACAGCTTCTTCTATGAGCGTACCAAATTTCAGCCCATTCGGTCAATTAGTTTCCCCGCTAGAGCGTTTCGTATTTAAATATTTAAAAACTCATAACTCGACAACCAGGGGTGCTGAAGAGATAAGACGAGTGTCATTCGAACCGGCAGAGCCCCTTCTATCTGCATACCAAATTTCAGCACATAGGGTCGGTTAATTTCCAAGATAGAGCGTTTTGTTAGTTCACACACATAAAAATTCATAACTCGGCAACCAGGCACGCTGAAGAGATAAGACGAGTGTCATTCGAACCGGCAGAGCCTCTTCTATCTGCATACCAAATTTCAGCACATAGGGTCGGTTAATTTCCAAGATAGAGCGTTTTGTTAGTTCACACACATAAAAATTCATAACTCGGCAACCAGCCGTGCTGAAGAGATAAGACGAGCGTCATTCGAACCGGCGGAGCCTCTTCTATCTGCGTACCAAATTTCAGCACATAGAGTCGGTTAATTTCCAGGATACAGCGTTTTGTTAGTTCACACACATAAAAATTCATAACTCGGCAACCAGGCGTGCTGAAGAGATAAGACGAGTGTCATTCGAAGCGGCACAGCTTCTTCTATGAGCGTACCAAATTTTAGCCCATTCGGTCAATTAGTTTCCTCGCTAGAGCGTTTCGTATTTAAATATTTAAAAACTCATAACTCGACAACCAGGGGTGCTGAAGAGATAAGACGGGTGTCATCGGAAGCGGCACAGCTTCTTCTATTAGCGTACCAAATTTCAGCTCATTCAGCTGATTAGTTTCGGTATTAGGGCATATCTTGCAAACCACTCAATGTCATTGAAAAGTTTCAATGTTATCAGCACTGATTAGAGCAAAACTTTTTCGCAAACTATAACAACTTTTCAGAATTGAATAACTCTGTTACTAGACGGGTTAGAGGGGTGATATATACCTCATTTTAATTAGCTCGACGTGTAGTATCTGTGTACCAAATTTCAACCGAATCGGCAAAAACATTTTTAGAAAATTAATTACTTGGTAACCAGGCGTGCTAAAAAGATAAGACGGGTGTCATCCGAAGCGGCAAAGCCTCTTCTATCTGTGTACCAAATTTCAGCCCATTCGGTCAGTTAGTTTCCCCGCTAGAGCGTTTTGTATTCAAATATTTAAAAATTCATAACTCGGCAACCAGGCACGCTGAAGAGATAAGACGAGTGTCATTCGAACCGGCAGAGCCCCTTCTATCTGCATACCAAATTTCAGCACATAGGGTCGGTTAATTTCCAAGATAGAGCGTTTTGTTAGTTCACACACATAAAAATTCATAACTCGGCAACCAGGCACGCTGAAGAGATAAGACGAGTGTCATTCGAACCGGCAGAGCCCCTTCTATCTGCATACCAAATTTCAGCACATAGGGTCGGTTAATTTCCAAGATACAGCGTTTTGTTAGTTCACACACATAAAAATTTATAACTCGGCAACCAGGCGTGCTGAAGAGATAAGACGAGTGTCATTCGAAGCGGCACAGCTTCTTCTATGAGCGCACCAAATTCCAGCCCATTCGGTCAATTAGTTTCCACGCTAGAGCGTTTCGTATTTAAATATTTAAAAACCCATAACTCGACAACCAGGGGTGCTGAAGAGATAAGACGGGTGTCATCGGAAGCGGCACAGCTTCTTCTATTAGCGTACCAAATTTCAGCTCATTCAGCTGATTAGTTTCGGTATTAGGGCATATCTTGCAAACCACTCAATGTCATTGAAAAGTTTCAATGTTATCAGCACTGATTAGAGCAAAACTTTTTCGCAAACTATAACAACTTTTCAGAATTGAATAACTCTGTTACTAGACGGGTTAGAGGGGTGATATATACCTCATTTTAATTAGCTCGACGTGTAGTATCTGTGTACCAAATTTCAACCGAATCGGCAAAAACATTTTTAGAAAATTAATTACTTGGTAACCAGGCGTGCTAAAAAGATAAGACGGGTGTCATCCGAAGCGGGAAAGCCTCTTCTATCCGTGTACCAAATTTCAGCCCATTCGATCAGTTAGTTTCCCCGCTAGAGCGTTTTGTATTCAAATATTTAAAAATTCATAACTCGGCAACCAGGCACGCTGAAGAGATAAGACGAGTGTCATTCGAACCGGCAGAGCCCCTTCTATCTGCATACCAAATTTCAGCACATAGGGTCGGTTAATTTCCAAGATAGAGCGTTTTGTTAGTTCACACACATAAAAATTCATAACTCGGCAACCAGGCACGCTGAAGAGATAAGACGAGTGTCATTCGAACCGGCAGAGCCCCTTCTATCTGCATACCAAATTTCAGCACATAGGGTCGGTTAATTTCCAAGATACAGCGTTTTGTTAGTTCACACACATAAAAATTTATAACTCGGCAACCAGGCGTGCTGAAGAGATAAGACGAGTGTCATTCGAAGCGGCACAGCTTCTTCTATGAGCGCACCAAATTCCAGCCCATTCGGTCAATTAGTTTCCACGCTAGAGCGTTTCGTATTTAAATATTTAAAAACTCATAACTCGACAACCAGGGGTGCTGAAGAGATAAGACGGGTGTCATCGGAAGCGGCACAGCTTCTTCTATTAGCGTACCAAATTTCAGCTCATTCAGCTGATTAGTTTCGGTATTAGGGCATATCTTGCAAACCACTCAATGTCATTGAAAAGTTTCAATGTTATCAGCACTGATTAGAGCAAAACTTTTTCGCAAACTATAACAACTTTTCAGAATTGAATAACTCTGTTACTAGACGGGTTAGAGGGGTGATATATACCTCATTTTAATTAGCTCGACGTGTAGTATCTGTGTACCAAATTTCAACCGAATCGGCAAAAACATTTTTAGAAAATTAATTACTTGGTAACCAGGCGTGCTAAAAAGATAAGACGGGTGTCATCCGAAGCGGCAAAGCCTCTTCTATCTGTGTACCAAATTTCAGCCCATTCGGTCAGTTAGTTTCCCCGCTAGAGCGTTTTGTATTCAAATATTTAAAAATTCATAACTCGGCAACCAGGCACGCTGAAGAGATAAGACGAGTGTCATTCGAACCGGCAGAGCCCCTTCTATCTGCATACCAAATTTCAGCATATAGGGTCGGTTAATTTCCAAGATAGAGCGTTTTGTTAGTTCACACACATAAAAATTCATAACTCGGCAACCAGGCATGCTGAAGAGATAAGACGAGTGTCATTCGAACCGGCAGAGCCTCTTCTATCTGCGTACCAAATTTCAGCACATAGGGTCGGTTAATTTCCAGGATACAGCGTTTTGTTAGTTCACACACATAAAAATTCATTACTCGGCAACCAGGCGTGCTGAAGAGATAAGACGAGTGTCATTCGAAGCGGCACAGCTTCTTCTATGAGCGTACCAAATTTCAGCCCATTCGGTCAATTAGTTTCCCCGCTAGAGCGTTTCGTATTTAAATATTTAAAAACTCATAACTCGACAACCAGGGGTGCTGAAGAGATAAGACGGGTATCATCGGAAGCGGCACAGCTTCTTCTATCTGCGTACCAAATTTCAGCACAAAGGGTCGGTTAATTTCCAAGATACAGCGTTTTGTTAGTTCACACACATAAAAATTCATAACTCGGCAACCAGGCACGCTGAAGAGATAAGACGAGTGTCATTCGAACCGGCAGAGCCCCTTCTATCTGCATACCAAATTTCAGCACATAGGGTCGGTTAATTTCCAAGATAGAGCGTTTTGTTAGTTCACTCACATAAAAATTCATAACTCGGCAACCAGGCACGCTGAAGAGATAAGACGAGTGTCATTCGAAGCGGCACAGCTTCTTCTATGAGCGTACCAAATTTCAGCCCATTCGGTCAATTAGTTTCCCCGCTAGAGCGTTTCGTATTTAAATATTTAAAAACTCATAACTCGACAACCAGGGGTGCTGAAGAGATAAGACGAGTGTCATTCGAACCGGCAGAGCCCCTTCTATCTGCATACCAAATTTCAGCACATAGGGTCGGTTAATTTCCAAGATAGAGCGTTTTGTTAGTTCACACACATAAAAATTCATAACTCGGCAACCAGGCACGCTGAAGAGATAAGACGAGTGTCATTCGAACCGGCAGAGCCTCTTCTATCTGCATACCAAATTTCAGCACATAGGGTCGGTTAATTTCCAAGATAGAGCGTTTTGTTAGTTCACACACATAAAAATTCATAACTCGGCAACCAGCCGTGCTGAAGAGATAAGACGAGCGTCATTCGAACCGGCGGAGCCTCTTCTATCTGCGTACCAAATTTCAGCACATAGAGTCGGTTAATTTCCAGGATACAGCGTTTTGTTAGTTCACACACATAAAAATTCATAACTCGGCAACCAGGCGTGCTGAAGAGATAAGACGAGTGTCATTCGAAGCGGCACAGCTTCTTCTATGAGCGTACCAAATTTTAGCCCATTCGGTCAATTAGTTTCCTCGCTAGAGCGTTTCGTATTTAAATATTTAAAAACTCATAACTCGACAACCAGGGGTGCTGAAGAGATAAGACGGGTGTCATCGGAAGCGGCACAGCTTCTTCTATTAGCGTACCAAATTTCAGCTCATTCAGCTGATTAGTTTCGGTATTAGGGCATATCTTGCAAACCACTCAATGTCATTGAAAAGTTTCAATGTTATCAGCACTGATTAGAGCAAAACTTTTTCGCAAACTATAACAACTTTTCAGAATTGAATAACTCTGTTACTAGACGGGTTAGAGGGGTGATATATACCTCATTTTAATTAGCTCGACGTGTAGTATCTGTGTACCAAATTTCAACCGAATCGGCAAAAACATTTTTAGAAAATTAATTACTTGGTAACCAGGCGTGCTAAAAAGATAAGACGGGTGTCATCCGAAGCGGCAAAGCCTCTTCTATCTGTGTACCAAATTTCAGCCCATTCGGTCAGTTAGTTTCCCCGCTAGAGCGTTTTGTATTCAAATATTTAAAAATTCATAACTCGGCAACCAGGCACGCTGAAGAGATAAGACGAGTGTCATTCGAACCGGCAGAGCCCCTTCTATCTGCATACCAAATTTCAGCACATAGGGTCGGTTAATTTCCAAGATAGAGCGTTTTGTTAGTTCACACACATAAAAATTCATAACTCGGCAACCAGGCACGCTGAAGAGATAAGACGAGTGTCATTCGAACCGGCAGAGCCCCTTCTATCTGCATACCAAATTTCAGCACATAGGGTCGGTTAATTTCCAAGATACAGCGTTTTGTTAGTTCACACACATAAAAATTTATAACTCGGCAACCAGGCGTGCTGAAGAGATAAGACGAGTGTCATTCGAAGCGGCACAGCTTCTTCTATGAGCGCACCAAATTCCAGCCCATTCGGTCAATTAGTTTCCACGCTAGAGCGTTTCGTATTTAAATATTTAAAAACCCATAACTCGACAACCAGGGGTGCTGAAGAGATAAGACGGGTGTCATCGGAAGCGGCACAGCTTCTTCTATTAGCGTACCAAATTTCAGCTCATTCAGCTGATTAGTTTCGGTATTAGGGCATATCTTGCAAACCACTCAATGTCATTGAAAAGTTTCAATGTTATCAGCACTGATTAGAGCAAAACTTTTTCGCAAACTATAACAACTTTTCAGAATTGAATAACTCTGTTACTAGACGGGTTAGAGGGGTGATATATACCTCATTTTAATTAGCTCGACGTGTAGTATCTGTGTACCAAATTTCAACCGAATCGGCAAAAACATTTTTAGAAAATTAATTACTTGGTAACCAGGCGTGCTAAAAAGATAAGACGGGTGTCATCCGAAGCGGCAAAGCCTCTTCTATCCGTGTACCAAATTTCAGCCCATTCGATCAGTTAGTTTCCCCGCTAGAGCGTTTTGTATTCAAATATTTAAAAATTCATAACTCGGCAACCAGGCACGCTGAAGAGATAAGACGAGTGTCATTCGAACCGGCAGAGCCCCTTCTATCTGCATACCAAATTTCAGCACATAGGGTCGGTTAATTTCCAAGATAGAGCGTTTTGTTAGTTCACACACATAAAAATTCATAACTCGGCAACCAGGCATGCTGAAGAGATAAGACGAGTGTCATTCGAACCGGCAGAGCCTCTTCTATCTGCGTACCAAATTTCAGCACATAGGGTCGGTTAATTTCCAGGATACAGCGTTTTGTTAGTTCACACACATAAAAATTCATTACTCGGCAACCAGGCGTGCTGAAGAGATAAGACGAGTGTCATTCGAAGCGGCACAGCTTCTTCTATGAGCGTACCAAATTTCAGCCCATTCGGTCAATTAGTTTCCCCGCTAGAGCGTTTCGTATTTAAATATTTAAAAACTCATAACTCGACAACCAGGGGTGCTGAAGAGATAAGACGGGTATCATCGGAAGCGGCACAGCTTCTTCTATCTGCGTACCAAATTTCAGCACAAAGGGTCGGTTAATTTCCAAGATACAGCGTTTTGTTAGTTCACACACATAAAAATTCATAACTCGGCAACCAGGCACGCTGAAGAGATAAGACGAGTGTCATTCGAACCGGCAGAGCCCCTTCTATCTGCATACCAAATTTCAGCACATAGGGTCGGTTAATTTCCAAGATAGAGCGTTTTGTTAGTTCACTCACATAAAAATTCATAACTCGGCAACCAGGCACGCTGAAGAGATAAGACGAGTGTCATTCGAAGCGGCACAGCTTCTTCTATGAGCGTACCAAATTTCAGCCCATTCGGTCAATTAGTTTCCCCGCTAGAGCGTTTCGTATTTAAATATTTAAAAACTCATAACTCGACAACCAGGGGTGCTGAAGAGATAAGACGAGTGTCATTCGAACCGGCAGAGCCCCTTCTATCTGCATACCAAATTTCAGCACATAGGGTCGGTTAATTTCCAAGATAGAGCGTTTTGTTAGTTCACACACATAAAAATTCATAACTCGGCAACCAGGCACGCTGAAGAGATAAGACGAGTGTCATTCGAACCGGCAGAGCCTCTTCTATCTGCATACCAAATTTCAGCACATAGGGTCGGTTAATTTCCAAGATAGAGCGTTTTGTTAGTTCACACACATAAAAATTCATAACTCGGCAACCAGCCGTGCTGAAGAGATAAGACGAGCGTCATTCGAACCGGCGGAGCCTCTTCTATCTGCGTACCAAATTTCAGCACATAGAGTCGGTTAATTTCCAGGATACAGCGTTTTGTTAGTTCACACACATAAAAATTCATAACTCGGCAACCAGGCGTGCTGAAGAGATAAGACGAGTGTCATTCGAAGCGGCACAGCTTCTTCTATGAGCGTACCAAATTTTAGCCCATTCGGTCAATTAGTTTCCTCGCTAGAGCGTTTCGTATTTAAATATTTAAAAACTCATAACTCGACAACCAGGGGTGCTGAAGAGATAAGACGGGTGTCATCGGAAGCGGCACAGCTTCTTCTATTAGCGTACCAAATTTCAGCTCATTCAGCTGATTAGTTTCGGTATTAGGGCATATCTTGCAAACCACTCAATGTCATTGAAAAGTTTCAATGTTATCAGCACTGATTAGAGCAAAACTTTTTCGCAAACTATAACAACTTTTCAGAATTGAATAACTCTGTTACTAGACGGGTTAGAGGGGTGATATATACCTCATTTTAATTAGCTCGACGTGTAGTATCTGTGTACCAAATTTCAACCGAATCGGCAAAAACATTTTTAGAAAATTAATTACTTGGTAACCAGGCGTGCTAAAAAGATAAGACGGGTGTCATCCGAAGCGGCAAAGCCTCTTCTATCTGTGTACCAAATTTCAGCCCATTCGGTCAGTTAGTTTCCCCGCTAGAGCGTTTTGTATTTAAATATTTAAAAATTCATAACTCGGCAACCAGGCACGCTGAAGAGATAAGACGAGTGTCATTCGAACCGGCAGAGCCTCTTCTATCTGCATACCAAATTTCAGCACATAGGGTCGGTTAATTTCCAAGATAGAGCGTTTTGTTAGTTCACACACATAAAAATTCATAACTCGGCAACCAGCCGTGCTGAAGAGATAAGACGAGCGTCATTCGAACCGGCGGAGCCTCTTCTATCTGCGTACCAAATTTCAGCACATAGAGTCGGTTAATTTCCAGGATACAGCGTTTTGTTAGTTCACACACATAAAAATTCATAACTCGGCAACCAGGCGTGCTGAAGAGATAAGACGAGTGTCATTCGAAGCGGCACAGCTTCTTCTATGAGCGTACCAAATTTTAGCCCATTCGGTCAATTAGTTTCCTCGCTAGAGCGTTTCGTATTTAAATATTTAAAAACTCATAACTCGACAACCAGGGGTGCTGAAGAGATAAGACGGGTGTCATCGGAAGCGGCACAGCTTCTTCTATTAGCGTACCAAATTTCAGCTCATTCAGCTGATTAGTTTCGGTATTAGGGCATATCTTGCAAACCACTCAATGTCATTGAAAAGTTTCAATGTTATCAGCACTGATTAGAGCAAAACTTTTTCGCAAACTATAACAACTTTTCAGAATTGAATAACTCTGTTACTAGACGGGTTAGAGGGGTGATATATACCTCATTTTAATTAGCTCGACGTGTAGTATCTGTGTACCAAATTTCAACCGAATCGGCAAAAACATTTTTAGAAAATTAATTACTTGGTAACCAGGCGTGCTAAAAAGATAAGACGGGTGTCATCCGAAGCGGCAAAGCCTCTTCTATCTGTGTACCAAATTTCAGCCCATTCGGTCAGTTAGTTTCCCCGCTAGAGCGTTTTGTATTCAAATATTTAAAAATTCATAACTCGGCAACCAGGCACGCTGAAGAGATAAGACGAGTGTCATTCGAACCGGCAGAGCCCCTTCTATCTGCATACCAAATTTCAGCACATAGGGTCGGTTAATTTCCAAGATAGAGCGTTTTGTTAGTTCACACACATAAAAATTCATAACTCGGCAACCAGGCACGCTGAAGAGATAAGACGAGTGTCATTCGAACCGGCAGAGCCCCTTCTATCTGCATACCAAATTTCAGCACATAGGGTCGGTTAATTTCCAAGATACAGCGTTTTGTTAGTTCACACACATAAAAATTTATAACTCGGCAACCAGGCGTGCTGAAGAGATAAGACGAGTGTCATTCGAAGCGGCACAGCTTCTTCTATGAGCGCACCAAATTCCAGCCCATTCGGTCAATTAGTTTCCACGCTAGAGCGTTTCGTATTTAAATATTTAAAAACCCATAACTCGACAACCAGGGGTGCTGAAGAGATAAGACGGGTGTCATCGGAAGCGGCACAGCTTCTTCTATTAGCGTACCAAATTTCAGCTCATTCAGCTGATTAGTTTCGGTATTAGGGCATATCTTGCAAACCACTCAATGTCATTGAAAAGTTTCAATGTTATCAGCACTGATTAGAGCAAAACTTTTTCGCAAACTATAACAACTTTTCAGAATTGAATAACTCTGTTACTAGACGGGTTAGAGGGGTGATATATACCTCATTTTAATTAGCTCGACGTGTAGTATCTGTGTACCAAATTTCAACCGAATCGGCAAAAACATTTTTAGAAAATTAATTACTTGGTAACCAGGCGTGCTAAAAAGATAAGACGGGTGTCATCCGAAGCGGCAAAGCCTCTTCTATCCGTGTACCAAATTTCAGCCCATTCGATCAGTTAGTTTCCCCGCTAGAGCGTTTTGTATTCAAATATTTAAAAATTCATAACTCGGCAACCAGGCACGCTGAAGAGATAAGACGAGTGTCATTCGAACCGGCAGAGCCCCTTCTATCTGCATACCAAATTTCAGCACATAGGGTCGGTTAATTTCCAAGATAGAGCGTTTTGTTAGTTCACACACATAAAAATTCATAACTCGGCAACCAGGCATGCTGAAGAGATAAGACGAGTGTCATTCGAACCGGCAGAGCCTCTTCTATCTGCGTACCAAATTTCAGCACATAGGGTCGGTTAATTTCCAGGATACAGCGTTTTGTTAGTTCACACACATAAAAATTCATTACTCGGCAACCAGGCGTGCTGAAGAGATAAGACGAGTGTCATTCGAAGCGGCACAGCTTCTTCTATGAGCGTACCAAATTTCAGCCCATTCGGTCAATTAGTTTCCCCGCTAGAGCGTTTCGTATTTAAATATTTAAAAACTCATAACTCGACAACCAGGGGTGCTGAAGAGATAAGACGGGTATCATCGGAAGCGGCACAGCTTCTTCTATCTGCGTACCAAATTTCAGCACAAAGGGTCGGTTAATTTCCAAGATACAGCGTTTTGTTAGTTCACACACATAAAAATTCATAACTCGGCAACCAGGCACGCTGAAGAGATAAGACGAGTGTCATTCGAACCGGCAGAGCCCCTTCTATCTGCATACCAAATTTCAGCACATAGGGTCGGTTAATTTCCAAGATAGAGCGTTTTGTTAGTTCACTCACATAAAAATTCATAACTCGGCAACCAGGCACGCTGAAGAGATAAGACGAGTGTCATTCGAAGCGGCACAGCTTCTTCTATGAGCGTACCAAATTTCAGCCCATTCGGTCAATTAGTTTCCCCGCTAGAGCGTTTCGTATTTAAATATTTAAAAACTCATAACTCGACAACCAGGGGTGCTGAAGAGATAAGACGAGTGTCATTCGAACCGGCAGAGCCCCTTCTATCTGCATACCAAATTTCAGCACATAGGGTCGGTTAATTTCCAAGATAGAGCGTTTTGTTAGTTCACACACATAAAAATTCATAACTCGGCAACCAGGCACGCTGAAGAGATAAGACGAGTGTCATTCGAACCGGCAGAGCCTCTTCTATCTGCATACCAAATTTCAGCACATAGGGTCGGTTAATTTCCAAGATAGAGCGTTTTGTTAGTTCACACACATAAAAATTCATAACTCGGCAACCAGCCGTGCTGAAGAGATAAGACGAGCGTCATTCGAACCGGCGGAGCCTCTTCTATCTGCGTACCAAATTTCAGCACATAGAGTCGGTTAATTTCCAGGATACAGCGTTTTGTTAGTTCACACACATAAAAATTCATAACTCGGCAACCAGGCGTGCTGAAGAGATAAGACGAGTGTCATTCGAAGCGGCACAGCTTCTTCTATGAGCGTACCAAATTTTAGCCCATTCGGTCAATTAGTTTCCTCGCTAGAGCGTTTCGTATTTAAATATTTAAAAACTCATAACTCGACAACCAGGGGTGCTGAAGAGATAAGACGGGTGTCATCGGAAGCGGCACAGCTTCTTCTATTAGCGTACCAAATTTCAGCTCATTCAGCTGATTAGTTTCGGTATTAGGGCATATCTTGCAAACCACTCAATGTCATTGAAAAGTTTCAATGTTATCAGCACTGATTAGAGCAAAACTTTTTCGCAAACTATAACAACTTTTCAGAATTGAATAACTCTGTTACTAGACGGGTTAGAGGGGTGATATATACCTCATTTTAATTAGCTCGACGTGTAGTATCTGTGTACCAAATTTCAACCGAATCGGCAAAAACATTTTTAGAAAATTAATTACTTGGTAACCAGGCGTGCTAAAAAGATAAGACGGGTGTCATCCGAAGCGGCAAAGCCTCTTCTATCTGTGTACCAAATTTCAGCCCATTCGGTCAGTTAGTTTCCCCGCTAGAGCGTTTTGTATTTAAATATTTAAAAATTCATAACTCGGCAACCAGGCACGCTGAAGAGATAAGACGAGTGTCATTCGAACCGGCAGAGCCTCTTCTATCTGCATACCAAATTTCAGCACATAGGGTCGGTTAATTTCCAAGATAGAGCGTTTTGTTAGTTCACACACATAAAATTTCATAACTCGGCAACCAGGCGTGCCTAAGAGATAAGACGAGTGTCATTCGAACCGGGAGAGCCTCTTCTATCTGCGTACCAAATTTCAGCACATAGGGTCGGTTAATTTCCAAGATACAGCGTTTTGTTAGTTCACACACATAAAAATTCATAACTCGGCAACCAGGCGTGCTGAAGAGATAAGACGAGTGTCATTCGAAGCGGCACAGCTTCTTCTATGAGCGTACCAAATTTCAGCCCATTCGGTCAATTAGTTTCCTCGCTAGAGCGTTTTGTATTTCAATATTTAAAAACCCATAACTCGACAACCAGGGGTGCTGAAGAGATAAGACGGGTGTCATCGGAAGCGGCACAGCTTCTTCTATTAGCGTACCAAATTTCAGCTCATTCAGCTGATTAGTTTCGGTATTAGGGCATATCTTGCAAACCACTCAATGTCATTGAAAAGTTTCAATGTTATCAGCACTGATTAGAGCAAAACTTTTTCGCAAACAATAACAACTTTTCAGAATTGAATAACTCTGTTACTAGACGGGTTAGAGGGGTGATATATACCTCATTTTAATTAGCTCGACGTGTAGTATCTGTGTACCAAATTTCAACCGAATCGGCAAAAACATTTTTAGAAAATTAATTACTTGGTAACCAGGCGTGCTAAAAAGATAAGACGGGTGTCATCCGAAGCGGCAAAGCCTCTTCTATCTGTGTACCAAATTTCAGCCCATTCGGTCAATTAGTTTCCCCGCTAGAGCGTTTTGTATTTAAATATTTAAAAATTCATAACTCGGCAACCAGGCACGCTGAAGAGATAAGACGAGTGTCATTCGAACCGGCAGAGCCTCTTCTATCTGCGTACCAAATTTCAGCACATAGGGTCGGTTAATTTCCAAGATATGGCGTTTTGTTAGTTCACACACATAAAAATTCATAACTCGGCAACCAGGCGTGCTGCAGAGATAAGACGAGTGTCACCCGAAGCGGCACAGCTTCTTCTATTAGCGTAGCAAATTTCAGCTCATTCAGCTGATTAGTTTCGGTATTAAGGCATATCTTGCAAACCACTCAATGTCATTGAAAAGTTTCAATGTTATCAGCACTCATTAGAACAAAACTTTTTCGCAAACTATAACAAGTTTTCAGAATTGAATAACTCTGTTACTAGACAGGTTAGAGGGGTGATATGTACCTCATTTTAATTAACTCGACGTGTAGTATCTGTGTACCAAATTTCAACCAAATCGGCAAAAATTTTTTTAGAAAATTAATTACATGGTAACCAGCCGTGCTAAAAAGATAAGACGAGTGTCATCCGAAGCGCTGTAATAAAAAAAGTGGACTGGTGGCTCCGAGATTTGAACCACAGTCTCCCAGCTAACACTAAGTGTTCGACCACTAGAACACTTTATATTTCCTAGTGGCATACGTTTTTCAATAACAAACTATTTTAACTAAAATTTCGCAATCATTTTAAAGTGCTCTTAAGGTGTGCAAGTAGTAGCAACAGCCTATTTGATAAGCATCGTTCCCAGTATCTTAAAAACTGACTTAACATGGGTTAATTACTACATATATCTTTATTGTACGACAATCGCACATGATTAAAATACTTAAGTTATTATAGGTATACTATACAAAGGTTTAAATCGTACTTACTAAATGTAGCAGTAACTTAGTTATGAAAGAGTTTTAATTATATTAAATCAATAAAGTGTTATTTACTTCAAAAACATTTATATGTCATTCGTGTGGAATTGCACGTTCTGCCGCAGGTCAAGAATCCCCTCAACTACATAAGGCCGTTCTTCCACTTACTTCTCGTTCACACTACGCATTCGTGCGCAAAGCTGTGGTAAAGCTGTTGCTACTTAAGCCAGTTGTGTCTCGTTAGTGTAGCGCCTGTGTTGATAACATTATTGAGTCTGTTTAATAAGCAATAATTAAATTAAATCGAAATACGCCAACTTCAAATAAATTTTCATCAAATCCCAATTACGAAATAGTGAAAATATGTTTCGAAATTTGCTTTGTGTTGCGTTTCGTGCATCCAAACATGAAATGAAATGTTTTGGTGAATTAAGTGCCAAGCAATGCACTTTGGAGAGATTCTTAAGACCTGCAGTAAGTACCTTTACACCAATTCTCTTTCAAATCATTATTTCATTCGATAAAATATCTAAGCATTTGCTTGTTCCAATAATAATTAAATGTTATTTTTTGATATAAAGTTTGTTTACATAAAACGAGGTCAATCTCTTTCACTATCAGCTTCCACAAGCAGCGACAAGGCGTGCATGAGCCTACGTCGTGTAAACTCGAATATAATATATTTAAAAATTATATTACCCATGTTGTTGATCACGTACACATGGTTTGTTTACTTATTGATGAATTATTGTTATTATTATCTTTTCAGGTAACTTACAACAACTTATATCGAGAGAAACATCAAGACGTGCAAGTACGCCACTATGGTAATCCCACCAAGAAACAAAAGACGTTGAACGTCTCTTCTTCAGATTCTGATTTAGAAATTCTTGGACATCGTGTATGTCAGCCATAAATAATATCAATAAATAGATATTTATGTAGTCATCGTGCATTGGTTTGTAGGGCGAATCAACATTCTGGCGTCAAAAAATACGCACTTTCCATGGCATTTTGGACGTTAACAGAGATGGTGTGATTTCGTATCATGATTTTCAGTTATTGGCTGATCGGTTCGTGAACCTCGGTCATCTTAGTGAACAGCACACAAAAGAGTTCCGTAAATCTATTCAGGTAGTACAGGTAAAATGTACTTGAAGCAGTATATAATAACGATTACCATATTCTAGAATTTATGGGAAATGTTATGGGGTGAAATCAGTCCTTATAATGTTGTTACTGTTGAACAATATTTGGAAGATATGCGTCATGTTTTAAACGATAAAACACGAATTATCAAAGCACATGCCTTCTTGCCCTATTTGTTTAAAGTATGTTCAATTGTGAATGATCTGATGTAATGTTATTATATAATCACTTATTTTTAGGCTGTTGACAAAGATAAGTCTGGCGAGATATCCATTGAAGAGTTTAAACTTTTCTTCAACTGTTTGGGATTGCATGATGATGATGCCAAAGTAGCATTCCTTTCCATTGATGGCAACAATGATGGTAAAATCAATATTAACGAATTTGTTGAACACGGCCGTGATTTCTTCCTTACTGAAGATGAAGAGAAAATAAGCAAGTATTTCTGGGGACCGCTGGTGGATCACTAAGTTTATGCATATGATCGGTTTTTAATTTTTCTACTTTGATATTTAGTATTAAGAGTTGATTTTTTAAATTTAATTATGACCCAGTACAGCATTAACTGATATGTGTGTACTTGTTTGTGGCCATTGTTTCGCTACATTAGCTTTGAATGTGTATTTCCTTTCTTGATATTGTATGTATGAAAGTACATATTAAATGGCAGTTAACAAATGTTTATCTGATTTTTGTATTCGTTAACTTCCTTCATCATTTGGCTTATTTTACATGTCCTGAAATTGCACCAAATTAATAAAATAAGTCATATTTAAATACAGTTATACTTACATGTCATGCAATGATGATTTAAATGACTCGGATTGTTCGTTACTCAAAGCCATATTTTTCTGAACTTGATTACTATGGTTACGAATTTGGGACTCTTGATAGAGCATCTTTTTTCTTAATTTATCAATAGCATCAGAAATGACTTCGATTTTATCGTCACTTTCTTTCAACTTGGAATGAAACTCCTTTTCAGCAATTGATGGCACTTCCTGGTGCTTTGCAATCATAATTAATAGACGCTGGCATCGTTTGAATATTTGCTCTTGCCTTTCATTCATATCTTCATACTTTTCAGCAAGTAATTCAGCCTGCATTTGAAGCTGGGTTCGCTCTTCTGTCATCTTGCTAAGTTCTTTAGATTGGTAATCCTTTAACATTAACAATGCCCTGATGCGTTTCTCAATTTCAATGCGCGCTTTCTCATGGTTTTCAAACCTTTCGCGCAATGAAGCAGCAGCTCGTTGTATCAACTCATAACAGTCTTGTTGAGTTTTTCCTTCACTCGACGATAATTTAAGAATTGGTTGCGTGCCTCCTTGCATCAATATACGTTGAATTTGTTGATCGAACTTGTTTGTGAGCATTCGCTTTAAGGGTGATGACAATGTCTCAATGTCTTGTTCGTTTAAAGATTCATTTGGAATAGTTGATATTATGGGTCGGGTAACTAATTGCCCGTTTGCCAACAAAGTCAAATAGCTATGAACATCATAATACAAAGCAAAGCCAACCACAGGATTGCCAGAATCTTCAGACGTTTTTGTCGATATTAAATCTTCAATAGTCGATGAATTATTCACAATACCCAGAAGTGGTTCATCAATGTTTTGTTCATCGGCAAATTTATTCAGTGCACTAATGCAACCAATTTGAATTCCATGCACACCGCATTCATGTGTGGCAAAATATTTTCCATCACGATCATCATCTTTAAACAAGTAAATTGGACAGGTGTACGACTCTTCCAGTGAATAACTATTTATAGTGTATCCAAATTCCAGTTCAAGAGTTTCAAGCAATATTAAATCGCTCTTTGGCGACTTGCAGTAAACGTTTGAAATGCGAGGCTCATCATTGTCTTGGTATGCGCTCGAAGACGGATCAATCGGTAGAACGAGTACATGAAATAGATGACCATTCGAATTAGCAATAGCAAGCACTGTTGGTACTGTTTGAAAAACCGCAATTGAACAAAACTCATTTGACAGTTTGCCATCGGGAATTGGATTAATTAAATGCGGCCCATACAAAATGGGCTGAGTTTTATCTCCAAGATCCACGGTCATAATGTGGATGGTACCGTTGCCTGAAAGTAAATAAATCGGCCACTTTAAATCCTGCTTTGTGACCGACTTTGGTTGATGGCATATTTCTGGAGCACCAAAATCAAAGTCCTGCGCAGTTTCGCCAAGCGCTTCTTGCATAGACAACTGCGATGATGGTACTGATCCAGTAATAAGTGGTCCAACGCGGAAAACACCTTGGCCTATCGCTTTTCCATTCTCAATGGCGAATACTCTGAAGATATTATCATTGGTCAGCATGCACACATGATGATCTTGTGAACTTCCGGGATGGAAGCGCACTTGGCGCACTTCAATTTTTGTACTGAACGCCAATGTCTGCTCGTGCAAGCTGTGCGACCTAAAACAACAAAAGTAATTAATTAGAATCATTCGTATTAATATTTCGTGGCGCGTATAGTGTGTCTACAAATTAGCATACACACTATTGTTAATTAAGGCAAGTAAAATAATTTGAGAAATTTGTACAAATTGCACGTAACAAGGAACATGCTACTCATTTCATTTTTAACAAAATGCCATAAAAGCCGTCCAGTAGGCAGGGAGCAGGAGGATAATATGCCGACGGGCAGCGAGCCCACCCTTTGGCTGGTTGGAATATATTTTAAAAATTTCGCCCAACGACAATGCAGAAACGTGACGCAACTTCAGCATAACAAGTCCACTCGTGTCCACTTACACGTGTAGAATCGTACGTAGGCTTAATATATATTTTCCATATTATATTGCCAGCGCCTTTTTATATTCAAAATGTGTCGCGCGACCAAGAATGAGTCGTGTTTTTCGCGTGCTACTCCTCCTTTTTGCGCAATTGAGAGATAGAGTGAGCGTACGATCCAACGATCCTTTACCGAGCGAGCAAAGGATGCGAATGTACATACACGTATTTATTATATATTCCATGTATGCGTTTTGTAACAAATACAAATAGGCTGTGCGTCGTTGTTTGCCGGGCGAAAAATCTACTTACAAATGAAAAACGCACGTGTCCCATGTGTGTCATAGCCTATATCTGGCATGTATCGTCCTTAACAACATCACCGAGTGTTGGAAATTAAAAATTATAGCACACAAAAGAAATACCCCTTCTAATAGAATTTTGATTTTATGAGTGATGAATCCTTGTCACCCGAACTCTGCGTATTTAATCCCAATGAATCAAGCGCAAAACATTTTAAAATTCTAAAGATATAATGTAGTTATTATCAGAATACATAAAAGTATGTAATGTATTCTTAAAATTTGAAAGCGCCAGTATATTTGTATACAAATTGCCGTTATTTGTTTGAGTATTTGTAAGTGGCAGTGTAAAACAGTAAGTGAGTAAAATGACGCGTGTGATTTTCGCCCAGGTTTCTATCTCCATGTCCTAGAAGCATTTTCATGCTATTGCCGCGCTGTAGGTTTTTCCTGTTATGTTTGGTCGTTTTGTCGCGTTCCCGGCGTAGTGTGGTTGGGGTACATCTCTTGGAAAACGCACGAGTAATTTATTACAAAAAAACGCGCGACACGTTTCATCCTACATGTGTGTGATTCATCTATGTTGAACACGCTGATAGTGAGGAGTCGGTGATATACGCGCCTTTTGCTTAAACAGCTCTAACCCACGCGGAAATCATATTAAAATTTTTATAAGTATACAAAAACGAAACACAACTTTAATTTATCCACCCTAATCAGTATAATATGATTAAATTACAAGTTGATTTATCGCAGGCACGACATAAAGAAAACCCAACGGATGATGATTACTGGTGAAGATGCAATACCTTTGGGAAACTTTGGAAAAATTGCACGTCGTGAAATAGTAATCTCACGTCGATACGTCGTATACAAGTTAAAGAAGTTGGATGCTTCCAGTCAGGTTAAGTGTACAAGTTAAATATTTACATGCAATGAACTTGTATTGGGAGCACGCGCCGATGCAATTCGTGATAGTAACCACAGAGGTAATCTGTCACATTCGGTCGTAAATATTTCACCCTTACTCACTCCGTGAAAGCATCACCGAAACTTTCCCAACAAACTGCAATCTTCCTAAGACGTATTTAAACGCAGGGCACATGGCACGGCAAAATGAAAATTACAAATGAGAAATGGAAAATAACGAAATTAATGCAAAAGATTTTTTAATTTCCGCGCGTCGCTTTGGCGTTGGCCAAGTTTCCAGCAACTTTTAATAAATACTTAGCCTTATTACCTACGACTTTTTAGCAAAAAGTCACACCTGGTAATACATAAAATCCTTTATGCATGCCGAACGGGCAAACTTTCTGCCAGGCGACGGGAAATGGGCGCGCGCAGTCGGACCGGCAGGCGGGCGTTTTTAGTTCGAAATTATGTAAAAAATACCTACGTGTGTCACCTTCGTTGTTACGCGCCGCGGCAAACTGCATCAGTAATTATTTTCAGTTGACGTTAATGCGACACGTTCCGCACATTTGTAAGAAAATGCACCGAAGGGACGCGCCAATGAGAAAGTGAAAAAAGTAAAGGTGAAGAGATTAAAAACTAGGAAGAAAAACGACCACCAAGCTGGCGGGAGGAAAACGGCGGTGACGGTGACGGCAGCAGCAGCGGCAAGGGGATCTTAGCGCTGAAGAAAAGGGGTAAATTACGAAACGTCTTTTTAAGTGGGTGCACGTTTCGCCACTTCAAGTGGCAGCCAGCGCGGAGGGGCCACTTGTTGTGTGCGCCAAGAGTTGCGCTCTCAAGTGATGAGTTGGATGAGGCGGAAAAAAGCGGCGGCTAAGGAATGAGACGACGACGCGGGGACGGAAAAGGGGTCGACGCTCTTAATTTCTTTCGACGACGTGAAGCCGAAAGAAAATGAAAATGTCCGTGCAACACCTGTCCGCAAGTGTTGGGGCACTTTTCAAACATCAATTAGTGTCCATACCACTTAAAAAAGAGAACGCCAAACTTTACGACAAACTCCCCAAAGTTTTACGCGAGTGTCGCTGAGGTATATCGTAAAGAAATCAATAAAATCAAAGAATTTTACAGCCGTAAATTTTTTTATACAAAGTTGTAAAAATGCTTGATTTTGCGCAACTTTTACTAGGCTACTTCAACGACGCAAATTCCCAAGCAAACTCCTTCCTTCCACCTGCGAATATAGTGGGATTCATTTGCTGCGCATTTTATGATCTCATTTGTTTGTAAGGTCGCGCGCGCAAAAGAACGAATGATAAAATAAGGAATTCTTGTCAACGCGAAAAATAAACTTCATTGTTGTGATGAAATTGGTAAAAATTAAGGGCGCTACTTGTCAGTGAAAGATATTAGAAGATGGAATATCCATCTTCAAATACCCACATTACCCTCTCTTGCTTCACCAGCACAATGCGCAAAATACATGAACTAACAAAGGGTCATAAAATTGATAATTTATTGCATTAGTTTGAGCGCGTCCTTTATCCGAAAAACGAATAAATTTTTCGGCATCTTCATAAAGTTTATCTGTGGCAGGAGACGCGCGAAAAAAAAACCATTTGGAATGGTTAATATCGCGATGAATTTCCACAATGAGAATTTATAATTGGAAAAAGGGGTCGCCGTCGTCGTCGGCCAACCCTTTAGCATCAGCATCCACCCCGCTTCCTTGCAAATGATGATGCTCCTGCCGAATGCCGCCACGAAAACGCTACTTGCATAATATTTGAATAATACCTCTATGGAGGCGGCGCGGCGTTAAGCGAATAAGCTTAATTTCTCTTTGCCACATGGAAATCAAAAAATATAGTCAACTATACTCTCTCTATATAAATATGAAAGGATTAGCAAAAGTATAAAGTCAGCTGTCGCCAAGTAACCGCCGACGCAATCCCAGGCGCAGCCGAAAGTCTTAACACCAGCCGGCAATTAACGGGATTATGCGATTGTTTTAACGACTTTGCCTCCCGGATAAATACATATTTCCAAATGCAAGCTGTAGATAAATAAAATGTGTAGATATTAACGTAATTTACAATCGCAACAGTGCACGAACGCTTGTGCAATAATTTACGTTTTATCGTGTGTTGTTTCCTGCGTTTTGTATGTAAGTATTTCAGTTAATTGGAAAAAATAAGCGCGCATATATGCGATCAATTATTTAGAGAATTCGTTAGTGCGCGGCTACGGTGCAAACTCGAGACGCGAATTGGCGCGGCCGATTACGTAATAAAACAACGTCGTGCTGATACATAATAAAACACGGTGATGTATTGCCGCCGCTCGCCGCCCCGCTGGAACACAACAAGAACACGACCGCACATTGGATTATGGACCCTCCAAGTATAGATGTTTGGAGCGCAACGACAAGACCAGCAACAAACAGTCTACATGCAGCGCGCAGACATGCAATCAGACTGGCGCACATTTTGGCGAACCGCAGAACTTATTTATTATTAATTCATTAATTAATCTATTCCTGGCGAACGATGCCAGCGACCGAACGAATGGATGTATGTGCCGTGTTGAGCAAAATACGGCCAATTTGCCACGGCGAAGAAGTTGGAAACTACCGGAAAACATGCTGGAAATCACCAGGAACGTGCTGCGAAAATGAAGTTGTAATACGTTCACTTGCAGATTAAACTTGTATTGACCTACACGAAGGTGGAGGTGGAATACCAACAAGTTTGTTGACTTTGAATTTTACGCACTACTCAACGTAAAGAATGCAAACGACTCATTTTCCTCTAATGCCGCGCATCTTTGCGGGATGCGCAAAGATTTTGAATTCTTGAATTCGCTATCTAAAAGTGTCGAGAGTTTCAGCAGCAACTTTTTAGTCCTTACACTAAATAAGAATTAGCATGCCATACTTATATTCAAGGCGTTTTATGCGATTTTTGTTTCATTTGTCGACAAGCACGCTCTCATTGCAAACGGAACGAATGCGTTGTAACCTTGCATAATGCTATGCCACCGCCGCCGCTGCCGCCGTTGCCGCATCCATTCTTTAGTTATACACCTTCTATATATATATCTGCACGTTTACATTAACGTACACGTATATATTTCGCGGGGCGCGCGCGTTTGTGCGCACTCCGTTTAAATCCGCGACTACGTGGCACTTCTTGCCAAAACTTAATCCGACAATAATTTTATCGCTTTTTTATGCAAATCGTCGCCGGTTACTCCACAACAATTACTAATACTCTACAATGCCGTCGCCGCCGACTTGTACTTAGAGCTCTGCGTTGCTCCCGCTGCTGGCGGAGGCGGCTGCTGCTGTGGTGGTGGTTTTGTGTACACTCTCAAGAGCGTGCACTTCTTGATGCGAGCAGCGCATGTAGCGAAAATCTTAACCGCGAGGGGTTATTATTACATCCACCTAGGAGGCGAATATTTAAGGCGCTCCTGCCGCCTCTTGCGCGAAGCAACGGTTACACATTATATTACAACCTTCCAAACAACAAATAACCCCTTAAATATATACTTTATATACGCATCTCTCTATGTATGCGTAATTATTCGTAATTGCCGCCGGTGAGCGCGCCGCCATCCAATACTTTTCCCAACCGCCTGCGACTTGCAAGTCGCGCGATACGACTGCTAGTTATTGTGTGCGTTGAATATTCATTTATAATTACATTTAAATGTTGCATTTCGGATGAAAAGTGTCTCAACGTAAGGCGAAAAACGCGAAATTTTCATTAGGTGTACGTTGCAGTGGAATTATAATTAATTCGAAAAGTTTCACGCGGATATTTTTCACCTTAAAGTGACAATTTCTTCAGCGACAACATTTTTGCAATATGCGACAATAATGTTGTCGCCACGTTAACGACGCGCGCGCAAGACGGTATCTCATATTTATATCTTGAGAATTTTCTTCAACCAGTCCCCATGCCATCTTTGGTTTATGTACGTCTCGCGTACTAGTGGAGAGACGCCCGAAACTCGCTCAACTTTCGTCCAACTGCAATTAGCTGCAAACGTTCCGCGCGCTCATACATTTGCGATAAATTATAAAATATATAAGTAAGTAATATTGTATATACGGTACATATATAAGTAAATATGGGGGGGAATAGCGCAGCAGGAAAAGTACTAGTATAACTGCCGGAAAGTGGAAGTGCAAAGTAGCGAGCGCATGCCGAGAAGAAGAAGAAGAAGAAGAAGCAAACCAAGTCGCACACATTGAGTGCAAAATGTATCGTAGACGTATGCGCTAAATACGGCACAAGAGTTGTCGTTAATGGCTGGCGTCGCGACAATATATCATGCTATAAGTGTGTAAAGAAGGCGGCAGCGGCGGAGGCGGTGGCGAACAATAATAACAAACAACAACAAAAAAGAAGCAGCACCGAATACTGCGGAAGAGAAGTACCAAACAAGTACAACTCTTTAAGTAGTTGTTCAACTTTTTATGTAATAACTTCCTAAGCAACCGCCATTAACTCGTAATACATATTTATACGAAAGCAATAAGTCCCGCAATAATTATGTTTCAATAAACACTATGCCAGCACAACAGTAAAATTATTAGTGCTCTATTTCAAGTCATAAAACTTTGTAGTCAGTCTTGGTAGTTTCTGGTACGTATAAGAAATAATTTCGCATTAATATTTTACTTAACAATTCCGCTCATCTAAATCTTTCGTCGAGTGAAAGACACACAAGAAGCGCATGTGTATTGTAAAGGTGCTGGTTTTTGGTGCCCATGTTTGTTGCTTTTGGTTCGGCGGCCGTTTGTTCTGGCGTCTCTTAAAACTTCGGCAATATAACACCGGATTAACGACTACGTCGACGTCCCACCGCCACCGCTGTGAACGACACGCGCGCGCGCTGCCTCCTGGATTCCCACCCGGAGAACCCGAACAGTCAACATCGAGTCACGGTTTTGCAATTCTAATCTTTTATTATATGCATCCGTTAGGCACACATCCGCAAGCGTGCGGAGGCGGCGGTGAGAGCAGTATAAACATTTTAATTTCGCCCTATAGGTGCGTGGCGCGCGCGCGTCCCCGACGCTGGCGGCGGCGAACGCATTGGGTGGTCGCGTTGAAGTCACTTCGCGCACCTTTCCGCCGACGCGCGGAGAGGCGGCACCATTTGGCCGGCGTATAAATTTATTTCATAGAAAATATATACACTCATTATGATTATTTATTGTGCAAGTTGCGCATTATTCCCCATTATTGCGATGATAACTAGGCGCACGGCGTTGCCGCCGCCGTGTTGCAACGCATTACGCAGAACGTGCCATCATGAGTGGTGGTGGCTGAGGCGGAGGCGCAAGAACAAGTGTTCATCATGCGCATTGAATGCGAATGTGACGAGGACAGAGTGCGCAGCGGGTGGGCCGCCGCCGTCGCCGCCACAAGAAGTCACAAGTCATGCGCCCGTGGCAAATGGCAATTTTACGTTCTTTCTTCGAATTAATTGGCGCTAATTAATTTAGATCATTCTAATTCTTCATTAGCGTATGATAATGCAACCGAAATAATAAGTTTCATGAAGTTATGGCCAAACTTTTCACTTGTATTTTAAATAAATCAACTTCTAGTTACTTAATGCCTAACGTAGCCGCGTAATTAAATTATTTCCACCTTCAGCTTAAACCAAAATTTAAAATACCCTTTGGTAGCGGTAAATTTAAAAACGCAATAAATCGAAGACTCTATTTTTTCATTGACTGTACGCACATAAGCACTGTCCAAAGATTTATGAACTTAACGAACATAAAAGGGTCGCGAATGCGATGTACACATATTGGAGGCCAGTTGGGGGCAGCAAAGCAGTGGCAGTATAAGGGTTGCATTTGCTTTTCCACTCTTTACAGCGGGGGTGGGCATTGCCATTGGCATATATACACTTTTTATAAACCTTTTTCGTGCTTGATTTTTATTCATCGCCGTGTTTTTGTTCTTTGCACAGCCGATGAAACGCTATGCGAAAATATTTCTGTACATTCTCTTATTGCTGTGCCGTGTCTGGCGAGTTTATGCACTCGGGGGTTGAACAAACCCTATGCAGATTGTCGTCACAAACATTGGTAACTTTATAAAATTCTCCGTAGAATAATAATTGATTTTTTTTGTCATGCATGTTAATCGCAAGTTCAAAGCGTAATTAGTTAACCAGCCGCCTGCCTGTCCGCACAT
The DNA here is from genome assembly GCA_963978815.1 of Aleochara curtula. Lineage (NCBI taxonomy): Eukaryota > Metazoa > Arthropoda > Insecta > Coleoptera > Staphylinidae > Aleochara > Aleochara curtula. Next base: position 13,646,942 of record OZ022215.1, on the reverse strand, counting down.
TCAGCGAGTACGCGTGAAATTTTATTACTAAATCAAAAATTATGAATTTATCAAAGTAAATGGGCCTTTACAAACAGATAAAAGCGTTTTTCGAATCTTTTAACGCTTTGGAAGTTTTTGTTCAGAATCGCTGGCCCGCGCACGAGAAGCGCGGCGAGAGGGGGGCGCAGGAGAGTGAAAAGATGGGCCGGAAACCGGAAGGCCCTTAGATGTCGAATGAAATACGACGTTGGCGGCGGTGTTGGCGCAGCGCGTAGGAAGAAAAAACTCATTATAGAGAGATTTTTTAATCAATTTATTCGTGGCGGGTCGCTATAACCAGCTGTAAAACACAGCGCAACACCGACCGCAGCGATTTTTCGCTTGGCTATTATACGCGCCTGTGATTATTGAAGCGATAGAGGGGCGGCCGCCGCCACCGCCAAAGCCAAAACCGCACGCATGGACGCAGATCGTTTATTCGCAATCGCTGAACGCCAGTTCTTGACGCGGCGTAAAATCTTCGGCGCGCAAAGCATGAGCAAACTGTCCCACACACCATTTAACAAAACCGCGACTATAATTCTAATTACTTTTCGTTACTGCCCCCCCCCCCCACAATTTTTTGCTTGAAAATCTCTCCATTTGTCCGCTGATTGTTTTCTTTTAAATTTTGCATTATTTCAGCATAAAATCATTGTGATTGCGTATACAAAGAGACAACGGCAGGCGACTAGAGCGAAATAAAATTCAACTTTATATTATAATAAAGAAGGCAAAGCACCGCTGCTAATTATGATTTTAATTAATGTAAACATATTTTAGTAGATGCCTCCGGTGGCATCATCATAAAAATAAATAAAAACGAATAGAATATGAAACCCCGGCACAACGCGGCGCGTGTGTCCGCTGTCGTAATATGCAAGCGCGCGCGCGAGTGTTGTATTTTCGGAATGCATATATAGGTAGGTGAGGTGTTGCGTTCCCTCGGCTGACGTTAATTTTTCCTAATTAGCGGGCAAGCCGAAGCAAAAGGCATTATTACATCTGACTACATTATATGCCACCGGGCAGGGCCACTTCGCCATCGTCATACACTTTGTGTCGTCGTGCATCTCACGACCATCCGACAATGCCACCACCGACGCCGCCGCCACGCAAAGAGCAAAGTGAAAAACACGTACGAGATGCGGTCCTCATTGGCTCGAGCTGTACCTACTGATGAATCTTCTCTTTTCAGCTCTACGGTTGGTGGTCATTACTATGAATAAAGTATATAATTTCAAATGTACGACATGTTAATTTCGACGTAAAGTGTAAATTCAAATTCACTCTTTAATACATTATCATTTAATTCATCTCAAATTTCTGCTGCTTTTTCAGAATACATACGTTTCAAATTATTAAAATAGACATTCTGGTACTGTGATAGTAAAAAAGGAAATATCGCGTAAATGAGCTGAAGGGGTTGAAAGCATGTCGTATCGCATGATGGGCGACAAAGTTTGCTTATGTTAAATATACATAAATATATTGTAATCACACGCGGAAAACTTCTTAATTGGACGTTAACACCGAGTTTGCTCTTAGCGCGCCGCAGATAAAGGTACGTGCGAAGGTTAGGACGTCCGGCGATGATGATGGTGGCGGTGGCGGTGACGGCAACTTTGCTTTTTTGCCACCATGGAAAATGCGCCCGCTTTTTACGTATGTGCATTGCGCGCATTTGTAAGTGAAATAAAGCGAAACGAAACTTTTCGAATGACCGCCAGCGCTATTATCATAAAAGTAACACACGCCAATTAAAAGTTGCGCACAAATTGAGGTCATACATATGCCACTAATGCATCTATCAGCGGTTGGAATCTAACTTTTTAATATCCCCTACTGAATTTGTTTAGATTTCAAACAACTGCTTCATTTACAGCTGCTCGTACGTTTTGCAGCAAATCTCAAATTATTTCAATCGTGTGAATGGAGAATAAAATCACTTACCTAACGTAATTAATCGGCTTGTTGTTACAGAACGTCCCATATGGTGGTGTCAGAATAGGCAATTCGAAGATGAGCACACCGTTGGGTCCGTAGGCGGCAAGCAGCGTATTGCTTTCGTTAACGACCAGCCGATCGGGGGTGAACCAAGGCGGCGATAATGGTAGCAAACTCTGCAACAGAGACGAAAGCATGCAAAATTAAAATTTGTTAAAGGCGCGCAGAAAAAACGCTGAAATATTGTATAAGCATAAGCAATAAATATCCGTCGCCTATATTCATTCCTTGATTTTATTGCTTATTGTATGCGAACGGCGGTTATTGCCTAATTTAAATCGCCTTCTTGTGTGTTGTCGAGGGGCTGGTGCGCCCGTAAAAAGCAATGCTATTATTACAACGACGTTCGTTCGTTCGTTCGGCGAAGGGTGGCGGCGTCGCGGCTGGTGTTGGGTGGCAAACGCAGGAAAAAGCTGTAAAAGAAAAATTGCAATTGCCAGCGCCTCCGCCACCGCAGAATCGCGCGCGCCTTTTATAAATTATTGATATTATTATATTAAAAAATCCATCCGAGAAGTCAAAGCGAGCCCATTATCCTTAGAGGAAACTAATGGCTTTTTTCCTCAGCAATCCCTATTGGGTTACTTCGGCGGGCGCGAGCGCGTCGTGCAGGCAAGAAAATGCGCCTCGCTTGCACCCTTTCCGCCAAATTTCCCATTAAATAAAGAAAGCAACAGAAATAAATTTTCGCAAGCACGAAATCGTTATCTTATATATGCGGGCGAATTTATTAAAAATGATCTATTTTTATTACTTGCTCGCGACGGCAATAAAGAGTAATTTAGCCAAAAGCGAATCCAGCTAAGGCAAAAGATAACCGTATTATAATTGACTTTAAATCTAAGTATCTAATATATTAAAAAGACAGCCAAAAAAATAGGTTAGCATATAAGGATAGCAGATAGATACGCTAATTTAATAATAAATTATGTAAAGAATTCTCATAAAATAATGTTGTGATAGCATCATGAGCATAAAGTTCGCTTAAGATGGGTGGCTGTTATTTGCTAGTGCAATGATATAAATCACTGATTTTTAACGTGCGCTGTTGTACAACACGCCGTCATTATATCCATGCGGCTCTATTGTATATCGCGCGATACACATTGAATTTAGTACGAGGAGCAGGCAGCCAGAGCGCGCACATGCATCGGTAGGGCGAAAGCATGTAAGTAACACACATAATATAGTATTTTAATAAGGGGTAGTAAATTAACACCGGCGCGCATTAGATATTCTTGGTGGGTCGTTTTCGGTTCTTCGCGCGCGCGCCTCCGTGTCTTCGAACAACAGCGCGCTCGCGAGAGAACGTTCGTTGGTTATACAATACCATTCTATTGCCATATATCGTCATACGCGATAACTAACGCCGGGATGTAAGTAACAGTTTAACATCGGTCGAGTGGGGCGGGTGGCAGGCAGGAGAGAAGGGCACAAAGAAACTGGAGGCAAGCGACGCAGCCACCACCAACACGATCGCATCCCCAAGGATAATGTATTATTGCCACCGCCGTCGCCGCTACATGTGCATGTGTGACTACTTGCCGCTTCTTCTTCGATTCCTGCGCCTCAGGGCGGAATTAAGGAATGGCCTTACCCGCCGCGTTTCGCAAAAGGGGTAAAGAAGCTTCGTGTACCCCTTTGACAATAAATATCCGACTCATATTTTACCGCGCATAATAACGCAGAGTGTTTTAACCATACAAATTATTTAATAAATATTCAATTGCACCTAGATACTTAATAAGTAATCAAATTACTTAATTAAAATCGCAATGTTTAGAGAATAAAAGGAATAATCATATTCAGTGAGCAATCTCAAAGATATTTAAGCTAAACGGGAAACGAGCTGCGACAGGAAGGACAAGAAGCGCGCAGGATGTGACGACGCACACACGTTTCGTATTAGTTCTTCGTGTCCTCCTTTTGAACGTGCTTTGCACATCTTTCCGAACCGAGATCATCGAGAGCAGGCGAGAGCAGTGATGATGGTGCAAATTCGCAACAAGACGGCGCACGGCGCACAATGCGTGTGCATTTATTAAATATCCAGCAAAATATCACGGAAGTCGAAATTGTTATCCAGCTCTAAAGGGGTGCATAAAGCAACAAAGAGCACGCACTTACTATGGATACAATAGTCCTGTCCTCTTTAAATTCCGACCGAAATAAAATAGAAATTATTACAAGCGCGTGCGCATTTATTTTTGTATTAAAAATCTCCCATTTACAAATGGGCGCCAAAAAATATTTCCGCAAGAAAAATGGCCGGTTTTAACGAGCAAAAATTTTAATTCTCTGATTGCAAATACCCAACCACCACTCAAAAATATAAAAAGTCCAAGTCAGAAATTAATGTGCGTCATTTAATACGTCTCGGTGGGACATTTCAGGAAGTAAGTGTACATAAAACAGCCGCCCCCGCTCTCAATCAGAAAAATCGTGCGATTAGAGACGCGCGCGGCGGTGGCGGCGAGACCGAGGGGCGGGCGAGCGTGTCGGCTTGCGTTGTGGGATATGCGTGATTCTCGATTTCATTGCGAATAAAAATTTGAACACATTTATTATTTTAATAAAAAAAAAACGCGTATATAACGCGTGTACGAAACGCATAAAACAAATGAAATGATGTGAGATGCAAATACACCACCACCATCACCACCACCAGCAGTAGCAGCAATGACACCAAGGGGTGTGAGTCGCACACGATATATTCCTATAAATAATATAAAAAAGTGAACGCGCTCAACGATGGCGAATGCTCGCACGGCAACGGCAATTATCAGTTGAATTTATGCGTCGCCGTCACTTCCTGCAACCCTTTCGGCTATCTATAAGGGACAGATATTCAAACAAAAGGACGGCTCGTTTCATACGTCGCAGTTTTTTGCTTAAGTTAGCTTTCACATACTCGCCAAACGGGGTGCACTCCTTTGCCAAAGCCGTTGGACTCAACACCGAGTGTTGAAGCAATCCGATACCGAGTCCAGCGCACAATGCATTGTAATTAATAAGAAGACGCGGCCACCACCCATTAGAAGCATGAAATGTGTCTATGTACTCAATACCTCATCGCACCCTACATTTGCATCCCCTTCTTTCCATCCCTTTTTTCGCTCCTCGTCCGCCGAGATAAAAATATGAGCGTTAAGGTCCGAATGGAAGAATGAAAAATCACCAGTACCAGAGTGGTGGATCCGATAATTTTATGCTAGCGCCGCACTGTTATCAACCATTAAACGCTGATACCAGTCTGACTCTGACTGATTACTCGCTAAGAATCAATTTCATTAGCGCTACAATTAATTCAATTGTTTTTCGCGCCGGAAAATCGTTGAATTCAATTAACAAATTACGTGCGCGTAAAACTTCAAGCACTCTGTATTTAAAATAAAAATATTAGCAGGATGCATTTTAGATTTGCGCCGATGGATTTTTATTTGCACAGGGCAAACCCTCGCCAAAGGTGTTCGTATAAGGGTGGCGAGGATGCGAGTCTTATTAATCTCTCTGGCTGGTCATCAGACACAAAAAAACCTGACGTTCGAGACAGAAAAAACAGCTTATATTCTTTTACACCGAGGGTTGAAATGCTTTCTAATCGAGTGGATTACTCACAAAATATTTTAGCTCACAAATTTATGCCTTCCTATGTTTTCGTATTGATTAGAGGGGATGTTTTTTCAGGCATTGGTTAATCCGAGCTAAGACGTTGGCGCAAAACGCTAAGTAAAAAATTTGCATTGTATTCCTGTTAGGTGGATTTCGTTTTACAAGCGCGCAGCGGGAACAAAGCGTGCAGGTTACGAAATAAAGCAACACAACCTATGCAGGTATCGTCCCCATGGGGATGTTAAGGGAATTTTTTCCGTGGCGCTAGCGCTGCTCCTGGCGGCTGGAATGAAACTGCAAATGTCTAAAGCCAAGGAGAATAAAAGTATGCGACAATAGCGACGCCAAAGTGCGCACAACAGTCGCACGAAATGAATTAGTCAACGACTTGAGAAGTCGTCCAAAACGCCTCGTCAACTATTTGCATAAACATATCAAACAAAATCTTGCCGACGAAAAAATTGCACTTACTTATAACAACATTTAGCGCAGCATTCGTATGCACGCTTCAGCGCTAAAAGTTTCATTAACGCGTTTGATCATCATCGCGTATTTGTTTTTAGGCGGAAAAACGCGTGGCCGGAATTAAAGTTGAATCGCCAGGGGAAAAGTTGAAACTTTTTCGGCGCGTTGAAACAAAACGCGCCACGCTCATTCAAACGTATTCTTCGCGCCGACTTAATCAACGATGAAAATTAATACAGACGCGCGTCCTGTGGGAATCGCATCAGTATCCCGAATTTGAATTCGCTGAAATGCCGCGGCGCACGCACCGAGTCCCCGGCACGAATGGAAAAAGCGGGAAGAGCAGCAAGTGCATGGAAACACATTAATTTTTCGCATGTTTTATCCGCGGTCCTTGATCCTTATTACTTGTTCGCAACTCGACAGCTATTGGAGGTCTCTGATGGGCTTTACTCATTTGTAGCATTGCGCATTTCGCAAGCTCCCTTGTAGCATCTTTTTATTTTGCATTTTTTTCCGCGCCAACATCCATCGAGAGACGAATGAATATCTACCGGGAGCGATAACCATTAGCAAAAGGAGCGCATACGAAAAAATTGCCGACAAGAAAACTTTCGGCCGCCCCCCTCCTGCAACGCGTCTCTCCGGAGAGATATTTTTTAATTGAAAATTGAAAATTTAAAATTCCAATTGCCTACCGACGAAACGAAGACGAAACAACTTTCGTTTTATTTCCGGGGACTGCTGCATGTCCCAATTCTTCGAACTTCCCCACGGGATGCAGAGCCCGACAAGAAATCATAGGATTGTTAGCGAATTCGCTTCATCAGCAATCAAACCGTATTACGATGCGTGCGTTAGCGCTCCGGGAAAAACAAGAAGACGCCGGCGCGGGGGTGGTTTGGCGCACGACGGAAAAATTCCAATTTTTAAAATCGCCCACGGCCACGTTGGAAAATGAACGCAGTTTCGAAACTTATTAATTTCTGTACGTAGTCGCGCGCTCTCGATCCGGGGGCAGCAGGCATGCCATGCGATGGGGAAAAAATAAAGATGATGGAAAACGAGTGTAAAAACGGGCATCGTTTGCATCGTTCGCTCGCTCGCTTGCGCTTGATGCAAAAACAAGATCGATTCTTATTAGTGCTGCGCTAAGCGAATTTCCTCTGTCTCAGGCCTTGTTACGCGAGACGGCGAACACGAACGTCTTCGATAACAAGAAAAGTTGCAGAGGAGGGAAAAAGAACGCGATTAACATCATCAACGTTATGATATTTATGGAAAAATAATTGAAAATACGCCGAAACGACGAGATAAACCTAATTGAGCGGTAGCATCAAGCAACACGCATTCTTATTGCGGAATTTTGCACGCCGAATGAAATTTCCGCGCTAGATTAACACCGAAATAAATTCATCGTCAAGAAAGAATCTCTCGCGACTAAACAAGTCATTGGCGTAACAGTGCACAAATTGTACACATGTAAACGGCGGCGGTGGCGGCGGGCAAAGTAAAGTGAGTCAAAGTTGGCGAGTCAAGAAAAGATGAAGCACGAGTAAAAAGGCGCAAGCAAGTGGCGAAAAGTATAAAAGGCGATCGTGCGTGAAGCGTAAACGTCAAACGAACACTTGGCACTTGCAAAGTCGGCGGAGGCGGCAATGCCGAATGTTATACAGCATGCCGGCGGAATGAACAAAGCGAGCCCCCATCCATGACTGCTGCTCGCGGGGTTGTTAAGCGCATAGTGTGCAAATTGAAATCTTAATTTTCTGCCCTTTTAAAAACTTCCCGCGCCGGAAGTGCGCACAACCGCCGACAACTCGCCGATTTCGAATTAATTGCCATCGAAATGAGAACTCATTGGATCGCTAAAGTCAATTGAGATTTCGCCACATAATTAAAACGCGCTCCTTTCGCCGCCCGCTCTTGTATGTAATTGATTGCAATCATAATCGCGCTTGTTTATTGCACATGTTAGCGAGGGATTTGGTTTGATTTAGCGTGTGTGTGTGCACGCGCGAGAGCATGCGGCAATATTGTGTGTGCCGCGCGCGTTGCCGCCTCCGTGACGAGGTCTGGCTCACGGTATTAGTAGTATTAATTAATATTCCAAAGCGTTGCGGTCGGCACACATGTCACCAGCCGCCACCGACGCTTCTCGTTCACTAAAGCGTTCACTGATGCTCGTTTCAAAACTCATTAAAACAGGTGTCCTGCTATAGTCTTTGCTTTAAAGTCCAATGCGTCTCCAAGCAATATCGTAACATCCTTATAGTTTTCGTATAAAATCATTTTTGCACCGAGTGTTCTTCATACTTGCCAATAAATAACTTGTCACAATCTCAATTTACCCTCTTTCCAACTCCTTGCAAAAAATACCTCAAGAATTATTCCTTATCTCTTGCTACTGAAATTACCACAAAGTAAATAAAATTTCACTCCAGTTAGCAAGCAAGTTTTAAATTCTGCTGCACTTTATATCATCGGTAAGCTGCTTAGAAGGACACACATATGTCGCCCGTTTTCTTCCCCTTGGCATCATCGCCTTCTCGGCCATATTTCTACCCAGCGAGGCGCAACACCTTTCCCTCTTCGTTCGCAGGAAGCCAACTCCTCGACGGCCTGCTCTGCTCATGGGTAGTCGTGTTTCAATTAAGCGCACATTTGATTATGGCTGTGAGCACACACGCGAGCGCCGCATAACTATCATCTTCATCGCATCGGTAATTAATTAAGCTGATATCAAATGATCAAATGAAATAACTGATGCTCTGATGGCACCTCCGCCGCCACGTCAAGACGTTTAATTAAACGACGGCATCGATCACGATTACCTGACCTGCTCGCGCATCATCAACGCATCTGTTCTCACCGCCTCCGGTAGACTTCATTAGTTTCTGATCATTACAAACGAGCATTAAGCACACACACGAATATTTTACGTCGAAATTTACGCCCGCTGTTCAATTAAACGACCGTATGTGCACGATGCGATAAAAGAACTGATGACTGAACGAAAAATCCACAACGCGTCGAATGCTGGTCACTTTCAAACAAATTTCGGTCCGCAAACGAACGATTTATTTGAATATTCACGAGTACACACGCATAAATCAATTCCGCTCAATAATTTCGAATTTATCGCGGGGGTGTTTTGTTTTTGATGTTGTTTCATCTCTACCTACTGTATTGACAAAAAATCAGCATTGGCTGGACGCCTCCCCCATTTTTAAATTATCTTTAAGAGCGATAAAACAAGGAACGTGTAAATCCACAAACAGACAGGGGTAGCACAAAAAAGTACGCGATAGATTTTGGGCACGTACACGAAATTCAATTAACTTAATTTGATTAGGATGTAAATCAAAACCGCAAACTAATAAACCGAAGCCCTTGCTGCCGCCAAAAACCTTGCAAATACGTGCCGGGATTGATTTACCCCCTTTTAAAAGAGTTGGCAGAGTAGACGGAAAAATAACGCAAATTTTCAATCTAATTTTTTCTGATTGCAATATAATTTAGAGTTGCCGATTATCCTTTTTCTTCTCTTTTTGATTCGCCTGCGTGCGGTCGGCGAGCGGAAATATAATTAGCGGATAGCCGCTCGCCTAATTTAAAAGCGGATCTATGCGCAACCCCATCCCACCCTCTCTACCTTTTTTCATACGCAAAGTTTTTCATTTTGGCGCAAGATTTATTGGCATTGCGAAATTCATTTCGGAGTTTACACAGGCCCCGAAATGTCATTGCGAGTCGGCAAGGGTACAACGTCTTGCGCCAATAACTGCTAATTAAATTAACTTTTTAATGGGCGTCGTTTTCACTTTTCGCGCAACCCTCGTCCTCGGCGCCCCTATCTGTGCGACTCCATCCCGATCGTGTTGGCAAACAAGGCATCATCAAAGAAAGTACGTGTTCAATGTCCACGTCGAGCGTCTTAAAGGGTTGCGAGGGCAAAAGCCTAAAAGGACACTTGTTATCTGGTTATCTCTCGTTCCTTTATTTTTTATGCGCCACGAGTGGCAAACATCGGCCATTGATACTCACAAACCATCCCCCAACGAAAAAGGGGTTGGATGGCCTGCTTGCTTGCCTGCTTACTTCCTGCTGCTAGCAGGAATGCGGTTTGATCGCAAGTCGTAAAAGACCAGATGAAGAACAAGGAGTAAGAAAACAAAAAAAACCCACGACCACGCGAAAAGGAAAAGGGTTATTAGTAAATGTTGGAATATAACCATAAAATACGTCCGCAAAACGGCAAAGGCCACCCAGCCACCACCACATCGAAGGCACGGCGGAAAAGTTGGGGGATAAAAAACGCGGCCGCACACCGCGAAGAAAGAGGGTACGGAAAGTCAATAAAGGCGAACGGAACAAGATGAGACAAATGCGCGAGTCGTAAAAAGTCTTGCTTTTTATATAATGCTATATAAAATGTAAAGGGTTATGAGTTGTTTGCAAAGAACAAGAGAAAAGCAACTTTTCCAAGGGATGAGATCTTGTAATTAGAATTGTATTATTAAATATTAACATCTGTCTTTTCTCCGCCGTATTTTTTCGCGAACACGTGCACCTCATCTCTGCTTTATTATTATACGTGCCAGTTATGCGTTGTTTGCAAATATTTTTTAATTTCCTCTCATTCACTCATAGTTGCTGCAATGACAATGGAAATTCCTCGAGCAATTCAAAACAACAGCAAGTAAGCAAGCGAGCGAGTGCGCGAGGTGCGAATCGCTATGCTGTAATAGCAAACTTATTACGTTCGGTAAATTAAGCAAAACAATTGAACAGATTGCAAGCGCGCTCCGCTTTATATGAAATACGGTTATGCAGCAACGGAAAATCGTACACATTCAATGAATGCAGCGTATACCTACGTGCTGCTGCACATGCCTGCCACCCCCACAGGAAAAGCGTGCACCCTTTTGCTCTCGCGCAATCTTCGATTGTATTACACGCGCGCGAGAACGGACGAACAAGAAAACGCGAAAACGTGTTCAGGACACGTATTCAACAGTGTGCGCGGATTGAACAAATTGAAACATTGAAGCGGCAATGGCGGTGAAGGCGGCATTCGTAAACGAACTATGAACTCGCGAACGACAATTACAAGTAATAGAAATAGCAAAAGTCAAGTGCGTTGCCGGCTTAAATAAGACGCCTTTGTATTACCGCGCGCGAAGCACAATTTCTTAATACGGCGTTGCCAATACAATAATTTTTGGCGAAACGCACATTATTCCAACGGCAACATAAATTTCAACGAGCGAAACCGCAAGAATCAAGCCCGCACATTTGTTGTGCTGTAAACGTGCTGAGTGAAATGAAAACGCGCATTTACACATGCACGCAGAGTGTGTGTGTGCTACTACTTTATACTCGTGACGTTGCGATTGTAAATTCCGAGCGCTACCGAACGCAGTTTCGAAATGGTAAATTACAAAATTGCAAAATGAAATAATGAATGAGCTCGCAATAGCCGGCAAATACACAACAACAACCACTCTATTGCAGTGCGGAATTACAAGCTATGGAAGACGAATAGTCGACGCACCACACATCCACACACACACACACACGCATGCATGTAGCGACCGAGAGGCGGCAAACGGCCGTGCCATCGAGCGACCCAAAGGGGATTGCTTTGCTCCTCTTCTCTCCATATATCCGCACATAGGAGAACGTTTATTACGTGTTTGTTGTAACGGTATTAAATGCGTTTAAAAGCGATGGCCGTCGCAAAACCACCAAACATATTAAACACATTCACTCAGTGGGGGCGGGGGCGACGGCGGCAGTGTTGGTAGCATTGTGCCGACGGAAAGGGTAAATTGTAATCGCCATTCACACAGGGTGTGCTCCTCGCACAACTAAATCTTTTCGCCCGCATCTTAGGCATGACCAGCAAGCAGCTAGTGCACAAGTTTTCTAACGCGAAACTAAATTTTCGCCATTACGTATCCGCGCAATAATACGTGTCGCATGCGCAAGGGGTCGGTTTAAAGTGTCACCCCTAAGAAAACATTAACTCACGATGCCATACAGTGAAATAGCGTCACACGTTTAATGCGCTATTAATGAACAACAAGAATTTCATTAAAGATTGTTTGTATATCAACATGTCTACTAAATTATTCAACCTACTGGGGAGCGGCGAGCAGGCACACTTGAAGGTCACTTCTTGCAAGAGTAACAACGACCCAACAATTTCGACAAAAAGTCGGCAACCAGGAGGAAAAAATGTGTAAATATTTCAATGATTAAGCCTCCTTGTTTTTTGGCGCAGCAATAGGCAATTTATCGTGCTTTTTGACGACGTCTGTTGCTGTTTCGTGGTGCGGTTGAGTGGTATGAATGGGGATGGTGCGGCGACAATGGGAAAATCGTGTTCGGGCGTATGTCCTTTTCGAAACCGACATAGGTGGTGTGTTTTGGGTCGTTCCGCAGCCACCCCTTCGGATGGTGTAACACATCCTTCAGCCGTTTGGCGCGTTTGTACCTCGCGCATAGTCATCATGTCGAAGACAAATCGCCGGTAATCAAGCGAGGAGCACATTCTACAGCCAAAAGCCGCAAAATGCGAATACATATCAACAGCGAGACGCGCGACTAAAATGGAGAAAGACACACGAAATCTGAATATCACATTCCCGTACTGATAATCATAATATACACGGTTCCCCAACCATTTGAAATTTCCAAATAATTCTCAAAATCCCCACAGAGATATCCAAAAAAATCCCTCGCATTCAAAAACCTCAAGTTCAACTTCTTAATACGCAAATTATCCTGGTTTAAAATGAAGTATTCTTAGGTATTTTCAAGTGGGAAGAGATAAAATAGAGTATAGAAAACATTTATGAGCAAATATCTAAATAGCACGTGCGAAACAGATGATGCATACATATCCACACGTTAGGGAATGGAATGTCAGATAAAAATTGCCATTACCCCCTTCAAGTTAGGCGCGCAATGTGTGCGCACACAATTTTGATACAATAGCCACCGCCACCGCCACCGTCGACACCAATACGGCATATTAATAATAAGGGAAGCACAACGCCATGCGGAGTGATTACTCTTAGGCGCATCGCGCATTTGCCGTTGGCAGTCGGACGACTTGGAGCATTTGACAAACGGCGGCATATCACACGCGGTCAAAAAGCATCTGCACACCCCCGGCTTACATGAGGGGGGCAGGCGCCATGCATATACGCATACCAAACACAGCACGCCACGCCGCAAACGACACAAATTCGTCATCTTTTGTTCCTTTTGGCGCTACCTTGCGCAAATCATCAGCGAGCCATCTCCAATTCAATCTCATTGCCGCCCCGCGCTTATTAAACGGGCGGCAAACAAGTTTTGCATGCACGGAGCGCGTATTGTGTGCCCATCGCACTATTTATTACGTGCAACAATATCACAATGCGCACAACGACGATTCCGGGAGGGCCTCGCCGTATTGTTGGCTGTCTAAGCAATTTCGCTTTCGCCGCCGTTGTCGCCGCCGCCGCTAGCCAGAGAAAACTTGTAAAGAACTATTGAAAACTTAAATTTATTGCGTGCTATTTTCATGTACAATGCGCCGCCGTGATAAGGGACCGAGAATGGATGATTGTAATTAAAATTTGGCGTCCGCACCTTCACACGCTTCGTGTGTCCATGGGATGCGTTTTTAATCATCCTGAAAGACGAAGTGGAACGCATTATGACGACGACGTCGACGACACGAACACAAAAAAGAACGCATAGCCGAAATTTTATGTCATGTTGTACCTTGCCACATTTTTTCTATGTTTTGTTGTTGTTGGCTACTTACAAGCAGCATCGTTACGTATATCATGCGCATGAAATTATTTGACACTTGCACGCAAAGACTATTGTTATGCGGGGTGCAGTGGACACTATCAAGTGGATTTATTTATGGTGCACATGAATTAACCACAAATTTTCAGACATGAGAAAATGGAAAGAGATTGAAACTAATTAAAATTATTCAAGTGTCATTTACACCCTACACCGCCCCCACCCACCCGGTGATGATAAATAATCAGAAATTAGTTGAAAGTGTATGTAGGTGTATGCAAATACTTTCGGTGAAGTGAATCATACATCCATTAATTTCAATTATAGACTTCGAAAACGTACAAGTCGAGTTTGACTTGTATGACATTTGTTTCGCGGCAGACTTATGAGCGATTTGGGAATTCATCAGTTTTTGGGCACGCCGCGCGACCACCGATGCGTCGACGACATGGAAATATAAAAAGAGCGGTGGTAGGTAATTGATTAACAGTACATATGCTGCCTGCTTGCTCGCTGCGCTCGAAGCAGCGAACACAAAATTAATCCATTAATAGGCCAGCGAGCACGCGCGCGCACACGAACGATGATTAACTAATATGCGAGCTGTACATTTCACTGATAAGTGCTGATACACCAGCCGGTGGTGGCATCGACGCGACTAATGCCTAATAATTTCAGCGTCAATTAATTTCCATCAGGAGACTTCCACGAGCGCTTGCTGCCGCCGTTCATTTGCACATCAATGCGTGGCAATAGCAAGACGCCGCAACCGGGGGCGGTGTCGCCCCATTGATGAATTTCTGATATGCGCATGAAATGCGGAAAAAACGAAGGTGTAGCTGGGTGGTCGTTGGTCGTTGTAGCGCACATTGGGGAATTTGTACGTTTGTTGGAAATTTGCATTTGTGTTCGATTGATACATGTTTTACGAGCGGCGTCGGCGGTGGCGCACCCAAAATGAAATGCATAACAAGCAAACAAATGACGTCGTGTACATCGAATGGATGTACACGCAACGCCGCTAATGACTGATCAATTATCGTCTATTAGTCGTATTAGTTTGTGATTTCATTATACGCACGCTCCATGCCCGAAATTTATGCCGCACGATTATGGCATATTTATGCAAAGATGATATTTTTCCGCTTCGCTTATGGGGAATGGAAATTTTGTAAATATTGAAGCGTCTTATTACGCCTTACAAAAAAGCTATCATTCAAGATGCACTTAAGTTAATTTTAATGGCTTACTCTCGAGCGTCGCGCGCATAATGGTATTGGCTGCACCACCCCACGGACCGGCGAAAAACCGCCAATAAAACCAGATTGCTGCCATCCATAAATCAGTTTTTTTGCCTTCTATCGCGAAATTCGAACTTCTTCGCGCCGCGCTTCGAGGGTGCATCGCGTTCTAACAAACGATATTAATCGTTTTTGTCAAGTATGGCAATCTATTCCTTAAAGTAATTTTTTAATTTTTTATGCGTCCCTATTTTTCAACCAAATAAATTACGTTTTGTCTCAAAAATTCCCCATTTCCATCGGCGAATTAAATTGTTCCCGATACACAAATATTAGTGCTCCTCCTTCGCGAAGAATGCATTCAAGCGGATGAAATCCACCCCTCAAAACGAAAGTTTTACCGATTAGATTCTGCGGCAGACACACAAATCATTATAATTTCCCAACGTGCACGCGTTTTTTCTTCTCGCATCCTCAAAGGACACTCTTACGAAATACGTGAATCGTAAGTAAGAATAGCGACTTTCCTTCCTTCGGGTATTAGGAAAATTAAAAATTGCTCTATCAATAAACGAGTCACATTCGTCCGCCTGGCTGTCGTGGGGCGGCAAAGGACGAAGGTGGATAACTATCAGAAGATCAAGATAAATATCAGTCCTGGCCAATCCTGGCAGGAAATAAAAGCAGCCGAGGATCATATGAGCGTCTCGGCGGATTAATGACGGCGCGACCTAAATGAATGACGAGTCGTTTTTCTTGATCTCTGAAACGTTGCTATGTGTCTCCGGACAATGCGACAGTCCGAAGCAATACGAATCGGATTATCTAATAGACTACTTTTCTTGCTTGTAAGATCTACAAAGAGTTTCGTAAATCGTGCCAATATCAACTGGCTTTACGTACTTTTACTGATCACTTTATTAACGTTCAGTAACCCACGCATTGAACTCGAATATTACTGAATTCTCCGTGCAAGAAAAATGATCTCAACACATCTTCTGATTTTTCTTTCATTTCTCTGACATTTGGCATTTTCCCAGCGTGCCAGTTCACCGCACAGTGGAAATAAAAAAAGATTGATCGTACAATTATTACGTTTGAGTAAATGATACGCTTAGGTATCGTGTAGTTAAAAAATTAACGCTAACGAGGAATGAAAATTAAGTCGGAAAATCAACATTAATGTTAATCAACGATATACGCGGCGTGTTAATTTATAAAAATTATTATTAAAAGCATTCTGTTTCGAGTTGATGCGCCAACCTCCCCGGAGAGATAAGATGATAAAGCGGACGCATTCGCCACGTCTTGCGTTCACTTCATTGCCATTGCCGCCGCCGCCACCGCGCCCCGCTCCCGCCGTACACCAACATAAACATCGTCAGAATTAAATGCAATACAACCTAATGGTGTTTTATTACATTTGCTTACGTGTCGCGCTGATATATTTATTTAGCCGCCCTCTTCGCCTCTCCGCCGCCGTCAAATGCGACCTTCGTTTTCCGTCATTAATTCAATAACATGCGCGCGGAGAGCACTTTATAAAAAGTTATAAATGTTTGTTAATAAAACGACACGCAACCTGCGAAATTATGAACAGCTTAAAATGCGTTTTAACGTGAAAAAAATTGCGTCGTGTGACAGCACAATGAATGCATAAAGTAAAATGCTGCACGTTGAGAATATCGAAGAAGGGGGTGGCCGTGCCGTACACCACCGCTGAGGAATGGTACGTCGAGATTTCTAATCTTAACGCGGCTGAATTATTAATATAAATAATAATCAGAGTCGCCCGGATTCGGATTAAATCCGCGTGCGCGTCTCCCGATGTAGATGGTGGTGGTGTATGCCGCCATCGCCATCCATCTCGCTTTAACGCAATTAATTCGTGCCGCGTATATCTGGCGTGTTGGCGGCGGTGGTTTGAATGCGGCTGAAGGAAAGGACGCGACATCGCAGAGGGTGGCACGGACGATGAGTTCAAGACGCAGCCACCCTCTGATCATACTTTACGCGTAATCTTTTGCTTCACCTCGTGTTTATTCTTGTGCAGCAACCAAAGACCTGTCTTGCACAGGACGATGTAAAACAATCACTTAAATTATCCTTTCAACCCCCAACCCAAATGTAAACAAATGCATCATGCATTATTATTATTACTATTATTACGTTATGCGATGACTAAAAGCTGGAGATAATCACGCTGTGAACGAAATGTTTATGCAAAATTATTAATGGTCGGTTGAAACATTAACGCAATAACAAGTCGTTGGCCACCCAATGGGCACCTGTTGATCCTGAAACTTTCATATCCCATAGTGGATAGCAAATTATATGTATATATATCCAACAACCCTCATAGTTGTAATGCTGATGTGCCGCCGATTCACCGAGTATGCGGACCGTGTGCCGTGCCGGCCATCTGCACCCTTCTGACCTCCGGCCAGTAGGCCACTCACGGCCGCCCCCAAAACTCTTAACTTTCAATGTATTAGCTTCTCCGTTTTGGGGTGTAAACGCGCCATCAAGGCACTCTCCACAGCCCGCAAAGGCGGTAAATAACGTCTGATAGGTTTGCCGTGTTGTTAAAGGTCATTCAGAGGAGCCTGACCATATTCAAGATTGTATAATCATAATGACATAAAGGTTATGGGTCAAACATTCATCCCTCATTCATGCTCTTCGTCCGATCTTATCCCGCAATATGTAAGCAAACAATTAAATTAAATTACACGCATCCGATGCTTGTTCGTTGATAAATCGCACGAATTAATCACATCAACTGCGGAAATTCAAAGATTGAATATGGAACGTCATCAAGACGCTGTTGAAAAATTGCTTGTATCAGAAACACGCAGACCCACAGCCCCCCCAGCCCACCCTATACATCGTATGCAAATGTTGATTTATATTTTTGAATGTTCCATTTCTGAATATATCCTCATCCATGTGACATTTCTCATTGCGAGCAACATGCCAATGGCATTGTTCACCTAATGCTCGCTGCTGGCTGCGTTTTTGCGAGATGCACCTCCACCCCTCACGCAATAGCACTTCACCATTTATACGAGCCGGCATTCGTTATTAGCTAGTTATACAACATTGCAATCGCAGCGAGGCCCCGTATTGTGTCGCGTGGATGTTGTGATCGCGAGGGATGATGTCGATACCCTACATATATATACGCACGAATGTACGCGGCGCCCTTTTGCCCTTATGCGCGCTGTATCACGAATGCTATTCATAATGCATGGGCAGCGGGATGAGGATGGGGAACGCGTCCCCAAAATAAAGCACGCGAGAGAGGCTGCTGCCGGCATTAACAAACGTATCTGTTATTGACATGCCATTTGTTACACTTTCGTTACTACTGCTGCTGCTGCTGCTGCTGTGTGTATGCATTAGCGCAATACGCATATCGAAAACCACGAAACGCCGCCACCACCATCGCCACCGCCGCGCGAGGGTATTCGAGAATCGAGTGTGATATCAAGGGTGTCCATGCCAATTCCATCGTTCGCCGCCTGGCATAATTTTGCATACGGCAAAACGTGTATCAAATGTAATAGCGTAATGAATGTTGCATCAACCTTTACTGCCACTCTTGCTTGCTTGCGTGCTGCTCGCACGACCCTTCCGCATTTTGGTGTCTCATTGTATGTCAACGCGGCGGTCCGCGGTTTTCGTCATCAGCAAGGGTTGCTGATGTTCGATGTGATATTTGCGGTCAAAATCCATTTTGCACGCATCAACATTTCATGAATTTGTCAATAGCACCAACGCTCCACGCTGACGTATCGGATCGTCCGGAAGCGCGCATTTCGTAGCAAATGCACGAATAATTATTACAATTATCGCGCGCGCAAGTGTAGAAGAACGTGCATAATGGCAGCAATTCAATGGGCGGAAATCATGTGTGACTTAATGAAAATTGCTGGTAACAGGTTTGCACTCGTGTTCGGAGCGCTTTTCCGCAAACGCATAAAAGTTCATGTGCGACGCCGCCCGCCGCGCTCTCCTGGTGGAAATCATGCAATTCTCAATGAGTCAGTCACGTAACATGAAACAAGTCAAGTACTGGTAACGACTTTGAAATACTCTCCACTCAGGTGGTTAATGATACAGTTGTGAAAATCTTTTGTAGTTGCAACCCGCATTGTACGTACTGTAATTCGTTTCTAATTATTATAATTTTCCATAATTTCTACAATGCTTTTAACAGCGCATTTCCTTCAATTGCACTCAATATCGAACGACTTCACCCACTTGCTCGTGATCAGATTAATTCTTTAATTTCGTCAAGAGATCATTTCATTCAGTGGCGTTAACGATGGCAAGCAAGTCCAATGACGTTAGCACGTGCGCAGCGCTCGACTCGAGAAGTGAAGTGAGAATTATTAAGTGCGGAATGTTAATATCCAAATGACTTTGAAGGGAAATTGGACCAAGCCGGCGATGGCGAAGGACCCCGGGAACAGTTTGCAATTACACGCCGTTGCTGCTGCTCTCGGGCGCCAGTGTTTTTGCGCGCGCTGGCAGGCCAAGTATACGAGACTCATCTTGCACTTCATCTTCTTCTTATTTCGCCGTCTTTCGCCGTCCTCATATCATTCGAACACCTTATTTCCTTCGCGAGTACGCGCGCACACGCCGCCTCGGATATGCGCGACGCTCTCTCCGCCGCCGTCCGTATACACACTTGTACACGCTCCATTTATCCTGCACGTCCTTATTACACCGAGGAGGACGTTTGACATCGGAAAGAGAGCGGCACGAGAGCCGGGGCACCATCGTGCCTGACGATTCCTTCAATTCGACGCTCGTTTGAGCGCACTTGAACAAGTCACTCAGTCGTTCCGCGTTCGTTGTCTGAAACGTGTATTACAACAAGTAATGGAAATCGCACAATTGAAGCGATATTACAGCCAGCCAAGTGCTGCTGCTGCTGCTGCATGCCATCTCCACGCCACCACTCCTCATCCTCATCCTCGTCGAGGTCATGCGAGTCGCCTTTGGTACTTAATGTCCTCCTTTCAAATATCCTGTAATACAGGTGCGCGACCGGGGGGCCGGAGGGACAGAGGTGCGACAATTACTCGACAATCATCAAGTACTTAAAGATCCAATGTTCAAACACTCAAGTGACTGCTCCTTAGACCTCGGAGTTCTTGTGAAAATTGCGCAATAATCATAATAGTATGCCCTCTACACATCTGGTGTAATTCCAACGCTTGGAATTTCAATGAATTTATACGACTCGGAGCGCAACTGTCCTTTGAGTTCATTCTGACGGCGGTGCGCGCTCCTTCGGCATGTGCATGGTTCGCGCGCGTTGTTGTTGGAGGGGCATCTTCGACGCGGCCGCCCTTCTTCTATCCCGACGCGACGAAGGGCGCGCGCGAACGTGTAACTAAATCCAGTAATTGCGTAATTCGAGTCGTGAGAATTGTAAAAATCAATCCCAGGTGTCCTCTCCCCGTACTGCACATACAGCAGGAGCAGCAGCAGCAACACGAGTGGGCCTTCCCACTTTGATTACGAGCTAAAATATAAGGACCAGCCGAGAGAACTTATTGTTATAGTTATGCGAGCAAAGGACCAGCCTGTGAAAGAGGCTGGCTCCTGCCGCCGCCGCCACCGCTGCCACCGCCGCCGTGTTTTGCGTTTCATTTTACAAGGAGCGCGTGACTCCTGCCGATGGCTGGGCGGGCGTCCCGAATTAGCGCCGCCTCTGCATCCAGGCTTAATCAGAGCATCGCGATGATGCGCCGCTCGCAATCTCTTAACGCTGGATGCGCGCCAAGCGTTCTTACATAAAGTGCTCGACTTAATTGTTGGAGTGATTTGCAAATCACCAGCACGTCGTTGGCGTGAAGGACACCTCAGTGGACACAATGACCACCAAAGTGTCTTAAGGGTCCTTCAGAGCATCTCCGGCACAACGTCAAGTACCTACTCGCATAAAAATAATCTTCACTGTTATGTACGTAACCCTCTTGCAATCCGATAATTTCACGCTCGTAATAATTAACAATTTGACCAATACTCGTTCATGATTTATAAATCATTTCCACCGCCCCCCGAATTCCCGCAGTGGTAATTCCTCACTCGAGGCATTTATATTCTACGCGTGCGTTTTGATTCATACCGTATTGCAGCGCAGAAAAAAACAATTGCTCCTTCGGTTATTTGTCCTTTTATCTTGGTTATCCGATTTCCGCCAGATGGCTGAGACAATTGGGAGCTGGACTCGAAGACAAATATTTTCTCAACTGACGTGTATATACGTGCGCGTCGAGCTATCGCAGATGGACAACTCCATCATTCGCATCTCCAGAGAACGCCGGCGTATCGCTTCCATCACCGCCGCCCCCACGAGTACCACAGCTTCGGATGCAAGATGCGTTTGGCGATTTCTCAAATGACCGCTGAGACTTTGACTCCCGACTTCTTTCACGCCATAGCTATTTCTTCGTTTTCCTGCGCGCTCCACATGTATGTAGTTTGCCAACAAAATGACATTGCTCGAGGTATTTTCGTTTTACTATATGTTTGCAAGTTGCAAGTTTGCGCGATAAATTATTCAACAAAATCGAATTGCCATGCTTTGCATAGTACATTATCGTTGACTTTTACAACATTCGGTCGGCGCCAATTGATTTTCGCATTTTATACCTACTGCTGGAATCGCGCGCGCAAATGTGCAATAAATTTGAAAAATGTCAATGCTCACATTTGTCGACGTAAATTTGCGGCCAAACCAATTCGCCTCGAACTACTAACCACACATGCGAAATGAAATGTCATCTTCATCGGTGGATGAAGAATTGAATCGCGGTGCGAGTGGTAAATTGAAAAGGTCATCCAAGCTCATGCCGCACAGAAAAAAGAAAAAAACACAGAAGCGATAAAAAGCACGTAACACACATGCCTACTTCACGTCATGATTTATATTTTACGCGCGATGCTTGATTTCCAACAACATTCAAAGCGTTCCACTAAATTTCGCCACTAGATGCACGCGGAATGCCACTGACAATATAAAAATAGGGGTGAATCAAAAAATCACGCGCTCAAATTGTTTGAAACGTTTGGTTTTCACGGATTATTAAACATTGCGTGCAAGAGAAACAAGTACGCGGTGAAGAAAAGTTAATGAAATTTTGATTTTCACCTAAATTTAAACATTGCGCTTCGCTGCCATTATGGTGGCGGCTGGAGGTGGGAGAGCTGCGCGAAGGGCATACAATAAGTATAATGAATATATACAAGTTTCAGTCGGTAATTGTTCCGGTTGACTTTTATGCCAAGTTCCAAATGTAACCTCTCCTCCAACAGCCACATCCTGCCTGATGCAGGAGGCATTCCATCCTGCGATTCTCTCATCCTGATCCTGCTGATGAAACTCTATTATTGCCATTCAGGACATCGCGCGACG
Organism: Aleochara curtula; assembly: GCA_963978815.1. Taxonomy (NCBI): domain Eukaryota; kingdom Metazoa; phylum Arthropoda; class Insecta; order Coleoptera; family Staphylinidae; genus Aleochara; species Aleochara curtula. The sequence continues at coordinate 13,624,346 of OZ022215.1, read as the reverse complement.
TTACCGCCGCCACCGTCGTTGAGCGTTGTAATTTTGTAATTTATGCGCGAGTTTTTGGCCGAGTGCGCGAGCGTCCTAATGCTTATTATTATCAGCACGCAACCGCCGCCGTCACCGTCGCCGCCTTCGCGAGCAAACTTTCCAAAGGACTATCCACTATTGTCCTCCGCGTATTTATTACCACACTTCGACCAGAGTGCAAGAAGACGAACGGAAGTCTTGCGCCATGAGGAGTTTTACGTTAAGCTCCTCCGGAGGGCGGCTAAGGGAAATTCAACGAAGAATCCGTACGAGCAAATATGTAGTTCCGTTCAGGGAAATTGCATTATTCCACAGTTAATAAACAATTTCAAGTGGTCTGTATAGAATATAAAAGAATTAAACTAACTTCTTAATTTATTTCAATTCCCCGTTTTTCACGTTTTTTTTTCATACTTCAGCGCCGTTTTGAATACAGGCTCCATTTTTACACATACATATATTTAAGAGGGTGGTTGGGCAGTTGAAAAGACAATTTGCATATTTTTATAATCCGTAACGCAATCGCAAAGAATATATTTGGCGGGCACGCGGAACAATTGCGCTGGACTGAAAAGAGGGACGGCATACAATCGAATCGGAAGCGGTGTGGTGCGCGTCCGGTTCATATACATGCGGACGGCATGCCGCCGAAATGCAAATCCAATGCGAAAAGAATGGCACAAGAGTAACAAGAAACGAGGTCCGCCGATAGCATGCCATGCGGCGGGCACTCGGACGCTGCTGATGCCCGGGTGATAATCATCATCGCGAGGGGGCGGCTGGCGTTCAACGCACCACAACATCCAGAAAGCCCATTCCACCGCCACCCCTATACGCGGCCGTACAATGGCATTCTATTGCAATAGCATCGAGTTAATTTATAATTCCTACCAGGATACACCGTTGAATTTAAAATTACTTATTGCTGGCGCGCCGAGAAACAATAGGAGTTTTACGATTTTTCCGGCGCTCGTGGCGGCTGAGCCTCAATGCGCTTCGGTGGATATGTCAGCTTCTTGCATGCCATTGCTCTTTGGTTTATAGAAAAATTGCGCCGCCGCCCGAGAAGAGGGAGGCCAAGAGGCCGCCGAGGGGCTGCAAACATTGCTTACTCGCTCGCTCGCTCCATCCGCAGCACTTATATTCATTCGCATCCTTTCCGCTTTTATTAATTTTATTAATTCTTTTCTTTTAGTTCGGATGCTGTTTGTCGGTAGCCGCTCATTCATTCCCATTTTTCATTATGCTCAATGCGTATTATTATTGCCCGCTTTTTTCGGCTTCCTCGGCGCGCATTGTTTTTGCACACCGATGGAACGTGTCCTTTATAATTCAATGAGTTTTCCCTGAATATTCATACACTTCTTTTCGACTTCATTGTTGTTTTTCTTTTCAATTTTTTGATTTTCCCCTTCGCACAATAGACGTCGTTGAATTGCCATATATTTGCATGCATATATGCAGAAAATTGCAAGTTTACGACCTTAAAACGCTGCGATATTGAAGGCAAATAGGGAATATATGCGTTGGCTGAACGAACGCCTGAATAATTCAAAAATTATGCGCACGTTGTGCACACTTCTGTTTCCTTCCCTCGAATATATTCCCAAGATTCAATCAACGTGACAAAACTGCAATTTATTGAATGTGCTGCAACATCCAGCAGAAAATTGTTCTAGACGCATCGTTCATATGTAAATATCCTACTTAACCAATCGTATATTCGTCAGAGTGCACATGTTCTTCTAAAAAGATGGATTTGTTATTAAGTTATGATTTCTGACTTGGCGCAGTGTTGTGTATTGAGAACATTTGGCGCGCGGTAGAAAACCGAGCATGTGCACGGTCGCGCGTTCGGTTGCCTACAGTTGGCTCTAGCGCTAAGCGAACAAGCGGGGACCTGCCGCACGCAGAGGTTAGAATCGACAACAGCAAAATACAATAATAATGATAGAAAAATATTTGCACTGACCTGGTACTGTACTTCATCACTCTTGAGATTTCTGGATGTTTTGATGTTCAGTGCTAGTACGCAGTTATCAGTACTATCCCAGGCGTAGAGTATATCACTTCTTATTGCAATGAGACTACGAGCCTTCTTGGTTTCCTTGAGTGTCTCACGAAGATGCTTGAAGATTTTATTTTCACTGAGCTGCAGGCAGTCAGTGGATGACATTTTCAATGATTATATACTTGGTTTTAATTATCTTCTGTTATTTAACACTACTTCTTTCAGAGAGCCACAGCCAGCTCCAAACGCTACACACTACAACAAACAGCTGTGTTGCGACTGTCAAGGTTGCGGTAAGCGCGCGTATTACACTGAGTGGCGGGAAAATCACATCATATGCAAACTATTGAACATGCATAATAAACATATGAAATAGTTTTTGTTGCTAATGAATTACACTCATTCTTGGTTGGATTTAAGTCGAGATGAAAATTCAATAAATTCAGATTACTCGTAATCTAGACGAATTGCAAACAGCGGAATGTGTCCCAGTCCGAAACTAATAAAATAAAGGGTGAATTTATACGCGGCAAGACATCTTCAAACTGGTAAATGCATCACGATCACAGCTTGATGTAGTGCGAGGCGTAAAAACGGATGCCAAAAGGGATGTTATTTACTAGAACGCTTCAACAACCCAGCCATACATTGGTCTCAGGCTTGGAAGGGATCTTGGAATATTCGAAGCAATATAAAGCAAAGGGTTGATTCTCCTTGCAGCAACAGCAGCATCTTATATTACAAGGACAGTTATATACTTGCAAAGATTCTCCAAAGGGTTGGCAAGCTGTGATCATCCAGTTTCTCAACTTTTTACATCCTCAACTTCGAGGAATTCAAAGCATTTCAACACTTCATCAATTGTATGTGCATTCTGCACACTTGTAAATCAAAGAATATCCAACATTAATCATTTGTTTGCAGATAAACATAACATTAGAGTTTGCAATTACAGTTGATCTAAGACATGCAGTTAATTTATTGGATATACCTAAGAACTGCTTCAATATGGAGATAATTAAATCTCATCACAATAGTGGCTGAGAGAAATAGCTGCCTCGCTTCTGGTGGCTGGATGCGGGTGAATTACGTGTTTCTCTTAATCGAAACTGTAAGACAAACAACCACCTTAGAGTTAGTTGCTCGCATCAAACAAGTTAACCCCCTTCGACTTTGGCCTTTGCGATGCTGTCTTTCGGGATTGTCTATACATATTGTACACGATCGAAGACATGTGTTTGCAGTTTCACCCAACTTGGAACTATACGTTTAATTACCTACATGACCAGATAACCGTATATGTAGTCTGTTTGACGATTTATTGTTTCAACTTTTTCTCTTGATAAACACTTTATGTACTATCACTTTAATGTAATTATTATAGTTTACTTATTCAGTATTAATTAGTTTTTTGAATGGTGTTATAATTACTTTGAAGTTGTTTAATTAAAAATATAAAATCATGGATATAAACACGAATGTGCACACAGTGCCTATGCAGTGAACTAAAAATACTCTCTACCCTTCCTTTATAAATAAACAATAAAATTCTAAATAGCAAAGTCGTAAAATACGCTATGAAAAAATGTAATAAAATATTAAACATGTTAGGTAGGTACATAGCAAACGTTAAGAAAATCGCATTCGGCACGCAACGGTTTTCAAGCAAAATTGATTTATTTCGCGCGCGTCATCGTCGCTTATACAGCGTTTTATATGACCCGAACCTCGCAGTAGTAATTAATTCCCCGATTAAACAGTCTTCGCGGCGGCGATGGCGGTGGCGGCGGCAGCGATGGCGTTCAAATAGAAATTATTTTATAACAACAACGACGAACAGAGCCCCAACAACAACCGACTGTAATCGATAACAATTTGCATATCTATCTGAAAATCCAACGCCGACAATGCGCGTTTACAACTCTGACCCCTTGTGTATGAAGTATTTTCGTTTCTTTCAAAAGTCCTCCTCGCTCATAATCAATAGAAAGAGCACAATGTCTAATTGCTAAGCAACTAGCAAATAAATACAAATAAATTATACTCCCTCTTTCAATATGCATGTGCTTTAAACCTTTAGCCTTTAGCAGGAATTTTTTGTGCTATTGGACACTCGTTACAAATTGAAATATTTTATATGTACTCCCTTTTTTTTGACCACTCGGTTATATCGTGACTTTTCCCAATGATGTCCTATAAGCACCCAGGTGCCTAAAGAGAAGTGACGAGGGTGGAAATTTAATTTATCGAAAACGGAATGCCACGAAAAGAAGATAAAAATTCGATTAAAATCAAAGATTATGAAATGAATTTTACATGTTGTGTTTGCCCCAGCTAACGATCGCCAAGCATGCATTTCAGTATGCAATTAATGTACTTCCGATTGTGTTTTGCGCTTAGCCCTATTTCGTGTTTGTTCTTTACCGTTGGCACGAACAATCCATACTTCCTCATATCTAATAATATTTCTTTGACAATTCCATGATGGATTGCCAATGTTTCCTCCATTCTTCGTCATGACGCGTTGAGGTGCTGAAAAAATGAACAGTATTGTTATTATTGAAGATGCGCAGCTCAGCCCTCCGAATATCTCCAAGCACACCTCGTGTTTATTAGATAAACGCTATACATGGTGTTGGAGGAAAGTAGCAGGAAGAGTGAACAAGTTTTGTATCCAAGTCCAAGCTGTTGGCTAACATCACGTACGCGTACTAAATGTATTACATGTTATTGCCATTGTCCACTTGCGTTTTTGTCTTTCTCCCTTCGTTTGGAAGGATGTGCGCAGGGGATTCGATTCCTGTGTGTTCTGCGAGTGAGCGTACATGACAGTAAATTTCATTAGCCAATGTCCCAAACCCTCAGGCAGTAATCATTAATAACAGGAGCAGGCGATGCATAGCGATGGGGCCAGACCAAGGCCCAATGCATCATTCCATCCATAATGATCGAGATGATTGGTTTCCCATGTGACAACTTTCATAAATGCTTTCTGCATTCAATATATCTTTCATTCCAACCATTAAAGCGTTAAATTCATAATATTGCAACAAATTTCAATGACATATTGCTGTTTCGGATGCAAAAATGTAGATTTAGGTATTTTAAACTAAAATACAAATGGTTTGACAAATTCTTAAAGTTTTATCTTGTCAATGAAGCAAGCAGGGAGTGAAAGACATTGCGCAAGGCATCTGAATAGAATTTGAGAGTTTCAAAGAGAATGTGTAAAATTTCTGGATGTTTAGCTTTAATTTTATGTATGAGTGAATGCCGCGGCAGTCGCAAAGGCAGAAGAAATAAAACGCTCTCCCTCGAAAAGGGGTTGCCGCCGCCGCCGCCGCCGAAGGAGTGAAAAGTAGTAAAGATGGATGAAGATGATATCACGAATGTTGCGTTAGGAATTTAATGTGTGGAGATGTACAAAGTGGATATCTGAGAGCACTCCTAAGACGTTGGCGTATCCCAGCGGAGCGCTTTCCTTTTCGTTTTACGAGTATGTTATACTTTTGCTGCTAATGTTGATAATACACAGCCTCTTCGCCTACTGATACAATTCGACGTCGACGTCGGCGGCGGCGGCAGTGGGCTCCCTTTTAAGATTACCATTGCCAACTCTTGATACCCGCCAATAATATTCTAATCTCATCCATGTTTATGTCAAATACATTTTATGTAAGCACAACAATAATCTTACAGACACAACGAGCACGGATGAATGCATTCACTCGTGAAGTGTGCATAAAATATTTTTGATAATTTCTAGTTTCCTAACTTGCACAATGGAAAAACTTTGCACGATTGTTGTATGTCAAACCCATGTTTTTCGGTGCGCTATTATGTAATATTATGATTTTGTTGTGCGCTGATTCATGTAGCTCGTTTTTGCATCACTTCTTCTGAACACATCGGCGGGCGTCAAAACGCACGCCAGTGCAAACTCTCATTTCGTTGGCGCTCTTATATTTGCAATACGCACGTATAAAATGGGGGGCGGGCTGGGCGAGTTGAGGAGTACACGCGTACGTATACAAGTTTTACATATTTCTGATATATTCCGGGAGCGCGCCCCATCAACAATACGAAATGTGACGTGTATGAGTTTGCAAACATTTGTGATTTCATACACATCAACTAACGAAGGCAACAACGAACGAAATTTTCGATGTATCTTGCTGCGCGTCACACACGACGTCCGTGTTGCTGCTGCTAACTCTTCAACAAAAAGCAAGCGCAATTTTCCACACGCCAAAATGCACCTATTCTTCGCCTACATTCAGCTATGGTCATGATAATGATCAAGTCAAAAACTTTTCAATTCCATAGTAAGAAGAGAGGTAGCAATTTGTTGTCTGTCGCTAATTTCAATTAAGTGTTGCAGGACATTCCTAGCTACTGCTTTACTCAATAAGGATAATTGATAACACCATTCGTGCTTTCCTTTCCTTGGGAATTTTCCCGATGCCATTTAGGAGTGCGCACAAGTCCAAGGTGATATTTACAGGCAGCAGCTGCCCACATTTGTTACATCTCTGTTTTGGTGCTGCCGTCGCGGCTAATGCACATCAATTGGACGTGTCTCGTCGCTCCCTGCTATTCCTGATGCGTACTATCAGGAACGCGGACTAACTATCAACGATATTGATACCGTCCATACACCGAGTGTTCTAATACAGTTATTTGTCAACGACTACAAGCATGCTGTCTGTGTGCAAATTGAATTGCAAAGACACTAGGAACTCTAGTCCAAACTCGGCGTGTACGTCATGCTTGTGCGGCTGATGGTGATGATCCGAATGCCAGCTGAATATCAAGTACGCATTTCTGTCACGTCTTTACTTCTGCAGCCAAACGACGATGCGCGCAGACGTTTCAATATCATCTCGTTTTCTTTTTGCTTTCTATGTCTGCCATGGCTGGATGTCAATTTATCATAGTTTCCCCAGAAGACACACGCGCGCGCAATGAGGACAACGGAAAAACACAAATGACTGACACTGGTGATCAAATATCGAATAGAAATATTACTGTTATGAAAGTTTTGTCATGCGGCATCATTTATATAGCTTGCGCTTGCAATTTTATTGATTGCATGTGTGCTTCCGGTGCCTCCGGTGCCTGACTGCCTGCTAATCAGGGATGCTTTGTTTATTTTCTGCCCTGAGAAAAGTCCAAGTGCTACCTGCAATAATAGTTCTTCTTCTGAGCGTGCGACGGCAGTTAAAGTAATTAAACAGCATTAGAAATCTAACACACAGAGGAGCGCAACTACCCCCATGCGCTTTGACAAGTGATCCACATGAGACTTCATTTGCGATCCCTAATTGGGCCAACAAAACCCTTCAAATTGAAGGAGACGGCGGCGCAAAGAACACATCCTTTGAAGCTGCTGCAACCCTTTCGCATCGTTCATACATGTACGCCACGCCACGCCGGCGAGGAATTAGCTAGGCGCACATTATTTTTGCGAAAAATTTGCGCCGGAATTGGCCTAACCGAAACACGCACAAAAATGTATTCTTTTGATATTTATTTTATAAAAGTTTTTTCCGGCTGGCGCGCACGTTTAGCCCTTTGGCCATCGCTTGAAATGAAAAGGGCAAAAATGCCTTTGGTCTAATGCTTTTTTATTTCTTTCCACACTCTGTGCCATTTTCAACTGCACACACAGGCACCGCCGCATCTAATATCAAACCCACATGCATGCAGCCGGGGGGGTCGGCGGCGGTTTGGGGGATGAAGGTGGTGTTTCTTTTACTTTTGAGCATCATATCGTACACATTAAAAGCATTAGCGTACGTGTACGGCGTGCGCGGTGCGGTGATGATGCTTCGCTGCGTTTTCAGCTTTTTTTTGAGCGATGCCCAGCACGCCGTCTGCGGTTCGTCTTTATGCGCGTTTGCGAGCGATGATAACAACACGCATTCTGCAGCGCGCAGAAAGTTAACGAAGGGAAAAAGAATTATTTCGTTGTTGCTAGTATTTAACATACGGATGTACTTGCTCCGCACCGGGGCAGCGCAGCGCTAAAAAATGGGTATGAATTTATTTTTTGCAAAATGACACCGAGCTGGAGTTGGATGCCTGGATGGATAGGCGGTCCATGAGGTGGATACACATGTTACGTTATGTGTTGCTCGGTGATTATGATGATAATATAAATATGAATATGTATAATGAATAATATACACACACTCTTTGCGTGCTTGTTTCGTATGCAAAGAAATTGTTCACAAAGAACAAAAGCTCTCAGTTCAAACATCAAAAATTCTAAAAGTCAAAGAGTTGTGTAATTATTTTTCTAACTCTGCGGTGTAATCCTTGCTCATCCTTTTTGCTTTCGTATAAATGATAATTCTTCCAGTAAGTTAAATTATGCATGAGATATAATTTTTTCAAAATGTTGACAAAGTGACGTATTAATATAAAATATATCCTTAAATTTAAAATTAGATAAAACGAGATAATTAAATCAATTTACAGCTGATCCTTAAAATCCTGTGAAATCAATTTGAGATGTACCATTGTAAATAGTTTTAAAACTCTTTACTTTTTGAACGGAAAGCATAGGCCTTATTTCTAACTAGGGGCCCCTTGCAAGCCCCGCTTCGCCGGGGATTTAATTTTGGTGTTTCTATAACGCATTTGAAAGAATCAAATTTAGTTGATGTTCATTTTTCAAATTTCCATTCATTATTTCCATTCCACATTAGGCGCTCGGAAAATAATTCATCACATCCCGGTTTAAATTCATTTATATCGTGTTCTTCATTCATATTGTAACCCGTTAATAGTGATCTTAATTAGAAATTACTTTTGAAGTGAAATTTACATTCTTTGATAACGCGTTTATTCACGGACTATTACACGCAGTGAACGATAAAATGGACCCCAAATTTACAATTTTGTGCAACAAATTTTAATGCAAAACACAACATGATCTAAAAACATCACCATTCATGTCTTCATTCGGTGTATTCTCTTATGCGTTCTTTTTTACATGTATTCAAATCAAATGTGCTCATCCGTCACACCCTCGATTTTAAAACTTCACATTTTCTCGGTCCATAAGAATCAAATTTACTTGATGCGCTCATCTTTCAAATTTCAATTTACTATTTATACTTATATCCATTTCAAATTTATATATGTACCAAATTTGGCACTCGGCTATCACAATCCGAATTAAAATTCATGTTTCATCCTATGTTTTCCATTCATATTGTTACCCGTTCGTAGTGATTTTTAAAATTAGAACTGAAATTTACATTCTTTGATAACGTATTCACGCACTGAACGATGAGACGCACCTCAAATTTACAACATTATCTAGAAACATCAACATTGCTCCATTTCTTCAGTTGCATTCGGTGTATTCTCTTAAGCGCTCTTACATGTATTCAAATCAAATGTTGTGTTTATCCGTCACACCCTCGACATTAAAACTTCACATTTTCTCGGCCCATATGCATTTATCACACCCCCGATTTTAGAAAGTTTGCTCTTTCAATACTCTCAGTTCATCTTAGCAGCCTCAGCATCATCGGCGTACAAAGGGTGCGCTTAGTGTGCCCGCCTTAAGGAGTTTGGTAATTTGATATCTTTTAGGGGCGTAACTGAATATGCAACCCAACACACTTAAAATCAGTAATTTGTTTATTTCTCAACAATTATGCAAGTCTACGTTTTTTTCTATAGCCTAAAACCTGGCGACATATATACCGAACATAATGAAGAAAACCGCTTTAAAATCCGTCCAGTGGTTTTCACGTCCACCTCGCACAAAGAAACACTACTTTGCTTTATATATATATAGATAGAAGAATAAAACTTGCATTTAAATATTAAAGTTGGAATAAAATCCAGAGGTGTGAAAAGATAACAACACACTTGATTGATAATTAATCGTCGATTGCTACTGATAATCATGCATTATTAATACAAGCATGCCGGTCATTCTTGATGCAAGTTCGAGGTGTGAAAAATCACACCTCACACATGCTCAGTTCTAGCTCACACGTACATGCAGCAATTTTGAATGTAAAGATAAAAAAATAAATCTAAAAAGAGCGCAGATCGTTTAACAAGTAGGTGCGAAAAATTAGATTCAAACTTACTGATTAATCGTAATTATACTTAATCGTAAATAATCGTAAAAATAATAAATGTTTTATACGTGTGTCAGGTGGTGAAACAAATTATCATGTAATAATTATTGCCATTGGTGAAATGATGATGAGTTGGAAGCTGAGTGATATATGTGAAATTAGGTTGAGGTTGAGATTTGTTGAGTGAACAAAAAGTGAAATTATCCTCATAGGCTTTAACGGCATATCCCCGTGCTTCTTGCGAGTGAAGAAACTTCTTGTTCACGTGCTGTGCGCCGGAAGCGCGCGCAACTTTATTGCCTATAATAATTTTAATCTGGCGAAGGCGGCGTCGAGTGTCTTTTAGTTTTCCCATTCAGCTTAATATATGCCACATACACACCGCCATCCATCCTTGGCGCATCTAATATTTGTTCGTGACCCATCCGGAGGAGCTGGCATATCCCTCTCGATTTCCACGTCGTTCCCATTTTCATTTTCATTTTCCTTTAGTACTTTGGCATCATTGCTTTCATTCCGTGGCGGCGCATACGCACACGTCGGAAGAGTGCGAACGTGCTGGTGTGCGTTAAAGATGAAGTTTAAACTTAAAGACATTTACGGAAAAGGTAAAGTAAGTTTAAGTGTTAAGGCGACGGGCCGACGAGATGCGGCGCACTCTTCAAAATTAGTCGCGAATGTGCGTGACTTTCAGGGCCATTTTATTAATCTCGTCCGCATCATCCACCGTCGTCATCTTCCTCGCGCCCCCTGCCTCACACGCGTCCTGCGTACGTGAAGATTACCAAATCAGGAGCAAAAATTAAAGCCAAGACGTACACCCACCCCGCATGGGGGATGGGGCTGTGAAGGGAAAACTGCGGCGTGTTGTACGGATGCAAAATCGAGAAACATGTAACGTAATAAGTGCGAAAGGAGTTCGCGCACACTTAGGCGGCAGCGGCGGCGGTGGCGGTTTCGCCACTGTGCGTGTGCGTTGAATGTTTGCACGATGCGTTTTCGGCTTGCTGAGGTTTGCACGATTTACTTTATCACCCCACCAACACCATCGCCACCGCCACCGAAAATGTTCACAACTGAAATGTATAAACCTCTCATTTTCATTTTCTCTTATTCGTTGTGTTTGGTATGAGAGCTGCGTGTGTATAGCATGCACAGATATTCCACTCTTCTTCTTCAATCCCATGAGGATTTTCGCATAAAGTTTAAGACTTTGTTTGCCAGCCTCACGCAGCACACCGCCGCCAATGTTTTGACTTTATTAGTCGAGAGATATCCCCCCATTTTAGTACTGGATTTAATAGTTGTCATTAATGTTAAATCAGCTTTATACTTATTAATTTCTATGACCATTTCCTTCCCGCGCTTTAAGAACCGCCAAAAACTGCTGATGATTGTGCTCCTTGCCCGGAATATTTCGTTTTATAAGTTTGTACTGCAAACTGACTTTTAGCGCATCTGTTTGAAAAGTTTTCGGTTTAACGGCTCCCTTGACGATGCCACAAACACTGAACATTGAGTGTTTGTGCTCGGAGGTGTTGAGGATTCATTCAGCAACTTTATGTATCTTTGCGTATTGGATTTACAAGATTGGAACTAAAGAAATGCGCATAAACTAAGCTGTAACTCACATTTTAACGAATTATGAACGTAACTGAGTTTTTATGGTTGAATGCTGGTGTACTTGCTATTCAAGTATTGAAACCTGAAGTATGCTAAGCAAGATCAAACATTTGCCTATGAAATGGAAATCCGTATGCGATTAGAGTTCATTGAATCGAATGCGTATGCTCGTTGGCGGTCCTTCTTTTCTCCCAGTACTTCCAATCTCTTCCATTCAGTCTTTAGCAGATTTCCTCCACGAAGCAGTTTGGTTTGCCATTCACATGCCTGATATACTTTTCAGCCAGGAGATTCTTGGGGGATTTATGGATGAGTTATGGAATTATTGACGTTCGGTCGACTCCAGTCAAACCATCGGGAAGAAAACCACCAAGTCAAACTCACTCACTCACTCACTCACACATGCATGCATTCAGCGAGCACAATTAGATGAAGGGAAAGCAAGGGTATGAATGGAAAACGCGGGGGTTGGATTCACGTTCAGAATGCATGCTTCAGTTGACACGCATATCGCATTTGATTTGTTTGACTTTGCATTCTTCATGCTCTTTACTTCGATATTTAACGAATTAATTAGATCTGTCTGGAGAGATCTCAAACGTTTTATGCAAACAGTCTTCGTCGTGTTGTAATCCTGGCTGCGATCTTTCTTAATTACCTGATGCGCAAGAAAAGAATGAAACTCGTGCAATTGTTCTTTGTGCTCGAATAAGTAATTAATAAAAAATTGATCCTTTGTGCTTGGGAATTATAGATTTTTATATTCGAGTATAAGACTGTGTAAAGATGCTTTTTAAACAAGCGATCAAATCACCTTGCAACGGTTTTCAAGGGGGAGAGCAGACGCGGATAACTAGAAGTCTTTGATTGCCTCGATTATGAATTTATCAGCCAGACGTAAAAGACGTCTCACCGAAGAATAAACGCGCTGTATAAGCTCTTCTTCTTTGATCTTATTCGTGCTTCTCCTCGTTGAGTTTGCTTCGTTTTTCGATAATACTCAATGCGCGCTTGTGCTTTTTTCTTGTTTGGCAGCAAGACGTTGGAAATCGGCGATGCTTGTCTCTTCGTTGCACAATACGAGAGCATTTTAAGACATTTCTTATACATGATTTCTTTCATCCATGAGAGGAGAACGAGGAAGATAAAACCATATTCAATCGCGTGCAGACATTTGATGTGCTTTTATCCTTACATTTATTAATTTTCTTCTTGAATTGCGTTCCAATGCCATTGTAATTACATTCTCCACCTTCTCCATGAAAATATTTTATACATGCAAATATTTGCTACGATTAAGAAGCAATAAATCATACGCTGTAATATTATTAGATGCGCAGGAAGCAGCTGATATACAATCGGAAATATAGAAAAACGTATTGCAACAGTTGAAGACGGCAAGCGGAAGAAATACAAGGCGGCAAAAAAAAAGCAGCGCGATTCTATTGTATTCAATATCTAACAAAGTGAAATTTAATGTCTTCTGATATGCTTGTCCCCGTCTCGGGAATATTTATTTCACTGCGCCGATATGCGACCGGATTTATGTCTTTTAATATGAATACAATACGTTCGTTCGCCGGCATGATGTTGATATTCGTACAAACACATCATGCGAATGCGTATTCCAATATTATATGTAATATGACATTTGAATAACATGAAATGATGTGATGAAATAAATTCCAGTTAAGCTAGCGCCAGAAATATCTTCTTGGCTGAAGAGAAAATTGATCAAAAGTTAAGTTGGAAAACACCAAAAGGAAATAAAAGACGTTGGGAGAGGGGGCGGCAGCAATTCGCATGCAAAATGCATGCACGTCGATATAATTTACATGTCGTGAAAATTTAATGCTGTCAAAAGTGTTTCAGGCTGAAGAGCAGTCGCGAGCGGCGGTGCCGTTATTTCCGAATTTTTTCCATTTAAATCGCTTTCACTTTACCAATCTATCTATGCTGCGAATTTATGCGTGCGAGGTGAGGGTGCACGTCGCGTTCAATGTCTGTCTTGTGCGCACCTTCGCACATATTTCTTTCTCCGCAATGCCTGAATTTTGATATTAAGGTTCATGCGCTGCACGCATCTTTCAATGGCTGGTGCGCGGTATACGCAGTGCATATTAGACGTGTTCATAATGCATATGCATGTATTATACGGGGACAATGTTGACGCGCGAGGGGTGTATGTTCGATACGTTTGCATACGCTCCAGGGCAAATCGAAGCATTTTTCTTCCTCATATGCGAGGGGTGCAAATATTTCAAAATTTCAAAACGCGAGAATAAATACCCACCTACCCCACAAGATGAAGAATGCAAACAAATAAGCAATGTACATATACGACATCAGGGGTGGATTCATGAAATTTTACTTTGCGAATGAACAAGGATGTTTCATCCTGCTGAAGAGTATTTGGGACGTGCCTGGTTGATTGAATAGTTATTGAGACATTTTGCGACATATGGAGGACGCAAACTCGTGAGGGGGTGGTGGAACATACGTGAGGGTGGCGTTGAATTTGAATGAATAATGAAAAAGTACACGTACGAAGCGTACGCACGACATGCGAAAATTCACAATCGATGGACGATGGTTTGATCTTGAGATGAGACTGAACGCGAGATGTGAAAGCAAGGCCATTACGAGAAAAGAAAAAGGCGGCAAATGAAAAATGAAAATGGGAAAAATGGAAACATTGAGCTCTCGGATGCACGGAGATTGAAGTCTTTCAATCAGCGCGCACGCTTTTACGACGCGACGCGAGGCGAGACGAAATCTTTCCATCTTTCATGAAAGGCATTGATATGGAAAATGATGGTGAACTGAAATAAATACCCGCTGGAAAAACTAATGGCTCACATGTGACAACGCTCGACGTGCCTCATTGCAAATCCGAGCGGTGATTATGAATTATAAATCATGTCATTAAGCGTTGCCAATGTTGCTTCTTACTGCTCCTTGTTTCTTGTTTTTTCTATTCGTTCACGTTCTCGGATTCCAATTTCTTCTTCGTTTTTTTTTTGACTCATAGAGAGTTTTCATTTAAAGCTTTTAAATACCTGAAATCGATCGTTGGCGAAAATATTTTTTAGAGAACCCTTTGACTGATTCATTGCTGACAAATAGGAAAAAAATCGACGCATTTTTCCTGACCGAAAACCGAACACGCAAAACAAACGGATATCAATCATTGTATCACGCATAAAATACAAGTACGCAAATACGTCTATAGAAATACGCCGAAATTTGCATGCATTTACAAACACTTTCCACTCATTGCTTGGTATTTTTTTCCAACCCCCTGGCTGGCATTGACGTGCTGTATGTGTGTATGCTCTTCCTGATTTAACATTGCAAGTGAGGGAGGTCAGTTTCGACATTTACACTGCTATTGAAACGTGAAACATGATAGAGGGTGACCGAATGAAAACCTATTAGTATTATCACAGGATAACAGGAATAAATACACAATATACATACAGGATATTCACAATTTCTTCTTTTGTCCTCTAACAAATAAACAATTAAAGCAAAATTAATACTTGAATCATGTGATATTTCTTAAATCTTAAATCGCTTCTTGATTTAATAGTTTAATTGGTTATTTTACAACTCACCCTATTGTACAATGAGTGGAGATAAATTGTTTATGACGCATGTTTGGTATGGCAAAAAAAGAAACAGATGTATCGGTCGAATGTCGGCAATCAAATGGATAAAATGGGCAAATAGCGCGGGTTGGAACCGCCACCACCAAAAAAAATATATCGCAAACGTTCAGTCATGCATAGCTGGTGCTGAATGACGGACTGCACTCGAATGAGTCGAACGACACTCATCAGCAGCGATGCAAATGACGAATGACACCCGAATGGTCAGCACGCAGCACACTAACAGCATTTGCGGGGCATTGCGAGCATTATGATGAGTGATGAAATCAAAAAATCAGTTTCGAACATCCGTCAACTGCCCCCGCACAAATCAAACGAATCGCAAATTCATTATTCATTCTGTTTGCGCCAATATTTCACTAATTCCTTTTTTCCACCGCCGTAAAAAATTAAATTCATGCTTGTCATATCATTTAATCACATTTTCAATGCGCATTAAACTACCCCCCATATTGTTCTGATGTAATTTAGTAGTTTTGACGAATTGACATTATTTATACGCTGAAATTCTCAGGGGGTGCTTGCCTCATACATGGCGGTAACATTAACGTATATCAATTAGATACTAGATCAGTGACAAATGAGGGAAGGCGAAAAAGGAATCTAGAGAATGACAAATTTTTATGTCGCCTAGCCCATCGCCACGCGCTCAAGTTAATAGCCTGCTTAATTAATAATCACGTAAAACCACTCCCTCGATGCAAAAACAACTACGCATTAGAACAAGTAGGTAAGTAAGCAAGTATAAAAATTTCCAATTTGTTTGCCTGTTTGTTTGATGCCTAAACACGATACATGACTTTGAATAATTTCTAATTCGGAGTGGGCGATTATTCCCTATATAATCACCTAATAATAACCGTAATTATGTGACTCGTAAAGAGTCCAACGATTGCGAGCGAGTGGCGAGGGCGCAAACAAAAAGGGAGGCGGCAGTAGCAGCAGTAGCACCTAAATTCAAACTTGCTCAAGGCGGGATAACTTACGAAATCACAGTCGTTGAACAATCGTGTGACAACAAACGAAAACAATAAGAAACATCACAATATCGCATCGGGAACAATAGCGGTGGCGGTGGCGGCTCGACGAGCACGAGTACCTTTTATTGTCCTCGGCGTCTTATTGTTAGATAACGCTAAGACGACAACGGCGGCGGCAGGACGCGCCGAAGAACTAAGAAGGACCCAAGTTTATTGTCATCGTCGCTGCTTCGTTCACTCGTCGTTCTTCGCGAGTATTCTTGTCTTATTAGTAATAGTTGTTATCATATAATAGGCTTTAATCATAACTCATACTGGGTGTCAAAATAACTATCATCCCTTATCTTTACTTTATTCTAAATTTATATCATGGCGTTTATAGCATGTGAATATTCTTGACTGGTGAAGATGATATGTGAATTTTTCAAATTCCTAAGGATAAATTAATTATGCCACATACAAAGAAGAGGAAGATTAAGAGGAACGGTCACAAGCTGAGAAGTTTACACGCATAAATATCCCCAGTTGCACTTGGTGCCCGCAACAGCATCTATCTTTATGGCCGCCGCCTCCCGAAGATGAGAGCGTTCTTCGTAATAGTGGTGGTACTGGTGTTCGATGCGACCGCCCCACAGTTGGTGGTTGTACATTGATACAATACAATTAAACTATTTTTGTTTTTTACTCTTTCTTAATGCTCATTTTTAAGAACCCCTTTGTGTTATTTCCAGATTTAAACGTTTTAATTTGTGGACAAGTTCTAGAGATTTGGCAAAGGGTTGAGAGATTATTCGAGACAATTAATGTTAGATGTAGGCGGAAAAGTGTATATCACTTGTGAATGCGAACGTATAGATGTGTTTCAAGAAGAGCACCCACCCATATCTTTGATATTGTGTGCTCGCCCGTCTTTAATCACCTCCGTTGTGTGTCGGTTTCGGACCGGGGGTAACTTTATATTTTACACCACACAGCAAGGAGCATCAAGAGCACGAAGAAGAAGAAGGGCGTACGCTGCTTCTTCTTCTCGTCGTGCGAGCAACTTGCAAAACAAGTTGAAACTCTTCGTTGGTGGCGGCAGCGGCGGCGGCGTCGTCATCGTCATCGGCATCATCAAGCATTATCGCATCCCTCTTATATGCGCGCCTCCTATAGTTATAGTTCGTTTCGTATTTAGTGTCCGCGCGAGCGTCTTAATGAAACACTTACTATTGTTGTTTCGCGAGGGGCTGCTGCCGAGAGGGCACGTTATCACCCCTTTCGGCGAAATATGGACGACTTCAAGATTTCAAAATTATGGCGATCGTTAAATTAATGCTCGAAATTGTTTCTTGTCCGCTTTTCACAGCCTGAAAAAGGAGCAATCCTTTCCTCGAATACACAGGGTGGATAAAACGCAACACTAAACTAAATATTTGTACGAGTGATGTAATCACTTAAATAAAATCCAAATGTGTTGACATTATTAATGACAAACCTGCTGCGTATTGAGAGTTTGTATATATTAAGTCATTAGGACTAAGTGCTAAAGTCAATTGTTGACCGAAGCATTAATTCCTTGGCATCGATTTTATCATTACGTTTTCATAATCGTCTTTGTTATGCTTTCATTAGAATCGGTGACGACGCATTAACGACAAACGCATTGGACGCACCTTTAAATGAAGTCCACGTAACAAGTATGAGAATTATAGGATAATTTTTCATTTTACCAGCAATCAAATGTACGATCATATTTTTAGGGGTGAATTTGTTGTTTTAATTAATTTAGAACAAGCCTAGAAAAGTGCGTGATTTATAAAAATAAGTTGAACCCCGCCTTAAGTTTGCATGGATTTGTTTAATACGTATTTTTTCGGGGGTGTTGGGAATTCGTTAATTATTCTTTCAGTTGGTATTCAAAAATAAATCACCAGAAATATGTTAGCTACCTGCGCTAATTTCCATTAATTTAATTATTTTATGGTAATTATTTTTGAAACAACTGATTTTGTTTCACTCAACGTACTATTTCGCCAAGCTAGTTTCGTATTTTTTTATCATTACGTTTGAGAATTCATTAAATTCATGCTGCAAATGAACAAAAAGTATCAATAAATTATGCGTTCAGAAACGACATTGTCCGGTTAGTGTTTAGCGCAGCGATGGGCATGTTGTAGCTGGAAAAATCCGCGGCGGTAAATCATGAGCGAAGTAATTACGAGCGGTGATGATTCCTCGGAGATATATGCGATTCGTCGCATGTGCGCGTTTTTCTAGCGGCAAAGCTTTGCGCCCGGCACGTGCGACATCGAGGCGATAGCGGCGTGTCCGCGATATGAAGTGTGACGTATACACATTGAGTATACGTGCACGCAGTCATTTCGTTCCGCGGTGGCGGCACGGACGATACCACCGTGGCCACCCACCCACCACCACTGCCACCGCCGCCGCCGTCGACCACACTGCATCATCAGGACGACGTCGACGATGACGATGACTCTCTACGATCCCCAAACGTAACGTGCGCGCGTTTTAATATACTGATTACGTGCGACGTCGTTTGGTTAGGCATTCGCCTCATTCGCGTTCTCGTTTCGTATTAAAATTAAAAACTGCCCGCGCCACAAACTCATCTCGAGCGTATGCAATGTCCTCAAATCATAGCGCAAATATATTCGCTTGAAACTACCTCACTCACACACAAAATCGTAACAAGTATTTAATTAGCTTTGAGATATTTTAATTTCCTTCCATTTAAATAATATATATTTTTATATGCTTCTGTGATGCCGTAAATTCCATGTAATAAATACGTGTAATTACAAAAATAATTCATGTTTTTTTTTTGCCTTTCGCTGAGAAATAGGAATCAGTTACATGTGAATCAACCGCAGCCGAAATAAAACAAAACGTAATAAATAAAGAAAAGCCAACGAGATTGTGAACGCAAAACGGCGATTAATTAGAGTAATACAAATACGCGGCCGTTTCTTCCATTAAACCAGTCAAGTTTTTATGTTAATTTCCCATGGACTTGCATTTTTCCAACACGTTCTCAAACGATTCATACATTTTCATACATCAGTTTTACAAGCCTTGATACGTCAGATATTCAAATTTGTAATATATCCTCGTACAGCCATTTAAATCTAATTTATTTATTTGCGTACGCGTACGATAAAGAAAAACGCACCGAAAACGTGGAAATGAATGAATTATTGAATCGTAGATGTAACGACTCGATTAATCTCTGAATTACGTGAAAATTATGCGATTTACCACCATTTTCTTAGCGTTAATTTATCACACTCGAGTGCTAAATAAGAGAAATATTCATAGAAATACGAATTACGTATAGAAAATCCACAAAATGCGAAAAGAAATGAATAATAATCTAGGCCAAAGATTTATGCTTTGCAGTTGCGACATTATCTCCGAGGCGGCGCTGCATGTATCAAAGGACGAAAGCGAAGGACTACTCTGGGATGAAGAGCAATTGTCCAAAGGTGTTGCTAATAATTTTATGATGAATTAAGATTGTCAAGTGAATGCCAACGGGCTAATATGTCGTAATGGTTAATTCCCTTTGCGAAAAATGTCAAAGAGTGTGGAAGCGAACGCATCAAAAACTAGAATGTTTTGAAGGAGTTGCAGAAGAGTGACATTAACACCCCGAAGAAGGGGATAAGAAGGAATAAGAAATGATATGTAGATCTTCACACAAAGAGGGAATTGCTAATAACTAACTTTCTTGCATTTGGCGCTTAGAAAGTGTCGCGCAAGCCTTAGATACGTGTGTGTAATACGGATAATGAGGATAATTGCACAAACGCACTATTTGTGTACTCGGAAGGTGTGCGAAGAGAGGAAGCACTTAGCAAACTCGCGAAAGGGTAGGTAGGACATCAAAACGCATTAAGAATAATATAGTTTTCCTTTGTGTCTGCATTTCGGCTTTTATATTCTCGCGAGCGTTTCGCGAAGGCGGCGCGGCGCGTGTGCGACACGCTTGGGTCTGATGGCAAAAATCCCAGCTGCTAAAAATATGCCACATTTGATTGAAAGTTGTTTAATCCCATTTTGGGATCTTTTTGCCTTCGGAGTGGCGCGCTCGAGGATTAATACGTTCGAGGATTTGGTGGATTTTCAGCAAAGACCGATGTCTATATGCCAGCCGGCGAACAATTCAATGCGACTGAACTGAAATGGATTCCAGCCCAGACCGGCGGTGGCAAATGTTGCTTTCGCATGTGTGTTGTGATCTGGCCAGCAGCGAGTTGGTTTCAATTCTTCGCTAATACGCTGCCAGCCGGCCTCTGTTTATGCGCGCTGACAAGAGGACGAACGCTCGCGCGACCAGTCCAGACTCATTCAGATCGGACAAGTCTGGCGACGGGACGCGCGAGTGTGCAGATTTGGAAAAGCCACGCGCGCGAGGCATTGGAAAGAGCGAATTTGCATGTATAGACGATACGATACGAACATGCTGGATGTGCTGGGCACGTCCCTTCAAAAACGACTGGATCAAAACGTCGTCGAAACGACTGCCGCCGACTTTCCTAATCCCTGCCATAACTGCCAACCACACACACTCACTGAAAACTCTATTTATATTTGTGCTAAAAACGCCGACAGGATTTTCTTATTTTCTCTTAACCTAAATATTTAGTTACTTACTTTAAGTAACTACATTTGCCCCATATTTTATTCCATGATCAATGCGAAAGCAACATTGTTCTGTTTGCTTGCTGTGCTCTTTCGACAGCAACTTTTTTCATTTCTTCCGCTTAAAAGTTTGATGAAAATGTGCTGCTGCCGGATATCCGTCCGGATTGTTGTAATGCACAAAAATAAATCCGGCCAAAATCTGAAATCTCTTCGAATTTCGCATTGAATATGCGAATAAATGAATGAATGCAAGCGCGAGCTCTCCACAGCATGCATTTCGGCGGAGATCTCGAAACGAAATGATGTCAGCTGGTCTTGCCGAAGCGCGTTCGCCATCAGAGGACACATCAACATTGCGTTATTGCTCCGGCGCTCAGTGCGAAAGCCAAATGGCGGCTGTGGCGGCGGCAGCGGCAGCGGCAGCAGGACTTGTGCACACACACAGCGCGAACGGATATTCAAATCGTTTCGTTTTGCAAATCCTTAATACATTCGTTTCGTCCTCTCGAATATTTCGGCTCGGTTCTGCTCCACTGCAGCCGGCAAGAATGCTGCTGCTCCCGTAGATTTTCCAAATCCAGATTGCGCATTGAGCTGCTATCTGCGCGCAATATCTGTTTTTGTATTTGCGGACGCAAAATTTCATTATTTTACCATCAAAACGCGCGCCATTCACGGACAACATTTGCACATTACGAAACTTTTTCGTATTCCTGACCTCATTATTGCGTTTTCAAACGACTTTCCAAAGCGTGCTTTTCCAATTTCAATGTTATACGTGTTTGGAAAGTATGTAGTGCTTAACTTTGTATTACTTGAAATATTAAAAACTACCCCCGAGGAGAAGCCAAAGACATCCCTCCGGATAAAGTTATGACATGCACGTCGTGTTTGCCTATTTGGTAAAAGTTGAAAGATAGTGGCACTTGCCATTATCCTCCAGCAGCAATAGAGAGAATATTCCATCCCGACGCAATACATTGAGTGATCTCCCGTCGCGACGCCACTAGATGGATGACATCGGGAATAATAAAAGATCTATCTGCATAGATCTGCATGCGCGCCCGCGCTCCTTTCTTTTTTCTTTTATTTTCTTTCAATGCATTTGCATGCGCATACTTTTTGTCGCTCTATTCGCAGGCGATCGCAAGACGATATATAAAATGTGACATAAAATATATGTCTTTATGGCCATCGAATGTCGCCCCCTCAGTTTTAATACACGCGCGCGCGTGCGATTGCATCCAATACCGGAAATGGCACTTTTTCATCCATTCTTCTTGCGCCTTTTAAATGTCGCGCTGTTTTTTTCCGACCAGGGCGTATTTAGCCGCGAGCATTTTAGATATGCGTCGGCTTTATGTTTACGAAACGGACATGAAAGCATTCGCCATTCAAAAAATCCATAAAATACCCCAAGAAGCAAATATCATATCAAAATTGGATGCGATTTGAAATCTGTGAACGGAAACGCATGAGGGAATTGCGGTCATTGAACAACTCTACAAGTTGCACCTCTGGCCAGTTCACGCCAGCAGGAGTTCAACCCGAATAAGCGAGGGGTGTTGGGGCGTGCGGGTGAGTTTGGAAAATCAACGGGATAGGAATAGCACGTTGGTCAATTGAATTGAGTTACGCGCTGGTCTCGAACGGTAATTGTGGCGAAGGCGAATTTACGATGGTGGTGAGCTCCACAACTCCTTAAGTCCCGAAGTGAAACCAAGACGCTGGAACGGGCCGGGCCGCTCACTGACCGCAACATATCTTCCCGTTAACGGCGAAGACGCAATAAAAGCCCAGTGGAGCGAAAGTCTTAAATCCAATGAATATTTCATTCCGCTGCTCGTCAATTAATTTCGTTCGAGATAAATAATAAAATTGCGCAAACGATTGCGAGATTTTTCCATTAAAAATTAATTTGCATGCGCTCGCTTCATTTCTATTTAACGAGATATCGAGGCATCTAATTCGATTAAATCTTAAATCATTTTACGATTATCGTCCTTGGGCGACTTGCCCGCGTCTCGCTTTTTTCTCTTCGCGTCGTCGTCGAATGGAAATCACCCTCTTCAGTATCGGTCGTATCATCACGCTGTCTTTAACGTTTTTCCAGCATTCTTCTGCATGGATGCAGCGTGCTTAATTTCGTATGCCGCAAAGACTGCTGCTTTCCCTACGCGGCGCGGCGACTCCAAATTGATAAAAGGGAAAATGACAAACTTTTCCTGCCTGGAATGGATAAATCTGGCCGAATCAATTTAACGGGTATTAAAAACGTATCAAAATGCTAATTTTCAAGAAATGTTAATGTCTTCCTTTCCTCTCCTTTTCCTCTATAGCTGCAGTCGAGAGGATCCAAGGGGAAATACGGGAATTGCGTTTTGTTTTCGGGTCTAATATTTTTTAGCATATTATTGCGTATATCGTCATGTATTGATATTATTTTGGTGCGGTATGAAATTTATGCAAATGCTGATTAAATTTTCATCCAGACACAAACACACGCGACGAAATGCGTACCTACCTACCTTGGCTTGCGCCCTGGAAGCATCAACGCTTTATTATTCCCCTTGTTCTTCATCTCGCGTGTGCCCTTCGTGCGTATCCTTCTTTGTTGTTTTTCCCAATGCATGCTGACGCGCAGATCCTTCATCTGGCGCTCATTCCCACCGCGCCAACCCTCCACCCCGAGCGACTTTCACATCTCCACCGGCTACGCTGATGTTACCGAAGAGGACGATTGCTATTCTACATATTCGACAATTATTGATTGTCATTTCAGCGCCCTCTTCTTCGCTGCTGCTCCTCGTTGAGGCGAGAGTGTTCATAACGCGGACATGATATCATTGCACGAAATATTTCATTTCATTTTTGATGGCTCCCGAACGCCCGAGGGATCATTGCCGCTCGTGTATATTAAAATTACACCGAAAACCCTAATAAATGAGCGCCAATTTATATTGGTTTAAATAATGCCTATAAGCCTAATGGCAAGGGCGGTTTCTTTTTCACTTGCAGATGATAAGAGCTTACGACGCGCCTCGTAAGATATAGATGTTTAGGAAAATGTTAATATTTTCTCAAATATTTTGAGGATTATTAATTGCAAAGATACTTAACGCGGCTGGGGATACAAAAAATGCAAAGGGCAAAAGGGAAAATATTCAATTTTCTAATGTCATCTATACAAACGTATGAAATACTTTGGCTAAGCAAGCTATCTCACCCGATGCGGGGTGGCATGGCGGCGCAACGGGGAATTATCGTCGCATGATATTCAATGGGGTCTGTAATGGCACGCTATTAATAACCGAAAAAGAGGCGCTACACTGCCGGAAGCTGCGGCTTTGGTTAATGCCGATGTCGGCGAGGAAATGCGCGCAAGAAAAAGTGCGCGCCGCAAATTAACGAATCTCAACGTGCAATTCTTTCTTATCTCGCACGCAACGAAAAATCAATACTCGACATTCATATTTGAATTCACCTTGTTACAATTTAAAAAGAGGGTGAATAATCAATAATGGAATGAAAACTATTGGACAATGGTAAAAAGTTTACGATCATCATTAGTGTCAGTTTTTATGCGGCATTTTCACGTTTTATTTTCATAGCGAAATTGGCATTTATCGTATCAACAGCGTCATTATATCTTACGACATGTAAATGCACATCGTTCCGATACTTTAACGCCTTTTATTCTTTTCTTCGCGGAACGACGGCGGCGCATATTTGTATTGCACGCGCGATAATCATTTATTTCTTATTTCTTTCCATTGCGCCGCCGTCGTATTTCGCATCGCACATGTTCAGCGCTCATGTTTCATATTGTTATTGCCAGGCATGCATCTTTTGCCATTAGACAGAATATATGCGCGCCGTTCTTGTATACGATTCTTCTTGTCTATGTACACCCGACAAAGCATGTGAATATTCGCAAAATGTTTTCGAAACCTCCAACCGCTAATACAGCTAATACGCGCGCAATATTCTTGAGACGGTCGCGCATACACATGTGTGTTTGAGGAGTGTGAGGGTGGATGGGGGTTGCGGGGGTGGCGTGAACGTTCGCGCCACTCGGCGGTGGCGTTTTGCGGCACGAGTGTATGGCGCTGAGTTATAGTTATTCGCAACATCGGGTTATTATTTGCGCCGATTATTCGTCGCTGCCGCCGATATTTACGACCCTCTTAGGGGGATGAAAACTGAAAACTGCTTGCACAACGCTCAAACACCATCCGCGCTCGCATATTCGGCGGCGGTGGAGGCGAAGAAGAGATAATCGCGTGTGCGTATTGGTATTGTAAATTTAATGCGCTGCTCGCAAATGTAAATTGTTTTTGAGTTTGGAATTTTGGATGCGCAACTTCAAATGGCGCAGAAACGCAATAAATCCTAATAAATTCTTAATTATTATTTGCATAGTTGGTCGAGTATTTATGAACGATAGGAGGCGCTAATTACACACACGTCTCTCGTTCCTGAACGAGCTTATTGAGTGCGCAAAATTTGATTGCCACTTGCGTGTAGCTACGAAGCGACGTCAATATTGTTAAAAATTTAAGCGACAATCTCGACACTGCGAGGATTGCATCAAACACCTATTACTCAATGCCGCCCCCCATTCCACCCGGATACTGTGGCCTAAGCTGGACACTCACCGACTTTACACACATGGCACCCTCCTCCCTGCTATCAACCAGAGAATCAACAACCTGCAATGGTGGTTGGTTTGTGTTACTTTCGTTCCAGCCACCCTGTAGAACAAATGCTGTTCGTGCATGGACATTTCATTACGAGTGCACTTTCGGTTTATTTAACGATCCAAATCCACAGCAATTGTAATGCGATGTCGTTGTCATACAATGGATGCGCAGAGATGCTTTGATGTATCATGGACGGGCGAATGTAACGACGCCCTGCATCGACACTCTCGCCGCCACCAAAGCAGCGCAATTGGATAGGAACGACGAGCGAGAAACCAGCGGCGGCAGCAGCAAGCGCACACAGTTATAGGAATGCGAAAAGGGAAATTGAATGGGATGCGTGCGCGAATTTGTTATTGATACACTAATATCTATGCATGGACGGCCGAGCGCGATGTATGCAGGCACTTCCTCCGAAATTTCCAAAGCCATAAAACCTACCGCAAACCTGTGAGATGAATAAATTGTTAGACGAGATGAATGCGCCCGCAATGTGCGCGTGCTGCGCGCGCATTTGATTTGCCAATAGATTTAAGCACTTTGCGCGCACTGCTGCAAAATAAAACTAAACTTTTCCACGTGCGAAGAAACGTGCGGAAAAACGCAAAGAAGAAACGCGGCTAAAAGCGCACCCGGTGCGGATCCCATTCAATCGTTCTTATCGGCTCGATCATTAAATAACTTGTCATCAATTACAGCCGCATTGTAATGGGGCGCTCTTGCACGAGTATTGAAGCAACCGCCTTCTGAAAGAACCAGAAAAAAAGAGCCGCATTGATAGGAAGAGAAACACTTTCATCAGTTCTCTGCGCTGTTCTCTATCTCCCCGAATCCTATTCATTCGACTAATGGCCTTTTCAAACAAAGTATCGCCAAACAACTTCAGATAAATCCAACAATGCACACGACTAACAAAAAATTGATAATACTTACTTCTTACTTAGATCAATAAAATACCTCCAAAGGTTAATTTTTTTGGAGATTTTTGCGATTTTGTGCTGATGTTATTGTTCTTAACTTAAAATCAAAATGTACGAAGCGTATGAAAGGTAGAAATGTTAACACATGACACAAATGAGTGCAACTTTGCGTGCTGAATGTGTCACCGGCAGAACATTTGCTGCCTCTTTGCACTCGAGCAAGTTGGCAGAACGTTTAACCACCTCCGAAATATCTCGAAATGAGTAATGGAATAAATTTTCGTAATTGTCCAACGCAATGCTTGAATTTTTGATGCAGTCGCTGCGATTTGAACGCATCGCACCGCAAGAAGCATGCAAGCATATGATAGACCGTGAACAAACAGCGCATTAAGGATCAAACACCTAATTGCAGGCGTGTGTCGAGTGGGTTGTTAGTTAATTTCGAATATGCGCTCGCACTCTCCGCTCTAATATTCCTCATAGATTCGATATGTACGCGGGCCGCGCGCGAAGGTGGAGGCGAATTGTTCCAACATCTACGGCACAAATGCTCAATTCTCTGCAGCGCGCCCTCACACCCCCAGCCATCGTTTGTGCCGCTATCGGGGCTGCGCCAACATGCAATGTAAATGCGTGAATTTCGATGGATAGCAAATACAAACAACTGCAAGGCAATGAAAGCTCTCACCCAAGAAGCACCAGAGACGTCGTTTCACACAATCGGTGGTGTGTTGTCTAAGGAACAAAGTTGCCAAAACCCGACACCGAACCCACTGGATGCAAAACACACCAGTAGCAGCACTCCAAATCGGGTTGTAAATTATCTGCATTTGATGTTTTGCATTATGTGTGGATTTTGACAAGAAAAATTGGATAAGTGTTTAGGACTAGGCTCATGGAATTTGAAATTCCAATATCCACCCACGTCAAGCATGGAAATTCCATTGCATGATGCCTGATAGGGTTTGATAGTTATTTCAAGTGTCGACATTCGCAGACATTCGACGTCAAGACGTTCGTTCGATACTATCATCACGTTATTGCATTCATTGTCGTGCATTTGTATTGCTCGCAGTGCTCCTCGTCGAGCTCGAATTGAATATGTTTGATGATGTGTTTAGTTTGGCTTAATGTATTCCTCTCACAGTCTCTCTCCTCCTCTCCTTGGCGTGGTGGCTGTGTATGCGCGTGTTTAATTAAATAACTACGAATCGGATACTAATACTTAGTATGCTTCTATTAGTTTCCAAAGATGCTCGCCTGCAAGCGTGCGATCCCCATTTCAACCACTTGAATTATTTCACAACACTTCTGATGTCTGCGAGGCGTCTGACAAGATGTATCCGGAGACAACTTACACATTCCTTTAATTAATTAATTCCTTTGCATTCGGTTAAAGTATTAAGGGGTTGGGCTACTCTGGTCTACCAAAAAAATTAAAAAACTATCTTCTCAACCCTCTTTGCGTTGAATTTAATATTCATGTAAAATATAGAAAGCAAGTAGGCATTATTGATGAGTTTTTTTGTGGGCATGTTCAACTTCATCGTGGACTTAAATTCATTCACTTTGGTTGCTGCTGCTGCTGTTGCGATGGGTTTGCGAACAACAATAGCGGTGCTGATGAGCGCCAATAAATCAGAGAGATGTTGTGTATGTGTGATGTGGCGTATGCAAAACACGATGGCTCTCCCTTTTGCGGGTGGCGCGTATTGCTTTTATTATTAAGGGGTTTCGGCAGAGCAACGTGCACCCCGCGCGCGTAATCGTAATGCGGCTGCAAAACACATCAATATATATACGCATCTGTAGGTGTAGGTGGAGAGAGGCGGCGGTGCCTCTCTCCATAGAGAAAACCCAATACGAAATGGTGATGCTTTTCCTGCTTACTGCCGCCTCCGCTGATGCCCACCACTCTTCGCATCAACCCCTGCGTGTACTTCTGCCACATTTGTTACGAGGTAACACCATCAACATCCACATCAACATTGGAGACGAACATTACCGGAATGAGCTAAAGAACCACGAGATGATGCGAGATGCACGTTGTGCGCTCGTATACAAAAGCTATCAAAAGCAAAGCAAGGATATCGTGGATAATCGTCGCTTGCATTGTGAGGGGATCAATTTTCGACAATTGTACGAAATGGCTATCGATATTTTATATTTTAATGGCATCTCATTTCGTCTGGTAACGACCCAGCCGTGGTGGATGGAAATGTATATCATCAATAAAGTGCGTATATTTCTTGAATGCCTCTCATATTTCAATTAATGAATTCAATGAAGACTTTGAATTTCATCAATCGTTAATTAACAATGAAGACTTATATTGGTTCATTTCGTTCCGGGTTTTGGGAAGGTCGCAGGAGATAAACAATCGTAGAAATGGCATTCGAGTCGAGTGTATGTCGCGTGCTCGAACGAGTCGCATGTATCTAATACATGCAGGCGGCGGCAATGATGATGGTTCAGTGATTCGCGCGCGCACTCGCATCTCTGCAGGAGACACCGCTGTCGCATCGCCTAAATATTTTCACCACATTTAACACGAAGCGTATGCCGGGCCGCTCCGGCGGTTCTTCCTCATCTTCCACACTCTTCCAGTCGCGCGCGCTCCAGTTCGGCTCCAGCAGTTCCTGCCCCCAACCAACGCCAAGCGCGTGCATGCACTACACACCGCTGCAACTCCAACAAAATATTTCTATACGCTTATGATGATGATGATGGTCCAGGTCTATTCAAAATACTATACAAAGTGTACCCCGAAAAAACACCCCGCCTACAATATCTATGTGGCTATTGCTTATTTAAGGCACTTTTACATGCACGGCGGTAGCTCAGTGTGCATTCGCGCAAAATTTGCTCCGGGTTCACATGCATGATCCGGCCGCCCTCCAACGACCCGATGTCATCCGCGCAGCGGAAGAGTCACTAAGCGAAAATAACATTAATATGGTGTTTATCTCCTCTGGTTGGCGCGCGCGTTCGCCCAACTTAGGCCGAGGATGCTTTCGGAAAATTCGAGCGGCGCGCGCCGCCAAAAATTAACATTTTCCCTCGCCCTGCCACACTATGTTAGAGACGTTTCCTACATTCATTCCTGCCTGCAAATCCCTGCAGTTGACATATTTTAATTATCATTTACATTTGTATTTACATTAACTCGCGTTCGCTCTTTTTCCTTGCTGGCGTAATATTTTTTTTAGGTTGTGTTGTGTTGTGTTGTGTTGCGGGTGCTTGATTGCTTTTGTTCCTTTTATTTGGATGGTGGTGAAATGCGCATTTAATTTTCAATTTACGTCCTGCACATTTGCACATGCCCCAATGCGATTTATTGATTTTTTATTGCAATTTTCAATTCGCTGAATTCGGCAGCGCACGCGGATTTAACGCAACATTAAGCTAAACTTGCGACGGCGCGACGTTTGTATCTGTTTGCAATAAAGTAGTAAAAACTAGAGGAAAATATGCTGGAAGGGTGGTTGTCTTGGGCACTTAGGATCCACTGCTGCATTAGTCAAATGATCCGAAATGTCGCCGCAAGTTTTGACTGGCGATGCCGGCGAGCATGCCGCTTGAATACGAAATATGACTTGGGTGGCAGTTCATTTGGTTCAAGTGCATTTGCAAGCCGCCCGCCCGACGGCGGCGACGGTGGCACTCGAGTGGAAGGGTGGATTTCGAGCGGCGCAGCCTCAAAATCGAGGGTTATCTATCTGCATATTGGTGACATGCATATATGAGGCTTTCTCCGACCAATTCCATTCCGCCCGGAGTGCGCTTTTTGCATGCGTGAGCTTTAAATATCCATGAATGCTCGTCTGACATTCGAAGATTTTCGAACTTATTGTAATAGACCGGAATGCCATGATTTATCGTTCATATTTTTTATTTCCGCCGCTTAGCGTCCCAACCCAACAAAGCCGCCTCCATTCCCGTTCAGGAAGGATTCCGGGAACCTTCAAACCGTTTTATGACATTTTGTGATTGCTCGCCACGCAACACAATCGCAAATATTTTCATTCCTGTTATGGAATTTCTTTTATGGAACGAGACGAAATCCATCTGTGGAATGAAATTGAAATATTTCCATAAGAAATTGAACTCTTGCTACAATAACAAAAAAAGCATCCCCTCATGGGGTAATTTTTTAAAGCAAGCACTTGTAATTAAAAATGACTCATATTGATATATTCGCAGCGTTTGAATTTTATGGCGATAAAGATAAAACGCATGCGAAACAACAAGCAGAAAAAATAAATTGAAATTAAAAAATTATGAGCACGCGCTACCCTCCAAGACGCTTTTCCGCTCTCGCGCTGCGATATCTCCGGAGACTTTCCATTTTTTTGCCGCCGCGCCGCTCCAACGCTGGCACGCTCTGCTTAATATATCCATACATTTTCTTTTCTAATTAGTAGCCCCCGCAAGTCGCTATCTAAATTTTTCGATCTCAAGTCATCTGAAGATGCTCAATTATTTATTGCCAATTTCGCCGTCGTTGGAGAGGGAGCGGCTCTCCTGTGTATGCAAAACTTCCGATGAAGATGAATTTCTTCCACTAACTCATCAAGGGATGCATAAGCAACCACCAACCTTGCGAATCTTGCGTCCAACCCCGCTAAAGAGCGGATGGAAAAAATAAATGAAAAATAAACGCGAGTTCAGGCGACGCTAATTTTTAATTTTCGCCAATTTTCTTCACGCGCACGTTACTCATCCACCATACGCAATGAGGGCATATAGACAATGATAAGGGAGGGTCATTGTCTCGCTCGCTGCCGAATTGCTATGAAATTAATGCTGGGGGTTGATTAGAGCTTAATCCAACACGCCAATGATAAATACATTAATTTTTTTTCTCGTACTGCTCGAGATGAAGATCTCAGTACGATCAATAAGCAACGAGAGCATCATTTGAATGTGCTATCATAATTGGCAGGAATAATCATCGAACACTTGGAAGCTCATGAATATGCATGCATTGATTGAATGACGCCAACAGGAAAATCACATTTCTACGTGATTCATGCCACCCTTTGGCCCAGCCCTTGGAACATTTCCACTCATCTCTTGGTTGGCGTACCGCACAACTGATGTACGTAACTAAATCAGGGTCCGATGTCGTCTCCTTGAGAAATATCCAACACGAAATCTTCATAATACCCATACCTACTCGGAAAATTCGCAAAACGGTTAAGTGCGCGACTTGACATCGCAATGAAAATCTCAGTCACTTTCAAGAAAAGTCACTTAAAGAGTTAGAACGCTTGCATAATTTACGTGTGATATGATATAGCCGGGGTGTTTTACGACTTTGGCTTGCCGCTCAAAGTCAAACATAAATTTAGCATAAATGGCAAAGTTTTGCTTTTTGATACATGCAACATTTCGTTAAATTTTTGACGTCCTCCTCATCGCCTCTTGTGCTTGCCACCCTCCCACAACCGGAAGTAACACTCGGTGTATTGGTGCGCATTAAACAACTCCTAATAGAATTATCTCTTCAGATACACATCCAGCCACACACATACATGCAATGTTATCAATTACCGTATCGCTGGCAGATAGTTTTCCATATCCATGTGTGAAGAGGAGATGTGCGGGCGAATGTTGCCGAAACTATTGCCATATACAACACACAAAGTTTTGGCGATGGTCCGCCTCTTATTTGCTTGGATTGCTGCTTGGATGTAATCGGAGAGGCTGCTGTTGCCACCAGTGCACACGGAGCGTAGCGAGTCGATTTCCGAAACTGGAAACCAACCAAACTAGTCGAGCCGCGCGAGCGCATCCAACAGCGCCAATTCACGTCCTAATAATGCAACAACGAGCAGTAAACTATTACTAAATGCCTGCCACCGAACTAATTTATAAGTGCTATAAGTGGATGATACTAATACCAACACGTTTACGAGCCAACTACTTCACCTTT
The DNA here is from genome assembly GCA_963978815.1 of Aleochara curtula. Taxonomy (NCBI): domain Eukaryota; kingdom Metazoa; phylum Arthropoda; class Insecta; order Coleoptera; family Staphylinidae; genus Aleochara; species Aleochara curtula. The sequence continues at coordinate 13,591,718 of OZ022215.1, read as the reverse complement.
GTTGCTCTGCCACCGCCATCGCCGCTGCTGCAGCCGCCGTCGAAACGAGGGGTACATATTCGCCTGCGAGCGCATCAAAACCGTCACCTTTTCCACCCTGTGCATTTGGGCACAATTCGCCCATCCAGACTGCACTCCGAACAACGCTTAAATGATGCACGAGTGCAACAAATAAGTGAATTAAGTGCCACACTGCTTCAAGACAATGTCCATGTCCATATCCCTGAAATTGTACACGCTGTTATAGAATTTTCGACTAGTAACCTTTAGTGATACACCATTGAACTAATAAGACTTGCAAAGATCAGTGAGAAACTAAATTTCAAACATTGATAAGCCCTAAAACTCCCTTAAGTTACACATTGCACTTCATCCTCTAGCACAATTTTTTTTTTGTGTGAAAATTCAGTCAATTAAATTCCAATGGTCCCCTGACACTAATAAAAATCAAATCACACAGTTAATTAGCTATTGAATTGCCTCATTTAAAATGGCAATTGCCAAAAAGCAATCACTGTAATTAAACAAATAATTAATGAAATTGGTCAACAAATCCATAAATGCAAAATAAACAGCGCTAAAACGATTACATTAACGAGCTTACGCTTGCCATCTAGAATCTATGCATCTGCGCTTAAATTTAAATCACATACGCCGCGACATTATTTGCGTGCACGTGCACGTGCACGCTGCCGCCGTTTCCATCTAATAAGACAATATTTAAAGATAACAAGCAGAGGTACGCGCGAGTAGCTGGCGACAAGAAATAATACCACGGCGGTCTTTAACACGTTAACACAATGTCTTGAACAACAAACCAGAGATTAGCATCCATTAGTTAGCCAACGAACGTTCTGCGCGCTCGCGTGCAATGTTTGCGCACGTTTACGTTTACTCACCACCTATGTGCCATCAGGAGCGGCGGCGCAGACGTGTGTGGCGCGGCAAGAAGCTTTTCGGTCCAGGGGGTGGCGAAGGAGACCGTTTAATCGCTAATCGCATTATGTTTCCTCGGGAAAACCGTATGGAAAAGCGTGCACCAGACTTCAGGTGGTTCCTGGCGGCGGATGCCAGGTGAAGAGGGCGCACGGGGCGAAAGCAGCCGATGCTTAGGCGGTGGTGTGCCGTTAAGTAAAACAGCTTACCAATGTGCATGCATCACACGCTTTAATACTTCGAATGAATGGATGGATAGTTGTCCTGTTTTCCTCCTCCTGCTTTCCTTCCTCATCCCTCGCTCTTCTTTGGGGCTAAAATGTCATCTTAAGCAGCCGTATAAACTTGGCTAAAGTTGATGGTTAATGTCCGTTCGTGATTAGTGACGTGCAACTAATTTTGCGTGATTAAAATCGTGACGTGTTTAAAAATACCTATGTATTAATTCGTCCAGCACACGTATGGCATCTATTTATTTAGGGGTTGATTTATACCTATAGCCATTACCTTCGTGTGTGCTTAGTTTCCGGATGGTTGATGAAGGATTTCTTTGAGATGACAACGTCTGCGAGCCGGGAGAGATGCTGGTCTCCGAGGGAAATTCCACAGAGTTTTATAGGCGGGTAAAGACGCTTTAAACGATATGGGTTGACACAACGACGACATGCCAACACGATTTCATAGATTTCCCAAACCGTTCGCCGCCCGCCGCACGATCCTCCGATGTGTATCCGGAGGCCCGGAGCCAATATCGCCACCAATCGGTGCGTGACAAGTTATTTTACACGTCTATGACTCCGCTCGCATTCCACTCACCCCCCGTGACCATTTACACATCGTATACGAATTTGGGTTAAGGTACACATCCACCGAATGTTTAGCAATCATCCCTCGTTATTTTCCAAAAACAAATAAACATTCTTCTTCTTGGAATTTAATCCTATTGTCTTCTTCGACAGGATCAAATGTTTTCCTACTACTACTGCTTCTGCGGGTGGAGAAAGTTGATGAGCAAGCATACTTTGTTGGCGAAAAGAAAGTTTGCGCAAAGATGACATTAAAAGTAAAAGAGATGACTAAAAAGGCTGGCAGCCTTACCATCCATTGGCATCGCAAGTCTTTGGCGGCAGAAGGCCTCTCAAGGGAGCCATGAATATGAACATCCATGTATATCATTATCGGTCGTCGACCATCCTGCACTGAATAATCACGCGCATGCATCAACTTCGTCGTCCTCGCAGTACCTCGCAGTTGACGATGATGGAGGCAAACTTTGATTGCCTTTTACTTTTATAATGCGTGACTCCTCTTCGCCGCCACATCCAGCGCGTGGTGCTTAAAATGCTTGACGGATATGTGATCTAATCAATAAAACTAGGCATTCGCCATGTCGTTGACAAGCCGGCGAGTGCTCTACGGCGCTGAAATTCAACTAAATGAAAAATTAAGTTTTCATGCAGAAAACGCAAATGAACATGCGTTATTCAAATCGGTTCTAATTTCCTTGCGCGCTGATTCATTCCATTGCCGCCCACCAGCTTGCTCGCTCGCTCGCATTTGAATTTCATTTCATGTGTGGCCAGTTTAACGTCAGTTCAGAGACGTTTATATTGCGCCGCCGCCGCCGCCGCTATATTGGGTAGAAAATAACGTCGAGAGATGTGGAAACAAGTGGAAAAGTTGGAGAAATTAACACCTTGCTTTTAATACATACTTAAGAGCAGAATGCGCGCACCTATGGAAGGTAATTGCCCATTATGGGAATCGTTTGGATTATTTATTCAACTCTTCAATTCCAACGTAGATTTTTATACAAGGTGTTCATTTCTTCATTGCCATACAGTGAGTAGGCACATACTTGAATTATTTAGCACGTCTGAAAATAAAAGAGAAGATTAACGCGCAATTGTGATAATTGAATTCTGTAGTTGAATTGACAATGGCATTGTCAATGTGTTATCCATATTCATACAAAATGCAAAAGTACATTTTGGGATTTGACACACATGAATGTTATAGAACAGTAATTCAGCCACGTACCAAACGCAGTCTAATAGTAATTTAGCATTCGTACGCGTTATTCGCCCACTTGCCGGCTGGCTGTAACTCTTCTCTTTGCAGCATTCATGATGAGCTCGCACGCCCGCGCACACATATGAATGTATGCCAGTAAACTGAAGTTTCGCTATTGACGGACTGAAATGTGCAAGAGAGTCGCGCATGGATGTCGTTGCGGTTTATACGCGGCGCGCTACCCCTTTGCACGCGCTACCCGCCTGCCGAAAGTACGATCCAGGGAGTCATTGATATTACACGTGTATATAAATATACATTAATACAAATAGCTATCATCAGTGCACTCTGGCTGGCTGGCAGACTGACTGTCGCTTCAAACATTGCGTACGCAAGCACCACTTGCAGATGAAGAACAAAAGTTGATATGGAACTTCATTAAATTGCAACAATCATGTATGCGAACAAACAGGCCACCAATGTTTCCATTTTACATGTTTAGTCGTATCTACAACAAAGATGAGTTAGAATAAATTAATTTATAGTGAAATGATAGATAGGATAAAGACAAATTTATGATGTGCAAGGTGAAGAATGACTGTGACGACAACTAGAAGAGAGTTTCATTTGATTGGTGGTGATCCATTTCAATTTATTGAATGGGGAAACACCAGCTTGTGTGAAGATGTTGAACGTCTTATGCATATGCAGAGATACCCTACATCAGTTTATTTTTCACCTTGCATCCACCCCAAAAAGTGGGAAGAAACGCGTTAAGTAGATGGGGTGTAAAGTATAGAAATTGACAGCATGTAAAATTTACTTTTGCGTCTAGAGACTTGAGGGAAGTATGACTTGATATGCATGCAAACAAATTGGCAAATCACTTAATCTATACCAATGTTTACTTAGTATGAATCCTCCGGTAAAGAAGGAAGTACTACTCTTACGCATGTTACATGCATAATCTTATTCAGTTTAGCAATCTAGCTCAGCTTGATGTATAACTTAACCTGCATTCAGATGAGCCTGAATCTTCGCTGCTTTTCCTTGTACTTACTCCACTAACATTACATCCCTTCTCATAGTTCATAGATAAACCAGAAAGTTTTCAACTATAACTACCTACTCGATTCGCTGCCTATTTATGAACGATATTACCGAGTGCTGATCACGCAAACAATACGTTGTGTAATAATCCTGTTATTAACTTAAGTCAAAGTCCAAGCTAAAAACAATAGTAGATTACTTACGCTTTTTTCGAAGACTTCTGCCACCGATGGACCATTAAGTATCCATTAATTATCAGCACTAATACACTAGCAGTCTAACACTGCACCTTAACCGCACAATTGGCAATCCACAACTAGTATAAACAATATGTTCACGTGTTCAAGGTTGCGCAGTAGAGGAATAGATCGGTCGACTTTGAGATGACAATTGACGAAATTGTTTACCTGAGACCGGGTTAGAACTGTGCAACATTGACCTCGCGAACATATGATTTATACCAGTTTTGCATTGTCAGTTGTGCGGTTAAAGTGTAGTGTTAGACTTAGTGGTGCATTAGTAGTGAATTAATGGTTCATCGATGGAAAATCAAAGTAAGTGATCATATTATTAATCCTTGTAAATACAAACTTGGACTTAAGCGTATAATAGGAGTAAGAGGAATATTATCATACATCGTATCCTTTTCGACATCGGCACTCGGTAATATTGTTATAAGTAATAATTAGTTAAGAGAATGAACATTTAGACTTCACGTATTACCCTGTTACTTGTGAATTGCGGAAATGAAACTGGTAGCTAGATATACGGAAAATCAGCGAAAAATTGTGACTCATCCAGGATGAGGTTAAGGTATACAGCAAGATCAGCCAGATTGCTTAACACAGCGAGTCTATACTTGTTCTCAATAATATTGTTAAAACACAATTCGTCTCTGTCATTGTGTTAGTAGGTTCTTATGCATTTGGCGACTTCCGTATAAATAATTTGAAAAAGAAATGAGCACACGAGGTGACAGTATTCAAACATTATTCAGCGTTAAATGCTCTTCTTGTTTTAATTCATCGTAAACATTCAAGACGTAAATTCTCATTAGTTGCACGCGTTCCTAATTTTTTGATTTATTCCACGCAACTTTGGCTTATCCAGGCATGCAACTAAATATCCCTTCAGGTATTGTGGCAGCAGCAGCAGAGCTGGTGGAGGAGGAGGCGGCGGCGGCAAAGGTTTTTCATTTCAAATTTGTTAACTCACGCCGGCGTGCGCGTGTATAATGCTGCAATAACGCACAGCGTCGCGCAAAGAGGTGAAGACCTCTTCGGCGCGTCCAGCAATGAATTTATTATCCTTTGCCACAGGTTGCAACCCCATCCTCGTACGGTACGAACACAACAAAACTCAAAACTCTGGCGCGCATAGAAAAGTAAAAAAGTCGCTGGGGCGCGGACACGTCTCCAACTCTAACAGCGGCATTATTTATTCAAAATAACGAGGGGACAACTGGAGTCGCCTCGGTTAATTGAGAATTATGACAATTATGCTTCAGGATGAGTGCGCGCACGTTCTCGCCGCTCGTCGGCCACCTATAAGGGATGCGACGACAACGGAGGCGCCCACCGCGCCTAGGAAATAAACCATTTTTGAAATGAAATGCATAACGCAAAACGACTAATGTCCTCGCCGCCGCCAGTTTAAATTTACTCAAACACGTACACACTTGCGCCGTTTGTCCACCCGAACCGCCACGCGCGCAAAGAAACTTTGGCCATTCGTCGTTTTTTTAATGATTATTTCTACTCTTCATTGTTATTGCACTTTCCATACTTGCGCCAAGCGTGCGCAAAGAAACAAATAAAGTGGAAAAGTTGGCTGCAGCCAAAAGTATTTCGCCACTCTGGACCAATGTGCGCCAAGCTCGCAGAGGTAATTTTTAAATTTCGACATAACCCAAAGGGACTGTTCCTGTTCCACCTCCTATTACACTCATTCAAAAAAATCGGACTCCATGTCCTTCTGGCAATGGTACAAGTAAAACGGAAAAAAATTCCTGCTGGGACGAATCGAATTAATATTCATTTCCAAGTCATGCACAGCGCACTGTTGCTCAGTAAAATATAGCGTCGGCTGTATCTGTATTGTGTTATCGTGCACGTAAATTCGTCCTTGATATTAATCATCCCCTTGTGTGTCTTTCCTCTCCTCTCCTCCGCGCGCGTCTCGCTCGTCCTTTTTCCCATTGCGCGCCACTTTTTTTCGGCCCTCGTCGCGCTGCTGCTCTCTTTTGCACTAATTACTTGCGTTGCACGGCAGTATGGATAACAAATCTGCCATTAATGTAAACGTGCAGGAAGAGGAGTGCGATGGCCAGAATGATTTCTTGCATTTTTAATTAGTTTTTATCATTTTTTTCGACTCCTTGAACGCACACGTCGGAGCCGCCCGAAGAGCAAACGCAGAAACATTAATGAACGCTAACTAAGCAGAGAAACGAACGCTCCTCGATGTCTAAGGGTGTGAGGGTGGTTTGCTGTTTGGGTCCTTCATCCACCAGCGGAGTCATCATCATCAGGGCGCGGGCATCATTGCGGAATATTAAAGAATTTCCGAAATACCGGAACAGGAAATTTCGACTTTCGGGTTTGGTTTCGCTCTCGGTCTCTCGGTCGTCGGCGTTCGCTCATTTTTTGCCGGAAGTTTTCGCTGCTGCGGTTTTTTGCGAACGTGGCCGGCCAGGACAGTAAATTAAAAATTATGTTTCCGGCGCGCGTTCACTTCGTTAACAAACGACGTTCGTTATCGAGCACTGGAATCGTTCACAAATTATTATTTTAATTAAACTTTTCCACGTCGCGTCGCGGCACGGCACGAAAAATTATTCATTTGAAAAAATTCGAATAAATTTCGCACGCTATCTGCGCAAACGTTGGAATCTTTGTTGATTACGTGAAATGCTCGGCAGCCCTCGATGGCCAACTAGGAATGAGTGTATAAGAAATGAGATTAATTGCTCGCGCAAGGAGATAAAAATACCGTGGAAAAGCATTCGGAATCAAACGCAATGTGCACGCAAAACGGTAAGGGTTTTATGGTAAGTGCGATGAAGGGGCTGGAGCCTAATGTACAAGAATGTCCTGCGCACCCCCTTCGTGATCATCATCGCTATTCCTATTGCCGGACGCCGATTGCAATGCGTAACAACTCTTCAGAACTCGATGTCCGAGCGGCGGCAGCGCCGGAGTTCTTGAGCGAATTTACGAGTGCCACTTGAGCAGAGCCTTTACACTTTCACTCCCTGGTATTGTGTGTTGTTACATGGTGTTTAAGGCTTCGGCCTCCTGTTGCTGAGAATTGCCCATTGGGTAAATTACAATAGGCGATTCACTGCCGATGCGAAATTCGCTCCGAAATTGTTCGCTCGAAACGTTCCTTCAGTTTCGCTCCATAGCACTTTGAACGCAAAACTCCTCAATCTACAATTAACCAACTACGATTCAACATTTATCCTGGAACTTATTTCTTGTATTTCAATTTCACTAGAATTAAAACGACTGAGTCTAAAGTGTTAGAAGGATTAGGAAAAAACAGATTCTGTAACACGCTATAGAAGTGTTCAAATGACCATTAATTTGTTGTACTCTTTACACTTTGAATTTCAACGGTGTTTGTTGTCCACGTCGTGGTGGTAGTGGTGATTGTGTTGGTTGTTACTGTTCACTTTCTGTTACTGTTTCCACTCTCGTTCTGTTCGAATTGTTTTCGGTCAGTGATGGTTCGGGCACACTATAGTTAGTTGATGATGATGATGGTAGGTGGGTAGCAGTCGCCCTCGGCGTGCAGTTCAAACGCGCATCGAACTGTTCAACAAAAGGTAACTCACCCCTTTTGACCAAGAACTCCTCGAGTTGTAAATAGTGGAGTGCTCGAAATGCTCGGCCGCCCTTCGAATGCAAAGGGTGTGAGAGTCCTGCGCTGCAAATTTGTATCCGAGAAACCGAAGATGTGGGCGCGTACGAGTTTCGGTCACTTCTAATTGTCCTGCTGTTTAATGATCCGATATTGCCAGCCAGCCAGCCAGCCAGCCAGCCAGCCAGCAGCAGTGAAAAGTTCCGCTTGGACGCACTGAATTCACTATTTCAACGTAAATAAAACAAACGCATTTCCCACCCCCCGTTTCATTCCTGATTATTGCATTGTTGTAACTTTCAATTAGCTTCATAGTTTTAATTCGGTGACAATATTATTGTAACTTTAGGTATTTGCTAATAAATTCAAGTCCTTTGGAAACGAAGTTATTACAAACGGATATAAATTATCTATCAGGCGAGTATTAAAAGCAAATTAAGTCTGGCAAGGTGCTTTATGAACAGGGTGTTTGCAGTGAGGCGAAGAGGAAAACGGACGCCTCATCGCATTCATATAGAGAAATTGTCGGGGAAATTTAATACGTCCTTGGGTATTAAACCGGAATTAACTGGTTACTCGCCGCATTCCGGGAGACCCTCACCGGTTCGGACTGGCCGGAGAGGAAGATAATTTGCCGGTGCGCGAGTGCGTTTGAAAATGCTTGAAAATCAAACAGCAATTATCATTTTCCTTGCGAATGCTTTAGAGCTTCTGGCAAGTGAAAGAGGAAATGGGTGGAAAACCCATTACCGCACCGCACATCTTCCCTTCGAAAGAGGGCGCTTCGATAAATAATATGGCACATGTGCGCCGCCATCCATATCCTAAATATATGCGAAAACAACTATTGCTTGGACTTTATGTAGTTGGTTGCATTTGCCAAATACGATAAATTTCAAATGGCGAATATACCCGCATGTACTTGCATCCAGTCCTTTTTGCATTTACTCAGTACAATTCTCCAGGATCATTACGCATCCTGAACGAGAGATTATTTTCAGTGGCTGTTAATGAGCAATCAATTACAATTTATTTACGATTACGCATAAAGTATTGGAGTTTAGTACATTTCACACTAAATTTTGGGGAAGAGCGTAAACTAAATGAACGTACGAATAGGTTGGCGGCATTTAATTGAATTCTAATTGCCGACGCGCCGCTATTTATTTCGATATATACGAGTTTATCGTTGGCGCGCACGCCTGCATTTTGGAATCGTTCATTTCCGTAATGTAAAACACATATATATGTCGGAAAATGCGCATGAAACCGATTGAAATTGAACGATATTTCAGCCTAATACGCATCAAGCGTTATTTCGGAAATTAACTCAACGTTAATGAACCAAAAACGAGGATAATAAGTTGCTGTTCATTAGTGCAGGCTTTCGTCCGTCGCTGGACCTCAAAGGCCAGCTTTTCACCCTTTAATTTTCCTTTAAGGATTAAATACGGCCGCACACAAACGATGGCATCGCCTTCGAGAAAAAGTAAACTTTTTTATGCGCTTAAGTCCAACATGCGCAAGTGATTAGCGTGTTGCCTACAGCAAGGTCTAGCGGCTGCTGGATGCTCATTTATCGGAAGTTGCTTTTTAACGATGGCTTAATATTAGTATGTCATTGAAAGTGAAATTTGTTCGCTGGCGGAGGAACATGCATGCAGAATGCGTTTACAAGAGCAATAACAAGGCGAGCGCACGAGCAGCCTGTTCAAAGACTATGCTAGGAGAGCACACATACCGAGAGGGAGTGAATGTTAGAAAAGCGAAAGTAATGGAGTCGTAAACGCTCTCGCTGCTTTCGCAACGAGCTCGACTCGTTCGCATTTGCTTCAGCAATAGTTGCAAACTGAAAGTGCAACAATCTGAAGTCATCTGCACCTGAAGGTCACCGTTTTCTGTCAACCCTATTTAGACATGTTCCACTTCCTGATAGGAAACATGCAAAATGCGATAATTGAATCAACTGGCCCCAAATGTTGCCAAATGAGATAAGAACGCAAAAGCGTTCGTCACTGAAAAGGGGTGTTATCGACTATTTTCCGTACTGCTATTAGCTTTTCGACGCGAATCTCTTTATGGCGAGCGTATGTAGTTGTAGTTGGAAGAGTATAAAGGCTTTTTAGAATTTGACAGCGTCGGCGGCGGCGGCAACGGCGACGGCATTGCCGAATAGAGAAACTGGCTGGCGAGGATAAAAGGCGCGCACACATCACACACAATATCCTATTAATTGCTAAAAGGATAAAAGGCCAAACGTATGGCAAACGCAATACGAACTTGCCGATCCCTGCTTATTTCGTTGCGGTGGCGGTGTATGGCGCATCGAGTTTGGTCAAACGGAGACGAATTTCGTCTGAATGCCGGAAATACTAGACAACACACATACACACACTCACTCACTTCTTCCTAGCTACGCATGAACAAGACAAACCACCACATTTCTAGTGGCTCCCTACAAAGAGGGATGAAAATCGACAATACATGCATACATTAACTCTGTTCACACACATAAATAAAACAAAACCACGAAATAAAGTCGTAGATAAAATTTAATTAAATTAACTCAAACCACGCAATGTTGCCACATAAATATTACATCTACGCTGGCCATTCTTATAAATCATGTATTAAAATGGTACGCATAAATTATTAAATACGCATTTCGGGAATTAAACGCTAGTGAAACATTTAAATACGTACGTGAAGAGTTGAAGAGTTCCGTTCGTTCGTTCGTCTTCTGCTTAATCGGAATATCTAAATTTTCGTTGGCTTCTTGTATAGTTATTACCTTCAGCGTCCATTTTAGCTACCTGTTTATTGCCTCGTTTTCAACAGTGCGCGAAGCAAAAGACCGAATGCGAGATATAAATATGAACGAATGCCTCTACTCTCGTGAGCGACGCGACGCAATCGTGAAATTTACCAAGAAATCGAAAAATCAACTCGACTCGACTCGACTTGGCTCAAAAGCGTATAAAACGTTAAAAAATTACATCTTGATAGGCCTCCGCGTATATATCACATAAATTTTATTACATTTTCGACAATATAAATAATAAACGAGCCAAAATAAACGAGTCTCTCACGTACTAAGCAGCCATCATCTCCACAAAAGTGCTTAAAGCAAATTATTGTAATAAATTCTAATATAAAATAATTTATACGTCGTTTGTGATTTTTATAATTCTATTAATACGAGCGTGCGCGCGCATCCTTACCGTACGGAATGATTAATTAATTTGCTGATTGAGTCGATGGTTATCTCCGCGTGTTAGAAATAAATAAAATATTCAGAAGAAATAAGTCTTTTGAATCTGCGTTGAATTTCGTTCACATTCCCAGGAAACGTTGACGACACGCTCGACGACGACGAAAGATTCGAGTAAATGGAACTGCACGACGCGCTCCTCTCCTCTCATCTTTATCCGCTTTTTATGCAGAATTCTAATTAATTAATTAATTAATTACTTAAGTCCAATCCGATGAGTGCTGCGCGGGGCGCTGGAGGAAAACGCGGAAGCGAGGAAATTAGATAGTCGCGCGCGAGGCTTTTCAGGCGCAACGGAACGGATGCAATAAACTGATTCATTGAAGTCAGTTTGCATTTCAATGAGCGACACCTACGCATCGTAATGACAACCGAGGAATTAAATAGGCAAATAATGTATTAATTTACTTCTTGCGCACTTCTTTTTCATTTATTTCTCTGCTCCGCTAAGCCTCCCATTGTTTCCGTATTGGATTTCCCTGCGTGCGCTATCAATTTCAATTGTTTGTAAATTCTGAAGCAAATCCGTAATCAATACATGCGTGATTTTCAAGAAATAGTAGTGTGCGTTCACGTGCTAATAAGCATTCATTATGCTGCATTTTTAATGTGGTGTGCAACAACTTTAAATGCGATATCATTGAATAGCATTGAGCATGCGACACCAAAAGCATGCGTTCACAATGCATCGCACAATGCGCGCACCGCGTTCGAATTTATCTGCTGCGTCGCGCTGGACAATAATAGAAAATATGAAAATAGCAGTGGCAGCAGCAAGGTAGCGAATGAAATATGTGTGTGCATTGCAAAGTGAAGGAAAACCAACCAGGAACTGCTTCTATCCTGCGCTGCGAGTGTTACGAATGGATGCGAAAACATGTATAGATGTTTACTGTCATCGTTATAGACAAGTCGCGTTGAAGTTGCTCGCTGCCCATAGAGCCAAACACCGGCCATGGACATCATTCGTTTATTTCCACTTTGTTACCATAGTTGCGCTCCTATAATGCTCATATCAGTTTTCATTTCGCATTGTTCAAACTGGCAGTTAGTTAGGTAGTTCGACGTACAACTTGCTACTATCAGACAAATTGATAAATATAAACTATATAGCTCCGGCATATTACCTATCTGCGTGGTTATTATGCCTGTCTAAAATTTAATATCCAAAATACATATTTGTGTTGCAATCTGTATGGCATTTACTTGACCGTAAAAAACCTGCGTAAATATCTTTCACCCCATTGAATAGCAATGCTGGGCATCTCATTTAATATTCCCCGTGAGTGTCCTGTTCCTTGCTTGGACCCCTCGAAGGGTATCGAAATTGACATGCGTTCAACATACATGCAGAGATTTCCTCCCGTGAAGAGTGGAAAGAAACATTGATCTTGTTTTTAAAGTTATGCCACTTTCCTCGTCCTTTTGCTATTTTTATTCCACCACGAGAAGGGAGCGAAACCAAATTACCCTAATGTTCCATGTAGGTTTAAGTGATTGGACCCCAATTGGCCCTCCAATCATATGTCAACTGTGGGTTTCCCCAAACTGACCTGCTGGACACGAGTCCTTTCAAATGTCAATCAATCTCGGCGAACCTAAGCTAATATGAAGCGATTTACATTCACATCCTTTTTGTGCGTTTTTCAATTTCCTGCCGGGATTTAGTCAATTGCTAAATCGGGAGAACAGGAGCAGGAGCAGGAGCAGCAATTTATCTGGGAATTTCCGGTTATTTGGTGCTAACTGATCATGTTAAACCCTTTAACTTGTTGTGCATGTGGCGCGAATACATTGCTATTCAATGTATTCGGCCGCGTGTGAAGGGGTGTAAAACCGCCGACACCATCGAGCAAAACCCCTAGTTCGATAAACGACGAGCGCCAACACCACCACCACCGCCGCACCGCCGCCGAAATTGGGTTTATCGCAAATCGCAAACATTCGAAAAGCCAAAAACCAATAAGCCAGCATCCGCAAGCAGCCGCCGCCGAGCATTGGCGTAACCAAAACACGATCGTTGTTCAACCGGAAGAGCAAGGAGCGATATTTGTGGCGTGCGCCTCTCTTCCCTAAAATCTGAACGTGTGCGCATGCAAACCAACAACACCGCGCTCGTAAATTCGTATCGGTGGCGGCGCGTTTTGCCGCTGCCGATGCATATTTACGCATCGTGACGCGTGTACGCCAAACCATACATATTTGAACGTAACCGAACCAAAATGCCACATGTTACCAATGAATTCCTATTTGCGAACTCATCGCCGCATCGCAAATATTTGTTCTTCTTTTTCGCGTGGAGCAACAATCAGCGTGGATTTAAGTGGCTGATATAAATCATGCGGGATAAGAAGTCTGACGAGTCGGTAAGAAATTAAAACGACGTGCTCGTTTCAATGTTTGAAAATATGTGGGAATCCACAACTCGTTGGAGAACGAACGAACAGAAATGATGAAAACACTCAACGCCAATAAATCATCGCATTATTGTCTCCCAATCTGCATGGCGCGAGTGTGCGACATGCGAGTCAAAATACTGATAAATTACACGTGTGCTGTGCCAGTGTGTTACCCACTTGTTATAGGATGTATGCCATTGTGGCAGAAATTTTTCGGCGCGATGCGGAACGCGTTTAACGCATTGTTATCAAGCTGTTGCTGTTGCTGTTGCTTGCAAAAGTTTTAAGCAGATTTCGCTCGCACGAAGTGACGTGACGATTCATAAATGCAATGCCGTTGCAATGCCTCCTTTAATATTTAAAGCTTTATGGAAACAAAGGCGATTATTGAGTCTAATTAATGATTAAATAGAATTAGCGCGCGCATCTGTCGTCGTCGCCGATGCCGATGCCTACGATAAACAGCGAGAACGCGCGCGTATCGAGGCGACAAAAGCATGACATCACATCCTGTCGATGCGATGATCCGCTTATTGTTTCAGCAAGGCGCACTTGCTCTCAGGCGACGCGTTTACAATTCCTAATATTATCACAATTCAAATTCATTCGAGAGTGGCGTTCTTCTTTGCGTACTTGCGTACTGTGCGCTCTCTTTCTGCGATCGTGATGGTGATGATGACTAAGTGCGCGGCACGTTCGAGATTATTGACGCCCATCATCATCGTTTATTAGATATTAACGCCGTTTTAATAAACTCATTCCGGCCGGTTTTACTTTGTTCGCACTGAAATTTCCAGCTGGTAATTGACTTTATAAATAAACGCGCGATGCAACATGCGCGCGGATTCACACACAAATATTTGCGAAATGCGCAACGCGTTTCGTCGGCGCACAATGAAGTGATGCGAGGGCGATAAATAATGTGCGTTGATTTATTATGGCCAATCAATTTCCGCTAAGTAAACTCAACGTCGCGTATAAAATCGCCATAAATCTGGAGATTACCGATTGAGACTCTTTGCCATCGTCGTGCGCACTTCGTACCAGCACAGCTTACGAATGTTTCGCACTCGACGAGCTTCGTGCCTTTTCACAATGCGCTCTTCTATTTCTTATTTTGACGCCGCGATCAAAAAGCAATTCTACGCGGCGAATAAGTATTTAGTTATTTATGAATTTAGATTCTTCAGATTTTGACGCGGCTTGATTGGTTTCGAGTTGAACGACGAGTAGGCACACGTCAAACACATGTCAAGCGTTTTATAATTAAGTCTATGATGGTGGTGCAGCGAATGATCAGAGAGGATCACGGATCAAGAATATAATTATGACCTGTATTATCAAGTCGGAGAAACAACGCGGCAATGCAACGAAAAAGAAGAAAACTATTGAATTTGTATATGCGCCGCGGATGGAAGATGCTTCGAGCATTGTGCTTGTCAAATCTTGATGCGCACGGCCTGATGTGCTGCAAGTGAAGAAGAATCACAACAAGAATGCTACCAAAGATGAAGAGGAAGAGCTAGAACAATACGCAGGTGAAGAAGAAGAAGAAGAAGACGAAGAAGAGGTGAAACATTCTAGCAGCCTCTGCTTTGGCGATCGTGTCCGATGGTGATATGGGTGTGATGGATGCGATAGGTGATAGATCGGTAGTTGATATTTCAAGAGATCTACACATTACTGACATTATATGTGATTGTATCATCGATGTTGTTCGGTAGTCCACACCATAAACTAAAATAAAAAATTGTTTTGTACTTGGAAAACTAAAATTTGGTTATAAGAAGCTTCCAGAAAGATATCTCGCTTAGGTGACTCCCCATACCCCTTTGAAATTAATATAAAGCTGAGATAAGTTATTGTTGGAAGGTAAGAACATTGCCAGTTGGAATATATCTGATTATTAATTTTCTATCCGCCTAAACGTATAAAACGTTCAATTGAACCGCGTTTGATAAATGCAGAATGTCCGAGTGCGGGACGATATTACATTACTTACGATGGCACGGACTAATCGCGGTCCATTGTTCGCATTGTGGACGGTTTGTTGTTGGGCTACCGTATTCCTCGACGTCTTCTTGGGCGGGCGCGCCTCCCCCCGCATAGTGCACAATATGTATCGATTCGATAAGTCAGCGGCAGAATCTTAAGCGCTGCGCCGCGCACGCAGTGTGTGTATGCATGTACTTAAGTCGAATGAATTTGCCCCCCTAGCGTGCGCGTTTCTTAAGCGCAACGCGCACAACAAATGAGCATAAATGCGCGCGCGACGATATCAATGAGATCGAAGCATCGAAGAATGAAGCCACCGAAATGCGCCGGATGTGAGACGCTACAATACGTGCATGTACGAAACGCAGCGGTGATTTTTAATATTGTCATTCAATGACACACGTTGTTTTTCATCTCGGTCCGCGGTAGCCGCGCGCCGAGATTTATGCGTCGATGATGTAGACGCATCCTTCTGTTTGTTGTTAATTGGTGCACGTGGCAATTTTGAAGAAAACAATTAGTCACGCATGGAACAAGCGCACTGCGCGCACTGATGAACCGGAAGGAATAATAAAGAAATTTATTTCGTGCCCCACGCACGCACTCGTTCGAGAACGGGCATGCTAAGTGAATTTGTAAATAAGTAATTGGGCGCTGTGCGCGCTAGGGAAAAAGTTACAAATTAGTGCTTCATTAATTTGAGTTATTTCAAGTTGCCGCTGCATGCGTATGAAGGTTAACGTTGTTTGTTGCACGAGCCAAATGCAATGGCTGCGTCTGTCCGCTTTATTGGAACACGAGGATAAATTTTATTAAATCGATCTCAGCAGGTGGCAAACCTTAAACTGTTCCACTGTTCCTGCATATAATGGGCATGCATTTCAAGTGCCCTTATGGCAGCATAAGCAGCAGTAGTTGTTGTGCTGCATTTCAAATCAAGCATCAAATCAGTTGATGCCTCTCATGGCGTTGAATTTACTTTGAAATCTTGATATTGCTGCCTATCAGAGTCTATCAGATTGGCCGCACACAACAACCTCTTGTCAATCATTGTCCAACTCGCTATCTTTTTCTCATTTCACCTCAGGAACCCACTCAATAATTGGATTATTCTTTCAACTCACTCCTGTTCCTAGTGCCACGTGGATTCGCGTTCAATTAACCGAATTTATTGGTATTTGCAACTTAGTGTTACACAATTTGTTATTCTTAGAAATTATTCTTGGCAGAGACGAGGTAAATACGTTTTCAAATAAACGGTTGCTCTCTACGTGCAATAAAATCGAGGAAATACTCTATTAAAACGTTTCGGGTATTTTGAAACAAGATTCAGCGCAGTTAAATTTCGGCCGCACTATGTGTCGCTCATAGGAAACGCATAAAATGATCTTCATCAAGCATGATTTACATGACGATTTATGAGCAAGCTGCCTTTTGGCGTATGCTTCTGAAATAATATTGAATTTTAAAGGTTTCGCTTGCACCAGCGTCAACAACTAATAAATTTCCACGTGCCGCATAAATCACGAGCGTCATCAATTTTTTCCTCATTCATCACCAGTCCGAACTGCGCGCACTGACATCGCAGGAAATATCAAAGGCTTGAGAACAAAACAACCAGCAGTCTTCTTCAGTAGGAGGCAAATTGACGTGTGTTATGCTCGATTGGTTTTCACAACTATTTTTTGTGCCTGCTGCTGCTGCTGCTGCTGCTGTTGTTGGTCCTAAAAAAGAAAAAGTTTGAGTGATTCGTGAGTGACATGACAGGCTTGCATTATGGGTGGATCACACACGAAATTCCAATATAAATTTCATTCGGGAATTGAATCGTATTTATCGTTTATGATACTTATTGTAAAGTTCAATAAACTATTAAAACGTTTATACCCGCACCCGGCAGGGCGCGGGGTGAGAGGCGAGAAGATAAAGCTTGAGCGCATCGTCGTAGGCGAAATAATAAAATTTTAAAAACTTTCCAAAGCATTGCACGGTCGTAAAATAATTAAAAAACAATTAAACGCATCATCATTGCACGTACGGCGCGCGCGCGCACTTGGATGAGGAATATATAAAAAATGAAATAAGAATTAATAAAGTCAAATGAAACCATAATGTGCATGCCTATTGCTCTTCTCGCTCCTCTCATCAGTGCGCGCACTTAAGATGAACGAACGAACGAACGAATGAGTGAACGAATGAAACTTATTACTGCATTCGAGGATGCAATACCAGCGCGCATTGCACGGGGGTGCTGTATAAATTTTATTAAATTTTATTGCCTGCGAGATGCATCTCCCCAAAACGACATGCGATGCGGATTCATCTATAAAAATAAATAATGTCTTATAGTTCTTAAATCATTTTTTTCTCCTGCGCTTTTAAGGCTCTGTGCGTATATCACGCGCCAGAGCGCAGGAGTGAATGCAATTAAGCCTTAAGCATCTTCAATTTTTCACCAGATTTCTGCATTTGGAATATGCGACGCGCACTTTAATTAATTTTCCAAATATTGGATTTGCAATTTATCCTTCTGAATCAGCATCTAAGAAGCTAGATGGGTTTTAAGGACAAATAACCTTAAGAACTTTGAAAGCTTATCAATCAATGCTTCAATGAAATGAAATATTACATGTTCTTTTGTTGGTTCTATGGAATAGAATTTCACAAGCACGAATACAATGTGTAAATGTAAGAGTGAGCAGCGAACGCAGATGAAGTTAATAAATATGTATTACCACATTTTATATTTAATAATACGTTCAGCCCGTGCGCATTTCAATATGCGCCGCCGTCACTCAAAACTGATATTGATACAAGCGCATATATAGCAACCATCCGGAGCCGGCAAACAGAACACTCCGGGCGCGCGCGCGCGAGTTGAGCGCTTCATATGAGGCGCACACACGATTCGGTGCATTCAACAACAAAAGAAGAATGCATTTTGTACATGCTCTCTCATAGTGCTCATCATATTTTCTCTATCCGCACATGCACGTATTTCTGATATTTATTTATTCGCCCGTGAAACGCGCGCGCATCATTTCTATGAAGGTGGAACTGAGCGTTTTTGACGACTCGACATGCGCATCAATTTTCCACACCACCATTCTGCGTATTATTATTCTCACAGCCCAACAAAAAGTTGAGGATTTATTGAGAATTGAAAATTTATAAAATTGCCTTGTGCCAAAGCCATATTTGGATAAATTTCAATTGGTCGCCAATGCATTATGCAAAAAATGATTGCTGATACATGATATTGATATTCACAAATTGATATTCAAATGAGCACGGACAAAGCGAAGAAGTCGAGGATCGTTTATTCGTTCATTTATTCATATCTATTGTATTTGCAGCGCTATTGGTTTCTGCCTTACATTATTTGTGTTATTGTCTCATGATCAATGCAAACACACACAGCCAGAGTGTTCCGGCTACCAACGAGATAAGAAGCATTCGAATAATTGAAAGGTGCAATTGTTGTGGACGACTCGCTTTAATCGATTCGAATCGTGCATGTTTTATTTAAATGTAAATGCACAAACGTTCGAAACGCAAATACCAAGAACGATGAGTTTTTATGATTGAAAATTGCAAGCAGGTAATAAAATTCAAATTAGTCTAATAACGCGTCGGTACCTTCGTTTGTTTTTTGGCTGTGGAAGGTGAAATATTTTTCGTTATTAACTCAGGAGGGCAGGAGGAGCACACGCGCGTGTTTCAATGTAAATTATTTGCGATATTGCCAAGTTGGAAAAGCGTAGCATTCATTATTCGCGCACAACGCGGCGATGGCGTTGTTGCGCCTCATTTGGCATATTTTTCCCATCAATTCGACACTTTGCTTCGCGCCGAGGCGCTCCTAACGCGCAAAGATATTAAAAACGTAACTTAATAAAGCTCCTCATCTCTCGACTTCTTCTTCGGCTGGCGCTCGACGCAGGATATCTTGTCGATGTCTTCATCCCCGAAAACGGCGTGCGTTTTTGCCGCGCATGGAGCACATAGTTCCATGAAGTTCCAGCGCGCGCTCGTTCGCGTACGGCGCGCATTCGACTGAAATGTTATTGACTATTCTCAAGATGAAGAAGCGGCGCGCACTTCAACGGCATGAAAATATTCATACTTATAAGAGATAGCCTATTATATAGTATATATTAGAATAGAAATGGTCGATTTACTGTTTGGTGTATTAGAGGGTTTTATAGCATTTTAGGAATGAGCTCATTGTTATACAAAGTGTTCGCGATGGAATGCAATATGTTTCTGCATTCGCACGCGAGCGACGATGACTGTGAATCCATTCGTATTATTTATGTTCGAACGTGTGAACGTGTGATGGGCGAGCGTAAAAAATGGCTGGCGCGATAAACTATTGGCGAATTTGCGGCGGCAAGAAGTGTATTAGGCGCGCAAAGATGGAATGTGGAGAATATGCGGACGCATGCAGATATGCCGCCTCCGTACGCACACGCCCGACTTAATGGCGTAAATGGGAACGAGTGCGAAAAGCCATAACAATGTTTATGACGGTCAAAATATTTCAATTTACTAAGCATCGACCGCGTAACGACGTCGTCATGATGGAGATGAGGATGTCACACCGCTGGGCGCGAATTTATTGCTTTAAATTATTGCGATACACCATTATTAAACACGGCCTCGTCGAGGGCGGAAGATCTTAATGACATACGCCTTTTTCCACCAGAGGCATTCCGGCCACGCAAAGATAAAAATTAATTCGAATTCGACGAAACAATAACAGATTTTTCGTGTAAAATCAATAAGAACATGCAGTTTACGTTCGACTGCCCGAACGGCAGAAATTCCACAATCGATCTTCGTTCGATAACCGTGTACGTTCGCCTCGCCTTTATTGATGTTCAGTTATAATTTGTTCAATTTTATTAGCACGCCGCGGTAGCCGAACGATCGAACGAGTTTTATCCGTGTTCTTCTCGCGTTCGACAATCAAAATGCACGCAGCAGAACGCGCAAGACGGGCCGAAATGATTTAATCGCGAGATAACAGCATTCCGCGCATTGCGCCCGACGACGCGAACGCAAAGTGTTAATAACATTCAGCAGGACGAAAACGTCAAGCGGAGGCATAATTTAATCGTTTAATTGCCCGTCTTCTTCACTCTTTTTTCGTGCGCGTTCGATTCGTGTCGGCGTCTCGACGTGCAGCGCGCATAGAAAAACTTGTTAATTGATGTCCAATACGAGACGAATTTAACATACCACGGATTTGTCTTTTATGTTTATTGCTCCGGCGTGCGTATACAATTTTTCAACATTTTCAACCCGCCGTCCAGCATCGTCAAATACGGCGTTTTACGGCGCGTTAAATCCAGAAGCGACTGATGCAAGGAACACTCGCCGAGTAGCAATGACTAAAGCAACCAAAAAGTTATTTATCACCGCAATTAAATGCATTTAAAGCGTATTTACTTAGTAACTCTTTTAGTAGCCGATCGAAAAGATGAATTGTAAATTTAAAAACGTTATTTGAACATCGATAACGACCGCTGATAAAACCGCATGGGCTTTCAGCGTTTCGACGGATCGTAAACGTTTGCCGGCCGAATAAACGTTCGTCGTCGACCGCACAGAAGTTGATGATAATAATTTAAGTGTCTTTGCTGGCTGCGCAACGGTTTGAAGAAGATGGATAAATTATGCGTTTAAATAATGTGACGAAAAGTGTCAGAAAACAAGAGGAGTTTCTATATGTGCAGTGATAAATAGGAGGGTGAATTTCTTCCCTTCCGGAAGACGTGTTGAAAAATGCTCAATATCCCTGGCATATTATAATAAGCCTCCAGTGTGTTATAACACTATTGGAAGCGATAAAAAAGGGTAAGAAAAAGATGCAGACGTATTTATAGCCATTCGAAGGAAGACGAGCGTGACGAATCGGTGTTCGATGAGGCATACGCAAGAATTCCTGAAGGAACCCACACACACACACTATTTTACCACTTTCCATATTCCGCGGCGCGAACAACCCCTCCGCGAAGAGCATCGAATTGATATTTCTTTTGCATCCGTATACCATTTCAGCCACTATACACTTTGCGCATCGGCAAACACGCGCGCGCGAAGAAAGCACGGAAGAGATATCGTCGATCATCAATCGTACGCGTATAAATCGTAGAATATATCACTATTAGACGAACCCCTCGCGCCAGCTATTTTTCACATTTATTTCGCATCTATTTTACTCATTCTGTCGAAGCGGCGCGCCGGAAGAACGCCACTTGAATGCGTTTACAATTGCCGCGCGTATTATTTTTCTTATTTCTATTCTTTGTGTCGCGGTGGCACGCGGCAAACGGGAAAAAAGAATTGGAATATATATATACCAGGGAAATAAAATGGAATAAAATAAAGAATAAGGAAGTAAACAGACGCGCAAGCATCGAACGCGCTGAGCACTTGTGAGTGCTTTTGCTTCGATGCAGTAAATCTTTGAGGGTGTACGCGCGCGCGCGCGCAGCTTTAGCAACAAAGTGTCAGTAAATCACTTTCGAGCAGACTTCTTACTTCTGTGGCGCTCTTGATTTCCAGGACTAAACTATCGCCGAGAGTGAATTTGAAGTTAAGTGTCTTTCACGTCTTGAACTGAACGTGCTAATAGTTTTTCTATTCCTTCAAGGACTACCTGAAAAACTTCGATTTATTGGTACTTTTCACGTTGATTTCCCTTAGTATTTCACGTATAAATTCATAAATTATCCTTGGAGGAAATTCAGCAGGAAGAGAGATAAAAATTGATTGAGTTACCTGTAATGTTGTGGAAGAGTATTGATGAAATGGTTAAGGGTGATTTCGGACACGCGTGAAGAACATTCAGAGGAAAAGAAAACGTTGCAATACGTTTTGGACTTGGACCCGAAATACATTAACACGCTTAACGATTGCCTGTTTGGTTCAATGTCTAAATGGTTGTTTTGTTTGTTATTGCTAATACTGCCTAATACAAGGTGTTCAACGAAAATTCATTAATTATCAAATCATGGTCCTTAGTCACTGATTAACTGGGGTGTTAATAATTTGAAAGTTTTAAAGTTCTTTGGTTTTGGTAATTTTCTAAATGTAATTGAAAATACTGAAGGCTTAGTATTAATACGACTAGTGTTCATTTCGTTATCCGACGCAACAAGGCCTTGTGCACTCATTTCGGGAGCAACGTAAATGCGGGGCTTCCCCTTTTAATTTCATCCCCGATCGTATTAGGTATTAGGTAGTGTATCGACGATTGCTGAACGCGAACGAGGCGCATCACGCGAAACCAAATGGAAATAACGACGATTGCACACTACTTTTACGAGCGTGCGTCCCCGCCGCCACCACCCCCGGCAATTAATCCTTAGAGGTCCTTATGGATTTTATTGTCTGCCGGTGAGCTCGAATGACTACATCTGCACACGCCGCCAAACGAGCAGGAAGCCTTCGAAGCAATTGAAGCCTGCAGTGCACAATTGGCGAAGTGAAAGACGTATTGATTTTTTCCATGTGTTTGCTTCGCTCACTCGTCGCGGACATGAGTTACTGAAGATAATTAATTAATTAATTAACAGCCGCAGGACAATAATTATCGTCCGGAACGGGCGTGCGCGTATGAGTGATCGAGTGTAATGGCGATATAGATGACGATAGACGTGACATATGTATATCATCGTAATCTGCATACACGGACGTGTCGCACGATGGATGAGTGGTTTGAGGTGGCGTATGTGTGTGCGCGCCCATCCCGTGCGGTGGCAGTATGTTAATGGCCGAACTAATTGTGGACAGTTGGCGGCAGTAGATCATCGACGCGTCACGCTCTTGCTCTCCTTCATGTACGCCAGAGTACTATTCAATACGCACAATCATCTGATCTTCTCTCCTGCTGCCTTCGATGTTATCGGAATAGCAAATGTCATGTCAGTTTCAATACCATCTCTCATTGCATGTAAATATCCTGCTACCAAAAGACAATATTAAGACCAAACAACCCTTTCTCAAACAACATAATTTCTAGATTCCTAGCTAGAGTTATTAATGTGTAGAATAATTTTAAATTAGCTAATTAGTAATTGCAATAGTTTAAATTGAAATGATGTTAGTTACAGATACGATAACTGCGTGTGATTTATGTATGAATGATCATGAATCGGATGATTGTGATTTATGGATTGGGTATTAATGGTCGACTTCGCATCCCCCTAAATATCTCAACTGCGTTAAATATGATCGGCAATATTCCCGATTCCTGCCACTGTCAGTCAACGTCGCGCGCCTGGCTAATATTCATATCTCGCACACAGGGCGCAATAAATCCAAGGCGACATGCACTTCCAGTCAAGACAAATCAAATCAATGTCATACATGTAAAAAGAGCACATTCACTCCATGCAACAACAATGACAATACGTCCAATTTCCTATAAGAGAACAACGTGCAACGTTGCAGTGCGTGTGTGTTGCACTTCTGGATACGGCGACGGTGGGTATGAATGCACAATTGAAATTGCTATTGAATTAATCGTGGCGGTGCGCACGGCAATGCACGCACCCGGGAGCTGGGAAGCCATGGAATAGATGAAAGGGTCACGTTTGGTCGCATCTATTTAGCAATTTAACATTTCCTAATTGTACCTGTCCGCAGACATAAATCAGGAATGAAGTCGTCGTCATCCAGCGCGAGCGCGCGCGCGCTTGCTTACATATACGCCGCCTCCCCAGTCTGGCAAACATTCATAACTCATTTGTGATGCGGTCGGAGCGAGCGCGCGTATTGTTCCGTCGTCGCCGCTGCCGCCACCGCCGAAAAACAATTTGATTAATAACTTTTACGCATCGCATCTGCACGGACGGGAACGAACAAATAATGAAGCGCAACGAGGCCAATAATGAGCTGATAATTCATGTGTCAATACAATTTGCGAATTATTTTATTTTCGAGCGGCGCGAATGATGACAAGAAAATGAGCATAAATTGGGTAATGTTTGCTTGAAAATTGCGTTGGTGAATTTACGACTGTTTGGACGCGGCTGGCGTATTGACTGTGAAGGGCGGCGGAGGGAGGGTGACACATTTGTGCGCGTGGTGGCGGCATTAAATGTGATCCGAGTGCGCAAATCATATATGCACCGCGGCGGCAATATGTTCGTGTGAAATTTGCCGTAATAGCACCTGTCAATAACACTATCAATTCGAATTAGTTGCTTTCATGCACATATCGCTGCTGCTGCTGCTGCCGCCGCCGCCACTGCATGCGGAATCGCATCAGTTATACGAGTACGCTCGGTGACGGATTGCTCAATAGAGGAGCGGATTATGGAGGCGTGCGTTTGTCTGTGCATGATATCACGAACTCGGAGTAATTAAATGCACAATTGCCACCTATTATTATATTACAAAACTGCACTTAACACTTCAATGGTACATATTAAACAGTCAGCTACAATTTTAGTTGCTCCAGTTGGTTCAATAAAATTTTAATTCCACCTTTGCTATCTCCCAAGTTTTGGGGCTGATTGAAACACTCGGTGGGCATCCAGCAAGGGGGTATTGATGTGTACAATGGAATTGGAACATTGAAACATTCGAATTCGACAGTCAACTCGCACATCGATACATATTATGACAATTTGTATACGAACTCAATCTCGACAAGCGCACACTCTGCTGGCATGAATAGTTGAAACAGCTGATGGTTATCAGCGCAGCCGCCTCCCTTGCAAGCGCATCTGCAGCAATGCCGCCGCCGATATGGTGATATAGCATATTACATCATGCGTTATTGCCCAATTACATCTGCAATTGCCTTCGAATTGATTTATACGCGCGCGCTCTTGCACATTTGCGAGCGTTCTGGTCAGTGTCAGGAAACCGCCGAATTTCGGTCTCGATGCCCTCGAACTGATAGCGGCCTTAATAGTTATTGATGGCCCGATGGTTCGTAATAGATTCGTCTATTCATTGCCTTCCTGCATGTACGTTGTGATTCAATAGTCCAAAATCGCAAGTGACATTCGCAAACTATTCACGCATGCAATGCGGTTTACTCCATTCTCTCGTTAACCAGATGAAAATCAATAATGCAACACCGGCGAAGAAGCAAGCAAAGCAGGAAGAGCAAGGTGGTGATTCTTATTTTGCGAAAAGTATTTGTTTGTTGGGCCACTCGGGCACGTTGAGTGCTTTATGTTTCCGGTTGCGGTAAATGCTCTTTCTGGTAGCATTTAGTACGGTTTCCGGCTTTCTACCGATGATGGTATTCATCAGGATATTCAGGACCGGAAGTCCTTTTCGCTACCTATATTCCGAGTGCTTTTCGTAAACAACTTACCACCATTAAAAACATGCATTTCTTCAGGTAGAAATATAATGTTTACAACAAATACAGGTACTGCAAATCAATGAGGCGATTTTTCATAATTTTCAGGATCATAATTTATAAATGCAACGATGAAAAGAACGAAAGTATACTTTCGAGCATCTAATTCGTCCCAATAGGGCAGTAAAACGACTTCTAATATGAACTGATAGGAAGATCATAAACTTTCGAATGTCATTTTAGCATACTTTTCGACTCTTGCTCTGCGCCAGGCTCATACTGAATAAAAAACCATTGAAGGTGATAAATTTCGGATCGTAAGGAAAAAATGTTCACCTTCAAACAAAAGCTATGGCTCTCATGAGAGCCACAATTCTTAGGTCCACATTCAGTAATAAGCCCCCGGGGGCATTCGGAATACGATAATTATTTGTGTTTGGCGTGTTTAGTTTAGTTCGTCCGCGTGTAATCGCGGTTTGGCGACCCTTTGGCACTCGTTTCTGTTCTTCCTCGCCCCGCTCAGTCGAATCCTAATTTGAGGAGTCGTGTCCGTCGCTCGTAAAAGTTAAGCGAAGTGCGAAAACGCCTCCTCTACAACCCTATTGTATTTTATGTCGGACATCGGTTTTGATTGCCAGCCGATATATGTGTAACTTGTTCATTGGAGCGCGTGACCCGGTCGGTCATTCAACACTATCGGAAAATAGCTTGGATTCAGATCCTTCCAATTACCAAAACCCTTTGGGGTATTTGGACGAATAAAAACGGATAAAATTGATAGAATGATGAACGCATGTTTAACCTGTTGGGTTTTGCCCCTTTAGAGAGCTTATGTCCATATAAACTTATGACACTATCAATCCGCCTCCCTGGGACGTAAACTTTTATACGTTGTTGTTGCGCTACACGTGATGTTGTTGAGGGGAGCAGCGTAGATTGGCGAGTGGATAGATATAAAGCGATCGAATCAACTTGACAACGAAATGCGGCGCGCAAAAGGGGAAATTTTCCACTTGACTCGACCGGAAATACATACACTTCATTTGTGTTGGCCGCGACGGTGGCAACGGCGGCAACGGCGGCGGCGACGACGGCGGCAAGGAAGAAAGAAGAAAGGCCCCGGCTATTTTCAATGTCCCTCGCATTCGCTGCGCATCCCTACTCACTCTCTCGCACCATCACCACCGGGCAACTGCGGTCCCTTCGGAAACCTCAAGCAAAATACTTTGAACAACCCGCACCGTCCAGAACTAACCAATTTTCCTTGTAAATGTATTGTGTATATTTATCTAGGCGTCATGTGTATAGATATAAAAGAGACCCCCCGAAAAACACTTTTTATTTGCTCCCATTCAACGTCTTCATAGGGTGTTTGAAACAACAACTTCTAATTAAATTACCCCAAATGAACTGGAACTTTCACACTCCTAATTCCAAATTTCCCAAAGGAAATATTGATTGGATTTCTACATCTTACAAATCATCTCAGAATCGCCAGTGTCCTAATTTCTAAGGGTTATTTTGTGTTCCAGTAAGTTGTGCGCCCTCTATGCGCATAAAGACATATGGACACAATCTACAAATAAATAGGTTCGTATAGAGTCCAAGGAAGAAGTCTAAAAGTAGCAGGAATACACGATGAAAATGCGTTTCCCTTTTTCGCGTTCGACGAGAGATAAATGCGCAGATATCAATATAAAGTGACATCAACTGGTCTTCCACAGTGCACTGTGCTCTTTATTTCCTCCTTGGATCTCATCGTCGTCGTCGTCGTCTTGAGCGCGCGGCATGTCTGTGCGCATCTCCTCTTGTATTCAGCCACAATGGATGATTTTATGATCAATAAATAACATTGCAAAATATAAAAATGCTGGCGGGACGCGGTGTAATATCAAACAGTATGTGTGCATAACGTTTAGCGGTGGGTCTGGGCGGTTAACGAGCCGCCGAATGGGTTTAACGATCGTTTAGCGTTCATTAAAAACACGCATATTTACAGCTAATTAATCGGAATATAATAAAAACGTTATTAATTGCCCATCAACATTTACCTTTGCGCATTTATGACCTCTTGTGATCGAATTTTATTCCATTTCTTCCATCCCCGCGCTTTTGTTATCGCGCTTCGCTCATTCGCATGTCGCTGTATTTGCGCATATAAAATGAGTTTATTATATCAATAACTTATATCTGCAAAACATTTAGCACACAATGCCGGCCGACGTAAGATGCGAGCTGGCGGAGACGAAGAAGACGACGAAGGACGAGATTGCGAAAACGAAATTGGATGCATGTAAAACGTGTACGTACCGCACATGAAATTAGACATTAAGGACGATAAATTAGATGTTTGGAATTGGTAGACAATACGCCCGGAGCCTGTTGTCTACCAACGTCTCTTCGTTTTCGTCCTCGTCCTTGCCGTTGTCGTTTGCTTTGGCGAAATTCGGCGGGTGCGATAATTCCTCCAATTCACTCGTGGCGCGTCGCACACTTCGATTGTTTTGTCCTTGGAAGATGTATGTAGATGCGCGTTTAGAAATGCCGAAATTTACTTCCCAATCACAACACAGCACAGCCAACGCGCTGGTGGATGGAGGCGGCGGCTGGCAAACAGACAGAAAGACATCGGGACGCGAGCGGCAAGAAGCAGCGAGCACCTTAAGGAGCAAATTCATCAGTAAATCAGAAACACACTCATGGAGCGTAATGTCTTGTGTCCCACTAATGCATTCAATACGCATTGAGCGCTCCGGGAACATGTCAGCCCCGCCGCCGGTGGAAGATAAAGGATGAGCGCGTAAGAAGTGCACCCCATGTCGCGATGCCTCACGAGTGGTACACGCGTGTCGACAAATTTGCTTATTGCTCCGCTGATAAAAGATAATTTTCTAACGCGCCCGTGTTCGATATGTTTTCGCGCATCGTCCTCCTTGTCATTTGCTGTGCACCGCACCGGAAGACGTCGTTGAGTGGCAAACAATGCCCTTTGGTTGTGAATGAGATGTGTGTTTGAGATAATGATAATTTGATTTGTGCGATTCGTCGAGAGATATTGTACGCGCCAGTGGTAGGATTGTTCGAGCAGTTTCTTCCTGCAAATACCTTCATCTTCATCCTCGTGAAGGGAGAGAGCCTTCATCAACATCTTAGGTACGAGATTTCGATGCCTCTTCACATGCATTCGACGACGATGACAATGATATTAATTAATTAATGGTTTTGTCATCGTCTGGATGATATTTATCGGTAAAGTGTAATTAACTAAATGTCATATACATGTTTAACTTGTTTAAGCAGAAAAAACGTTGGACTCATTGCTTTGAAGGATTGGAACAAGGACCAAACCCTTTCCATGTTTTTCAAACATTTGCGGCGTCTCGGTTGGTGATTCGTATTAACGAAGCGAACGCATTGAACATGGAACAAAACGCGGCCGTGATTGGGAGGTGGTCGTGGAAGCGCAACGACATCGGCGGCGGCGACGGCGGCGACTCCGTCAACGAAACGGAAGTCGATGAATATTCATTCGATACGGAATTGGAATAGGAATCACCCGACGAGCTCGGCGGATAGGAATCAGCCATCAGCCAGCTTCGCATACACAAGCAGCAGAGATAAAACGAAACGAAACGAAACGCGTACAAGACCTATATACATAGTGTATGTAGTTGTTGTGTTTTGTGTATCTGCGCCCTCTACGTGCGCATTGAAAGGGTTAGCTGCTGAAAGTTGAACACGATGGCAAGACAAACGATGCGAGGAAATGTACGTTCAAATACTGGCTGCAAAATACACGTGCGCAAATCGCTAAACCAACAAACAGAACTACACAATACACACACACACACACAGAGAATGGCGCTGGCAAACTCAAGAAAGAGAAACGAGATGCATTATGAATGAAGAGGAAAAACTAAACTAAATGCTAACGAACTTTAAACTCTCGAACAACTATTCGAATTATAATCATGCATTCAAATGTTTCATTTTCATCACAAATTTCCTGTACTTAGTTGAAAGGACCAAATTAAAAATGCTTCAAGATGATCATGGAAAGAAAAGGAAAACACACCTGTTCCAATTTCAGCTCTGAATGTCGAATTTCTATTCTTCGTGATGGAACAAAGGCCGAATGATTTAAATAAATATAAAGAGAACCCGCGAAACAAAACGAGAGCAAAAGGAATAAGCATGCAGTATTGAAATTGAAAGGGATGAATAATGGGACGACGAGGCGTAGTTGGTAGCCAGAAGAGATCGTTGTCGATTATAAATGAGCACCTTATGGTTTATTATGCCTATTGGAAGCTTCCACCAGATCGATCTCATCGAGAGCGTGCGCACGTCTTCAGAAAACTTATGAGTGTTAAGCTCACTGATCGCTCATTGTTTGCTTCTTTGCTTTCTTTCGTTGCTTGGCCGTGAAGGTGCGCATCTCATTGAATATTTACCATATTATCATAATAGAATACACGGGTTATAAATGAGGTAAATCAGTAAAAATTCCGCAGCGCAGCCAAACGAAATTATAAATCGATTTGTCCGAGAAGGAAAGCTGAGTTAATCGCTTCGCGCAAGGAAAACGCATTGACCATGAAACCGAAATGATGATTACCATAAATATTATGGAATTTACTCGTGACTTAATCATCGGTAATCTTCTTCTCAATTGTGATCCAGCCAACTTTTTAACTTTATTTTCATTAAACCATTCATTACTCACGTAGGTATTTGATCGCATGCGGAATTATTACGTGAAAATTAATTAGAAAATGACCAAGTCGAAGAGTGAGACAATTCCGGAGCTTTGGAGGTATTGGTTCCGGGATGTTCTCAATTATAATTAAACGTCGTATGAGGGGCGGCTAACAATAGCCGCAAGACGTTTTCAATTAATCAAAACCGAGCGGTGGTGGTTTTGCTAATAGAACCGATGATAATTGAATGATAATTAAACGCTCCTGCTGCTGATGGTGGTTTTCGACCATGGGCACTCGGCACGTGCTGAAGGAGCACACTCTCTCGTACACCCATAAGATAAACATCGGCATATAGTGCTGATGATTTGGTTTCCGGTTTGAATTTACGATTCGGGTTTGATTTGCTCTCGACTCGGAATGGAGAGTTTGACTTTCGGTTACTCACTCACTCACCCACACATCGAGCACACGTGCGCATCGGTGTGTTGACTTGAGGTTCGATCCTTCGGCCATTTGATGTTCAATTATACGAAATGCTTGGTTAATCAACACGCCAGAGCTAATATTCCTTCAACAGGTAGACAGGCACTGAAATTATACGTAGGTACGTGCATTTGCTTTGTTCGAACGCGGGAAAAGAAAAAAATATACATGAGAGAAATGTGGGCGTCGATTTCATTTTATTCATCATTTGTGTGCGCGTTTTGCTCCCTTGTTTAATTATAACCTTCAGTCGTCGTCATCAGCGCATTGTCAGATGGTAGATTATGGAAATCAAATTAAAAACGCATCGGTCGCGTATCACAACTAATATAAAAGTGAAGAGTGTGCGTGCGCACGTTCGTCTCGAGCAGTTGCATGCCGCGTTTCGATTTTGTATTTTAAAACTTTTACAACAACAGCAAGTTTTACATGCGAGTTGCGCGCCTTCGAGATGAAGATGAAGTTGAAGTTCACCGCGGGCGCAACCGAAACGTCGTCTCCCTTCGTTTCATTCAGATATGCTCTTTGATTGTAACGATTCTTCGTTTTATACAATTTGTTTAAATTTTCTTTCAACGTTTTTCCCATTTTCACACCAGGTTTTTTCTGAGATTAGTTGAGAGTATCGAAGGTGATTTTAGGATTTGTGGGGATTTGTAAATTTTGCGAAAGGGTTGAGTGATTATGATGAAATTAGGACATATTGTATAATTATGTGTATATCAATAGATGCATATAGACTTGATATAAGCAATCAGAGATTCAGACGAGCACGAAGAGTGTGCGGTTGGCAAGGGAAACGTGAAGGCGACGATCAAGCGTATCTAAATACTGACTGACAGTTTTAACTCTTTTCTCGTAGTTGTTGGCGAGTTGATGGTTCAAGTTCGGCGCGCAGAAACTGCGAAGATTCATATAGAGCTCGCTCATACGGCATGCAGCGAAGACGCGCGCGCAATTTTAATATATATTGGATTTTCTTCATTATGAACGACGCGCTGCTGTTGTCTTGATATCTTCGGGGCATATTAACTAACGATTCCGAGATGAAACTTTCACGCTCTCGCAAAAGTTGATGCACGTCTCGTTACGTGTTTGTCAATATCACGATTTGTGCGATTAAGTTTTGCAATTTGAGCGACGAAAATATTTCACATATGGCTGAATCGAATGAGTGAATAATTGAGCATCGAGCGAATTAACACTGCGAATGCGCGTTTGTTTGCTCAAGACTTTGGTTAAGAGTTTGCGCGCAACGCGTACGTACGTACGATGCGCGCAATTTTAGACAAACACGGCGAGCGCGCGCGCGCTGACTAAGATTTCGGAGGCGGCGAGCAAGATGAAGGTGGGAAACTGTATCTATCTATCGCGATTGACTCTTCAAGTTATGCTAATAATAACCCAGCAGCAGCGTGATTGCGTTGCTCGCGTGTGTGCGGCAGGCAGACAAAGCACGCGTTGGGGTTTTGTGAATGCTAAATTAGGAGGATGTTGATGCTTTGCAAATCCTGATTTTGATTTCGAAAGAGAATGCGGAAGACGCATACAATTAGCGCAACGTTGAGTCGAGTTTAATGAAGAGTGCGGATGGAGTGCACTGGATCGAAAATCTCCACGTGTGCAGTTTAATCAAGTTACTCGAGCAAATACGAAGGAAATCGTTCGTGCTTTTTCTTGGTTACGCACATAACAGGGTGGAGATCCGTTTCCTTAATTCTTATTGTTATTTAATGAAGATGTTTTTATAATATAACCATCAAATTCGAGGTTTGAAGCGAAAAGTCACACATGCGTGACAAAGGGGTGAGTGGAAGTTGCAGGAAGTTGTTATACGATTAACTCAACTAAAATTTCATCCCCCTTGAGGTATGTGAGTTTTTAACCGAAAAAAATCAAATTTTAACAAGGTACTTTTCGCCAACACGATGCAAACACTCGCATGTCATATCAATTCAAGTCGATAAAGCGCAACCCTCGACGGATGGCATGAAAAAGTGGCATCCTGTTCGATGCAAATTGTACATGATAGGCCTGTAAAGTCATTCACTCTCTACTATCCCAATACGCTGAATAAATGCAGAGTGGCAGGAACCCTCGAGCAGAAATATTTTTGTGAGCATCATATTTGCGTGCACTTTTTTTCAAGTGATCATCGATGCGAAACTATTTTAACAAGCCGAATTAGACGGCAAAACCCACAAGGTCCATAGAAAACAAACGTCAAACAAGCGTCCGAATGTCGGGCTTTTGCACACACATGACAAACAAGCAAACTTTCAATGATGAAAATATCCAATTTATCGCATTCGGGAGTTTTGCGCGTAATGAGAAAGCAAGCTGGCATGTGAAAAGGAGCAGCGCTCGTAAAAACAGGCAGGCAAAAGGGGAGCGAACGAACGAACGAATGCATTCCCAGATTTTCCATTATCATTAGAAGCAAATTATGCTCGGCGACAATATTGCCAATAATATCGTTTCATCGGCAAGGCGACGCCGACGACGCTGAATTAGAGAGCAGCGCAAAAACTTTCACGAATCCGGGGAGCAGAAAAAGGGGAGCATCTTGAGTGCCACATTATCTTTTATGAATTATGATTGGAAATTATCATCATCATTTGATCTTGTTTTCGTTCAGCAATAATACGATTCTGATTCGGCCATCAGCAGTGGCCGTGGTGGTGTAATTAGAAAAACGATGCAATCATAACAAGCCAGGCAGGCAGGGAGGACGAAAAAGGAGCATAACTAAGAAATACGCCACAAACAGGCATGCGCCCCTCGGTGCGAGTAGGAGTACTTTCTTCCTAAGCAAATAAATAAATAACCGCAACTTATTTTCGTATAATCCACCGTTCCGGACCATTAACACTCGAAGCAGACTAACGAACTATGCGCATCGATCCCGATGCATGCTGCTGTGCCAGAACGGCGCGTACGACAGCAGCCGCTTTCCCGCCGCGTCTTGTTGTGTTTTTCGGGAAAATGCGAATTCGTTGCAGTTGAATCAATGGCATCATAAACCAAGCACGCACCACTAAACTCAATATTTACTGTTTTCGCCGCTTTAATGTCGACTTTATACCGTTCGCCTTGCCCGAAAATAAGTTTTGTTTCGCGTATCTTCGCGCGCGGATGATATCAACGGCGAGCGCGTCGTTAATTTCATTTATCGTATTTTCATGCAGTGGCAATTTAATGGCGAAAATGCATTTTCGCATCGTTCGAATCGATTATTGCGAATTTTATCGTCTTCAAACGCGTCTTTAATGTTTGCAGTCTACACGTGTTAAGTGTTTTGATGTTCAAGTCAAAAATACATTTTCTAGACTTTTAACAGTTAATAGCACGTAGCTGTTATTAAATTAATGGCTGATGAACGTAAAAAATATACGCAATAATTATTATACGTGATTAGAAATGCAAATTCAACAAGGATCTTACAAAGCGTCCAATTGAAAAATTAGTGCAACATGAACCGCAGCAACGATGGCAACTTTTTCCTAGTATTTTTAACAATACGTTTGCGCCTGCAAAGATAATCGCAAACGCATAGCACGCTGGGGGTGGAGTCGAAGGCCTGCAAGATATAAATGAGTTATTATGCTTCGAAAGGAACATTTTCCACCGGCGAGCATAAAATTAACAGCGACACGCAACTTTTATATTGAATTTCTTGTTAGTAACGCGTCGACGTTCCATTAAAATCCTGCGATACGGCAAGTTGTAATCCTTTTCATTGCAGGAGTGTGTATTAATAGAAGTTTCAATGGAAATCTACTATTGAAAATTTCTGAGGACGCAAATTCAAAATATTTGAATGCAAATAACATGCGCAAATAGCAGCAGCAGCAGCATGAGGAATCTTATGAAGTTGAAATTCGTTCCAAACAAATATAGAAACAGCAAGCGCATGGGATCGCAATATAAAGTACTAATACTCGGCACTAATACTTTAGTGATATTAAGATGCTGCTCCTGCCGCCACCGCCTCCAACGGCAAGACGTCGCCCGACTGATATATGTCTGCGCGAATGTAGTTAATACGCAGACAAATACACGGAAAGAGAAATGATAAAGGCGGAAAGTCATAGAGACGGATGTGTTTTAAAGGAAGAAGTTGCATTGAAGTCGGCATGCCGAATGTGTGTTTGATTGTGTCCCAGACTTGTCGCCCCCCGCGTTCACTCTCTCTGTTCCTCTCTTGCTGCGACATTGGCACTTGCGTATTCTCCATCATTTTCTGCGAACGAGTTTTCGCAAAGTCTGAAAGTCATCCTGCGAATTCGAATGCGAATATAGTAAAGCAAATACATCGGCTATAAGTTTCATCTCATTTCACTAATACTTGTGTGCGAGTCGCTGTCTGAATCGCAAACTTCTAAGGCGACGTATCGCGTGCGAATCATATAATTCCGGCAAATATAATATATGGATACATTTTATGCATATTATGTACCAGTCTATATCAATAACTGGTTGGTATGATATCATCATATTCAAATTGCTTTCATAACTGCGTTCATCAAAGCGTTCATAGATGTTTCAAATTAAACGAGATAGCCGAATAATTAAAAATTTATTTATTCTAGGCGAAATCCAGGAACAAGAATAAATATTGAAAATTGTAAGGGAAAATAAAATGAAGGAAATATGTGAAGGGTTAACGTGATTCGAAAAATTAAAAATTACTAACGATGAAATATAATGCTCAGACACATTAAACTTTATGTAATATAAACAAGTCTATGATATAAAAAAAAACGAAGGGGTAGGTGGTGTATTGGTCGAAAAGCGAAGTAAACATGCAATCCGGCGATCCGTCAAAGGGGGCCACGACGATATTTTCTTGACGTGTACCAACACATTGGCAAGAATCGCGATTGGAGCATAGGTACGTATCGCTCACTTCATTTAGTTCATTTATTACAGCGTGCACCAATACGTGTGCAATTTCAGTAGCTTACCAATAATTTCACCCTTTTACTGCCCGCGTTGACTATCCGCTCGCTAGTCGTCGTCGTCGTCGTCGTCCTGCACACTCAACGCTTGATTACAACTATCGGCAAATCGCTATTTGCGCCCCTCCGTTCACCTGACGCTAGGCTCGGCGCTATTAACCATTCAACTTATAAGGTGAAGGCATATAAAAGCTATAAACGGATCCGATAAACTGATAGCATTGATTTTCAAGTGGCTGCACGTACGCCATACGCAGAAGGGTTGTGCTGGAGTGCGCATATAAAACGGGAGCGTACGATAAAAAAGCGCTAGGCCTTGATACAAATAAACGTTAATATGAATTATAAGCATACAGTTGTAATTAATTCAGCAATTAATGGGTCTGACTTAATGGAGAATATTCTAGTTGAATCAATACAAGTCACTATGCTAAGAAGTGCAAAGAAAATAAGGAAAACACAAAACACCTTGAATTGACGGCATCGTTTGATCGCCGTTTTATTTTTATTTCTTACGTACTCGCCGAACGAGACAGGAAAACTGCAAACGAGCAGAGAGCAAGAAAAAAATGTGAATGGCTGACTGGAAAAGCGCGATTCATGCTCGTTGCAGACGCGTTTCAATTAATTTCTTCCGAATCAAATGCTCTCAATACCTTTGACTTCTTTGACTTCGACCTCGTTGCATGCGCGGCTTTCTCCGCGTAATGCAATTTTTCATATGCGATTCGATCCGATGTGCATATTCAATGCACTCTTTGCTCACTTTTAATTACGATCTTCAAGTTGTTCTCTTTGATATTTGCAAGCAAGTTTTTGCGTTAGATTTCACACTCAAGATGTCGGCTAAGATGTGATTCATGCACTTTTTTTCTGTCACTCTTAGGCGCTTGCATTAAATTGCAAATACGATTCCAATTTGGCGAGTGTCAATTCCAACCGTTAAGATTGCGATAAGGATAAGCGGAAATCGTTTGCGTTCTCGTTCTTTTTAAGAAACGCACATCGATTCCCAATTTGAATAAAAAGCACCCTCAAAGTGGTCGAAAATCGCAAGATAAGCATCGAGTGGTAATAGGACAAGGAACAGCAAGGACAATGAGGGATAAATGAATGTCGTTTGACAAATTGGAAAATAGTCCGACGTGGGTACTGCGAAAAGCAATAGATTCGAATCCAATTTATTCAAGTTGCATTCCATCGAGAGAACTGCCAGCAGCAATAAAGAAGACGGAATGCAAGAAGGCGTATTGGAAAAAAACGCAGTACAAAAACGCAAAAAGAAAGAAGTTTAATTAAGCAATTTCTTTCGTTGCTTCGTTTTTTTCTCCTGTTTCTCCCAATTCTCAATTTGCCATTGTGTTTGTTGCCTTTTAACCCTTTCATGTTTGGCGCTTGCTTGTTGAATGGTTGGTTGCGTTCACTTCACTTCGGTTCGGTTCGACTCTTCATTATTCACCAAGGGCTCAATAAATAAGAATCCTGTGGGCATTGTGTCCTTCACGCTTTTTACATTCCTCGAGCGTTTTGCCCTCTTCTGCCCACGTTCACGCATTTTTTTCCCTCCTCGTCCTTTGGCGCATGTTCGTTCCTCGTCTTGTACATATTTTCGCCAATAGATGAGTCCTGTTTCGTTTGTACTCCTTTCTTTCTTTCTTTCTTGCGTTTGGAGGACTCTTGAGCTGCTTGCTGGTTAATCAAACTTTTTTTATGTCGAAGAAATGCCTGTGTTGGTACGGCGCAATAAAGAAAAGAAAATTGAAATATAAATTAGATACAAATCTAATCAAAGTGCGCGAAAAGTTTTCACCCCTTTTTTGTACTCATTTGCGTTCGTTCCCTCGATTTTTCTCTGGTGGCGGTTTGCTTTTGTCTTCGTCTTAATTTTCTCTTATTTAACTCGTGCTGGATGACCTTTTATAGCACAAAGACGTCAAATGTAAATAAAAACCGCCTGGGGGCGATTGAATTTGTCGGAATTTTTCGCTTCGTTTACGTTCTTTACATTATTCTTTCTTTCGCCAGAAATGAGAAATCTATTGCTTATTTAATGTACGAAATCAAATATTTTTTGGTTGGTATTTCTTTGAACGAGTAATTGCATCACGAGGATTGGCAATTTTAAGAATTGATTAGAGTTTCCTCGTTTGTTTCGTTTAATAGCGCCCGCATTTAGTCCACTTAAACAAGCATTGTGCGATCTATTATTTAATGAACGAAATGCCTGGTCAAACACTATCGGTTGACCCTCTTTAACGAATAATTCCGTTAATAAACCCTCTGATAACCAATTAATTACTATTACATAATCTGGATGGCGTATCACAACAGGGGAAACCCTTCCGCCGAAAAGGCCGCCTTAAATACACACGACCGGAAACTGAGTCAAATTTCGAATCCGCATGTAGTGCGCCAACTACACACATATATCACACGAACGGGCTCCCGGTGGCGGCGATTTTCAAGACAAGGACACCGTGGCGCACGGAGACAAGTGGACACGGTAATACCGTGGGATAGTGAGCGGAGGTCCTTCAGGATTACCGTCTTATTGGATTCGACTGGCCGAGGGGTCACTTCTTCTCCATAAGCCAAAGCAGCGATGCCCGCAACCCATTTCGTTTTCTACGTCGATGCGTTATGGACCAACGAACCGAACCAGTCCGCACATACAGAGTGCCACTCTCTAACTGGAGATACACGCGATACTAATCCGGGCAGTTGATAAAGGATCTTACGGATGTTCGAATTTACAAGTGTACTGGATGAAACACTTCTTACGCAATGTGCTCCACTCTGCATTCGAACGAGGAATCCATAGATGATATTGTGCATGTGCAAATTGCTCTATGCTCATATATTAATTAATTACAATAAATGGGATAACCACAAACTTGTTCCAGAACATTTCAAGCACTTAATTCATCATTAATCCACTTCCGCATCCTTGTTTTGTGAGATATAACCTGTATTAAATAAAAAATTTATACTCTTATGTTAATTCTGTCTTATTAATAAATTTCCCAAAAAATTGTACACATTAACCAACATCCAATATCTTAGTTGGCTCGACGCTAGGAATTGGGTTAAGTCTCAAACGAATTTGAGCATATAGGGAAGATCAAATTTGGCTAAAGTAGAAGCACTCCGTAGCCTAGTGGTAAAATCTACGGATGTGATTCGAGCGTCTCTGGTTCAAATCACGAGACAGGCAATACAGTTTTAAATTTTAAATATAACCAATTGAGCATATATAGGGAAGATCAAATTTAGCCAGGAAAGAGCACTCCGTAGTCTAGTGGTAAAGTCTACGGGTGTGATTCGAGTGTCTCTGGTTCGAATCCCGAGACAGGCAAGAATTTTAAATTTTCAATTTGAACAAGTGAGCGTATATGGGCAAGATCAAATTTGCCAATTGCAACGCACTCCATAGCCTAGTGGTATAGTCTACGGAAGTGATCTGAATGTCTCGGGTTCGAGCCCCGACAGCGGCAGATCAAATTTGTTGCGTTTTCAATTCCGTGTACGCTTACAGGCCTCCAATGGACTTACCAATTGTATGTTCAATAGAGCGTGAGCGTACAAGGGCCCCATTTTTTAGTTTTAAAGCCCGGTCATTTTAAGATTGTCTTTAGACAACCCGCCCCAAGCTTTGCTCCCCGGCAGGTCACTTGTCGACCAGCTCAGTCGCTGTCCGACTAGTGACTGCCTCCCCATTCCCGATTTTCGTTACCAACAGACCTCGGTTTGTGACGTCATCCCCGACATCGGGGACGAGTGCGCCCCCCAAGTCGGCAAGTATCGGACTTAGAATTACTTTCCAAGTGCTTGGGTTTGAATTCAAGCGCCATGTTCAACTGAAGACTTAGTACTCTTTGACTTGTACAGCGTATGGACTTGGAATTATTTACCAAGTGCTATATGTGAATAAGCGCTATGGCCAATTGAATGGCCATCCTACACAAGCTGCAGTTACTAGTGTACTCAATTATTAGAAAAAAAAATCCAGCCGCGCTACGACTCGAACTCACGACTCCCAAGTCAGAGTCAGGACCCTAACCCACTTGCCTAACCAGTGCTTTACGTATGTTAAATTGAAACTAATATTTATAGTTATACTTTCGTTGTACTTATACTCACTAGTTTTACTTACATACCCGTAAATTGATATGTAGTCCTGAAAAATTAAGGATTAAGGATCTAGTAGAATTAAGGAACGACTACAAATTATAAAACAAAGTAAAGTAAAATCTTTATTAGTAAATAAGCTCATAAATGAAGATCATAAAAACATTGATTTTTCATTATTATACGTTACAAGGCATTCTCTGCGAAATAAGTAAGGGTTGTAAAATGATCAATTACTTGTCTATTAACCCATTCTCCCCTTCTTTTATATTAAGCAGAT
The DNA here is from genome assembly GCA_963978815.1 of Aleochara curtula. NCBI lineage: Eukaryota > Metazoa > Arthropoda > Insecta > Coleoptera > Staphylinidae > Aleochara > Aleochara curtula. The sequence continues at coordinate 13,551,302 of OZ022215.1, read as the reverse complement.
ATGTGAATAGATACAGGTATGAGATACTACAATAATGAAGAAAAGCTAATCAAACGCACGGGGGTGGTTGGTTTCGTGTTGCCCGTCGACAATTCCGATATTAGCGCACAAAGTTTCGCCCTTCTCCATATTCATATTAACGCCGAAATGCACCGGATTCGTATTAGCAGCGATCTACCTGGTCGATAATTGACTTAAAATAGTTTGCCGACTCGTCATAAATTATCTGTAATTTGCTTCAAATATTCGTGCATTAAACAAGGCTCTCGCGCGTTGCTGCTACGAAGGGTTGCGGATGAATAGAACTTTCCTACTGTACGAAGCAAATTATAATTTAATAAAGGGTTGAAATTCGCCTAATAAATTCACATTAATTAAATTTTAATAATTAATATCTTAAATGCTCGTTATTAAAAATACCAAATGTTTGCATTGTAAATTATCCGCAAAACTAGAAATTTATTTAGTGTGAATTCGTAGTTAATGATAGCTAATTGTAAATGCGTGATTGAACATCATGTGATTCAAACATACATACAGCAAATCACACAGCAATTAATGATACATTAATCGCCTAATCGCACAACAAAGCTCTGATTAATTGAGTGATTAATTGAACGTTTTTCGGTACGCAGTGCGCATTGTAAACGCAATGTATCCATTCGTTGCTTCATACATTCGAGTTTCCCTTGCTGCGTGTCGTTTTCATCATTCATCCTCAAGACGAGCGACGTCTATTGTTCGAGAATTGTTCGCAAGATGCGAATTCAATAACGCACCACGGCGGCTGTAGCGGCGGCGGCGGCGGGATACGCATACACACATATAGTGTTGCAGATTGGCGGCGGGGTGCTTGCTATACACGCGGCAAATGAATATGAGAAAAGGGTAATCTCGCCGACAATCAAGTGAGCTCAAGACGCAAACGTCGCAAGCGGCATCATCGAGTAAATAAGTGAATGAATGAATCGGTAACGCGCGTTCGCTCTGGCATCTAACAAGTCGTAAGCAATTTTCTGCATAAGTTGACGTATTATCATTAGTTGTACGAACGCTTTTTGTGCTCGAATGAGCGACGCTCCCGCATGCTCTCTCGCGATGAATTATCACGATGCGCGATGCGCGCTTTTGCCAATTGGATTTAGTTTAGTGGAAAATCTATTCAGCATCAATCGAGTGAATCACCATTCGCCGTAGTCGTATTCGCATTCGCATTAATTAAGTCTGTAAGTCTGTAATGAATATTAATTATGCGTTAATTGCTTCGAAAGGCGCATTGAATTCGAACAAATGTTAAGTGAATTGAGTGTTTGTTATTAGCTGGTTAGCGAGCGAGCGCAAGAAGCTATAAAATTCACGTATGATTTATTAGCGCGCACATTTGCGCAATATATTAATTGTTGAAATGCAATAAACAATGAAGACGATAAGAAATCAGATTCGGTCCGTATTTGTGTGCGCGCGCGCACGTTTCTTATCAGCGCGCACGCTGCATTAGATCATATATGTTAATGTCGGGGGCGCGCATGTTTTACACCCGTGCATGCGGCGCTGTTGATGGTTGCAAACGATTCGAATCTAATTGCCATAACTGACTAATATACGAGCGCTACATTGTCGACTCGCTTATGCGGGCGTCGCGCTAAGCATCTACAGACATCCAGCAGCAGGTTGGCTGGCTGGGATATGCATGCATTCAACGTTGACGGCGACATTTGCGCAACGTTTATTTGCGACGATAATGCTCATACAATATTGTGCACCGCATACACCTTGCGCTTTATCTGCGCATATTGGCGAGCAAACGCGCCGTGCAAGATACACAAACCTGCCTGGCGTTTCGTAGGCTTTGAGCTTTTCGGCAAAGCTTACCCTATGCTACCATGCACTTGATTATAGTCGGATCGCACGCGAACTGATTGCGATATCCTAATCGCAACTTGGCGATATATGCATGCGTTTATGCGAAAGGATCCTAAATTATGATGATCAAAGTGTTTTTTCCTAGTTCTCTCTTTTTGGATGTCAGACTGCGAACAGTTGAATCCAGAAACATCTCAGGAAACAGTGCAGTTGACCATCAGCAAAAAGATTGAGGTTGATTCTCCCTGGAATTCTAAAACAACATAGTAAGGATAAGTAAACAATTAATTGATAAAGACTTGACTTTCATAGTTCCACATTACGCTACCTTTCTTCACAAATGTGCAAGGGTCAAAGCCAAGAGGTCCATTTAAATTCCACATCCAGAACCAGCTAGTCCTTAAATCATATATGGTATTATTATAGATATTAGTTTTATAAGTTGATTACTTACTTACAATTATGACTCTTTCTTACCCCATTTTTACGTTGGACTACCCTTTGGACAAATCCTTATCACTGAAGAAGAGTTGGGTATTTTAACATCTCCCTAAGTCAAGCAAGTAATTAGCTTTAACAAATTATTTGTTTTCCTCAATAATTAAACAAATGATACTTACATCTATGTTGCATATCCTTCATCAGTCAATTATCCTGCATGAGTCAACCCTTTGGATGATTTTGACATTGCATTGAAATGAATTGTGCACACATCAATTGATTGCCGACAGCTTGGACGGAGACATTGTTGCAATCAAAAAATGAAGAAGCAGGAACCTGGCCGAAAACACAATGATTGGTCACTTATTTAATTACTGGTCATTTATCATCTTGACCGATCAGAGCTCAAAGTCGGACTTTGAGCGATTGTTTTCTGCAGCGCCAGGAAATAGAACGGGAGAGCGTGCACCTTGCATGCAGGAAGGCGTCCCCGTATATTGTGACACATATTTTATGCGACGGGATATAACGGATTTTCCTGTTGTGTGCCCCATACACGTTCGCCTTCTCTATCATCATTTCGCACACGTCAAAAGGGCGCATTGAACGAAAACGTATCGTCGAATGACGACATTCTGACAGTCATCCCCTTCAAGAGCCCATGCACAAATGCATTTGTCAAGACGGATTAATTATTAATTTAAACAGATTCCTTGCATATGCAATTTCAAGTCAAGTAGTTTGAGATGTAAAATTGAATCTTAAAAAGCACAACGTAACAAGCATTCACCAGATATATGTCATTATCTATTGAATTCCGTAAGAGAAGCGGAAAAAGCCAAGCGATGGCTGGGTACTGGTAATCCAATTGAAATTCAAGTTGATATATATTTTTTCTGCGTGGAGAGAGCAAGCAAAACTCCAAGTGAAACATATAACATTGAAAGTGCATCTTGAATGGGTTCGTTCGGTTCGGTTTTGCAGCAGGAATCGCGAGCGAGCGCCTTTTCATCATCATTTCATTCCGGCTGCCCCCTTATACTGGAGCAATATTCAAAGATGATGATGATGATGGGGCCTGAGTGTTATTGAGATTTGTAAATACATACACATATACAACCTCGGCGGCGGCGTACTTGAACGGAATGAAAAACCTGAACGCGACAAGACCAAGACTCTCTCTCTGAATTGTCAAGTGAAGCGCGCTGAAGTAGGGATAAAACCATATCGAAAGCAAACCCGAAATGATGAGCAGCCGCATCAGGCTGAAAATAGGAATGGGAGTCGAATTGATTTTTGGTGTTTGTTGGAGGCGCGCGTATGCGAGGCGATTTGTTCGTGTCGCCGCGTACAGCATCCCGAGACGCATAAAGTAATTATTAATTAATGACGTTCGGTACGAAAAGTTGTATTGAGCATTAATCACGCACGGCGTGTCCCGTCCGCCGAAGGGGAAATTTATCATTGATGAGCCTTCGACCACGCGCTGTTTCTTCTTCTTTGGCGCACACGACGCAACACGATGTCAACCCATTCACTCCGAATGCTCTTTGGCTATTATTATTGCTCCCTCGGCTAGCTCGCTGCCGTCGGAAGACAAATGAGCGTCGCGGTATTAATTGATGATCGCTTTGTCATATCTCGAGTGGTTGATCTTACAGCAGCAGCACGCTCCAAAGAGGACACACTTCTCGTCGTTGTGTCATTGTTTCGTGTTGTGTGTATTTCCCCTCATCAACATCAGCCGATTGCATGCAATCTACAGGCTGTTCGCCTCCATCTTTTTATTACGAATTCATCCAGTAAATCACTCACAAACTCGAATTGTTCGAACGCTTTGTACAATTTATAAGTGCATTCTCGATGCGGGTGGTCCGCACTTATCAGGAGGCAGCACTTCGCTTCGTTCGCGATGCGCCTGCAACGCGTTTGGTTATCGATCAGCATTCAATTATTATTCATAATTATTGATATGCAGCGCATTAACAGCGACGGCACGTCAACAAAGTTGTTTTGTTCCCCTGCTGGATGAAAATCAGTCCATCATTGTGAAAAACGAAAGCAGAACAACAAACCACAAATAAAAAATGAGTCAGTGTAACAATTGGCGTCCGGACACATTAATGTCATGCGCCGAAGGTCTTTGACACGCGCATTGAAAACCCAATTTGTGTTGAATACAATCAACACCTACGCTTGCAGACGCGGCCGCAGAAGCGACAATAATAACACGTATATGAATATGAATGCGTTCGAAACGTTGAAATTAAAATGAGAAACACAATATGGTTCGGGCGACGGCAATAAAACGCCACAAATAAAGTTCGTGGGCATTGAATGCTGATGATCGACAATCATCACTTCCAGCTTTCCGTTTCTTCATTCAGAAGAGACCATTCAGCGGGAGGTGCGTCCGCGACGTTTGAATTCATTACCATTCGAAATTTCGTCTCAATTCAATTAGGCTTTCGGTGCTGTATAAAATCAACAAACAGTCAAACAGACAGCGGAAAAATTAATGGAAAACTTTTCAAAGTATTAAAGTTTACTAACTCGATTGAATTATTCACCGGCGCAAAGTTTTTTTTGCTGTGATTCTCCGCGTTTTTCGTAAAACAAGCAGAAATTTATGGTAAAGCAATCAAGTGTGTCCTTTGAAGCACCACTATCATCAACACTGCTCAAATATCAACAACGACCAAAGATTTTCTCCTGCGGGAAAGCAGGAGGGGGAATATAAACAAGTCGCTGAATTTCCAGCGAGCGTGCGAGCGCAGGCAACAAAAGCCGTTGATGTATGGCTTTTTTTTCTTCTTCTCGTTCGCTTCCTTGTTGTTGGCCAACATATAGATAGTTGCAACTAAGTACTTATTGGGTTTCTCTTCATTCGCTCGCATTTCTCTTCGAGGCTCGTGTACGTAATGTGTGTCATGTGGCGCGTCTTAAAATCATCGCCGTCCTAATGTGCGTCTTCCTTGCTCGGAAACGCGCGACTGCGAGACGAGATCTTTGATTTGATATATCGGATTAAGTGCCAAAAAGAAAGACACTCAACTTGCGTCTTTGGCGGCGACAGTGGCGGCGGCGGCGTGTATGGATGGATATAGATTCAGGGCGATGAAAGGAAACTATAAGTACCTTCAGATGTTGCGTGAAAGGCCAGCGAGGGTGTTTGAGGGTGTCGTCGGCGGCAGGGCGTAATAGTCGGATAAAGAAAAACACTTTTTCATCAGCGCATTAGTCGATCGCCAGTCCGCTCATTCTATTCGGACAGTGACCATTGATGACAAAAGAAAAGCCTGTATTACTTGGAATTTATCTCTTGCCATTGACAACTTGATCAATAAGAAATGAACTTAATTTTTAAACAAACAAAAAAGTTAAAAGTTACTTGAGTCGATTGAGTATTAAATATTTCTGGCAGACATGTAGCGGAATTTTATAGTCGTTACTATGCCTATGTGTCATTTCGTTCGGGACCGAAAACGATGTAGATTTAGAAGCAATTGAAATATGAATTATTCACCGTCGGTTTGCCGCCTCATTGCACGCCATCCCCAGCCGCCAGCGAGCATGCCATTGCACACATCTCTCTATAGGTGGTGCGGTTTTTGAAAATGCACGCTCCGACGTTCGCTGAGCATTCAAGCATTGCGGTCGTTTTACGTAAATAACATTTTTTGCGTGCGCCTTCTGTGTTTCTGAAGGAGGCAAAACGCCCGTACGTTTAAGGTAAACTCAATAGACGCGCAGCACGAAAGAAAGACGCGCTCGTTGCGGAGAGATGTGTTTAAAGTTGCATTTAAAACGAGCGCGCCGCGCTGCCGAACGCCGACTTATACTTTTCTTTATGACGCTCACCGCCTCCGCCGCCCGCACGCCGAAGAAGCTGAAAGCGTTCGCATCGTGGAAATGCTCTCTCATCGAATGGTATTACATGCATTCATACGTATTTCGCGGCGCGCAATGTACTTGGAATAAGAAGAATCGAGCGCGCCAAACGCAGAAACCGCCAACGGTCTATGAATAAAACAGAACTATTTCTTTCTCTGCAAAACTCGGCACGTTTTACCAAACGTATGGATCATCTACAGTTGAAACGTAAAATACAAATATTTCAGAAACCATCCTCTAAATTCCATCCACATCAACTCAATTCTTCTTTTCCTTCTTGAATTAAACTCACCACAGAATTAACTCAATTCTAACTTGTGTTAACTCCAAGATGGATGTTTTGGAATCTTTTGGTTACACTCTGATGTTGAGAAAAGTTCCAAATATTCACGAATTATTCAATACGTTTCTTTAACTCTATGGAGTCACGTTTTCTACGTAGATATAGGAAAAACGTCGGTAGAAATTTTAAAATGCTTCCATTCCCAGAACACATATTCACATAACTATGACAGTTAGCTATTCTTGCACGGCCATTTCTGCTATACGTCGTCGTTTTTCGGTTTGCTCCACATTCGAAACGCGCTAAACTCTTGAAGATTAGTTTTTATTAAATTTCTTTCAAGATTTTCCAAATGTTTGGCATTCACGTTTATTGTAATGTGATACAAATTCAGGAAATGCCCACTGACCGTTGTCCTTCCCAATTCCGCATTATAGCGAATTCCTCTCCGGTTTTTATTCACCCTCACAAGATTCAATTCCGAAATTCCACTCACCACGCCTGGCATACCATATTGACATTTTCGTAGTGCATATTTTAGCATATTTTCTAGTTTCTACGTCAAATTCAATTAATTTGAATTATTTCACAAGAAATCTTTTACAAGTGGATTTGTATGCCTTCCAATGAGCAAAAAATGCGCGCGGCGGTAAGAAGCCGGCGCATATTTCAATTAAAATAATTAAATGATGTGCCAAGCAGGCGTATGCAAGTATGCAGAAATCTTTAGAAATCCAATGAAATTAATTATCGAGGAGCAATGCATATGAAAAGAGCGATATGAAAGCGCCCGCTGCTCATTAACTTTTCACGTGTAGCGGCGGGGCTCATTTTTCCAACGCGCGAGCGCGCTCCTGCCGCCGCCTCGCGCCAGTCAACATCTTTTCATTATATTTAGCAAATATGTAATGCGCACACATCCATCGCGTATCTGCGTAATTCTATAATTTGCGCATTTTTCAGCAGCGATTTCACCCTCATATAGGTAGTCGAGTATCGCTGACGAACGCGCGCGCGCGCACGCTTAGCGGCCTTATTAGTAGCGAGCGCCCTCTCATCGTTGTGAGAGTTGCGTCTCAACTTCCGCTCTTTGCCAGCCGACATTCATTAGTGATTCCCATATTTGCTTCGCGTTGTTTACTTTTTCATTTTAATGATCATTTGATTCTAATTAATCGTCACATTTTTCTCATTACCTCCTGAAATCCTTGCAGGATTAGGAGTTATTGCTCATTGTGCGAAATCATGTTGTTTATGTGACAGATTCGATGTCCAATATCTTCCGCTTAAAATCGCGCTCGATTTCGCCACAATGTGATATTACTTCGTTTGGTCTTGAGCAAAGCAGGACGTTCCTAATGCCAGAGGGCCAAATGACAAAGACGCCTGAGATCTACGCCATAAACATGGACGCCGTTCCGGCGGCACTCTTGCGGTGGTATTAGGAGCGAACCGAAGAATTGTTGCGTCTGACTCACCCATTTTCATGGGCAGCGGGCTATTAGTTGTCATCGGATTATTGGAAGTTATGACGGGCGATCGCGCGCGCACTATTGTCCTGCGCGCGGCGCGGCGAACGTGGACGATGACGATGATGATGAGGAAATGCAACCGGCTGTAAAACCTTCTTCATCCCCTTACACACAAATGTAATTTATGTTTAATGACTTTCCTCGCACGCCAAACGACGAAATCAATGACTTCTACTTCGTTTTGCCTCGCGTTGCGTTCTGCTTTAACGCAGCGCACATAAATTACAATCAGTCTCAAACGACATTTTTCTTCGCTCGCGCGCAATTGCATATTTGATGAGAACCATTCAATTAGCATGCCTAATTAGCAGTTTAAATACGGGGTACGATGGTGCGAAATATTATTAGCGCCTACACAAGTTTCTTTCGCGCGGAATTTTTAAGTTCACGAGGGTTGCAGTGCAGCGCGAGAGAGGAAAAAAGCGAGCTAATAAAAAACGCTCCTTCGGACGCGCGAGCGCAGAAATTATGTATAAGACTAATCAAGCGACCCAACGCGCGCACACCGAATTGAGTGCCACCAAGTCCTTCGGCATAAATATTCAATGCGCTGAATTAACATCTAAATATCTGAATATTTTTGCGCCGCCCCCGTTCTGCAAATGTTAGCCAAGGGAGACACCGGCGCGAAAAAAGTTGGACAAATATTTTTAATTGACTATTGTGCCAATTACATTTTTTCGCGATACAAATTACGAGCGGCGTCTGCCAAGCAAAAAAACATAAAATATTGAGCGAGTCCTTTGCTGAATCTTAATTACAATTAGTCTCACGTAACAGTTGCTAGTGCTGGACGTATACGTTTGTTGGGGGTTGAAGAGCACGTGTGCAATAACTTTTTTACAAATACATCCCCCCCTCGCGCGCGCACGCGAGCACACTGTAGGCGGTGGCGGTGGCGGCGTACCGTCGACAAGCGAACGAACGACGATTCTAAAATAAAATTTATACCGCCCGGACCACGTAGCATAAAATATATACCTCTTCTCATCTCACGGCGTGGCAAACGTTTTGTTTTTTATATTTTTCAAACGGCGCGCGCCCGCTAACCGCGCACACATATATTCCACCGTTCGCGTGTGCACACATTGAGACAATGGCACGGTGTGTGGCGGCGGCGGCGGCGAAATGTGCACAAACCTGAGGGGTGTAATAAAAATGCCGCGCAATCTGACCGCGGACATAATAACAAAAATCTCTTGCGCGCTTACAGAGGTTTGCCTCATTCGCATCCCCACCGAGTGTTGTATCAAACGACAAACTATTCAAGGATAATTTACGTGTTTCTATCAATTCTCTGCATTTAAGCAGTGTAATCAATAAATTACATTATTTACTTGGGGTTGTTGTATTTGGAAATGGGCACTTAATTGACGGAATCGCATTTGCCGCCTCTGGTGTATAAGGGCGCGAGGGTTTTCGGCGACGGCCGAATAAATAAATCAAATAAGTATATGCGAAGTCACACTCGGTTACAAATATTCAAAAACACATCGTCATGATGTGAATTTTAAGTTCCGGCTCTATAAGCCTGCCGCCTCCGCTGGCGTTGCCGCGATTTGAAAGTGTATTGTACGTCGTGTGTGACTGAGGAGGCGCGAGGGGGCGGCAGCGAATGGTTAGTCTTTTTATTAAGCGGCAAGTCCGCGGAGACTGCCGAACGACACGAGGGGTCAGTCGCCGTCCGACCGCGATTCTAATGCAATAAACTGACCGCCCCGCGCTCGCCGCCACCACCGTCGTCGTCGTCATCGTCGTCGCCGAATACCACACATCCCTCGGCCCCACGCGCGCGCTCGACGACAACGACGTGCTGAGCTGCCGCTGAGAGAGAGCACGTTTGGCGGGGGGGTGGTGGCGCACCATCACACCACCGGCAGCGCAGGACATGTCCGCGCGACGAATTAAAAGATAAAAGGATGCTCTCTGCCCGTATCCGAGAGCGCTCTCGCTCCTCTGCTTTCAAATCCAATTAATGGCCCGAGTGGAAGGATGAAGTAATCGAATTTTTCCTTATTTCTACATCGCCATCACCATCATCATCATCATCACTGCCGACTGACCTCAAAGAATCTTTACGTCTTAGCCATGTCATTTCATTTTTCTCTCAAGTCTAATTTTTCTCATTCTTGTCCACGATTCAATTAAGCCAGCTTATAAAACGTCCGCATTAGATTTATTTATATGTTTTAGGGGTTTAAATGTCAGCATAAACAAGCTCTGCGGAAAAAAAGAGGGTGCCAATTAGGGTTTGAAGAGGTTAGGCGAAAATCGAAAGCAATTTGATTTTTCAGGAACGTTTTAAGAGCCTAATTAAACCCCCAAACGCTAATCGTTTGACATGGACTGCGAGCTGACAACACGCCGCAACTCATCCCCCACGCGCCCGAAAAAAAAAATGCCTCCACCGCTGCCGTCGAACACTTTGAACCCTTTGGTGGAAAAAAATTAGCAGCGAGGGTTAATAGCTTTTCGGTGCGCGAGCTCTTCATTGAGAAAATTGACCTCATCGTGGGGACATCATTTTCAAGTTGCAATTTCATCGCAATGATTGCGCTTAATTGCCAGATTAAAGCGTTAAGAGCCCACTCGCAGCACAGTGGCATTTTTCCGCGCTGAAAACACGCGCTCTCGGAAATTTTCTTATTATCACGTTGACATATTACACTTTTAGGGCCGCTCCGCACCCCATTTCAACAGCGGCGACGCATAAAATACGCGGCGGCGATATTAGAAAGTTGTTTGCGTCGAATTTGTCAAACCGAAGAGCAGCCGATAGCGCGCGTTGCCGAACGCCTGATTTATTCGCAATATAAAGTGGCGACGTATTTTGTGACGCGCCGGAAATGTCGATTATATTGTTCGAACGGAACGAGCATTTATGCGCGCGAGGGACGCAGCAAACGATTGGGCCCGTATGAAATAAACTGGAGCACGTTCGTAGGGAGCGCGCAATAATGCGGAGGCGTCCAATAAATTCGCAATAAAGTCATCGCGCAACTTCGCTGATTCGCAATAATGTGCATAATATGACGCGTAACAGTCGCGTCTTCCTGTGTGCGCGTTTCCGCCGTATCGATATTAACATTGCGAAACCACCCCACGCGCAAATGACACACAAAGTGTGCACCCACGCTTCGCAATAATCGATTTATATTTGATTTCATCCTCAATGAAATTCTTGTAATATAAATTTCAATTTCTTCATATTATTATCCCTTATTAAAAAATAATTATTATGTATTATTTATCAGTTTCACCCTTAATCAAGTCATGCAACGATTTTGCGTTAAAGTAAGGGTAATTATTCATTGCAAAAAAAATAAAAGTCAAACATGTCAATCAAATGAACAAGTAAGTAAACTATTTCTTATTGTCGGTCTGCGCGTTTTCCTGCAAGGGGATTTTTTACGGGCGTGCAAACATTTCATCTGTTTTTATTATTCCGTCACGGCGCATTTAAGTTATGCAAGCAATGAATAAGTTATGCAAAAGTCTCGTCCGGCAACGGTTGCTCATTCTCGAGCATGATGGGGCGGCTGCTGCTACCGCTGGTGATGCTGGTGCCGGCCACCGCACGCTATAGCGCAACCGCAAATAGGAATGTCAAAATTGCGTGCATGTTCGTTCGTTTCTCGTTATTTAATATTCGTTTATTCGTCAGTGGCCTGACTGGACTGCAGGCGCGTCCACGGCGGCGGCGGCGTCATAACGAACGCGCATAACGTCTGGACCAGCCGCCTTCGGACGAACGGTAACGAGAAAAAGGGGCCCTCTTTACGTTACCGGCACCACACATGCTCATGCTCTACCTCTGCCGCCGCTTATTGTATTTTGCGTTTTCATAATAAAAGGGTTTCGAATTCCACGCGGAGGCGCGCACCGTTCTACAAAGAAATGAGAATATTTTATTATCCTTTAAGGATAATTTAATAATATCTGCATATTCGCCCACTCATCTGTGCACACGTACGTCTCTCTCTCTCTCTCTCCTCCATGTATGTGCGTTAAAAAAGGAATAATTGCCTATCAAATTATCTATGTTTAATTAACATGCGGATGGAAAAGACTCTTCGTGGCTTGTGTGATTTGATTAAAGCGATGTATAAAATAATTCCGAACAAAAATAAAAAGCATGCTGATTGCATTTCAAATGTAAATTCAATTGTGTTACCTACGTACACATAATAATTAACAAATAACGAAATTAATCAATCCACAGCATATTTTACCAAACTACAAATGACGAACGAATTGTGAAAAGATAAGATGTCCATCATCATCATCATCATCATCATCAGCACATTGCATTGTGTTTTTCTTTGCAAACATAATTAACAATTTGACTTGATTTTTATTCTTTAACGTCCATTGCAAGAACTTGTTATTCAAATAATAAGCGCTTGATAATTATTTCCACTTGTGTTTGTTTTATACCAAGTGTCCCCGAAAATATTTCGGGATGCGCGTAAAAAATGTGCCATTAGAGAGATTGAATTTTTCTCGAAGTGCTTACATTGTCAAATGTTGGCAGATATTTATCGGAGTGGAACCATTTGCTGGGATTGTTTGAAGAAGAGAGCGCAGCAACCCTTTCGACCGCCCCCATACACTTTGATTGCGTTTTTGCCCGTGCGCGCGCGCCTTGATTATTTTTTTATTCCCGACGACGCGATGTGCATGTGTCCGATTCCTTTTCTCATTCTTCTCGTTTAGGCGCGCGACGTGCTGGTACAAGGATTTTTTGTTTAATTTGTCATTTTATTGTGTGTACTCTTTTTGCTATTTGCCCCATCCTCTCCATCCATCCTGCATATTTACACGTATAGCATCTCACTCTCCAAGGGGAGAGCGCGCATCGCACACTTTGGCTTTGGAACGATATCAGCGCGCAAATTTTTAATTGCCCCCTTTCGCTCTTTTGCCTCTTGTTGTGCGTGCTTTTTTTGCGCGCGACGCTCAACAATGAGGTGCGCTGAAGACGTCCGCCCGCCCGTTCGTGTATTCGTTCATTCGTTCGAGAGATAACAAAATCAAAATGTTAATTAACAATCTTTGTTTTCGTTTATTTATTTTTTCTCGTTCTTCGTCGTCGTCGGCGGCGGCGTGCGCGCACGTTTTTTCGTACGCCGCCGAAGCAATGGGCAAGCAGCAGTGAAATTAAAGAAAAATACTCATTGCAGATGAATATTTCATTAACCGGGGAGGAAAACAGGAGAAGCTGAACGTCATTTCATATCTATATCTTTGAGTTGCTTGCTTGCTAGCTGGCTGGCGCTCTGTTAGCTCGCGCACATTAAATTAAAGGACACGAAAATGAAAAAACACCGTTTGCGCGTATTCTAAATGAGAGCACAGCGCAAAAGAAAATACCTTTTTCAGCGTGGACGGCGGCAGCGGGGGGTGCGCACGGCCAGTAAGGGTTAATTTCTTCTGATTTCTGTTAAGATTTCTCTTTCTCTTCCGCTCGTGCTTGATGAAATTTTAATTAATCATTTGCCATCTTCCATTATGCTGAATAGTACGTTAGTTCAACTGACAAATTTCATTAAACCCATTTGACAAATAAATAAAAGTATAATTACTAGATGATAATTTGTATAGTTGGAACATAAGTCCTTTTTCCAAAAAAATATTGCTTGCCGAACAAACTCTGCTTCTGATTTATCGTAAAAATCGTAGAAATTTAAAGATGCCAAATAAATTGTTATATTAGAATATATTAAGGTAGATAAGAGATAATGAAAACCCATCTTGGGTACTTACCCCTTTATCCTAGGTCTAGAAGTGTCTTGGAGGTTGGAGAAAAACGATGGTCCACGAAAATACTACCAGGGATTGGAGTATTGGATTTACCATTATAACTTTCTGATGGATCAAAGCTAACTGGGGGTACCCCATCCTTAATTCTTGGTTTAGACATTTCTTGGAGATCGGACAAAGTCGATGAGTCCCGAAACTATTTCAAAGAATTGAATGACTGAATTAACCATTATAACTTTCTCAGCCTTCGAAGCTGATCGGGGGTACCAATGTATAGTGTCCCCCCTTTAAATCTCCACGGAGTGACCTGTAAAAGAATTTAAAGGGTGAATACGCAATAATAAGTACCTAGTTGTCCACGAAGTCATTTTATAATCATTAAAGCAGTAATTTTTTGAAAATTATTACTTGTCGAACGAAAATATAATTGAGCAACAAAAAGTCGTGAATGCCCTAGAAAGAGGACGACGAGCAAAAATTACTCTGGTTGGTTATAAAGCAACGTAATAAAGTTTTAATGCGTTCGGCAATCAATCACTGAAGCCAGCCAGGCAAACAATCCTCCAATATCGTATAAAATCCATCATCGTAAAAAAATCTACTACTTTATTGTTTTAGTGTTATGCCCAATTTTCCCGGCCGATGCATCGGCTCCATCAAGGGCCAGCTCGGCGCCCTCGCAAGAAAGAAGGCGCAGAAAATAAATAAATCCACTCTTATTATATATCTATCTATGATGGCTGTATGTCAGTCATCAAAGAAGCTCGCGCAGTAAAACGGCCGAAAGCTTTCGCACTTTAATATTTCCTCTCGCCGCTGCTGCTGCTGCTCCCGAAGATGACCAGCCGCAGCAAGTGTCGACGTTATGTTTTGTCTGGAGTTGTAAAAGCTCGCGCGCGAGGATGCTTCTTCGCATCCCGACCTCCGCGCAGCAGATGAGCAAAGTAGCGAAGCGACGACGAAATGGTTATTGAAGCGAACCCCCCAGCGCTCCTCGCGTCCAGCCACCGAAAAAGCAGATAAGCAACCGATACACGATCGTAAAAGATTTTACGACGCATCTAAGCGCAGGGGGGCTCTCATCGCGTACGAATGTGCATGTGTGACCGACAAACAGCAAATGCGCGTACTGATATTACACATTCGCACAGCTATCAACGCGCAACGGGACAAGTGCGTGTATGGCACGCACGCACGGTAAGTAGCCGCAAGTAGTGGTTTTACGTGCACCACCGGACTGCCGGAATTGTTTGTACGTCGCAGATTATTGAGTAGGGTTGCAACCCGGAAGATTGGCACTACTCTTATATTGCCATCGTCTGATCGGGAGTTTTTATTAACGTTCGTGTCCACCATTGTCTGCCCTTCGTCCAGCGCAATATCGCAAGCAAAGATTGTCGAAAATTGAATCGAACACAGACGACGACACTGAACAAAAGATAATAAAAGCATCGTAATGCGAGGTTGCCAAGAGCATTTAGACGTTGTATCAATAGTTTGTTGCTAGACACGTGGTATATTCATCTAATTGAATTTGTTTGCGCACGTGTTTGAGAATTAGATTAGATAGATAGAAAAGGGTTTATAATTTAACCGGAAATCGAGAAATACTATTCCGAACCGGATGCTTTTTGTGTTTATTCGACCCATATCGATTTCACAGTTTGGTGCTAAAATATTCAAATGTGGAAGCACCCCATAAAATCAGAGCTTTTCAGATAGAAAATTGAAGGTAATAAAATTTAAAACGTGCTGGCACTAAAACAACGTCTCGCTTATTGTAAATCATGTCAAACCTTTATAAATTACACCTACATTTTCACGATGATAAAGCAATAGTTTTCCTATTAATAGAGTTCTTAAATTACCACGGGTATTTTTATTTTTCTAATTATTTAATAGGCGAAGAGGTATTAACGTTTGAGTATTCATTAATATGTGAAGCATTAGTTAAAGTATATTTTTTAAACACGCATTAAAAGGCCTTCTTTGGCGATAAATGTATTCTGTTTAAAGTCGTTCTCTGTCTTGCGCTAGCACGCTCATTTATCTTGTTATATTTTTGTCTTTTTTAATGAAAGCCTCGCGAAGCCAAGCTAAAGCAAGCAAGCATTTCGCTTACATATTTGTTTTATTAGCAAAAAGCTTACTACCTTGAGCTCACATTTGTATTACAAACACGCGTCCGTTGTTGTTGGAAAAAAATTAAAGGAAACCCTTGCGCCCACCGCCAGCCACCACCCCACCTCGCTCATACCACACATCACCCTTTAAGTCCGGACTCACCCCTTCGTGCTCGCAAGCAGCGCGCTCAGCATCCTGCGATGATGCCCCGAGGACCTTCTATTTTTATCGTTTTATATCTGCGCATACACGCGCGCGACCACCCCCGTGCGCTCTTAGTCGGAGAAATATGTATCACGTATGAATTTTTCCTCGTTTTTTCCTTCGCGCTCGCGCGCCCGCCAACAACAAAGTGTGCACCGTACAAAGACACAGCCGAATGCGGAAAACAAGCAAACGCGCAACAGAGAAAAACCAACCAAGAAAGATGAAGTTATGCCTAAGGGTCAACCGCATTCGTATGCCTTTGCATACGTACCTACGTTTGCAATGCGAGGGGGCGGCATCCCCCCAACCCTTGCATGCATGTGGATATGCGGAAACAAACATTTGGCAAACGAGGAAAAAAGGCTTTAGAGGAATGTTTTTAATCTCGTTGGCTACTAAGTAACTTGCTATACAAGGTCTTCTATCTTTCTTATTTTCCACCCCCCCCCCCTTCAGCATGATAACTTAAAATGCAATTTCGTAATGAAAGGAATTATCAATTTCATCGCAAAGTGAAAATAATCTTTGTACGATAATGACGAAATAAATGAAACGCTCGAGAGCAGCGAATGAAAAGTTTGTACGCAATTAAAAAGCGAAATTTCTTTTTTACATTCGGCACGCATTGGCAACACATACACCCTTCTTGCAGTTGGCGAAAATATAATGGCACATTATTATAAAACCCAAAACGAAAAACACATGCAACGAGCGCGCGCGCACACACAACAAACAACCGCAGCGCAAATACGAAAAAAGCGCGGCTGAGCGAGACGAAGAGAAAAAGTAATTAAAAGAATTTAATGTTCACCAAATATAAAATTCAAAACCTCACCCTGCACTCATTGCCATCGCATCTAATATTAGAATATACATACGTTGGAGAAAGTATAACAAACCGCCGCCCCCTCATACCATCGCCAACCCTTTCGCGCGCACTCGCATATAGAGAAACAAAAACCACCCTACTCTCGATTTAATATTATAAAATATACACGCATACGGTGAGTATATTTTATAAAACAAGCGCGTACGTGCACGCGCCGCACAAGTATCTATTTGGCGCACATATAAATAATAAGAGGCTCGTAACGTACATGTGCGCGATTTATAAAAAAGTGATTAAAAATATTCCGCGTACGTTATACACCCCCAAACCCTTCTGTGCAATCCCACACCATGCCATACCATTGCCGCCCCCTCCCGTACTTGTGCGTTTTATGTTTGCCCTCACGTATGCTCCTTAATCATTTCTACCTTCTGCAGTTGGGGCGTGTGTGCTATGTGTGTGCGGGCGCAATGATAATCGCAATTAGTAATTAGATCTCGTTCTTTTTTTCGGCCCCGCAAAAGTTTTTATGCCGGCCTAAATGACATAAAAAATTCACCTTAAATTATTGCCGCGTTATGATCTGAATTTAAATACGTGAGCACATTGTAATTTCAAAAATATATTCTAATGGCTTCAGAATTTACAAATCTACTCACCAATTAACCCTAGGATATGAAACTTTCAAGACTAGATCTGAAACGAAGAAGTTTTTATTAGTTAAATATTTAAGAAATCAAAAAAAAAAGAAAAAAAAAGGGAAATCCTAAATTGTTTATCACTGAATCGGTTCATAATATTAGACGTTAAATGAATTATCTAAACAACCCTTCAGAGCGTCACAAGTAATGCAGAATTAACAGGATAATGTAAAATCACGACGATTTGATTTGAGCTAACTAGCCAAAAAATTAGAGCTGCATATTATCAGTAATAACTTTGAAACTATACCAGATATTAAAATGATTTTTTCACTAACTGAAAGGTAATTAAATTCTAGATCTGACTATGTTCAAGTCCTTAAATTTCTTCGCTTAGATTAAACGTTATAACCTCACAAAAGTATTCCTTGAAAAATTTTCATTGTTATAAGCTTTAGTATGCATGTAATAACTGCTAATATTAAAATATTTATAAAATCAAACACGCATGTGTATTTATGATCACCTATATGTCATGATGGATCAACATTCATCAAGCATATGATGCTTTTGGTAACAGATCAAAAGCGATTATAAAATTTATTATTGCGCTCGAAAATAGTCAAACATTGCTGCCTTTTTGCCTGCTACTTATAATTACAACACATGTATGAGCAGCGCGCATTATACAATATCCTCCAGAACTTTTCACAAGCGCGCTGTGCACGTGGGACATGCGTGATGAGTTATTCATCGTCCTGTATGCGTTACGCATATGTGTTTATTAAAAGTTTACGGCTGTATGTTTAGGAAAAAGCGCAACGCGATCGTTTGGTGGGCTCTTGAGAAAGTCGAGCAAGCGGCGCGAGCGCGCTGAACGCCACCACATCATTTCCATCTGTATGTTTGCCATGCGGATGCATGACTGTAAATCGGTAGTCATAATCGACTGCCGCGCGCGCGGTGCAATGATGATGGGAAGAGATCATAACAGAGCATAACATTCGCCGATGCCGCTGGACCACCCACGCATCTCATCTTTTACTTAATTTCCATGTCTTTAAACTAATTTATGCTCATTCCTGTCTTAAAAATCAATGCGTAAATTTAGTTCAGACTTTTGCCAAATAGTTTACTAAAACTTCATCATTTCAATCATAGACTAAACTACTGAATATTTCATTTATCCTTCAATAAAATCTCCTTAAAACTAAAGCTAACGCAACCCTTTGTGTTAGAATGTTAATTCTAATTAAATAGCTTAATCACTTCCGCATGAGAAGTAAATAACTAAAATTTACTGTCTTATTGAGAAGATTTATCATTAAGTCGGCATTTCAAAGCACTCGAGTATAGATGATGTGTAATCAGAACCAATAATCTGCATTTGGCTATTCAATAATGATCAAAAAGGCCGTTGCGTTATGAAGACGAATGCAATAATTCAGCGCACGTAATGGAAGAAATCTTTCACATGCATCTCTTCGCGTTCCATTGACTTAAGTCGTCTCTCCCTGCATTCAAAGCGTTGGCTGCCGCACAAATATTATTTATAGTCGCTGTTAAATGAAGTATTAATAATCATCTATGGCGCACAAGTCGTCCATCAGTGTGCAATATGCAAACAGTATGTCTTGCCTAACGTTTGCAAACATATGTCTTTCCATTATTGCGCAGGCTTTTAGATTAATTAAAATTGTTTGCAAAAATTCCAGCGTTTTGAAATTGCATTTTTGCGCGCTATAACATCATCATATCGTGGGAGACATGCAAGCATGCGGCAAAGTGGAGGTAATCTTGTGATTTGTGCGGTGCAAAAGTTTCAACTTTGAGGGCTGATCCAGGAAGGGCTGCCGATCAGACGTGTATTGATGAAAGCGAAATTCCTCGGTGCGTAATTGAAATAACTGCGGCCGCACTCAGGAATGCCTCGCTCATGTTGTGCCAATAGAATTATCCCATGCTTAAGTGCTGCTTATTTGTCAATGCGTGCGTGCATGTGGTTAATGCGAAATTTCGTCGAATTTGTCACAAGAAATTAGCTCATTTTACTCCCCCTTATTCTCAATACGAAACGAGCTGCTAGCTAGAAGCACAAACATCTTACCGATAATTTATTATTACTTATAGAGTTGTTGATTCTGTATTTCAGTCGTGGATGTTGTTATGAGAAAAAGGAAGAAGACATAAGGCGTATGAGGAAAGAAAGCACAGGATGTTGATAATGCGCTACCTGACTTTACGCTGCTCACATTCATTCAGCTTTATTGAGGACTTATTTATCCTCGAACCAACAGCATTTCTATGCAGCAGCGTTCGTCGCCGCGTATTCAATGCTTTGATTCATTGATTCGTTAATCGCGTCCGCAGCCACGTCTGTGCGATGTTGAAAGGCTGAAAAATATGAATTCTATCAGGAGCGAAACGCGCGAGCTCGCGTTAACTGCTATTAAATCGATGCGCGCACATATAAGTCGTTAAGACGCTAAAGTAAGTTGAGTTGACGCACGACTTATGTTGAATCATCGTTGGGAATCATCAATGAATTTATATTTGTGTACGACAAAACGCAAGGCAACGAGTAAAAAACGGATTTAGTACCAACTATTGCGCGCGTTGCTCGAGTCTGGGGGAGAATGATTTAGGCATTAAGTGTCCAACAACAACAAAAATAACAAATGTATACTTAATACTTATTGAAAATATTCGAGACCGTTAAATGTTCGCACCTTGACGTAGATCATTTATAAGGATTTTCAATTCTGTATCGTCATTGCGTGATCATTCAGAAGCGAAAAGAATGCATGATAAGACGATGAAACAGAAGAAGTATTGATAAGCTTCCGGAAGGCAGAGAAACACATTTCAGTAATGTTCTATTATCTATAATATCTATAATGTATCACCATTTGTGTCGTCTCAGTTATTCCCGAGCAAACGACGCAGCGCCTTAATGTGCTTCGACTAATGCATCTCTTCTCGGGCGGCTGCGGCGGCTGTGGCGGCAGCGTCGAAGAAGCGCAATATTTTCGAATCTATGTAATGATGCTCAGCAATATGTGAGCCATGCCGTCTTCGTAATAATAACGAATGTCTGCCAGAGAAAATGTTATTGAACACTAAACAGCACGAAACGCACTCACCGCTCCTCTGCTTTTACGTTTCTTATTCTATCTCATTTTTCTCTCACGACACAAATGTGTATTAATATATTGCATTAGCACACATAATATTTACTCATCTTTTATACTTCATAAAACATAATTATCCACATTAATTGATAGATAAAATTAATAAAAGACCTTAAAAGTCAATTGAGTAATAAATAATAAATTTACAATCTCTTGATGGTCGTTATAACCGGAATTGCTTTAGTAAAAAATAAAAAATAATTTGTAAAGTGTAGCAGCCTGCTGGTCATTTTTGATTACCCAAGACACACGCGCATTGATTAATCAAAAAGGCGCCAAATGCGCTTATAATTCATTTTCGCTCGGCAGTTTCATTAATTTTTTTTGGTTTTTTGTGGCGTTTTTCATGTAATTATTGAAGTGCCGTGGCCTCCGCCGTTAATGATCAAGACCTATACCGAAGGACCTTCGGCAATACGCATCAGTCGCCCCATCATTCCGAGTGTCTTTTTGATTGATTAACCTTCAATGTTTCAAATTAACCACCGCTGCATATTCGAAGCGCGCTGCCGCACCGCGCTCGGCCTCATCTAATTTTCCACCATTTTTGACGTATTACAAATACGGATATTATCTCATCTGCACTGCCTCCGTTCCAAGGCAATAATCAACCAATCCAGCCAATGGCTCGAAATTTAAACATCCAACCTTTCGCTGCGTTGTCGGCGAATGAAGCAGCAAGCAACAAACCAAAGATATTTATTAGAGAACTCTACAACCGGCCGGGTTATCAATAACTTTTATTCAACATCAGCACGAGCAGCGAAGCGAGAGGAGTGCATGCGTATTGTCGTAATGACTGTACTGCGCTGCGAGTCTCAATGTTTGGAACATTTCAAAGTAAGTATCTATGAGTATTTGGCGCGATTTATCGTCGTTCGCGTTGTTTCTTCGGCTCATCTCGACGCAAGTTATCATTATAATCATATTAAGCGGGGTCGTTTAGTTCGGGCGCAGCGGTTCGATGGCTTCGATATGCCTTGGGTGAGTTCGGGGCGTTCGGCATCTCTTGCTCAATATTGATTAGCCTCATCGCCCATCCGCGCTCCCAAGATGGGCAGTGATGCTTCATTTCGTACACGCTCTGCCTTAATGTGCATTGTCTAAATGGACAGGCAGCCAAAGAGTGCCGCTGTTTACTTTTTTCTAAGCTTTGATGTTCAGCTTTTCTTTGAAATAATGCGCAAAATCGATGATGTTTTGAAGCATCATTATGAATTCTCAAAGTGAGCAAATCAAAGAAAACGATGATGGTATTTTCGTCTTGAATTGCGTCTCACAGTTGTTATTATTATATTAAATAATATTATAGTCACTCTGTAAGAAGAGATGAGTTTTTAATGTATTAAATCATACAAGCTTTCACATCATTTTTATTTTTATGACTATTTCACGAGAGAGATATCATTTTGGTACCGAGTTTAATACCCAATGAATTTTTGACTGAATTAGCCACGATCATAAATGCTCCTTGGGTCATTATCACGGCGAAGAAGTGCACGTCGCGCTGGCATTGAATCAAGGCTGCGGTAAAAACAATGACAGATCGCACACATGCGGCTGGGATCGCAAGGGAACGAAGAAGATTACGCGCGGGCCGTAAAAATATTATAAAGTGTCTCCAGGTGGAAAAATTGATGTAAAAGTGTAATTCGTCGCATTCGTTCGTTCGCGCGGCCGCGTCCAGATGCGCATTTGCCGAGGGCAATATAATCGTCCGGGACAAAGAAGAAAAACAATAATTAATTAAGAATTTCGCTACGGCGCGCAAAATCGCCGTCATCATCATCGTCATTGCAGCGCGAGCAAACACGTATCACATATCACGGCTCGTCTTTTCAGTCTTCGCGCGCGCAAAACGATTGCGATATGCTTCGCCGTGCAAATCGCGCGCGAATGTATGAAATCATTATAATGAATTTCCAACCGTCTTTTATTGCACTCGTTCCAAGCGTTCTTTTTGATATGCACAATGCAATGCAATGCAATGCAATGCAATGCAATGCAATGCGATGGAATGCACAAAGCAATTCAGCACGCTGAAGAGTAAATATGGAAATTTTCATTTTCATGCAAGTGCTTACTGAAATTGCCGATTGAAAAGTAATTCCCGCTTTTTTATTGCCAGTCACTCGCATACGGAACCAATGAAGCATCCTTATTCAACCTGTTGGAGCCGAGTTCGTTTCAGTATAGGGGTGCTGCTGCTGCTGCTGCTGCCGCCGCCGCTGCCACCAGTGTTACCGCCGCTATCGGCCTCTGCCCTTTGCAGGCTCATTCGATTTTGTCGAACATTGAATGGATTCGAACATTGGGAATTGCGGAAATCGCTTCCCAACAAGTTTACACATCAACAGGTTGCAGCGTTTAAAGCTTTAAAGCTGCTCTTCCGGCTGAATTTAACGCAATTTCAGCTACAAAATGTGTTCACACGTTCGACACTAATTGCTAATTCAAAAATTATAGGCGCACAACCAACGTGAAACTGGTTAAAGTGGATGTAAGAAAAAGTTTGTTTGTTGATTGATACTCTTTCTGGGTGTAACGTAAATAACTCTCCGTCCGAGAAATGCTCATCAGCTGCATGCGACGACGCTTTGATTACAAAAATCATTACGTAAAAAACACGATCATAGATCGAAGAAGTAACTGGCCTAAAATTAGGCCTGTAGGGTTAATTTGTACTGCAAGCTCTGATCACTCAAATTTTGACAAGACATTCAGCTCAGCTTCAATAGAAAAAATCATAGAGCGCTTAAACGCACCAATTATTTATCGATTCATTCATTCGCCGAGCGAGCAAGTACCTACGAGAGGCTTTAAAGCTTCCTCTCGCAAGTCAAACACATCGGATAAGTTGATTATTCTAATTACTGCAAGGCAACTCAACAATGTGCATGCGTACAAATTGTTTTTATTTCGTGCATGCAAGCTGA
The DNA here is from genome assembly GCA_963978815.1 of Aleochara curtula. Taxonomy (NCBI): domain Eukaryota; kingdom Metazoa; phylum Arthropoda; class Insecta; order Coleoptera; family Staphylinidae; genus Aleochara; species Aleochara curtula. The sequence goes on along the minus strand of OZ022215.1, from coordinate 13,527,598 downwards.
ATTTGTGTGTGTGTGTGTGTGTGTGTGTAATTTTCATGAAGTGTAAGACAGGAAATTGATGACTATCGAACGTCCTACCACTTTTTTCTCGTCGTCGTGGCGCACACACGAGCGAGTGCCACGAAATGCAATTCTTTATTGAAGTCGGCGATTACTGATGAATGCATTCTGGCGTCGTGTTCGTCCCAGGCGCGCCTCGCATCATCTATGCGTTGTTTCTCATCAAACCCGGGCAGAGAGTGCGCGCGTCGTCGCCGCCGAGCCTAATGTGATTATAATTACACAAAACGCAGACGGCGAGTGCGGGGCAAACGAGTGATGCTGCGCGCTTATTTTATTTTCGATGATTTTCGTTAAAAAATTATCATCTGCGTCCGACGCCCACCAAAATCAAAGCGAGTGGATTTTTTTCTACCTCTCCCGCCGCTGCCGCCGCCGCTGCTGCAGCACGTCATCAAGAGATGACAACAACGAAACGTCAAAGTCAATAAGAAAAACGCATCAGCGACGAAGACGGTGCGTGCGATCAGCAAACGTGGCAGTAATCACATACCCATAGGTACATGCATGAACATTCTGAATGCGGCCGCATGGCTGTTGCGACGTTGATGACTTTCAGCCCAAGGCGATCGAATCGGTCGGTAATCGACAAAAATACAAAGAAGTGTACACCTTCGGCGGCATGCCGCATGCATTCGGAATGAATAATAATGCAAGATCGGAGCGCGCAGGCGCTGTAAAATCATCATTTGCGGCATGGGATGCGTACGGTAATAAAATAAGTGCATGACAAATTGGCATTAAGCGACTTCATTTATAACGACTGCGCATGCCAATAATTCACTTGCGCGCTTGAAAGCTGGAATTTTCGCCACATGTACTCCAATAACCTTTTGTCTTCGTGTGCATCTTGTCTTTCTTCGCGTTTCTGGAGTGACACGAACAAAACCACCACGAAACACACACAACTTGAAGGCGCCACCAGATTTTTTATCGCGACGATGAGATCTCGTTGATTTCGCTTAATAATTGCTTCTGAACGACATCCAATTTTCGTCCCCTCAATTGAACAATCATTGAGGGAGCAAGACGAGTAGCAAGACTCGCGCGTTTATGTACTTTACAATCCTTTTGCTCCACGAACTGCGCAGTCGCTAAGTGTCGAACGATGAAAACAATAATTACAATCAACCAGAATGACGTTTGAGTTTTCGAGACAGTCAGCAAGCGCAGCCCTCCATATCGATGAGTGTCTCCTCTATCAAGTGGAAATAAAAATTGTATTGCATTCGAGTAGTTTATTTGCTTGGGTGGCTTCCAGTCTTTAAAGCACTCTCTCCGCGCGTCTTTTCGCCGCGTTTTGTTCTTGTTTCGAGTTAAGTGCCAAAGACGACGCGCTCAAGCATCGTCTCAAGTCGTTGTCGTGCCCTTCAAAACACTGACAAACAAGTCGCTGATGAAGACGAAGAATATTTAATGCGCATCCGGCGCGTATTGAGTGTATTGATGAGTTCTCTTTGAGTCTGTTTGTGACAAATTAGAACAAATTTGCATGCGGCCCACGCGATGCGTCTGCTAACGAACGTTGGCCTTAAGTAGCAAGCATGAGCAACCCCTCTTTGGGCGATTGATAAGCATTTGCATGCGCCAAACGATGGCTGTGTGTGTGTGTGTGTGTGTGCAGGGGGTGTGCTGTTAATCCATGTGATGTGTGCGAAATCAATTACTAATATTGATCCTTCGTGATTAGGTATTCTCTTTAATTTCCGTCGATCTAATCCCTCGGCCTTGTGTCAGAATGTCGACGAGTTTTGAGGGGTGTAGGTATGCGTTCGCATCGTCCGCGCCAGTAAATATTGCTTTCAGAAATTAATTTATTCCATTACCTTTCAATTCATTAATATTTCATACAATCATAGCGTAGCACTGCTGCGGAGGGATGGTGAAAGCCTTAACGCACTCAACGCTCACTGGTGCGCTCGCGCACGCTGCGCTCCAGCGTCGGGGAATGCAGGCAAATCATTTCGCGTCGGAGTGAAGGATAAAGTATGCAGAGGGATTAACGACAACTGCTAATATAAACATTTTCCCGCTGATTGAACACGCCACGGCCATGGATGGAAATGTATTTGCAGTTAGTCGTCCTCGCGCTTTTTTCCCACAATCTTCTCCATCTTCCTTCCTCCCTGCACTCCACGTCCTTCGTCGCAAAATTGTCCTCGCCGCGTGATTATGAAAGAAGCTGCTGCTCCTCGGCATCGGGATGCATTGCCGAGGGCGTTTTTAATTTTCGAGAAACGATCGCCATCCACCAGCATGTTAACGTTTCGTAATAAGGCGCGCTTGTGAACAACCATCATGCATGCCGACATTGCCACTCCAGTGCCAACACAACCAAAAATAATTTAACCGTTTGCGAATGACGAGGAAACGTTGAAAAGTTGCAAAAGTTTGTGAACCGCTGGAACGTGCATCTTATTTATCCAAATTGTCCTCTGTGCCTCTGCGACTTTTAAGTATAGTGAGCATTACAAAGTGTTCAAATAGGAAAGCAACTCCATCGGCCTTATCTATCAACTTCTTCTTAAAGAAGTAATCACAGGTGAATTTCTTCTCTTACATGGATATTGCGTGACACTAAGATCTTCAGAGATATGCCACATTGAAGATCGCTTCGGGTGCTTTTTTCCATTTCTTGATTAGTTCTCCCTCCCTCCACCACCTACTGCTGTTGTGGATTGCATTTTTCCGCAGCGTACAAATTCGCGTTATGTGAAATGATTCATGAACAGCGAGCACTCAAAGTCAATGCCAATGCGTCGTCGTGTAATTGACAGAAATCGTCATGCGATTTATGCTTTTGTGCTGCGCACCGCTTCTTGCATCTGCATTATTTCCCTTTTCGCACTCGCGCACTCGCAATTAATTTCGCTTCCAGTGCGCCATCGACTGGCGGAAAACAATTCGAGCAGGCAGCAAACCAATTGGAAGCAATTGACTCTTGCGCGTATGCATACGCGAGCGCCATCGCCATCATCATCATCAGTAAATACAAATTTTCCGAGCGCGCAGCTTAAAATCCTTCACTTGCGCTCACTCGATGAATGAAAATCCCTCCATGCGTTCGCGTTCGCAAATAAACAACACTTGACTCAATAATGTGCGCCGTGTGCAAATGAAAATGAAATATTTGCGAGAAATAGATACTTATGCTTCAATGATTTATATTGCTTTGTCAGTGCCAGAACTGTACTGTTTATAAATCAATATTTTAATAGCTAAATTCAATTTTTGTCATACCAAAACTTTGTCAAGAAATCGTCTCAGCTTCATCAATTATTTCGCCGAATTTCTAATTTCTTAGATCTTAATGGATCAGTCGTTATATTCGAAGGAAAATAGAGAAATTCTTGGTTGAAATATGCGTTATAAGGAAATAGTAAATGAGCAATTATTTTTGAATAAAATTGAAAATCAAGATAGTTATTGTATATCCGACATTGATAAAGCAAGATTAAAAATGCAGTCCGTGAAAAGCGACGCCGCTCAAGAGGAAAAGAGTTGATGATGCTCGTTGAGCATGCGCGTATGTATATTGTATGTTAATTACAGACCAACTGATAATTACACGCCGTCAGCGAGTTGAAGCAATGAGCTTCTTTTGTTCTGCGCACAAGAAATTATCAGGCGAATTAAAGCTTAGCTCGCGCTCTGCCCGCTCGTTCCTCGGTTGCAATGAATTAAGAATAAAAATTCGTTAGTGCTTGGCGCACATACATACATACATCCGTAACATAACCGAATGCTTAGCAGTTGGCTGATAGCGTTGATTGTTCTTGAAAATGATCTGCGTTCACCGATTGAAAATTTAGATAAATTTGAATTCGCAACAGTTTCACACGATTACTTTTAGTCACTCGTGCGCGCTCGAGATGCGCTTAGCGCAATTTATTGTTTGCTCACTGAGTAATAACAATAGGAAATAAATTCACGCCAAACCCGTTTGATTTTTACTGATTCTTTTTGTTCATTTGTTTCAACCGGTTTCAGATCTATTCTTGCAGATAATTTTTAACTAATGTTAATTAGCGAATGAAAAATGCTTTTAAGAACCGAATAATTATTAATGCTTATAAATGTAGGTACGCATTCCCACTAATTATATACGAAGCGCATATTTTTACGACTCGTGCGTAAAAAAGTATAAATTATTAATGTTTTAAACCAACTAATAATTTGGTTGCATAGATACACACTTAACATATTTGAGTTGCAGTTGGAAATGAGTTATCATTAGATCTTTGGTCTTCTCTTCGTTACACTTTTTGGCAAGTTGGACGCTTTACGGCCACATTTTACGCGCTTCATTTGGCAGCTATTTGTCGGTTTGCGGCCTTGGCCACGCTTAGGACGGTCACCCCTAAACGCTTTTTACAACCGCGCTACGCCACCCCCGGTGCGCGAAAAAGATTTTACCACTTGTTCCTTCTGCTGCCTCTCGGCCTTTTTTACAACCGACGCGTACCGCGGTTATGACTCAATCACCTTTTCGGCGTTTTTTCGGCGTTCGGATCCATCAAAACAACAAAAATAGAAAAATACGCACTGCCACCCCCGAAAGAGCACGCGCGCCGAAATGTTTACAGTGGAGTTCTTCGGCGCCCGTTAGAAAGACGTAAAGAAGCCACAAAACAGGCGGAAATATTGCGCAATACGGAGAGACGTAGTCAAAATGTCGAATGTTGCGTTGCTGGTGCGTTGCTCTTCATATATTAGGAAAAGCCTTAATTCGTTTCGACCATCTAAAAACTATAAAATTTTCCCTCGCTTGCGTCTTCGTCTTCTTCGTCTTCTCCTATATCGTTGCAGCCGCCGCACGTATGCGCTGCTCTTCCGGATGCTCTTTTTCTGCGGATTTTTATAGTTATTTGTCCTTTTTATTTGGCTGGCGGCGTGGCGGGCGAGTAAAAACGTCGAAGTTGTCAAAGTATGACGTTATTAGCAGGATGGAGCATTGCGCCCAAAGACGAAAACGATGTCGAGTAGGTGCGAATGTCTCGTAAAATAAAGATAATAAACTTGGCAAACGCGTCAGGCCAAAGTGAAAAGTAAAAATTATTATTGGCGCAACAGCAGCGCACCCTCGCCGTGTGCTCGCGTGATTTTTATAAACGGATTACGTGCAACATATTGCATTTATATATTGTTTATAATTTGCTTTAAATTTCGCACTTTATTTGAACGCTTTATTCGGCAAACATGTGGCTGGCGGGAAAATGCACACAGTTGGAAATTAATTGTCCTGTTTCACGAACACGATTTTAAACTTAGCGCGCGCGCAAAAGGACAAAAAGACGAAAACACGGCGCGGAAAATGAGCTGAAAGCACCAACCATGCTGCTGCTGCTGCGATTCAATCATTAATAAAACGCACGCGTCTTATCAGTGGCGTTTGCCATAAAGAAACGCGCACCGTCTGATGCGAAACTCGCATCGCAATTTGTTACGTAATCAATTGGCATTAATACACTTCAATTTCGTGCTGAATTTAAGCACTCACTATGCACAATAAACCACCATAATGTGACTAAGAGCTACCATACGAAGACGACAACAACAACGACGACGAAGAAGCAAACGAGTCTTTGGTGGACGTGCGTAAACCAGTTCTCGAACTGATTAATATGAATTTCAATAAATATCAACGGCGATTTCTTTGAAAATCAAAGCCATTTGTATGTAAAAATATATAACACGTGAGGAAAAAACTCTTCTTTTCATTCATTCATTCATTCAATACCTACACTTGTGAAACATGTGCGCAACGCTTGAATGAAACGAATCAACGAATTGAATTGAAAGATTTATTTGAACGTATTGTACGTACAATACTTTTTTGGCCCTTTGCGCAGTTAGCTCCGAAATCACCAAAGAGCAAATCGAATCTCGACGTTATTCATATTCAAATACAGGTTGTTGGTTCCTTTAGTGGAGCAAGAAACAAACGAAATTCACTTTTCTTCGACCGAAGCAAAAAAAAACACACTCTTGATACGATTTTATTTGCTCCATTATCCGTAAAACTATAAATTATGATAAAATGCACGAACCGTTTGGGCGGTGAATAAACATAGACAGGTGAGATTAAACAATTGGACGCATAAAACATGTTGATTTGTTGATAAGAAGAAATTCGTTCGTGCAAGTGTAACTCGTAATAAAATAATTTATACCCCTCCGGCCGGCTGGAAGAATAAACAATAAATGCTTTCGATTTTTTTCCATGCGCGCTCAGTGCACAACAGCGTAGGTACGCATTTATTATTTTATAATGTTTAATTTCACGTACGTTGTATTCGAATCGGTATAAATGTGCGTTTCATATGCATATGGTCGAATTTTATTTCATTTCCGACGACTTACAAATATTTGACATTCCCATGAAAATGCGCAATGCAATTGTACGTAGCAACAAGCCAAGAATACGGGAACAACCTGTTTTCGAGTCGCATGTGCTTTACTTTGGCGTCGATGTCGCATGGAAGTGTTGCTTGGTTTTCAATTTAATCTTTGCTTTTCTTACATGTGATTAGACTGCTCCGGCTGGTTTTATGAAAGGTAATATTATGATTTAATCTACCATCAAGCACATGTTCACGATTGCTTGCTTTGCTTGGTGGTTTGTTGCTTGCTTACTTTGTTTTCTCTTATCACAACTATATCACTCGTTTCAATGTTCGTACGGTACAATGTTTCATGGCAATAAAATTTATTACGTTTTAATATCGCCCCCATATGACAGAAATTAGAATTATGGCGTTTTGTTGTTCTCAAAACTCTCATTACGTTTCATAATTATTAATTCTTGGTTAAAATGTTGAGTATTGAAATTGCGGAGAAAATCTAGGATTGCGCAAGTTAATTTTTAGTTATGCATTGTTAACGAACTGTTCGAGTTTATATAATTGCAAAAAATGAAAATGCAAAATTTTGTTTGATTTATTGCAATTGATATCACTAAATTACATTGTCTGCACGTTGCGTATCAGATGCACGTAATTCCATTTAGAAAATAACTCAAATTGTTTCTTTTTTCCTCGGCTTCATTGTTGCGCGCGCTTTGTCTTGTTCTTGTGCGCTCCGCGAACCGCCGCGAACACATTTAATCCGGCCGCCTGCATTTTAGCAATGTTTTCGTTGGGCTTCGTGGTGATATTCCACGATATTCCATTCCGTGGCGCGCAGCGGCCGCGGCCGTTGAATGCTAATAGTTAAATGTTCATCGCAGCGTGATTATTACACAATGAACTTCCGATAGATAAATCTACATCATCGCACACATGCGCACGTTCGTAACATTAGGGAACTTTCAACCGCGATGCAATGCATTGCTACGTATAATGTGAATTGAAACGCTTTGCCAAGATGTATGCGTGTGTGTGAGTGTGTGCTTGCTGTCTGTACTCTTTGAAAGAATTCTACTTCACTCTACCGAGATGCGCACTTTGCATTAGTGGAACAAGGAGATCACATGTGGTTGTAGGTGTAATTGTATACCTCAACACTAACGCGCAAATAGAAGGAAGGTATCAAACTACCTGGCGACTATCTGAATGCTTGAATCACTCGATTATTGGACGTTTAATATACAGGTGCTTAAAATAATAATCCAACCATTAATTAAATTTTGCATTACAACTTCTTTCTCTTGTAATAATTCAGTACTCTGTGAACACTTAATTATTCTCAATAATTGATGAGTAATTAAAAGTTGGCATAATTAGTTAAAAACACCCTGTTTGCAAGTGAAGGAACATGTATGGATGTATCTTTGACTTCCGCTTTAGATATAATTAAAACAACGTGCGCGCAGCCACAAATGAAGAATTAAAACTTTGAAGTCCATCTAGCTCTATTCGTTTCTTCCTCGACTTCTTCGCCGCCGACGAACAAAGAGCCTTAATGCAAATGCAAACAAAGAAATACGCTCAAACGTATGAAATCCTAGAAGATATTGAGCACTCACCATACGTATGGCATGTAAATATTTAATCTGTAATTAATTTAAATTTATTTTAAATAAAACTGCTCCTAAATTATTTCGTATTTGTTTCTAGTGTAATAAATACACCTAATAATCATATTTCACGTCAATTTAGACAAGAAATTACTCATAATTAACGTCCAAACTTATTTTGGAAAAACGCGTCTAACATTGCAATTTTTAAATATGCAAGTATTGCATATTCAAAGAATATGCACATTTCACTTGGTGATTTTTCGTTTCTGATTCTGAATATTCAAGTCATTATCTCGACTTGAAGTAACCCTTCCCTTCACGAATTCCACTCCAGAATGCACGACCGTTTGGAAACTGATAACATTAACAATCAAATTGATGGGAATGCAAATGCAAATGACGATCATTCCATCGAGCGCGCGTTTTTTCTTCGTCGCCCCCGACTGGGGGGTTCTTTATCAAGATATCATAGGCTTTTCCCATCCTGAAACAATTTCATTAACATTCATTTATCCTTTATGCCTCATTCCAATTCCGCATTTATCCTTCCTCGCGACGCGATATCTATCCCTTTATTCGCCGGCTATGGATAGATCGTGAACGCGCCACGCAAAAAGGACGCAGGCAAGACAAGGGCTGTCTTTTCCTAACGATTACGTGCCTCATTTCTTATTCTTCTTTGCTCCTTCCGTCATTGCACTGCAATGCGTAATACCAATCTTCGTCGATACACGAAGTGGTTTTTTCCTCTTTGCTTTCGTCTCCTCTTGTTGAGGAAGACGCGCGAAAACCACCCTTTCCACCCCTGCGATTTTTTCTATTTGCCCATTTATAAAGATCTCGCGTGATAATGTGGCGATTTATGGCGTTAAATAAATAAAGTCAAAGTGAGCGCACAACGAGCGAGGGTGGTTCCAACCCTTTCCTTAATCGACAAGAAAAACCATCAGATGTTGGTTTTTCATTCGGCTTTTTTCTTTTAGGGGTGGCAGGCATCGAAGCATGCCAATTGCGATTTAGTCATGGGTGACTTGCTTTCCAAATAAACCCGAAAAATTTAAGAGGCTTAATGATAAATGATTTGAATTTTAATCAATAGCGAGTGTTATCCTGAATGTTATCCCAATGTCCTTCGTGGCATTGCGACAAGGTAATTACGTGTGCAGTTTGAGACGTGTTAAGGAATTACGATATGTCATAGCATGTCATGTTAGAGAAGTACTTCTGTTTGCTCCTTCAGCGCACTGCTGCTTCAAACTAATGCCATTCCTAAGCGTCCACTGCGACAAATATATCTATCCTTAAATTTGTACATGTGTCATCTGGATGGAGGACTCATTTCGTGTTCATTCCTTGTTCACTCCTTCATTTATCCTCATCAAGCCAACACATAAGTAATCCACAAAGTCGCTCATTAATTAATTTAATTAATTATGTGATTCAATCTAATTTTTATCATTTTCTCGCATGAGTCTATTTTTGTTTAAAGAATACTACCCCTCAATAAATTATTAGTTATCCTGTCAACAATTATCCTCTTTTTATGTCCCGCAGTGGTTTAATGAGAAAAATGTACTTTGCATACTTTTCTAGCATTCATTGGCTACGGATGTTCAAAAAATTGTGAAGACATTGTGTCCGAATGACACTTTGAAAGCGCATCGCGAAGAAGAGGGCAAAACAGTTCGATGCAGGGCCATCCATTGGGCGCGCATCGGACGCACATAAATAAAGTCATGGGTAATAAATCGTTACAAATTCCACGGTTATAATCCGAGTGTGTGGTCAGTAATAAATAGTTGTCGTTACAGACGCCCCGGTGCGGACGCGGCGAAACGGCTAACAGTATATAAATAATATTCCACTCTTCCTCGTCGACCACTTCTTCGCGCTGCTCGCGATACCGCACACTCGGTGGATGTCCAACTGCATTGTCCATTATGCGCGTGATATCAAAAGCGATATTTCGATATTTGAGAATTTATTGATTTCACTTAAAAACTACAAATGAACTCGGACGAATGTGGACGCATCGAAAGCAATTAAAGCAAAACGAACGCGAGACGCATCTGCTCGAAATTAATTTCCAGCGATGCGAAATTGTTGCAAGAAATTGCAGTATTGGAATAATTGGAAATTACCATCGCTGCGTATCGGCCCAGATATAAATTACGAGCGGGCAGCAGCGAATTAAGAAAATCAAAGGGGGCTAAATTACTCATCGCTGCGTTACAAGTGGTGCACACTGGCGTAACAACCCCCCTGCCGCGTGGGGCATGAAGCGAGAAAGGACGGCGAAAGCCAAAGGGGGGCATTCGAGATAAATCAAAAAACTACTGATAATGCGGAACGCGCGCGCGCGCGCTTGCAATTATGGATGCGTCAAAGTGTTATTTATGTCCGGCGAGACCTACAACCTGCCACCTGCTGATTGAGAATGAATCTCTTCTCCGCGATGTCTGTGTGTGCTCGCGCGAGCTCACCAGCCGATTGCAACTCCAATTCCTCACTTTCCGTCTCATTCCGCGTGCGCGTGTGCATGTGCGTGTGTACCATATGGTCATTGAAATTTATAAAACGCAAGACACAGCATAACACAACATAAAGCATATTGAAGCGAAATGAATAATCGGCCGAGCGAATGCATACGCGCACGATCAGACGAAGATGGCGGCCATCGTCATCACACGGGGATGAGAAAAATACGACAAGGACGGCACGCCACGCAGAACCCGAACGCGACATCTGAGATACACGTTCATTGGAATCCATGGATGATTGGATTAAATCGATTATTTATGTTTTCCATTCAGTGTCCACCATCATCGGCACTCTTGAATTCCATGAACGTAGGTACCGTACCTCCGCGTATTGATCTTGATTTGCTTCTCGATTTTTCTCATAAGCTCTCGCTTTTCTTAATACGTTCAAATCGACAGAAATAAATTTCCGACACGTCTTTGCGTTTATTTATGGCACTTTTAAAGCCATTGATTAATTTTAAGCGTATTAAAATTTCAAATGCTCGCACGCACTGCAAGCGTAAAAATAGGCGCAAGGTTGAACTGTTTAAAAATACACTTGTTATCAAACAATTGTATCAATGAATTATAAATAACTTTTGAGAGGTAGGCAAGTACGTACTGCATTATTGATTTTCGTATACTTTTGCACTTGGTCAAAAAGAGCATTCCGATGGAAATAACTAATTTCTATCTTATGCAGCAAGAATTTCTAAATACGTTCATCGCGAGTGTCATTTGCTTCAACTAAGAGGAGAATTTCTTCGCTCATCACAACGTCTGCCCGTAGTGTAGCTAGAGTATACTTGCACTTTAACTCTTTAGCGTTACGCTGCTAGTAACTCGTTCCATCGTTCGCCAGTTATTAATAAGTATCAAACTCTTACGCTACTTCGTCTTCATGCTTGCCGCTGCGTCTCTATCGCTCCTAGTGCTTCAACCCTCGGCCTTGTTGTGGTCCTGGCATGTCGCGACGTAATATAAATGCATGAAATGCTCCTCGACGTCGATGTCGTGGCTCTGGTCGCGATCAAGATTCGCGCGCGCGCTCGCGCTCCAAAAGTATAAAGTAAATTGCGTCAGCGACGTGCGACGTGCGACGTGGGGGCGGCCGAAAGTAATTAAAACTATACGAGTTATGCGCAAGTCATCAGCAGAATTTTTGATTTTTATGCCTCGCATAATTAATTATTTCAATTAATCTTCGCGAGGCGCATGCATGAATATATCAGCGCCCTGGTCGGTGTACGTACAACGCGTCCTTACGCGTCCGGATTAAACAAATACACATCCTAAGAGTAAACCTATAACATGATGTATTATAGATATGATTAATTAATTGCCAACAGCCCTGTGGATATCCTTCAGGGCGGCGCGACGGCGGGCGAGCGGCTGACAGGCGAAAACCCTTCGCCATCCATCCATACGCGGATGGCGATGGTTATGATGAGACGTGCATGAACACAAGGTGCAGACCAGACCATCGCCTCGTGTCACATTCCGTATGCCATGAAGACGACGCAGCGAGGGGATGCTAAACACGCTACATAAAGTCGAGCTTTTAGTGCTTCGGAGGCGGCTGCTGCATGCAGACGCGGAAATGTCAAAATCGAGCGAATAAATGATCATGTCGTGCGCCAGTAAGTGACAAAGTAGCATGGATTACGATGATGTGCGCCCGGTCTCGTTACCTACACCCCCGAAGAGTGTGTTGTCCACTGAATTTACTCGACGATTATGTAGATGGCGCGTTTTTGATGTCATTACTATAAAAGATAACTAATGATCTACCTAAAATGTGAATTTTCCTATGCATGCGCAAAAAAGCAGCAACAACACGAGCAAAACGACGAAGAGGCACCATAAAAAAGACGGGGTTTTAATATCAAAAAGACGCGCTGTCTGGCGCATATCTGCGTCCGTCTGATGGCGTGCATCTGCATGCAGTTTTAATATTGCAGAACATTAAAATCATCCGACTGTCATTAATTGATTAGGCATATATGTATGCGCGAGCCGTGAGTACGAAAGCTCGTGCGCTGCCACACACAAGAATTTCAGGTATTAAAAATCGTCAGCGTATCAGCGAGAATGCAATTCTTTGTCCTTACTTCAGCCGCTCATTGCGCCGTAATGCAATGCAATGCAATGCAATGCAATGCGCAATTGGATATACATTGTGCATTTTAGTCAACTTGCAAATGCGCATTTAATGCAATTAAATGCATTCATAATTTCATTGTTGCTTGGACTTGCGCGTTCTTGAATATGCATTAAAGCGTTTCGCGTACAAAAATTTTACTCGGCATTCTTTTCACAGTTTCCGACCGAAACTTATGAATTAACGTAGGTACAAATTTTCCAAGCTTTACACATCCACTGAACATTAGATATCCAGCTTTTAAATTTTTAAGTAAGGCTGGCACGTGGCTATTGAATTGAAGCATTAAATAGTTGTATAATAATCAATCATGAGATGATTTAAGTAAAACAAGTCCCCATGGAGGAAGCGCCAACTAACAACTTCTTTTATCTTGAATAAGAATTGCCATTGTTGATGGCAGTGCATCCATAATGGTGCGATGAGACGCTTGAATGCCATTCAGATACACAGCCAGTGCACGTCCATCAGTAGCCAAGGTAGCGTCGAAGATGTCAGTCATACGTGACTAATGACTTTTTCACTCTTCTCATTCATGCACCGCGGCGGCCGCCGTCATGAAGCTGCATGAACATGCATATAACACGCCGAAGAACACTGCTTGATGGCGTTTACAACTTCACAGCTCGTCGAACAGGCGCGCACGAGCCAATCAAATGGTATCAATCACCGTATAATTCAAAATCAATAGACAATCATTAATCACCGGCACGTCCGCGTCCGCGTTCAAATTATGCGTGGCAGGCACGTTCTTTGTCAAATTACAACGAAAGACATGATTACATCGTCGTGCAGCGCAATGAGATGTAACAATGACCATTAGCACAATTAATAATTCCAGTTAATTATTCGTGATAAATGCTAAACGATGGGAATAACAACAATTATCATCTATGCGCGTATCTCACGCACGTAATGCTCGTATAAGATTTCAACGAAATTCCAGAAGCCTAACGATTATCGTTAAAAGTGTCTCCGCGTGGTTCTTTGAAATTCGGCGCTTTAATTAAGAAATAAACGCTAATAAAGTCGAAGAACTCACCGCGTACTAAGTACGAAATGCGCGCGACGTGTCTTGTTAACAACTCGTTTGGTTGGATGATTTAATTGTTAATTTCTTTAAAATGTTATAAAACCATACCGGGCGAATTAACAATCTCTCTATGCACCGCACACCATAATCTAATGAGGCGCAAATTTTACTAACAGTAAAACGAATAAATTTTGAACAAAGACGTCATCAGCCACACCGTGTTACCTTTTTTTTCATTTCGGCTGGACATGCTGATATTTCTTATTCCTTAAAGGAGATTTACGATGTGAACGACGAGGTCGGCTTGACCTCAAGCTATAGAACTCGTTTAAATTGTTTCATGTTCTATTATTATTATACGCAACAATTACATACCGAGTGTGTCGTTGATCACTCACGTCCGCGCGGATCATTTGAATCGCATGCAGTTACTTCGTAGGTACTTGGTCTTGCATGGCGCAGCGCATAAATCTCTGTGGATTTTTTATTTCCAGCATTGCGGTTATTATTTTATCTCGCATATGTATGCTCGCGCATGTGATACGATATTTTATTAAAAACGTGCCCGTGTGGTGCTTTGTGATTTCGTAGAAATGTCTCTTCGATGCGGCTGCAGAGCGCGCAACATTATTATCATCATCGTATCGTTCGCGTTCGCTCGTGGTGGTTCACATCATAATCTTCGCTTATGCATCTACGGGCTAAAAACTCTTCGAGATATGGAAATAAATAATAAATAATAAAGACATAGTCGCAACGACAACGACCATGCGACGATGGCGCGGCCCATGACAACCGAACAACAAACGTAAGAGAGCAACAGCAGCAGCAGTCGCCATGCATTGCTTTTGCTTAACATGTCGACAACTTTACATACAGTTAACAAGTCGTATGCTCTCTTTGTTGTTGCTACGTATTTGTGTATAAATTCTCGAATTATGAATATGTAGCTAACAATGAGCGAGTGTGTAGCGCGCGAGAGTGACCAATGTGGTCACTAAAATCATCATAATTTCAAGTACAACGTGCTACGTGCTACCGTAACATGAGACAGAGAGATAGATGTGCCTTAAAACTTAGGAAAAATGCCATAAATATGCTAATTTCAAATTGTAAATCAACGCCGCGGCGTTCTCATGACTCACTTCACATTAGCGCTTCACATTGCGAGTGAGTCACATGTTCATACGAAATATTCTGTATTTCGTATGTTATATTAATTCATAAATTTTATTGCTTCGCGAAAATTATCCATAACACAAGGTTGTAATTGTGTTATATGTTAACATTGTTTTTTTTTTTGCAACGTATTTATACCCATTGTGTATTATTTCGTCTGCGATTTGTGATGTCAAATGTAAATTTGCAAATTAATAAAGTAATTTGTAAATCCCAGTTTTGGGCACTTACCAAAAATTGAATGGTGATATCTCGTGGAGAATCTGGAACAAAAAGAATTGGTGTAGTAATCGATTAGACATTAAAATAACAAGATCGATGAAAAATTAATTAAGTTAAAACTTGGGGCTGAGAAATTTGCACAAGAAATTTGTGCCCAAAAGTTTGCGGCGTCAAAATTGATTACTAAGTATCGTTAAGTATCCGTGCTAAGTCGCAAACTTATTCCCGTAATAGAACGCAAAAGAAAGGAGGCAATCGCCTTCCTTATCCATCCCTTAATATCCATACACGCACTAATTAATTAATTAATTTTCCGGGGGGGTGCTAGTGATGCCTGCCAGCCAAGGAATGAGCTAACAACGAGCCGAGCCGACGGAAACCTTGACGAAAATCCTCGCACACTCGATAAACTTATCGAAGTTTTCATTCAGCGTCACGTTAACGCTGAAATGTTTAACAAACAACCCACTCGCACCTCGTGTCTAAGAAATTGATTGATACCCGCATGAAATTAAGTTGAAAAACTTGATTGATTATTATTTAACTGTAAACTGTTGTTCCCACATTACCTACTTCATCCCCTATTGTTTTTGTTGTTTGTTGCATAAATAATGAGTGTTTTTTTGATCCAGCAACATATTTATCAATTTAAGGGTTGAAATTATTTTTGACATCCGCTTCGTAAAGTATTTTCGTCGACAGTGATCTTGTAGACTGTGAAGAACAACAACAGCCAGCCACACGCGATTTGAGGGGGTGATTTTCGACTAATACGTCGCTCAAAACTTCAATCTCTTGCCGAACTTTCGGCGCGCACACATGCAGCGGCGCGTTTCTTACCCCCTTAAGAAACCAACACACGCGAGTGCGCGAAGCTGACGCCGCCAATCTGCAGCAATCTTTCCCTCTATTTAAGACAAGCAAAGACCTCCATCGCCCGTCATCCCGAAGGCTGGTGATGCCTTCGCTCCTACTTCTTATTCAATATCTACCTATATGTCATGTGTATCGTGGCGTGGAAACTTTGAGCAAACTTTGCCTGATTTGCATTCGGTGCGCGCAAAATGGGCATGAAATATGAAGAAGCTGTGCGCGCGCTCCAAGCAACAATGATATTGAACTTTGCGCGCCGCCGTTCGCTGGATATTTAATAAACATTCGTGTGCGCATTGATTTTTTCCTTTCTAATTTTCTTTTCAATTACATCTGTCTTCCAATGGCGCATTGTTTAATTTGATGTTTAATTTAATCTGGGTTTTCCATTTGCCGCGATTCAATTTCCCTGCCTTCCTCTTCGTGATGCTGCACGTTTTCTCGTACGACGGTGGCGGCAGTACCACTGGCAGTGGCGGGTGACGACGGCCAAACGTTTCCTTCCTTCCTTCAATCTCAATTCTTTCATTACGTTTTTTATGCGCCCGTTTCGATTTGCTTTCTTTTATTTTTCTTAATTCCGCTCCTCGTGTTTTCCTTGCGTTCGCGGCCGCGCCAAATCAACTTAAGGAAATCGCTCCTCTTTGAAGGATTGCATTGCTTCCTTCCCTCTCATCTCCCCGAGCGTCCCATCACTGCCAATGCCTCACCCGGCGTGATGTGATGTGATGTTGTTGTTGTTGATTTGATTGCTGATCATCCGGGCACAACTCTCGGGCAAAGTGTGTGTAAACTAACTCATCAACATTCGTTCCGCTCGAGTGCGCCGGCGAAATAATTAAAAACGTAGAAAAATTCCAAAATTACTCAATTAATATTTCTCAGCAATTAAGCACAATTAAAGTTTATTTAATCAAGCATTCGCGCTAACGGTGAATCGGCAATAACCGCAAAGTTATTGCTGTTCTGTTCCGTGCTCCGCTCCTATTACAATTCTGCGCATTGTTCGTAGGTACGTCTGGCGAGCAATGAAAGAAAGCAATGATAAGTTCGATTCAATGAGTGATGATATCAAGAGTGCTTCCTGAGCTAGGCAGCGCGCGCGCCAGCACACACAGCAAGTGCAGAGTTCTTCTTCTTCATCATCATCTTCTTGAGCATGGTGTGCGCGCACGGCTGCTGTGTTGAACGGGCGCGCGCGGCCTGTAATCTCGCGTCGTCTAATAGCATCATTACCTGACCACCGTGACCGTCAGGGCCACACGCACACACATCACCCGTGCGCATCAATAATCTTCCAATCAAAATCGTAATCGCAATACGCGCCACTTGGATATCTGCACTACGTGAAGCAATCAATTTCATCAATTAATGATTCAATCAGTACGCACTGCACTCGCAACAATTTAGTTGCTTGCTTAAAATATCTCACAGCTATTAATTATCGATTAATTTCAAAAGCCATTGAACTGACGATGCTCTGCATGAAAAGCGCGCGGCAGAACAAAAGAATTGATTGCGATGAATTGCTTCTTAATTAATTAATTGATTGCGTATTATCGCAAGTGGCTATTTAAGTTATACGATCCATAATTATGTCAATTAGTTGATTAGTTAATTGATACGCAATTGCGAATTGGAAACCATTTGAAACTTTATCGGAATTCGCTGCTTCGTTTTCCTCGGCTTGCCAGCGAATAGAAGCAATTAGTCAGTCGATGCAATGAAATGAAATGAAATAAAATAATGTCTTAGAAGTCGCGGCGGACAAGTGGACACTTAATAGATGGGCAATAAGTGCGCAAGTGGACATGCTGAAGGAGGAGAAGAAGAAGAAGTGAACAAGTTGACTGCGGTTGACTTTGCCATATATCACCTATAAGAAGAAGAAGTGGTGGAGCAGAAGAAGAACAACGCAGACTCAGTGAAGAAGCCCCAGCATGCATCGCATTGCAATTCAATGAAACAACGCGGAGGAGAAGAAACAGGATCTATGCCTACGTGGATTATATTTCATTATATCACTTATGTACCCATAGATCTTCCATCCTAAGAGAGTACGCGCAACTTCTTCAGCATCAGCCCCGCGACGAGATGAAGTTCAAGGCTGTAATGTTTGATTTTTTCGCAACGCAACGTCGCAAATCGAATTGGTTAAGTATCTTTTTTTTTGTGCGTTGCATTCAGTTGCATTCAACTTCGTTGATTAATGTCACTGTGCAATTATTTACTGCCACAGGCAACTGTCAAAAATTTCACTGAAAGAAGGAAAGTTTGAATTCATCTCCCTGCTGCTGCCGCCGCTGAGGCAGTAATGAAGAAAATCTATAAACTTGTGTATGGAGCGTGTTTGCGCATGTTCTTAAGATTGGAAGCACGGAAGGAGCGAGTTAAAGATGTGCTGAGATGGTTATGACCCCTGTGGGGGTTGATCTCTCGCCAACCCTTCGATTTGATTTATGTATCAGTTAATAAGAGGAATGAGAAGCGCAATGGGTGTAATGGGAGGAAAACGTGCGCGCTGGAGCCGATTGCCAAAAGGGAAAGTCCCCTTTCTTATTACAATAACTCAAGCGTCTTCAACCCTTCACCGCTTCACCCGGACACCTACACATCCATAGATATAGAGACTTCCTTCTTCCGTCCTGCTTCGTTCTACTCCCGCTGCCGCGCAGTTCCATCTTCGGCCACTTCTTTGGCATCAGTGCACCCGTTTACTTTGTGTGACTTATTGCTCTTTGCTTTCGGCGCGTCGAATGGCACCAAAGTTTCCTTCGAAATTATGCCGCATCCATAATTCATAATTTTCCGCAGATTTCACACCAGCCCCGTGCTATCGTCTCTCCATGCGCCGAAAATCGTGATACCTTCAGCATTTTTAATCGATTCCCTACTCGTTTTCGCGCGGAGTCGTTTGAATGATAAAGTCGCATGATCAAGTTCATGGAACGTTTGCTTCAACTTGAATTTCTTTGCGCAGTGAGCACTGATTTTAATAAAGCCATAAAACTCGTGCGCGCGCACGGCGGACTTAAGAAGCGCTGCGCGCTGCTCGCGAAGGATATGCCCGTATATTGCGATGACGATGGCGCGATATTGTTGATATCTTGATGGGCTTGATGGCGGTGCTTACTAAGAAGAGACGCGCACATGTCAACCGCGCAGAAAGCGCTTCACCTCACCTCTCTTCGATGCCGGTCACTCGGCGCGCGCGTTTTTTGAGGCTAAAAACAAAGAACTCGACTTCAAATAAACGCAAACGTATAAATATAATAATGCGTATAAATATAACATAACACCGTCAGCACGACTATAAACAAAATCAAATCGTGTCGTTTCATCTTTCACTAATACCAACGTGCAGAAAATAAACCTGCTGTACAGAGTGTTGCACGACCAAGCAGCAGTTCCACCCGATGCAGCGTGAGCGTATGTGATTGCAAATTAATTTGTGCAAACGCTTTATACATTTATTGCATATTGGAATAGAAACCATAGTTGCACGTATTGCTGCTATGCGCAGACGAAGAGTTTCGGCCTGGTGGAGTTGCTGCATTCGATGGCAGCGCACACACAAGAACACAAGCCTGCTGCTGGCAGGGCTGGCGCGTATTTATTTTACAAATTTATGGCCGAAGATCGCATCTTCTGTGCCGCAATTATATATGTGATATATAGGCTAACCTGGTCGACACTGAGAATGCTACCTGAATATCATATAATACTTCCAGCTCCCTTCAACTCGCGCGCCATCCGGCGAATTTCTGCAGCGAGCGAGCAGGATAAAGCGACACGCATGTGCACATTGAGCGCTTTGGTTATATGTGCTTGAGCATGAACTTCATAATGCTTCATAATCTTAAATTTGCATACTTTTTATGCAATATTTTATCCACATTAAAAGTATTCGCATAAAGCGTCACTAATCAATGATTTACTTAAATGAAATTAAACGCAGCCGAAAGGACGAAGCGAAAAACTGTGTTATTTGTTCAAACGATAGAAATCTTTACAAGCGGCAATCGTTACATGCAAACAAATCCACAAATCCCTTAATATTCCATCTTTGATTTTCATCTCGAAACCGCAAACAGCGCACCGCAAAAGGATATTGCCGCCGCACACAATCCTGTCATGTTCCTCGTCGCCCGATTTTACTTAACAGGTGTACGGCGCATAGACAAATATTTTTTTGTAGTCGGTAGGTATTTGCCGAATTTATTGGATGGCGTGCCGCAGAGCAAAGGATGCAACCTATTAGTGAATTCCCATGCGAATGAAATTGAAGACTTCTTTGGAAACGTATACGTCTATTGCTTATCTTTATTTCTTCATTGCCGAGCTGCGCGCGAGCTCAAAAGTTGACTTTATTACATGCGCTTTGCCCACCATAAGTTGTTCACGCAGGAGACTTCTGTATTTCTGTACATATTTTGATATCTATCAGTCGCCATCCATCTTTTTCATCTTTGCGTTGCGTTGCGTTGCGTTTGTTGCGTCTCTCCAAGAAAACAGTACACGCGTATCTTGCGTTGCGCATCGTCTCAAGCAGTTGTCATGCACAACTGCAATACAAGTGCATTAAAATATACCTATATGGTTGAAGTACGCGGGGCACATCTGGAGATGAATTATATGCTTATTTTTTAGCATTTCGTACGAATCGAAATGTGCGCGAGCGTTGTTGCTGCTGTTGTTGTTGCAATGTGCATGAAACTAATTGGTAGTACCGACAACGAGTCGTAGACAAGAACGACGATCGAATTTTAACAATGTTTTGCGGTTTGCTTTTGATCTCATTTCATATAAAATAAAATTATATTAAATTTACTTGTCATGCGTAATTTAAATAAATGTTGAATTCTGTCAAAATAAAATTGTAATTTCCAAGAAGCAACTGATCGCGTCTAAAGCAAACACCATGTTCGGAGACAATGATGTATTAGTCAATAATCCCTTTATACTTTGCTTTTGCTAGCTCCCCCCCAATCCTCAAGTTTATGAACATATATCAAACTATATCAAAGTAATATCAAAGGCCAACTCTTGATGGTTCGGAAGCTCAAATGCTCACAGCGCAAGAACTAAGCACTTCCATGATCGCCCATCGGCAAGCCGCGTACAGCGTGTTGCAAATGCTGGATGCACATGCAGGCTTGCTCAAAGATTATGAGCAAATACACGCACAGTGTTGATCGTCAGCTGGTGGCCTGCTGCGGACGCATGCTGTGAGCGTGGACCTAATCGAAGATCGCTTATCTACTCTCAGTTTTGTCCAACGCGTTGCAACGCCACCAATATCTTCTTAGCAGTCTATGATGTTGATAGCGGATATAATTCAGCACTTGAAGCAAAACTTCAATCCCTCGCAACACCACCACCACCACCACCACCACCAACCAAGCAACCAACAACACTCATCGATTACGCCATGGCGAAGAGAAGGCAAATAAAGAAATAAATTTTCCGGAGCGTTCATTTTCATAAAGCATGCATGCATGCCCACCTGATTCGTTATCTAATGATCGCACACGTATGCAACTGAATGCGAGGGGTACGTGACGCAAAGACAAATCAAAAATCGATATTTATGAGCATCGAGCGAGCAATAAAAATTCTACAACTTTATCCCACCTTGCCTTTTCTTACGTGTGTAAATGCTTAACAGTTATTTGTACATTTTTAACATGCTTAAAATTCACCATGTTAATGGTGTTAATGGCCCTGTTCCTCGTACCCTTCATGCGTGCGCATTCTTACGATTGTTATCAATATCTTTTTCTTGTTCTTCTTCGAACACAACAAACAGTCAGCGCCCAAAATATTTTGGATGCTGGCTTCTTCAATTTTCGTAACGACACACGAAATTAAATTAATACGTTGTATAGACTTCCTGAAATAATTCTCTACGATTTTCTACGAATCTATAGAAAGCAAGATATTTTACCAGTGTTTTTGGCACCGCTTGCCACTGGCCAGGATTGCACTCGCTGATAGATTTATGCAGCTACTTACCGTACGCTTATGGCACGGTAGTTATTAGTTCGAGGTGCGTGAATTATGGCTCAATTCGAGGCGAGCTGCGAAAACTTAATGCTTGCAGGAGCACTGCGCGAATTTATGCATTTCTACATCTACTTGTCACTAGACGCCTGTACTGCTGCACCTAGGAAGACGCATGAACTATGAGTAATAGACGACAACATAACATCGACGATAATTGCTCCAGATATATTTAAAATCAAAATGTTTGCGCGAGAAGAGCGCAACAACGTCTGGCAGCGCGCGACAATTTGCTTATTTATAAATGTTTAAAAGCGCCTCGCTGCAAGCCGTGTGAATTATGATTGCATCGCGCATGGTAAAACACGGCACGAAATATTTGCGCGTTGTTTGTGCGTTGCGCGCACTAAGTAAGCAAAAATCCACGTGGACGACGCACGGCCACCTACGATGAATCAATCATCGGCCGAAGAGAGCCTTCGGTTACCAATTACGCGAGCGCGAAGCGAAGAAGAGACTGGAGTGCAACGTCCCAGATTGCCACAACGTGCCAGCAGGAACGTGATATTATCGATTTGCTTTGGTGTTTTCTTGCACCCATTCGATGATGCGGACGCGAACGTATTGATTAACATTGATTAACGCCAAACACGATTTTCTCATCCGCGCAGACGGCCGAGGCAAACATTAAATAGTTACTTAGTTTTCAAGCGATAGGTACGGCTGGCTGTATTAATTTAAAATCTGCATTCGGAAATGGCAAGCAGCATAGCAAGCAAGAAAACACTTCATTAAGGGGAAATCCCAGAAACGGAATGTATTTGCACATACGTTGCGTGTGTTTGAATTGCTCATATTTGTGCGTCGCGTCGGCCAGACAAGGGAGGAAAGCGCAGGATGTCCAAACGCGAGCGCAATAGGCAGGTAGGTGTATTTTATTAGAGCAGAGACTTCCAATTAGTATTATTAATTAAAATTTCCGCCTCCACGAAACACCATTTTCTGGACGTTTGTTCGCAATCGCATGACCAACGCAAATATTTATCAGAGTTTCTGTCAACATTCGAAAATGACTTTTCCATGCCGACAGAGAAAAATAACGAGCGTATAACCTACCTATGTCCGCCTAGGTAGGTGGATGAGTGAATGCGAAAAATGCTAAATTCATTTAATAACACGTAATTAATTACTTCAATTAAATTTCTAATTAAAGACGAATTATTCTCATTGGTTAAAGTTCATAATGGCTGAAATTAATTATTAATTAATTAATTAATCACCGAGTTAGTGTTTGATACCTAGACCTGGCATGAAATTAATGAAAATTTAATAAAACGTCAAAATTGTAGATGCAATGCAATTTTATTGGGGCACAGAGAATAATGCCCTATGCGCGAAATTGATATGTTCAATCATGATGCAGTGAATCGTTCAATTGGAAAGATTATGCCAAAAATTAAATGGCTAATGACATTTTCAATTTATTGTGCTTATTCAACTAGAAAAACCTTTTGAATTTCATTTATGAATTTCCCGAATTCTTTCAGTAATTTCTCTCAAAACTTGTAAAAAACAGCTGATAAATTAAAAAGTTAAATACTTTCAATCAATGACTTTTTGTGCAGTAGTTAGAGATGGAAGAGTCTAACTTTCTGGTAATATAAATTTGTGATCGATTAACCATTTAAATTAGTCAAATATTGAATAAATTCTGAATAAAGATAGTCGTCAATGTATTAGGAACAACAGTGTCGTTAAATATGCAGCATTTTAGCTGTAAAAGTGAAATACGATTGCGAACAATTCCAATTCCGCTTTTGCTTTCTTGCGCGCACCATCCTTGCAAAACATTGGCAATTCGTCTTACATCGACCAGCGATAAATCACGATGCAGTACGGCGTGCGCATAATGCAGACTGCAAACGCATTAAAACATAGCTATAATGTACGACATCGACATGTACATCGACATTGGCACGAGATAAATTTGCCCAGTACAAATCGTCATCTACCGAGTGTTGCGTAAGCGTGTTCAAAATTTAAACAATCCCAATCACATGCAGCAATAGAAATTCTTTATAATAATTCCTTGTGTTTCTTCACGATATGCAATGCAACGCATTCGAGAATTGAACATTGCGAATCTACGCGCGCCATGCTGGTTGAATTTGTTGAAAGGCAATATCAGTAATTTACCGACGATGTTCTCACCCACATCGAGCATATTACACTTTATTTTCATCTAAATTCATCATTTATCATTCGGTGTCCGTACAATGCGCAAATCTATAAATCCAACTTAATTTCTATATCTGCGCCGCCGCGCTGCAGAGTTTTTAAGCGCACCGATCTCCACGTACGATAGCAGCGCGCAAAATAAAAGAGGCAATTGAAGTTAAAGAAGATAAACGGCGCGCGCGCTGCGAAAATAAATGCTGTGCGCGCGAATGAACGAAACTGATCAGCCCACACTTTTACCTGATCAATAGCCGCGCACGGCGCACGGCGGCTCCCACCAAACTCGCGTGTATTGCGACCTTTTGGCTTCGTCGTCGTCTTCTTCTTTGGCGAGTCCATCGCGGAGACACATTCCCTATACCTGCGTAAATGACTTTGATTTACGAGGTGTTTACGGCCGCGTACGCATTGCACCACCAACTCGCACTGACATTCGATGTGTGTAAAAATTAACGCAGCTTTCCAAATCAAAAAAATCGAATATTGAATTGCCAAACGTCTCTACGCTTAATCCGGAAATGATATTTTATTGGAATCGCATTCAATTTGACTCTTATTTCATGATTGCAGAAGGTGCACGTTCAAAGTGTCACAACTCATATACGTATATGTTTACTTGATTTGTTAGTCTGGTGACTTCAGTGATGAAGAGAACGAAGAAGAAGAACCAGCAGTGAATGGTGGCGAGATGAAGCGCAGGATGCGACATAATGCACGATAAATCATCGAATCGCCGCAATAAATAAATGCGATTACTTCTAGACCAACAACAACAACAACAAGAAGACGGAGAAGAATATCAAGGGGAATAAAAACAGACAGACGGACAAAGACGAGAGCGATCTGTGCACGAACACACGTATTCTTCTGGAAGCAATTAAATCATCTGCATAAAGAATATTCTTGCGCGGCTGCGAGCAGCTAAAATATGACGACAAAGAAGTTTAAAAGAACAGTTTGCATGTTGGTCACGTGCTCCGCAAAGGCCAACCCTTGCTTTGCGGTTATCTTCATACGGCAGTTAGATGTTTGAGGATTCGTCGATTCCTCGGATGCATATGGAACCGAAAAAATGATTTCTCAAGAAGATTTCCACGCGATAAAGCAAAACGTCCAGCGCTGCCGACGTTCTGAGAAGCGCACGTCGTTCACCTTTATTGCTCTTCTTCACGAAGCGTTCGCGTTTGGCGTTTGGGTCTTGGCTTTTCGAATATTTTGGAATTCGAATCGACGTGATGTTCAAATATTCGTTTGATACGCGTTCGACATTGATTTGCGGTTAGTTGGTACAACGTTCGTCTACCTACTGAATATTTAAAACGTGCTCTCGTCCTTCGGCGCGCTCAAAGATTTTTCGGAACGTGAAAACAGGTGTTTAGATCTAGCGGCTGATACGCGTGTTTCTTTCTATAACGGCTCGTAAATATGGAAACAAATTGCTCATTTGCCCTTTGCGACGGAAAATTATGTTATTTGCTTTGGGGTTGCTTATTTCAAGGATCATCACGCATTTTTATTTTACTAGAGTGCACTAACAACAACGCCGCGCTATCCGATGTTGTAAATTGCCTCTTAGTGTTCCACGGGCTCGCGCGTGTAATGCAAGAACTGCTTGTGGCAAAACTGTTTCGCCACCGAATGCAACAGAGAACCGTTCTGCGTTTGGCAATATATCTGCTCTAATTTACTGATACGCATTAGTTTTACACCACAACGAGAACCAAACCTAATAATTTCCATCTACGTACTAGTGTGATTTCCTTCCTTGAATTTACTATACTTACAAACGCAAATTCACAGTATTATATCCAAATTTCAATCGTTACTTGTTTAATAATAAAACCTTAACCTTATTTTTCACATACCTTATAATATTAGTTGATTTAGTGGGCCGCAATAACACTCTAAAAAACTTATTATTTCACCACTAATTCAACGAAATATAGATCGATGCTTTGTGTACCGCGTATAAGTTAAAACTGGACCGGTCTAAATTTTGCAGTCAACTTTAGCCGAAAACAGAGTCAAATCTGCTGATAAGAATTGCTTTACCGACTTTGAATTCACATTGTGCGCTGTATACTCAGTTAATAAACAATGTAAATCAGTGGTCCACAATTGCAATGTAGAACCAGCGGGCCACTTTTAAGGCGCAATTGTCATTCAATTTAAAGTGAGGCGCACTTCCTGGACTATGAAATTTTATACTATTGAATCAAGTTGACAACCCCTGATATGCATTAAAATTTATGAGAATTCAATAATGCATCATGGAGTTGATATGATCATGAAAGAAATAGAAATTGAAAATGTCAAATTGCATAAACAAAGGCAAGTTTGTAATATTTCAATGCCGTTGCGGCAAAGGCGTTGATTGCCCCGAAAACGGCACATTCATATTAGAGTTGCATTGTGTGGCGAAACTACAAAGGAAACGTTTGCCTTTTCGGCAGACACATTGGCGTTGCGCGGCCTTAGAGGTCCGGCCGAGCATGATGGTTTCGGGGCCGCCGCCGAAAACACATCCACAGAAACGGAAATTTGACGGCTCCAGGGGTCACTCGGCGCACACTTGCACAATTACAGAGCTACCGCCATCGCCACCGCCACCGCCACTGCCGCCAAACAGCACCGGATAGTTGCCGTTTGCCTTCGGCCGTAATTTCCCCAGCGCACGAAAACACAAACGTTGTTCTTGTATCAATGTGAGCATTGATTAACAACCGACCTAAGTTTTGCGCGGAGGTGAAAGATCAATCGAGATGTAGGCGAAATGAAACATCAACAATTAGCGAGACTTTCACCAACTTTCCACCGGTCAAATCCAAGTAAAATCACGAAGAAATGAAATTAACCAATGCCCTCAATGGGTACTTACTTCTTAATCACTATCGATGGTCATTGATTGAAAACCTGGACAAAACCTGTAACAAAAAAGTGAATTAATAAGTTATTAAGAAGCAAGACTTGCAAGAACTATGGAAAAGAATTGAACAGTGATCGAATCGAATCGGAAATTAAATCGAAAGAACAAAACACCGAAAAGGAAATGCGAGAATTCGTTACACAGCTAGATGTAATTTCATTTCGATCATTTCGATTAAAGTGCGAATGAATTTCTCAAGGGTTGTTCGTCAAACAATCGCATTTTATGTACCACATGCGGATTGCGTAACGAAACATGTTTTGGTAAGTACTTAAGAAAGAAATTTGATCAGTCGTTTGCAATGTTTTGAGTCGAAATTATTGCGGGCGAATGGGCAATAACCGTTTGTTACAATTTTTAATTCGTTCGCAGCGAAAATCCACCAGCTTATTGGTCATTAATACCTTCGAAAACACGTTTTTAATAAATAACTTGGAAAAAGCGTGCTCGTTGGCGACGCGCTCCGGCATCGAAATTATGATAATAATCCAATTGGAATCAAATTACAATAAAACAAATTTATGCATTTTATGCCCGAGAACAGAGCACATGCATATCATATCTCCCTTTTGCGCTCGCGCGCGCGCGCGTGTCCAACGTAAAAAATTCCTCACACTGCATATATGGTGACTTCTTCTTCTTCTTCTTCTGCTTGGTCGTCGTCTTCAGCTTGGAGCTCTGGGTGGCTCATGTCGTTTGTTTTGGGCAGCTGGTGCGGCATTGTAATGCAATGCATATTGCCGGCTTGGTTGTCGTTTCGTTTCATTATGCATTTTCCTTCATCCATTCGCCTGTCTTTGCCATCCCCGTGCAACGTTCGAGTATCATCATCCGTTTACTTTATCGTCATTATGATTATGATTATTATTACGGCCGATGCGCAGCGTTTCCAATTCCAATTCGGAATTGAAAAACGCCTAAGAAGAACGTAAAATTATTGATATTGAATACGCGCGCACGAGCCGAGGAAGCGAAGGGAAGGGTGCAAAGCGAAATCGTCTCGGTTATATTTTCGATGGCGAGTTTATGTTAATGAGTGCGCTCGTTGCGAGTATTTATAAGACAATAAAATTTGTTGAAATAATGACAGTTTTAGCCGAGTCTCGGTCCGATTTGGCATGCCAATTAGTTATTGTGCGATCATTTGTTCGACGCTGTGATTATGCAAAGTTTAATTAAACTGCGAACGATTTAATTAATTGCTTGTCGTTTGTCACAGCGACTGGCGCGGCCGCGAAGACGAGGACGAAGCGCTCCGGCTGCGATTCGAACAATTCGAAAACTGTCGATGGCAGCCTTCGCCTGCATGCCGAAAACCGCAATTGCTCGCTCGCGAAACAAGTGTTCACCTATATAATCGGATGCCAAATAAATGCGCCTTCGACTTCGACGTCTTCGATGCGTTCGTTCCCATTGTATGCGCGCAATTTTGGGCCAATTTCGCTGCCAATGCGTTTCGTTTTTTTGCCATTTTTCCGTCAGTGCGTGACTTTCACACGGTCACACCGCTGTTTCATTTCCAGTTGCTAATTGTCACAATTAATCTTAACTGTAACTTCATTCTGTACTAAAGTTCATCCAATAAACTATACCAACTTAAATCAATTAGTTGGATACATTTTAATAATTAATTATTCCATTTATCATTCAAACTCGACTTCTCAGCGAGCTATTTTCATGAAAATCAATTCGCCTATAGCGACCAGATGGACATATAAATAATTAAGTGCTTTTATACAATTTTAACTTCTTCCTACATTCATACGAATAATTTTAGTTTCGAAAATAACGAAGTATTCTATTTTCAATGAAAACTCGGCTTTTCGAAGAGATATTTTCATGAAAATTAATTCATCTGTAACGACCAGATTGGCAAATAAATAATTAAATTGTTTGGGCAATTTTAACGACCTTTGACTTCGGTTATAGCGACGAATTTAACTAGAAAATGCTAAAATTTAAAAATGAAGATAATAACGACATTAAATCTACGAAATTGTTTTCTCAAGTCATAAATAAGCAAAAAAGGTTTTCCAATTGAATAAACAATAAAAATGCATATGATTTCTATGCTGACTTTTTGTGTTTTTTCGTATTTGTTTCAATGGTGGTACAATGCGAAGAAGCAATACCAACCAATCATCTGGATCACATAAACAACCATAAAAGTTGACATTATGTTTCCATAAACTATATCCATACCTATATCCGAAACGGTCGTAGGTAGGGCAAAACCATCCACCTCTTCGGCGCGACTCGCGCAAGGTATTGCTGCTGCTGCTTGCTGCCCATGATCTTCTTAAATTACTCCTACTTATATCGTGCGCCTCGTTTTGTATTATTTCATTTTGCCCTCGCATCTATGCGCCTTTGTGCTGTGCCTTCCTGCTTTATTTATTAGAGACAATTAACAGCGAAAACGAAGAAAATATAATATCAAAGCGGCAAAGCAACCAAAAGATTTGTTCCAAACATGTGCGCGCCAACTTTTAATTATTTTCCTATACATTTCAACTTTGATTCGTCGACGATGCTTGATTTGATTGAATAAAAGAACGAAAACTATGAAGAAAAAGACGAAGAAATATTTGAAACAGGTTGTCATTCGGTTGACTTCTTTGTCCATCGTTCGATCTCCAGCAGCGCAAGCGTGAAGCGAATTTATTCAATTTATTGGATGCAACGCTTTTCATTCAATAGACATTTCATGTTTGAAGGTGTCAAATATCTTTCTCCCATTCTCTATTCTTTTGTATCTAAACTTTCCTCCTTGACGTTTCATGTTTATTGGTTTATAAAGCAATACCTAGTAGTAAAATTTGATAAAAATCCAAAGTGTTAGGTGGATTATTGATTTCATTTCTTGAGTTGCGCACGGTGAATAAAGACAATCAGATTGTTGAAAGTCTATTGACATCATGGGAACCAAAGTGCCGAAAATGCGATGCGCATGCCAGCGCGAATAGCGAATTCTTCCAATGCGAGATTCCAAGCGCACTTTTCGCAAATCAATTCGCATCCAGAGTTATTGATTAAACTGTGCGCCTTTAAAATGCCGGAGCATCAAGGAAAGCATAAAACAATCAAACAAAACGAGCTATTATAGCGAAACGAATTTTAATTAACGAATATTTCATAAATACCTAGCACGCTTAAATTTGCGTCCGCATGCAGTTTGTTTTAGTTGTCGTTATCGCTCTCGACTGCCGGCGTTCGGTTTTATAGAGGGGAAAAGGGAGTAAGTATACTTGTTATATTTATATTTATCCCATTATTTCAATACATGGACATTTGCGCGGCGCGTTCGGTGTGTCCCAGATCGTTATTTGACGATAAAATTCACCCCGTTACTGCCACCTCAACCCACTTCGTCGTCGTCGTCGTTGTGCACTGCGATAGTTGCTATTAGATTCGAATCGAGCGAATTTATAGTTTTCACAAGCATTCAGCCGAAGCAACGCAGGTGAACGAAAGTAGGGAAGGGAAATTAATGCACGAACTTTTAAAGTTTCACTCAAGCCCAAAGAATTCTTCGTGCCGGATTTGAATGTCGTGTGTATGTAGGTACTACGTGCGTTTTCAAAGCTCGCTAAACCGGCTAGGCTATCAAAAGGGTTGAAAGAAATGCTCAGTCGATTGCTTTATGAATACATATTCTACGACGAAGACGATGACGACGTCGTCGTTGCTATTACGCAAATCGATCGATAACTGGTTCACTTTTTAACGTTACGGGGAAGAACTAAATGAACATAATTTATTTTTACAGCATGCACCCAATCAAGCGCTCCCCATACCATCATCGCATAGCGCCCAACAAAACTGGAATTTCAAGACCCCCGCGTAACACGAACAGCGAAAAATATTCCCATTTGATCATTGTCGTGTCGTGTATTCGCTTCGTTCGAAGTGCGAGTGTATTTGTTTTGTATTTATTGCTAACTACACACAGCAAGGAGGCGCTAACAAAGGTAGTCGAATCGTAATAATATTTTCGGGAGAATGAGCGACCGCGCCAAACTTTCGCGCCGCCAGCTTTCTTTCTTTCTTTGCTTGCTTGCTTCGTTTGTGGTGCGCATTCATTTCGGTGGAAACGTTTTTAATTACTTTGAGTCACGCACTTATAATTCGAATATCGCTCCAACGCTACAGATATATAGATATAAATCCACCAACCCTCCCGAAAATGAGGGAATAAATATTTAAGAAATGCCCTAATCTTACGGAAATGACAAATCCACCGGCAAAAAATTATTTGATGACTAACAAAATAACATTTCAATAAATTTACTAACCTTAATTCCGAAAACGATTTGTGACTTCTTCCTGAAACAATAAAAACAATATTTTAGTAACTGTTTAATAATTAAAGCAAACGAAGAATTAAACATTCTTCGGCGAATAATTAAAGATCAAAGAAGTCGAATTATTTATTTTCACTAATAAATAGTAATAAAATATTTATTACCTTTTGACTTCGAAAATTAAAAAGTAAAGAATAAAATCGATTTTACGAGCGGTGCCATCACCAATTTGTCTCCTGTCATTTCAGTGCACTGAAATATACGGCGAGAAAAACAAGTAAAGCGACTTTGGTGAAATAACTCGAACTAATCACCGGAACACTATTGGTAATTAAAGGCGTTCCGAAATTTTATGGGATTTTGATGCCTCATTTCTTTCGCGTTTTTTCCCGACCTGCCATTAAATTTTTCATGCCATCAGCGCGCGCATCAGTTGATTTTAAATTTGATCCAATACGCCAGACGTTGCGTAAGAACAAAAGAAAATTGATTAATGAGTAATTTCCGAGCGAACAGCGCCGTCTCACTGAACAAATCCCACTGATTTGTTTGAGCGCGAGCAGTCAAACATTTTTTTATACTCGACTCAAACTTATGAAGATTCCACAAACAACAAGTCTATATACGTACGAGCAATAACAATAACAGTTAGTGTCAGAATTATCATCAATAACATGACCAAAACGCCAGAGCATCGCAGCGAAACGAACGCACATTTTACGTATTTATGAGTTTTTGGGTTTATTTCTCGATTTCGTAAATTACCATATTGTGTTGTTGGCCGGCTGGAAACCACCTAGACGACCCAATCAAATAATGTTCTACCTTTACGAATCGGTAGAAATTCTTACAAATTCTTTATTTTCCCCAGAAAAATTATTGAACCTCCTTGATTGTTATTGCTTTTTTATGCCGTAGGTATGCATGCACTGCACGAGCATTGATTATAAAATAATTTATTTCTTGTAAAAGGGGAATAATTGTAATTAGTCCCGAAGAGAGATTCTCGTGCTTTTTTAATGGCGAGTCGAAAGAATAATTAAAATTCGTTGATTAATGGACATTATATAATCGCGGAGGAACGCGGATCGTAAGTTTCAGCTGTCGCCAAATGCGCCAACCCCTTTTCCATTTTGATATTCAATATCTGAAATGCGCCCCCGAGATTTTGACTTTGGAGGCGGCGCAGCGACAGAAAACGGGGAATTTATTAGTCAAGATTTGATTTTGGATTTTATTAGAATATCGCAGATTAATTTCCTTCTTCGGAAAGACACAGTTGGCGCGGATTAGTCGCAACCCTTTCTTTGCACAAAGTTACAAATCGCATCCCCTTATTCATTTTATTCGAGTGGCGTTTATGCAAGAAATCAATACGTTTTAATTAATATTTCATTGGAAATGTAGCACAAATCTTCTTTGTCTTGGAATTTGCGCGTGTTCTATGTTCCACGTTGCTGGAAAATTACTAATAATATATCTGCACACATGTTCTCAAATAGGTAATAACCGACACGCGATATTTCGCTAATTGAAACGTCCAACCCAAGAGCGACGTATTTCTAATTGAATTGTTCAGCTGCTTGTGTAATTTCTTTCTCGAAATTTCTTCGCTGGCATTCATCTCATATATAAATGTACTCAACGAGCTAATAAATTCGTTAAAATATTTATTACCTACTGGATGGAGAGGATAGAGGAGCGAAATACGCCTTTATGATGATGCCCGAACATGTAATCCTTAGACCGAGGGAATTCGTTTGATCTCGTCTGGGAAGAGAACGACAGGACACGAGAACAATGCGCACCTTGCTTGATGCTGCTGATGAGCCAAGCACGGAACGATGTTTGGAAATTAATTTTTCAAATAGTTGCGCATACGAGGGCAGCATCCCCGGATGGTGTGAGGGTTGTGAACTCTTTGAACTTGCGGATTGCCAGAGTTTATGTCAAAATATTAGCCGTCGTTGCCGTCGCCGCCCCCGGAATGAATGAACTATTCCATGCCGAAGATTATATTGATTCATAAAATATGTATAGTATGTCTATTGATTTTTGCTATCAAAGAGAAGGAAGGGGTTGTTGATAATGGCCTCACCCTCCTCTGCGCTGACCATTCAATTAGTTTTTTCCCTTTGCATATGGGCCATTCTTCAATGCAGCACACCGCCGAGGATTCCAATCTTTTGCACGGCATTTTGTTTGATATCAGATACGGAAAATGCCAGGGTGGGCGGCATGTGTGCGAGTGTGAGTGTGCGAGTGTTTTTACGGATATCGAATCAAAGAAAAAGGGGTTCGCCGCCAACGCCGACGCCAAACAAGTCGAATGCCGAGGCGAATTTCGCCGACATGAATTGGTAATAAATCTTTGTCTCAATACGGAGCGAGCGTGGCGCTAATGTGAATGCAAATGCAGAGAACTGCCCGCCGCCACCCTAAATAATGAGAGCAACGAAGAACCAAACAAGCGTCGTGTCCTGCGCCTGCACAGGAAAAACATTTGTGTTTCGGAAAAACGAACGAAAGGGATTGACTGCTTGCTGCCCGCAGCAGAGGACGCAAAGGAATGAATGCACAATCAGCGCGAGAGAGGGATGATAACAATGCATTGACCATCTGAGAAACAATCGATAAAGCCGCAGAACCCTTTTCAAAGAATACGATCATTGAGTGTTCTATGAATGAATAAAATTCGTGTCCGAATAGACATCCAACGGGAAGAAAAAAAGGAATGAAATGTCCGCATCCTGGTGTTTGAGCTGGGGTTGAGCTGTCATTCGTCGTGTAATGTTATGAGATATCCGATTCCGGTCAAGTCAAGTCAAGACATCAACCCGGAGTCGATGTGTTTTGCGCTGCCGCCGAACGCGTGGGAGGAAGGGCGATCGTGGATGGCGGCGAGGCCGTCAGTGACAAATCTATCCTTTTCACAACCCTTTCCGGTGCGCGCAGCCCCTGCCCGCCAGCCATCGGCAAAATATATTCATTCCTCATGTCTGATGTGAATATATGCGCGGCCTTTCAAAATCAGCCGCCGCCAGCCGGAGCGCAGCAGCCCCATTAGCCCCCCTCAACGCATGCGGCCATCCTTCATGACGCCAATAATGCCACCAAACGCACACGATGACTTATTTTAACATATTAGAAGTTGAAGTCAGTCATGTGACCGATGCGCCACTCCGCCGCCGCCACCGCCGCCGCCGCCGAGGATAAACGACGCGGATATCTCGCATATGCCTTCTCAGCGCGTCCCTTGTCCTTGTTTTGATTTCGTTGGTTTTCACAAATTCGCCTCGGCGACGCTTTTACCGATTTTCCGACCGCAAGTGATGCCACCCCATCCAACCCTTGGAGGAGCCGAAATTGGGGAAACGTCAAGTGAACGGTCTGGGACGACACACGTTGACAAGCCGGTCGTTACATGAATACAAATATCCATAAATTACGTCCTTTAAACACACATATCGGACCTTCACAATCCCTCAATGCGCGACTTTTACTCAAAGGAAGACACGAATCAAAAAATCTTCATAAAAAGCGCTCAAAAGCAAAAGCAAAAAAATCCCACATCATATATGAATCTTTTTATGACGATGGCGGGAAACAATTGAATGCCCGTTGATGACCCCCCAAGACCTCAAAATGACCACCAACATTAATAACCACAATTACGTTCCTTTTCTTTGGCATCCGAGTTGAAGTTGTAATTCTTCGGAAGCAGCTGAACAGCCCGCCGATACGATACCTATACGAATGAATGTAATGTACTTATGTTCGTGGTAAGTAAAGTAGAGTGACGCTTTGACGGTTGATGGCTCGCGTTGATGATTTACAACCACCACTCTATACGCGTGCATGCGCGGCAATGCGCCGAACGGAAGTTCGAAATTTGAATCATAAAAAGGCGCTGATCATAAAAGCGAAGAAAATTGTAATAAAATCGAATAATTCTAATTATTAAGTTGTCATGTACGTAGGCTGGCGAAGCGAAGCAGTAAGAAATTCAAAGCCATTATGTTATTCTTTTCATTCAATTGAATTTTAATTTGTGAACCTGCTCACTTACTTTCCCACTACTCACTGCGTCTTGCTTGCCTCTTCCTTCGTCGATTATTTATCCAGCATTAAAAATTTATTTTTAATTTCACTTGTTTGTGACGAGTCTATCGAGGCGCAAAGTCATTTGTTGCGCTTCGATGCCATGCATGTATAAATATTCTTACTCAGCAACGAGTTGGGGCTTGTAGCATTGAAATAATATTTACAAAGTTGCAATAATTATTAATTTTTCGGACACACGTCTCATGCGAAATACTCGTTAACCACTTCATTACATTCCGGCGCATTTGGCTTAATTAAAAGTCGTTCGCGGCTGCGCACATGCACGCCGTGTAGGTATAAGTGTGTTTGTGCACCTTATAACTTCCGGCGGATACGCAGAGATCATTGTCTGATATTGCCTGATACATGTTCATAGACAATCAACTGGTGCATAAATCCACGCAGGAGACTCACTTCTATGAAAAATATAATAATCATAAAGTGTAATAAAATGCATTGAAACCTCGGCAAATATAATTACGAAAGAAAATTACTCGATGATTAAAATTGTCACAATTCAACTCACTCCCTCCTTCTCTCGCCTGCTTCGCCTTGACAATAGACTAATTAGTGGAGCTTTGGTAATTCATTAGCTGTCAATTTAAGAATGCATTCAATAAGCCCGTTAATGCAGATGTTTGATTCACCTGTCAATAAGTGACTACAAAATAGCGGGCTGAAAGAGGGCGCAAAATTTTTCAATGCCAATGATGGAATCAAGACGATTATCGAACACAATGGGAAACGATTAGTCACCTTCAACAACGCATTTGCTACTACAACCATTCTTCTTTCGCTTCTCGTGCCCGTAGTAGTCAGTCTTCGGCGCCTTCTTTTACCAGCAATTATCTCCTGATGCTTTCATCCGCGCATTGTCCACGCATTGTCGCGCGTTGCACATTGTGCGCTTTTCAAGGTGTCATTAGTCAATCATTAGTCAAGAAACGAGACGGACGAGCTTTGATGTCTTATTAAAAAGAAATTTTTTCGTTGCGCATTGGCTGATTGCTCTGAAAATTATTGAATTAGAATAATTTCGTTTCATCGCTTTAC
The DNA here is from genome assembly GCA_963978815.1 of Aleochara curtula. Lineage (NCBI taxonomy): Eukaryota > Metazoa > Arthropoda > Insecta > Coleoptera > Staphylinidae > Aleochara > Aleochara curtula. Next base: position 13,490,960 of record OZ022215.1, on the reverse strand, counting down.
TACTATACTTCCGGATGCGCACAGCAACAAAATGGCATTGCAAACAAGGCATTCCCACGATATTTAAACGAATGAAACCAAGTGGATGGATATTATTTATTTAACGGTACAATTTGAAACAAATAACGCGAAAGAACGAACGGCATGTAAAGCGTTCGTTTGTACAAAGAATAAAATTGTCATCGCAATGAGAGACAATGATGTTTGTGTAGAAATTTATAAATTTCAAAATTGTGCGATTTTATGGCGTGTGTACGTACTTACTTACTCGCGATGGGAAAAAATGACGACAAATCAGTAATTTGGTTAGTTTGTCTTACGTTGTTTTTTCTTTTTTCGTAATTCATAGTCATTTCGCGCAACTGTATCCGTAATCCGTATGTAAATGCAAGTTAATAATTATTAATTCCATCGTCATCAAGAGAGATTCAATGAGAACGCTCTAGTTTTCTGCTATCTCTCCGCAGCAAGCCATTAATATCATGATATGTCATTTTATTGTGTTATTGTCATTCGCATATTGTCTTCTTCTTCGTCTTCTGCGAAGTGAGTTGAAAAAGAGAGCATCAAGTAAACCGCAGGAGAAAAGAATTGAATGCACATGCGACGACGACGTTGTTGTCGTTCGTGGATTTAATATTCCAGTTATTAGTCGATTGCAATTAGTATTAAATGATCACGATGTTTACCAAGAGACAGAGCAGTTGCTGTGTTTGTCAAGAACCGTTATGCGTTTGCGCGCGCGAGACAATTTCGCTTCTGCGGAAAAATCAGCGACGAGAAGTCACGCAAATCATAATCGTGACCAAAGCTCTTCTAAACGCTATGCTTACCGTGCCTACATTTACTGCAATAAATACGTATTAAAATCTTTTTTTAAGCCTCACCTCAAATTACGTATGCATTTGATGTTAGGATTTAGCAAACGGTAAGAAAATGTTTTACTGTTGTTTTTCGCCAGATTATCGGTGGTTGAACATCATGCAAAGTGCATGAGGGTTTTTTTTACGAATGCTGAAAATACTCAATGGGTATTTGATCCGAAAGCATCCCTTTTTTCCCAATAGGGGGGAAATGAGTCGTCGCGTACAACAAGTGGCAACAGGTTGTTATATTGCTATTGATATCAGTTTATTGGAAAATGGGGGATTTTACAAGCGGCTTCCGTGACTGTACGTACGTGCCGCGCCACCCGATTCACTCGCTCACGCATTTTTCGGCGCTGTTCTCGGGGTGCAAACCGTTGTGTTGCGCTGCGACAAACTCGACACGCGCCCGCATTCCCTCGCCTCGTGTTCGACGTGCCTTTTTTTTTTATTCCACGCGTTTTCCGTGCATTTTCCATGCGATGCAAGCAAGGCAAACGCTGTGGTCGCGCGCACAATTGCGAAACCCCCCCCGACTGTAAAGTAGTGGTGTGCGTATGTAGTGTTACCCTATTTTTATGCCGTTTTATACTTCTTCCTGTGTGCGCTCTTTTATTCCCCAAATTCTATTGTGCATTGCGGACAATTCACGCACAATATCGAATCAGTAAAGTAGGTAAACACGTCAATTGAGCGCCATCCCATTCAATAGAAAATTGAAATTGTTTCTCTCTTTTTTTCGGATCGCGAACAAAACATGTCAAACAAAACGACAAGTGCTTTCATAATATATTGGTAATAATAGTGAGTAAAAAATTTAATAAAACATTTCAATTTAGAATTTTTACCCTCTTTCCTGATGAGTAATTCCATAAATACCATAAAAATTACATATAAAGCGCCTATAGTTATAACTTCCAAACAACTTTTCCAGAATTTAAGCCATATTTTCATAATTTCTGCTACAACGACCGAGTTAATTTCCCACGAATTGGTCGATAAAATAATTGCTAATCTTGTTTTGTTTTCTAATCATCAATAATTAGCATTTTCTAATAATTTTAGAAATAAAGCATTAAATAATCTCCAAGTAAACTTTGCCAAAGTAATGATTAAATTACTTAGTTACTTGTATCTTTCGCAATTCTTTCATTGGCTTTTAATTATCGAAATCTACTGAGTTTACCAAGTGCATTAAACGTCCTATAAGCAAGAAGAGTTAATCTTTACGAAGAAGATGATCAAAGAAAAAATGTTAAGCCTCTCTCGATACACAAATACATCGAAGTCAAGTCGAACAATTATCTGTCTGCACGTTGTTATCGTTAAGTTATTGCTACAGTTATGAGTGTAGAATGTGTTGTTAACTTATAAGCACACATGTAGTCGTTTGCTACCGCGCGCGCGCGCGCGCATTTCCTAGCAGTAGCGAGCAGCGCGGATATCACATCGTTGCAATGCATGTGTGATGCACAACTACACGTACAAATTTGAATTACCTACGTCTCAGAATACTTCCTATCCTGCTCGCTAGCACTGAACCAAGGGGCACAGCATGCCAACTCACATAGTAGCAATCATGTAACACATGCGTGTGTGTAGTAAAGACTTAAAGTAGTAATAACTCGAGTAGTTGCGGTAGTAGTGGTGGTTTCGTGCGTTTAATGGCATTATGTTAATTAGGCCTCCGTGTGTCTCATGCCACGAACGTGTCGTGTTCACTTCTTCGATCATGGCCAGCCAACAAGACGATCTCGTCTTCAAGCCAAATCAAACACAACTACCAAAGAATGAATGATGGTGGAACAATAAATGACTGGACGACGTCGACGTCGACGACTTATTGAAAATTATTGTAATAAAACATGGCTGCCGCTTAGCTGGTTGTAGTGAAACAATAAAAATCATAAATAAATATCCATTCTATGCGACGACACCGCGACGTTCTCACAGTAAAAATGATAGTTTTTTTCGTTTGGCATTTATATTCGTCGTTTTGTTTCGAATTTTACAAAGCGACAACAACAAACGGCCAAGTACTTGCTTGCATTGCATCGCATTGCGACTTACTCGACGTGTAATCGACATGACATCATAAAATCGTGGGAACTTCTCACCCATCAATCCGCTCCGAAGCATCAAACACGAAATAAAACATTTTCTTTATTACATTTCTTTTCGAGCTCGCGCATTGTAAATTCGTTTCTTTCGACCAACCGACCGACCGACCGACCGCGCTTTATATTTCAATTAAGAGTGCACATATCATCATTCCAAACGCAAGCGTGCTTTTTTCAAGTGCATTTCATTGACGTTTGTATTAATTAATTTTCAACAAGTGCAACTGTAAATAATTATTAATTGCACACTCATCGGGCTCGCGCGCATTCGTGCTTTTTTCAAATTCCGGTGCATCTTCAACTCGTTCGCTGGCTAATGAGTCACACTTAATAATCATCATCATCATTGAATGCATAAACACTGTCTGCCGTCCAAACGCGACCATCTGATCGATAATAAGCTGTTAATTAAAGTCAATTAAGGAAAAGTCAATTAATACTTAATATGTACTCGTCATGTACATATGAGAATTCTATTGAAAGTATAAATTGAATTTTACACAATCACCGTTAATATTTTATCGCAGGAAAATAATTAATTTTTTGATATCGTTTCTGAAATTCCATTCGTAATTTTAAATTAATGATTAATTAAAGGATAAATAAAATTTATGTTACATCCCGTATTGTACAATGTTTTGTTCCTATTTATAGAGTGTTATTCATCTTTTAATTTATGTTAATTGCTCAAACTCATATAAATTGTGGATGAAAAACGACAACATCATCGATGAATTGTATTATTGTGGTTAATGCTGACAAATCTAGACTGAAATTAATAATCGGCTGGCATTTCAAGAATTGAAAACCACAAATGATTTTTGTGAATGTTTTGTGAACAAGCACATCATGAAACAGAAGAAGTAAACTCATTATAGTCAAGTATAGAGTTAGATAATTAATCAACAATTAAAATAGTTGGAAAATGTCAATTGCGAGTGGCACAGGCTGTGGTATTTGTGTTTCCAGAAAATTAAACGCAGGTTGTGCAACACACAGAGAGAGGCGAGGAGTAAAGTGAAGTTCAATTATTGCGGCGCGCACAATTTATCAGTTCATCATTATCGCTCCGCTTGGCACAATTTCTTTGTTTCCGCTTGTGATGCGTATCTAAATTTAGAGCGCGGCGCTCCGCACCACATACACTCATATCGATTGAATTTCTTGCGACTGCTAATGCGGCGGCACATCATGCATGCATGCCGTATGTATGTTGTTTGTATGTGCGTTTCGTTTTATTTATTCGCCTGCTTCGCTTTGTTTCGCAAACGCGCGCGCTGATTATCCGCAGCATCTCGAGCGAGCGAGCGGAGAGACAGACAAAGTGCAAAACAATATCGAATTTTAACGAAATTGCGCTTGCCCGAAGGCACGCACTTTCCTTGCCGACCCCGCTACTGCTACTGCTGCTACTGCTGCCACCGCCGCCGCTGCCGCCACAGGAGAAGAGTGCGCATATTAGTATCTATTTGGAAAATCGTTCACTTTGCTGTGTGCGCGAACGCGGAGGGCGCTTTCATTCGTTTCGTTTGCTTGTCATTTCGAGCATGCTAGTACATTCGCTGGAAATGTTGCAGAGCGAGGCATGTCAAAAGTGTTGCTGCCGCCGCCAACTCTGCCGCTGCCGCCGCAGTGCGTTCGACATGCCGCAGAGCAAGTGGAAGAGTGCACACTCGCTCTGGAGAAGAGAGAGGAGATCTTTTTTAAAACGCATTCGAGTGTTGGTAATTTTAATAGAAAATTAACCCTAATTGTGTGGCGTACCCCCAGAATGCCGATGCCTTTTGCTTCCTATTACATTACTCGAACAATGTGCACATACCGAGTGACACTGATCAAACACAAATCTATCACTTGTCTATTTTCTATTCGTTCCAATCTCCTTCAAAAATATTATCATCATCTCAATTGCCTTGTTTATGAATCTAATTAGCTCTTAATGATTTAACTTAACACAGAATTACAGGCGTCAACTTTTTAATTGCATTTTAGAATAATGAAATTTAATAATGAAACATTTACCAAAAGCCGTATTATTATTTCAACACGTGAATAAATGCATGGTTTAAACACTCTGTGTTCATTCATCTTTGATTTTCAGTGCTTTTAATCCAATATTCTTCGGCTTTGCCCTTCGCAAGCAAAGGTAGGCATGCTAGCTAGTTGTTCGAGTGCGTTGCGCGGAGAGCATTTATTCTCTCTTCATATCAGTGAAGCATAAAAACAAAGCGTCTTCCTTCGCATGCATATGCATTATGGAATTTTTAATTAATATGCATGCCAATTCGGGATTGAAATTAATTTAAGCTCAAAATGGAATTGAAATTGAATTTTCAAACAACCAGAGACCCTGAATATTAATTCGCCTAAGCATGTTTTTTCATCATTGAAACATGCATGTTTGCAATAAGTCAAAATTGTATTTCTGGTGGTGGCTGTGAGTCGATGGCGACGGCGGCGGCAAACGATGGCAGACATGACCGTTTGCGATATGCGACTGGCGAGTGTAACATAATAGAAAATAAACTTAATTACAGCATATGTACCGGTTGTCGGCTGATGGCGGCGGCGGTGGCGGCGGAACGGTAGTCAGAAGTAGACGTGGAATGGACGAACGGCGGCAGCAGTGCTAGCGGTGCTTAAGAAGACGCAAACGCTGGCCAGCAATGATGCTGTTGAATTAGCAATTGTGAAACATTCAATTTATGAATTATTAGTGAGTGGCCGCTAACCGTTTTGCTGCCCCTTGCTCACCAGCCACGCACGCATACACACATGTGGCATGGTGTGCACACGTTTTTGGTCAGTTTAACCCTCGACTGGCAGGCCGGGGGCAGGGGTTTTCTCTTAATTTCGGCCCCAACCTGCCGCGCAGGAAGTCGAGAGCTAATATGTTTAGCCGCCGCCTGTACGCGTGCGCTCCTCCATCGCATACACATAAAGACGCAAATCTAGCTAAAATTCATCTTCTGTATGAGTTCATCTATTGTACATTACATTGTACGTTCGGTTCTTTGAACAGCGCCCGGAGGCGGCATAAACAAATACTCACGAATGGCGGCGTGCATTGTGTGCACGCCACTGCCGGCACCGGCAAACTACAAATTGACCACTTCGCCGCCGTTTACCTTTGCTACCAACAAGAAAGCGATGCTTTTTAATTGCATTTTAATTAATAATAAACGTTTCCATAAGCAATTTGTTTATTACACGCGCGCAACTTGTTTATGTAATAAATTACGAGTACGCTCACCTGATCAAGTGAGTAACACTCGAAACACAAAATTACTAGACTTTTCCACACACTTAAGATCATCATCCTCAAATTTCATAGCACCCTGTGTTGCTTTCTGATAAATTTTAGATTAGATTTTGAAAATTTCAAACGACTACCAGGTTTGTATTTTGTTTAATGCAAACAGCGTTTGCTCAGCGTATTGCATTGTTTCTCTTGCATAGTTAGTGGTGGTATAGTGTGGTGTGGTCACCACATCGGGGTTTTGAATTCGAAATGAATTTCGAAGGAGTTAAAGTCACAACAATTACATTTTCAATTTGGCCAGTTCAACTTTTGTTCGTCGACCAAAAACAAACCTTAGGTAGTCAGCCTCCCAGTCCCATACAAACAAATTAATAAATATTTACATTTAATCAAAATCCAAACTTTAGTGTTGCTTATTTACTCGCATGCATTGAATGAAATTAAGTTTTACCACTGTCTGGTAAATAAATTTTTGCTCGCAAGTGGTGATAAATTTACGTAATCGAGCAATTTTCCATATCAGCAAAGGCATTTGCAACAACCCTTTTGCGCGCCCATCAATTCTCCATCCCCATTTCGCCCGCCAAAGTGTTATGTTTCGCGGACGGCATCGATGAGGATGCTAAGCGAGAGGAAAAGTAACAATTTCTAATCTTAACAGCTTTCGGCGCAGAAGAACTAATCGCCATTTGTTTCGGGGGCGGCGAGAGGGGTGGCCGCCCTGATGTTTGGCGGGCGCACAAAGAAAGCAGAGAGGTGTTGTGTGCGCGCACACACAATAAGTATTAAATATACAAAAGGACATAAATAAGGTCGAAGCCCATTAAGGGCGCGCACCGATGACAATAAACGAGTGCTTGTAAATGGGTCTCAGCCTACGCCGCCACCGCGCGCTGCAACCCTTTGCCTGACTCATCCCCGCCGATCGGCATGCTTAATGAACACTAAATAAGAGGCAAACACAGATGAAGCCGAAAGCTAAAGCCGTTGTCGTCTTGCGCGCGTAAGAACGCAAGAAGTATCAAGATGTAGCTACCACGCGCGCGCGCGCTCTTGTTTAATGGCAATGCAAACTGCGAGCAGACGGCTATAGCTGGGGAGCCGAAAGGGTTGATATTGAGAATTTATTGCTTTTCATTAAAAATTTTTATATTCCCTATTTACACGTCGCATTACACCCCAATCCCAATTCCGTTTTAGTCAATAAATAAGTAAACTTAATTCAAGTTTGTTTATAATTGACTAATGTGGATATGAAGTCATCCACATCCTGCTTTGATAATACTTAAGTACGCATAGCACCAAGTAGCTGTCTGGATAGAGAAAGCACAATGCAGTGGCAATAATAAGTGACTAATAAGTAGTAATGAACTTTGTTGCGTGTATGCGATGTTAACGACACGCTCCTCGCCTCATCATCATCATCATCATCAACAGCGAGTGAATATATTGAAAGAATTGAACGTCGAGAAGAAGGAATTAAAATTGAAATTAATATTTACAACGTGCTGCCATTTCGTTGACTAATCGTTTAACACCAGCAATAGTGTGCTGGCTAGATTAGTAATAATTAATCTTAAGTGTTAACTGCTCGGCAGCTTCTTTTAATTTCCGTCTTCTTCGGAACAAATTGGAAAGCGAACGAACGAACGGTGCCGGTGCACAAACGACCAGCATCCTCAAATTTATTTTTATGCTTCGAATTCGAACGTGCACGCATGTTCGCTCACGGCGCAAAGACAATAAACAGAAGAAGAAGTGCCTGGTGTGTTTGTGTTCCGCTGAGCTTCGATAGTTTCAATAAAGCACGCGCGCACAAGAAGTTGGAAGGCAGCACAGATCGACGATTATCGCCGCGCGATCTGCTGGCGCGTGTAAGCGATGTGCAAATTTACGAGTTACACATCGGCGAATGTCACGCGGAATTTGCGCGCGCGCTGTTCAGCGCGAAATAAAGGTGAGAACAAGGACTCCTCGTATTGTTACGTGTCGATTTAAGTATCCATAAAGAGTGCAGCAAGGAGCAGCAGCAAGTTCAACAATCGGCTGGCACAAATTAAACATTCAAATTGCTATTAATTGCTACTACCCGGACGATATGAACAAAAGCGCGCGCGCGCTCGCTGGCACAAAGACACTTGACGAGAGCAGCGAGTCGTCGCAGTTACTGCATTTCGAACGCGAAACAAGTGCGCCGAGAGGAAACGAGAAATAAAAGAAATATTAATTAGAAAACCTTTATTAACACAAAACGCATCTCGCGCGCTCAACTTACGAGATGGTTTTGTGCGCACGTCGAGATGCGGGTAGCACTCATTTAGATTTAATTGATCATGTTGAATGCGCTTTGTGCATATGCGACTCTACGTATTTTTCCAATGCAACTGGCGTGCACTTTCATGCAGGGAAATTAAAGACTCATGACTGGGCTCGTTTTCACAAGTGCGTAATTTTCTTTTACTTGGCGCTATATATTTTTACCGCATATGTAAAATGTCAAATTCCCTAAAGTTTATTTCATTCACAGCAACTTTTTGGATATAAAATTGCTTTTTTCGCTTATAACGACTTGGCACTTATTACCTTTCAATATAATTAGCATGTTGGATCACTTGGCTATAACGACTTGAATTTGAATGGCAAATTCGGGTATAACGACTGATTTTAACAAATAATTTATAAGAAATCTCATGTAAAATTGCGACTTATTTAAATTTAACGCTTATAACGACTTCCGAATATAGCGACCAAAATATGCAATGATTATAAATCCCATTAAGGGTACTTACTGTTGAATTGTTGGTTGTTGAACTTGTAGAATCATCTGTAACAGAAAGAAATGATAAATTAGTAAAAATTGTTGATAAAAATATTAAGTAATTAGAATAATGATAATTAACGAATTTTCTGTTAGGTAGATGAAGGCAGAGACAAGCAAGATACAATACGAGAGAAGATGAAGAAAGGACAATGGGCCCGAAACATTTAGGCGCACTCAGAGCAATGAAACGACTCTTTAGAGTAACGTAAATTCTAATACGCATTTGGCACTTTTTCGACAGTTATTATTGTTATTAGTATGTGTATTAGAGACACGACACTAAGGAAGCATACGCACGTTACGTAGCTCCCCTTTTTCGGTCGAGAGTTAATAGAAGACACGACACCAAATATCGGCGCGGCGGCTGGGCCGCTGTGCGTGCGAGCCGAGCAAGCACGGGGATGATAAAAGATGATGAGTCTAATTATGAAGTTTGAAGTGCGAAGAGAGTATCAACCCCTTTCAGACGAGCGCGCGGGCGGCGGGCGCATCGGCTGCGAATTCTTTTTCGTTTAATTCAATGCATACATAAACAGCGTCGCCAAGCCATCTCGAGGTAACCCTTTAACAGCCCTGCAAACTATATCAATAAATTACCGAAAATGGAATATGGAATGTATCTAATTAGAATTAGTGCGAAGGGAGGACCTCCAAGGAGAGTGCGCATAACGCAGCCCACTGGAGGCGTCATAAAAAGCTGCACGGAGCGCGTTTGCCGATAAACGCAAAGACAAAAGCTCAAGAGTAACGCGCGAAAGGGTTGCAAGTGTTTATTGCACTTTCTAATACATGTCACTTTCAGAATCATCCTCGTTAGGGGTGGAATTGAACAACCACCAAATGTGCTATCTACTTTTAGCAAAGTTTTGTCTAAAAAATTGGCAATTATTTCAAGTTGTATCGTGAAGTGATAATTATTTGGTAGGTAAAATTTCCACAGAGAGAAATTCAATACGTGCGGATGACATTAAAAGCTTATCATTCGCCTGAAGGAGTTTTCCATGTGTTTTTCACTAATTATTCGAGCTGCTTGGCGCACGAATAAAGTTTAAACAAGTGCGCTCGCTCGCGACCCATCCGAACGCGCAATATTCGTAATAATCATAATAAATGCGAGTCTAATGACAGTGGGAAGCGCTGGGCCGTGTAACGACTAGTGAGTGTTTGTGTGTGCGGCGGCAAGAGCAGCAGCAGCAGCAGCAGCAGCAGCAGCAGCGTAAAGGAAAAGACGCACAAGTCCAAGTATTTAATATCGCGCGAGCCGCCAACCGAACGAACGAGCATTGATGCTCATTCACTCATCCCAGCGAGTGTCGCGTCGCCTAACACTAAATCGCGAGCGCCAATCGGCGCATTAAAGTCGAGCGCACTCGCGCGCACTTGTTGTTTTTCTACATTAGATAACTTTTTAATATTTATTACGCTGCGCTGGAGATTCATGAGGAACGAAGACAAATGGAAGAAATAAACGATGCGAGCGACGACTTCATACGGCTGGCGCGTTTAATTCTCTTTTAAATGCCCTCGCCGCGTCTCGCTCGCCCACAAGTCGCGCGCGCTCCTCTCTGAATGGATTCACATCGATTGTCACCGGCGTCACAATCGTTACCTATGATGGAGCAACAACTTGCTGTGCACCGAGCACGCCGTACGCGCGATTGCTGAACGATTAAGCCCAAGAACGATGGCCTTTTGATTCGCCTTTCATGGACAGCCAGAGAGACGCAGCCGCGAACTCATATATGTACTACCTACTACTACAATCCATGTGCTCGCGTTCTTCGGCGATGCTCATCGGCATGCTCGGTTGACTTTTCGGCTGGCTGTGCGACACTTGTGTTTCTTTGTCGTTTCACCATCGTGCAGTTTTTCCTGCTGCGCGACGCTCAGATGACTTTTGGAATCGTTAAGGCGCGCTGCTGCTGCTGCCGTAGGTAGTTATTAGTCATAATCATAAAATCATAAAGTACAACCGTTCTACAAGCGTTCACAATGACGCCGCTTCGTGATTAAATAATAAATATGTGTGTACACCTCCCGAAACAATACAAATCTCATTTGATGAAAAATTTCCACTCGATACCTCGGATTTTCCGGTTATAATCACCATTTAAACTTCACTTTGTTACCACAAGTGCAAAATAAATAATCAATAAATCTTTTAATCAATAAATTGATTTGCAATTTTGTTTAAGTGAAATTGAGAATGTTTAAAATTTACGTCCATGGTTTAGTAGTTTTATAAAGCTTGGAATATGTCAGAGATTGTATAAAATTCCGGGATAAGGAGAAAAAGGAAAAAGAAGAGATCCTGGGAGTCAAGAGTTCGGAGCGGAGGACAAACGCCTGTGACGCGCGTGGCGGTCGTTCGTCGTTCGTTCGTTCGGGAAGAGCGATGTGAGAGTGTGATCCCGAACTGGGCGTCCCGCGTCCGGGGGGTAGGTAACCGTCGCACGTCTCTCTATATATTGATCGGCAGCAAGAGGACCGAACGGTCCGTTCAGTTTCGTTCGGTTCACATCTCAGTCAGCCATCAAGAGATACGGATCGAAATGCAGGATTTGAAAAATCGTAGAAATCTCCAAGACAATTGAAACGAATTAATGCATCATTCAGCACATTCTCGAAAAATTATTGTGTTGTGTTGAAATCAGTTTCACACGCCTAATGACGCCATAAACTTGCTTCCTCTTGTCGTCGCGTATTATCTATAAATGCCATTATAATAAACCTTTGACTCGATGATGTTGCTTAGCGTCTTCCTAGCGAACGAAAATAATCTTCGATCATTAACCGAAAAGCGTACGCTCGTTTATTTTTCGTTTATTACAATAAGTTGTACGTAAGTAAGGTACGTACAGTACGTACATACACACAGTGCGTAAGTGAGGCGTAACTTGAACATTACGACATTCAACTCAGCAAAAAGTCGCTGCTCGCGCACCTAAGAGACAATAAACGACGATGAGCATAACGCGGAAACCGATTGCACACACTCGCCGCAAACGAATAAAAATTCTGCTTTTCCACGCGGAAAAAATATTTTCCCATGATTTAGTACGAGTGTGTTGGTTATTATAAGTTGATACATAAATTTATGACAATGACATTAATATTCCTGCTGCTATCTGCACCGATCTCTCTTCACCTGTTCCTCCAACTTCTTGGAAGCGAAAAGAAAATTCTAATTACACTTTACTCGAGTACCCTGACTTCTTTCGCTAACGGTGCCGTTTAGAATACATACTATTTTGTGATTTTTTACGATTCGTTCGTGTTTTTCGATTAGAATTTTTATATTTGGAAAAGCAACAGCAGCAGCAACAACAACAAAAAACTGATTATGAAGATTGACAGAATGATTAATCTTAATAATGAAAGCACAAAAGAAGTTGGAAATATTCAATGGACATATGAACGTGATCCACGTATTAAATTTTTGAGCGCCCCCCGGTTTTGCTTTTTTCTGCGCACTGCTGCTGCTGCCTCTCTTTTTTCCATTTATTTTTATTCGAGCAATAAGTCTCGCCCAGCGTCGGCAGCGCGCACATATACGAATGGCGGCTGCGGCGGTGGCGGTGGCGGCGGCAGCAATACTCGTAGATATATTTGCGATATATAAAGAAATATCCTTGTTATATATGTGTCGGTTTCGGTTGGCATATAAAATCGATAGTCCTTTAGCGCGCGAGGAGGCACACGACGACGACGTCAGCCCCCCATAATATTGCGCTGCGTTCGGCGGCAGCGGCGGCGGGCGCAGCAGCAGCAGAAGGAGTGCGGCCGGCGAACGAGCTGGAATGATGGCAGCGGCAGCGAGACGTATTCGAGCGCAGAGAGCGCGCGCGCCCAGCAGTTTTCCACTTTTCCGCCAGTATTTCCAGTCGACATCCATTCATTTCCATCGTTTCGAAACCGTGTTTCTATCTCTTCACTGCACTACTGAGCGTACCCCCCACAAACATCTTAGCAAACCGTCAAAGTCTCATTTTCTTCCAAATTTTCAATAACTCTACCACCTTCATCAACCGAAATATCTCGAGTAAATAATTTACAAATTAATTTCTCACAGAAACGTGGAAAGTTTTTGAAACATCTTGTATCCTGCTACATATGGCATATTTATTATTGGCGTTGCCACTCCTGCTGCCATATTCTTTTTCTTCGCTGCTCGCAGGCGTACACATACATCTTCGATCCTTCAATTCCCGGATAAAACGGGATGAACATTCAACATGCATGGAGATGGAATTTGTTAGCAATATGCGCGCGCGCTTCAACCGTTCAACATTTTCCCATTCGATCAGCGCGTGAGCGGGCACCGAGCCACACCTCCTTCGATATTCATATCGGCGGTTCGTACATTTCCCAATAAAACCGATCGCGCCGATCGCGCGCGTCCTTATAGGGCGCTGACTATATACCTGCCGTACGCCCGAGCGTACTCCTGCGGCAGTGCTCTATGTGCCTAGCGCACAAGGTGGAAAATGCGTTGAAAACCCGGCGAACGCGCGAGCAGTTCGATGTGCCTGCCGTTCCGATCGCGTTCCGATCGGTCGTATCCCTCCTGCCGCACCGCTCGATTCCCCGCCGCGCCGGTCCCCGCAAGGCCACCGCAGCAGGAGCGAGCGAGCAACCGCTCCAAAGGAGAGGCCGTAGTTGTAGATCTCTCCTGCAGCCCAGCAGGCGATAGAGAGATGCACGTCGTGCGTTCCGATTGGCCGCCGCACTGCGCCGAATCGATACATAGCTATTTCATTGCTATAGATGGGTACCTATAGGCGATATCCTACCAATAACCGGCTCCTGCTCGACTCTCGGCGCGCGCTCTCCGCTCCTGCCTTATATACGTTCGTTCAACTTGTGCTCTGTTGCTCTCGCAAAAGCCCCGCAGGACCAATTCGCATCATATGCTTTGCTATGTACCCTTACTCTTTATGTATTGCAAAAATCCAATATAAAAAACCAGGACGAAAATGTCCCCAGTACGTACGCTCAAGGATAACTCCAACAACTTTGAGACCTCCTTTAGAGACCTCCACTTTTTAGTATTAATTAATATGAATGAATAATGAACCTAATTAGATTTATTGATTTCCCACCTAGTACTTAGTCCTTAGACCTTCACCACTCCTTGAGTACGAATGCAAAAAGATGATCAGAAGTAAAGAAAGAGTGGAATGCCATTCGGATGTTGACTGTTGATGCTTTCGTAAGTAGACATTAATAAAGCACTTAGAATATTCATTGTTACAACGGTGGCACTTGCAGGAGGAGGCGAACGCCATCGGCCTTGGCCGTAACCTTAAAAGCTACCAAGCCAGCAGCAGCAGCAGCAGCAGCATACTCGGGCTAAACGCGGCGCAAATGCTGGGAGCCGTTTCGCAAGCGTGCAAAACGTCGTCGTCCTTTGGAGCTTGTTGCTTTGCTACATACTTGAATAACATCGAAAATAATGCTTTGCACCTTGTTGTTGCAAACTTGGAAAAGAATTCCAGTAATAGAACCGGCCCAGCCATATACAACTACAAACTTTCTATGTGTGCGATAAATAACCTCGTACGATCTCAGATCTTGAAGGCTTAATATAATAAATCTACTTTTGCATATTCATAAAAGATCCACACGAATTGTACATTTAATTTAACTTGCGCGAATTTAACTAAATCCATTTATTGATTTGTTTCATTTCATGGAGAATGAATGGACGCGATCGTAAAGTTGAAGTCTTGCTCAATTACTAAATATAAACTAAACTAAGAATAGAATAATAAATGTACCATTAAAAGTTTATTGTTTGTTTAGAAGCGAATGGCGTTCGAAATTTGGTGAGCAGTTTTGTTTAAATATTGAACGCGAATCGAGCACGCGGGGGGCGGTTATTGGTTGGGGTATTGGCGATTGCGCAAGTGGTATCTGATCGGCCAGCCCAAAATCGAACGGCAATTATTGGCAGGCTGGCGGTGCGCACATAGAGAGTCAAACCCTCTGCCGACGCCGCCACCGCTGGTGCTGCTGCTGCATCGGCGGCCCCGATTCTCGGTCGAGTCGATACGCGGCGAGGGCACGCGAGACGCCGCCGCCGACGACGACGACGGCGACGACGACGGTAACGTAAATCGAATCGAACCGAACGCTGCGCGGCGGGGGTGGGAAACGAGCGCGCGGCGGTGGCGGCGGCTGTGGTGTGGCGGGGCAGGATGCGTTCGACGTCGCGCAGGAGCACCGAGAGATGTATGCGAGTGATCGAAGCCGGGCCGAGGCGCGCGGCGGTGGGCGACCGGAAAAAAATAGGACGAACTGATGCCGCGCGCCGATGCGATCGGAAAGGGGTGGATCGAAAGGTGCGCCGATCGGCACATGCCCCCGAATCGAAGCGCGCACTCGAGGATGCGCCGCCGCCGATAGTTTCCTTCCTGCTGCGGGCGCAAGCGAGCGAGAGCACCACGCGCAATCCTATATACTTCGGGAACATATTATTTACTGATCGCGCCCGAGTCCTGGGAACGGCTCCTATATATCCGAGCGTATCGAACGAATTGGAAGCGAAATGGGCGAGGACTACTTTGTGCACCAAGGATCCGAACCCAATTCACACATCTCTACTGCAATAAATGACCGAATATCTCGCTTGCAAATTATTCCAGAGAATTCCCCGCTTCGTGCTTATTAAAATCGGAATGCGAAATATGTTAAATTAATTCGCAATTGGCGCTGCGGCATAATAAAAAGGGCGCAAAAGCAAAACAATTGAAAAGTTGAAGTAGTAATTGCAGAGTAATTCCTGCTGGATCGATTTTACTGTCCTGCCAGGTTTATGCGATATATAGAGAATAAACTATATACCTATATCTATACATATTATATAGCCTTTTCTCTTCTCGCGTAGTTGCGCGTCTCGGGGGCGGCTGAGCGTTAGAGTGAGCTACAACTTGCCCCCGTCGATGCCACCGATCCCGGTGTGTATATGTGTGCGAACGTTCGCGCGCGCGGGAGCTACATTTTCCAACGATGCTTCGTCCTGCCACCCCCGTGGTGGTGGTCCGTCCACCACTACAATCGAACTGACGACGACGTCGAACGACACCAGCACCAGCACCAGCACCAGCAGCAGCTGGAACGGGGCACATCACTCCTTCTTTGATACACACGCATACTACGTGCGTACAGTTTGCATGCCACATGCACATGCAAGATGTACTCTTCGGCACCGCCGCCGCCTCCTCTGCCGCCGTCATCGTCATCAGTTGCGTCGCGTATGTGTGTTGGTGGTTTTTACAAAAATAGGACGATTATCGATTTTCGCTGGCGTTCGGTTCTCTCTCGACGTCGGCGGCGGCAATGCTGGCCACCATGCGGCGCGCTCATACTCGCGCTTGCTGCCGATGCGTCCTTTTCGAAAAGGCGGCGATAGCCTATGGATCGGTGGTGTTCTGGAGGCGGTGGCGGCGCGGGCGATGGTGTGATGTGTGCGCCCCCCGCAGAGCGCAGCAGACCTTCCATGCACATCCACATCGCCGATATTGAACATTTTATATACGCTCTATCTATATACACATAGATATATACACACATCTCTCGCCGCTGCTCTATATATATTTGCGACGTTCGGTTCGCGTTTTACGATGCTCCGTAACCGCCTCCCACGCCTCTCTCGCTCGCGTGCAACGCCGGCAGCGGCGACGGTTGCTGCTGCTGCTGCTGCGTTCCGTACGGATGGACGCAGCGCGCGTGTAGTCCCTTTTCTCTCAAACATATCCATCGCATCGAAGCCTTCCCAATCCTTCCGATTCTCTTTTCTCTCGGCGTCCGCGCTCGCTTGCTCGCGGGGCCGCGGAGTGGCGGGCGGCTGGCGGCGGCGACGTTTCTCGTTCGACGATGTTCGCGTGCTGCTGTTTCACGGCGAGCGCTGGCTCCGGCCCCGATCGACCGATTTTACCAATAAATTACGAGCGCGCCAAGAGTCGCCGGGGTGAAAAAGAGGAAAAATTCGAGATGTGCCGGGGAAAAGGGAGGTGGCCACCTCTCTCTCCGCTCTCTCCTGGATTGTGTGTCGTATTGCAGGATAAACTCCTGCACAGCCAGCCCGGCAAACCGAACGCGGAAAAAATGCTACATCGAAATGAATGAAAAAGAAGAAAACCCGCGCCCGCGCCCGCGTCCGCGCTC
This sequence comes from Aleochara curtula, assembly GCA_963978815.1. Taxonomy (NCBI): domain Eukaryota; kingdom Metazoa; phylum Arthropoda; class Insecta; order Coleoptera; family Staphylinidae; genus Aleochara; species Aleochara curtula. The sequence continues at coordinate 13,473,722 of OZ022215.1, read as the reverse complement.
AGCACGAGAAAAACGAAGCGAACATTTATAAAATGGAAAAATAACGTGGAAATACGCCTCGCCGCTGCATTTCAGCTAATTGATTATTCGAATTGAAATGCGCAAAACGAACGCACAAGCATTTTTATTAATTTCTGATATAAATCAAGCGACCTTTTTTAATTAAACGCGCGCGCACACACTTCGATCGCTTATACATTTTATAAGTGCGCAAAAGGTTGTGTTTTTGCATAAATCACGCGAGAGGGCAAGCAAGTTCAACCACAATCAAAACACCAACAACAAAAAATCAAAAGCCTGCAAACTCAAGATGATGTGAGAATTCTCAAAGCGCTCTAATAATAAACACATACTAAGGCAAGCACTAGCAAGCGTTTGGCGGCGTGTGGCGGCAACGGGCACGGCAACGGCAACGGCAACGGCGGCAGAAACAGTTCAAGGGTTCAAGCACATTGCACATCTTCAGCTATTCTACGAGAACAAGCTTCTTCCTAGCAACAGGAAGAAAATCTTACTTTCTTATTTCTTCATAGACATTTCTCCTCGTCTACTTATGTATAAGTGCGAGAAAATGCGCAAAGTTTGCCAACGCTTTGAGCACACACATTTTAACTTGTTTTCGTTTTATGTCCACTTCCACGGGGTGTTTCTCAACATCGCAAAAACCCTTTCTTCCGCCACCCGCATATTAATACAGATTTCTTCATTGATGTTTCAAAGTGTTCAGCAGCACCACTGCTGTTTCAATACGTTCGTAGGCAGCAAGCGGCAGCAGCAGCAGCAGCAGCAACCCCAACCGACATTGAAACCACCCCAATGTACGGCTCGACATACGTACGCACTGCCCGCAACTACCCTATTAACACACATTTTCCAACTGCTATTCCATTGCTGCCCTTATTGCTTCTCTATGGCAATTCGAACACATGTTTTCGTGTAATTCAATCGCAAACGTAAACAAATGGGAGGTTTTTCATCCGAAAAAAATCGACTATCGCTAATAATGGGGGCAAACAGCAATTCGTAAACATTGCACCCCGTAATCTAACAAACCTGAGGTGCTAATCGTGAATGCTTTATCGATTTTTCGCTTTTGTATGGATTTCAATACATTTCAATACATTTCAATACACGCAAAGAACGAGAAGAGATGAATTCCAAGTATTCTTAGAATGCAAAACCGGGCGCAAAAACATTGAAAACGTAGAAATTCACCCCTCTATCAATAATTCAGATGCTGATGCGATGATGATCATTCTAAAAGATCATCATTATACAAAGTGTTGCAAAATATTGTCTTTGAAATTACCATAAGAAAATTGTACAACATGATGATGTTGATGTAATTAATTACTTTGAACAATTGCTTAATTTTTCAAATTTCTCGAATTTTAAGATATTTAATCTTAATAAATTAAAACAGATGAATAATTTTTGACGATGGCTTGTTGGTTTAGACACCACAAAAAGGGTTGTTTTGCGCGGCCTGCCTCCCGCCTCATCCCCCGCGAAAAAGCAAAACAAAATACACAAAGCTAAAGCTGCGTGAAGTGGGAGCGAATGAAACGCGAATAATCGCAGCCGAAATGAAAGAGAATAAGCGGCACGGCACGCCAAGGGATGTAATGACGGCGAAATGATGAAGGGAAATATTTGTAAATATCAAAAATATTCGAAAACCGAACCGAATGAACGAATGAGCGAACAAACGCACAAACAAGTGCGGTGCGGCGCACATTGAACACATCAAAAAGTGAGCAGTCAGCATTCGAAGCGCGCAAATAAATGCTCGGTGTGCAATGATGATGAAAACGATGGAAATTTATGAAAACCCGCAGAATAAAGTGCGCGCTCGCGAATAAAACACACACAACTCGCGCCTATGAAATGTAAAAATATTGAAAGTTATGATGATTAATACAATGAATGCGCCGCCGTTGCATTGCATTCCAGCCGAATTTAATTAATCCGGAAATATTTCCAAATATTCCAACACTTCCGTCCAAAAGAAAAATGTGGATGTTTCTTTCTCCGGAGGCAAGTTGATTGAAAAATTAGATTTCTGTCAGTTTTCGGGGCGGCGCAAAACCCAAGACAGATTTATGCATATTTTCTGAAAGCTGCGCTCACAGCGAGCGTAAAAGCTTGCACAATATATATAAATATATTATATAAATAAAATATAATTCCTGCTGAGCGCAATAAATAACGACACATGGGTATTACATACACAGAAGGCGTACGGACGTCTCGCGGCGAAGTGCAGATAGCAGCTGAAGAGAGGCGGCAGGCGTTGAGGAGGGCGGCATTCGTAGATTTATAACTTATAAGAATTAAGGTTTTCCTCACGCCGCCACCGCTGCCACTGCCGGCATAGTACAGAAAGACATTCGCTCTAAGTCCATAAGTGTTTAGTGTTAGATGATACATGGCTAGTGAATTATTATACCTGGATGCGAAAATTCGATTTTTTACTTATTTTCGCGCGCGCACGCCGCGACAAACAAATAAATAACGCAGCCTCCCTCTCGCGCTGGATGAGCGTGAAGGGTGGCATGCATCTATTGCCAGACATAAAATATAACGCCTACTTAAGTTGATGGCTTTTCTTAAAATTTTCGCGCCCAACAGCGACACAAAGTATTTTTACATTTGCATGCCGTCTATTCACGCGCAGGAGCCTCAGCCGCGCCGCACAAGTTGGGGGAGAGCGCGCCGCCGCCGTTTTCTTCTTCGCATCGGCATTGCGAACCGCAAAACCAGGAGCATGCACAATGAAATAAAACCGCAACGAACAACACGAATAAACAGCAATACCGATGCGAACGCCAGATGAAACGTGCAAGAAATTTAAGATAATGCTTTTCAACAAGCGCAATAAATACTTTCAAATGACAAAATGACATGCGATAAATTTGAATATCCAACTTTCAAAAGTCTCCTTCTCCTAATCAAAATTCCCCATACTTATTCCCAAAAAGCAAGTTTTCCTCATTACGTTATCATCCATTAAACTAATCCTGTTTGGTAAAATGAGATTTGATTTCAAGCAACAACAAAAGTTTAATTGATTGATTGATCCTTTGATTCTTCTGTTAGCTGGCGTAAAATTAATTTATCCTCATTAGGAAACCATAATTTAGTCATCAAACTAGTTGATCCTTAATTTATTTACAAAACAAAAACTAAAAAATTTGGGCAATTTTTTGATTAATTTTTGATTGATTGATCCTTTAATCCATGTATTATTAAATATGATATTAATTTATCCTGTGTGGGAACATCCCCCAAATATAATACGCGATTTAAACTTTTTGTTTGTAAAATTGTTTGAAATTATTTGCGCCCTTACGAATGGGAATAACGATGAGGACATTTCTTCTGGCATATGGAACGAGCAGCAGGAGCAGGAGGAGTACAATGCGCTGAGAGCACATCGCAACGTCAAGTTGTCATCTAAGTGTATCTCCAATTAAAAATCTTCTCATTAGAAAGGCGACGCATCTCTATAGCCTATCCAATCAACTACATCACTATAGCAGTAGGTGATGATGTGACTTACACTCGGGTGCAATATGTGTCTTCTCCCGCACGTATGCGCGCTGAAGCAAAAAAAGTCATCACGCTGATCCTTGGTAGTTAGGATGATGGCAACAAACAGAAGAACGCGCCGCTGGAACAACAGAAATACTCGAAACAATTCCTCCGCGCGCACGTAAGTATAGAAACGTAAGTGCATAGAGTTCAAGTGAAATGAGGAAAAAATGTTGCAGACGACGACGACGAGCCGAGAAAAATTCGCCTAAAGAAGTGTCAACGACACTAACCGTCATCCAGCTAGAGCATTTAATTTTTCTTGCGCGCGCGCGCATAAGTTTTAATAAAATATTAAGGCAATTAGCAATGTCGTCAACGATGAGGCCGGCCGAGCAAAAATATATCAACGCGCATAAGAGATATTCTCCATCAAAGATGATAATTTTCACCGAGGCACAAATGCAATGTCAACACACGGCGAATCTTTCGCGCAAAAAAAAACTTCAATCAAGTCGTTAAATTCAGGCCACATCACGGGCTGATGACGAGAAACCGGCACAGCCAGCGAACGAATTACGCAAATTCAATGTAAACATCGTTCGTTGATTGAGGTAAACAGTATAATTATTAGTCAACAACAATTTTTCAGCTCTCACTTCGAAAAATCCGCAGCGAAACCCAACTTTCCGAAACACACGTCGGATAATTCAAAAGTCGGAATAGTTTTTAAATAAATAACGTACAATATAAATAATCTCAACACGTACAAAACACGCGTGTCGCCGATGAGTGAGTAATCATGGAAAATATCAAATAAATACGCGGAGAGTCCAAATCAAATGCAACTTTTGTGGATTTTTGGCTCGCAACCAAAACACATTTCGGGGTTCCGCAACAACCGAAAAGCACAATAAATTCAGGTACGAAATGAAATATTATTCGAAAGAAGCAAAAAAGCAAAAGCAGGAATAGAATGAACGATAATGTTGTCACCGAAAACGCAAAGTTGACTCATTCAAATCCATGCATGCCATGCATGAAATGTCGACGTTCGGTGTTCTCTAAAAAACAATTAAGTTGTGCGTTTATTTATTTTCCAAATCACCTATCTGCCAAGATCAAGGAGAGCGCAAGCAGCGCACGGAAAACACACAGGAAAAATGAGAGGACGAGCGCCTCATTTAGATCTATGAGCGCGAGCCGAGAGCGCGCAGAGCGATGAGACTCCAGCCACACAAAGTGTACGAAAAGTGAGCTCTAGCTTCCTTGTTAATTACCGTTGCATTTGTGCACACGCAGACAATGCATAGAAAATAGAACTAAGCGCGCGTTCGTTCGTTCGTTTCGTTTGCGCGCCGCATACGGGTGCATTCGATTAAAGAATCCGACGTGGAAATACTGATTGTACATGCAGATAGATTGGGCAAAGATACACAATCCTATACTCTAAGATTGGATATGGCAAACTATACTTAGAACGCAACGTTCGCCAGCCCGAGAGACAGCGACGAATACAATAAGAACTACGACGTTTGCTGCGCTTGTGCTCGAAATGATTAATTTCACTTAAAATACTTTTCAATCCTTAACTCTCTCAGTTTCAAATGCCAATAAAACTAATGCCCCACGTTACTAATGCTTCAAAAATCTTTTAAATTATTTATAGACAACTCAATAATGATTTACAATCACACTTTGAGCTAAATATTCAACGAATATTCGGATATAACGACTTAACACCCAATAACTAGATACTTTATCGCAAACAAGTCCGGATATAACGACCAAATAATTGAAGATAAACATTGTATCCCAAACCTAAAATTTAAATTTTCCTTTCCATCTCTTAATTTTTGCTGCAAAGCTTTCAACTGAAAATGTAGTAAATTTTACTGATACGTCCAGTCAAAGATTTCAACATAATGTCGGGTGTCGTTTCGTTGAAATATAACGACGACCAATACATCACAACCCGTTCAAAGTATTTATTCCGGCCAAGAATGCCGCCTCACAATACGCTCGAGAAAGCTCGTTTATTCATGCCCGTACCCTGCCACTGCCACTGCTACTGCCACTGCTACTTCTCATATTTAAAGCACATCACAGCAGCATTGCAGGCTCCTTTGTCGCCCGACTTTTTACGAATTGCTTGCCAGGAACAACAACACAACCAGCATACGTACATTCAATCGTAAGGTGTACGTACCTTACTTACACTTGCCTGCTTCAACAACTAGCCTGCACTAGTAAGCAACGCTCTATAATCCAATAAAAATACAACGAAATAAAAGCAAATAATTCATGTGACGAATACCATCTGGCAATACATTTACATCGTAGCGCAACAAATTTTTTGATTAAATTGCGACGCGCTCGTTATAAAATATGCGCTGTCTTGAGAACGGCGCCGCGCCGCCCGCTTTTTTACGATTTCGTACAATTTTTATGCAGCGCGCTCGCGTCCGCTGTTGTTGCATCCCATCCGCGTGCGTATTGATTTTTTGCGATCATCTCGTTCGTACACATGTTAATTTCGCAGATAAATTTCGCCGCCGTCGGTGAAATAATGAGCCAATTAAAATAACTCGCAAATGCGGCGCGCGTGCCAAAATAAACAATTTTGTCAAAATGCACGCAGCATGCACCAAATAAACATCGTAACCGCCAGTAGGTAGTATCGATACATTGCTCGCGCAAAATAGCGCGCTAATGTAATGAGCCTCAGCCGGAAAGTGAGTAAAAAGTAAAGAAACAATCTTCACGACGCATACTATGTTGTCGTCATTTTTCTAAGTGGTGGTAGTAGTCAGCGTGCGCGCATTGCACGGTGTCAATAAATCACTTTGGCTGCGCGTTTCGCCAAGAAGCATTACATTAACGGCTAGTGAGCTAATTTATTTATCCGAACGAAGAATTCCGCGCGCCGCGCACTCTCGCGCCAAGAGTGAATTGAGTTTGCGCGATGCACTTTGTGTAAATTTAAGTATTTGTTTTTGTAGGAGTCGAAGCATAGACATAAGTTAAATCTATACATAGGATGCAAAGTTTTGCATGCTTTTTTTACGCGAATGCAATGGGGGCGGCAGTGAATTTCCTAATTTTCCACAGCGCGCATCTTGCTCCGACAAAAACGCGGGCAAACACGGCCCATTGTTCCGTATGCCGCCCCCGCAGTGAGTGGTGTAGTGCGAAAACTACACGTTGAGAGGAATCCTCTCATTCCTCTCCCGCCGAATGCGATGTCCTCTTCAGTTATCCGGGCAAACGAACAACGAGCATAAGTCTATTAGGTTAATTATGTTTCGAATGAAAAGCGCTTTAACGTTTCGGCTGGCGGCGCCGCCACCACCACGGTCACACACTCGCACGCCGCCGACGTCGACGACGACCGAAAACATTACTTTGGCCATTTCCATACTATTTCGGCCAGTGCATTTTCGCGCTACTGACTGGCCCCGTCCCGTGCTGTATGCGCACACACTATTAAAATTCCAGCCGGACGACTCGTACAATCACAATGCAATTGCGTGCGCTCGCCGCCTCCATCCGACTAATGGGCCGAAAAGCTCAAATACCGATGCAGCGCGGCTGCCAGCCATGGGGCGGCCAGCTAGACAGCGGCGAGTTGTACGGATGGGACAAGTGTACCGCTGTCACAACACAGCATCAAATGACACTACGAACGACAGGTTACAACTACTATTAGTGCGATTGTGATTAGTCTGACGACTCAACTTCACAGGCCACTGATTAGTTCCACCAAAAAAACCAACGCCACCACCACCATCAACAACAACAATAGCTGAATGAAGCGTTACCATTTGATAAATATTTCAGATTTACGGCAATATGCAACGTGTAATTTACCAGCAATAATGTAATATTTCTTCATTTTCTTCACCCAACTCTAACCTTACCGTCAATACATTGCGTCCATTGCAATTTTTAAAGATTCATCGCTAATATTCAATCGTTTATTACCTAAATTTCAGTTACTAACTCTCGGTACCTATAGTCAATGCGTTTTGTTGGTCAAAATGTATTCAAGGACATTTGCGCTATATGCGGTTTCTACCTGGATGAAATTGTAAACACACGCGACGTCACTAAACCGACTTGTTGTAACCCGCTCGGGATAAGTCAAGTACTTGATCAGCAAAACAATCAACCGCGATCCACATGGTGAGTACTTTACGCTAATTGAATGGTGATATTGTTTTAATATAAAGCCACATACCTTGAAAATCATGATGAGTGACGCCGATGGGCATCCTGTGCTGCAGACATCTTGGAAATTGGCGGCCTTTGACCAAATCACACTGATGTTGGGTACGCTTCTCCAGATAGATGATATTGTACTGCACTGTTCTTTTAATAAACACTACCGCGCGTTGTTTATAGTCTATGAATGTTATTACGTTGCACTAACCGATCACTGTTTGGATTATAACGGATTAATAATAAATGTATTTACGCTTGATCTGCAGACGCGGGCTAGACGAACTGTCACTGCTCACGGCAATGCCGAACGCAGCACTCGAATCACTTCGTGCCCAATACACAATACGAGCGTAAGGTCAAGATGTCAAAATTTCGCCGGCTTGCAGCGTTACTGCCGCGCAATGCATTGTAGTGCAGTGTAGTGAAGTGCAAAGTTGTGATTCCTATGGGCAGAGAAAAATAAGATATTTCCAAGGAGAACAACAAACCGTGAGTACCTTTATTTATACCTTTATACTTATTGGCTTGTACTTTACGCATTGATATCATGTATCGACCGCTAACACGTAAAATCACAACAAACGGAACACATTGTTATTGTAGGTACATGTAAGGTTACATACATACAACAGACGCTCAGCAATCATATAGCATCAATGCAATCGTTATTTTCACTGTACAAAGACACAACACAGGTAACACCCTTGACAAGAAGAGTAATCCATACTATACCTGAAGCTTGATAACATTACATTGAAGCGATGAGTCTGGAGAGTGGAGATAACCTTAAAATTGACCATGATGCAGGTACATAGCACATGTTTACATATGATATTTAATGATTTAGTAAGTATTGAATCCAAAGTTATCACCACCCACCAGTCCAGTCCATTCACTTACACCTGACAAAAATAACTACACTTTTATTTCGTAGTACGTACACATGACATAACAAACCTGGAAGTAAAAAGCACTCTGAAAAAACGAGTGAGTGAGTAAATCATAGTCTCATCATACATGGGCTGGAAACTTGGCAAAGAGAATTCTTTAATATATGCATTTTGTTGGGGACTTTATACATTTTCGTCTCTATTCATTGGCGGATGCTGACCACACAGAGTCCAGAGCCAGGCGAATGTCCAGCGAGTAAGCGAAAAGCGCGAGCCGCGTATTGTACCACCATGGCTGGCGGCGTTGTGTGTCGTCGTGACGATTTTTGCCATAAAATGAACTCGACTGGAAAATTAAGTTCGGACTAAATGTTCCACGCACATTAGTTTTTCGTATTATACCTACCTCTATGCGGCGACCGCCCATACCTTCGCCGAAATACGAACAACGTTTTACAACTGAACTGACTAACAGTCAACGACGATACCGAAATGCGCAACTGTTTCGCCTTCTTCTCTTTCCGCATATGCAACTCTTTCATTTCGAATCTATTTAAACATCAGCCATAGCACTCACTGATTTCACGTCCGTCTTTTCGTAATTATTTGTTTCGATCGCTCGAATGTATTTTAAGTATCCCAAGCAATAAGCAGCAGGCAGCAGCAGCAGCGTACACGGGCGAGAATATGTTATAATTGGATGTCATATTTCCTCATCGAAGAGCGCGTGGTGCGCAAAGTTTATAGGAACTTAATTCAAACGCTGACGTCTTAATGACGTGACACCTTATAAAGTGCACTAGTTAACGAGCTGTGCGACTCGGCATGCGTGTGCGCACTAATATCACTTTGCACCGACATTACTTAAGTCATATTACCGCCCGAGAGGAGAGGAGTTGATGCACCTTGAAGGTGCGTGGTGATCTTAAAATAATTTCAATTTCGTTTACGTCTTGCTGCACGCCATCATTGCAATTCATTGCGTTCGGTTTTAGCTGATGATGATGATGATGATGTTGCTGTTGGTGGTGCACATGCAATAAAGCGAACAAAACGCATACGACGATAAAGACAAGAGAAAGAGGAGCAAAAAACCCAACGCCGGATTCACGGATATATAACGACGCTAATAGTATTGAGACGTTTCCATATTCACTTCAACTTCGCCTCCTCCTGAATTCGAAACTTATCTATGCGTTGTGATCTCGCCGTCGACGTTTTGTCTTTATTGCGCGAGCATTGCTCGCATTCGTATTGGCGTGTCAACTCAAAATTAGTCGTTCGATGCGCACGTAGATTATTCAGCATGTATGCGTACCGAAAACATTCAAGTTTTCTTACTTAAGATTGCTAAAGTTATGACGACGACATTGCTGCTACCATCCGATTCCATCGAACGCACATGCTAGATGCTCAATCGTAGTCTAGTCTACGAAACAGCACGATTTGAGCACTGCGAGTACGACGAGTTTAGACAACTTATTGCTGTGTGCTTGAGGTGACTTATAAATAGCATTATGCGCGAGCGGCATCGCATCGAATTGTAAATGCACTCACGAGACGTGTATATACTAATCAACTAATCAAAACGCGAAATCGTTTCATTTTACTTGTGTTTAATATGAAGGCGTTTTCTACAAAGCGTTTGAAGAAAATTAATCATTCTCTACGCATTTAACATCAACATAACTTGTAATAATGCATCTTCACATTAATCATAGAAACACAGCATTTGCTGACCTCAAAACACGAATAATTTTAGTACATTTAAGTAAATGACGAGCTGTTTCATGGTCTGATAAGTGCAGGAGTAAGATGAAAGTATTTACTTGAGTTGATTCACCATTTTTTGCTAACATCCTGTAAAATGCAGAGAGACATTACGATTGCAAAATGCGCATCGAAAATGTAGTTTTGTGTCTGGCTACTGACACTCTAACCAACACACAACCTTCACTTCACTACTAAAGTAGCTATAATTGAATTCGTCTATAGATATCCACAAAGTGTTCTGAAATTCTGAATTTATACACACTCGTTAGTTATCGGTGTAAATGCCAGTTGCGAAATATTTATAAGGAAAACTATAATTTACTAAGAAAGTTGGCTGATGACTGAATTAAAAATGAAAGGGGAATTTAGAAAAGTGTCAGGGATTTGTCAAAATAAAATAACATCTTGTAGAGGCAGAGAACAAATACAGATTGTGCAGTCGGTATTTATTTGAAGATGATGCAGAGTTCGACAGGTGTTGGCGTTCAGCTATGAGATGTTCTTATTATAAAACGCGAGTGCGGCTCTGACGGCGGCTAGCAAATAAAATGCGTGTATGCGCGCGTCTCTCGCGATTAAATAAAATTCTCCTAATGCTGTTGCATTCTAATAATAATGGCTAGAGATTAATGAGTATCGCGCTCTTTCTACGACACGGTTATTGTTGCTGCTGTCGTTCGTGGATTGCGCTGCGGAATTTACAATTGCGAGGGGGCAGCGCGCAAACGCTTTCGGTCATTGGTCATCGGGTGGCTGGTCATCGTCGGGCTATAAATTCACACTTGCACTCGCCGATGCCTCTCTTTACGTTATAAATCAATTGCGTACGCACTCGCTCCAGCAATTCCAATTGTTATCCCAGCTATTCCAATACATCACAATGGGATAGTTGTTGCGCGCCGCTGAAAGCGCCGGCGAAAGAGATGCCCAACAAAAACGCACTAATTCACATGCCGAATTGCAAATTACCAATGCAATGCAACAACTGATTATATAAGGCATTAATTAATTGCACAGCAATTGCATTACAATTAATTGTTTTGCTTCTTTATTTATCCAATTAGTTTTATCTAACATTTTCCAAGTTTAATCCTCTTGTGGAGAGAGAAAATGCAGTAGCATTTAGAGCAAGGAATGTAATGATGTATTCTGTCCGGAGGGCTTTATTAAACGCATGTTTATCGGAAATAAATTAACCTTTAATAGAGACGTAATTATATTGGCGTGCTACGGTATTGCCTCGGAGCCAAACATAATATTATCGCGGCGGTATGTGCACGATGCGAAGGCGAAATGAATAGACATCATCGCCTCCTTCGGCAGTAGCAATTGGGGGCGGTGGGAAAATAATACGGTTCACCTTGGTGTACGCCGCCGGTGATATACCACCCCCGTCTTCCATCGATATCTTCTATCATCCATCGTGTGTTTATTATCTTCTGGTTATTGTCTCACCAGAAGTTGATAGCTTCAAAGTATATTATTTTTATTGTACGTATTGTTTTATTCCCGCTTGCTTATGAAATTTAATTAATTTCATCCATCGAATCAGCAACCCTTCCGGTAATGAAAGTTATATATCTACGCATGCATTCAACGATTGCATTTAATTTTCATGTGAAGCTCAACATCACTGCACATCTTTTGCTTCTTTGCTTCTTCCGATAAACAGGAATGAAGGAGGCAAGGAAGAAATTGCGAAACCCTCATGGTTATTATGACGAGCATGATGCTGATGATGATGATGATGATCATGATAATAATGAGTCAATATTGACTTTGTATTATCTATAATTATCGTTATTAATTCATTCCCGCACGTAGCAAAGACGGAAATTTGCAGATTTTGATTTTAGTTGTTTGCAAGCAGTAACAACTAGAGCAATGCGCACGTGAAGACTTCACTTCCGGGAAAATCATTATAATAGTCAAGTTTTTCCTCGTTTGGTGCAACTTTGAACAAATAGAACTTGTGATAAAGTTTCAATTCGCTTCTGTGTTTGCATTTGGAGCTTCAATAAGTTTTCCTCATCATAACTAATAATTTTTCGACTACCCTCTTGATTTAATTCACCCCTTCAGAGTATTGCTTTACTAGTGGTATCAGAATAATTAATAATTAATGCAAATATGCATCAATGCGCTCAAATTGGCATTTTTCACATTGCATTCGACAAATGTCCATGAGAAGAAAAAGCCGTCAAACAAGTTTTTCAATTGCGCACTCATTGTATTAGAGCGCGTACCGAGTTTGTAACCCTTTTTTACATAATGAAGGGGCCAGTTCTAGTTTTAATTTTTTTTTGGAGCTAGCATTCAATGCGTATTTAGTTTCCACACCTAAATGCGATTCCCGATACATCACAACTGAAAATAGGTTTTGATTAATTTCACGTCTCACATCGCACGCCGTATTAATTTTATGCAAATGCATCCATTCTCTATAATTTCGCATAAATAATGCACCCATTCTTTTTTTTTTCTTCATTACATCAATTGCACGTTTGTTTTTTTTGTGTGTCTCGTTTGGCATTTGCAATATTCGTTTACAATTCATTCGTTTTTATAGGCGTCGTCAATTTCATTCATTCGTATTATCAAATCAAACGAAATTAAAATGAATGCAGTGAATTAGACAGGCTTTGAATTGCAAAATTTTTTCTTCGCGTTTGCGTTTGGGGTGCGAAATTAAACTGGTTTTTTTAAATTTATTAATTTATTTATTAATTATACATCGGGGAGATTGTGCAGTTGAGATTTGCATAAATGAAATTTGCATGCGTTCGATGGCGGAGACGTTGACGAGTTTGAAATGGGAAAAAGGGTGAAATCTGATCGAAGATTAAGAAGCGGCTAAGATTTTGGTAGTAGGTAGCTGTAATATTTTTACATAATTATTTCGTTCTCGTATTTTAATTAATATTTATTGTATTCGAGCGAAGAGAGAGAGAGGACTGGAATGCAAATTTATTGATTAAAGTTTTAAATTTCAATTCAGCTGCGAAATTTCATTTGTTCGTTCGTACATTTGGGAAAATAATCATTATGAGCGTATCGTAAGGGTTCGATCCACTTCTGTGCGTTCGGAGATAAGTAGTATGGAAATAAAACGAAACACGAAGAGGTGGAAGCGCGAGCGCGAATGTGGCGAACTTGCAAAGGGGCGGCGGCGGCGGCGGCTGCGAGCGCGCGGAGAAATAGAAAAGGGGTGGAAATTTAATTAAAAGCAATTAAAATAATTAGTATGAGACATAAATTCGGAATCAAATTATAGATAGGAATTGGTACACATAGACATACGCGCCCTGCCATCCAGCGCTGACTGTGAGTATGGAGGCGGCGAACGGATATAAATTTTATGCAAAAAGCCGAAATGTTATAGAAACGAGAATCGCGTGTATTGCCGCATCGCATCGGATAGAAGAGGGTTTAATGCCATCCGACTGTGTTTCGGCTCGCGTTTGCCAAAATGTTCAAATGTTCTTTGGCTCAGACCTCCCTTTATTTGAAGATTCAAAGATAACCTCAAAAAGTATTGATTTTCTTCGAACTACAAAACATTTAAGTACCTACGACAAAAAGATTATTCGCGTTAATCTTTTTGTAAATAAAATTTACGCGCGCACAATAAGTTGCTCACCCTTAATGAATCGCAATCGCAAAGTTGCGAATCTATACGAAGTAATTATTGCCCGCGCGCGCACTGCAGTAATTGCATTGCATCCGTAAAGCGTTTTGAACAATTTGCGCATTAATGTCTTTCGGGCTCGCTTTCGGTGAGCATCCGAACGAACGAAAACTCATTGAGCTCGACACAATAACTGCATGCATGCATCGCGTTTGTGCATCGAGCAGCAGCAGCAGCATTGACTAAGCGCTGATGAAAAGACGAAATAAAGAGAGGAGTGATAGTTGAAAATAATAAATTTTCACGAACGAAAGAGCATAACGGTGCGCATGGAAATACAGATACGCATACGTGTGTTTAACCCCCTTGTCCAGAGGGTGGCCATGAAGGACCATCATCCTCCGCCAGAGGACAAATTTACGATCTTAATGCAATTCTCAATTAGTGGACTAATAGTCTAAATGTTCGACGCACATACTGCATGTTCATTCCTTCTTATCATTATCACTCACCCTAAGAGATCACGAAAAATGTCTAGATATTTCTTAAAATTCAAAATAATTCAGCAATATTGCCAACTTGAGAAGCAAATTGTTCAAGGGTGAAAAGAAGAGCTGAGATAAAAATTGTTTATTAATTATGAGGGATATGAGGGCTGTTTGAGTGGCTTGAGAACACTCTGTAGATGAAACGAAAAGGGAGTTGGTACCAAAATGTTGTTTAGCAACATACGAATGAACTATTGCCGCTTTGTGGAATTTGAAATTTCGTTCAGTTCACATGGCACTGAGTGTATGGGACATAAACGTACACAAATATTCGTATGCTGGGTCCCGATGTCAATAGAACGAATTGTTTGTCGCGCCCAAAACTCCCGAATTCAACTTTTGGCGTACGCGCGCGCGCGCGCTGGCGTAACTAACTGAAAGGGTTGTTTCATTATCGCCACCTACATTAGGCTTTTGGGGTTGCAGTTAAAGATTTATTGCGACTTCCATGTGCATGCATCACGCATATCTCTGGAGCCATCCGCAAATTGTTTTATTTGTTTTAATTAATTCGCGCTCCGGCTAAGAAAATGTCTATGCGCTAATTGCTCGTGCAGGCCAATTAATAAAAATCATTTATTGGTGGGTGGGTCACAAAACCGCAAGACAAGACAATGCAAGAACCGCAAACGCAACCAAACAAAAAAGCTTGGCAACGTTCTGCAGCGAGTTGTCGGCGACGCTTGCCAACTTGATTATTACGATGCTTTCGCTGGCGCACGTGAGTTTGCAATTGCTAAACTACTTAGCAATTTTGAGCTATGTAGGTAGCCTCGCGATTGTGTTTTCTTAAAGCGTGCGCACGATGCGAAGCTTTTTTATTCAGGTGGGGAAGGTCTTCTTAGGTGGCGAGCTAATGCGGCGGTTGGTTTCGTGCGCGGCGGGGAAATGCAGAAAGTGAAAGGGAAAAGTGGATGATGTTGGCGGCGCGTCGCGAAGACCGAGGCGCGCATAACGAGTGAGAGAATGGTCGGGTGATGTTATAACCGAGTGTGACGACGCCGCTTTTAGTCGTAAGTGCTACCACGGCTATTGCTCGATGTGCTTGCAGCACAGCTGTATGGCAGCTCGCGCTCGTTTTCAACTATTATTGTAATAGTTTAAACACTCATTCAACTTGCATTTCATTCACAACTTCGCACCGCGCGTGTTGCCCGTTTCACTTTACTTCCGCGAGAAAAACTCCTACAACTTTTTCATACAAATCTATCACAATGGTTGCTCTCAATTATTCATCAATAAATTTCCCAAATAATTCACCATCATAATTTTCGCCTAGGAAAATCACCTCTCTAAAAGTATTTGTTAATCATTTAAACTTGAGTAATCAGTCGTCTTTATGATAATCAAAATCTTTCATTTGTTCCCAAATTAATTTTTAGGGAATCCCCAATTTAGATGTTTATTAAATTAAACGAAAATTATTTTCGGGGAATCCCCTAATCATTTAGATATCCAATTTACCTGATCGGTTATAATGATTTACTTAAATAGTGACCAATATAATCATCATCATGATAACCCAAATATTTATTGATTCAATCTAATTTTTAGGGAATTCCCAATTAATATTTGTTAGTAATTTAAACTTAATTTTTGGGGAATATCCTATTCTCTTGTTTATGTAATTCATGTGATCGGTTATATCATCGTCATGATTATACATGAAAATTGAATGATTAAGAGTTTAGCAATGACGAAGAAAAATATATTCAAGACTGATGAAAGTTGAAAGGCAAATTCTAGGCGGTTTACAGCATATGAGTATTGTATGAACGCATAGAAGATTGCCTGGTAATAAATGATGTACGGCGGAGTGCGATTAATTAAAACTCATTGTGCTGACCGATGGTGTATCCGTTTACGGTCGAGTTAGCGCGTCGACGCGACTTTTCTCTCACATCAGCGCACCGCGAGCGCGCAACTCGCACAGTGCGAACTTCCTCGCTGAGTGCATTCGGCGCACTCGGCGGCGGCTGCTGCTGCCCGATGGGCATTGCTGCATGCATTGCATTGTGCGTTTTCCATGTATGTGCATTGAATGTGTGTGCCGCACAACAAACAGCAATTTTTTCACTCCGCGCATGGCGTTCTTATCTATATCCGTTATCGGTAATAATTTAAAAATACGTTCTCGCCGTGGCGCTC
Organism: Aleochara curtula; assembly: GCA_963978815.1. Classification (NCBI taxonomy): domain Eukaryota; kingdom Metazoa; phylum Arthropoda; class Insecta; order Coleoptera; family Staphylinidae; genus Aleochara; species Aleochara curtula. The sequence continues at coordinate 13,456,977 of OZ022215.1, read as the reverse complement.
ACACACACCACAGCGCGTACGCGTTCGCTCATATTGAATAAATTAATAAATTACCCATTAATTACCCCATTTTAAACAACTGACATGTACTTCGAATCAATTGGTCTGGTAATTAAAGTTGCTTTAAATTAATACGAATAAATATTCCGCATGTGTGGTGTACAGTGGGGAATGATGGTGTTTTCGACCCATCCACCAACGACGCGATGGACGGACGAGCGAAGAGCACCAAGAGACCGCGATAGATTCAGCCGTGGCATGAGTGAAAAACATGCATTTATTGACCATGAGTCGTACAGTTATTCAACCATACCGGATATGAGTAGGTACGCTAAACTCGCGAGTGCGCAACTCCCCGCACTTCTTTATTGCTCCTAAGTAACTTACGTTCCGCAACGCTGACTGCCCCGAACAAAAAATAATGTTCAAGTGCGGAGACTGCGTCCCCTTAGTTTCCTTACTTAACTCTCTTCAACTCTCCTAAACTCAACTTAAAAAAATATTCACAAAGTAAATCAATCGGCCATTAAGTCGCATGTCGGATAAATCAATTGAGAAATCAATAACACTAAATCATGGGCCATTTAACTATCCATAAAGATGTAAATAAATATATTCTGAGAATATTTCGTTTGGAATATTTCTTAAACTGTGCTGGATCTCCGGTTTAAAAGGCACGACTACTAATTAATTAATGAATAATTTAATGTTTAGTATGTTCAAACATAGCGTTTAAATAATTAATTAATTAGGAATGTATAATAAACGCGCAGCAACCTTGAACATTTGGCAATTAGCGCAAAATTAATACCAAAAGTGTGAACTCGCATTAACAACTCCATTAATGCTAAAAATACAGAACGCGTGTGATGAACTTTTTTCGGATACTCAATTTTTTGAATCTATCTATTCATCTATCTATTTTTGCGCGCGTGAATAAATTACCTACGTACATATATACCTATAATGTTTTGTTTGTTTTCACGTTGGAAATTTATGATTAATTAAAATTTCTTTCGGACAAACGAGAAAAAAAAAACGCCAAACAAAACAAAAAATTAAATTAAAACCCTGATTAGCATGAAATGTTAGTTAGTTACACTCGACACAGTCTAACTATACAAAAAAGTCGATAAATATTTCACTCTTGCATTTCGTTCAGTAACACATACATTTATAGAGCGGTAATTTATATTTTTGATATAAATGTTCAATGTACACGCTAAACGTACAGTAAGAAATACTCAAGAGTGAAATGAAAAAAAAATGCCGGGGGAAAACACCAAGTAGTAGTCGCGCGCAATTCAACGTAAATCGAAGTGAAGTGAACGAAACGAGATGCGACCGTTAGATAATCACTCACACCAAATACATCAGCGCAAAACCAGCCAACCAACCAACCAACCAACGAACCAACCAGTATCAGTTCTTTTAATCTAATAAATACGGAATTAACGAAAACCCAATCGCACCGTGTTTGACTTTTGTTCAACGCGGTCGTGCCAAACGGCATGACAAACGCAAACGCATTGCCTCTGTTATTTTATCATCTCTTTTACGTGCGTACATATTGTTTCTGCGGCTCCCTTGGTGCACCTTGTGTGTGTAAAGGAAACAAGACACGCATACGTAATGCGTGCTCGTAAAACGGGTGCAACTGTCGTTCGAATTGGATTAGTTATTAGTGTTTAACACATTTCTATAATGGAGGGAAAATATACACAACACATCACTGGCGGCGCGACTATCGACACACTGCACATGTGCTGATATCGATGATACATCGATAAGCGAATGTATTCGTGCAATGTGCACCCTGCGTTTAGTTTAATAATTCAACGTGAAATAAAAACCGATCATGAGGCGATAAATGGATAATAGATAATAGTTTAATACACACATACCTACATTGCATTGCGCACGAATTTACTTCGAAACGAGCGCGAAAGGGGTGAACATAAACAACCCCAATATTTTCATTGTGTCCACTTACGTGATCCACCACTTAATAAGGATAACTACACATTTCACATTGCCTTTATCAATTTTCGATCGGCCCATTCAATCAGGCAATTGTCACTATCATTTCGTATTTACGGAGGAAATGCCGCACGCGATTTCCACATAAAATAATCAATCATGAAATGGAACAAATGATAAACTATTTACTTTTCTCGTTTGCAGTTTGATACGTTTAATTAGTGTGTGCGTTTAAAGTTATTCACCGTTTTATTTCTTCTTGAATGAATGCATTTGAATGCACCTGTTTGGCTGTAGGTATTGATGACCTATTGGCGTTTCCGGTTAGCTGCTAAGTGCTCGAGTCTAATGCATACTTTCAGCTAGTTAGCTCGCGCAGTAAGAGGTCGACAATGTCTCCAGTGCAGTGGCTCAGCGCCCTATACTTTATCATTTTTCCGTTTTCCTTACTTCCCTTGTGCTTCTTCATTACGTTCGAGAAAAAAGCCTTTATCGATGCGTGGTAATTATCGATGCGTTTTGTCGATAACAACAACGTTCATATCCTCGACTTGACTTGTAATTATTGCCCTTGGACTTAAGTATATATTATTGCAGTCCTCTTTCCATAAAAAAGAGTCGTTAGAACTTTAACTGAAATTCTTCAATCAGAATAAGTCAAATAAATGAACAATAGAAATTAACGTTAATTTCTGTGTATTTTGGTAAATCTTGTAAATTTTAATTCACTTTAATTAATTTACATACATAGATGGCACCCGCCCGAACATCCACATTAACAGCATACACATGTATAAATTTGCAAGCAACTTCTTTCACTCTTTCTCTATTATCCATCAGCGCACATCGTGCAAATACGTGCGACGCAAATTCATTGCATACGTTCGCCTGTTGTCAGTCAGTCAGAGAGTGAGCAGCAGTATTCTCTTCTTGCTGCTGCCGTTTGCTTGGAAGGCGCTACTGACCAAACACACACACACACACACGTGCACACATTCACGTCTTCATCACATAATGAAATCGCAAACGCGCACACAAACGCATTGCATTGCTATGCTATGCGAAAATTCGTTTTGGTCAGTTATGCAAATTGCGTTTTTGGTCCACTCCTCAACCGTACGAATGCAGCGGGGTAAAAAGGAATTCGCGCCTTTTCTCCGCAACCCCAACTTTAAATAAAACCACCACACACATGCGCCAACACGCGCGCACGCTGTCAATGTATGCGCGCACACGGACGCGGTAAATGAAGGAGTAATGCTAACATCCCGCAAAACAGCCCACAGACCATACGCACAAGTTACACATAAGAGGACGACCATGCGGAAAGAATACATTTTTGCGTTTCGGCCACACACAAGGTGTTCCCCTAAAAATGCGCAAACTGGTCATTAGGCGGAAGTCGTACAAAAGACACTAGGAAAAATGAAAAGCACCCTTTTTACAGGATGTGTGTGCGCGTGTGATGATAAAGAAGATTGGGACCGATTGGGAAGGCTTTAATTTTGTGCGGGACACAATTCTATGCTAATTTCGCAGAGCCACTTTAATGAATTTGAAAAGCATGCGCGCGGAAATTTAGTTGAACGAGTAATTGACCAGCAGCAGAATTCAATTTATATCCAGCGTGCACTCCGGGTGCAGAATGTTGACTGGTAATTTAATGAATAAGTTAAATCTTTCGGTAAATCTTTCGGAAACATTTTTTGCGGTGTGCTCGGTGGATATGTGCAGTTTTCATTTTCATTAAATTTCAGTTTTTGGCCGCATGCACACGCATGCTGGCATGAGGAATTATTTAATTATTAGAACAAACATTTCCACTTGTGCCCGCGCTCTCTTCGCCGCTTCTTTGGCAGCGTTCTCGCTCGTTTGCAGTCGGACACAGACTCTTTTTGTTTCGGGGGTGGCGGGCTGAGTGAGCATTGCAGCTCTTCCGTTCCGCGCACGGGTCGGTTCTTCTTTTCCTTCCACCTACAACTCGCTCGTCATTCCCGGCGAGCGCGGCGGAAGAAATGCTAATACTGATGTTAATGCAACTAACGCGGTGCGCACGTCCATTCTGGCCGCGCGGAATAATTTAGATATGTGGAATTTACAAATTTTAGACAAACGCATAAAAGACACCACGCCGGACTTGAGTCGAGTGCGGCGCGCCGGCCCCGCAACATAATGGAATATTGTAGTATATGAAAATATGATGATGAAAATTGCAAAAGCACGAATATTATACGCGCAAATTGCATCAGCGCAAAAATTTATACCACGTCTCGAGTGCGTGTTACCTGCCGCCTCCCCGAATAACGCACATGTCCATTTGTCTTTGCTCCGCATTCTTCCTGCTTGTGCTTCCGCTATGCGCGTCATAAATTTATTGAATAAATTAACAATTTCCACAAAACCCCTCATGAAACTTTCCAAATAATCATCAACAATTGAATGCAAAATCAAGAACACTACAAAGAAACGCAACAAGCAGGAAATGATGGTTTGAAGATTAAGACATAAATGCGTGCGTTGGTTCATAAAGAGAATTTTATAAGAAAATTACGGATGTTTAGCAAGTCGTTTCGTGCACTACGAGACGAACGCGTAAAACGTTTGTTAACCAACAATATCTATCCGAGTTTGAATAAAATCGCAACCGAGCAAGCAAGAAACGTTAGCGTTGGCGCATTACAAAATCCGGCGCGCGCGCGCAGAAAGAAATTAAAAATAGATAAAGATTGTGCGATTTCATCAAAGCGTTTTGCAATAATTTATATTATTTATTGTTTTTAGCCGTGCGTTTTTCCAAGATGCGCATCAGCCGTCCCGAAGCGTTTTACTCACGGCTGCTGCTTCTTCTTAAATAAATTTCTGCAATCGCAACTCGTAATCGCCATTGTCTGCGCGCGATTGTAATAATTACTTACTTGAAGAACAAATCTTCAATTTAAAATACAACACACAAAAAAAAACATACAATGCCGTTTAATGCGCTGGCAGAATGTGTCATTGTCTCGATGCAAAATTGTTTACTTAGTTTATTTGTTCGTTTGAAATTTCATAATAATTCGAGAATTCACTAATTAATAATTTTATTCCAAGATGCAGTTACAATGGGGCTTGAATTTCGACCAAAAGACGTTTAATTCCTATGTGAACTACAGTGCCAGATACTTGAGAATCTATTCAGTAGTATGCAAATGTAAATCAATCAATAACACAGCCCGTATTGATATGCAAAAAAATATATTAAAGTCGTGTACCTACGCGCATTTTCCCAAATAGATTTGAATATTTAACGAAACCAAACATCTGAGACATCTGCCCGCTTTGGTACAATTAGTAATCGAAGATATTTTATGCAAATATTCGTGAAAAAAAACAGAGTACACACATGAAAGGGTATAGGGTTACCTTACGCACCCTTTAAGGGGGAAGAACTTGTCCGAAAAGGTATCACATGTGCAGCACTTCTTTCTTCATGCTTCGTTCTGCGTCTTTGCTAAGATAACCCTTCAAACGTGAGCGCGGTTAAGACGAAGGGTCTAAGCATATGTTCAATCTCATCGTATGCAAATCCAGTTTATGGCCATTAGTTGTTGCATATGCAAATGATCGACTAGACCCAAAAAAATGCAACGCAACAAACCGAATGACACTATCGCTATGTGAAAAGGCATGCAATGCACGGATCATCGATGAGTATGAATAATATCGCATGATATATTAAAGGATTTCGTACAATGAGCAAGGAACGAGTTTATGTGACTGAGAATAAAATCGAGATTGTCGCATATGCGGTTGTAAATCATTTTGTTCGACGCGGCGCGCACTCTTACGAAATGCTCAAAGTGTGTGCATTTCGCAACATTTTTTATTTTATTGCATTTTACTTTTTACGTCTGCTTACGTTCCTTCATCACTATTATCTAATCGTTTAATTGTCACATTGTGCATTGAAATCCGCCGGTCTTTTTTTTGCGTATTGACAGAACGAAACTCTTCGTGCGCTTCGTATTGTTCTGCATGTTGCGTTTGTTTAATTGTTTACGAGGAGCGCAATAAATAATTATTGCAGTTATGAAATCTTTATAAATCCACGTAAAACTAGACTACGAGTATTTACTCACTTTAAAGTAAATTATTCTTAGATTATATAATCTAAAATAAAAAATTTGGTTGTTTGGGCATTTAGGAAGGGTAGTTATTGGCAATAATATTAAGAAATACAGATGTTTACTAACAACTAAGAGCACTTTATTTTTTGGTACTTATAAGCAGCACAAAGTGCAATTAGGAAGAAATATGTCTCTGTCTCGGCGGAAGTTCTTAAGCGAACACTCAACAACTTGCTTATTAATGTTTCCCGCCGCCTGCAGAGATCGAATATGTTCGATTCGGAACTTCCACTGTGCGTGCGCGCCTCTCATCGTTTAGAAAAGTTTGCGGTTGAAGAAAACTTGTGATTATTCGGAATGCTCTCGCGCCTCTCGCGTTTGCATCTGGGTACCGTAAGCTGCGTGGAGTCGTGTTCGCTTTGCCGATATAATGGCAATTGGGGAATTACATTCGGCGCGGAAATAAGTAAAACAGGGGAAACAACAAGTCGATGAGAAAATTTTACGAGCAAACTTTTGCAGCCGAATAATCCAACAGGGCGGAGTGCTCTTGCTCTTGTTATTTAAATTTCGTCGCCTCGCCATGCGGAGAGAGATACGGATTTTGGGGGATCAATAAATCCGTTCAATTGATGGCTATGATGATGATGCGCCCATCCTCCGCGCAAGACATCCGCTCAGCCATTGTCATCCGAAGAGACATTAGCATACACTACCTCAACCCGCTCGCTCCATCCGCTCTCTCATTATGCATCTTTTCATTTTCAATTCGTACAATACGATCCGAATGCATTTTATTATTCTAATGACATTCCAAGTGCTATAAATAAGGTGAAGAGTTCTTTAGGTCACAATTTTCGATTCAGGGATGCTTAGGGTGTCCTACTTTTCTTGCTTTTTTTCTCTCAATCAACCATCTTCAGAAGATACCTGTGAAGAGTTCAAGAAGAATACACAATACAGATTAGGGTGCTTGAAGGCTCTTCTTCTACCTGTGATCACAAATTCTAAACATGGAAATAAAAATTTAATTAGTATTTTATTCGTGATTATTAAGAATAATCAATTAAAATTCTGAATGTTTTTTGGTTGTTTTACTTGGTCGGAAAGCAATTCTCTTGTTGGGGTGAGTTGCTCATTGAGTCACTTGTATTTTTCGCGTGCACGAAGCGACAAAACAAGCTTCAAGCTCCAGAAACGGGAAGCGGGTTGTAGGGAAGGAGAGAATACAACAGTGTAATCGACACGACTCCCTGTTGGCCGTGGCACCCTGGTACACGACTTGTGCATGAAGAAGGAAGACGCACGTGCCGTGCCATAACGTACAAGAGCGCACCCGCCACCTAATACGACATGTATTTCAATCATTAAAATTCCTATCAAAGATTTCACTATCGATCGAAATATTTCTCGTTGTACGGCTGTTGAAAAATTATAGAAAATGTGCAGCAATCAGTTAGCGAAGCAAAAAGGGGAGAGAATTATTGATATATTAGTGAAGCACAACACGAAATCACGTTCGAAAGACTAAGAAGGCATCAATTGATCGACGACATCATGCAAAAAAGCGATTAGCGCACAATGAACCGCATAGAAAAATGAAAATCACGTGCGCGCTCGTTGGCTCGAATCGAACTCTCCGCTAATCATGATTTCGATTTTCATAGAAAACGCACGAGCCATGAAAAAAGCCACCGGCAAGCAAGCGAACGAATTGTTCATTATATTCCATTCGATTACGAGTCAATTACTTTCAAATCATATTCAACCTTCATGGCCGATTGCTCATTCCCATGAAACGCACGTATGCGCTGCGCACTGCGCGCGGTATGGTGGGCGCACTTTCAGGCTAAATGCTATTATCGCATATCGTTAGACTCGATGTTGTGCGCTATGAATTTCCACACAAATAATTATTTATTGAATTTAATGATCAAGTCGTGATCACCATGTTGGACTGATTGATTAAATGTTGTTACAATATTTGTCATTGTCTTTCAAGGTTTTGCAATGAATATAACTAATTTATAAAAAGTTCGTAACTTAAGGACTAATTACATATTGACATTATGACAAATAGTGTCATTTTTCCATACAATTTATAATTACCAATAAGGTTACAACATAAAGTGAAATTAAGTAAAAACTTAGTTAACACAAGAAATTGATTTAAATTTTCTTTGTTTCCAAAAAATGTAGACAATTTGATAAAATTTTTCTTTAGTTGAAACGAAATGAATATTGAAATGAAGTAAAATTTTACTTGGAAAGACAAGTGAAAATCTTGATGAATTTTTTCTGAAAACGCGTGAAATTATTGTCGCTGTCGTCTCGTGAAATTGTGAAATAAGATATTCGATGCGTCTGCTGAGTCTGGACTGTGAAAATACAGCACGCGCAGAGTAAAAAAGAAGGCGCGAGCGGGCGCACTCGTGCACTTTTATTTTTAGCGCTTTCAACTAGCTTGTAATTGCTCTATGCATTTTCCAGTATTTCCATTTAAATTCGTAATTTGTAATTAAAATCGCCACCCGATGCCGGAGCCTCGACGCGCGCACTCCCTTCAATACGTACCATTTCTCGGCGCGGTGAGCGCAGGGTGGAAAAAAGTGCGCAGGCTGCACAGCCAGGAGAGGCAAAAAGGAGGCGAAGGAAGAAAAAGAAACGCACGCCAACCGAACCCGACGATGAGCGGGTGCAAAGGTAGAAGGGATAACGCGGAACGACCACCTCGCAAAAATTAACAAATGACACTTTTACGTACAATTGATAATCAATTATTTACTTAACCAGCGAGGATATAAAAATTGCAAGTTAATTTATTATTCTGTACTAAACTAAACAAAGTTATTATTTGTTGCAGGTGTAATGTTGAATAAAAAACCGGCCGGCATGACATGCGACCGTCGGGCGGCGATTCACGCTGCTGCAAGAAGCAGCAGACGAAGAAGAGTGTGCGGACCGCGAACGCGCGGCTCTTCTTCGCGTTCCCGTTCAGGCGTACGTACTCTGGTATTGGCTATCGGCAGCATTTCGGTTCCAACGGGAGCACCGGAGTCCTCCGTGCGCGAAACGCAGACAGGACGAGGTTCAGGCGCGCGCGTAGAGGGCGCCTGCGATCAACACGATGGGCGGTGCGAGCGCGTCCGACAGAGACGCAGCGATATCGAAGGAGGACTGACTGGCGAACACCAGTGTGTGATGCATCGAGCACGCCGTTTTCCAAGTCAGTGTTGGGATTTTGATCCCGACGATCGCACGTACAGAATCACGACGCTCCTCCGAGAGAGAGCTGTTCGCTGCGCGCACTCTGTGTGCCGCCTGAGGGAAGACACACACGAAACATTCGAATTCAAACAGAAGACGACGCGCACTCTGCAATTTCTTCAAACTTGTGTTCGCGACCCGAAAGACTTTGTACTAAAAACACTTCTTCGCGTCCAATAGCTAGCTGTCCGCTCGCCAACAAGTCCACTCAACAACAACATCAACAAACAACAAAATAAACGTAAAAAAAAACAGTGATCGACGAATTGTGTGTTGGAAAATTAGTGTTCTTCCAATACTCTAGTGCTTCGTAAGTTGTTTCCAACAACAAAAAGTGCATTGCGTTCAATTGGAAAATCATTTTCGGAATTCTCCATGTGCGTGACTCAAATTTGGATACATTTGATGTTGTCAGATGATTGTGAGAGGAAAACGAAGACGAGATAGTGGACACGCAATCATTGCACGCATCACGAATCGTCTTGTTATCAATTAACAATTTCATAAAATATGCTCGAGTTGTGCTTGATCGCAATCACGTTGATGATGGTCAACCGCAGATGATCGTTGAGAATTCGGACACAGCACAGCACAGCACAACCGCTTCTTCAATGCGTGTCCTGTTCCGGAAGAGGGCAACTTTCTTGGCGGCGGTCACCAGTGACAATGTGTCATTATTTGTATTGTTCGTGAAACAGTTTACGCGTTGAGGTGACTTTGATTCGCGGTGAGTGATAGACTTCTTCAGCGTGCAAGTGCGTTGCTTCCTCGATACTAATCCCGATCAACGTGAAGGACGCACCAAGCTGGCGGAACTCGAGGACCGTGTACGTATGCAGCCAACGGCAACGGCCAGCATACCGCCGCCAGCGGATATGGACTTGCAGGCGATGCAATCCATGGACTGGCTCTTCAAAAAAGAGAGGATCTATTTGCTCGCACAATTTTGGCAACAGGTTAGTTTTTCTTACTTTTACAATTTCTACAACTGCTCCCCAACTCGCTTGGCGAAACAATCAAATTAATGCAGATGAATCGCATTGAGTTAACACGTGCTGAAAGACACACACGCATAAATTTCAAGTATCTCAAGTGTCTTCGGAAGTTGCGGTGCGAGCAAAAGTTCGGGACCTCTTTCTTGAGGGATGTTCGGCAGTCAGTGAAACACGCGCGGCTCGCGGGCATTGCACATTTCGCGAATAATTCGCATTCGAACCAACTGCAAATACTTTAGTCAAGCGAGCCTGAACGAAACAAGCGTTTGATGTTGATTTGCTCATTATTCAGAATTCGATATCCAAAGCAGTTTGATTTCTCAAAAAAAACATTCTCACATTCTGTTGGATTTTTTGGAACTGAGTCAAGAATGTCTTCACCTGCCTCCAACATCCACACGAGAGATCAAACGCACTTAGTCGATTTTCCATCTCGTTCCGAACGTGACATATGACGGCGCGATACATTCGCAGATAGGGAAAACGATGAGAAAATTGTATTTTTATTTTTCAATGCGTCGTTGTTGTTTTGTTTCGCGCTGCATACGAGTTAAGAGTACATATTGCTAAACTTGGATCGCGTGCTAACTAATTGAATGTTATTGTTATACTCCTGCAATATTATGCGTTCTGTATTTGTGCATTATATGCACGCACACACACACACTCACACAGACAGCCATAGATGCATTTACGGGTACGGGACGTTTTGTAATCGCATGCAGTTGAGGTTAGTATCGTGATTGCGCGCTGTATTTATTAATTATTATTATGAGTTATTATTATTGCCATTCAGGAATTTCCACGGAAAACTTTGAAACTATTTAAGATAACACTGCGAGATGCAAACGACAAAAGCTTAAAATACAACCAACAACCGAGTGAATTTAAGCGAAGAACGCAGAAGAGGTCTCTCGTTCGATAATTAACGTGTTTTAACGATTTTATTTTACCGAAATGCATCTGCGATAGAAACGCGCGTAGAAATAATGACGACTCCTCAAGTTATAAATATACTTTTTCCACGGTTATTTTCTGCGTTTCCCGAAACGAAAAATCAACACAAAACGCTCAAACGAAACAAGAACTAAGAGATAGATACTTAAACATTTGACATTTTTATTTTTATCGAATTTGATTCCTACATCTTTTTTGCTTCGTTTGCGGACGTAAATGAGTAAATAATTATAACAATTTATCACGCACAAAAAAATTCGTTACATCACAATTCATATTTTTATTATTTGGCAATCTTTTTGAAACAACAAATAACTCGAAAACAATACCCATTTATTCGTTGTGCTGTTCTCAATTCTCAATTCCTTGAGAACGAACGAACGAACGAACGAACGAACGTTTTAATGCATTCGGCGATTTTGATGAGTTGAGTGGTTTTTCTCTCTTTACTTACTTAGTTTTTATTTTATACGCCATCATCAACATGTAATAAATGAAACCATCGATTATATTGCACATAAATAACGCTTTTACGAATCGATAAAAACAATTTTCGAACGTTGCACATTAATAAATCTCCTCGTGCGTTTAAGCAGGAAATAATGTGCGTTATAAAACCTTCCCTTCGGACAGACTTGCTTGCATGCGCCTTGTGTCTTTGCCCATTCTTGTTCACGTATTAGCACCACTTGTTAACGCGCAACGTTAATGTGCGTGCTGTTAAAGTATCGGCGACTTACACGAGGTTTGAACGCATTAAAATTGCGCTGCTCGCTGCGAAAGAAAAATGTCTTTTAAAGCGACACAGCCGTTTTACAGCCAACCCTTGTTTGAACATTAAGCCAACTTTTGATATTGTGTTTCCATTCGATCAGCGAACGAACGCGCACAAAAAACTTTTATTTTCGGCCCCATTCCGACCGAAGACATAAATGAGGCCGTAATTAAATCATAAAAGTATCGAAATGTCTTCTTCGAAGATGCAAGAATCCCATTCATGGTGCTGATATTATTGTTATGGCCAATTCTATAAATTTGGTCATCAGCTTTTCGATAATAGTTACATTTTGTTTTATTTTTACTCATCCTCTAAGAGTTGATGCTTATATGGTTTGTAGTTTCTTCGTTTGGATGGTGGAGAGGGCGCCACGTGCTTGCCACCCTTATTCTGCATGCGGTTTGATATAATTTGCGATAAAATTCGTGTTTTGTTATTTTCAATGTTATTTTCATATAGTTATCGATTACGAATTGTTTGCGTTTGTGGTCGGCTGGTGTTGTTTACCCAATTTAATCTATAATATTAATTTCTTATCGCATTTGGCCAATTATATGTTTAGACTGAATCGGTACGTATTGCTCTTGAGCAGTTTGCGGCAGCAGCACACACCGAAATTCAATATCAATTCTATTTATCAATTGCCATTTGCTATTATTACAAAACGCAATGGCAGCAATAATCAAACAGTTTGATACTTCGGTAAGAGTAATTCTATCTGATTTTGATATAAATATCTTTATAACAACACACGCGCGCACGCGCAATTCGAACGAAGTGTTTTGGATTTTTTCCCAAGCGCGTTCTCGATCGAAACGTGACGAAAATAAAAATATTTTAACTACGCGCAAACACTTGCAAAGCAAGCGCAAGCTTTGGGCAAGTAACAGGTGTTCGGGTTTTAGACCTAGGACACAGTTTTTCTTCGGCATCCCTTTAAATTACGGCGCGTCTTGTTGAGCAAACAAGACGAAGAAAAATCGGAAAAACCTGATCACGTCGATGTTAAGTACCCTCCAATACTATCATCCCCCATGCATTGGCGGTGTACGCGGGTGCTTTCCCCTCCTGGCTTCGCTTAAGAGCCGCGTCGATTTCGCAATGAGGAGTGAAGGAGACGCGGAAATAAAGAAGGGCAAAAAATAGCGGAAACCGATAAAGCCATCGCATCGCACGTCGTTCCTTCACCCGATTTTCCGCTCCGGCTTGTTTGTATACGAGGGGGTGCATTGCTCGGTCGGCGACAAGCCGGGATTCCCGATTGTCTGATCGGAAGTTGAAGGGTCCGGATTGCCGATAGATGCCCAAAACGACACCGCAATCCACAGACGGGGATTCAGGAGATAAGATGATACACATTTTAGTCTCGCTAAAAAATACTTCCGTCCGTTTTTACATATTTTTTTTTAAAGGGTAGTTTACAATTTCATGTGTTGAACTCAAAACACACATTCGCTTCACAAGCCATTCACAATATTTGGTTTTGCGTGCAACTGGCTGGCAAATGTCAAAAAATTGATCCAATTTTAATTTCTGGATCGAGGGGAAAAGCGCATAAAACAGCGCACGTAACACGTTAATAGGCACGTGTGCAATTCGTCAAACGATTGTATTTCGACATTGATGAAATGTGGCACCCTCGGTGATGCGGAAAAGCGCTGCAAGCGTTTCGGAAAAACCTGTAAAAATCGGTGCGTATTGCCCATTGAAATCAACACTTGTTGAGCCGTACGTCGAACGTGATTGGTACTCTGCCGTCTCAATTTCCAATACATTTTCCACCGCGTTCGCTTCATGCATACGTAACAGTGTTTTTCCGCCTGGTTTTCCACGCTTTTTTTTTGATCCCCGCTTGATTTACCCTCCATTATGCTCGCGTTATTGTTCCAATTCAAACATCCACTTTTTCACTTTCAATACATACGTTCATTCCATTCATTCACGTCCGCTATTGACGATGCGATGTGCGCGCTTGCAAAACAAATCTGTTTAATAACCCCATACAGGGTGTTTGGCCGCGGCTCGCGCCGATGGAGATTTATTAGCACGCGCATACGTGCGCCGCGCTGCAGCGTTATACGGAAAGTTTTAGAGGTTATAAATTGCAGCCGATTGCCTCATTGATGGCAATTACTCTCTCTCTGCTTGCGCGTTGCGTCTGTTTGTTTGTTCAAGTAGGATGTTACCATTAGTTCACCATTATCATTATTACCAATAGCAGATACGGTTAATAATTGGATCGAACGAACAAATATACGTCGTCAATTTACAGTTTCCTTTTTCAATTCAAATTGCTCGATATGTCATTCATTCCGATGTGGTGGGTGCTGCTTGTCGTTTGACACGGCAAAAATATTCATAATTTTCTACTTAAAGACATGTTCTAATTGATTGATGCGCATGCACGATATTAGAGAATTATTGCTGCGCGGATGATGGACGTGACGTCACATCCGGTCGTTTGTTAAAACCCTTGCGATTGGCAAAATCATCAATTAGCGCGCCGGCAAAAAAAAGATGTGCGTTGCCAAGGTTTCGAGGAATTAAAAGACAATAACAGATGTTCTTCAATTAATTGAAAAATGAACGCGGTTCGTGCATCTTTTCGTCTATTTCATTCGACTCATGCGCACTCATTGAGAATGATTTAGTAAGTGCGCTTCGAAGTCACTTAATTAAATTTACACAAGCAGCGTTTATTTATTGTCCTCTCGTTTTTCACTGATCGGCTGTTGCGGTCAGCACAGAGAGCCAATAAATAAATGATTCATTGACTATCGGTTTCCCCAGCAGTAGTATAGTATGCATGCGCATCACACTGCGAGCGAGCGCGTTCGAAATGTAAAACGTGCGTGCGCGCGCTCAATTGAGAAGCATTAACTAATAACGCATTGACAATATTTATTGTCCATCGCGGCCGGTGGTGGTGCGCTGTGTGGCTCTCTCCTCTTGATTTAATCAAATTGATTAAATCATCCCATCAATAGATGGATGTGTTTAACGTCAATTGATGTGACCCGGGTGTATGGCACTTCCACATTGTGTTTTTACCATTATTCCATTTACGATCGCGTGGTCACCATCGATAATGCCTCGTCCACTGACATCGATTGTTGACGTTTGCATGATTGATCACTAGCCACTATATTCAACAAATACTACCAATACTGACGTATCTAGTTTTTATTATTAGGTATCGTTGTGTTCATTTTGTAATTGAAAAAAAATTAGTTAATTAGAAATTTCGTGGCATTTTCCTGGTATTTCGGTTTTTCTCAATTCATTATTATTGTTTCCGGGTACAGAATTAATTAGTTAATGCATCACCATGAGTTGTAAGTGGCTAATTATAATATCCTGAATTAATTTAATTATTCTAGAAAATATATTGCTATTTTAGTTTTGCCAGCTTTGCTTTCTGTTGTTTTTTCCGATGATAATTAGTTAATTAGTAATTTTTCTAAATATTTGATCATTAATCATGTCATTTACAACCATCTGAATAAATAATGCAATTTGATTTTTGCAAGTTCATCAAATCTTTAGAAAATGTGGGCCATTGTCTGTGCGTATTATTATTATTTCGAGAAAATTCTCAATACTGCGGTTTCCCAGGCTTTTCGGGAAGCTTGGTGAATAAATAATGCACGGATAAGAAAAGCTGGATGTTCGATTAATGTCGTGGATCCCTTCCGCTTCTCCCTCGCGTCCGCAAGTTCAATACAAAATATTAGCAATGGAAATTTATAATAAATTCCCATCTTTGGATGCAGAAACGCTCATCGTCGTCGTCGTCGTCGTAGTCGTCTATTGTGCTCGTCTTTAAATAGATCTCCGGTTAGGAGAGGACGGCCATTGTCTTCCGACTTTTGTCTTTTCTCCATCCATAACCGAAGAAGGCATATTCCCTTCTTTCGAATGATTTTCATGTAGCTGCGCAGAAAGGGTTGTTGCTCTCTCGCCCAACGGAGCTGGGATGTGTATTGAAGTTGTTTTGATTCGAAATTAACTCACGATTGATGAGGGGAAAATCTTACTTTCTGCTTCAATATTTGCATTTCGAATGAAAAGGATTCATCTCCCCTTTTCCTCACAAAACTTTACGTTGTCATCTTGCGTTCATTTGCTTTTGCGGTTCGTGCGCGCAAAAAGTCCAAAAATCCACGACGCAAAGTTGGTATGAGCTACGCACTCACTCACTTAGTTACTTGCGATCTACTAATTTGACTTTATTGCGTTTGAAGTGGTTTAATGCATTAAAACCCTTATCATAATCGAACTTTGCGTGCCAGGTAATGTACGCAAAGAACTTGAACATACAACCCTTAAATATTGAAAGCGGGAATCCGATTGAGATTCTTCCAGCGTCTCGAAGAAACGTTAATTAGATTACGCATACATTGAGAAAAAAGCGTGGAATGCCAATTGGTACATTTAAACTTTTAATCCAATTAACTCGGCTAGAAATTGGTCGTTCTTCAATTGCTTTTGCGCGTGCATTGTTTGCATTCCCGTACTTGTAATCTCAGAATTATCGAATTAAACGCACGTGTTCATTTTTACCAAATCGATTATTCCTCACTGCGCGTGTGTGCATTCGGCTTGGCTCGGCTAGACAACGCATAGGTGAAGTCGGGCGAAGCAATTTTCCAGTAATTAAGAGACACGCCGCGCGCCATCAACGCGCAATCCTCAAGCGCGGCAGTCGTCTGCAGGTTGCAGAAGAAGATGCAATGTTACCGCGCTCAAGAGCAGGTGTGTTTCGCAAAAAACACACACAAAAAAACAACTCGATTATAGACAATTCCTGCAATTACCATCAAGAGTTGTATAAATCTTTTTATTAAGTCTCGGACGACCCATAAAAATACTTCAAACATCTAATGCATGGTGGCGATGAAAAAGTTAGCAATTTACAAAAATTATCAGCTCATTTTTCAAATATCAAAAAAATAATTAACGAATGAAAGCCGTAATGATAAAACACGAAAACGAACGAAGAGCAGATGTTTTAATGAGCATCACTCATTGATGAGGGACTAAATTAAGAATTATGCGAACCATATGCGCTCACAAATAAAATATTTTCCACCTTATCGATTCCAAATGTCGCAGTGCAATGCAATGCAAAGAGAAACAAACATTAGTAAAAATGTACAAATTCGCATTGGAGAGCAGTGCACAGACACACGAATTACGTCTGGGCGCTGTCAGTCGCGTGAAAAGTGTCCGTCGGGCTACGTCCCCCCATTCAGCAGCAGTTATCCTGCAGGCTCTCTTGAGTTGGTGCGCCAGTGCACCGGTGTGTTTTGTTTTCGCAGCAGTGCGTGCAGCAGGCGCTCAATTGTATCCATGTATTGTGTGCGCGCACGTCGAACACGAAAATTTTCGACGCGCGCGCGACTGTTGCACTCACACACGGCGAGCGGCGCTGCAGGAGAGTGGGGGGCGGCAAACTGGTATTGCGCGCGCGATCCATCTCCTGCTACTACACAGCTGCATGCATGAGTGTGTATGCGCTTTTATAGATTGAATATCTGTGCGCGCTCGCCCGCGCTCGCGTCGGACAGAAAACGCCGAAAAGAATAAAAAGGGTTATCGGTAGGTAGGAGTTGCCGATACATAGACACTCCTTCAAACTCCACCCGCCTGCTGATAGCAGGATATAAATGCGCGGCCGCGCGAGAGATGCATCCCAGCAGCCTCCTGCTGCCGCTTTTTCTATATAAAAGTTTCGCGTTTCGTACTCGACGAAACGCGCAAGACGCGAAACCGCTCACGATCGACAGGCCGGCAGATGCGCGTGGGTGTTTTTTACTGTACCCGCGTACTCCTTTAATATATTACATTAATATTGATACTCATAAACTTGCCAATCTTCCGGAGACGTAGACATTTCGTGTGTGTGTGCGTTAAATAAAGGTTTACCACCTTTGCTTTATGGCGGTTTTAAGATAAGTAATTTAGATGGCTCCCAGACTCATAAAAATGACCTCACTTTTGCTTTTATTTCGTGAATTAAATAGGACATTAAGCCGGCATTAATAATTCTGATCCATACAACATTTTAGTATAATCAATTGCCTACCATCAATTGGTATTTGTGTCTCTATCCGCACTATTAAATTCGTGCTTCCTTCTTGCTCCTCCTGCAAGAAGAAGTCAGTGGACATTATGCCTACCCGAAAATAATCTTCAATATTTGTCTCTTTACATCTCTCGCTCTCTCTCTCTGGTGCTTTGTCTAGCGGTGCTGGCGTCTTTGTTGGGTGTGCATCGAGGTGCCTACTGATGGTACCCAAAGACACCTACACCTTTGATTAATAGCAGACTACAATAGAGAATATATTTCAGTTTCGGTGCATCATCATCATCGTCGTCGTCGTCGTTATAATCGCGTCCTTCTCTAAATACAAATAACAAACGCACATACATTAAATAATGCGGCGGCGCAGGCAGACACCATGTGTCTGAAGGTGCACCATCAATATGCGTGCGCGCACGTGGGCCGTGCAAGATGTGTGTGATTCATCTCTTCGCGTACGCCACATATGCGACTTGGATGCATGGAACAAAAGCGCCTAATTTAATACAAATAACAATAACAATAACCATCATCCAACTGAAGTATACCACCAGGTGCCCATGCTTACTCCCTCGTGTAGTCAAGACAACTAAAAATTAAGATGGAATTGTGCGTTTTTTAATTTGTGTATCTCTTTGAGCAATTGCAGTCTTAATCAGTTTGACATCTTGATGAATAAATTTGATGGTGTGTCGTGGGTGTCCCACTACCTCTGTGAGATCAATAACCTTGTTGCACGACTCTCAAAAGAAAAATGATTGATTTGACAGATAGATAGTTGCAAATCCAAAAGATGATTTTTCCAGTATTGCGCGAGAAGATTCGCAGCGTGTTGATGGTATTATTTTATTGATATGCGAGTTGGGTATTATTTTATCACGTAATAACCCGATAAATGGTCATTTCGAGGGCAATTACTCCTTGTTATACGATCGATTAAGTACGCGAAAGAAAACGATTAAATTTCAAAGGACTTCCCAGTTTTACGATCAACGCGGACAAATGACTCTTCCTTTACTCGCGCGTCGTAATAATCGCTTGCGCGTAGTTTTGCATCATCATTATTACTGAGGAGGTGTTTGCAAACGAACGAACTTAAGTTCAGTTAAGTAAGACGATATTTTCGATCCGTGCATAATGTATTGCGTTATCGTTTGTTCGTTCGGGGTTATTGTTACTTACTTACTTACTTGCAAGAGACGAGCGCGGATCGTGATCGATGCATACCACCAGCGCATTCGCTGTTATCTTAACTTTCCCACAGGAGGAGTGCATTGGCTTGCTGCTGCTGCTGCTGCTGCTGCGCACGAGAGAGAATGTGCTGACACCTGCAATACAGCGATCAACCAACTCGCTCCGGTGATAATGTATTTATCATCCGCGTTGCAATCAGAAATGCAATAATGCAAAATCATAATAACGGAGCAATTCCACGATAAGCTATAAGTATGCAACTTTTCTCTTGCCCACCACTGATAAGAAGCTGCATTTGTCCGCGCTCATCCAGTTACACGTTGAGCAAACGTAGCAATTGCGTGCATAATGAATTTTCGAATTATGTTTGTTGATCTGGATTTCGACGTTTGTCATCTATCGCAGAACCCTGTGGGAGAGTTGAATTCATTATGGGGAGCAGGGAACACAAAAAAAAACCACCACCAGAGTACTACGTACGTCCTTCGATCTGTTTTTAATAAATACCAGATGTGTTGGAAGTGCTCTCTCCTCTCGCTTCTTATTTATTGCACTCGCATGGCAGCGCTGAATTGCAGACGACGACATGAGCAACCAAATCAAAAACGAATAAGAATTATACTCATACATGTCAATGCGACAAGCGGTTTTTTCTCACATTTCTCTGTTCGTTTCGCCTGGATCTTTATCATCTTCTTTTTTCCATCGATGTTTTCGCCTCAAGTGCACATGTGCTCTCCGCTCAGCCTTTCAATGCAAATGCAGCAGCAGCAACACGAAAGAAGCGACGAAAACCTTTAAAGATCCAGGCGGTATTGACGAGTTAAAACAGATGTTGATCAGACGACCATATTTCCCAATCGAGCGCGGATGGCATATATTGAGTACGTTTTTTTTCGCAGACGCGACGTGCGTTTAATATTTTAATAACTATTCCATGCCGAGTGCTATTACAGATTTCAAATGATTTTAACGTCCTGCACTAGCATTATATGAGTCTTTTACTCATATAACATAACAAACTTGGCAAGGAAGATGATCCTTGCTTTGACATTGACCTTAGTGCTGATTCTATTTCAATGCAATGGCTGCAATTAGCAGTCGAATCAGAGAAGACGGCTAAATGAGAAGAAACGAAAAACAATCAGTTTTCAAGCAACAGACGACGACGACGTCGACGACATCTAATCGTTCACACATCCTCTTCCGTTCAATTCATTATTTTTCATACGCATTTCGTTGGAGTCTGTTTGTTCGATTGTTCTTAACAGCGCTCGCGCAATGAGTGAAATCGAAAACGCTATCAAAGGCGAGCGATCAAAATGCAAATTAAAGCGTCGTGTGTGCGTTCAATGGGCACGAAATAAAGTGGAACTTAAGAAATCATTTGATTATTCATCAACTACTCAATGCAGCACTGAATTGAATTTTAATTTCAATGAGTGACGAATGTAAAAGAGTGCGCCACCTACGCTTTTCAATGTCTGCTGCTGCGCGTTCCGAATGAGATGGAGATCCGTTTAAATAAATTAAAATAAACGCAATAATGACGCGGGAAAGAAGAGAGAAGAGAAATTTTAGACTCCCTCGCCTCGCTTGTGGGATGAACGGTACAGTTGGTTGATTATTAATATTCGCGTTGATAACGCATGAAATTTCATTGATGCGTATGAGTGCGATCGTGCTAAGCTCGGTCGGAAAATAACACCCTCATATGCATACACGAGGCATATAAATATTATATATGCGTGTTGTGCGGATTCGAAAAAGGCGAACGCGCAAATCATTGGCGCCGCTTGCTTGCGATCACAGGGGGATGAGGGCGCGCTTGCGCTTCGAGGGGGTGCATGCAGGTCTAAAGTGGATTTACGAGATGACGGACTATAAATTTTGATCAAAAAATATATTACACAGGCGCGCACACACGGCGGTTAAGTCCATTGTCTTTTCGTGGCGCGTTTTATGCGTTCTTCTTTGCCGATATTTAAATTCCCCAATGCAGTTGATTCTCGCCGGGTTATAACCTAACCAACCTTCCGCTCCCCCGGCTCCGAATTCGGGGGGTGAGTTTATCGAACAACAACTCATACCCTCATTCAACTTTAAAAGAGGATATATGAGTTTTGTAATTAATAACTTAATGAGATTAACTTTAATTACAAACAACATTTATGACGCATGCTGCATGCTTACCAATATTTATTTCGCATCTTGTGAGGGGATGAAGAATTAAAAATCAAAACAAATGGCCGAAAAATGTTTTTAATAAGTTTTTCCCATACTCTGAGGGGAAAGATTTTCTTTTCGGTGTGTGCATTTCCATCGAGAACATCCAATATCTTCATATTCTGTGGAAGAACAGCCGAGGTATACTTTATAATATTAGAACATTGAGATATTGCCTTTTGCGCGCCGCCACTTTTTTCCACTCGCGCCAAACAACACGGCTATAAAACTTATGATATCGGGAAGCGCGCCGCATTCGAATATTAAAGGAGCGCAAAAACATTGTAGGTGCCTAAGCGAAATAAATGAACATATTTCACTTCATTTCCGTGCTGCCTATGAATATTGGATTCCTTAAAAAATTACACGAGGGTTGGTTTCCTCCTGCTCGCTGCCGCCATCAAAGATATCAAAGATTATGAAAAATGTAAATTTCCTTGTTATTTCTTTCACCTGCGAGGCGCAAGAAGAATACGCAGGGAGGGTGCGAAGATATCAAGCCGTCAAACGGAGCGTGTTCAATAAATTACGGCTGATGTTGAATTTATTAGTCGTTTACGCACTGTTGCTCGTCTCTCGTTTTTCCGGAATTTATTCAATCAACGAATCAATGAACCGACAACGCGGGAAACCAAAGGGCTGTAACGGGAAGAACCGCAACGAATCAACATTTTGTGCATGAACGAACAAGCGCGTTAAGTTGACTTTCTTTCAAGATAAGCCAATAACAGTATTGCATGCAGTAGTAGGCAGCACATGAGTCACTTAACTCAGTAGGTAAACGCACCTTGTCAAGTAAACTTACTTTACTTTACATCACTTAGGTATAAACAAAACGCAGCAATTTGAGGTGTTTATTAATTAATGACTGTTTATTGATTGATTGATTGATTTGTGTGTACTATTTATTTCTTTTACTAAGTGATATTTTTGTTGATGTGTTTCAAGGTACGAGATGATTAGATGGTTAAAGCACGTTATTGAGTGGTTAATTGTTCGAAATCACCACCACCAGAACAAAAAGCAAGCAGTAAAGCAAATTTGCGATTTCCAAATGCAAATCGAAAAGCAATCTAGTTTAGAAAGACATTTTGTGAGCGTGCGCACGGGCAAAAAGCGATTTAATTGATGATTTTATTGCGAAATGTAAGTGTGTCTGACCTAATCTAATTAACAATTGATTAAGAAATCCTCCTCCTCTTCTTCTTGTTGCTCGCTCGCTCGCAGTGAGAGTTGCGACGAGGCGAATTGGGTTTGAGCAAGAACAAGAAGAGAACGCTTTTGCACTGACACATCAACCACGCTTCTTGCGTTCAATAATTTACTTTCTCATTTTGGTGGTGGTTTTATTGAACTTGCAATGAGAATTTTTTTATTGTGCTGGTGCTGCCGTTGCTGCTGCTCCAGGAGCAAAAAATCAAAGCGAATCGCAAACACCTATGAAGAAATAAGCACTCCTGACAGTTAATTAATGCCTCAATACGAAAATAGACATAAAATAAATTTATGTGCATTCAGGAATCCCATCGCACGAAATATCCATAGGCAGCAGCCAGCGGGCGAAAAAACTCGCGCAGGAGAAAAGAGTTTCAAGTGCCTTTGATTTTCAAAGTTAATTAATCCACGAGATTTCTTTCAATTCCGATTCCAATGCGTGCGCGTTTCGAAAAATCTCAGCACAAATCCTTTCAACGACGCTTTGCATTTGCATTTTCATTTCGTCATTTATAGATCGAACAAACACATGTTTTTTAAGTCACCCTCCTCCTGCTCCTCCTGCTGTTACTTACTTAATGCGTGTGTCTCATCGCGCATCGCGGCTGCTTTTTTTCTTCCTGCTTTTGGCGCGCCGGAAACCTAAATCATTTATCTTTAATACCTTTTTCTAATGCATATTTCGCTCTCTTCTGCGTTCAATCGTAAATCTCTCTCGCATTCCATTGCTGCTAGTTAAGATGATGTTGGTGAAGAAGAAGAAGAAGAAAGAGTGCTTAAGTCATGTTTGTTTATATGCGTTTTATTGTTGTTGTAGAGAGCCACCCTGGCTGAGAAAGAAGTGTCGACGCTCAAGGAGCAGCTCGCCACGAACACATCGCTCTCACCGCCAACGAGTGTCGGCGTACAGCGCACCTCGCCGCCGCCGACGCCCGCCGAGTCCAACCACAAAGACATGGATCGGACAACGTACGAGAATGAAATCGCTGCCAAAGAAAAAGAGGTGAGTCTCAAAACACTTCTTCAATCTCATTTCGTATTCTCGTCATCAAAGATCAATTACATTGGAAACGCGTGTGAATTTCGCCATGTGACATCCGCGCCTTTATTGGCAAAGGGGTGTCTTGTTTTAATAAGAAGCGACGAAAGGGTTGCCAACTTGAAGGGGGAAGCCAAGGGTAGACTTAATTACGATACCCTTCGCGTCTAATTTTTATCCGATGCGCATACATTTTACGAATACGCAACTAAGTCTTTCGTCAAACAAGGTAATCAGCATTAAACTTATTAGCCACCTTCCACCACCCCATCACCACCTTTGCGAACTTTACAAACTTCCGATACAACTTACGGAAAGCGCTTCAAGTGTGAATTGCTTAATTGACGAGTTCAATAAATTGCTTACGCTTGGCATAATTTCTTATCACCAAAATACAATTACGGTTGTTCGCGCAATCTGAAGAGCGTGCGCGAGTTCGTTGACCAGCGCGCGCGCGCGAATAAATCAGCGGCGGTTGCGTTATTTTTAAATTTTTCGATTCGATTCACAAATAATCATCATCATAATAATAAAGACGTGATATCGGCGTATACGCGCGTGCGCGCGGATCGAAAACGTTGTTTTTCCATTAAAAATAAGCCAAAACGGAAACGGAAGTTTTCCTTATCGACGCGCTTATCGCTTATCACTCCAATAGGCTTTTGTTCACTCCTCTACTCATGCCATTTTATTTGTTTCAATTGAATTCAATTTCAATTGAATTTATTCCGAACCGACGACGTCGCCGACACGATGATTACAACTGAAAATGCGTTGTTCTTTTATTCGATTGCGTTCGCGTTTGAAGCGCGTAAAGTACATTTACTCAATACAGTTTTACGCCCTCAGATTATGAACGCACTAAATGAAATTATGATTATGCAACTTGTATATTAATTAATAATCTGTCAATTTATTATTATTATTTTCAATTACTTTCAATTTTATTTGCTTAGAGTTATGTGGCACACGCATTTTGCATTTAGTTTCGTATTGTGCTGTAAAGGTAAATCATGTAGGAGTTTCGCATAGCTTCCTGATTGTTTGTCGGGCTGAAAACCCACATGCAAATTGAAACTTGCTCGCGACTTAATTCAGCTCAAATGCGTGCGATTCGTCAACTCTCCAACTCCTCGTGTGTGTGTGTGCATTCCGCGGGTGCAGCGCGCGACTTTTCTCGGCGAGCAACACGCGCTTCATTAGATTTGAATTATCGGCGTCGTCGAGTAGGAGAGATAATAACGCGAACGCGCGCCAAAATAAACAATGGCCGCACTCGTATAATGGGCGCTCGAAAAAAATCCACGTATTGCGTCCAAATCTACGGATAGAATAACAATGCATTGACGACGAAAACAATTCAGGCGTTTTCTTCGAGTGATTTTGCGTTGCAATAACAACACAAGGATTATATTTATCCTGGACGTTCGGCGCATGTATCTTGACATCGTGCACATCTCTCGTATGCGTGTGTGCGAAGATGTGCAGCTTGCGTATTTGTCGTTTCACGACTTTAATTTGCTTTGCTTGTACTTAAAATAATGTCGGAATGTCGCGCGCGCGCGTATTTTCCTCCCACTGCGCGCGCGCGCGCCTTGTCGCAAAGCCCAGTTTTCATGTTGTCTCAGTGTCAACTTACTTTAGTTCATGCCTTAATGCATGCGGCGGCGGCGCACGCGTTTTTTATCGCCGGCGTGATGATGATGATGATGATGCGCACCGCTGCTGCTCCTGCTGCTGCTGTGTCGCACTCACCTAGTAGTGAGTGGCTTGGCGCAATGTACTTAAGTCACTTATTGCACTTGCTAGACCGCAGACGCTCCCACTACCTCCCACTTTGCGCGACTGCGACTTGACTCATTATCAGGACTGTATTTAAATGATTTCCTCGTTATTGCCTGATTGAACGTAATTATTAACTCGATCAATGTCTCATTCTAATCCAGCTCTGAATGGCATGGAAAACTTGTCGTTTGCAGCAGCAGCAGCAGCAGCAAGACACCGTTCGACGCGTTTATAAATTGCTTTCTTTATTGAAATCTATATTTGTATCACTATTATTATAGGAGTGATCTTGTGATACAGCCGCGCGAGTGTCATTTGCAGGGACGCAAATGTTATTAGCTCATTTCACACGGATGGCTCAGTGAGGCGGAAAAAACCATCGATAAATCCCCGGGAATTTTTGTTTAGTTTGCAAGAGATGAAAAAACTCGGCGACAAGACAGGGGAATATTAACTTCATCAACATACCGATGAGTTGAACCAAAAATTTCACGACATCATTCACACAAATATTTCCCGTATCGTATATTTTCCTCGTATTTATAGTATCGAGACGAAAATAACGAACGAGCGAACACGTCGAACACGTCGCGACGTGCATTGAAGAGGACGCGACACAAGCACTCAATTTGCGTCCTACGACAGTCTGTTTACCGCGTCCGAAAATGAAATTTCTTCTGGTGCAGCACGCCGTCGAAAAGAATAGACCAACTCAGTCAATCATTCAATTCCATCTAACAAACTATTTATAAAAATCCATTGGACAAGTAATTCAATGGCGTTCGTGGGCTGCAAACAGCCCATAAAAGTTATGTAAATTTATCGATTTGCATCATCACTCTGATCGTTTTTATTGATGAAGCAATGACACATTGAACTCGAGATCGAGACGAAAAAAGGCACTCAATCATTCAGCGCCAAACGCCGATAAAAATTTCATTTGCAAATCGTTAACTAATAAACGTGCTCGTTTAATTACGTATTAGTTCTTGCTGCACACGAACAAATAAACAAACGCCAGTATGTTATCGCAAAAAAGTACAGGGTTATCATCGAAAAATGTTCAATAATTCAATCGATTTGACGACTTTGATGTTACTTAATCAAAGCGCGCGCGCAATACTCAATCAGCGCGATAAACTTTTTTTCCCAGTTCGATTTCGTGTCTGAATCTTACTCAATGCAGTTAATGTTAACCCATCACGAAGCAATTGATCTTTCCTTTTTTGTGCGAGTGCGCGAAAAGACAATTAAGCGCCGAATGGAAAATGGCAAAATTTTCAACGCAATCGGCGCGAATGTGTTAATGTAATAGAGTGAGGGAGGGCGGCAGAAATCTTCTTCATTATCAAGGTTCCATCCACACTTGAACATCAACCGGTCGCGGCGTTGTCGTGCGACGCACGAGGAGGAAAGCCAGGATAACGTACGTAGAAAACAAGTGGAAAGAGTGAGGAAAAGCATCCCACGTGTGTGTGTGTCTACATCAAAAGTCCCTTCTTATTATTGAACATGCAAATCAGTTTTAACTAGATTATATTCGAGACTCGAGTTGTGTGCGCGTTCGTTGTCGTGTGTTGTCTTAATGTCTGCTTCTCGAATCCACCCGATATTATCCATACTTGCGGAGTATGCGTAACCCTCTCTTTCTCTCTCTCGGAAATAAATTTTCCAATACCTACGCATGCACAGCTCCACACACTTCGCCGGGAGCTTTATGCGAAAGGAGGATTTGCATTTTATTCAATTACTTTTAATTTTCATTGAACGCTGTGCGCGCGCGCCCTTCCAAAAACGCACGAACAAAGACCACAAACAAAAATTGCTTCAAATAGAATGCAATAACGCTCATGTATCCGACAAATATCGAACGCGTGTTCGCTGCGTGTATCTTATCAGCGAAAGGGCAGTACGTGAGGCGCACTGAAAGGGAATTTTAATTGGCATATAAATTTCCACATTAGTCACTTTGCTTTTTTTGTTTTGTCATTTCGTGTTCTACATGCGCTCCTGCTTTGCTTTTTATTTGCATTTCGGACTCAAGCGAAAAGCCTATCTTCCCTTGCGGTCTCCACAGCACCCTCCCTTATACGCCAATAAATTGCGCAAAATTCATATAGGTTTCTCTGCCGTACACGCCGATTATAAATCGTATAGATTTGATTGTTGCCGGACAATAATAATTGATAATTCAAGGTGAATCTGACGTCAGTTACTCCAGTGTGATTCCGGTTTGCGATCAAATTTTTTTTTATATACATTTATAAACGAGCGAGGGGAACGTCGTTTACTTACCGTGTACAAATCACAAAAAAAAAGCAAGCACGGCTGCATGCATGTCACGCAATCAATGATTTAATGAGTGCAAATCTTTTTTTTCCTACCATAATGGGTGTTCCGCTAACAAATACGCAAAAAGTGACGTATTATATAAACACAACAATGCACGAATTTGTTTAGGATATTTCGAACATGTTATTATCGATTATTAAGCGTCTAAACTCTTGACCATCAAGAGGATAATCAAAAGTTAATTAAGTTACCATTAACCGCATTTGTCCTTGAATTTGAATTTTGCACTTTGCTTAATAACACCCTATAGATAAATAAACAAAAGAACAATTAAATTCTGTTTTTTGGCAATAATTTGTTGCTGTTGTTTGTTGCTGCTGTTGAATTAAAACAATCAAATCGATTTCCCCACCTCACTATAGCGCTATTGCGCTCGTAAATCTTCTAATAATGGCGTTTGATGAGTTGATGGCTAATGAGCGAAATTAAATTTAGAAATAAAAAACGTGTGTAGGAAACGCAAAACAAAGGAATACACAAAGTGCCTTGAAGTTCCATTGTACGTGTGCAGCAGATCATCAGGTCACCTTATTGTCATCGAAATCCAAATGGTTTCATTCGTCTCTTCGCATTGATCATTCGTTCGGTTCGTTTGATTTTTGACGAGTGCGCTTCACTCATTACTAAACAGCGATTTTTGTTGCTTTTGTGATGATTTGCGTTGCTCATACGTGTAATTCCTCTCTTCTGGCTGCGAAGCATGGCAAAGTCGAGGAAAAAACGCGTGGCTTTGACTCAAATAATATTTCTTTTATCGAATCGCAGCCATCCATGACCTCGCTTATTACAATTGATAATTCAACAAGCACATCAAGCAAAACACACATGTTGAACGGGGTACGCACATACACACACGCACACACACACACACTCAGTGCACACATCCATAATGTAAATGGTGTAATTGTGTGAGTTTGTACATTGTAGCAAAGAAAATGAGCATTAAGTGCTGCTCGTGTGCGAGAAAGGGAAATCCGAGCATTACATCCAAGTCGTCCGCGTTGTTTTGCCGTTGTATTGTTGTTGTTGTGTTCACAGCGCTGTTGCACGGGTGAAGTTAACTATTACATGGAAATTTGAACGATCATTACACGCACATAATCATTATAATTCCTCGACGTAATGAAGTCGGTCGCTCTTGTAAAATCAAAAAGTTTATGAAATCCACTGTGAGCGCGCTTTAGCGCTTTAGGCAAACTTTTATCGATGCGACGATGCGAATTCAAGGATAATCATCATCATGTGTTCAAGCATAATCAATTCAATACATTGTTAGACAATAAAATAATGATCGTGATTGGAGGTACGTATTAAATTTGAAGGTTGGGTGTCACTTTTTGGCATTCAACGCAGAACGAAGAGCAGGGCAAGTGAGCGAAAAAGTTTGACGATCGCGCGTCATTAGTTGCGAAGAGATGATGATGATCGTGCGCGCGCGTTGACTTCATTCAGTCGCCGCCGCGCTCGTTGAGTGCAACAGTGGCGGCGGCATACGCATTGCCGCCGTCGACGTCGTCGTCGAAGTCGTCGTTTTCGTTGTCGTTGTCTCGTGGCCCGCTTCATTAATGCCATTGCTACGGGTAATAAAATTAGAACTGAGCTCCGAATCCAACCAAGTGCACCGCGCGCGCGAGCGAGGGTGCAGTGCATCGAAAATATCGCTAATATACATTCGGGGCCTGCCATTCACCGCCGACGCCGCCGTCGCCGCCGCCTCGCGGTGCGTGCACTTGATTCGAAGGCCGATGATAAAAAATCATTGCCGAATTAAAATTAAAATGGGAATGAACCGAATGAGCAAATGAATTGGTATGGGGATTCGCGCATCGGGACGACTCTCCGGAGACGTCTAAACGGCGCGTCTGTTCAATGAGGAATCTAATTCGGAAAAATATTACAAATTAGTTCGCGCTTGCGAATCAATAGCTGTTTCTCTCCTCTCCTGTTAAACAAGGAAGAAATTAGAAAATATGGATTAATCAATTCATTCCAAGTCCTTCCACTCTACCTTGAAAATTTCGCAGACATTGTTCTTATTTCTTGCGTGTGCGTCTGTTTATGTTTCCATTCGATGGTTCTAATGTCTTTACCGCTGCTGCTGCTTCTTCTTCTTCTGCTTCCACTCGAATGCGCGCTGACGCTTTCATTTTGATTTTCATTTGTTCCCTATTTTGCTCCTCGATTGTTCGGAGCGCCCGTGCGTTCGATGATTTGAATGTGTGCGCGTTTCATTATTCTATTTTCGAGCGCCCGGTGCGCTGTTTCTTTGCCGCGCTGCCGCCTGCCGCCGACAACAACGTGTAGCGAAAGTCTTAAAACAAATTAAGATCGCGGTGCAATCCGCCACCTTTGCCACCTCTCTTTCGCAAAGCGTGCGCCGCGGCGCGTTGCGAAGAATGGCATTGAGCGTGGGAGCTGCCACTGTCAGTGGCATCGCGAGCAAGGAGCGTAAGAGCTAAATCCCTCGAGTGTCATCTCAATAGATTGAATCAAAATGGCTGCCATTGCACGCATAATTGCTCCATCTCTGTATACACACGTGGATTGTCTTTCTCTACATCAAGCTGCTGCTGCTGTTGCTGTCTTCTTATCCAGAAGGGCGGCTAAATCTACAAGGTCATCTGGCATCTTTTCATCTACATTCTAGAATATTCACTTTGGAATTCTACAATTCCACCAAATCAAATGAACCTTCTCTAAACAGCATCGTTGATTATGAAATATTAAGTTTTGAGTAGTTTTCAGCAAACACTCTGTATATGATGTTATTGCGATTCATCTAGTGTTAGACCTCTGTCGATGCGGATGCTCAAAGTCTCAGACACCTTCGAGTACTACTACGTGATTTACCTTGTTGCCGTCCCCCTCGCCTCAAATATGCAGCAGCAGCCGCCTTCAGCGTTGGCTAATGTTTACAATTTAGTCGACGATGTCATGCCAAATCCATCGCGAAATTACGATTGCGACTCTGCATGCTGAAGAATCGGTCGATTTCTCTTTGTTATGACAAAATTGGCTTAAATTAAAATAAAAACGACGACAAAGAAACGAACGAGACAATAGCATATGCTCATTGGAGAATATTAGCGATTCTTCGAATTAAGCTAATCATACTTAAATACCTCTCCACAAACATATAAGCAAGTATGTATGTATTCATGCGGATGTGCGCGTACTGCTCATCGGCAGTTGTTGTAATCCGAACGCATATGAAAAAGTTATTGTGCGCTCATTCGTCGAAGGGGGGCATCCATTGGCGGTTGTTGTTCGTTCGGCTGGGTTTGATGATTTGTTTGTTTGTCTGGTCTCTGCGGCTGCGTCGATTTTTTCCACATGTAAGCCATACACACATTTATCGTATAAACTAGTCGAGTGCACAGGTGCCTCATTTGCAATGACTGATTGTCCATGTTCCCATCACGCTACGATGCGCACCACTAACTTTCGCCTTCTTCGTTACGTCCATATCTCGTTTGTGTTTCATTTCGCGTCCAATTGTTGCTCACAAATATGCGACTACAGACGAGACTGACGGCGGCTATTTTGTGACGTCCGTCTATCAACTTCCACGTACGTACTTACTTACTTAGTTATGGAGGAATTCGTTTGGTATTTGAAAAAAGCAATATCAATTAGTGATAGTGCAGACATTTTTCCTGGGGGCACTCAGCAGAAATAGAATTTCAAGCGTATAGGCTTCGGGGCGTCTGCGTCTAAGGGTGCGAATGAATAATCTCGGTGCTTCTTTCAAATCATCGCCCATAGTTTTTTCTTCTTGCATATTGCTACTAGTATTTTATACATGCGCGGCGCGGCATATTCATTCATCGAAATGCCGTCGTCTTTTTCAAAAGTGCACGCAGGGGCTGCATGCCTGAATACACGAGTTTTAATTCGCCCACCCCTCGCCGCGCATCGCCCGCCATCCGGCCTACGGACGACTACGAAAAGGGTTTGATAGTCGCGGACCAGCGCGAGCGTCTCTCTTACATCTCATCCGTATCAGTATTTTCTGCGCATCTACGACTGTCTCTCCCGCATACATTCACATGCGCTGTCCCTCAATATTTGTGTTCCGGATGCATGTGTGGGTGCATAAGCATAGATGAAGCGAGAGATGAATATGCAAATCAATCGATATTGCTCAGACTTAGCTCAGCTATTGCTTCCAGTTTGGTTGAGGGTGAACAACGCCACACCATCACCATCACCACTTGCGCCATCGTTGCTGTATCACTCTAATTGTCAGCTCTGATGAGTACGAAGTATGAGGGGTCTCAAATATCTATAGGGTGTCCATCGAATCTTCATTAACCCACAATCAATACCCCATTCAACCCCTATCCCAAACTTATTACAACCCATCGATTTCTTCTAAATCCTCTTTGGTATTTAGCACAAGTAAAAATGTTTGAACAATTCAGAGTTTACAATTTGGAAAATTAGGATTGGAAATGTCTGATGGGTTATAGAGAGATCGAAGTGATAGATAGATAGATAGATAGAATAACGCGGCATTGGAAGTGGCATTGGCGATGAGCGATGAAGAAGAAGAAGCAGCAAACTGTTTCACAGTTGGTTATGGATGGATGGGTTAAATGTGTTTCGTGTGTTCATATTTCGTACATGTGAATGTTTCGGGGGGGTGGCGAGCGTCAAGCGGGTGCGTTGTATTTACTAAATCACTTATAGGAAATGTCAGAATTTCAAATTTCATAAAGAAGCAGCGTACATTTTTTTAGTGGTGAAATAATATTT
The DNA here is from genome assembly GCA_963978815.1 of Aleochara curtula. Lineage (NCBI taxonomy): Eukaryota > Metazoa > Arthropoda > Insecta > Coleoptera > Staphylinidae > Aleochara > Aleochara curtula. Next base: position 13,424,240 of record OZ022215.1, on the reverse strand, counting down.
TTAATCAAGTAATTAAAGTGCTTTTATAAAATTCATACTCGTTAAATCTCTTTCATATTTAATAATCTGCGCTTTATTTCGCATTTTTATTTGTAATTTAGTTTTCTTTTTGAAGTGCGTGGGACTTAATTAAACTTAATCCACATTCGGAGCGCGGCGCACTCTTGAATACAAATCATAAACTGGAAACAGTTGTAAATTCTTTAATAAAATTTTTGAGTGCAGGCTAATAATCCTTTACGATGGGCCTGACGGGGTTGTGAATCGATAATTTCCTTTTACGATGCCGATGATGATGATCACACTGAAGCTGCAGGCGGCGGCGGTGGCGGAGGCGGTGTTGATGATGATGATGATTCGGCAAGGTCGGTCCATTGGGGTTAACCCTTTTTCGCTCATTTCGGTTTGTGCCGCACGACGTCTAAGCATCACGCATGGTCGAAGTGAAAAGTCGGAAAAGCACATCATCCACTGAAATTTTAAAATCCCAGAAAACAACCCTTGAAATCATTTCCTCCTCGACGACCGCACGTTGCATATTATTTTATGATGGTCTACCGAGTGCTCGCGAAATCTATAAATGCATCTCACTCCACGGTGGCGCCCGAGGGTCAAGCTTCATATTTTTCTTATCTGTCATTTAAGTACGCATCCAGTGTGTGCGGTATCGGCAAGCCCCAAACCCCAAACGTCCACCCCTTTTTTGCATATGCCGGCAAATATATTTGAATATTTGTCCGACGCTTTTGTGCGCGCGTATAGATTTCGGACAGGAGCGAAAAAGGGCCGCGAACGCACTTTTCCTTTTTAACCCTTCTCATATATTAGCGCCGCCGTTACCTCGACGACTGCCGCCGCTGCTGCTGCTCACCCTTCAGTGAGATGCGTGACGTCTCGATTTTCCGAATATGTAATATCTCGGCGTATGTGTATCGTGAATGGCTCACACCCTTTCCTTTTCACGTTTTTTCAACCCTTCTTATAAACCCGTCGCGCGCAACTGCCCCACGGTCAGTCAGTCTGACTGCTGCCCCGCATGCAAAGCGCACCCTGCATGGATGGTGTGTTTATAGCAACCATAGGAACCTGCCACTTATATATCAATATATGATGAGTCAGTATGTTTTTTTTTGCTTCTTCTCTATAACAACGAATGTGATTTTTCGACCGTTACGCACCACTCGAAAAGTTGAGTTGCGAGAAACTCACCCTTCACGTAACAACAACAAGTAAAACGTAACCAAATTTTTAATTGATTAAAATTTCATGCGCACAAATCTTGAGTGAAGAATGATGGGGCTTTTAGCTAAATAAGAAAATGAGTGAATGATGTGATTGAGAAGCGCGTTGCTGTGGTTTTGACGGCGGCGTTAATTCTATGCCCCCTGCCCCTCGCCAGCCACCGCCGTTTGGCTCCTGGTGGAATGAGTAAATATCGACTTTATTGTATGGATGGCGTGCGCGCGTGTGAATGAGTGAGCGCGGGCGGCATTAATATTATTGGAAATTTGATTTTAAATGCGTTGTTTTCAACCCCTTTTCGTACGTGCGGCTCGGCTGCGGCTTGCTGCGCTCTCCTCCTTTGCATCTCAGCCGCGTGCAAAGTTGCTCCTGCAGGCGCTAATGAAATACACGTCGTCGCTAACTTTATTATTATTCATTTTGAATGCCGTTGCCGTCTCCGCCGTCGCCGTCGCCGTCGATGCCATATTGCATCGGATCGTGGCGCGTGTAAATGGGCATTGACAAAATACTTTATCTCATCCACACACACCTTAACGTATCATCATCATCATCGTCATCATCCTTTAAGGGATTTCCCTTGCAGCGTACCTACGCAAGAAGTTTCGAACTAATTAACCATTGATAAATCAAATCGAAGCTCACGCGCGCGCGTGCAACTTTTGCGCCGGAGAAATAAGAGAAAGCAAATTGACATTCGGGGATTTGTGATGATTGCGCGCAGATATTTTCGTGCGCCAATAAAGGATTACATACGTTATCCTTTATTGAAGTCGTCGCGGAAGAAAGGCTTAAAAGTTTCGGGCGTTACGTGAGACGCACAAGGCGCTGCTCGCTATTGAATCATTGATGTTCCGCTAAATTTGTTCCCCTTTTGTCGGCAGTGCAGTATAATTTGACTTTGCCATCGGAAGAAACTCGCTAATCCTGCGTTTCGTGTTATAGATGTGCTCGCGTTCGTTATAGGTTAGCAAATGAATGAATGAACGAGCGAACGAACGAACACTTCGATTCGGATTTGTAATATCCAACGTGAATCGAAGGTTGAGAAACACCCACCCCCTCGTTGATCAGAGTGCCGCCGCCGCCGCCGCCGCCGCCGTACTTAATGCATTGCGATTACAGCAAGTGTATGGTATTGATTCGTAAAATATTCCCGAACTACTAATTTAAATATTACATCTCGTATTTTACCCCAATCAGTCAAAGCTTCCCCGAAGGGCTCCCGATACCGAACCATTGGAACGAACGTGATGTCTGAGCATTCGCGCGCTATCCTCTCTTCATCAAGAGCTAGGCGCCCACACACATACTCGTGCTGAGAATGAATTCGCAATCGTAACTCTCCTGCCGCCGCCGCCTCGAAGCCATCGACAGCGACAGAACAAATTCAAATGCGTGCGTAGTAGTCATTTGTGCGCTGGGGATAGGGGTATAGTAACGAAGTAACGAACCAGTCAGAAGAACAAAATGTGCGCGACTTTGGGGGTGTGAGTGGGCGCTCAGTGCGCGGCGGATATATGATGAAGAAGAAGAACAAGAAGAAGAGGGAAAGATACACGATCGGCAGCATCGATACACGCAGTACGCGCATACATTCACACTCGTACAGATACAAAGCACTAAAGGGGGGCTTCACTTCTCTTCTCTCCCGATTGCCGCCAATTCCACTGACAACCGCCACACAGCCGCATCGCGACGCCGATATAATACTCGCCGGCGTCCCATATAGCTTAATCACCTCCCTCCTCGCGTTTCCATCACTCTTATACGTTTCACTCTCATCGGCGGCGGCGGCGGCAACGGCAACGGTGGCAATGTGCATTTCACTAAAAAGCCGACCTCGCAGAAGGCACCGGAAGGCATCAACGACGACGAATACGACGATACGTATCGAAAATTTTGACGACCAAAGAGCACTCGCAGCTCATCTCACTAACTAACCCCCTCGCAACAGCTCGATAATCAATAATTATGCCCTTTATATTCAAATATGTGTCCTATGCATGAAGAGGTCCAACGAATGCACGTGGCGCACGGGATAAGAGACTAAAAGTGCGCTGCACACATACAATCGCGTGATCACCCCTTTTCGGGGCGATGCAAGTCACCCTTTACCGTTGTATGCGCACCGCTGCTGGCATTAGGCATTACGAATTAGTCAGTTTCAATAAAACTAAAAGATATCGAGTCCTCTCTCCCGCCTGATATGACGAAGACGAAATCGGCACGCCGACGGGCATCCTTCTCCTGGAGGCGGAAGAAGGACAATGTGCGCAACCCTTTCTCTTCCGCAGGAGCGAGGAGAGACGCGATTGATATAACTCGTTCGGCGTTAGTTAGTTCGTTATCTATGCAATGCAATATTGCGATATGTATATATGGATTGATCCCTTCGCAAAACCACCCTTTCGCCCTCCCCTCCCGCCATTCGTAAGCGTAAGCGTCACTTTTATCCTGTCAAAGGATGAGATGAAAATTCAATACGAAACGCCGTAGAAAAATCAGCGTGGAGGTAAAATTTCCATGGAAAATTCATTTGAAATTCTATTATTAATTGTACAATTATCAGCGTATTTATTTATCGCGCAGGAGGCTATTAACAACAGATATCTAAAGACAAACAGTCGTATAATATAATTTATAACGCGGCGAAGGTGATGATGAACCTAATAAGTTCGCTTGGCTTGGTTTTCCACGCGCTGATAATGATTCGTCGACGCATTTTCCTATTATCAGCATACGTGCGCGCGCGAGTGTGTGTGTTTGCTGCTGTTGGATGTCCTCAAGCAGCATTTGAACGTTTCGCAATCGAATTACACATAAATAGGTATCATCTTATGTGCATTGTCATAATACTATCTATAGATGCTTCTCCAGCATGTCACATGCTTAACACATTTAATAATCTCGGAATTTGTTGACACAGCGCGCGATTATTATTAATAAATTTATTCAGTGGAATAAATGCGCGCTAGAAAAAGGCGAAGAGCCTAATGTGAATGCGCTCGCAATTCGTGTGTGTGTGCGCATGTGTGGGTGTGTCAACAATCAAGTAAGCTGGTAATTAATATCACATCACCTATTTGCGCAACGGTGAGGCGAAATAGATAATCAACATTGTCATCATCGTTTCATCAGGCGGCGCCCCGCGCCGCCCGCCGCGTGATAGGCAATGATCTAGAAATGGAAAACGCGTAAGGACAACAAGACAATCAAGGCGGTTACGATTTATTTATCATATTATCATTTAATATCGTAATGCGCTCGCGCTGGAGAGCTAAATGATAACAATATCAGCCAGTGATTGCGCTCGGCTGCGCACCCGCCGCGAATACGTCGGAGTGAGATGGCCGACCATTCTTATTTTTTAATACATATTTAATTTTTATTATTATTTTTCGGCGCGTTGTTTGCATAATCGTCGCCGCTCACCGTGGAGGTGTCGCGCGCCGACAGCAATTACTGATTGCGATTATCATGATTATTCATTAGTTGCTCAATTCATTAGAGGTGCTGTATGCACACATTCGAGAAAACTTTTCCTAGTTTTCTGCTGCGCGTGGCGTGCTCGTCACACGCATGCCGGATAAATAGTTTTCGTGCACGGCGATTGCGATTGCGATCATGGAGTTGAGTTCGAAACTTTTTTTGGTCGTAAGTCATTTCATTTACTTATTATTGCTGTTCCTGCTGGGCTTGCTTTCGGGGGTGGTGGATACGGGGGGGAAGGCAGAAAAGCGGTGCGAGACACTTGCTAAGAACTTGAGAATCCTTTTAACTCCTTGAAATATGCGTTCGGCGCGCGCAAATTTGTAATATTGATAAATTATATTCAATATTTCTTCGTTGCGGCATCGGCGCAAATCTAAGAGGATCTCTCCCCACGATGTTGGTGTGTTCATTTGAGATTTTCGGGGGGCGGCTAGCTAGCCGGCTGGATGGAAATCGTGGAATGAAAGGGAGAAGAAGGGTGCTTTTTGCGCTTATAGATATATTAGCTCTCGATTGTGTGTGCATCGCCGAGAAACGGTTACTACCCGACTAATAATTCATCGCAAATACGTTTCGCAATGCGTCGAAAACACAAGGCGCCGCCGCCAATGTGTTTTTACTTAGCTGATTTCCATACGCTCGGAAAACAAGAAAAATATCCGCCGATCAGTGCTATTGGTGCAAGCTACGACGATGTGGATGACGACGGTGGTGGTGGTTAATGCCTTAATGGGGAAAATCAGCGAAGAGCAAAAAACAGGAAAATATGAACGCGCCGCAAAATCAACGAACAAAGAATATTAATACGCATGCAGGCGCATTGGAAAATGAAGGATGCGAACTGAGCGCCGTATTTACGATATTATCCACAACAAAGCATTCGGGTGGATGTTTTCGGTGGTGGGGTGGAAAATTTAGGGACTTTTTTTGCGGTGCACCCTTCTCGCGCAGCGCGCGCGTTGCGGCAAAGTCGTTAATTTGTAATATTTTATTTGTCGATAACAGAATTATAAGAAAAAGCGAATTATTCAGCGTGCAATGCGCTGGCCCGAAGGGGGGAAGCGGCAGACTGCCACCATCATGATGTTGTTTTTCTTTTGCTGCTCGTGGTTTTTCTCTCGTTCTCATTCCTCGTTTTTTTCATAATTGGTATATAGGAGAAACACTGGGGTAGGAAATGCGGAAAATTCGATTGTTTTTTATTGTGAGCAAACACGCAACAAAATCAAACTTCAAACGATTAGCAGCAGCACTCCATACGAAAAAAGCGGGGGGCGGAAAACATTGTTACGAAGAAGAAACAATGCCACATGCTGGTAGCCCGACAGCGTTTCCGTTAAGTGCTTAATTTTTGCGGACTTGCGATTATTACTCATCGAACAAAAGAGTTGAGGCAGACATTTAAAAAATCGCGTGCCAAATTAAAAATAACTACCGATGATGATTTCGGTAACATACGAGGCAATTTTGAGTAATGTGTGTGTGTTTTTTTGTTGTTTCTAGAACGCACAGTTGCTGGAAGAGGTCCAACGACTACAAGTGAGTTTAACGAGTTCGATGTCGCAGATTTCGCGATTGGAGGAGCAACTCGATCAGAAACGGCAGCAGATCGCCCGACTTGAGACAAAATTGGACGTGCAGCGTGACTACGACGATCTTAAGCGGGAACTTAGGTGAGTAATTGATTCCCGAAACAAACAAGCAAGCGAGCAGCAGCAGCAACAGCAGCAAACGCACCCCTTTAGCATTTAGCTCGGCTGCTGCTTTAATAATATATCGCGCGAGAGAGTGAAACCGCCAACCGGTAAACTTTCCCGCCGAACTTGCACAACTTAAACAACTCCATCGCCAGCCGATTAAGAAATGGCGAGTATCAATCAAATCAATCCGAACGGCGGTGGCGGTGGCAGTGGCGGCGGAAGTTTTCCAATTTTCGTCGAAATTTCAATAAGCAACTTATCAGATAGATGCATGCGGTGAAAGAGATAGAAGCGAGTGCTTAATGGATGGTTAAACGAAGGAAATTGTTTTCACAGCATATTACGCACGGAGCTCGTGCACTGCACCACCGGCGGCGGCAACGATAAGCCACCGTCAAATCTCGTCGAAGCGTTGCTCGAGAGATCGAAGCAACAGCACCACCACCACCACCACCATCACCTCCAGCATCACCAGCAACAGCAACAGCAACAGCAGCAGCAGCAGCAGGACAGATGCAAGTCGCCAAGTTCGGAAGTCGAAGGTAGCTATTCAAACAACTTCTTCTTCTTCTTGTGCTCTCTCAGCATCATCATGATCATTGCACGAGCAGAAACGTGTTATGAAATCGGCACATCCCAGGCGCGCATTTCCCCACTTGTGTATTTCCTTCACTCACTTCTGTTTGTTTTTGCATTTAAACGCACATAAACGGACTGGCGCGTAAAACAAAGCAAGCGAGCAATGTTTATGCTTATTACGACATGCATGGCGTAGAGGCAATCGGTTTGTTTCGTTTATTCATTTGCTTACAACAACGGCAAAGCGACGCCGAGATGTACGACTACTGGCATGCGCGTTGTTGTTACATTTTGCGCATTTGCCGTTATGTCGATTGCGACACGTACAGCTCACCGAGAACAATAAAGCACCACGTCACTCACTACTCCCTGTGAACTGGATCTCAATAATTTCCATATTTCTCTCCATTGCAATCACGCGGACGCGCGCGCGCGAGTTGGTTGTCTTGTCGCGTTTACGACTTTCTGCCGGTGCACTTCAAAATTCTTGCTGCTCATTGCACTTTAACTATTCAGCGCGATTTCGCAAAGCATGAACGCGACACGAACATTGTTCGAAATTGTTTGGCGGATTTTTATTGTTACGAGTTGACTACTCAACTAGGACTCGTACGCAGATTTGCGCTCGCTGATTGCGAACAAAAAGGAGCACGCGCAAGCACACAGCTTGTCGTGTGTGAAGATATTCAAAAATTTCTTCTTCTGCCTTCGTAGTTTTTGTTACTTACGATATATAATTGCTCATTGCGCTAGGTGCGCGCTCATGCTTGGGCGCCCGAATGACCTTAATTATTATTGGGCTCAAAATCCGTGCGCGATGTTTGCACAAGACGCGCGTAAACGGCTGATGGAGGAATTAAAAATAATATTAAAACAGTGGCTGCGGAATTAAAAGAGGAATTAAACGTGCTTTGCTGGCGTAGGTGATGCGTGAAAGAAGGAAGTCGTACATCACTTTTGATGATCTCGAGTTCATTCGTTTCGTTCTTCGTTCGCTGCTTCGTTGCTTTTTTTATCACATTCGTACATATTTGATGCACGCATCTGTACATCTTTGTCTTTTATGATTTCTGATGAACTTTGATGATTAAAACGCCAATTGTTTAGTATTCCATATTTTCGGTTAATTAAGGCATCGCCGTTTGTCTGTCGTGCATTCGAAAAATGTTCGTTCGGTTTCGCTTTGCTTGCTTCGATAATCATCATCATCTTTTTCGATTGCGCTTGCACGCCCGAAAAACGCAAACGAATTCGTTTCTCACAATTGTTCTCCATTTTTCACTTGTGCTCCTGCTGCTTTTGCCTCCGTTTTTCTTCTAGTTCTCTCTTGCGTTTTGATTTAGTAAATATTTTGGTTGCTGCTTCACGTTCTTACCGATTAGAAAACAGTCTCACCCCACCAAAAAGAAAAGAAACAATGGGAGAAACTCCGTAGCGAGAGTATGGCAATTGGTCAAGAATTGCTTTTGATTTTTTGATTTCTCATCTCATCCCTAAAATCGAAACAAACTTTTTCCAGGTGACCAAGTCAAACCCCTGTGTACCAGTAACAATCAAACATACGAAAATCATTTAAAATTCGTTCAAAATCTCCTACCCGATCACCTGCAAAACGTCGAACAATTCGGCTCGCTGTTGGGCGAAGAGATCGTCGCCAATTGGCGACGTTCGCTCGTTGAACACGCGACCGCCCAACCGCCGCCGCCATCGACGAGCACATCGAAACTATTTTCATCCTCATCCTCCTCATCTGCAGATGGACCAGCAGCCGTAGTAGCAGCAGTGACAATAACGCCGCCGCCGCCACCGACGCCGGTTTCTTCCGTGGTGGCCGTGACGCCGTCGAAAACGCCAACCCCGCTGTCGGTCGTGCCGACGCCGGCCATCATCACCGCCACCACCACCACCAACAACAACAACAACAACACCCCATCGCTATCATCGAACAACACCGACGCCAAGTCGACCGCCTCGACGCCGCAACCTGTTGAACCGCAGCCGTCGCCCATTCTTCTCAACGGCAATCCCAAGTCGCCCGAGGACAACAACAATCACCATCTCAGCAACAACAATCTGCCGCTGGCGGCCAGCGCGACGGCGGCAATGCTCAACATGAACTCCTTCCTGCGCAATGATGATCTCAAGTCGCCGTATCGCTTCGACGATCCGCATCGCAGCTATCGATACGCCGAAGAACTGGGCTTAGCACCAGGCAGTATGGTCTCGCGGCTCGGTGAGAGCCTGATACCGAAGGGTGATCCGATGGAGGCGAAGCTCCAGGAGATGTTGCGCTATAACATGGACAAATACGCCAACCAAAACCTGGATACACTGCACATATCCCGACGCGTTCGCGAGTTGCTCTCCATCCACAATATCGGGCAACGTCTGTTCGCCAAGTACATTCTGGGCCTATCCCAAGGCACCGTCTCCGAACTGCTCTCCAAGCCGAAGCCATGGGACAAGCTCACCGAAAAAGGACGCGACAGCTATCGCAAGATGCACGCCTGGGCCTGCGACGATCACGCTGTCATGTTGCTCAAATCCCTGATACCAAAGAAAGGTGAGTCTTCAAAAATTTCAAACACAAAAATTACACCACCTTAATACTTACTACTGAACTTATCCTGTCGCTTCGTAATGCACGCGCCGGCTTTATTAATCAATTCACCGCTGCGTGGGTTTTGCGCTCCTAATAATTTCGTCGAACGCCTTCAACGCGCTCAAGCGTTAGCTATACGAACGATGAATTCAATTAGCTGTTTGTAATCAAAATGCCCATCGTTTGAGGTGAAACAACGCATCAAATTCGAATGAAAATTACGGAAACTTAATGAATTTGAAATTAATAATAAATGCTGGGAACCAAACACTAATTTATTGTCTTGAAACAATAAATGGTCAGGTGAATAAGCATAATAGTAATTACAAAATTCAACGCTCCTCTTCAGATGATAGGCAAACAAAGAACAGAACTTTAAATATTAAAGAATCTCTTCCACTTCGCTTCAATTCATTATGATAAATCAAAGAAACGTTAGAGTAAACGCCATTGCAAAATTAATAATTCATGCTCGGTGAAGAAGCACTGCATTTAGTGTTAAAATAATATCAAGCATTTAAATAAAAATGCGCACAACGAGTGAAAGAGAGCGAGAGATGTGTAGATAAGTCGAGTGCGCAATTAACTTTTCGGTTTTAATTTCAATTCTAATTTTAATAACGCGCATCTACGGCAGGTCATAAATGTTGAAATAAATGTTCTATTTTTACACACCTATTTGGTTGTAAACTTTTGTGATACACTCATCATCATACGTACACAGAGTGAAAGAAAGATGAGCGAGCATTCGTCAGTTTCGTGATCATGCACAAAGATTATTTCGTTTATTAGTTCGCAATGAAACCGTCGTCAGCGTCGTCGTTGGTTGTGTGTTGGCGTATTAAATTCATCATAATATATACGAAAATTGAATTGAATTGAATGATTCACTTCCTGTCTCCCAAAAAACATGCATACGCATAAGATAGATCTACATGCATGAAGCGAGCAAGCAGACTTATAAAAGTTGAGCAGCAGGCTTTTGGATTTTTACTTGTTCCACAGATAATTAATTTCAAATCTTATTACTTATTCTCTTCGTGCGCAGTTCACTGCATTATTAAACTATTATTACTTTTGTGTACGCTATTATGTTAATAATCTTTCGTAATTATTTCTTTATTATTCTTTTTCGAGTTTCATACTTTTGTCGACGACTGCCGTATCTGTTCATCATCTTCACACAGCCAATGCACGCAAATCGTTTTGTGAATGTGGTGAAAACTAATAAAACTTTTTCGATTTTTATTACTTACTTACTCGAAAAATGCGACGATGACGTTAATGGATGCAATATCACGAATTTCCAATCGATGTTCTGCTATGCGAGCCGCGTTTATTGCGAAATCGAACGAAGCGCTTTTCTTAGTTCAGCTTGATCGCGTGCTCGCTTTTCCGGCACGTGTAAAAATCCCTTATTATTTTTTCCACCCGCACCCGAATCAAGTTGCATGCATGTCTATGTCCGAAATTCGATTTTTCGCCGTGTGCGCGCCTCTATTAAACTCTGCCCCGTGTGAAAACACACGATTTTCCCCCTATTTTTCATTGAACGCGATCGTTTCTGATACACGTTTGATAGGCAAATTAGACATTGACTGCACGAACGAGAAAATGATTTTTCATTCGTATCGGCTGTAAATGCATAAGTGCTTCTTGGAAAAGCCAACTTGGAAATTTACTCAATTGCCACATTGAGCGCGCGCGCTGGCACGGCGCGCATGAAAGTGAACAATAATCTCGACCGTGTGAAATTTGCGTCATTTTTTTAACCGTTTTATTTGCGTTTATTAATGTTTATTAGTTACCAGCTCGTGGAAGCAATTGAAATTGAACGAAACGAAACGTGCTCATTGTTTTGTAATCGTCAAACTTCTCTTTTGCTGCAAGAGACGCGCGCGCGTAACACAACACTCGATTCATTAGCTGAAACATAAAATGTGTTGTAAGCTGAAGAAACAGCGAACGCGCGCGCGCTCTGCGTCTCATTTTATTATATGCTTCACCTCATTGCTAATACCTTTAATATAGTAAAGTTCACATCAAACAATTGCTTCGAATGTGTGTAACGCTAAAAAAAATGCGAAACAATAATAATAATGTCACTCGTAAACTCCTAGAATAATGAATTGCTCCGCGATTGTGCAAGACGTTTGCAAGCTAGATTTCGATTATTGCCAATTAAATAGCATACGCGCCTATGCACATTATCTAATACCAACGTATTTATTAATTATGTAGTAATTAATATTGTTAGATGACACATCGGCATTTGGCTATTTCTTATTGCGATTTGAAATTGTTGTTTTATAGGTAGATGTAGATTTGCAAAGTGCGATATTATTACACTAGCTATGTTCCCATGACGAGCAGTGACAAACATGCATATTTCGATGCGGATAGAGCAATGCAAACTGCGTCGCAGCGACATCAACGACAATAATCACGACAGCACTCAAATCGACGTGAATCGTATCGCATTCGTATCTGCGTAAAAGAAAACTTGAAGAAACTCGACTCGAATGAGCCGAGTGCAATTACGCCGTCACTGATGTCGTTGCTTTGCTGTCGTTGATGTTGTTGTTGTTTCTTTGTGGAAATTGTAGCACATATGCATTGTACGCGTCTGTTAAGTTTATTGCGTAGCTTTGGTCATGAGTTCAGTTCAAGAAAACGCAGAACAATTAAGTGGAAGTTCAGATATTATTATTAAAGTCAATATCGTTTGAATCGTTATTACAATAAGGAAGGTCACGATTACCGCAATATTTTCGCTAATTAATTTGAAGCACTATAATTTATGTATGTAGTTATTTTGGCATCCTAATCAAAGGAACAATTTGATCAACATGTTAAATTTGCTCTCGCTTATTGCTAATTAATCTTAATAATATATCTTTTAGCTCTTCTTCAGCTTTTAGTGCGCATCTAAAGCATGTCTCTAGTTAGTCGCCAATTGCATTTACAAATTGTGTCGATTGATCTATGGCGTGCTCATTGGTGGTATGTTTTATCGTTTTTATTACAGATTATTTTTCATCCTCAGGCAAAGACAGCGCTGGCCCCGGTATGCCACCATTTGCAAGCCGCCCCGAGGCTGACCTCACCGACGAGCGAATCGCTCACATCCTGAACGAAGCTCAACACTTGCAAGCAAAGAACCACGAACAGGATAGCCACAGCAATGATGACTCCAAGTCTCCGCATGGCCAATGTCTATCACCATTTTCGAAGGATTCATCGCAGAATCGACGACTCAAGAAGTACGAAAATGATGATATTCCACAAGAAAAGGTCTATAAGATCTATCAGGAACAATTAGTGAAAATTATGGGCAAAGACTTCCGTAACGCGGCAGGTTTCCCGGGGTAAGTTTTAATTATTTCTCAGCAGTACGCTCAAACGTTCATTTAGTTTAAGTATGAGTCGATAATTTACCTAATTGTAGTTTCTTTCTTCCACAATTATTTAGCGAAAACCCCATGGAGCGCACACCTGACGAAATACGGATGACGATTGAAGCGTATCATCGAGAGATGTTGAAGTTGAATCAGGGCCAAGGATTGTCAAATTTAGGCATTTTGGCGTTGCAACAGCAAGCACAGGCATTAGCTCAAGGTCCACTGAATGGCGGCGTGCAAGACCTATCTATTCCAAAAGACAAAATCAAAAACGGATCGGAAGAGAAAGAAAAGCTTGATCAGAGTGTGGAAGATAAGCATTCTGGCAGCGCGTTTTCTCTGGTACGTCCGAAATTGGAGCCTGGAACACCAGTGCATCCGAATTCGACTGCATCAAGTCCACTTGGCAATTCCATTCTTCCACCCGCTACAACCGAAGAATTCTCTAGCTCTTCGGTCGCCTCACCCTTACAGCGAATGGCTTCCATTACAAATTCGCTTATATCGCAGCCACCCTCGCAGCCCCATCACAACACAGCTCAGCGTCCTCTGAAGGCCGTTCTACCTCCAATCACACAGCAACAGTTTGACCTCTACAATAACTTGAACACCGAAGACATTGTTAAGAAAGTTAAGGAACAATTAAGCCAATACTCCATCAGCCAGAGATTATTTGGCGAATCAGTTCTTGGTTTATCACAAGGATCTGTGAGTGACTTGCTCGCTAGACCGAAGCCTTGGCATATGCTAACGCAGAAAGGTCGTGAGCCCTTCATACGTATGAAGATGTTCTTGGAGGATGATAACGCTGTTCATAAATTAGTCGCCAGTCAGTACAAAATTGCCCCAGAGAAGCTAATGCGCACTGGCGGCTATGGTGGCGCATGTGCTACCATCAGCAAGCCAATGCCACCGAAACTGCTTAGTGAGGCCGCGGGATTGTTTAACAAAATGCAAGAATCGCAAAATCTCCTGCCACCATCACTTCAGCTCGGTGTACATCCAAATAACCCACAACCACCACCGCCTCCGATGCTACTCACACCTCCGGGCGTGCCACCTCATCATGCTATTAATTTACAAAGTTCAGCCGATCACATGAAGAAAACGCAAAGTCCGCATGCGATTCAACATTCTCCTTTGGGTCCACAGCAAAGTGCCATGCGTAGTTTGCATCAGCATATATCACCAAGCGTTTACGAAATGGCTGCATTGACACAAGACTTGGATACTCAAGTTATAACAACCAAAATCAAGGAAGCGTTATTAGCTAATAATATTGGCCAGAAGGTAATAGATTTTCTAGAGAAAGTACAATGAATGCATACTAATTTATTCAATTCATTGTTCACAGATATTTGGCGAAGCTGTCTTGGGTTTATCACAAGGGTCAGTAAGTGAACTTCTTTCTAAGCCAAAACCATGGCATATGCTTAGCATTAAAGGTCGCGAACCATTCATTCGAATGCAGCTTTGGTTGAATGATGCTCATAACGTAGATCGACTGCAAGCGCTTAAGAATGAACGCCGTGAAGCAAATAAAAGACGACGGTCATCAGGACCAGGAGCACATGATAACTCATCCGATACTTCCTCGAATGATACGTCCGAGTTTTATCATTCGAATTCTCCAGGTCCGGGGCCGCCATCAACAAAGAAACAACGAGTACTCTTTAGTGAAGAACAAAAGGAAGCTCTTCGCTTAGCATTTGTTATGGATCCATATCCTAATGTTACGACTATTGAATTTCTAGCGCAAGAACTTAACTTATCCAGTCGAACCATAACAAATTGGTTCCACAATCATCGAATGCGCTTGAAGCAACAAGTACCACATGGTTTAGCTAATGATATACCTCCGCGCGACCAATCTGGTAATCAAGCACCTTTTGACCCAATGCAATTCCGACTGTTACTCAACCAAAGACTTATAGAATTATCAAAAGAGCGCATGGGTCTCGGTGGCGTCAACTTACCATATCCTCCGTATCTTGCAACAAATCCTAATCTCGCCGCGCTGATAAGTCGCGGAATCCTACCATCCGGTGAAGAGTTGGCAGCTCTTAATAATGCTGTCAAGGAACAAATGAGTGGATTAGATTTGTCTATGAGTAATCTTAAACGTGAACCCGGTGATTTCGATGATGAGGACGAACTTGAATCCAACGCCGGTTCGGACGACTCAAACGTATCCTCTCTACATGGTGAGCCTAAAATTGAACCTAAAGAAACCCCAGTGAATCAAGGCCGTTCGCGAAGAAAACCGGCCGCTCCCCAGTGGGTGAATCCCGAGTGGCAAGATGAAAAAGAGAAACCGCCTACCGGTGATGAAGTAATCATTAACGGCGTTTGTGTAATGCAAACTGAAGACTACGGTAGGCGTAATTCGGAAGAAACTGTTCGTGTTGAACCCACCCCGGTGATGGACCGATTTGAAGATGAACAAAGTGAAGATGGCGAATCAGTGCGAAGTCCTGAACGCGATTCTCACGATCCTGCAGAAATCAAAAGTGAACGAGAGGACGATCCCTCTGACGATAGAGCTGTAAAAGAAGAAGAACCCGAGGAGGAACGGTGGGACTATTAAATCTTATCTAAAATATTTATTATACGTAGAGTGTGAATGATTTAACGAACTAAGTGCAATCATCGATTCGACTTCGAATGAAGAACGAACTAAAGTATGTGTAAAATGATATAAAGAAGCCCCTTGTACACGATAATTACAAAGAAGATAACAAATTTTGTGATTAGGTACTTGAAAAATACCAACGATTAATTTTAGTGATTACGATAATTTTACATTTGACTTTGAATCATTATTTGTTTCATTAAATATTTTGTTTACAATGGCGAATTCTCTAAACCATGTTTAGAGTGTCTCGACATGAAAGCTGTTATTATCAATTCCCTAAAGGAGCGCCCAAAAATTTAATCTCTAAGATATTTAAGCCTTTTTATTTTATTCTTTTACTAGGTAAGTTTATGTTTAGTTTTGCAAAAACGAATGCGCGTTTCGAACAAAGTTTGAAACATATTTTAAGAATTTTACAAAAATTGTTTTCATTATTATTAGTAATATTATTATTGAATAATTAGTTATTAAATTAAATATCATCGTAATATGTTAATATTTAAATAGAGTTGAAATATTCATTGATTAATGATTATTATTATAAAAGACTGTTACCGTATATATTGATAGAAATATAGCCAAAAAACAAAAATTACAGAGAATAAACAGAAAATCAAGTTTAATCAAAACATAATAACAAATACAATATACCGATTTATTTTGTTGCAACAATGAAGAATCAAGCATAAGTTAAAACGTAACAAAGTTAAAAATAAAGATGAATGAAAAGCAAAACATGTTAGACACATTGTGATATTTGCTTAATATATAATAATAATTATCGTGCTTTATATGATATTTAAAATTAAACGAGAAACATTAAAAGTACAGAGAATGAGCGCCAGTGAGTATATTTGATGTTCGTACTCAATGATGATGATGATGACAATGATCATGATAAAAAAGACAAATTTTGAGAATTCAAAAGGAAAAACAATGAAACGAGAATGTGTGCAAATATTTAAGAAAACTACGAATGCAACAAAAGAAAACAAAGGCCAAAAAATAATGCAATTTATAAATTTACAAGTAAGTTTAGTGAGTAACAATTAAAAATTTCGCAGAACTTCCAAAATATAACTTACTTGACTTACATTTAAATATATCTTCGAATGCGATATTTCTGTTTCTTTTTTGTACATACCATCACACCTTTTAAATATGTTCGAAAAGATTGAATAACATTTTCCTCTTGCATGTTGAAATTGAATTAAATTTACATCTTGATGCAAATCTAGTCTGACTATCAACTAGGCCAGTATAAAATTTCATTTTGGATGCGAACGTATGCTACTACAACTCTTTGTTTTTGATTTTGAATAATGTTTGTATATATTAATGAATAAGATCTCATTAATGTAATAAAAAAAATAACTAAGGAATATTCCATTACAAATTTACATATATGGAAAAGGAGAAGAAGCATTTCAGCTAAAAATGAAAGAAAATTAAGAAGCATATCGTAGTTAAATTTATCTAAGCTAAGTTTTAGGTAAGCGTTAAAATCACTGAAAGCCAATAGAAATTGCGAAACCCAATGAAAGAATCAAAAGCAACATTTATATACATACATAATAATAATAATATTAATATGATTGTACATTGCAAACAATTTTAATTATATAAAAACAATAATACAATTAATTTATAACATATACTGTCCAGAAACAAACTTATTAAATCATATAAAGTACTAGTAAGTATCTAAGAAAAATGGATAGACGCGAAAACAACTTTTCTAGTGCAATATATAGATTTTAGTGACATGAAAGAATAATAATTATATAAGAATGAATCAGTTATATTTCAATGTAAAAATTTAGAGAGAATATCGTTCGTCTTTTGGAATATAACGTTTGAATGTGTATTCAAACACTAGCAAAATACAAAATGACATTTAAATTAACTTTGGAAAGTAAGACGTAAAACTCATACGTAAACACTGAGCTTTACTCAATTCTTGGATCATTTATGCATTGATCAGTCGTTTAGTTCAACGTAAAAAACTTGTATTATTGTAAAATAAATTAAACTACGAATGCATATAAATTTAAACAAAGTAAAATTTACCTATTTGAAAAGATCGTAAAGGATTAAAAAAGAATGAGTAAAGCTTGAAAATACTTAGTGAAATTGTAAATTACTTAAATTATAAAGGGTATGATCAAATTCCAATGAATAAAAATTAACCATGTGAAAGTGGCATGAATGTAATTTTGTGCGTGCACAATGTTTAGGATGACTGTATGAAAGCAGAGTAAAAATATTAAAACAATTATAGTTCAGATTTAAGTAATAAAATCTTAATCGAAATTTTAAAGGAAAATGATGGACGACGATTTTTCTCACATTTCTGGACAATTAAACAAAATCAACAACATCAAACAAACAAATTGTTAACTTGAAGCATGGGATAACAATTTTCCATTTCATATGCAAGAAACTCAAGATATTCCCTTATTATTCAATATAGCGCGACAAATTGTATAAACAAAGGAAGACAACTGACTCCTATTATTGTTTGGATTTAGTTAATAATTATTACTACGGTTAATTTTAAAACAACGTAACTTAGTGCAAAAAAATGTTAAAATGAATAATGCAAACGCATAATAATGGGATCGTAGATCTTATTAAAATCATTATTCTGTAAATATTTATATTATCATATCATCTTTTAAAATTTCTAAATTAAACATTTCTCTGTATTTAATATATGATGTTTGATTTAAAACAATATTAATGGCTCCTATTTCTAAACTTAATTCAACCGTACTTCCAAATTTTGTAGAATTTAATTACAATAACATTTCAATTTTATGTAGTACTGCTGTGGACATCTGTTGATTAAAGTAATACGAAAGTTACTAAATTATCAGTTGTTTTACAAATGACAACAAAAATAATACGACATAGCATTTGGTCATTATCGATGAATGAATTATAGTAAATATCTGGTCATTAAATATTTATATCGGAGCATTTAATTCATAAAACACGTTTTCGTACGCATGTATGGTTACCAGAAGACCAACCAAGCCTCACAAAAAGCACTAGATTTTAGAAAAGCACTACTGAGTGACTTCTATAAGGAGGAAAATTGTGAGATTGGTGTTGAGACATACATTTTGTAAGCAAAAATTCGGAGTTACTTTCTTGAGGCGCAATAGTAGAAATGCGTTTAGTATATCGTAATGTTCAGTAATAACGGGTCTACTCGAGATATCACTCGCTGTTGTCACTGGTGGTTGAAAATATTATATCTTGAAATTTTCTTCTAAGTGAGTCAAGGTTAGCAACGTCGTTGTAGCAACAAAAAGCAACGAAGAAAAAAGGTAATATTTCTATTAATAAACATAATTTCGTTTTCAGTATGATATGCTTTCGTGTATTCGTAGGTTATTGTCACGGTGGTTCCACTAGTCATTGTTTACATATTCTGAACTACAGTGGTATAGCTTTTTGTCAGCATGTCTTTGAAACCTCGAAATGTAGACTTCAATGCAATATGGACCAATCTTCAAGAAACTGTGCAAGGTGTTCTAACCCTGGGAAAAGTGTCGCGTTACACATGGAATGACCGATTTTCGTAAGTGCTTATAGGGTGTCACCATATTTCTTCAACTCATAATACATCTATTGCAGGGATGTCTACTCTCTGTGTGTTGCTCTTCCAGAGCCTATGGCTGATAGGCTCTATGCTGAAACAAAACAATATTTAATTGATCATGTAGCTCAATTGCTGAATAAGGTGCAGGAAGATGGTGATTCCAACTTAATAGTAAATTATTACAAGTACTGGTCAACCTATTCAGAGGGCTTAAAATATTTACATTTATTATACTGGTACCTCAACCAACAACATATAAAAACACAAAAACCTTCAGATGCTGAAATGATTTATGGCAACTCTGATTCAAATGGTAAGTTTGTTGATTAGCAGTCTGAATCAATAATATACATTAGATATAGCCATTCTGTTTGCAGGTGAACAGATGGAAATTAATGAGCTATCATTGGAAGTGTGGAAAACAGGGATGATAGCACCACTTGGTAAACGTCTTGTTAAACTTTTGCTTGAAGCAATAGAGCAGGACCGTTTACAAGGTACAATGGCAGTGCCAATCCAAGCTGTTCGTGCAACAATTTTAAGCTTTGTTGATGTGCAAATGTACAAGAAAAAAGGACAACTTCAATTGTACCAGGAATTATTTGAAGAACCGTTTTTGAATGCAAGTGGCGAACATTTTAAGAGAGATGCAGCTCGTTTATTGGAAGAACGCGACGTTAGCTTATATATGGAAAAAGTAATAGCTAAGGTGGATGAAGAGTTAAAACGAGCTAAACAATTCTTGCACAACTCTTCTCTGCCAAAAGTATCTCAGCGCTGTGAGCAGCATATGGTTGCGGAGCATTTGTTCTTCTTGTATTCGGAAAGTAGAACTATGGTGAAGTCGGAGCGGAAAAAGGATTTAAGCAATATGTATATGCTGCTTAAGAGTGTTCCCTCTGCTCTCAACGTTCTCATAGATACCGTTCTTAGTCATATTAAGGCACAAGGACTTGCAGTAAGTAATATTAATTCATGATTTCTGGATTGTTTAAATTGATAATCTTTTTGTTCACTAGGCAATTGAAACTTTAAATCATGAAAATATTCACATTCACTTCGTGGAAAACCTCCTGAATGTGTACACGAAATATCGTGAACAGATTATTGAAGTCTTTAATGGTGATCAAAATTTTATGGGAGCTCTGGATAAAGCTTGTAGTTCCGTCATTAATTATAGACCAAATAATGGAAAGTCACCCTGCCGGAGTCCGGAATATCTGGCAAAGTACTGCGACACATTATTGAAGAAGTCTAGTAAAGGCATCACCGAGTCTGAAGTCGATGAGAAACTTAAGCGTAGTATAACTATTTTTAAGTACATAGACGATAAAGATGTCTTTCAAAAGTTTTATGCCCGAATGTTAGCGAAACGACTTATTCATCAGCAAACGCAAAGCATGGATGCTGAGGAATCAATGATAAACAGATTGAAACAAGCCTGCGGTTATGAATTTACAAGTAAACTGCATCGAATGTTTACGGATATGTCAGTCAGCGCAGATTTGAATACGAAATTCAACGAGTTCCTCAAGAACGACAACATTGATCTTGGTATCAACTTCGTTATTTACGTCTTGCAAGCCGGCGCCTGGCCATTGGGACAAGCTGTTGTAACACCCTTTTCATTGCCTCAGCAGTTAGTTCGTAGTGTACAAATGGTAATCTAACGTTCAATAAGTTTATCCCTGTTAATTCTCTTGTTTTTCAGTTTGAAACGTTCTATTATAATCGATTCAATGGAAGAAAACTTACATGGTTGCATCATTTATGCCAGGCTGAATTACGTATCGGCTATTTGAAGCGTCCGTACGTGGTGACCGTCCAGACATTTCAAATGGCAATACTTTTGCTATTTGAGACTTCCACCTCGCTCACCTATAAGGAAATGAGTGAACCGTTGCTGCTCAATGACGATCAGTTTCATCGGCACTTGGTTAGCTTAATCGATTCGAAACTACTACTCTGTGATACTGAAGTAAAATGCGTTGGATGATTGATATTAGAAACAATATTTATAAACAATATATTTCAGGAACTGACATCAAACTCAACTCTCAGCTTGAATATGGACTATACAAATAAGCGCACACGCTTCCGCATTACGGCTGCCATTCAGCGAGAATCGCCCCAAGAAGTAGAACATACTTTGAATTCGGTAGAAGAAGATCGTAAATTATATTTGCAAGCAGCTATTGTCCGCATCATGAAGTCACGCAAAGTTTTAAAACACAACGCTCTGATTCAAGAGGTAATTAAGCATATGGTAGAATTCATTCACATTTCATCACGCTTGTTTTTTTAATAGGTGTGCGCCCAGTCTAAAGTTTCGTTCGCACCTAGTATCCCCATGATCAAGAAATGTATCGAGGCGCTGATTGACAAACAATACATCGAACGGACGGCACACAGCAGTGAAGAGTACAGCTATGTGGCTTAGAAAAATATGATTGATTGCTGTTGGGGTGGTAGCTTGCAGTCGCAAAAGTTAGGTAAGTGAAGAGATACGCTTTTTCGTGCGGTATTAAACTTTTTCAACTGTATTTCATATTTTGTTAACATCATGAAAACTCGCGGCTGTATTTAAGTGTTGACGGAAGGTTTAAATTAATTTAAATATAGTAAAATCAAATGACTAAATGAAATATATTTACTTTAAATACAACTAATTTCAAAAATTAATCTCTCATAAGAAGTGCATTGTAAATACATTTGTTCATAAATAAAGTATCAAATTGTGCTACAAAACAGGTCATTGGGGATATTAAGCAAAGTATCAATAACCATTTAAGTAGATGAATTTATTATTATCATGGCAGTAATTAAAACTTAAGCGATTTGAGACGATTTAACATACATTATGTGATATAGTTTGGATTATTAATCCCATGCAATTGTTTCAACTGATTTCACCGGCTTGTTATCAAATTCGCTGGCATATGACCAGTATCACCCAAATTACGTAAAATAACACGACCACTAGGTGTAATAGACAACCAAGTAATACTTCCATGGTTCAATGACAGACGTAGCCATGCTTCTGGTGGGAATTGCAATGCTCTGAAATAATATAACAAGCATTAAATTATGAATGAAATCATGATATGATATCAATTACCTGCAGACGAAATAGCGTATAACGTTGGCATGACAGACAAGTATAGTGTAAGTATCTTTTTTCTGTTCTGGATTTGCTCTATAGAAATATTCACGAAAAGCAGCTTCAATCCGTGCACCATCCTTAAAAAACTGCTAAAATGTGTTATGATCTTTACAAGAAGTACCTCATCTATGCACTAATTTTTTAGAAGAATAAAAGGTCAAAAATGTTATAATTATTATCTTGGGCTTACATGTGGTTCAGGTTTCCAATGACCAACAGGTGGTTCAGGGGGGATAGGTGCACCCTCCCTAATCAGATCACAATTCCTAACAGGAATCTAAAAATTCCAATTAATAACAATGAACAGTTCTTGTATACATTTCTTACATCAGGAAGACTCTTTGATATCAGTTCTCCAGTTTGCTGTGCTCTGGTCATTGTTGAGCGAACCATATCAGTATAGGGAAGACTTAGTTCATGAAGTCTAATACCAGTAGCTTCAGCTTGTTGAACTCCTAGATTAGTTAGGTATCTATCTTCATCTGTAACTCCTTCCAAGTTGTACTGTCCATGTCTAATTAGAATAACATGGCGTGTTGCCTGAGACTTTGCAATTTCAAATTTGTTAGAAATCTCTGAAATATCTCCTTTATCTTTATTATTTGGTTTAATAAGGCTTGCTGGATGTCGGCTGCAATTTTTATAAAATTAGGCCAAACATCTATGTCAAATAATTGTACATACTGATCCCAATTTTCATCCCATTTTACAGATGGCACATAATTGGTAGTCCATGAAGCATGTGCTTTGTTCTTAGAGAGCTCCTTTCTTTCAGGCTCATAGTAATTTGTAATATAATAAATAGCTGCACCACTAACAGCACCAATACTTAACACAAGCTTATGGAATTTTGTAAAGGAAGCCATATGAAAGCAGTCTCTAGTGATTTATATCACATGTAAAATTTCAGCTGCTAAAATTTAAATGAGTTGTTTGTAATTAATTATTATAAAACGCCAAATAATAATTATTAGAAGACATTTTTCCCTGTCATTCTACAATAACGGAATGTTTTTGCAAAACGTCTAGATTAACAATCAACAACACACGAATTAATAAATAACAATCTTACCGGGCAACCAACTGCGTATGATTATAGTATTTGATTGTATTCACAGAACATGTGCGTCAATATTCCCCCGATACTAGTTAGACACTCATCCCACCATTTACTCCCAATTTGTTTCTTAAATATGTATAACTAGATATTATTTCATTTTATATGATAAAATGAAATAACTTCATTGGAATTATGTAACTTACTATTATGAGTACTGATATGAATAATTGAATCAATTATTCTAACATAAATATTTATATTTCACAATTGTAGGTAACCCAATGTACATTGCCTACAAAGTTTAAGCTAAATCGACTTCAAACAAAATTCAAATTGTAGCCCACTGTAGCTCAATGGTGAGATATGTGGAAGTGATCCCATTAATTAACTAATGAGGTCATGTGCATGACGGTTAATAAAATCAGCATAGTTTTAGAAAACATGCATGATTATGCTGATAATAGTATGATGATTTAAACATTGATAGTTAATTAATTAGCTTGATACGCACTAACAGACCTACTCATACGAATAGGTAAAAATGATTTCAATTTATTTTGATTACATTTGCCTCAATATGCAAAAGATAAATTACTATTTATTTGGTACCAAAGTAATGCTTTTTCGTTTCGTATATTTATTATTCAAAATACTTCGCGGCCTCTCTGAACGACGAAATTTTAAAGCAAATCACTGTTAGTTGCAGAGCAACGTAGAGTCACTACGGTGCAAATAGTGGCAACGCCGCAAGACATAAACTCGCGAACGCCATGAGTCGTCGTCTGGTTTGCTGAAAAAACAGGGAGTGTGTTTACAAACGCCGATTTTCTATTAGAAATACGTGTTCATTTAAAGAAATTTGTAAGTGTTTACATGTTCAAGTATTAGCGGATCCATTTACAAGGTGTTTATCTGCTAATTGTGTATAGTATTTGCGAAAAATCATTAATAACATGCGAGTCACAAAGAAAAAATGTCTGATTGTTTTCATCATCTAATTCAGTTTTGCAATGGTTTGTTTGAAACTACTCGCGGTACATATGCATTTTAATGTCTTCAAAATACCCGTAATAAACGTTTCCAGCGCTTCGACGATTATTTACGGTGCAAATTTTGTTTTATTCGGCATCAAAATGGCCGACTAATTCACTTGTCAATGATATACAGTTTCGTGTTGTTTTATTTTATTTTGTTCTTGCAATACGCACTATTGTTGGTTTTCGGGCCGGCAATGCTTTATTGTGTCATGTATACGACTAAAGATACACCACTATTATACCAACATGCTTAGAAACGTATTTATTTGAAAAATTTGAAAAGTTTATTGACCAGATTGATAAGCAATGTGTTTTCTTATTGTAAACAGAAACCAGAGTGATGTCATCTGCTGGGTCTAGTGGTTCTGGTAGAGGCAGAGGTGGACAAGTATCCGTTACTGAGCAGAAGCCTGAAACAAAGGAGTCAAAACCAAATCCCAAAATGTCCAAGGCTCTTGGTACATCAGCCAAAAGAATTCAGAAGGAACTAGCTGAGATTACATTAGATCCACCACCAAATTGCAGTGCTGGGCCAAAAGTATTTACACTATTCCCTAGCTTTCACAAACATATTACATAAAATTTGCATTCTTTTAGGGTGACAATTTCTATGAATGGGTCTCTACTATTCTTGGACCACCTGGCTCTGTGTATGAAGGTGGCGTCTTTTTCTTAGACATTCATTTCTCACCAGAGTACCCCTTCAAACCTCCAAAAGTGACGTTTCGCACTCGCATCTATCACTGCAATATAAACAGTCAGGGTGTGATTTGCTTAGACATATTAAAGGACAATTGGTCACCAGCTCTCACAATTTCAAAGGTGCTTCTATCAATTTGTTCCTTGTTAACTGACTGCAATCCGGGTAAGTCAACGACTTCTAAAACTTTTATTACTATGATATTGTCTTTGAGCATGTAAGTGATTCGCTAATGTTGTTTTCAACTTTTCTCAGCTGATCCATTGGTCGGTAGTATAGCAACACAGTATTTACAAAACCGCGAGGAGCACGATCGTATAGCGCGCCTCTGGACAAAAAAATACGCTACGTGATCGCACTGTCTGTCCACCGCCTACGTCGTCTCCTCCTACTCAAATAATATCTACTCCATTCTACTTCACTATTGTCTCCAAGCTAATAGTAACTTATTTAACTGAGAACCGAAACCCTTTTGAATCGTAATTTACAAAGCAATTCCCGCCGCACATAAACCTCCCGCAGCCATGTATACCTTATGTGTGTATTTATAAGTTGCCAATGCAGAACAGAACGAAACCGAATCGGTCGTGTCGCGGTGTTTAAAAAAGAAGGTGCAAATGATAAGATACCAGTATAATTATTTTTTATACATTAAACCTAAGTTTATTATTTAATGACTGTGTAAATTCAATAAGTGCGTGCTTCACGTGTGCAGCTAG
Organism: Aleochara curtula; assembly: GCA_963978815.1. NCBI lineage: Eukaryota > Metazoa > Arthropoda > Insecta > Coleoptera > Staphylinidae > Aleochara > Aleochara curtula. The sequence goes on along the minus strand of OZ022215.1, from coordinate 13,398,297 downwards.
CAGGCATTTCGTTTCGTTCGCAATGTTCCAAAACAAGGTATTCAGCGCAAGTTTGCACCGCGTTTATTACTAATTAATTTAGTTTAACGACGTTGAATGGTTGTGATCTTTCGACTCGTAGGTAACGGCTTAATTCTTTAAGCCAGTCATGCACAATAAGTTAAATGTTGAATTAAATTCGTCTGAATTTGCGGTCTCCCCTGATCGAGTGATCTATTGTGATCCAGTTTCCTCCATACACACGCATCCATAACCAACCATAGAACCTGTCCGATTATTCCGATGCAACTCTCCATCCCATTACTAATAGTTACTGAAACTATTTAGGTAGCTCTCGTGTCATTCGACGCGGAATCGATTTGAATAGGCCAAACTGATACGCATTCGAAGAAGGCACTACTTAATCCGAGTTCCTTAAAAGCAGAGCAGAAAAAGGACTACTATGAGAAGAAGCAGACGAAGAGATATACGTGCTCTGATGTAAATAATTTCCATTTCTTCAAGCATTACTCCTAGTATAATGATGTTCTTCATATCAAATATTGCTAGTATTGACACATTTGTCGATGGTAATAATGCTCTTCTTGCGAATTAATGGCAGGCGAGATGCAGACGTGCGATGAAGATTGATTGGGCCAGACCTTCTCTAACTTAGCAAGTAACAAGTGAAAAACGTTCTCATATGATACGATTGTAAATAATTTCATCATAAATACTAATAGTTCTTATTACGAGAAGTAAGCATACGTGTAATCCCCTAAAATATGACAATTTGTGTATATGAATAATGCATATAAACAAGAGAAAAGAAACAGTTGCCGAAATCCATTTTGAATTTCAAACAACCAATTAGATTTATAATTTTAACGCAGCAGCAGTGTTTTAAAACTACTATTCGAACAGCCTATGTGCAATTTTTATTTTAAAAAAAGTTGTAGATTGCTTAGAAGTCTTATGATTGGCTGGTTAATCAAGCGGTCAACCGTTGAATAGAATGATGCCTTGGAAAGTCACAACTATACTTTAATTTGGCTCTCCATTAATCGACAAAAACCGAAAAGTAATTTGTTGTAGATATATAAAGAGGTTGAAGAAAAGTGTACTATACGTGTCTTGGCTTTGTAAAGTATACTTTTTATAATTACATGTGAAAACATACTGGAAATTCAATTAAATAGATGAAGGACTGTACTTGAGAAAAATTGAATGAATGGCTTGTAAGGCATTACATATATTTAATGCCGAGACAGAATCGAAAAAAAACTATTTAAGAGAATATGGACTATTCTTCTAGTAATTATAAATTTAGTTATAAATGTATACAATAATAAATTTTAGTACCTAAGAATATTAGCGGACGCGTTTATGGTCCTTGCACTTTTGCAATTTCCTCCTTGAATTGGTTGATTGTTTCTCTAGCAAGTGTCACTTTGTTTCTTAATGTTAAAATTTCCGCTCTCACTTTCTGACGTAAGTCAGCAATGTTTTTGACGGTTTTCTTCTTTTTTTCTTCAACTAAAAGAACACTTAATTTAAGCATAAAGCCTTGAAGAATCTTAAATACTTACAATCTGTAGTGTGTTCCCATGCATCAACAGTTAATTGCTTAGTACTTGTTAGCAAATGTTGCATCAATTGTGTTGGATCTTGAAATACAATTTCATCATAACTCTCAGACACCAGGCCTTTGATTTGATCAGCTGGTGTTATTTCTGTAGTGTTTGCAGTGTGAAACAACTTTAAGATATGGTACATAGTTACCTGGGAATAAAAGAACATTTGAAAGTTGTGAAATTGCAAAGAATATAATTAAAGTATTACCGGTCGTTCATTGGGATCGATAAAATGAATCTTAATCATAATTTCAAACTCTCCCCAGCCTGTTTCTGTGATTTCATATGGTGGTTTCACAACAATGCGATTCTGATTGGCATAACTCTCATGTAACTTAAAATGCACTTTTTTCACATATGCTGACATGTCTTCATTGTTGTATGGCTTAACATAAACAGTCCATTGATGTGTGTGCCCATCTTCTTCTCGTGTCTTACCAAAATAACGAGCTTTATTGCCATAAACAATTGGTTTCACTATGCAGACACCCTTAATGAAATAAACACAAATCATGTATAAAGATGTTACGGTAATGAATTAAATAAGCTGTACCTTCATGCGCCCGCCTGAATCAGGCCCAAAATCAGTAGGCAAACTCATTTTTAAGTAATTAAGCTCTAATTCACAAAGTCGGCTTATTTACTAGTTTCAGGGGTTATGTTTACAAAAACAACACGGTAGCGATGCTAGCGACCAAGATGAGTGGGAAATTTGCAAAGGATTACAGCGCCACAACTATGATGTGAAGCAAAAAACTCTTAAAACATTTATAAACATTGTTATTTAACACTACTTCCTAGAGTTTTGCTTCAGTATGCAGTATTTAATTGATTTTTTCCTCGCAAATTTCTCTACGTTTTTGTATGAAAAGATATTCGCGTTGTGTAACATTATATTCAGACTGTCAAATTCAAGTAAAAGCATATCATTTTTCCAGCTGTTCGGCTACACAGTTTATTCATCATCGTGATCACACTGCGTGCAATTCCTAATTGGTCGATTCAGCAAAGCGCGAACCAGAGTATCAAGGCCGTACGAAAGTGAGCATGGAGATGGAAACCGCGTGCGCTTCGAATCGCAGATGGTGAAAGTGTATGGAATTAATCGTGCGTGCGGGTTTCGCGTGAAGCTGTGACGAGACGCGTGGATTACGTTAATCGGCGGTCACTGGAACACGAGGCGGAATATTGGGGGCACGCGTATTCCGATTACATCATTAGTAGTAGTGGCAACAATCGAATCTTGCAATAGAGAAAAACGACTATTCTCCGGCAGGCAGGCAAAATTTGTTAGCTCGGCGAAGGTCTTTGCTCGTGTTTACGAATGTGGCGCAATTCGCAACCGGATTAGTAAACCACAACGACACCATACGGTCTCCAGTATTGACAGTGTAAGCATCGCGTTGTGCGTTCCGAGCGTGCTCTCTCTAAACAAATAATCACACCGATTAAACATTTAAACACTGTTGTCTTATCATAATTGCAGTTAACCATATAGGATAGTACACGTTAGTGCACTGCGGAGACAATGCGCAAAGCAATTCGTGCATCAAGTAGCGACTGATTGTAGAATGAATGTGTCATCAACATTGCCTTCTTATTCTTGTGGCCGTGTTTCTGATCGCAATACGTCTGACCGTACGTTTCTGCAAGTTAACAATGGGTAGCTGCTTCAAGGACAAGGACACCAACGCTGTGCTGGCCGCAGACCGCGAATACACGTGTCGCATCTTTAAATACAGGAGAGTAATCGCCAATACAAAGCCGCAGAGTCAGCCGCTCGCTCGCTCTGGTCATCGAGTTGTTGCTGATAACAAATATTTATACTCGTTCGGTGGTTACAATCCGATGATACCACCGGACTACTATCGTCAGCAGGATTATGACGAAAACGAAATCACCGATTCCAACTTATTCCAGGAATTGTGGCGTTTCAATTTTGCAACAAAGGAATGGAATCAGTTTTGTATGCGCGATACATTACCGTTGGAGCTGGCTTCCAACGCTGTGTTGAGATTGGGAAATTGTCTAATGGTAAACAAACACATTCTTAATTGCCTAATCTTGAGACATCATAAGATTTGTTAATGAATTTCAGGTTTATGGTGGCACTGGCTCACCGTTCGGCACGATATGTAGCAATTCGTTGTATATTTGTTCATTAACGGAAGATATGAGTAAAATGTCAGAAATTAGCACAACCGGGCAATTACCAATTCCGCAATACGGACAGGCATTGGTGTACCATAATAATTTTTTGTATACCATTGGTGGTACTACTGGTTATACATACACATGTGATATTCATAGGTAACTAACGCATATTTCGTATGTGATAAACATTAACAGTAATATGTGATTTTTTAAATGTCCAGGCTTAATTTAGCAACTAAAGTATGGGAAACTGTATATATTTGCCAAGGGCAGAAACCCCATGAGCCGAAGGGACGTTATCGACATGAAGTCGCATTTATAGGATCGAATATTTACATCCTGGGCGGAGGTACTTCGGAGGAAGTATACGGTTTCCGGAAACTGCCAAGCTTCAATCTCGATAAGTGCGAATGGAGTGCGGTGCGAACGTATTCGCATCCAGATTCGACAGTACAGAATCGCATACCGAAAGCACGTCGTTGCCATGGTGCTGTTCAAGTAGATAACTTCGTTTTCATTTGTGGCGGCCTTGACGGCGAGGAGATTTTCAACGATCTCTGGCGCATGGATTTGAAGACTTTTACGTGGACATTGATTGAAACGTGTGTGCTCCCACATCCCACGTACTTCCACTCAACGGCTGTGACGCCCGAAGGCAAATTGTATATATTCGGCGGCATTATCTCGAATTCCAGTCAACCGGAACGAAACAACTGGATATACAGCACGTGGCTGTGCGTGCCAAAGCTGAGCGAAATGTGCTGGGAAGCACTATTGCATTATCGACCCAAATTAGTACATAGTCCCATAGATAAACTGGCTGACATTGGCCTACCGCGCCATTTCATTAATCGCATTCAGTAATGCATAGTGCGGAGTTTAATGACATGTGTGTTAATGCGCAGTATCTCAGGTGGTTACTATATGAAATCCAGCAGAAACTACATATTTACCTAAATGTTATGCTAATGAAGAGCAGTTTTGTGTATTGCTTTAGCTCATAGCAATATTCAAATGTGTGATTGAATATTTATATAATTGAGATGATGAATGAAATTAATCACGATAGTGTTTAGACGAACATGATAACATATACATTTATTATAACCTAGGTTGTTCTTATCAAAGTTAATTATTACAAAATAATCGTAATCTTAATTATTTAGCATTACGAAAGTTGATTGGGTTGCCTACAATCATATACTATAAGTATTGGGTGATGCAATAAATTGTATATGGCCAGACAGTAAATTATCTGGTTCATTGAAGTGTGACTCTTTAATTAATAATATAAACAATTTTATCAATAATGCGCAGATATTTAAAATCTGGGTCAATTGGATGATGACACATACAGGAAGTGGGAAAGTGGCCATGTTGATATGAAAGGTTAAGGTGCGCAGGACCTTTAAGCTGCTCCCAGAATGCAAGGGGCGTCTTTATCCCGCGTAGTGTGGTGGATTATCCAGTGAAATCGCGATAAATATGAACGTAGCCAGTGCAAGTGATTATTTAAAAACCACGATTTGATACAGAGGCATTTCCATTGACGCATCAGCATTTGTGTGTACAACAAACGTCGCGGTCGCGGTTGCTTCATGCTGTGTGCCATGTTCCCGAGGGTCCCCGACGTGGAGCCCCCTTCGTCAGTCACCCGACAGCAACACCAAAATGATTACGATCGGCACGCAATTACGTTCTAACGTTGCCCGCCATACAATAATGCCGCTGTGGTGGAGGTGTTTATAGGCCGGCAGGCCTCCCGCATTAATTCCTTTTTCTCAAGCAGCCGCCAAACAAGGTAGAGTACCGGGTTCGCAGCCAACCTATCAAACAATCGCGCCTCTAGAGTGTTGGGGCAACGGCAGCGTCGCCGTCCTCGTCGAAAACGTAATCACGCTTGTTGTAACAACGCATCATCGCTGTGAGTCGGCGGGTTGCATTGCAAAGTCCTGCATTACACGCGCTGTCTGCTCGTTCAATTTGCTTTTGAACGTCGAGTCGTTCGGTTCGCCGCTACCTCGACGTGTCACAAACTCGTGTGCCAACCAACATTTGTCAGTCTCATGTCAAACGCAGAGAGTAACACCGGCACAATGTTGTTCTTCGAACATCTTTAACAGCGACTGTATTCTACAATTCCACGCATCGGCAGCGCAAATTTACACTTAGAGCTCGCGTGCAACATGTATAAATTCTAAGTCGAAGAGGACATAGGAAAACCCACGACACCGTCGCATCCTTCCAGAGCTGCAGCATAAGAACGAGATAATAACAACAAGCAGATCAATCAGATACCGACTCAATCATGGATAAGGAAGAGAAACGCGTCTATAAATTAGTCCTAACAGGCGGTAAGTAGAAGCACTCATGTGTTCCTCATCTAACCTCAAAGCGCCTCAGATTAGAACATTTATGCTAATAAAAGCCATGCTGCTTTGTAATAATTCACGCCTCATTAGCAAATATTACCACTTGTCGTATGACAAGGTCGCATGCATTTTACGCACATATAACATGATTTTAGTTGCTGAAGCATGTAGGGTTTTATTTGCCAACTTTATTTTTATAAACATTATGCAGCCACTCGTTCATACATTTCTTTTCAAACATGCTTTTATCTCTTGCCATATAAATTGTATTGAAATTCGTTCATGTTTTAGGTCCTTGCGGTGGCAAAACAACCGGCCAGTCACGTCTTTGTACCTTTTTCGAGAACCTGGGATGGAAGGTGAGCATAATTTCCTTTACTCGTACGCTGAAGTTTCAAAACCTTCACGCAATTGAATTACCAAATACAATTATACTCGTCCTCTCAATGTAAGTGGATGAAAATAGCAACAATGTGTTTTTTTTGTTGTTGTTGTACAAATATGCGTTGTTTTGTCGAAGATGTGTGCTTTTCCAACCGAAAAACCACATACTACACAAGCTATTTGTTTATACATTTTTCTTACTTGGGGGGTGTAGCAACAGAACAGTTTGGCATTTTTCGTACTTGTTTGCAGGTATTCCGTGTACCTGAGACGGCAAGCGTGCTCCTCAGGTAGGTAACTTACGAACTCATAAATCTCATAGTCAAACACAAATGTTTGTTGTCACGCTAATTGGCAACAACATGATGCAGTTCAGATGCAAAGAGACAATTAATAGAAAAAGTTTTGCTGATTTGTTTCAAGTCTCAGATAATGTCAAGTTAAAGATTGATTCATTTGCGCAATTGCAAAACAATTGCGCATTATTTCGTCACACTAGTGCGATTGTTTACTAATTGAACTTGGTTTCGTTTTGCTTTTTTTTGCAGTGGTGGCATCAAATTCAGCGACCTCAGCGAATCAGAAGGTATGTGCTCTACTAGACGATATTCGATTACACAAATCTTCCTCTGTTGATGTCTCATGTCCTAAATGTGTCCGATGCCATAGCCATTGTTTTTGCGTAATTATTGCATACCGGTTTACTTATTAATTGTTTGGAATTTTAGCTAAAAACTTGCGATATATGTGACAAACGCATAAAGAATTGGAATTACGAAACGAATTGAAATGCAATTAGTGAATTAATTACGATTAGCGTTACCTGCATTCCGTGTGCTTAATAAGCAATTGTCATGGCAATAACAATAAGCGCGTGCTTGTCGATCTATTTATTTATTAGCGTCGTAGCTTTTTTGATGGAATATTTATTGCACGATTGCATGCTGGACTGTATACAGTAGAGCATGCGGCGGGTATGTCATGTGAAAGCTGAATATAATAGATAGATAACAGCAGCTCACGTGATGCGGGAGCGTCGCACGCTATTGAAGTATGAATACACAAATATAGAGTCTCCAATAATGAGTGTATATTAAGAAAGCCATTAATTTTGGGCAAATGTCGTGGGCAGATTCGGCGGAAACGAATGCCAGGAAAACACGTTTAAAGAAATGCGGCTGATACATCGAGAACAATTATTGATAGGCGTGTGACCATGTCGCGCATAAATAAGCGATTTGTATAGAGCGCGCGTTGACTGTTTGTATAGGAATTAGTAGATAATCGAAATCGTATTATAGCCTCTTGCGGTATGCGACATAGACTTATGAGTTTACTGACTTTTGAATGATACTCCTAATCGAGTAAAACATGTAGACGAATTTTTTTATTTCTACGTTTGATGAACCAAGTTGTAGGAGTCAAGGTTGGCTATTTCTCTTTTCTATATTTTTTTGGGGTCTATCTAGTTTACTATTCGAGTGTTGTACGCGCTCGTTTGCAAATTTGAGATTTCTTTTTTTGTCTCTCGATTGCTTCGTTTGCAAAAAATGACCTACGTATTTCACCAGTTGTTAACGCTGAACGCGAACGGAATTAAAAGCCGCTGCTGCGCGCCGGTGACATTTAAATTTAAATCGTTTATTGCTTTTTCAAGATAAGCAATCATGTTTTCTATAGATTACAATCCTTTGGGCGTTTATTTGTGTTTCGCGATACGTTGATTGCTCGCTAATTATTTTCACTTGGCGTTTAGATAACGTGGTTCGTCTGTAAAAAGACGGCGTCGATACATCCATTAACATGTTTCAATAAGAAATCTGTGATTTCGAGTGATTATTTTTCCAATTTGATAACTTATCATCACGTAATGGACTTGTCGCGTCGTCAAGTCGTACGTGGAAGCTGCAGGAGGCGGATGAAAGCGTATCCGAAATTGAAGCGCGCCGATAAGATTGGGATTGGTGTAGTTTGAAGAAAGTTAATTGAAAATGTCACATGCGATTGATAAAAATGCATTTGAGGCAGAGCGATGTAACTTTCCGTGAGGCGCATAAAGCACGCTTTTGTGCGGTGTGCGATGCGTTTATGTAAGGCGCGCAATTTTCAATTCACTGACGCAATTCATAATTCACATTGCGGCGTATGCTTTTCCGATGCGCATCCGCGTGATGAGCGCTTTGTTGAAATCGCAAGCTTTTTCATAATGGCTTTGACGGCTGACGTACGTGTATTTATAGGGCGTGTGCGCGCGTGAATTCACAGCCTCATCATACGCCTGCTTATTGACCATTAATAATCCGTTGGAGCACTTGTTGGTATTTGCGTAAATTGCGCTTTTGTATATTGTGCGTACATGCGGCGCAAAGCTGATTGTCGCATTGGTATTGTGTCGAAATTCACGCCAAAAACTTAATGTACTTGCACTCTGCTCGCGACGCTTCGAAAATTATTATGAATGGACTAGCAAGCAGGCAGTGTTTATGAACATAACGAAAATAACTTTTTGACCCAAGGGGATTTCGTCAAAATAATCATCTCTTAATGGTTATTCCAGAAATGTTACCTTGACGACAATAAACAACGGCTGATGTCATGAATATTCTCGTCATGAAAAAACAAACAAACCGAAAACTAAAAAAATTGGGAAAATAATGATAAGAAATTGGGAATAATAAGTTGATTTTTAAAGTCATTTGGAATTTTTTTCTCACACTTAAAAAAAGAAAAGCATAACAAGTTTTTCATGCGCATGATTAAATCGTAAATTGGGAAAATTACGCTTCATTTTTATGTAATTAGACTCGCTTTACACGTGGTAAATGTAATCATACCAGCATGTAAATGGAATATTTTGTGGTTTGTTTATATTTGCGGGAAAATAAAAACATAAATCAAACTAAATGTTATATCTATATCGAGTGGTTGCTGTTTAGTGTTAAATTTCATTATTGTTGGTGTTATTGCAATTGCTAAATTTTGCAATTGCATGTTGCTTTTCCCGTTCGAAACGAAATGGCGCGTGTTGCTGATTGGACGTACTTAATGAGTAATGAGTCACAGGCATGCATGGTTCGATTGTTCTGTAAATATTGCACTTTAATTGCACTTCATCTGACGTTTTATTGATATTTTGAGCGATTGCCGTTAAATGCCACAAACATAATGTGGCCATTAATTAAATTAACTTTGCTAATTGCTCTAATGAATGCTGCATACACCTGTTTGAATTCGTATTCAATTACCTACATGTTTTGCCATCATTCTGTCGCAAAACATGCACGTGATGTATTATTTGTTATTATTGACGTCTTGGCCGCCATAACAAGCGCTCAAATATAAATAATAATGATAATTGCATTAAAATGTTAGCATAGCGTGCGCGATTAATATTTAGAGCGTTGTCGTCGTCTGACCATGCTCGAGACGATTCAGATATAGTAATTATTCATAATGAATATCATCATTACTCATCATCATCATTGGACTTGACTTGGAATGTAAAGCAAAACAAAAACAAACAATTTATAACGTGTTAAGCGTACTTAGTGTACAACCTTAATTTATTATTTAGAGAAAAAAAGGTATTCACTAATCAAGCCATAGATATGGAATTACTAGATGGAGCACGGCATTAGTACAGTACAGTCTCCTGTTGGTGTCTCAAGTGATGCGTTATTCATTTGTTTTTTATTGCATTAGATTTACAGGCTCCAGTGGTTCCCAAAGTGGGCCCTGTAGCTATCGCCTGGTATAGCCTATATTGGCCGAGACCAAGCAACAAGTTTGAGAAACACTGCTATAGACGAACGAAGTTGTACATCGTAGCCTTTCGGAAGCATTCGAGTAAATATAGGTAAATACTAGGGAGCAAAAACTGGCGCAAACAAGCGGCCAAAAATTTGCATTTAACACATGTAAATTTTGACAACACCGTTCCATCTAGTGATTCTATATCTATGAATCAAGCTGACGAAAAGCAATGCAAAAACAAACAAACGCCACATAGTCTAATGACGTTGCAATGTTTGCATTGGCAGAGATACAATAAACAAAAAAACTTAAATAAATAAATGGGTGATGAAACACCTCCAATTTGCCTTTTCGCGCGAACGCAAGGTGCGGAATATTAAATGGGCCTTGCAATCACAGTTTGGTTTCAATGGATTGCGTAATGTATGCGGCCGGCGGCGTGGCGTGTTCATTCGATTTTGATTATTTTTTACACTCGAATGAGTGAGTAATATTTTTTATAGCAATGGATGAATGCTCGATAGGATAGTAATAATACGTGGAGCCTAGAGGAGAGTGGCATGTTCACCACGTGGTGATTTCAGTTAAAAATATCCGGAGCTGATGCGATAGCGCGCTGAGGCTTTTTGATTCGCTGCCAAAAAAGCGCAACTCGCTTGGTATTGGTATTAGCTAGCGGTGGCGGCGGCGACAAACGCGCGCGCGGGCCCAGCTACTGTTTGTGCGCTTGTCGAACAAAACTTTGGACGGGCGCGAGCGCGCGCAAAATGAGGTTACGCTTAATTTTCGGTTATTTTGAGGATTTTCTCGTTTTTTTTTCTCTCGCTTGACTCGCGTTTCCTTGAACCATAATTAAAGCGGGCGCGTTGATAATGTATGGAAATGCCGATCATAATTATTCCGGATGACATATTTGTTATCACTCACTGTTTTCTTTTCAGTGAGTTTATATGCGCATTCAACATGACGAATTGAAAACGAAAGCGCAAAAATCAAATTGAATTATCAAAGATTTGCGATGCAAACTCGTCATAAAGAATCTATAGAAATACGCGCTGTGTTCCGTTCCGTTACGGCTTCCGTATCTATTCACGTCGTTGTTTTATTATCTATTTATTGATTTTTCTACGATTACTCATAAGTCTATGTACTTTATTTATTAGCTTTTACCTCTCTCTGTTGACTTGACGAGTATCGTGTTAGTTCTCGCTTATTATAATCGTCAAAAAGTCATTATAGTTGTTTGCCATTAAAATACTGAGCGCAATTGTTTCGCGATTCCAATTACACTATTTGCTAGGAATTTCATGCGCTCTTTTTCGCTATACACGGAGCAATATGCGCGTCAAGGTCGTACAAACGATGAAACCACGTGCTGCTGCCCAATATTTGGCGAACAATGCAAACAAATTGATCATTATTGCAAAAACGAGCAAATTACACCCGCTCAGTCATGCGTTGTGAATAATGCAATTTGCATGCATGATGCGCACACGCGCGCACCAAAAAAGACGTTATTTAAGTCTTTATTACTTTGTTCTACTGTTTTCATCATCCACTCGTTTCCCATCATTACCGTTAATGTCCATAATGTCCGAAATTTGCTTATGAGTTTTTCTTCTTATATTGCATCGTACACTCAAAACGCGCAAATAGCGCGCCGTTTATCCATTGTTCTTGGCGAGCATCACAATCAGGACGACTGCAAAGAATGCGCTGCAGTGGCATTTGCGCACAGCGAGGGTGAGGAATGAGTTGCGAGAAACAAACAAATCCATTCTCATCTTTGTGCAGAAGAACGAATTATAGCTGTTAACTCGATTGATTGATGACTGATTAGAATCGCCATCTAGTTTTGTGCTGATTGTTATGCTCATTGCCATTCTGAACGTTATGCTATGTAATGATTTTGTTAGCGATTTGTTGTTTCATTTCATGTTTGTAATTATGGAATTTTGCGGTTTTCAGCATTCATATTCCAGGAGAACTTGTTGAAGACCATGATCCAGATTGAGAACACCTTCTTTGAATTGGGCAAGACGTGCAAGCGTAATTGTTTGATTATCTGCGATCGCGGTGCGATGGACGCATCTGCGTTCATCTCGAAGGATAAATGGGAGAAGATGATGAGCGACAACAGTTGGAATGATGTTGAACTCAGGGATAATCGCTATAACCAAATCATTCACATGGTGTCGGCCGCCAACGGTGCCGAGGAGTTTTACACCACTGAAGTGAGTTGCGCATGTTGCAGGATTTATTTAAATGTCGCTGATCGCGGTGCGTGTGTATTTTAGGATCATTCGTGCCGCTCCGAAGGCGTTGAACTAGCCAAAGAATTAGACTACAATGCGGCGGCGGCGTGGATCGGCCATCCGTACTTTGACGTCATCGACAACTCGACCGATTTCGATGGCAAGATGCGGCGCATGATTGGCTCCGTATGCAATAAGATCGGCATCGATACTGGCGATCGCCTGTTGAATACGTCGCGCAAGCTCAAGTTCCTCGTCAAGGGCCCGCTGCCGCCCCACGAGAAGTTTCCACGTTTCCAGGACTTTGAGGTGGTGCACACGTACCTTCAGAGCAACTCGCCCAACCAGGTGCGACTGCGTAAGCGCGGACAGAAAGGTGAGGATCGTCGGCTGCGCGCCATTCGTAACATTTAGATCGTTCTTGTTGTTGTTTGTTGCTGCTGCACGCCGTGGCATTTAAGATTGCGTCCGAACTGTAAATACAATAAATTGTTGTACGTTACAGCTCACTGCGCTCACTCTGAGCGAATTTATTCATTTCATCGATTAACGGTCATGTCCTACTAATCAGTACAAGCTGGGTTCCTTTTATGTTTCGTAGGGTATTTCAGCTATATTCATACGGTACGCCGCCAACGACAACCCGGCGGGCAGATTGTCGAGGTGAAGACGCAGATAACGCATCGAGATTATATTAATCTTTTGGCGCAAAAGGACAAGTCCCATTTCACCATCTACAAGAAGCGTCGCTGCTTCCTCGTGAACAACCAGTACTTTCAACTGGACATCTATCAGGAGCCAAGCCATCCACGTTGCAAAGGCTTGATGCTGCTCGAGACTTATTCAGCGCTTGAGGAGAATGCGCTGCGCAAGTGTCTGCCGGACTTTTTGGACATTGAGAAAGAGGTCACCGGGAATCCGGATTACTCCATGTACAATTTATCGCTGCGCGAAGATTGGAAAACTTCAAAAAAGTTCTGGAGATCAACACCCGGTATATTTATTACATTAGTTTCTTTTCTGGATTATTAATGTTTGAAATTTGCAGATGTTGATGGACCACCGAAAGCTCCTGCCAGCGAGCCGAAAACCAACGGGCACGTTTATGACCACGTGCCGGAAATTGCGCCGATGAACTTCAAGTTGATCTCTGCTTCGAATGGCATGCCGGACATAAAACAAATCGAAATGTTTTCTTAAGCGAGGCATATTAGCAACAAGCGTAGTGAATGACCACTTTTCTGGCAATGTAGACCACTTGCGGCGTTTTTCTTTAACTAATTTTTCATTTACTTATTTATTTCTTAATGCTATACACTGGTAAGTGATTGATTTCATTTTGTTCTCTTCAAATTAATTTCTTCGGATTGATTTCCATTTCGAAATTGTTGCTCAATAATTTAATTTTTTTTTTGGTTTTGTACGATCGTCAACATTAATATTACACTTTTAGCGATTAATTTCTCTTAAATAATTTTTATCAATTAGCAATGGTTTAATACGCGCAGACGGTGACGATTAGAATCTGCTTTAGTTTTCTTACGCGTAGTTCAATAAGTAAGTGTATTTCTGGTGCCAATCTAGTATTGATTTGTTTTCATTCTTCTACAAACTGCAACAAGATAATTGTTCGCACCATTTTGACATGTTTTGCAACCGCTCTTTCTCAACGCGAAACAAATTGGCGCAATGCAATTGTTGATTATTCTCAGTGCCTGTTCCTTCAAACTTTAAATTGATGAAACAAAGAAATAACGTGCGCATCATCAATGTAATTAGCGCGATATATATGTGTAGTTTACACGTGAAATACTACCTACGACTAATACTAATCAATGCATAATTAATTTATATATTATATTTTTCTGAGTGAAATAATTGTAGATAAAAGAAATGGCACTAGTCGCAAATAGTTTCTATTGTAACATTGTGCAAACCACGATGATGTAAACTATAATAGGATGATTGTTAGACATTATTAATTAACAAGCAAGAAGCAAAAAAAAATTATAAATAATTAACTAGAGTAGCTTTAAGATGCTAATTCTGGACGAACGTAGTAAAATTGGAGATGTAGATATGATTTAATGAAAATTGATGATTCAGCTAAATAATTTTACGCGTGTGCGTAAGCAAAGGAAATTGTACCTGGATGAAGTGCACATTTAAAACAATATGAGAAACTTAACAAAAAGAAAGCAAAAATTAAAGCATTCACGTCATGTGAAATTCATATTTTCTTATAAATACGCTTAAATATTTATAGTCTCGATTATATATATGTGATTTTTAAAAAAGGAAGCAGAAAGAAAAGATTTACGAGAAAGGTTTTTCATCTATTGATGTTGTTACTACACAAACAAACTTATTGAGGGAACTTTTGAAAGCATTGTAATGTGTATATTATAAGGGGAACTTCTCGCTCTTGGGGAAAACATTGTACTTAAATCAATTCACACTGATTATCATTAATTGATTGTTGGTTGAATTGGTGTCTTTTCTATGAGTATTTTTCATAAATTTAAACAATCAACTGATAACGATTGGTATAACATACAAAAAATTGTGGAATGCAAATGATTTTAATTGAGAAATAATGAAGAAATTAATATGAATAATCTATTTTTATATAAAGTGATACAATAACGAACGTACATTTTGAAATGTGTTTTCATGTGTATGACGCAAAGAACCGATTGCAAAAAAAAATGTTTTAATTTGGTGGATATACAACTATTGCAGATGATGTTACACAGTCCAATGAACTAATTATTCTCTACCAATATGATATCAGATCAATCTTATCATTGATATTATAAACTAAATAAGTATCTAACTGAGTGTACATGATTTCATAATCCTACTTTGTTACTTAATTCGTTCTTAACCGCAGAATCGTTGAAACATTGATTGAGATCATTGTAAAAGTACATAGTTTACAAAATTCAAAACAATTAAGTACATAATGCTAATGTTTGTGGTTCTTAAGTTTGTTGTACTGGTTCATAACTTTCTTGCCAGGTACGAGTCCCTGTGATAAGCCAGGGCGCTTCTTCTTCGATAAATTGCCGGATTCTGGCTCGTCGGATAAATCGCGTTTTCCTTGCATTTCGTTGTGGATCAAAGGCGGCCGTTGTTGATTGTTGCTTTTGCATGTAATTGACTCGCGTTCTGACGTATGACTGGCCTGCGCTAACTGCTCCTTTGTTCTATGCAAATCTGAATCATGAGCATATTTGCAATTGTGTCCGAATCGACAACGACCTTTGCGATAATTCCAGCATATCTTTTTGCCGTTGATTGTCAACGCCGCGCCGCCATCGATCATCTTCACGTGCTTTTCCAGTGCGGATTGTTTGGCGTGTTCCGCCTCCGCGAACGGATTTGAAAAGACAGACGTCGTCGGTAAGTGACTCGACTCATTTTCATTGTATCGATGCTTGCCAAGAAAACCAGGGACAGGTAGTCGTTTGTTGACGCTGGCTTGCGTTGCGTCTGTTATCGGGGCATTTACACTGGAACGTTATGCAGCTGAAGGATTTTTTAAAACAATTTAACTGGCATTTTCCAAGCGAAACAACGTTGGTAATTGCCGGTTGTAAACATGAAAGCGATTGCAACTTTTACATTACCTTGTCGTCGTTTTCCCTATTGTATCGTCACACTCACTTGAGGATGATAAATCATTTGCTTGGTCCACATTATCTAAATTATTGTTGCACGTTGACGGATAATGAGAATCCTCAGGCGCTGAGTCAGAATCCGATTGTTCAGAGTCAGCATAATCAGGCACTAATGACATTGTTTGTACGTTAAATTCAACGATGATAAGTACAAATGTATGCAAATGCTATAAGTAGCAGCTGAAATTTGCCAATAAATTTTAGCATACCATTAAAAATAGCTAGAAAACCATTATCTACAAAAAAATATGAACACTTGGCACACTTGCCAGCTAGCCTAAGGTTGCAGGTTATGTAAACATTGAAGTGAAGTACTCGTTGAATTTGGCGGTTTTGAATAATTCAATTTTTCGTACAAGTTGTTTGTAATTTGACAAATACATAAATAAACACAAGTCAGTTTATTTAATTGCAGTTTATTTCAAGAACAAGCGTTTTTTGCATCACTAACATTTTTGTAATTAATTTTGCACTCAGAGTTCACCATAGATAAAGTGCTTTTAATCAATTTAACAGTCACGGCATCATTTTGATCCTCAATCGTTTCAATTCGTAATCTAAAATTGCTTACTGTTTGCCAATATTTGCCTCCAGCAGCTGTTTCACATTCACTTTCATTTTTAGATGATAACAAGTTAATAATAATGAAGCAAACTTGAAACTCAATCATTATGTATTTCATAATATTGCTCAAGCAAGTCAATAACATGTTTGCTTTCTCAACAGTTGCAGTTTCATATAACAAAGGCGGCAAGGAATCTATAATTATAAGGCGCAACTTGAGTTTTCTACTTGCAAATAATTCCTTAAGTGCATAGAGTGATTTGATTAAGTCATAAATGGTCTCAATATTTTCCACAACCATATTGTTTTGATACGATGATTTAATCTCTGATGATACTCCATTCTTCAAATGTAGTTTCATAACTTCCTCCATTAAGAGATGATTGAAACCAAATCTTGTATCAAATAAACGCAGTTTCTGCATTCCTGAATGCTTTGCAATAAAGCGCCCCAAGAATTCGTACATAAACGTATGTGTTACAACGCATGTTGAAGAGCATATTTCATAGATATTCCCTGTGTAAAGTCCACCATTCAATAGATTATCCAAACTAAAATAAGAAAGTTGTAAATGAAAAGTTTATTAACAGTTTTTAACTTACGGCGGAAAATTTGTCATGATAATAGCAGTATTTTTTAAGATATTTTTATAATACTCCTTGCCATTCCTAATAACAGCCCCATTATTGTTTATTATGTGTCGCCTAATTACAAGCAGTGACTAAAAGCAAATATAAAGTTCATATTTTGAAAGCAAAATATTCGGCGTACCTTGAATGGCAACTTGGTTATTTCACAAAGTACGTCAACATCGTATTCAAGAAATTGAAATATCGTGTGGATATCTTTGGATCGTAAACGATCAACAATTTCCGAAGTTATTAAAGGATGTGTTTGTTTGTTTATCGCGGACATGTTATAGGTTAATGTTGAAATTGCTTTTTCTTTTTTATAAAGCCCGCTATTATCGGCGCAACGCATCGGGTGCGTTCGGTAACGGAAGACGCTACTGCGCATATGCGGACGTTGCTCACGCTAGCGCGGGCCCTCGCCATTGGTAGGCCAGCATAGGCTTGCTGGGCCGCACATTTAGCACATTTAGCTAGCAGCAGAAGCTCGTGTCGCCATGTTTGGGTAGAATGACGCGTATGTCGTGTAGAACGTGTAAGATGCTGCTGCGACGTATGTGAAATAATTAGTGCATATAGTCGCATACGATCCGATGGCAATTTAAGTAAGACAATTAGTGTTGATATTTAAAACGGCGGATGGGTCGTTAGTGCGCCGATAATCGCGGATTACATGATGGTAAGTTTCCGTCTGAATGTGATGTAGTAAGAGGAAAATGGCGTCGTGCCCGCACCAACCCGCCGCTCCGTATCTTTGTGTAATCGGCTTGTTAATATTTATCACCGCTGTTTTGTCGATATTCCTGGCTCATTGAGTCCGGAATAATTCACGTGTTGTATTTTCAAAGTTTAATGAGCGTCTTCCTGTTATTCAAATCGATTTTATGCTACTTTCCCGTTACAAATTTGGGCGCATTGTCTAAGCTGGTCTTTCATTGGTAGTAAGTGTATTCGCGTCTGTTAATGTATGAGGTGCTATAGGAGCGCCGCCTTGGCGGGTTATTCAAGTCAATTTTACCGGCAAAGTTGAAGCGTTTTGTTTCATGCTTCACTTTTTTTAATTGTTAATTAATATCATGCTTCAATTTTTTATTTGATACGTGTTCACGTGTAATTGACTGATTCAAATTATCGTGCGTTTTTGAATTGGTTGGAATTGTAGGTACGCGTGCACGTTATGATGCTATTATGTTTGTTTTACGACGTTTCAAGTTTTTGTTTTGCTTTTCATTTTAGGTTCCCATTCATATTAAATGGGAAGCGATTAAAGTTCAACAAATATTTGCAAAGTAGGCGATGAGTGATGAAACTCCGGGGGCAGGACAAAGTGCCGTGCCCCCGCGAGAGGGCTCGGCACCGAAATCATCGCCGGCGGTTCGGATATCTCAGATGGCCGGCGGCCAATATGTTCTTACTTCGCAAAGCACATCGCAGGTATAGTAGAGACGCGGACCGCTTGTAAAATTGCGACTCTAACCCTATTGTTGTTCTTCAGTTGGGGGTTAACAATGCTCAACAGGGAGGAATCCAACGTATTATTAATATAAGTCCGTCACGGGTTAATCAAGGGGCTCATCTCAGGCCTAGTCTGACCAACCAGAGTATTGTTAAAGCGCTTACAAAGTCGAGAGTAACTACCGCAAATGTTCGCCAGTCGTTATTTGCCAGCACGGGTGCCGCTACCGGCACCGGTGAAAGCACACCTACCATCCGAGGAACCATCAAGCGGTCCCTTCCACCATCACCGGAAAAAAAAGATACGTACCCCATGAAGTTGCAGCGTGTTTCAAATCATCGTAACGTTTGCTCGAAGATTGTGCGAGAAATGTACAATGAGAATCTCCTTGAAACCTATTATCTTGACATGGGCGGTAATCTTTTGGATCTCTATCAGTTTGCAAAGCGTCCCAAGACCGCGGCTTTTCTTCAATACATGAAGGAGAACAGTATCGATCCGAAGGAAGCTGAGGAAGCTGTCGCTGCAACCTCAACACCCCCTATACCTTCAGCAACTGCGACAAGTTCGTTGCCAGGAATTTCAAGTAATGCGAGCGTTCCAAGCACATCAGCTGTGGTCGCACCGCAAACTGCGCCAACAGTTACTGTTGCACCGGCCAATAATAATGTGAGCAAACCTCTGGCAGAGAATAAAACCGTCACACCGAAGGTTGAGAAGGTGAAAGTGACACAACCGACTGCCGTAAGTACGCCCACAACGCCGTCAACAACAGCTAGCAATCCGGAGCAAATCGTCGAGAAAGCCAAACATGAAGCATACGTGGTACAGCGCATCAACGAATTGCAAAAGGAGGGTCTGTGGAGCGAAAAGCGATTACCCAAAGTGCAGGAAATGCATCGAACGAAAGCCCATTGGGACTTCTTGCTCGAGGAGATGGTTTGGCTGGCAGCGGACTTTGCGCAGGAACGCAAATGGAAGAAGGCGGCCGCCAAAAAGTGTGCTCGCATGGTGCAGAAGTATTTCCAAGAAAAGGCGCAAGCCGCACAGAAGGCTGAAAAGGCACAGGAATTGCATCTGCGTCGCGTGGCCGCTTTTGTTGCCAAAGAGGTAAAGAACTTCTGGGGAAATGTCGAGAAACTCGTCGAATACAAACAGAACACGCGATTGGAGGAGAAACGAAAACAAGCGCTGGATCAGCACTTGAGTTTCATTGTTGATCAAACCGAAAAGTATTCTCAGCTGCTTGCTGAGGGTATGAATAAAACGGTTGGTGAACAAAACTCCAATCCAACGTCGAATGTTAATTCTGATGGTTAGTTTTCTATTAAATTAATTTTTAATCACATGCTAATAAATTTGTTTTTTATGATTTGCAGAGGAATTCCATCCAAATTGTGAGAATAGTGAGGATGATGAAGAAACCATTGCACAGGAAGAGGCGCAAGATCAGGGCGAGCGTGCTGAAGAAGTTGAAGCTTTGCAGCGCGAGTCCCAAATGGATTTCGATGACTTTTTAAGTGAATTACCAAAGGACTACCTTCAAAATAGAGATAAAATACGACTTAGTGATTCAGAATCGGTAAGTGGATTATTCTTTTGTATTATTATTATGTTTAAATGCCAAGTCAATAATGCATTCGCCATATGACGACGCACTTTTCCATTCACGGCGTTGCTCGGTCTTATGAATACTTCGAGGCATTTGTGCTTTTCTTAGCGTATAATTAGTGTGCGAGTAATGCGGATTGCGGCTGACATTGAGAAATGAGAGTATAATGGTTTGTATTTATTTCATGCAGGATGCATCATCTGAAACAGGATCGTCGAGCAGTAGATCTAAGAAAAGCACCGTAAAGGATGTAAAAGACGCAGACTTTGAGGCTAACTCGAGCGAAGAGGACGATGAGGGTACTATACAAGAACAAGAAAAGGCGGAAGGCGCACTAGATCATAGCGCCGAAATTGCGGATCTCAACGAAGAGGCCGAAATGGATATCGAGGAATTGAGGCGAAAATACGCCAATCTTCCCTCCCCGCCACCCGATGAAGAGTCCAATATGTCGGTGGACGAAAATTCGGAGAGTGAATCAAATTCCAATGGTGATGCTAAGAACGATGATGAAGATGAGGACGATAACGATGTGAGCGGTGATAGTGAAAGCAGCGACGACGAACTCGTGATCAATGCCGTGCAGACGGCGACGTCGGAAAAGGATGACGATAAGGAGATTGGGCTCCAATCATTACTGGATGATTCCAAGGAGGGAGAGGAAAGCAAGACTGATAACAACGATCTTATTAATGACGCTGCAGCCATCGCCGAAAGTATTCAGCCGAAAGGAAATACGCTATCGTCCACGAGTGTAAGTTTCATTGTTTTGTTTCCTTTTTTTGTTATTTTAAAATTCAATCTCGTAAATACGGTTTTTGGAAAATTAACCTCTTGGTGATGATTATGCGGCTACCTAACTTGTCCTATAGATATTACCAATCCATTCACGGTAATATCACTGCGGACATGAGGCATTTGTCTGATAGTTTCTTAAAGTATTTAGAACAAAAAAAAAATGGATATGAAATGTTCATTAAGGTTTTGGTTTGTCTCTTAGGTGGTAACCCCAGTACCGTTTTTATTGAAACTCAAACTTCGAGAGTATCAGCACATTGGTCTTCATTGGCTTGTAACGATGTTCGAGAGGAAATTGAATGGTATACTTGCCGATGAAATGGGTCTCGGCAAAACAATACAGACGATTGCTTTGCTGGCACATTTGGCCTGTGACGTTGGCGATTGGGGTCCTCATTTGATCGTCGTGCCTACATCTGTCATGCTCAATTGGGAGATGGAGTGCAAAAAGTGGTGCCCCGGATTCAAAATTTTGACGTATTATGGTTCACAGAAGGAGAGGAAACTGAAGCGCATTGGTTGGACGAAACCGAACGCTTTTCATATCTGCATCACATCGTACAAGCTGGTTATTCAAGACCATCAGAGCTTTAGACGCAAAAAGTGGAAATACTTGATACTGGACGAAGCGCAGAACATCAAGAATTTCAAATCACAACGATGGCAATTGTTGTTAAACTTTCAAAGTCAACAGAGATTGCTTCTAACGGGTACACCGTTACAAAACAACTTAATGGAACTGTGGTCGTTGATGCACTTCTTAATGCCTAACGTATTCCAATCGCATCGAGAGTTCAAAGAATGGTTTTCAAATCCAGTGACGGGTATGATTGAGGGCAATTCGGAGTACAATGAAAACATCATCAAACGATTGCACAAGGTAATTTATTGAGCTGGCCTTTTAATAATTTTTGTTGAATTTGGTGATGATTATGCGGCTACCTAACTTGTCCTATAGGTATTACCAATCCATTCACGGTAATGTCACTGCGGACATGAGGCATTTGTCTGATTTTAAATTAAGATTTGAAATAACAATATGGGTGTTATTTTGATAATATATTAATAGCATTTGTTGTTTCTTGCAGGTGCTGCGACCGTTCTTGCTCCGACGTTTGAAGTGTGAAGTCGAGAAACAAATGCCCCAGAAGTACGAACATGTCGTGATGTGTCGCCTTTCCAAGCGGCAGCGTTTTCTTTACGATGATTATATGAGTCGTGCGAAGTAAGTGAATAAATGATTCACCATTAATTTACCTTTCTCATCCAATGTGGTTAACTTGTTTTTGGTTTTCTACAATTTCACAAGAAAGGAGAGCAAGCGTGTTATATATTACCAACCGATTGTGCCTTACAATGACACAACCGGGTGACTTATAACAAACATTTACTTGTAATTGCCCTGTTATGTTTACTCGCGTGCAAGTTCCAGCGCTAATAAATGTGTTTATTTCTTTGTGCAGAACGCGAGAGACCTTGGCTGCTGGCAATCTACTCAGCGTTATAAACGTCTTGATGCAGTTGCGTAAAGTTTGCAATCATCCCAACTTATTCGAGCCACGTCCAACGATATCGCCGTTCCATTGTGAGGGCATTGTTCACCACATACCATCATTAGTATTTTCAGCGTTGGAATACGATGTGTTTAAGGTGAGCAGCTTTACGATTGTATATATAGACCCTTCAGGATTGTTCAGGCTCCGTTTTATTATATGGTGCGAGAATACAAAATTCACGAAGGAAAAATAATCGTTTTAAAGGTGCGGGCAAAAGTTTTCAATACGTATGTCCTCAATCCATAATTCGTACATTATTCTACTGCAAAATATAGTAAATATAACAAAATAAGTTGCACCGTCAAAAGCTTTTGGCTTTCATTCGATATTTGCAGTCGGAATTTGTTCAAGGGAGGTAGATAGATTGGTTTACAGGCGTGGAAGCAGTTTTTATAAATTACGTCCTCATCGTAACTGCGCATTTACTTTTTGAAATATAAGCAAACTGGTGATGATTATGCGGCTACCTAATTTGTCCTATAGATATTGCCAAACCATTCTCGGTATTATCACTGCGGACATGAGGCATTTGTCTGATAGTTTGCGAAATATTTTTAAAATATAACAAAATGAATTGAAGCACGTTTGTGCAGTTCCTTCACGAGCTTCTGGTTTCAATTCAATATTGTAGCCGGAATTTTGTTCAACGGAGGAAGATAAATTGTG
This sequence comes from Aleochara curtula, assembly GCA_963978815.1. Taxonomy (NCBI): domain Eukaryota; kingdom Metazoa; phylum Arthropoda; class Insecta; order Coleoptera; family Staphylinidae; genus Aleochara; species Aleochara curtula. The sequence goes on along the minus strand of OZ022215.1, from coordinate 13,374,802 downwards.
TTACAGGTGTGGAAGTAGTTTTCATAAATTACGTCCTCAATCATAACTCGTACATTTAATTTTTGAAATACAAGCAAACTTTGGTGATGATTATGCGGCTACCTAATTTGTCCTATAGATATTACCAACCCATTCTCGGTAATATCACTGCGGACATGAGGCATTTGTCTGATAGTTTGCGAAATATTTTTAACAAAATGAATTGAAGCGCGTTTGTGCAGTTCCTTCACGAGCTTCTGGTTTTAATTCAATATTGTAGCCGGAATTTTGTTCAACGAAGGTAGATAAATTGGGTTACAGGTGTGGAAGCAGTTTTTATAAATTACGTCCTCAATCATAACTCATACATTTAATTTTTGAAATATGTACAAGCAAACTTTGGTGATGATTATGCGGCTACCTAATTTGTCCTATAGATATTACCAACCCATTCTCGGTAATATCACTGCAGACATGAGGCATTTGTCTGATAGTTTGCGAAATATTTAAAAAATATAAAATATAACAAAATGAATTGAAGCACGTTTGTGCAGTTCCTTCATGAGCTTCTGGTTTCAATTCAATATTGTAGCCGGAATTTTGTTCAACGGAGGAAGATAAATTGTGTTACAGGTGTGGAAGTAGTTTTCATAAATTACGTCCTCAATCATAACTCATACATTTAATTTTTGAAATACAAGCAAATTTTGGTGATGATTATGCGGCTACCTAATTTGTCCTATAGATATTGCCAAACCATTCTCGGTAATATCACTGCGGACATGAGGCATTTGTCTGATAATTTGCGAAATATATTTTATAAAAAATTTCTTCTCATTCGATAGTGAATGCTGTAATACTGAAGTTGGTGTTTGATTACAGCACGTGGATCTGGTTACATTGAACCTCAATCTGCTAAATTTGGAGTACAACTTCAGTGCGTACCAGTGTTATCGGCTGCGTCAGTATAAAACGCCTCGAAGACTCATCGAAGAGGTTGCGAGCACCCCGGCCAGTCCCCCGCCATGTCCGCCAACGCGTTTATGCCTGAAACTACACAAGAATACCCTCAACAAGGGAAGCCGTACCGACGTCAAAGAGGAGCCCCGGCCAAATCTGGCGCCACAAGTGAAACTCATCCAACACCACGGTTTGAAAGCTTTGCAAATTACGCCGGCATCCGTCGCGAATCAGACTCCCGGCGCGATAAGTCTTTCGAATATGTTGAAACCTTCAGTTCCCGGGTATGCTCAATTAGTTCAAACATCAACCGGTAAGCATATTCTTTTAACGCCCACGTGTAACGTCAATCCTCATAGCATTGGGCTCACGAGCACAACAACGGTCATGACGTCCAGCGGTCAGAAACTCACGGTGCTGCAAAAGCAGACGGCGACCACGACTTTACCGAACAATCAGGCCGCAATCGCGAAGGCGGTTGTTAAAGTGCAACTGACATCGCTGCCGACGAACAACACCGCGGCTGTGAATGCTAATGCGACAGACAGTGCGGATTCGAACCTGCCGCAGCCGCGAAAATCCATAGACACGAAATTCATCGAAAGACTATATATGCAATCTCCTAAGAACAAAAGCTTGGACGTGCGGTGGCAAGCGACGGCGAGTGATTCTAATAAGACTAATGAGAGTGCGGAGAACGATGAGGCGTGGCGGCATTACAAATTGGACATGTTGGCCCGTTTCAACGAGAGTCGATGTACGGCGATGCCTATTTATGGCAAGGATTTGGTTGCAAGTATGAGTCGGTTGTTTACTGGCAGCCGACAACCTTGGACCAGCGGAGGAAATATATGCAGAAATGTACAGTATAATATGGATGGAATGTTAACGCCTAATTGCCTAAAAGATATCATATATACGCCGGAAAAATTAATAGATCAACTAAAGGAAATATTCGACAGGTTAGTTGTAAAACAGTTTTTTCACTTTGTTCACAAGGTCCTTTCTTATCCAATGTATGTAGCTTAAATAGTTACCGACAATTTCACAGGAAAGGAGATTAATTATGCCACTCCATGACGTGAATTCAATTTATATTGTTGAATTTTATTTAGAGTGGCGACATTTTCATTTACTGCTAATTGAAGAGTGGCTGTCTCAATTCGTTGGTTGCAATAATAATTCTTGCAATAATTTGTAATAATTCTGCAGGTATATCGTGTATGTGCCTTCCGCTCATGCTCCCGAACCGGAGATACAGGTATGGAATCCGAATCCGAGCACGTATTGGGGCCGTATGCGGGAAAGACGAGAATTTGCAACGCAGCTCTCCGAGCCAACAAAATCACTACATCAAATTGCATCTGCAATGATTACGCAATTTCCGCAACCGCGACTCATTCAATATGATTGTGGAAAGTTGCAAACACTCGATCGCTTATTGCGGCGATTGAAGTGTGAAGGACATCGAGTTTTAATTTTTACGCAAATGACAAAAATGTTGGATGTGCTGGAGGCGTTTTTAAATTTTCACGGACATATTTATTTGCGGCTTGACGGCTCGACGAAAATAGATCAAAGACAGGTAAACTATTTCTTCTTTTGAACTTTCACGACTGCATCCACGATCAGTGTTGAGCAGACCTTCGGGTTATTGCTCTTCCCTCTTGCAAGGGTGCTAGATTATAAAGTGCTATGCCAGCAGGCTTTTACGGTTTGCCTAGTAAGAGTCCTCTAGAGCTACGCAGACAATTAATTACAATCACTGGAGCGAAATTACATGGGATAATTAATCGTAATCTGATGTTATAGATACTCATGGAACGGTTTAATGGTGATACGCGAATCTTCGCTTTTATACTATCGACGCGTTCCGGTGGCGTGGGTATCAACTTAACGGGCGCCGACACTGTGATATTTTACGATTCTGATTGGAATCCGACTATGGATGCGCAAGCACAAGATCGTTGCCATCGAATCGGTCAAACGAGAGACGTACACATTTACCGGCTGATTAGCGAAATGACCATCGAGGAAAACATTCTCAAGAAGGCCAATCAGAAACGACTCCTTGGAGACTTGGCAATTGAAGGCGGAAACTTTACTACCGCGTATTTCAAGAGCGTATGTTGCTTTAAAAAAATTATCAATAGTAGCGTAACTTATTGTATTTGCTTTCTCTTTACAATAGACGACAATTCAAGATCTTTTCAATATTGATCAAGCCGAATCATCAGCAGCTAGTCGAATGTCTGAAGTGGTTGAGAGTAATCGTGAGCGCGAAAGGCAATCCGAGGATTCGAACACTGATGAGAAATCGGCGATGGGTGCATTGGAAAATGCTCTGGCTGCGGCTGAGGATGATCAAGATGTTGCGGCAGCTCGGACAGCGAAAGCTGAGGCAGTTGCAGATCTTGCTGAGTTCGACGAGAATATTCCTCTTGAGGATGCTGAGAAGGAGAAGGACAAGGAGCCTGAAATTAGCAAGGCGGAGCAGGAAGTGGAAAATCTCATTAAACAAGTAAATAATCTGAAACTTGTTGATAAATTTCGTCACTACTTATTATTTTTCACATTGCAATCTAGCTTACACCAATTGAGCGTTACGCAATGCGATTCATCGAGGAGACGGAGGCCGCTTGGTCCGAAGAGCAGTTGGCGGCAGCGGAGCGGGAAATCGAGGCGAAGAAACGCGAGTGGGAAGAAAACCGTTTGGCGACGATGCGGGAAGAGGAAGAGCGCAGAGCGCGAGAACTGGAGGAGGAAAACGAACTCCTTACATTCAGTCGCGAGGACGCTACAAATCAGGTCAGCAAACACAAAAAATTCAATAGCAAACAGCAACGCATACGTAAACCGATCGCGGCGTCGACGTCAATCACGTCGACGAATGCGAACCATTCTTCTCTACATAATAATAAAACACCGAGTAACGCGGTAAATTCTAAGCCTAATAACGTACGTAGACGCATGACGCGGTCCTTTAAAGCGCACGATAGTTACACCAATTCTGAAATCGCGAACGAAAATGGTATACGCGGTAGAACGCCTTCTCCGTCGGTGCCGTCACCGCCGGCGTCGCGTACCAAATCCGAATCGTCATCCGATTCGTCTGATCTTGAAGACTCGCAACCGTTAATTCAAATTCAAAAAGCAGTTAGCCCGGTAATAAACAAAGTTGATCATAACTCTCCGCGGACGCGATCGCGTGGCACGGTAGCTATTAATCTTTGGACGCTTGACGTCAGTCCTATTTTACCCGGTGAAAAACCACATCGCAAACGAAACACTCATCTACTCAAACGCACAAATTCGAACGATGAACTTAGTAGTAATGATAAGCAGGAGAAGGAAAATCATCGTGTTAACAATTCGACGGGAAGGCGCTGTCGGAAACGTCGTCGCAATAACAGCAAGCGCATTTATAAGAGTAATGGAACGGATGAAGATTGTAAAGCTTCAATCGGCAGCTCGCTTTTGTCTGAAGATGATAAAGCGGTGAATAATGATGAAAAATCAAGTGACGAGGATGAGAGAACGGACAATACGGCCGACGATAATGACAATCTCGATGACATTGAAACCGAATGCAATAGTCTTGATTCCTTGAACGAAAACGATGATAACATTGTCATTAAGCAATCAAATAATAGTGGCGAATCGTTTAAGGAAGTCGTACATTCAAACGAGACTGATAATCATAATCATGAGGACGGAAATACGAAACGAATGAATATGCGGGAGTCAACGTTGAATAGTAGGCGAATGAAGACATCTACTCTCGATAGCTGGCTGTTAAGTAGCGCACGCCAAAACACGAATGACGAATGCGCAAACCGTGATGTGTCAAGCGATGATGAGACTAGTAAGCCTTCAGCGAAACTTATCAAAACGAAATGAAATGAAATCGATAATGGACCATTAAATATTCATTCATTGCGCATACATATGTCAACTTCAGAACAGATTCGCGAGGAAAGTATTATTGATTTGCCAACTATTTTGAAGTTCACTTATGAATATAGTATTTATTTTACGTCGTAGTTTAAGAATGTTAAGGAAACCGAGTTTGAATGTTCACTATTTTTGTACATAATCTACATACATGTGGATCGTTAGAGTTTGAATTTTCTTTAAAAGATATTAACTTAAAGTAAACATAAGAGGCAAAAATGATTGCCGGCTCCCTAGCTAAGAGGTAGCCTCCAGTACCGTGTACAGAAACATGTAAATTATTCCATGAATGATTGTGAAGTTTGTGCGTCTTCAGTTAGTTTATGTCTCAAATATTTCATTCATCATTATCATCATCAATCAGCCATGATAGGTTAAGCCATACGAAAACATTGCGCTGATCAGAGGAAGACATTCCAAGAACACAAAGAAACAAAAACGTTACATTATCATGATTGCGTCCCAGTTCAAGAGCGAATCGAATTGATTACCATAAAGCAGAAACTAAAAAATGCGTCTCGTAACAAGTTCTCTCTTCTCTTAACATTTTACCAGTGCTGTTTTCTGTTCTGTTAAATGTTTAAGATTTGTACATACATATTTAATATTAATAACTATTATATCTAGCAGATAAATAAAGAAGTTCTCTTGCAAAAACAAATGCATAAACTGTGTGCTGGTCGTCGTTGTTCTTTATTTTCGCAACACGCGAGATGTGTGTGCGGGGTGGGCGTAGGTTTTGGTGCCGTCTTGCTCCGGCGTGCCGCAGCGGGCACCAAAATCGCTGCCCCGCTGGACACGTGCCGGACACAGAGGCAAGGGGGCTTCTTTATTACGCTCCGCTAAACGTAACACAAAACCTATGCTCTCCAAACCACCCCAATCACACATACGTATATACCTCGCCCATCGTCCACCCCCTTGCAAATTCCTTCGTCTCTCCATTTGGAAAGCATCAAGGATATAGTTGTATATTTTTCGCGTTGTTTACAGATTTGGGTTTCCCATAATACGCAAGATCAGATGCCGGTAAGTGAATTTGTTCGACAAGTTCACTGCGCTGTACAATGTTCTCTAATTCGTTACTTGTTGAAACTGTAGATGTGGTGTCCGCCAACGCCTCCGCAGCAAGAGGGGGACATATACATAGATCATACCATGTCCTTTTTGTACGAAACGTGCGTCATGGACGAGAATCAATTGCCGCCCGTTTATATCAAGAAGGAGCCGAAGCGAACTCGCGTTGAAGCCGGATTGACTGATAGCCGACGGCCGGCCAAGGTGCATAAACGCGATGATGTCCTGCAGGCGCCCAAGTCGATTTTCGATCGCGTACCGCTAATGATGAAAATGCGTCGTGAAAAGCTGCAAAAATATCGCAGTAATTTGATGCGGCCGCAATCGCAAGTTGCTGGCATGAAGTATTCGTTAGGGAAGCCGCATGGTGAACAGCCAGGTCATAATTGGACTATTCATGAAGACGCTGCAATTCTCAAAGTCATTCAAAGTTACCAAGGTCTAAATTTAAATTTAATACCGACGTATGCTGGCCATACTCTCAATTGGGATTTTGTTGCGGATTACGTAAATTCCGTCTCAATGACGTATCGCTCGTCGAAGCAGTGTCGCAATCGATACGAAAACGTACTGATTCCACGTGAAGAAGGCAAGCAAGTTGTTGATACGTCGCCGAGGAAGAAGAAACAGAAGAGCACTACCTCGAATATTGTTTACAAAGCACCTGTACCCGCCAAATCAGCTAGACCATTGCGTACATCGCAACTGTTCCAGCAAGATAACAATAGTGCGTTTACGAAATTGGTAACCCAGCGTTTTGATGCCCTCAAGACCGTAACTGCTAAACGGCCCACTCCAACGAAAGCCTCGACCTCACAAGTCGTATCTGTTTCATTGAAGAATACGAAACACGAGAGTTTCCTAGCCGAAGCCGGTATTGATATTGACCGCCCTGTCAGCGCGGTAGAAATTGCGGCAAAACGCGCTGAACGCCTTGCCCGAGAGAAGAAAGCAACTCCAGAGCAGATGCAATTACAACAGAAGTTGCATTTATTACGACAAGTGCAAGCAGTTCAGGCTGTAGTTTCAGCGCAACAGCAGCAGCAACAACAACAGCAACAACAACAACAGCAGCAGCAGCAACAACAACAACAACAACAACAACAACAACAACAACAACAGCAGCAGCAGCAGCAACAAATTCAATCTATAAATGTAGTCACAGCTGCGCAGCAATTAACAAACGCACAAATCGTCCAAGCAGTCTCAACTGTTCAAGCAACAACAGTTAATAACATAGTTACAACAGTATCAGCTACTCCGAATACGCCAAGTATGTGTTTCTATCGAATAATTCGGCTTTATCATTCTAATATTTCTTTGTCGTTTCAGCTACCGTTCGCATGCAACGAATTGTTTCGGCTTCGCCATTGCAAAATCAGTCAGTCGTTTCAGTTTCGGGTATTAGTCCAGCTCAGTTGCAAGCTGGCCAGAGACTTATTGTGTCCGCTACACCAGGCCAATCAAAAGCGACCGTTGTTAATGCCGGTCCGCTAGCTGGCAAAACAATAAGTCCAGCTCAGTTAGAACTGATTCGGAAAGCGACGATTAAGCAGCAGCAACAAATACGGTTGCAAAGCGGTTTAGCCGCGGCTCAGGCTTTGAAGACTTCAACAGTTGTTACAATTCCCAACCAGGCAGGAGGCGGTACAGCCGTACAAGTGCAATTCACACAAGCGCAGCCACGTACTCATTTGATTAAAGGCGGGACAGTTGCTGTGGCTAATAAGCAAGTAACTCGTCAAATGACCGAGAGCGAACTTACGCAATTTTTGAAAATGAAGAGTCAAAAGATTGCTGCTGTGGCTGCAGCCGCCGCGCAAAATACCACCCTTGCCAATCAACAGGTTTATACCCAGACATTACAAGCCGGTCCATCAGGCACCCAGGTCGCAACCATTGTTAAAGCTGTATCCAGCACGGGAGGTATGTTTATTAATAAACTTGTTAATTTCCTTTGCATTGAAAATATCGTTTGCAGTGAGCCAGAATGTTACTGGAGCTCCTATAAAAACCCTTGCAGGAATTAAAACGCAAGCGACACCGCAACAAATTCGAACATTACAACTTCAACAGTTAATGGCCCAGAAGAAGATGCTTAGTCAGCAGAAAATCATATCTCAAGTGGCTGGCAAAGGTGGTGTTGCGACACAATTGATTGTGGGCTCTAAACCGTTGCAAACAGCCATGACGATGCAACAATTCCATATACGTTCGCCACTAACTCAACAAGGCCCTGTTGTGTTGGCTGCAAAAGGCACGTCTCGAATGATTCCTGTCAGCGGAACGCAGGGTAACAAGCAGACAATTCAAGTAGGTTCTCACTCATACCTTTGAAGCACGCATTTATTGAGGTACTCTTGAACGACTGAATTATTTTAGGTGGTCGCAGCTCCTTCGCAAGGTATAGCAGCTATTCGTCCAACCACTTCGACAACGCTAACGGCAGCGTCAATTGCCGGCCTTAAAGTGCAAGGTGCTACAACTGCCGCCCAGCAGCAAGCGATCCTATCGCAATTGCAAGTGTCTAGCGTTTTGGGACAAAACGTGCGGCAAGGTTCGCCTGTCCGAATTCAAACAGCTAGCGGTACGCCCGTTGTGGCCGTCACCGTGCAATCGAACAATCCGAATGTACAGGCTGTTCAACAGCAACAGCAAGGCGATAAGCCTGACCATGTAAGTAGATTCTTGAAGAAGTGTTGAGGGGACATTATTTCCATGTGTCAACCATATTTAAATTGATCAATCATTCAGTATTCGTTGAAATCAATGTTGTTGCATTGTGCCTATTTAAGTGTCAATATATCCTTACCAATCGCAATCCTCCCGTTAGTTTCTTTAGTTTGGCACAGACTGTTACGTACGTTTTCGGCATGTGCTTTATTTAGTTTTAATTGGCGTGGTATAGATGAGCAGATTAATAGTATTTTGATTGAAGATTAGTTGTGGTGCAGACAGTTATTATTTTAATTGCCTAATAATGACGAGTTCAGTTTTGCTGTGATAATAGTTTCGTTTATAGGCATCATCGTTATTTTAATATCATTTATTAGAGAACATTTGAAACGTACAAATAATTCCTTGTACATAAATTCGAATCATATTTTTATACAAAAAAATTAGGTATACGTTTTCCCGACTGTACATAGTAGATTTATTTATCATTGATCGGACATATGATAAGTATTTAGGTGTTTAATATGACTTTGTAGTTGCGCTGTAGGTTTGGCACGAATCAGAGAATCTACTATGGCATTCTTTGCTTTCAGGCTTAATAAGCAGTCAAGTCAGTCTGTCTCTACCTTCCTAGACAAGTTTCAATAAAAAAATGCAGCAATTATTTGCTGTTCTTTTCCCGTTACAATTTGACTCATCGTGCAAATTTATAGCGTAATTATATTAGGCAGAGATATGGTGTATAAATGAATATGAAAAATGTGATGTAATTTTTTGTAATAAAGGCGAAATAAGATGTGATTCTATCAATAGTAGCTAGATTCAAAATTCATATTAATATTAATTCAACTCCGGTCGGTTTTGCGTTAGAATGGAAATGTTCTGTATTGATGTCAAGTTGGTTGCATGCATTGGAACTGATACTTGTCCTTATAGGTGGCGTAAAGGTCGTGGGAGTATTGTCAAATCAGCCGGTTGTTCGTCTGACATCGTCAGTGGCTGTGCAGTAGTGCTACATCGTACTTATCGCAAATCGCTTCCGAAATCAGTTTCCGCGTTGCCGTTGTGCTGTGAACATTCATTGGGTATCCGAGACACGCATCAGTATTTCGCGAAGTCGTCGTGTTGACTGAAAACTGCCGGATGATTAGCGTAAACTGAAGCAACAGGCAATGGCCGCTACGGACATACATTGAGGTGAGTCCAATTGCATTATTATATTTTTCAACATATGTGCCAGCGTGCGTTTTCTATCTAAGGACGATAAGTAAGTGTTTACGTATTTCATAACGTTATATCAAGATGCCATGAGTGAGGCATGCTTGCCGCGTACGTGCGTTTAGAACACATCGTTGTATGTATAAGAATTTGGTTATGTTAGCTGGCGGTCACGAGCAAAGGTGATCGAGTACACATAGTGGTTGATAAGGCAATTAGCGTGTTCGGTCTTGCAGAAGGTTTGTCAACAAACGAGAGGAAATAGGCCAAGAGGGACGGTTGACGTTATCATCTTCAATTGGAAGACGACATCTCAATTTGTATTACGTGTTAAATTGGCGTGGATGTTGCCTTGATCGAATACGAGCAAATACCCAAACGCAAACGCAATTTCACTTGCTAACTGCATTAGTACGGGCTGCCATCCATTCAGAATTAAATTTTGCTGCTCATCTCCTCCTTGGGGCCTTAATGCAATACAAACTCATAAATGTTTGTCGCTTGCTAACATTCGCATATCATCATAACAACAATCAGGTTATGTCCCATTTCGTTGATAGCTGCATTTAGTCGACGCATTAATCGGCCAAGGAGGCGTCAAATTATGTATCATATAATAGCGAAACGCAGCGCAACGTGCAGAGTTAATACGAGTCATGCGAGCACACGTTAAGTGAAATGCTCAAGTTGAACCAACCAAGCCTGGTGGCATGTGAACTACGAACCGGTTCGTTCTCTTCAACGAGTATATTTATTTGTTCTAATCGCTCCCAGCATTGCCACGCGAGCGACTAAGATGTAATACTGGGAAGACTCTTCATCTTGTTCTTTGAATGCATATTTTAGTAATTTCCTTGATTATATTTCACATCCACAGCGTGAGTATCACGGTAGCATTTGGTAATATCAGAAGTTGAGATAAAAGTACACCGAAATTGAGAATGCGTTCAAGCAGCAAGCAATTGCAAGTATTCTACCGATGCCAATGTTGGCAATTTGGCGTCTGAATGCGAATTGGCTCGCTTGCAAAACTGTATACGCTACAATTGTAAGGCGCATTCAGGGAAATTGCAGACTGAAAATGAACGGAGGGCATAAGGTCAGTAGACCAATGCAGCTAATGCACATTCATGCGAATCTTGAACACATACCAAGTGTTTCTAATCACGGACAGCAACACATCTCGCATACACATTTGCACTGTGTGCATGCACGTGGCACCTTGAATGCGATTCTAATTATTCGTAATTGTTTAGCAGAGCGAGCTGTCTGGTCTGTGGTGGCAAGTGGCACATTTCTCTAAGCAAACATTAATCGCGTTTAGATTTGCGCATATAGACTGCGAATGCATTTCATGTCGTCAAGAGCAGTGGATGCAGAGCAGTGTGTATTCTCTTAGATGTTCTATTACCATTGCGGTGCCTGCTGACTAAACGAGATGCAGCAGGCAGTGAAAATGTGAGAATGAAAGTGCGGAATTACGGTCGTACGCAGCCAGCGAATATCGCTGTACACGAATCATATGCAAGTTTGTTTGTTTTCGTTTGCGTTCTTTTTGCTATTCATTGCAATGGGCATTGTTTTCGTTTGTGCAGTTGCTAGAAAAATCACGTATAATGTATGCACAAAACATTATGCCTTATTGGTATCGCGCTCCTTTTCTATCACGTGTACATTATGATACATTTAGATGCATAGTATTTCGCTCTCGCTCGTACAGTTAATATCCATGCCGTATTGCAATTTCTCCAAATTCTACAATACCAAAAAAATATATATTTTCTTGCAAGTAGATTCACTAAAATTGTGGTTTTTTTAAATGCTCTCTCGTACGGTTGTTATCGGCTTGTAATAACTTAATTGTTTTTTTGTTTTGAGCAATTGAGTTTAAGTTTAATGGTTTCGAAATGGATAGCTTATATATGTTTGGCGATTGATATTTATATATCTATTCACAGACATATTTTTGATGCATTAGCAAGGAGGATGAATGCCTTTATACGATTGACTAAATATAAATTGAAAGTGGCGCTTTCCGCATTAGATCGCAGTGTGCAACGATTGGGAATTGCACACGGGCCGACTGAGTGAGTCTCCTATGAGCACACTTAAGCCAGCAAATATGCTTTAATATAATTGAATTGAAACTGCGTTAGACTGTCGCAAGACGTATATTTCGATGTTAAATTATGGGCGCAAGATATTTTGGCCGTAGCTAAGCCATCCATTTTCATATTCAGCATCGTGGCTGGCACTAACTGCTATCTCGCTATGTTTTATTCCTGTTTGGATTCGCATGATACGACTTGTAAAATATTGCTGTATGGTGATGCTGAAGCCGTAGTGTCGATTATGCACGTTCCGCGTCATAGAATCAGATACATCACGAGCCTGTGTGCATTCAACGAGCCAGCAACTCGCGCACCTAAACTCCATAATCATAATCTTGGAGAGCAGAGAGCAGGCACAGTGCCTCTGCCTCCGCCGCCGCATACATACTTGAAGGCATTCTGACATTCTGTTCATTCGCGATCGAATTCGGAGCTCGGCACAATTTATGTAAAATACATGCGGCACGCTGACACTGGCAACGCAGAAGAAGACGACTATCATCTGCGTTTGTCGATGACGATGTAGAATGTCGCAAGTGCCGCAATCGCTGCCGCCACCAGGAGAATTGATAGAGTGTGTAGTGCCGATAGAGCACTTTCTTGAAATGCGCATAAACATACGGGCGCGAATTCTTTATTCGTTGACTATATAGCGCTAAAGTGCTCGTTCGAGATTTCGCTTTCTTTATTTTTGCGCCCCAGCTATGGCACTGCACCCTTGACAAGTTTAATTTATTTGACTTATAGATTTTCGTTTTGTGATACGAATAAGTTTGGCAGGTCAATAATAATACGAGTAATTTGTTAAATGTCATTTGCTTTTAAAACGTGCTTGAAAAAAGGTATAAAAAACATGCAATACCTGTAAAAGTCATATAAAAGTTGGAATAATGAAATAAGTTTGAAATTACAATAATATTGATGCGTGTAATTTATAAATGATTAAATAACTTTATACAAGTTATTCAATTTAGGAGCAAATTCCATAATAATATTCTAGTATAATGAGTATTAGTAGAGCATAATTTTGTATAACGATTTAATGATTGAATACTCTAGTCTAATTAATTTGACGTTCAACAAGCGGATATTTGCATAATTTGCATGAAAATTACATTTTAATAGCAAATTACCTGTCGACGGTGAACGAACGTGACGAATTAGGTACTATCTGGCTTGCTTGGCGTTCTCTCTCTCTTTCTATCATTGGCATAATAAGGCATTTCGAATTGAGATAGATATTTTCATACGTTTCGAATTTTCGTACAATTCTGTAATCGGACGACGCTACTGTTAGAAGATCAAAGACAGACGACTTGTTGATAAGAAATTTCAATTTGGCGCACAGACGTATTTCGCTCGTTGGCGTCGTAACCTCGTCAATTTTCATATTGCATGTCGCGCTTTCCACGTCGCTGCTTTGAGATTCGGAGGACGCGGACATTGTGCGCGCATACGTCAGACGGCGAATGGAGGAGTAATTAATTATGCGTCAAATGCGAAAGTAATTTAAACCAACAGTGATGTCGTCTAATAATGCCATTGGCAGGCGGCAGGCGGTAGAGGAAATGGAAAATGGGCGAATCGTTGAAACAAAACGGGCGACAGCTGAGGGAATTGCTAAGCGCTTCAGCGGGCGGCAACAGCGGCAGCAGTAGTAGTGGCCCTTCGAAATGAATCTTTCATTTATCCTTAAGCGTCGCGCACGTCGTAGTGACGGCCATAAAAAATTCATTAAGATCCTTTTTGCCGTTTCCTTACCGACAACGCTGATGATGACGAAGCGCACCGGCCGAGGGTCCCCCCAATGTCTTTTCGGGTACGCAAACATTTACACGTCCGGCGACGGCGGCGGAGGAGGCAGTGGCAGTGGCAGCAGTAGCGGCGGCGGGTGCACTGTTGCTCTGCGTTCGCCTTGTGTATCGCGGAAATTGCCTCGCATTTCCTCTGTGGAAAATTGAACGCTTATGCAAACTACGCGTGCATCGCGAATGAATGTGAATCACAATATCAGCGGCAATTTCGAGTATTATTTTTCCGCCGCCTCAAACACGCCGATTCTAATGAGGACTGTTTAAATATAGACTCGCACCGTGGTTCAATTAGACTTTGTCTCTCAAGTGTCTCGCTAAAAATAAACCATAAAAAAGAAAACGGGAAGCGACCGACGATTTGTAATGAAATTCCTGTCATAACAAAGTCAATCATTTATTTTTAGGTCCTCACGTAGTCTAATTTTAAATAAATTGCCGTTTCTTGATTAAATTTTAAATTGACGGTTTGCAATGTTGTCAATAATAGTAAAATTTTAATCAACATTGCAAGAATAATGAAACAAATAATTAAACAGAGCACGCGTGTAATTTATATGTGCAAGTCAAAGTGATGTATTAATATTAATGAAAGCGTCACTTGCGCGTTGTTATTACGCAAACGCATAAAATATGTCGTTTTCGACGGCAACCAATGAATGCGCGCCATTATTTATTTATCATTCGCACAACATATGCATAAATAATTAATTGTGCACCATCTGCGCAAACAATAATTATATCATTTGCAGATAACCATCATCCTTTTACAAAATGCGATACGTCCGTATATTATGATTATACGCGTATAAATGTAATGCGCACAGAGCCAATGAGACTGATTTTGTAATTTGTTGTAATAGTGCGTTATAACAAATGTTATTTGCTTGCTTTTAATTTCTACATATCCATTATACACTAAATTACACTTTGCTTAATTAGTTTTCGGTTATAGCGTAAATAACAAGGGTTGTTTCAAAGAAAATTAATTTGGCTATAGCAACAGAGGTTGTTGCAATAATTTTTCGGTATTAGGATTTGTTTACGATGAGTTGTTATGCGAAAAATAGAAATTTTCGTGAAAGTCAATGCAGAATCTGTTTTCTTAAGGGTGAGAACTTGGAATGACTTTCGGGTATAACGACAAACATTATGCTGAACGTATGCTGAAAATTATTATTAGCATGGCGAATAATGATGAATTCAATAATATGCAGATGTGAAAAGTATTTTTAATTTCGCAAACGAAACGTGACGCGTAAAAATAATATGCGAATTCATCGCTTAAATAATATCAGTAGGAATTTAATTGCGTTGTATTTAAACGCGCATTCACTCCGAAAGCTCAAAGCAAGAAGAGTTTACTTTGCGAATACATTTTTCCCTCATCAATTTCAGCATTTTAAGTGTTCGTTTGACCTGAAATTCTATAAAAATACTGCGTAAAATAACGAGAGATGATATAGATAATGAAAGCAGTGCGTTTTGTATAAAAAATCGCTGAGTTGGTTGGATGCTCTTCGATAAAGTATGCCCACTGCTGCTTTTTTACGATTTTATAATTTATTCCCCCCTTTTTCGAATGGATTTTCCGCGCGCGTAAAGCAAGAGGGAAGAAAGTGCCCTGTGCGAAGAGGAAAACGTTTTTCGCATGTGTTGTGTCCAATTGCTGGGCAATTTGCATTTGCAATTGACGCGCGCCGAGTCGTTCGCCGCCTCCCCCATCCTTACGAGTTTTAAATGCGTCCGAAATAGCACGTGAAACGGGCGAATTTTGCCGTTCGGGATTGAAGATAAAAGAAGGAAATAAGCGTTTGATGTCGTCGTCTCGCACACGTAGCAGGCGAATATGTCGACGATTGAAAAAGAGTATGAAATGACGACGGAGTTACCGCCACTGCCGCCATCGTTGCCTTCGTACCACGAACGCCAATAATCTAAATGTGGACGGGCGGCTACTAAGTGCGCACTTTGCGTTCGTGTGTCCAGCCATTTAACGCAATTTACTATTGCGGGGGTGGTTTTCGTGCCATGGGGTTGTGTGTTGTTGCGCCAGTGACAGATCTTTTTCCGTATTGTGCAATTATTTCAAGACTTGCGTCTTATTTGAAGTTGAAAAATGTTCTTCATTATTTTGAAATTAGTATCAATTAAATTTTTTGTCAGCTTAAACCTTTTTTCCGCCACTAAGTCGGGGCTTTTTATAAAAAATGCGCGTACAGCGGGTTTTAAGCCACCGCATGGAAAAAAAGTAATTAAATTATTACAGCCTTCTAGCTTTAAATACTTTTTACGGCCAATTTGCATTCTAATTATATGATAATTTATTTATTTTTTCGCCGCCTCTTTTGTTTACGCGTCGCCTAGTCTTAGGGGGTGAATGGCTAAATTCAATTTGCACACCGGTAATCCTGCGCCCCAATGAAAAAGTTGAATAATTGCGTATTAAGCCCTCGTTTTTCAAGTGTAGTTAAATTAATTACGTACGGCGAATTTTTTTCTTCTGACGTTGGAGGGGGGCTTAGTTTAGTTTATACAGGGAATTTTACTTACGCGTTTTTCGGTTTTAACGACATTGGTTTATTTAAAGGCCAAGTCTAGAAAATATATGTGCGAACTTTCTCATTCTTCCTACGTCAATATTCGCAGAATAGAAATTGATTGTGTTTGCTTTTAGAAATACGTAAATAAATAATGAAATTGCCTTGTCACTTATAACGACGAATTTTTGGGGCACCCTTGAGTGGCGTAGTAAACGACCCGTGCTGTATTTGTATGCGCGTAATGGGGCTCTCTCATCCCATACAGGAGTTGTTTTCCTTTTTCGGGAAAAGGCATCATCCCATTTCGTGCATCTATGTCTTCATTTTCATTTCACTTCGTTTCGTTCATTTCATTTCGTCGCGTTTCATTCGTTTTATTTCCGGACGCCCTTCGTCGCCGCCGCTGTCGTCGTTGGCGAAATGTGAAGCCATTGCGCGAGCGGTGTTTCGTGCCGTCATCAGGAACAACTGCGGTACTCACGCGCAGCCGACGAGCGCGAAGAAAGCCCGTTGGCGATGGTTGGCGGTTCACCGTAAACTAGGGTAGTGAACAAGTACGATTCGGCGGCGGCATACATCTCAATACTGCACGTACTCTGCCACCCACCGCCGCATATAACGAATGGAGATGATCCTAGTCGTGTTTGACCCTTTTTGTTCGCATCATAATAATGCGCATGTGGCAATTGCGTACAAACAGACCGAAAATGGAAATGGTTTTAATTTGTCGAAGAGCAGCGAGCGAATGAACATTTCTTTTTGCGCGCTCGCTGAGATGTACTGCTATTGCAGTGTACTGTTCTGTTTGTGGGTTTTACGTTATTGCGGCTTCTTAGCGCACGTGAAGCTCGCACGTGTAAAAAGCGTGTGTGGAGAGGCACAAAGAGCAGGTCGTTCGCATTTATTGCTCGATCGTATTGATGCAATAACCATCAAGTACAAGAACACACTCGCCGCGGAACCGTAAACGCGCGCGCGCTGCTTGCTGCTGCCGCTGGAAATAAAAGATTACGCCAACAATTCGTCGTCGTTGATGCGGCTCAAGTGGTCGGAGGCTTGGCGAGGACCATCAGGAGCACGCTTCAACTCCTGTTTGGTCGGCGTATATTGCACCAGCCACGAGCAATAACAACATTCGGCATTTGTTCGTTGTGCAAACGATGCATTCGCGTTAATGATACACGCCACACGTTTTCGAACAATTCGACGAACGGAAACGAAACGCTAAAGTGTTATTTCATGATTGTTGTCGCCAAACGTGTCTTAAATTGGATGGAAATTAATTCC
Organism: Aleochara curtula; assembly: GCA_963978815.1. Taxonomy (NCBI): domain Eukaryota; kingdom Metazoa; phylum Arthropoda; class Insecta; order Coleoptera; family Staphylinidae; genus Aleochara; species Aleochara curtula. The sequence goes on along the minus strand of OZ022215.1, from coordinate 13,357,186 downwards.
TTTTCATCTTAAACTCAATTACACATTTTATTAACGCGTTTTATAGTTCCACATGTTGATTGTTAAATTTACTAGCAATAACATCTAAAAGTTTAAAATGTTAATTGAATTTCCAACTACTTTTTAAAAATTTATTTGATTGTAAAGTATTTGGCATTTAAACTATTTTTTTTTTTTTGGAGTTCGTCTTTGTACTATAATTTATGATGATTTATTGGAATGAACTGTTCAGATCATTTCAACTTTTAACCAAATTCTTTCAATGCTTTGCAAAAAAAAACTTTGCAAAACTTTATCAAAGTTTAGAGTGCGCACCGACAAGTAAACTTGATTCTGAAGATTCGCAAAGTTTGCGGCGTTGGTTTTGATATAATATAAATCACCTTAATATTATTTATTACCACAAAAGTTACAAATTTTTGTTATTGTAATGGCAACAATGTGTTTGCGCGTTTTACACACTTTTTAACCCGCTTACTTGTTTTGCTCTGCGTGTTAAATAAAAATCTGATACACGTCGGTTAATTTAATAACCATGTAATAAAGCAAACTCTGCGTTCGCACGTCGTACAAATGCAGTTTTTGTTGCAGCGAACACGGAAGTTCATTTAATCGGTCAAAGAGTAAAACTGAAACGAGCAGTCGTAGTCAGTGTGTGCGCTCGCGCATTGCAACGAGATAGTGGAGCTGAACGCGTTTGCCGTTTGCTGAAAACGGCGCGTTTCCGTACACCCCCTATGAACTTAATCGCATTTTATGTGTTGTGCACGCTGCTTCGTGTTCCTCATTCGCTCTTGCAGTGCAACAACGCAATCAAATCAAATTTGCGTTCGCGTTCGCGTACGAATATCGTAAAAAAGGGGGCAAACGACGCCCCGGCGTGCATGAAGCATAAATCGCGGCGCGATTTAACAACATAATCTTTGATATCGGGCGGGCGAAGATAATGAAATGAATTCGGCTGCGTTCACCTGCGAGGCGGCGGCAGCGACGGCGGCAGCAGAAACGATGGCTTTTACCACCGTCGCGTGTTTATTGCGATTGTTATTGCGCGAATGAATCGCTTTTGTTAGGTGAATTCGTGCGCATAACAAATTTATATTGATGTTGGTAAATTATTGCCAATCTACGATGCGACACGCCCAAACTTCTTGCTTTACGATTCGCAGTTTAATTGTCCTTCACGTTATTGGAATCGGCGCGATTTCGTGATTGAATTAAATTTCTGTAAGCAATCATTCAAGTTTTCAAACTTTTATTGTAGTGCAGCCAGTCATTGTGCAGCTTCACTGCGTCGAAACGTTTCTTGCCTTTTCCTTGGGAAGTAAGACAGAAGGACGAGACGAATAGAGTTGAATGTTGTAATCGTAGAAAAAGTGAAAGTAAATCCAATTTTTCGCACGATTTTTTCGATGTTGCGGCGTGTGCGTTAATAAATCAAGGAAATGTTTAAATGCTTATAGAGTTTTTGCTTATAACGACCGTGGTTGAGTCGTAATATCTGAATAATGCTTTTCAATGTTGCGGCGTTTGCTACATTAAAACAAGAAAATGTTTAAATACTAATTAAATTTTCGGTTATAACGACGAATTGGTCGTAATATCAGAATGATATTTCATTGGATTTGTTAGGATTACTTGCTTGAAATCAGTTGCTGAAAGTTGTAATAAATGATTTGCACGGTAGTTTCACTTGAGTGTTAAGAATGAAGTTGCAACTTTACGGAAATTGATATCAACAAACAGGAAACGCATATTGCACATGAACTTTGCATGCATAGGTGCACTTAGCAAATTAATAGTTAATTAATTAGTTTGCCAACGCGCGCGCTAATAATTTGTTAAATTAATAACGCAGCATCAAGCAACTCTTTGCCGGTGGTGGTGTGTTGCACTTTAATTGCTTGGGCGTTTTGCTAATGCGACGCGGTAAGAGCGAGCTCACCAATTATTATTAATGATGTGTAATGATATTATTCGAAATGGATTCGCGTTTAGTTCGCTCACTAGCCGGCGCGTTTGCTGCGTTTATTTATCTTGGCGAATTATTTGCGAGAATTTAATTGAAATTGAGCGAAATTTGCGTGTAATTTCGTTTTGTTTACTCATTGACGATGGGTATTGATTTTCACGAAGCGAATACGCGCTATTATCAAGTCACTTTCGAATAATGATTTGCGTAATAATTATTTATTTAAGTGAGTATTTCTAAAAATTATTTAATTACTAGTTGCATTCAAGCACGCCGATAAGAAATGTTAAGTAAAATAGGTATTAATTAAGGTGTTTGCTCATTCGTGGCGGATTTCTTCAAATTACTTAATTACTCTTTCAATTCAAGCATATTGATAAAAAATGTGCAATGAATAAAATATTATTTAAATTTTTACTTCGACTAGTCGTTCATTCGTTTAGCGCGAATGCTCATTAAAATTAATTGGAAGAAAAGTGCACATTGCACTTGATGATACAATGTGATGCAAGAGGGAGACTGAAGCGCACTCATTAAAATGCCGATGGAAATTAAGTTATATTCAACTTATATGTATTTACTTGAGCAAAAATTAAATAATTATGCAATCGTAAATTGTGCACTTAAATATTTGACTGGACTTTAGGCTCAGATAACCGGGTAATATACTTAATGTAATATGCAATTCGTGTGTGGGTGGGTGGGTTCCAGGTGAATTTAATTATGACGAGGCGGATTGATTAGTCGAGTTGAGTTGTAGGTGAAGTAAACAGATGATTGAGCATAGATTGGTGGAGGTCACGAATACGCTTTAATGAATAAGTCGAATGTTTTTCTTTTTCTGCGCAAAGCGGTAAATCGCAATTAATCAGTTATTCGTTTATCGCCAAACAATTGACGTTACGATAATGCGCACTCCAAATTACGAATGTTCATCTCGTGCATTGATTATGTTTGCGCTCGATTTAGTACTGCTGTGATGATAACAATGAACACAATGTTAATTTTGGACGTGTGTATGCAATTTTCATATTGCATTTTTTTCTTCTTTTGGCCGGATTTAATAGCTGCATCCATACATTGTTTATGGAAATTTCGTCAATAATACGTTAGTTTACCAAACATTTCGGCATATGGGATTTTTCAATAAGTAAAATGAAGTAAAAATGATATTAATCTCATTATTAAATTACTTACTTAGGTGTAATGAAAACGTAAAAGTGTAAATGATATTACGTGAAAAATTATTCAATGCAATAGTTGGTACGTTAACAAAAAGTATGATTTTGCTTTCCTCGAATAACTAAAGGCATATAAATTGAATTTAAGAAACGTCTGATGACTCATGGCGCTTGGAATTTTTTTTTTATGAAGTGGACTTAAATGGTAGTTGTGAGAAAACATTGTTTAAATTTGCTTTCATTCAAGCAAATCTAATAACTTAAACGCTACTTAGGTATGATTACAATGACTGACGCCTTATGATGAGTGACACTTAAACATGTTGCTCATCCGTTCGATGACTTGTTGCAGTTCCAACTGCAGTTTGAATGAATAATTATTATTTCTATTACCATCGGAGGTAGTGTAATTGCTTATCGTCGTATTGTATTAGATGATGAATTCAAAATGCAAGAGGCTTTGCATTTTACAGTAATACATACTTTAAATATTTGCTGTTCGCTCAGGTATATTTATTTTTAAATGCGTGTGTAATAATGGACAAACATACAAAGGTTGTTAAGGCTTTGCCATTAATTCCACCTAGCTGGCTTTTTATATGCGTAAGCGTCAGACGCGGTTTTTGTCTATTTGCTCACTCCTCAAATGTCAGCAGATCGTACGTACGGCTCATTAAACAAAACAACTATAATAAAAATTACGTATGCTCTTCTCTTTTATTAATTTTTTTTTGCTTCTTGGAGAGTTTGAATTTTTTCCGTGCAAATTCCATACGCGATAGAAGTGCGGAGAAGAGAACGGAATGATAGTATGTACTTGCTGCTGGTCGAGTTTATTATTATAAAATCACGCATCGTACGATTGTACGTGCTGCTTTGGTCGTGACGAGTGGTACCGTTAGATTATGTGTGTGCCGTCATCGCGTTTAATGTTAAAAAAGTATTTTCTATATGTTTTCTGGCCGTTTTTATTCGTACGCTGAACTCATATTTTGAATATAACGAGCATTGGTGAAATATTAAAAAGTGTAGCGCACACCCCATAAATTTTTAATATCGATGTTGAAATGTAAACAATAAAACAGCATGTAATTACAATCGGCGAAATATTGAAAATAATATGTAATGACGCGCATAATTAATTTCGTGCTACGCGCTTATTACAATTGATTGTGGTTATTTATTTATGGCATGTGCATATTACAACTGCTGCTGCTGCTGCTGCTGCTGCTGCTGCTGCTGCTGCTGCTATTGTTGTTGCTGCCACTGCTCGTGATCTGGATCAGTTGTTGCGTTATTTACAAGGGGGCCAGTTGTATTTGATCGATTCGTTTGCGTTTTATTGCTGGCTGCCTCATTAGAATTATATATATCCTTCTGATGTTGCGCTACGTTACGTTACGTTACGTTTTGTGCGTTGTCCATTTAAGGTATTAATCAAATCCAAAAACGAACGAGCGATCATTGAAATGATTGCAATTTATGGTACGGTTTTAAGTTGCATTTAATTTGCATGACGTTCACGTTTTTACGATTTCTATTACATTAGACAGATTTTCAGCGTGGGCAATTCAATTAATTCGATCTTTAAAAGTTAATTGCGCAAATTATGCCTCGATTGTTAATGCCTATAAATCATTTTACTAATTGTTTTTGTTTCTCTTACAGATCTTTACTACGTGTTTCGACAATATATCGAGTTTAAGGTTAGTAAAACTTTGAAGTTATTAGCATAATGTTGGGGATTGTATTAATTTTAATTCGTATAAAGATGTTAGTTACTTGTATTATCTGCTGAGAAATATTTTCATTCTTAGACCATATTTAAAGTTGGTAAATATTGATTAAGTTTAATCCGGATAAAGGTAGTAGTAATATTAGCGAAACACATAAAATTTCTACGTGAATAGCAAACAAAGTTCATAGAAAATAAGTCGCAGTTCTGTAGTGTTGCTATTTTTTCTATTGGACCAGCGTTGTTTTAAATAATTCAATTTCTTCACGTTATTAAGTTTCACGTAAGAGGGTATTTTAATTTTACTCTATTCACAAGTTGCCTAACGACAGTTTGGGAAGCATCCGTAAATATTCATACCGAGCACTAGTGCAAACAAAAATGTAACAAGTTGATTCTAGTAGGTTCTTATCGCCTTAGCAAATCCGAGTTTCACCAGAAATTCACCACAAATACGCAGCGAAGTCAGCTAGTCGTGGTCCGTGCGCCGTGCATGGTACTTCGTACATTAGTTTCGCGATTTATTTAATAATTTGATTTAGTTGTAAGTGAAAAGTAGTATTGCATCGTGGTGCGTATTTGGTAGGTGTGAGTCGTGGAAATCCATGGGTATTAGGATTTAGGAAGTGGACTTATTCCAGGATTTATATCGTTTGTGAGGTAGGAAGCGATAACGCCATATTTTATTAATCGCTTTATTTTATCGCTGTAAGTAAACGCCGTGTAAATTTATCGATTACACGCAGAAGTTAAGACGGCTTGCGTTTATATTGCGCTCATAAACGTAGTACCTACATTTGATTTCTTCTTTGTTTTGACCATTATAATTCGCGAAATGGTATTACACGCAAACGCCTGTTATAATTATCACGCCTTTAAATTATCACTGTCGGCATTCAATAACCACCTACGTGGTTGATAGGTGCAATAATTAATATTGAAATTAATTTAATACAATTAACTTTACTCAATTCGTCGATTTATTATTACCACCCAGTGATAAATAATTAAAATGCAGTATTAATTGATCATTGAGTATGAAAATATTAGTGTTTAATTAATGTAGATGTAATGAAATCGGAAGTGGAGCAATAACATGAATAGAAAAATTCATTTAATTCATGTATAATTAATCAGCGTTTATTGGCTGGTGTAATGAAAGCGCGCAGCACAAAAAAGGGGGGAATAAAAGTCATTATTAATAATAACGTTTCAGAGAACATATGGAATTCATTTAATTATTTTCACTCTGCTCTGCTCAGCGCAGTGCTCTATGTATTTTTCATTAATATCTCGACACATTTGGGATATTGATTTTATTGTGTGATAAATCACGGATTTGCCACGCCATATTCGGCAATAATATCGGAGCGCGCAAATTTATTTTCGCCGATGCGCTTAAATAAACGCTAGACGAAAAGCCGCAATTTATTTTTATTATCTCTCGAGGCGGCGCACAATTACACCCGCACAATAGCTCGCCGATTTTTCATTCGTGCTTCAATTCGGTTACGCGAATGCGATTTGATGCGTTATCAGCGCAGCGAATTAAATTTATTAAAGAATTGTTTTTCGTGTGCGAAATCTACAAAAGCACGTAGCGGATTATTATTGCTTTTCCATTTACCAGAATTGTGCAATACGGCATTGTTTGTCGCAGATTAATATATTACGGCGATTATAATAATGGTGCGTGAAAATACGTAAACGAGATTTTAAAATAATATTTAATTTGCCGTTGAAAGGCTGCTTCTCTTTGCGCTCAAATAAAGGATATCCGCTTTATTTCGGATGACTATCACATTTTACATGGTGCACTGTCATTGTCAATTTTGAGCGATGCATGTTTTTTTTTATCTGATCGAAAGTGGGAAATGATTTATGAAGTTATAAATATTATTGTTCGAATCATGCGGACGTTAATTATGCCAGAATAATATTTTTATCGCATAATAATATGCGTTTGTATCAAACCAGACTACTACATCTATGTAGCGCGTTTTTGATGATCGGAATTGCATTTTTGTTGCTTGCACCTGAAAGGCATTTCTAAACCTAGAACAGTGTTGATGATTTTACTAGGACGAATAGAAGCAACAGTTTTGGCTAGTAACGAAGTGAATCTTTTAGTAATGCACTACTAAAAGACGCATTTTTTATGAACGTTTGATAGGTGTTGTAATAGGTACTTGCGATTGGCAAGTATTTTAAAGCGTGGTTCATGAAAAGTTTTACATTACGTATCATAAAGATGAAAGGCGAATATATATGTTAATTTAAGGGTGAAGAAAAGTTTTTGAACAATTTACGAATGATAATTCGGTAGGATATGTGCGTAATGAGAGTAAGTACGGAAATTTTCCGTCATTTAATTAGGAAAATTTGCAAGAGGAATTTTCAGCGCATGTTTGAATATTATGCAAATGCAATCGCATTAATTCTGACAGGAAATGCTCGCGCTGGTAATCAACGATCATTATCGGTGCGGTGCAGTAATAGCGCTAATAGATTGATGCATGGGGATGGCGCGTTTAAGGTCCACTGACGTGGTGGTGGTGGTGGGGCTGTTGGTAATGCTGCCGCTTCTGCTGCTGTGCATTAATGAAGTTTGTTCAAGTTTAAAAGCCCCCAATGAGTTGAATCTGCATGCCGCCTATCTGCCATCCATCTGGGCAATGCGGGGGCGGCTGGCTGGCTGGCTGGCTGGCAAGCAGGCAGGAAGGACACGATGCATTGCATGATGCAGCACGCGCGTTCGCTTGCCGCTCTTCGTATAAGATTAATCGATTTAATTAACTCGCGTGCGCGCGTGCATTGCGCCAATAGATAGATCTGTGGTGTCGTTAGTTGCCTATGCGCTTCTATTTTGTTTCATTTGATTTTCAATAGATGCATAATTTGCCTGCATAGAACAAAAGAATTTTTGACAGCGCGCATGATCCACGGCCGGGAATCAATAAATAGTTGAAATTTATTTAACAAATATTAAATTTGAAATTGATATGGAATATTATTTGATGAGTATGATGAATAATGAATTAAATATGTTCTGAGCCCCTACGTACACACATATATGAAGAGTGTGTTTGCGCAAATTGGGAAAATTAATTTGTGATATTCATCAATGCGGAAATACAATTTTTAAATTGCAAATCTGTTTGACGAATTTGTTTATTTTATACGTATTTTTACGATGATTGCTTTTTTGCCGGGTTTGATTAATTTTCAACCCGGATATGCCATGCAAAAGTTATTAATACAATACATTTATTTAACACGGGACACGCAAAGAATAATTTCATTTCCATTCATTTTTATTCGGATTGCGAGTGCGGCGCGATAATCTTCCCGCTGTGCTGGTGGTGAAAGCAGTCGATAGAGAGCTTCCTGTCGGAAAAATCGCGGCTCGCATACAATGAGTATAATAAAGTCGGGATAAAAGTATCAGCGGCCAGGGAAAATGCATGTTGATTGCGACTGAAAAGAGCAGTGCTCATTTATTTCACCGTTTCGGTAATGCACTATCAATAGCCGTATTTCATTCGCTCATTCTCGTTGCATTCAATGCAATTATTTAACTGCGCTTCTCGTTTATCGCTCACCACGCGTGAGGGCGGTTTGTGAGTTGCGACACGTCGGATCACGTCGCGACGTTGAGCTTGTTAAAAATTAGGTCTTTTTAGAAATTCGCATTGCATTTAGAGAGATTAATTAATGCGCACGTCTACCCGTATTTGAAGGCAAGTGATATGTTTAGAAATGAAGAATGATTAAACATTAAAATTTCTATTTAAACCGTAAATAATTCATACGAAAGTTTATGTGATAATAATTTAAATAATTTTGTGCGAACAAGCAATTGAAGTAGACATATTAAGTAGTTGTTTTCCTTCTCGGAATTTCCAATTGTATGAAAATATTACCAAAGTAATTTATGCATTGGTATAATGAAATTTACAATATTAGCTTTTTTCTCTGGTTTTGTCTCGCGATCTTTGCGCGCAACCGGAAAGCGTTGAGGTTTCGAAAATTGGAAAATTGCAAATTGCATTTTGCCCGCCCTTTTCGCTGTATTTGTTTGCTTTTCCATTGTGCCGGCCTCGCAATTTTGCGTATTTGGCGTGCTCACAAAGAGCGCAAAAAAAAGCAACGAGAAAAATCAATATCAATTTACATCCGCCTGACGATCGGACGCAAATTCAATATACTGATGGAAATCCTTTGCTCATCACATATGAATTACTCATGCAGATTAACCGTGCGTGTATCCCACGCTTTCCACTGTTGGCGGCAGCTTTATGTCAAAATGGAAAGAGATCTTTTTATCTAATAATTTTCAACGTCAGCAAAAATTGTACCTTTACGCGTATTATTTCGAATGCGAATATAATTTCCACAACAATCCTGTTCATAAATTCTCTTTTAGTGCGTACTAATAAAAATGTACTGTCGCAATAGGGAGTCGAGTTCTATTATTCACTCCTCCACTCGCGATTGGAAAAGTCATAAATCCTTTGCTCAAAATCCGTCAACAATGGGCTGGTGGCCGCGGTTGTTTCCGGGGAATCTGACAATTATGTTGTATTGTTTGACGCTGATTGATAATTGTCGCCAAAAATATGGCAGTAAATTGGTACTTGATGAAATGTACACCGTTACTAAGTAGACACGACAATTGAAATGCACTATTGATCACACACAATCAGCGAACTGCCGTAAAACAAAGGTAAGCGTGATGTGATTAATTTTGCGTTTTATGTAATTTCAACACAATGTCTTATCATTAAAAATACTAAATTAGCCAAGCACAAACAATAGCTGTTTAGCGTTGATAACACCATTTAATTACTAATTATAGATTATACCTTGTGTACGTAATTGGAAGTATTTTTCCATCAATATGATTTGCGCGTGCGATGTACTCACCCGATGTGCAGGGGTTGACTGGCGTGATAAAAGGGTTGCCTAATGAACGAAAATTGAAATTGATTATACCTTTCAACGGGCGTCGAAGGGCAACAACACGTTTGGCGGTTATTAATTATAAAATGCATTTGCCCATCGGATAACAGCCGGACACAACCAAGCTAGTTTAGTTTGCCTGTTATCGCTTTATATTGTTCGCGAATATCACGTTACAGTGGGGATGTAATGGATTACATAGACAGGTACATGCGTGTGTAGGTACATGTTATCAGGGGGCGGCTTGTATTTACCGCGCCATGTTTTGAAGAGCGTTAATTGATGCTGATTAGATTTTCGTGTTTGCAGTGCTCGCGAGCAGAGTACGCGTTCATAAATTTTCGATGGTTTGTTCGGTTGGCGGTTCGTTCGTTCATTCATTCATTTGTTTGTTGTCGATTGAAATTGACTGCGCAACAATTTGCAACATTCATCAAGACATTTTGTTGATTAAGGGTGACAGTTAGACAGCGGCTGTTTTTAGATTGTTTATTTCCGGATAAAATTGTTTTACCTTTGGACAAAGGGTAATTATTTACCAAGAGAGATTGAATACAAATTTGGAAAATAATTTTATCATTAAACGAGGATTAAAAGATATAGTTGCAAACGGTAATTTATTTTAAACATAAACTTCTCTTCAACCTGAAAGTTTGCAATTAAAAAAATATTAATTTGATTTAACTTGCAACGAATAAATATCATAATTTGAAATTAACTGCGGCAAAGTAATATAAAACGAGGAAATGCCAAGCTCAAAAAGTGCAAACCCTTACGCATTGCACATAGGCGCAATGTGCAAACCAAGATTTATTATTTACAAGCAACTCGCACTAATTGGATTTTAATTGAAAACGAAAACATACATGTACTTGCATATCCGCCGGCAATGCACGCTGCCGGCTAGTCTGCTAGGATAAACCTGCCAACCTGCTAAAATGCTGGTGGACGACAACGCCTGCTGTGCAGTTATGTGTAATTTGCTCGCAGCCTTATTGAATCATGCGATTTCTAGCACGGATCGTAGAAGAGGGTGTTGCGGCGAATCGAAATGAATAATAAGCTGTTTCGCGAATGCATTCCGATGATACTGTACTTTGATGCGCAACGCGTGCTACTTAAGCGCACGCATACTAGTGGAAGAGGTGATACTCATTAACATTCGGTATTCGCATTCGATCGAACGATGTAGAATCAATAATGACAACGTGTCTGTGTAATAAAGCAGCACGGAACGCAGAGCCAAACAATGCATAAATTTGTAGTTTGAGTTTATTGCACTTTGCGAATCAATACCTAATTGCAGTACGCAAGTGTTTGCCATAGGTGGGTTGAACATTAAGCGGCAGAAGTTAACTATAAATAGTTATAGCTAATTAGCGGATATTAACAATGATATCAATCAATCAATATCATAAAAAGAAATGAAGGATATTTACTCTTAAATACAAAGTTAGTCATTTATAGCGCCTGAGAGGTGGGCATTGGTATTAATGTTATAAAAATTAATCATGGAATGAATATGCATTTTTCTGACATCTTCTGTAAAAGGGGTAACCACCACTAACGCATTGGGGATATGCGATACTTGTGTTCATTAAATAAGGCGGGTAATCATCAAAAAATATAGAATGGAAAGAATCAATTTTTAAGCAAAAATGCACCATGCTCCGCGCTTTGAAGATAATTGGTATCAAGCTTTTTGTATTATCCTCTTTAATAAGAAACAATGATCAGAGTCACGAATTTCAACAAGGTAAATAAATACACGAATGAAGCGTAAACTCCCGCGTGAGGTGAATTTCGTCAGAGTTGGTTTAATTTTTGCGTAAGCGCCGCGGGCTCTTGTTGGTAATTAGTGTATTAATTAGCAATTTATATGCAGTCAACGCATTTTTCTTGCAGTGGCTGTGGGGGTCATGGATGCAAGCGACTTTATTCGCAGAAAGGCAACAAAAAAATGGGTTAAACATGCGCGTGGGAAAAGACGAAATATGATTTCCCAATGCGCCAATTATCTTTATTATAGCGTTGAGATCTTGTTATTAGCGTTTTTGGCAATCGTATAAATGAGCCGTTGTAAAACTTTAACATTTTAATAAGCACTCATTGCCAGTTTTTTACTTCCTGCTAGCTGAACTAAACGTTGTTGTCACACTGTTTTACGAGGCGCAAAAAAACACGATGTTCCGCGAATTGATTGCTTTTTAACGCGTGCTAAGTGCATTTCATACGATTGTTTGGTTCGATTGAATTGTTTAATGTGTTTTTCAAACCACAGGGACAACGATGAAATTGTAACTTTTTGGGTTGTAATTGAATTGTTTTTTAGATTAACTATGTATTTTTGTTTAAAATAATGTTGGCGATTTAAAATGTTTGAGGTAGTTTTACATCGTGATATTTCAGCTGCTAGTCAAAAATTTTATTCAAATTCCGCTGAATATTATGAAAACTTTTATTTCATAATACCTTTTCAATTGAATTTTTTAAGCGACGTTAAAATAACATTAGAATTAAATTTAACCAAATTTAAATTTTGATGAGAACAATGAACTACAAGGATGACGATTAGTATGTTATAAAATTAAAAATGAATATTTATGAATCGTTGCGCAAGAAGAAGAAGAAGAAGAAGAAGAAATATGAATCAAGTGTTTGATTAACGGTAGGAGGATTTCACTTCATAGAGGAATAGAGAGCGGAAATGTGTTTGCTCAAAGGGCATTTTAGAATGAAGTTAGTTTCAAAGTCAATAGCATTTATACTTTAACCAACAACAATGTAGTTTTCAATTTGTTCATGCGACTTGATGATGCCTAGCTACTTGAATGAAAGTCGGTCGGTCAGTCGCTCAATTATGAATTCATATTTTATGGCATGTAAAGGTTTGATAAAAATTAATAGAAATTGCTAATTGAATAAAACATTAACCGGAATTAATTCTTAATCGGTTGAATAGTAAACGTAGACAATTACTTATTAAAAATTTTATGGCATGCAATAAATAGTTTATACAGTGTCAACGTCGAAACGCACGGCTAGCCAACAGCAAATCTTGACGTTGCTCGATAAGATCATAATTTATGTGCGCCGACTGTCGACGCAATAGCGTAAAAAAGCAGCGCCGGAAGTGGATTTAAATTGAATTTCGCAGTTTATTACCGCCGCCGTGTTCGTTATTTTATATCGACAGATAGGAGGAAGGCGTGTTCGGCGCTTCGTCTATTATGATGGCCATCGTAAATGACGTACTCAACTCGCTCGCTCGCTCGCTCGTTCGCTTGATTGACGAGAAGTTTAATTGAAGTTTTACGAACCAAACTAGATCGAGAGCTGCCAGATTTAATAATATTAGAAGCGTATTATTTGCGTATACGCCTATTGATAATTGATGGATACATGGAGCGATATTTGATTAACTCGCATGTGGACTACACACCACCACTGATTACTTACACACACGACCGCGAATGCGTGCTCAATGCGGGTGCTCGGAACAATGGTCTTTTAGTTGGCGGCGGATTTAGTTATTGAAATGAATGCATGTCGTAAACTAAGTTATTACAGTATAATGAAAGTGCTGAATATGTATGAATATGGCTAGAAAGGCCAGTTGCGTACTGCTTTGTTTGCATCCACCCATGAAGCACAACAAGAGCAGCGCAGTGCAGTGCGTATTATTGTTGCTGCTGCTGCTGGTGTTGTTGTTGTTTGCGACGACTGTGGACAACAAACAAACACATTCATGTGTTTCGTAGTTAGCATATTGATAACTCTCGGGCGGCGATAGTAGCTGAACGCATTGCACGTCCAGCCGATGCGTGCTCAATATTCATATTCAATTAATCGCATCGAGCCCATCATCAGCCGCTCGATTACCAATGCAGTGTTTCGTAACCGCGGCAACGTTAGCGCCGCTGCGAAACGCATGTTGTGATGATTCCTAAGCCAATATAACTTTGGGGGTGAAACAATAAATTTAATCGATTTACCGTTTTAATCATCCATCAATAGCTTGCGGTATTTCTACACGGATGATTAATGATTGTGTCTCATTAGGTAAACCGCTTAATCGCATTGCTACTTAATCGAAATTCGATTAATTTTTTGTTTCTAATTAATTTGCATTACGTTACTGCAGGAATAAATAATGTAAGCGTCTGAATGACTTTGAAATCGATTAATTAATTTTGACAATCGCATGTGCTTAAACAAAGAAATTAATTGACATTTACAAACTCGATATATTTGATTGAATATTAATTGAAACAATAATTTTGCTAATCAACAACACCACATATTCGATGAATAAAATTGGACGACGCGGTTTTAATTTACATGCGGTGAAATGACTACACAATAAATTTCGATGAGTATAAAATAAATCCAATTGCATAGTTTGCGTTAGGGATTCGCGTGCAATGTGCAATTGTAGTGAATTATTGCTCCAGTTATTGAAGTAATTCCCATTCATTTGCGGGCGGGGTGCGTGCGTGATGCATGCTGTTATACGACGTGTTCTCACAATTCATTACCATTTTGATTCATTTCATATGTGGGCCATGCGTATCGCACGCACACTTTTAATGCTCAGCGATAAATTGCAATACATACTAGAAACGTACGTTGCACCGCATCGCATCGCATCGCATCGTATGGCATCTTAAGCGGCCTTGAAAAAGAAATTGCTTTAATCTACTATTGCTTTAATCTTCAATGAAATTTCCGTGGCACATTAAATTCATGTGGATATCAAGAGAAAAATGATTAAGAAATTACTTTAAGCGGAACCTATTCAATTGTGCAGCTGTAAAATGTTTCTGATTAGTTTCTGTTGCGTTCCAAGCAATTTCCAAATTCTTGATTCGTTCGTCATATTACAATGAAGTCGTGAAAATTTCGCGTTGATAGGATGCACAGTTTTTGAAGCCATAATCGTGATCACGGAAATTGCAAAAACTTAAAACAAATTTTCGTAATAACCATTGAGCGCTATAAATGCCTATAATTTTGGATTTATTGCATTTGTGCGTTCTGAAACGTGATAATATCGCGAACTCAAAGTACGATAAGAATATGCAATAAAATGCTTTTTTTTCTCTCTCAATAATCATAACTGTATGTAATTGCGTAAAGCAATTTAAATGCTTATTATGAAATGGTAATCATTCAAGGGGGTTTAACGATTTTCGTTTTGATAACGATTTGCGGTTTTTAAGTTGAAAATTTTACTCATATTAGTACGGATATTACATAAACGAAAATGAACTATTATCAACTTGGTATGGTGAGAATCAATAATCACAATAACGTACCAAAGAATATGTATAAAATACGGTAGTAAACAATTCATAAAGTTGAAGTATATTGATGGTATTGTGGTATATAAATGACCATATAATTACACTATTCATTTATTTCATATGTGGTCATTTATAAGGTTTTATAGCTATAAACTCTTGAATATTATGAAATTGAGTGAAACACTTATATAGATCAGGAATAATTTGATTAACTCATACAAATAGTATAAATCATATTTCTTGACTGGAAATCCCCCATTATTCTTAAATAGAGAACAAGGATAGGGAATAAGGAATTTGTCCCCACCCACCCTCTTGCGCCTTTTACAACATTGCGCATGCAGCGCAAAATAATAAATTAAATTGATTGTACTTTATTGTACAACGTTGTAGTTACATGGGAGTTTTATTTATTTAATTGTTTGAATTTTATCCTTATACATTTATTGGTTTTATTCATATATTTATTACTTTGCATTCGCCTGTTGAGTTTTATTGTATAATTTATATCAGCAACTACACTGAGAAGAATGTATTATTTAACATCAAGCGTAGTACAACATATAACAAAAGGATGTCGTACGTAATTGTTATCGGCGAAGTACATCAAAGCTAGGATAATTGTTGATAAGAAATATGCGCGAGTGATTAATGATACGACATTGACGTCGTGCGGTCGACGTTGCAAGGACACTCGTAAATCGAGTAATATAGAGTCCTCGCGTCCGTTGCGCGTCTCTTCATCATGATCATCTTGGGCGCGTGCTTTTCTTTATTTTCCATGGACGAGAGCGACTTTTTGCGCACGGCTTTGTCGCGCGTTCAAGGACCAATATATTACACGCTACGTGCACGCGTGCTCTTTGCGAAAGGGCAGAAAGAACTTAAGAAACTGGCGAATAGCGGGGGGGTGGTGGTGGTGGTCGACGGCGGCGGCGTGTTTGCTCTGTTGGTTTCGAACTGGGCCGACCGCCGACGAGACAATCGTAAATCAAGAACGCCAATACGTGCAAAAACAACATGCAGAGTTTTCCCCGTTTGATTCACAACTCGGGAAACGTGCAAAAACTCGTCGCGAAACGTTATAGAAAAGCGGGAAAACAGGAAAAGGAAAGAAAGCGTATGTAGGAAAATGTGCAAAGCATGAGAACACAAATTAAGCCAATGCTGATTCATCGCAACAAGCAGAAAAAATGTTAGTTTTTTTATTTATTTGAAATTTTCTTCTGAAGAAAAATATTATTTATTCATTTATAATTTTATGAATTTTCCATCGCCGTCTGGCTAAAAATTTTTTGTTTACCGTTCTCATTTGCGGTAAAGAATTGGTTGCAATAGCTTTAATAATTCTGGCTGATTAGTTTTTCCTTGGAGTGCATTGAGCATAATGCAAAAAGTTGGCGCTTTTCATAACTGAAAAAGTAGTTGAATATGTTTACTGTTTTGTTGCGGTTCTTGCATTGAGTTTGACTTTGACTTTTTGCTTGTGACGCGATTGCAAACAAGTTGAAAGAAAATACAAGCTAAGAAAACGAAATGAGAAAATGCGGGGGAAAAAGAGGCGGTAATTAAAAAGACATCATAAATCAATTTTTGGCAAAGTTGCTACGTGTACTTAATGATTATTTCAATGTTCTTTCCGACACTTTAGTTTTTTATACGTTTTTTTTCCATTACTTTAATTTTATTACGCGGTTATTTATAGTTGAGCAATTTTCATTATTACAAGTCATTTGTTTTCTTGATGCTTTTTTTGCCTCGTATAATTTTATCGTGTGGAAAGCTTGATGACAACCACAAGTTGTGCTGGAATTTTTTATTGAAGTTTTTTGCTTAAATATTTATGAAAATTTTACTACATGGGGGGGGGGGGTTTGTATTTTACGCAAGATTTCTATAAATTCAATATGTGCGGCGCGCATATTTCCCAAGGAAATTTATGTTCTTCGCGAATTACTTATTCAAAAGAAACCCTCATCCGGCGGTAGGCGAACGAACCGCATACTAATGGCGAATATATCGGCAGCGAGTAAAATTGTGGTCGAACGGCGCTCGTTTTGTCAATAATAAATAACCAATATCAATATGTAAGGTCCATGTTTGTAAAGTATGCAAGCCGTTTTTTTCTTAACAACTTCACCTTCTAACGAGGAAATTACTTTCAATATGAAAAACAACTTAATCTTCATCACTTGAAAAATAAGTAATTAGTGCATTTCTTTTTCGTTTTTATGCATTTGTTTTTTTTTGTTTTGATGCATTTGTTTTTATGTTGTTCAATGCCGAAACAAGGAAAGAGGCGGGTTTATTTAGCTGGGGGGTGTATTTAATGATTAAAATGAATAAAATTACAGTTTTTATAAGCACACTGCCAAAGTGAAAAATGGATTAATGCGAGTTGTAAGCGGATGAGTTTGAAAACAAAAGATGCAATTGAGTCAAAGGATTGAGTCGAAAAACAGCAGATTTGTTGTAGCAAACTAAAGACAACGAACGAACCGGACGAACAAACGGTGTATGTTGTAATTAATCAAGCAAACTTTGCGGCGCCGAGGTAGTGAGTGGACTCGAGGAAAGAAGACGAAGAATGTCTTGACGGTTTCTTTTTTGCTTTTTGTGTGCTAAACTTGAATTCTTTTCTTTGGCTGCGTGGACCAACGCCAGCAAAAAGCAAACTTTTTCCACGCGCCCGTGAAGCACTTATCCTTCGTACACTCTACTATCTAATGCTCCTCGAACGCGGTCGCAATTAGTTCATTTTCCTGTTTTTTCCTCTCGTCGCTAATGAGTAGTTTATTTCACTCAACGCCAGCGCATCGCGTGTTTTGTGTGGAGAATTTCCCTCTAATGATCATTACTGAAAAACCATTTCGCTTTTTAAACGGCAACATTTTTATTTGCTTGGCGTTATCTTTACTCTAACTTAATTTCAATCGAGTTAATTAAAATTTTATGGCACATAACTCGAATTTGCCATTTATTTTCAACTATTTTCCATTTGGATCGGCGCCTCCTCTTTTATTATCGCGCATAGCAATGAAAAGCGAATCGTGCGACAGACAACACGGCCAGATGCGTTTTGTATTGCTTGAAAAGCACACGCGTATGGTGCGCGAATAAATTGCAAGTGGCGGTGGCTTTATTAACTTGTAAAACTGCTTTTACCGCCAATTGTTTCCGCTCTCCGCCGCAAAGTGTGCAGCCCGGCGCACATTCATTGCGCGATATTAAATTGTGCGCCCTTTGTGCGCCGCCAACAGAAGAACTTATCACTTAGAGCACAGTACAGGCATCTGTAAGTACCGTAAGCAAGAAGAGGCGTGAGAACTATGCGGGCAAAGTTATTTAAATGCCAATATAATATTCATTTGTGTGGTTGATGGCGGTTAATTAAGTTTTTATTATACGTGTTCCGCGCGTTGGCGCACCGCGAAGAAGTGTTTTTAAACTCGTCGGCTTATGAGGCACTTGAAAAACTAATTTAAGGGATGAGATGCGTCACGGATGGTTATAGGAGTCGGTCGAATAGCGCGCAATAAACTAGACGCGTTTACTTAATTGTGGCTCATTTGCGCATTCAACTTTTCGAATGAGTATCTCCTCTTCTTCATCGCGCCGACAAACACTTCTTGTTCTTGTTCGTTTGCTATCTTCCTAGCGCTGGCAAGTACTTGCGCATTCTGCTGCAACTGCAGGCGAAACTAATAAGACTAATAGATGGGGGCAATTGTCCCATAAGAGACACACACACACACATACACAATTCGGTGGAATTGTTGTACAAGAAGTTCATTTCCGCGAGATAACAGACAGTTGGATAGTTTATTGTTCATTGCAGTCGACGTAAAAATTATTGCCTCTAAGCGCGCTCCAACTACTTGAAGTACTTATTAACTTTTAAATTACTTGCTTGCGTTTTCAGCCATAGAAAAGCATTTTTTTTTTTGGATTCGCATCGCACAATACAGAAATTGCGATCGGCTAATCAAGGCAGGAAGAAGGACGCGACGTGGAAAGTTTGTAGACTAGGTAAATTCATCTACGGGCTACGCTTTTTTTGTTTGCTGCTGCTGCCTACTACTACTGCTCCAGATGAAAACGTCAAACTTTTCATTCGCTTTCGTTGGCGCTCCTTTTTTGCACGTCGGGATTTGTAAAGCGCGTGAATTCAATTCGATTGCTTGGCTAGTAATACGTGTCGCCTTTTTCGCTCGCATCCGTGCTTTTCGCCGAAGGTTACGTCTTTATCGCTCCTGCAGTGAGTGAGTGTTCTTCCGCTCTTGACAAGTTTCTAATCCTGGCAGGAAAGTTTGTTGAAACGAGCGCGTGCAGTGCGCAGCAAGAGTAACTTTAAATTTGGGCCATGCTTTTGTGCATTCGGAGCAAGGCGAAGAAGATGAACGTATTTAATTATAGATCCATTATGTTAAAAGAGATTCCCAAATTGCAGTACGTTTCTGGCTGTGATCCTTTCGTCCTGCGCTAAAAGGAAAGTCTATGGGGAAAGTAAAACCCTTCAGGGGGTACAGCAGCAGCTGCTGCTGTTGCTTCTACCCGTCTTATACTTACGGGCGCACAAAGGGAATGGCGTTTGTTGTATTGTTGCAATAGTGCGGATAAATCTGATTTTCGGAAGGGTCGCTTTCTTAAACGGGGCGCGAATTGTCTAACTATTAACAATGTGCTGCGAGTGTCAAAGTCACAATTATTAATGAATGCCTTTTGTTTGTTGCAGAACTCTCGAATGTTTCGGCGCGCTTGTCGATTCAATCCCGCGA
The DNA here is from genome assembly GCA_963978815.1 of Aleochara curtula. Taxonomy (NCBI): domain Eukaryota; kingdom Metazoa; phylum Arthropoda; class Insecta; order Coleoptera; family Staphylinidae; genus Aleochara; species Aleochara curtula. The sequence goes on along the minus strand of OZ022215.1, from coordinate 13,337,252 downwards.
CTCTGCATGACGCGCTCTAATTGTCTGCAGCGATTTAGTCGTAGTGGATTCAGATTCAGCGCTTCAAGGACGACGAAGAAGGAGGAGGATTTTGTTATTTAAATTCGTAAAGGGTGAGTAGCATTGGTTTTCTTGCTTGTTGCGGATGGTGGCGGCAGCCTAAGTTCCTTTGAATATAAAGTAAGACGCGGTTACTTTTTATATTCAAATTTCATGCTTTTTGTGTTGCAAGACTTAAAATACGTACTCAAACAAACCTTTTAGCATCGCATCGCGGCGTTTGTGGCGTGGCGTTCTGTTTTTTCCTGTACAAGTGCGTACATTTTCTTCGGGCGGCGAGATATTCTTGTATTTTTCACGCGCGCGCATTTTCGTGTTACTTCACCTCTCGCAGAGCACGTCCGCGCGCTCTGAGTTTTGCGGTGAAAATTCAATTTAAACTTGAATATTACGCAATGAATGATAACGAAGTTTGCAAGCATGCTGCGCAATATGTTCGCGGTAATACAGCACGCTCGAAAAGAGGGTGAAGTGGCGTGGCGTGGCGTAGCAGATGTATTAAAAGTAACCGAAATTTATTTTTATTAAGTAATTCTTTACGTATGCAAATTGCGGCAAACGAAAGGAAAATGTCGAAAGAAGACTACACGTGCGGCATGAAGGCAACTTTTGCGATATTTTATCAAATTTACGCACTCCCCAGATGGATATCAATTTGATTCGAATGGGAAATAAAAGCCGAAAATGAGGCTAATTTATGGCGCTGTTTTCCTTTTCGTTTGCTTCCTTTGCCGCCAAGGAAAAGTTTGCTTCTAGTTTTAGCCGTTTCCTTCGCCGAAGCGCACGGCTTCAAGTTGCTGAAAATACAATGATTTATTATGTCGGGGAATTTGGCGTGTCGCTCGCTTGCTCGGTGTAATCCTTACTGCATGTAATGCGGAGTCCTGCTCCTGTTCCTTTAAAGAGCTATCCTGCGTCGATGGTGCGCCCTCAATGGACATCACCGTGCGCGCGCATTGGCAATGAATAATTGAACGCTGATAGGAATCGAAATATGTGCGGCGTGCGGTCACTTCCGCTGGAGCAATTTCGGTGACTTTCAATAGAGTTTCCGTAGTAAAGCTTTGCGAACAAAAGCGCACAAACAGACAATGTGTGTGGGCCGCCCGCCCCCACAGTTTCATCGCTGCCGCCGCCAACCACCCACTCGCTTCGCGCAAGAAAGCGACGCTCGCAGACGGGCGAAATAATACGAATAATAGGGCATGTCTGACAAGGAAACGCGGGAATTAGAGGAAATTGGACGTTGGCCTGCTGCATGTTTTTGGACATCCCGCATCTCTAGTTCGGCTAGTTTTCCCGCCGGCTTCCAGAGCGACTTGAAGCGCTCCTCGCTTACACGGGACGACGGGGTCGAAAGGACTCTAATGTGTCTTGCGCTCCTCGCGCGTTTGTGTTATTTTAATGCGTGCCTCCTCGAATTGTGTAAGCACCATCGCGCTTAGGCCTTATCAACGTTTGATTGCGCACCCTTGCCGGATCGAGCGGGGATTTTATTCCAAACGACATCCAGTCACGTACAATAAGGGCGGCGAGGGTGAGGGTGTGCGCGTGTTTATATTGCTCGACGATTAGCCGGAATAGTTTATCACCTCGGCTTGTTCGATTTCCATGAATATTAATTAGCCGCGTAAATATTTGCCATGGTAATTTGTTATTTGATTAGACTAATGCCTTGCTTCACGCGGCATAATTTAACACGAAAACGAAACGCATAAATTGAGAGATGGTTGGATATTTATTATCGCGTGATAATAAAGTAATTCACTAAGTGGAAATCGTTTATGAAAACGAGCATTAAATGCACACTTGGAACTTTTTTCGCGGACGCACGTCAAACGAAATAAAGTCATAATTCGTAATAATTTCCCTTTGGCTTTTTTCCCTTTTATTGGTTCGCGCGCATGCCGCCTCCACGTAAAGCGAGCTGGCATAATTCAATCGAATCAAACGCGCCCGCGCCCCATAAATAATCCAAATAAAAGTCGAAAGTTTGCACGCGGTGGTGCGCGCAGCCGTGTTTGAACAAGAAACTTTTACAAGTTGCACGGAAAGAAGCGAAGAACACACACGCGCTCGCTGCTTTCGCTCAAGCGGATGGCGCATGCATTTTTTCTCATCATCATACTAACTTAAGCGAACGTAGTTGCGTTTTTCTTGCCATCTATAATTTTTTATTGTTTTACTTTTGCTCGTCTTTTCTTCAATTACTCCTACACCTAGCACGCGCGCACTTGCCGACCTTCGATGCTGCTTGCTTGCTTGCTGGCTTGTGATTTCTTGCAATTTCTTTTGGCGCTTCGCTCTGGGATCGCTCCCGCGCTGCTCACATCATTGCCGAGCGTAATTTAATTCAGGCATGATGTTCATTGTTTATTCTAAGACGCGTTCGCCAATAATTTGAAGCGATTACCGCTGAACTTAATAACATCAAAAAGTTTGCCTTCTCTTCCTAAAGCAATATCGACGCGCTTTATTTTTATTCCTTTATTTTTTCTCTTCTTGCTGCGCTGTTATCCACAAGAAGGCCGGCTTCTTCACTTGTGTTCTTCGGCGTCTCGTGTATTGGATTTTGTAATGGCAGACGGGGGATTTTTTTTGTTGGCGTACGCCGCGCGCAAAACATGATGGACGTGTGTAATAATTTTTTACGCCAGCGACATTAAAGCCAACAGCGGAGGCGGTTGATTTTATTCTTCTTCGCTAGCCTGCTGCCTGGCGAATTGATGGCTGGCACAGCTATAATGAAAGCGTGGCCTCATTACGTGTACTGACGGCGGGGGTGGAAGAAAATCGAAAATTATTTACTCCACCCGTACGCAGACGTTGTAGAAGTAAATTGACAGGAGGCGCTATAATAATTTTTATGTTATCAATTTTATACGGGGCGCACGCGTTCGTCTAATTTGCATGCATTTGAATATTTAGCAACTTGCATTTCATTTGAATATTTATTGCTCATCTAAATATTTTTCAGCTAAATCATATTTTTTTTTAGCGAAACCAGAGTACACGCGTTTAACAAACCAGAATTTCAAATTAGCCTCTCTTTATTTTATCATTTGTTACACATGCGTTTTTCGTTTTGTTTCGTTTTGTTTTGTTTTTTATTCATGCACAATTTTATTACTTTTGTAATAAAATGTTATAGGGTATGAAAAACATCAAACATATTTGATCGTAATTCTCATGCAAGCTGAACGAAACATTTTCCAATTTAATTTTAATATCTCCCGCAGTTACTGCTAGCGGCGCGTTGTTTACACGTGCATATTTCTGAAATTAATTGAAGCTTTTTAAATTACAGATATCACGACTTCCAACTCGCCAGCCAACCAACCAACACTTATGCCTGGTTATCGTAGATTGCTGGTAAGTGCAGCTTCGTTTACAAATTAATTAAATGACACAAGCTAGTAGGAGAAGACATTACGGCTCATTGAGCGTGTCGTAATGAGCGCATTTAAGAGATGCCGTCGAACGAGTGCTCTTAACGAAACAGTCTGCTTCGTTTTGTCTTGATGCGCGGAACTAAATAGCAAAATAGTAGGTACGTAGGTACTACAAGTCGGGAATTGCTTGTGTACACATTAATTGAATTGCAAATTAGTTTACCTTTACATCCAGTCTTAGTTACCTTCATCGCGAACGAGCGAACGCGTGGTAATTAGCTGCCAATTTCGACAGTGCTGACAATGATTGCATGCATCACTATTGTCTATTCAGCAGTCGCCGCCCCTGAACAAAGTCTAGGCAATCGCTTCGAGTAGTACACGAAGTGTTTATCCGTTTGTTGTTTGCTTGCTTGCTTGCTGGCTGCGTCTTGCTGTTTGCTTACTGCGTCTGACCATATATTAATTAATTCGATTGTTATGGGGATTTGAATTACAACCTCTAATCCTCATTCGGATTAAACTTCGCACTTTACACAGATGTGAGGCAGATTCAAGTTTAATTTTAGGCGTTTGCGTTTTAGTGAATTATTTCTGCACATTAGTCTTGCAGCGCATATTCAAGATTTTTAAATGATTAAAATCCGGGATTTCACTCTGCGGCGGCTAGCTTTTAGTCCGCAAATTATTTCTGGGATCGCTGAAATTATCCTTCTCTAGGAATAGTGCACTCGGTTATGCGCGCGGGGGGCGAGCAAGGCTGGTTTTACTCCGAGTGCATCTGGCATCTGATTTAATATTTCATGTAATCGCTGGCCAGGGTTCGGCTTCAAATTGCGTAAGTGCGCGCGCGCGCGCGTCAGTCACACGTTTTCAGTGGCTTTTGCGCGGGGGTGGGTGGATAAATCAACTTCATGCAGGTGAAGCGCACCACAAGCTAACTTTATTTACGATTTTGACGCAAACTCCTCTTCTTTGCGCGTAGTTAATGCATGAGAAGACTAGATAATTCCGGCTTGCATGAGGATTTGTTGCAAGGGGTTTACGTGTCGAGAGGAGCTCTACAACAAGTTGAAGTACTTTTAGATAGCGCTCTTCAAACTTGAAGCTAATGAAGTGTCGCTGATTCAAGCCAACTAGCTTGCTTGGCTGCAAAGGTGGATGGATGGATGGATGGATGGATGGAAGGAAGGATCCGTCCCTCACCCAGTTTTCTTCTGACGAGGACCTGCTTCTTGTGCAATTTATATTGCTTTAATTAATAATTCGTCGAGTAAACTATGAGCCAGCGTTTAATTTTCTTATATCGCCTAGAGTCTTGGGTAAACTTCCGCTGCGCTTTTTTCGAAAATGCAGCAAACAAACAAACAGGCCGTCGCCTTTTGATGTTATCGAGGAATTGAAGAAATCTACTTTCAACAGCGGGATGCGGCCGGTGGTATCTTATCAATTTTGTCGTCCGCTCGCGTTTATTTTTTTTAGTTTTTCCTCGACGCTGAAGCGGAGAGCGTCTATCTGAAATTGCATCGCGGCCTCGTCCTCAAGGAGCAAACAAACAAATAAGCAAGCAAGCTGGCTAGCAAACGAAGACGCGTTTCATGCTGCATCCAGTTGTACAAAGACGTACGAACGAAATAGAAGTATATAAATGAAACAAACAAAAAATGGACGAATGTCGGCAGCGCGGGCGGAAAAGATATAAAAATGATGGATGGCAGGTATGAAAATAATAGAAACGTCGGAAATATCATCATCGTATACTTTTTGTTTCCATGCTATTATTATTATTTTTCCTCGGGCTCGTAGCGTGTAGTATGAAATTGGAGAAATTGAGGGAAGAAATTCGTGGCACTTTGCCGTCAACTTGCAACGCTAAATAATAATCTGAGTAATCGCGCTGCATAATTTTGTTTATCATCTATCAGATAACAGGAAAGCCATACTATATAGCGTTATTGATTTGACACGAAAAGAACATTAGCAAATATTACTTTTTGGGTAAAATATTTTTGACGGCTCGAATACAATAAGAAATTGTGTTAGAGTGACTTGCGTGATAAACATGATAAACACCCACAATATTTATTGGTTTTTTTTTGTTGTTGCTCTTTTGAGAAAAATGAACGACAATAGAAAAGAGGGATATAGGGATTACATTTTATTAAATTAATTTAATGCGGCGCTATTCAACCCACCACCACCTACCCTCATTGAGTTAACATTTTACGCGTCTTTCTTTCAAGGCGCAACAGTGAAATATGGCGCTGGCGGCGGCGTTAAGATGACTAATTTATCTTCAAATTAAGAAAACGTGCTCCTCGCGCTAAACTAATACGCGTTCATATTTCACAGTGAAGGAGTGCGCTCTTCTCGCGCATAACGTTTGCGTCCATCCCTCGTTTTTCTTCCGTCTTTCGGATGTCGCATGTTCTCTTGCGTTTCTTTTTCATGGATGTCCGGTATTACACGCTTGCATTTTCGTCGAGGAAATATATATTAAAATAATTAAAAGTTATTTGGATGCGCATCACATTGCATTTTTCTTGCTCGTGCCTACGCTAACGGAGAAAAACGCAAACTTGTTAAAACTTTTTAACTTGTTTATAATTACTTGTAATTTAAACTTTTTTCCACTGCCAGCGAATATTTAATGACTCTTTTGAGTGTTGAATTACTCTTCTCGAAATTGATGCAAAATTATTTGCGTTGGCCGAGGCACGTTTAATAATTGGTGCGTACGCGTTTTTTGATTGCAGGATTAACGCATTCGCGAGGAGTGCGTCATTCTGGCCTAAGGATAGGATAATGCACAATCCTAGAACAGGCGCATCTGCCATTTCCGTCAGTGTAGCTTGAGCCGCCCCCCTGGCCGCCGATGACAATGCGCATCAAACGAATGATGGGCAGCCGACGGTGCGTGTACTATGGCATCGCCCTGCTGCTCGCAACTGGACTCCTGCTGCGATTCACGCTGCTCTACTACAATGAGAACGACCTGCCGGCGATGGTCACCGCCGACAAGTATGTGGTGGGCCCGGATCGTAAGGTGTACGAATATAATCGGGAGATGCCGTTGATCTTCATCGGCGGTGTGCCGCGCTCTGGCACCACGCTAATGCGTGCCATGCTCGACGCACATCCGGATATCAGGTATGAACTCGTTGGAGGCGGTTGAGAGGAAGGAGGAGGGTGGCGGAGGATGTCATAAAATATGATATATCGTTGGGGAAACCACATCGGACTAGTTTTATGCGCGCGTGTGCGTGCACGCCATAAAATTTGAAATTCGCTGCCATTCAGGAAATATTTTCGCATTTGCTCGCGCCGGGGAAAAATGTTACACCAAAATTTCCACTCACATTTTCCAGATAGCCCGTATAATTAATTCAATTCCAGCTACTCCAATAGCGCGCCGACGACAAAAGTGGATGTGATTTAGAGTCATCTTTTATGTGCGAGCAATTTTCAATTTCTGTTGCACTTGAACTAAAAGCGCTATAACTCGTAGTTTTCGCAATTTCACTCATATTTTAACCATGCGTTATGCAGAGAGAGAGAGAGTGTAAGAGAGATGCATTATTGCTCGGCTAACGAGCCAGTTTATAGTTTCATATTTGTGGACGTGAAATCCGAGCTAAATTGATTGATAATTTGATGAACGCTGTGCGTTATTCAAGGATTTTGTTGGTGTTGGATATCCCTGGTATATAATATATATATATAATAAAGGCCAAATTCTGTTTGGAGCACAATGCTTGTGCCAGAAGGACTAAAAGGGATAAATTGGAGGCGACTGTTTGCGTTAAGCATGTAGGCTGTGCACACGCAAGGGATGGTTCTAACATTACGTAGACACGTGCATATACATCATGTACAAACAATTTATAGGTAACTGCGAACATTTATCAACTCGAAGGCTAAAAGGGCAACGAGCAAAAGGGACGCACGTTCGTAGCCGAGCCGCCTCCGGAACCAGAGCAGCCAAAACACGTATTGTAATACACATTTCGTGTGTTTAGCGGTATGTGCGTGGACCGCCAAAGATTGTAAAACGCAAATTTCGATTTAGTATGCCATAAATTAGACGACACAAGTGCGCACGCACACTGCGCGTCCCAGTAATATCCCATTGGGACATGAGCAATTGTTTCGATGTTGTCTACCTTGTTTTGTTTTATTCATTGCAGGTGCGGGCAGGAGACACGAGTCATTCCACGTTTGCTGCAAATCAGTCGACATTGGATCAAGTCGGAGAAGGAATCGATTCGATTAGAGCAGGCGGGCGTTAGTAAGGACGTGTTGAATTCGGCAATAGCCGCATTTAGTCTGGAAATCATTGCCAAGCACGGTGAACCTGCTGCGCGCCTCTGCAATAAGGACCCGCTAACAATCAAAATGGGCACCTACGTGGTGGAGCTCTTCCCCAACGCCAAGTTTATATTTATGACGCGCGACGGACGCGCTACCGTGCACTCGATAATTTCGCGCAAGGTTACCATCACCGGCTTCGACCTGATGAGCTACCGGCAGTGCCTGAAGAAGTGGAACACTGCGGTGGAAGCGATGAATATGCAGTGCAAAGAGCTGGGCGCCAGCAAATGCCTGCGCGTGCCATACGAACAGCTTGTTCTACACCCCCGGCAGTGGATGGAAACGGTGCTCCGATTCCTCGACGTTCCGTGGAACGATAGCGTACTGCACCACGAGGACTTTATCAATAACGGCATCAAGCTGAGCAAGTACGTAGTGCGCATATTATTAATCTTTGCACTTTCAAATGCACCACCAGCGCGGTGAGGATCATTAATAATCCATCGGCGTGGTATTTGCTTTGTTGTTCTATTGTTGGCGCGCTTCAAACGCACATGCAGCTTTTTACCTTGCATGCAGCGCGCATCCGGTATTGATTAGCCATCAATTAATTAATGTTTGTTTGTTCGCAAGGGTGGAGCGATCGTCCGATCAAGTCATCAAGCCGGTGAACCTCGAGGCGCTCACCAAGTGGGTGGGCAACATACCAGACGATGTCGTCAAAGACATGGCCGATATTGCCCCAATGCTTTCGGTCCTCGGCTACGACCCGTACGCGAATCCGCCCAAGTACGGAACGCCGGACGCGAATGTCGCTGATAATACGCGCGACGTTCAGCGCAATAGCAAGTTGTGGGAGCAGCGCGCTCGCGAAATGTTCAACATTAATGCGGAGAACAAGCAGCTGTTTGCGAGCGACGCCGCCAACAATGCCATCACCAACGAGAATGATCGAGATGGCGGCGATGCGTTCAATGACGCAACTGATAATAATAACGATACGTGATATTTGCTGATGGCGTAATTAATCCGTAATAATTCCAACAGTCCTTTTCAAATTATTTAGGTATAATCTCTGATAATACAATACAGCAGGCCAGGCAAACAAACAAACAAATAATTGCGCAAATAAGCAATGCTGAAGAGCAGCAGCCAGCACGTTGCACTGTTTTGCATATTTGCATCGCTGGCAACGAAGAGGAACAAGCAAATCACAAATGGGAACAAACAGGATACTATCGACACGAGAATTATGTGCATTTTTAATTATTAAGTTTAATGGTTCAAGCTTTATACATATATTCCAATAACGGCTTTTGCTATGTTATTGGCATGAATACAAAGCCGACCAGTTCAACGAGAGTTTGTGAATTGCAAAAGGACACACATATAACATATCTTAAACGAACTAATCAATTAATGAGTGACACAGTGATTGAGTTAAATATTTATTAATTATAAACAACGCAACAAGTAAGCGTACACAAAGCATAACAAGAATTGTTGAATGCGTACACGAACATTTTAAACACTTGCTTGATATTGTTTTACATGGACGTTGATTTTATACGATTATCCACAACGAGTTGGACTAGAAGAAGGAGAGTTAATAAACGGCCAGTTTTGAAAACATAGACAATTAAGATATGAACATTGATGTACTCAAAGTTCTCAATGATTGCAGACGATGAAAAGACAAAGCCAAGAGGCATAATGTGTGTAAATATTAATGTTATCTCGACATTTATAATGCAATTGAAAGTTTTTAACAAATTAGTTAATCGTTAAGCAAGCAAACTGTTTAAATTATTCTGTTAATTTATGTTATCATAAACATACAAACAACAATTTGCATATACTTGCATTATTGTTTAGAGTTTATGATGAGTGCAATTGAAGTTTGGAAAATATGGTACTAATATGAAAAATACAAGAGATTTCCATATTTTATTATATAAAAAAATTAAAATAGAGATGAAGAGAAGCTGTTACTGATACCGAATTTTGGGTGAAGATGAAGCAGAAGAATACAATATATCTGTCACAACAATATGGAGACTATTCCAATGCTTTCAGCAGTAGTAGTAGAACCTACTTTTTTCAGTATTTATGGGTGAGCTGAGTTGAATTTAATTTTGATTTAATGTTTGGGAATAGTTATTATGTAAAGTGCGCTCTCCTGCGTTCCGGTTTGAAGTTACAGCGAGATGTTATTTTATAATTTGGTAGACGCAGGAAGAGTTATTTTCCTTTGGCGATGCGACTCGATCACGCAGCTGCGCTTTGCGTTGCCAACGCATGGATGTGAAAATGCGAAAATGCAATTTCGGTTAAGTGCAACCGAGCATCGCAAATAGAGTTTTACATTTTCTTCGTCGGCGCACTCCATATTTCTAACGTGGACATATGAAGACTTTACATACACACATCATCATCATCATCGGCATCTCAGCATCTTTGTGATGTGAAACTTGCAACTTTATTGATGCGCGAACACATCACCGATCATTTACATCACGCAAGTACTCAACATTTTCCATTTTCGCCACTCACGGAGAAACGAAGCGAACACTGTTGACGACGTAATAATTCTTCATTATGCTCAACTTTATTTATACTAAGTTGTGCGCTTTTTGCTTTATTTTGTAGCGCAAGTTTCTTGCATGCTGTTGCATTCAATAATTAACAGCAACGACCAACGCGAATTGTACGAGATTGTGCTTCATCCGTTTCCGGTGCCGCGTGCATTGTCACACTCTATCGAGGTGTTAATTCCCGCGCGGATCTGGATCGTTTCGTACTCCGGACTGGAGCTTCAGGACAGCGGATGGAAATTACAAGGTAAGCGTCAACGACGGCGTCTCTGTTAATTGTGTTCTTTGCTTACGCCCGGAAAATCCAATTCACTATATATAACAACGCGCTCCAAGGCTTTGCTCGACGGCGAGTTGCGCATAGTTGCGAATCATTCTTGTCGTACGCTTGCAATGAAATTGTGGAATTGTCTCTTTAATACGGCCAAATGACCCGCGTAAATCCCACGTGGTATTTCACAAGCAAATGCGTTACATTGCCGACATTAATTGCTGAGGATTTTAAAGACAACGAAATGTGCGCGCTGCGCTGTAAAGCGAAGAATGCCAACAACGAAAGAGCACCGCGCGCCACGTTCAGGCTTTTGTAAACTATGCGCTCTTAAGATAGCAAAAAACAAGGGCTCCGAAGAGAAATATTCTGGCGCTGACTTGAAAGGGGAAAACTCATTATAGACGAGCTTGTGTTTTAGAAAGGCCACATAGACTCATTTTTGGCATTTTTGGTGTTTGGTCGATACGTTGTTGCTCGTCGTTTTGGGGCCTAATGCGATAGTCGATCGTTCTTTGCCGCTGGCAGTTGACGTGATGCACGAGTGTTTTTCCGTTATATTGCTCCATTTGTTTATTGACACCGTCATCGATTGGCTGTTCGTGTGCGAGCAGCAACCCCAGCTGCCATTCGAGGAAAACCTTATAAATTACCCAATTTTCGACTTCGACGTTCGGCCACTTACTCTCCTTCATTTTCGGCCACTCTTCGTCGAACTTGTGCGCCCGATAAGTAGACGAAAGCGCCAACGAAACGTAAACGCACTCTGTGCGGGCGGCGGCAGCAGAACAAATGAAACGAATTATTTTCGTTGCCATTCACCGTCGTGCGTTCCATTACTTCTGGCCGTGCTACAAGCGGTCGTGCGTTCGTACTTGTCGAGATTCAGCTTTGGCAGCGGCGGCGGCGGCGGCCAACGTGAAAACGCCCCCATCAATTTAGCGAGCGCGCACGGAATGACTACATACCATCATTATTCCATTCGATTTTTCTTGGCGCGCTCTTTATTTCAATTCATTAAGCATTTTCGCTCGTCACTGCTGTAATTCTTTATGCCGTTCAGTATGAAAGAATCGGATTTTTATTAAAACGTTTTCATTTTTTTGCGTGCACCGTTCTCGCCTCGGGGTTAATCACCATTATTAATAACTCGGGGAAATGCTATGAATCTAGATTTGAAAAAAAAATCCGAGTAAATTGCTTAAGTTATTTATGAGTCACGTGAAAAGTCCCCACGGGAAGTAAACTTTAAATAGGGAGAGCGAGAGTGAAACACGCTGAAGCATATTTGTTGAGCAAACGCAATAAAAACTTTTGTTTTTATCAAATGCACACCATCCAGTTTGAACTTTGCATGTGCACGCACATTTCGTGCCAATAAGGCGTATACGGGGAAGTCAAGAAGGGAAGAATGGAAACACCAAGGTTTCCCATGCGTCTCATAAAACCAATAAGTTTCCGGGAAAGCGGACTCTTGCGCGATTCTCGCGTGTGTATAACTCAAAAAGTATTATTATAATCTTCCATGCGGCGAAGGGGTGTTTGTGCTGGTATCATACATACGGTTAGCGACGGGGTGGTTTCCATGAAGCATGCGGCGCGCAGATACAAAAGGCATTCGTTGTGCCAACTTCTTCCGGCGGCGGTGGCGGCGCACTGCAATCCTCCGGGGCGGGCGACATACATGCAAACAAGTCGAAGCTGAATGCAAATGAATGGTGGCTGCCGGCGGCGCGCCAGACGGGCAATGGAGATGAATAAAAAATTTGCGAAACTGCTCTCTCAGTGCGCAGACACCACGGACGAGGGATGTAATATGCATGCAGAGTGTAACGCTAACACGGAGATGCGTGCGTTTGAAGAAGAAAGAGTCGCGAACGTAATGATATCACACCAAATAAAAAAGCAACTTTTCCGGTTTCGCCACGTCGCGCAACTAATGAGTTGCCTTGCTTATTACATTTTACTCTTAAAGGGAAAATGTCACAGTTGAGGGGCAACCCTAGAAATTTTTCAAATTGAAAACTACATTTTATTTCATTCAGTTTTTATTAGTTCTCAAGCAGAGTAATTTGAATACATTGTGGGGTTGTAAAGAATGATGAAGAATTATTGCAACACTCGTAATAGTGCAAATTGTGAATAGTTGCGAAGAACACTAGTACGTTATGTGAAAATGCGACTTCCATTGTGTCTAACAATTGCGTTTGCCCATTGTGATTGTGTATTCATTGCGAATGCTTTCTACGCGGAATTCGCAAGCAATTGCTGGATGGCGTACATGTGTACAATTTTAGTTGTGTGGTGGGTGGCGGCGGGGTTGGTGGTGACTGTGCACAAGTGTAAATCGATTTAATTTTATGCTTACCTCAGCGTGACTCACTCGCTCACTCATTCGAACAAGAAATCTCGTCCTCTTTCGCGCGTTCAAATCAGGACACTTGGCGAATTCAGCCGGCTTCAAGTACTTTACGCGTATGAGGTACCGGGACGCACACTGTATACGTGTTGCGTACTAATTCACCGCCACTCATATACACCACCCACCCCTCTGGATGTGATCAGCGTGCGCGATGAGAATGCTGCCGCCGCCGCCTGCCGCAAGTTCACCCCTGTAGAGGCACGCACGCTCGTAAAGTGGAAATGCTCTGTAAGTTATTTATAATAACCAATGAATGGCTTTCGATTAAATCGTTAGCTTAAGTGTTTTACGCGTGCAATTTCGCGTTTGCCACGTATCCGTATTGAGAAATTGACCGCTGCGAAAACAAGAAGAGTATTGCGGCTGGGAGTGAAGCAAAAAAATGCGTAATTTATGTAGAATATGCAAGTAGCATGAGCGGAGAGAGTATTAGCGAAAATTGCAAAGATGATGCATGGTTGTGATTTTATCTAGCGAAGCGACGCCGCCAATTTATACCACGTGCTATCGCAGTGCAAGATAACGAACGATGTATGCCAGATGCGATATGCCTGCCTTCCCGAAATTGGAACTGCATAGATAGTTATGAACTATGAGATATTCCGGAAGTAAAGTTGAGGTGGAGTAGATGTAATTTCTTTATATAAAAGTCCCAAGGGCCATTCGCGCAAGCTGTCAACTTTATTGAAAGTCCTTATTTTATATGGCATTGATTTTCTTTCTAAACTTACTCGTTCATACCCTCGGATAAAAAACGCATTTGTCGATGAATGTGTAGCTCTTAATGCACAAAGGGGGATGGAATAAGGACGTTTCGGTGGATGAAATAAGTTGGGTGGCAAAAGTTCAATGCAAACCGTTTTAAATCAATTTGTTGCTGACGTGGCTGTAATTTGAACGTCCTGCCAGACGCCTTGCTCGAAGCGTAGCGCACACACCGATGACATTAAGATCGATCAAAACGTTGGCTGCAGGTGTTACGCGCAAATATGTCAGTGCCACGCCGAAGGGCGGATTGGGGAGCAGGGGAGAATTGGTTTTTCGTACGCGCGCTTGTATCCCGTAATAGAACATGGTGCACTCTGCGTCCACATGTGCGCATCCTGCGCCGTCAGGTACAAGCAAAAGGAACAGTTTGCACAAGGCAGAATGCATGACGAGGATCAAGGATGGTGAGCGGGCGCGCGTGAAATATGTATGATCGTTCGTATGATGCATGTGTGCGGCGAACCTATAATCACATTGCGAGGAAGTTGTACGTGCCGATTGTCGATGTTTCATCTTTGAAAAACGCGCACAATTTGCGCGAGATGCATCTGCGCGATGCCCGCGCGTAATTTATTGGATGCGAAATGGATGAGGACCGTATTGCGAAACGATTTTCGCCGTGTGCGGAGTGCCGCTGTTTGTGCATCATCATCGTGTGATGTGTGCGCGAATTGAAACGATGTCAAGCGCAGAGGCAAGCGAAACGTAACTCTTCCATTAGGACATGAGCATAGGAAATCCAGTTTCAAACGAGTTTCACGGCCCGATGCAACTTTGACGCGACGTTGCAGAAAAACGCGCAAAAAGTTGAATTTTTGCTTGCAGCCAGCAGGATGAAAACGATTTCAATTCGACAAGGAAATAAAATATCGCACACATGAAGAATATCCGGAGATTTACGGAGGGCGCAACTGCGAAAGTTATGACATTTGATAATTACGCGAGAAGAGGGATAGGGGGTTGGAATTAATGATAAGTAAAAGAGGACGTTGATATCTTGGGATATAATACATCACAATATAAAGACAGTGGAGACACATTGCCGACGTTTATACGTTTCGGGGATGTGACGGATTCTTCCTGGAGCGTTTCGCCACCTTTTCCGCTGCCATCCATCACAACAACAGCGCACACTGCTTGTAAATATATCTCGGCGAGCGAGTGGCAGCACAGCCGCCGCCTTGGAGGATGTCGTATGAAACGTTCATATCACGTCTGAAATGAAATGTGGGCCGTGCGCACGTGCATCACAAGAACGGGAACACCAGGACGAGGCGAGCAAAAAGCGGTGAACGCAAGAGGGTTAGGACTTAATGCTTCAAGCTGCATTTATGGTTCATTTGTTTCCATTTTGTCTGGTAGTGTCTCCCGCGCTGCATTTATAGTCGACTGCGTTCGTTTATTTTTTGGATGGGCAACGACAGAAAAGGTTTTTCAAACAGAAAAAATCCGGGACACGCGGCCATGTCAAACGGTTCGAACGTAAAAACATTTGACGTGTTATTTATTTTAGCGTCGACACCACTCGCGCGAAAAATTCCATTTTTATTTCCACAGCTGGATATGAAGAGCGAAGCGTAATATTGTAGTAAACAATGTTTAATTTCAATAAGTGCGCAACTGAGAGTATTTGTAAGGTGCGCAGCATATGATGCAATTTGAAATGGACGAATAATGCGGCGATATAAAGAGGATTAAAGTGGCTTTATTGCGGCTGCGGGTTGAGTGTAACATTAAAATTGGATTAAGTTGTTGTTGTTGTGGCACCTCACTCACTCATTCACTGAACACGGCAGTCCTTTTTGCAAGGACAATAAAACTAACTGCCATAGGGCGCCAAATAAATAAACTAAGTTTGCCGACGGGCGTGCCATCCCATCGTAAAGTTTTAATTACAAGCACCAATTAAAATATTAATATTAAATTGGGTATTCGGGACTTGTTGTTGTTGGTTGGTTGGTTGTTTGCGCACGTGCCAGGTTGAATTTCAAATATTTACGCGGAAACACTTGGTATGGATCGCGACGCGGAGGGATTTCGGGAATGAGCGCGCGCGTGCAAAAAGTTTTGAAAGGTATGCTAGCATATAATTTATCGGGCGTAAAAAATGTATCGTCGCACAAAAGGCTTGCCAAATAATATCGCAAATCTGTCACGTGTGTGAATTATGCTTCCTTTTGCTCAGTGGACTGCGCCTGTGTGCTTTCGCGTTCGTTCGTTTGGCGTGGAATAGAGTGGAATGAAAGTTTGTATGCGCGCTGCTTTTACTGTCACAAGAGTTGCCCTGTTGTTCATGCATTGTTGGCTAGTTTGCGAGGCTGAAGCGACAGCGGTGGCGGTGGTATCGGTGGCAATGGTGGTTGTAGCGACGAGTGTTTTGTGTCCCGCGACTACCACACTATATTATCCAGCGGGGATGAATAGCGAGCGCGACCACGCTAGTCGCACAAATGGTGGTGAACTTTTGCAAATAGGCAAATAACAGCCCCAGCAGCATTGCGCATGGTGTGCTTCAGTGATTACGCGCTGTAATAGCCAACAACAAGTTGATGAACGCGATTTTTAACGCTCGCACAAAAATATTTGTTAGTTCGCGAGCAGGCAATAATTTACATTTTTGCCATAGAGCTGTTTGATTTATGACCACTTTTGCCACTTGCACAATTTTATATCTCGCGCAACATTGAACTCTCGCGCATTTCGCTCGCCGGCATGACATTGACATTTCCTAGTTAGCAAATCGCACACATTTTCCACTCGGCGCGGAAATAAACTTGCTAGTGGTGCTGGATTTGAGCAAAAATTGTTAACCGAAAAAAAGGCACGGTCCCTTTGGAAACTTTATCACTAGCCGGCTGCTAGATGCTCGCGAATTGAATGTGCACTGTAACTTGAAATGTTTTTTTTGCTCTGCGCGCACTGCAATCGCCGGCGGTATTGTTGTAAGTTGGCAAAAGTTTAAAAACTCATTTTCTTAACTTTATACTTTACTCTTTACTCCATGCGCCCACTCGATTCGGCTCTCTACTTCGCTTCGTTTCATTCCATTCCATTCCGCAAGGAAGGCACTTTCAGTTCGTATGTTTGTTGGCATCCCTTTAGTCTTTGCAATTTCGTCTGCGCACATGAATTGTATTTACAAGCACGCTTCCTTGAGCCATTAGACTAGCGCAGAAATCTTGATGACGAATCGCGATTCTTTCAAATGTTTTTCATTATTGCAATGATGCGAACTTCTTTGTATGTTGCTTTTCGAATGGAGTGCTAAAAGGTGATCGTAAAAGCCATGAATGCAATATGCATCATCAATACAATAGACTACGTTTTATTAACGTGCAGCACGCCTAAGCAATCTCTTTCCTGGCCGGAAAAGAGCGGGGGAGGTTTTCAATTACGCGAAAAACGTTTATTTATTTAAGTGCATTGTGCGGAAGCGCGTTCGTACGTTTCAATTGAGTCTTATTGTTCTTTAAATCGCATTCGAGTTGATCGTAACAGCCAACCGAATGGAATGGAATGGAATGGAATTCCCGTGCACATTTTATTGCGCAACATTGGCCCCCCACATGTGAGAGGGCTGCTGCACATAGTTTGTCCGCTGCGTTTTCCTGTTGCAAGTTGAAGCATTCCAGAATGCAACATGTCTTGAAACGTAACCTAATATAAGCTAATCCAAGTTGCAATTGCATGCGAGCGAAGAAGAATAGTTGTGTACGTAACAAACAACAGCACTTTCAAGTGGTAACTGCACGTTTCGAATAGCAATGTCAGTCGTAATGATTATTAAACAATGAGTAAGCAATTCCTCCGCCACACACAAGCGTCGTATGCTGTTTGTTGAAACTCGTTGAGTATGAGTATGCGCGCGTGAGAGAGTGTTATTTGTGCGAAAGGACATTTGCATTAGACGCGAGTGAATAACTTTGTCCTTTGCAGCAATGAAACGCCGCTTTCGGTCGATTTAATGTCGCCTGTTTTGTGCAGTTTTCGGGCTGCAGTGTCAGCGGACGAAAACGAGCATAATTCGCCTAGGGAACGCACGTAAACTATTGAAAAACGGATATTTAGTGAACGGCTTGCTGCAGTTTAAATTCGCGCGCGTATTATAAGCACGAAGCTATTGCAGTTTGTGTTTGTGTTACAGTCTCAAGTGTAAATTATGCAAGCCACACTCTTTTATTACATTGGTAGCGCGTTATTTACATCCGCAATGATTTATTCATTACTTTCAAGTCAGTTTTGTTGTTGCTGGGGTGGTGGGTGGTTGGTGGAGGGCTGGTGAGACTCGCGTAGCATGTGCATCATGTGCAAATGAGCTGGACTCGTCGCTTTTCCCGTGCGGATTTTCCATCAACATCGCACATCGTCTATCTTTCGATGTTGATGCACGCGCACTGAATACGCAGAGCTACTTAATGAAGTGCTAATATTATCACGATCTGCACGCAATGCATTCGCACCGTACTACGAATGTAATCATTGGGATTAGAATTGTTTTTTTCTTTTTTGGCTAGGCCATTGTATAATGCACTTTTCGATGGGGCGCGAATGTTGTTTAATATTTCAAGGGGAAATGCATTTCATGTCACTTTTAGGATAATATAAGTTTATAACTTATTCAGGATATTGCGCCAAGAAGAAGTTTTGAAGTGGTATTCATGCACGCGCAAATAATAAATGGAAGGCGTCGTATACAATTGCGATTCATGGAAATGAAAGAGCGCGCGAACGTCGAGTGGCACACAGCGCAGCAATTGGTGAAACACGCCATAAATATAAAGCGCGAGCGAGCGCAGCGAAATGATCGAGTTACGAAAATATGGAGCGGCAGCTGTTGCGACAGCGCGTCGCTCTTGAGTTTTCCGTAGATGCTTCCGAAATTTATTCGCGGCCCAAAGTTGTGCACGTGCTTTTACGCTGTGTACGAGTTATTTAATTAAAATCGGGAATTCTAAATGAATTTTATTCCGCGGCGGAGGCGGCTGCGGTGGTGCGCGCAATCACGTTGGATTTCATGTGCATCCGCGTAATCGGCCGATGCACATGCATTTTCAAAGATGCATATGCACATTCTCTGAGCAGCAGCAACAACAACAACAGACCAAGCGATGTATTCTCCAGCCGGATGTTGCAGTGCGAGGCGAGTCGCCTGTTTTGTTAGCAAAGTACTGGTAACCGGCTTTAATTTAATTGCTACATTATTGCGGTGCGATTCAATCCGGATGCGTTCCGCACTTGTGCGCATTCTCCGCTCATTCGCAGCCGGCAAGCGAGCATTATTATTCTAAATGTAGCTAATGCGATCCTCGCTGCCGCCTCTTTGCGCCTCCCTTTCGGCGATGGTGCTTCCGCTGATTAAATTGCATCGATTCGCAGAATACGCTCTTCTCCAACTTCAATTTTGAATATGAATTCCATAGTTCCATAATAAGTTTGTGAGTTTCGTAATCCAATTGACGCCACTTGCATATTCACTGACCGCTTGTCAATTGTCCTCGAAAAGGGTCTTTGTCCACCCTTCGGAAACTACAAAAATTAAATTTCGCCGCTATCAAGAGTATGCGCGTTAGAAAAATGCAGAAGAGCGGATACGAGTCTCTGTTTATTCCGACCGAGTAAACAGAAAAGTCAATTAGTTTTAAGCTGTTTAGGATTTTAAATGGCGTTGTTTGCACATGCTTGGTTAATCCAGGACATTTTCCAACGAACACGCTTCGAGGATGGTGAATATTTAAAAGCAGCCGCTTTTTTCACGGTTTTCTGCAGAAAAGTGCACAATTACGTTAGAAAATGTCATACGTCATATGCACGCGGTGCGCTCGTTTTCCGCGTACCTGCTTCGCGAGTTGTTTAAATTTTGCATTAATATGCAAATTTAATAATTTCGTAGGCGAGTCGTCCTAATGTGTCGAGTGTCGTCTGCGCCTGGTAAATCTCTGAACGCTATGCGAGCGCACGGTACGGTCGTTGATAAATGCCTTCGGAGCGTTGCCGCCGCCATCGTCAGTCCGGCGCGTTAAAAATATTGCAGTGGACTGGACGCGGCAGGCAAGGATATTCCTTCCATTCTGCATGGCGCATTCAGTCAGCAGGACGACGTTGCAGCGCTCCTCTTGTGCGCTCTCAAGCATTCTCGGCGCTGCGGGCAATGCGCACTTTAAATTTCAACATTCGTTTCATATTTAATGATATCCCCAATGTGCGGTGCGCGCACTCTCTGCATCTGCAGGATGCTTATATACGAGTGGCTGCCGCCATACACATTACCAACTGCATGGGTGGCCTGCAGTCATCGAAACGTCGTTAACTCGATCTTGCTCGCTCGACTACGTTGACATTATTCCTGTGAATGCAGCATGCAAATATTTGCGTTTCTTTGAGTGCTGCATCTCTTCAGAAAAGTGTAATAACTAATAGGAAATTGACTAAAATGCCTGCCTGCCTACTTGCTTTCTTGCTTGCTTTTCAGAGAAAATAGATTTAAAATGCGAGATGGATTTCCACGTATGTAATTCTTTTACACGAACGTTGGAAACGTTGACAAGCCAAGCCAAGCCAACAATGGCACGAGCTTGACGCTGATGTGCTTAGAGCGCAGGGGAATCAAAGACTAAAACTATTTTATTCTTTTCGTCCTACATGCCATGTCTGGTTGCCATCCGAGAGAAAACAAATAATAGTCGAAGAGTGCTTGATAGTGGTGCAATTCGAAACGCGCGTACATACTGTCGTTGTGACTTTAGCGGGCAATGTGTGTTCGTGCTCTAAACGCAAGGAGTGTCTCACATGTCTTTCTGCCAACGCGTGGCAGCGACGAGAAAACTATTAAATATTTTGTGTGCTAGCCGTCTCCGAGCGCGATGCCATTCCGCACGGATACTTATTGTGTTGGACTGTAATTCGCGGAAAATGTGATGAAACGTAAGCCAGTAGACATTTTTTTTATTGTCTTTTCTTCGTCCTGGCAATGCCGGACGTATCTCGAGTGCATTGATGTGGATGCGGATACTGTATTTCCTTTTTTTGGTGCTTTTGTTGACTTCATTTCGTTTGGTTTCCTTTCAAAATATGCAGATATGCAAGCAATAGGTGTGCACGCTTTTCAATAGTCAGTCAATGCGCGTCGTGTTGCGCTGAGATTCGTCGGGAACGGCGGCGGCAGAGGCAGCGGCAGCGGTGGCAGCCGTCAAGCAAGGAAGCAAACAAGGCGAACATTGCGCGAACAAGGCGAAATGGAGCGAAGGCAGTCAGCCGGGGTCCTTTTATGGCACGAATTCAACACATTGCGCCATTGATAGGCACCACTCACTCGACTCGACGACATTATTATTTACGCACACATATACACCCACATCCTAGCTATGCGGGAATAAGGGGAATGCAGGATGTGTGCGATGAGGATATCATCGGGACGCATTTCCATCTTCAATCCCTCTCGTGCGCCGCCCGCCGCACAGTTTGATTTGCGTATGCTTGGCGTGCGCCGGTGCTGTTTGCACGAGTGCGAATAAAGCGCGTGCTTTCGTCTGGTCCACGAAATTCAAACGATTTCAAATGCATGCGAAGCATGGTGCGTACGATTGGCACGAGCATACAGCACACGTTGATGGAACCTGTACGCTTGGTTCCGGTCGTTCGCATGCCATTGGCAACAGAACTCCTGATCGTATTAGGATCGATCTATAATGTGCGAGGCAGATGTTACGCAAAAATATATATATCAATGCCAAACGCAATTCGCCATCGCTTTATTCACTAGTTTTTTATGGCTTTTGCAAAATGCTAAAAACTTTTTCAAAATATTTCGAAATCATTCCCTTCCGGCAGCGGCAGCAAGTCGACGCTGAATAAAAATACTATGCCTGGAAAAGCGCAAAATACTTCGGAGTGTAATGGATACATGCATGGGAAAAAAAGTTGTAATTGTATTCATTGTGTGTAGAGTTTTAATTAACAATTCAGCTCTGGGAAAACAGTCATCGATTGACAATGGGACGAGCGATGTTGTCATGAGGTTTTCCGAACGCATCGCATGCCAGTTGAAGCGTAACATGCAATGAATGGCTGAAGCGCGACAATTCAACAGTCGTCACATCCTCGTATAATATTTGTTCAGCGAGCTAGCTAGGTGAACGTTGCGTTGCGCACAGTCGTTTCGCATATTTTCAATGCTTCGACAGGGTTGTTTGACGACAGTATCCAAACAATATTCACTCGTATGTTGCACGTCCGACTAGTAACTCGTAATTAGTTTGCTGAACATGACGCTCGGTTTGCAATCAATGCACGATAATTATTTTAATTTATGTATGCACATATAACTTTCCGGCTTTCATTACGCACACATTATTTTCAGTATAATTCAGCATTGAGCGATTATAGCAATTTGTCAAGCAATGAATGCATTTCCGATCCGTATTTGCGAAATGTACGCATGTCCGGTTATATCAATTGCTTAACGTTATTATTGCTGCTAGTGAATGCAAACATTTGAAGAGTATTCTCCGAGCACTTTAGATAAATTGCAATACTTCTGTGATGTCTCGGATGCGTTGCGTACAAAGCGTACAGAATGTTTCTCTACACACGTTCCATCTTAAAGATTCGTGCGTGTTAGCTGTCATTCTGTCATATCTCGACAAATAACAAACATTCAATACAAAACGTTTATTTCATGGGCATTGATGAGGCATTGCACTGTCATGTTCGTAAATTTGATAGATGTGTTCCGTAGAAGCACAACGGGAATATATGTTGAACATTTTTAACATTTTTTTGAACACCCCCAGGATTGTCAATCATGTCCGTCTAGAGGGATAAAACGCGTACAATGTGCTTGGCAAATAAATAGGAATGAAGATATGTAAATATACACATGGTGCATATGTGGAATAGCATGCCATATTTCGACATTCGTTCTTTGGCCTCTGTTGGCATTGCTTGCCGCCGTTGAGACTGACGAGGACGAGGTCGGATTTTGTCAACGCGTTTAATATGCTTGGCATGCACGACTGGCGGCCAACACATGCGCGAATTGTCGCTGCTTGTGCATCGCGAATGCTTTTGCCACCCATTTCTTTGCATGCTCTCTCTTTGTGCGGTTTGGCGGGCATGCAGTCGCATCCATCCGGCGTCACATATCGCCGCTGCCGCCGCCAGGACAGCCGCTGCCGCCAGTGAACTGCGTTGACATCGTCGCAACGCAGGACGTGCTTCAAGTTCCACTTACTGGTGTAATGCTTGGGCGCACTGTAACATGACTCGTTCTCCGCGTATTAAGTTCGAAATGAAGTTATGCACTCGTTTCCCTCATTGCCGCACACGGAATGCGCATTGCGCGGAAATGATGTTACAAATTACGTGGCGTCGTCGTGCACATAATTTATTTCGAATGCAATTATGAATACTTATTCCAAATATTCACTTTGCCCATCATCATCATCGGCGATCGCAATCAATATGGAAAACATTTTGCAAGGCATGCTTTGAAACGCGACCGGCAATGATATAAACAAAGACACAAAGGCGCTTTATTATTAGATACTTCAACCAGATATTTCCACCCCCGGAGTGCGGCAGTGATACATGTACTTCTTTTTGAGCTTTTTGTGCTGCTCTCTTGCCGTTTGTCTTGTTCGCATTTTTTGCATAGCGCCCGATGTTTTATGCCCTTTGTGCGCGCTCAACGAAGGGAAACTCTATTGTATCATATAAACACACACTCTATGTGCGGTTTTATGCACGTTCATTTATCTAGCCGCTGCGCAACTCGCATTAAACGCAATATCAATTTAACTCTTTTACTAAAACTAAAAGAATAAGTAGTCTATTACATTATTATTTGATCATGGAATGCTCGCAGCTCTTTAGTCGGCAAACAAGAAAATACAAAGTGTGGAGGCCGTTATTAGCTTGGCGATGGACAAAGGAAGGCGGCAAAAAGAGTAAAGTAAATGATGCGCTCATAGAAATGCTGTGGAACGCAGATGCTTTTGATTTAAAGCGCCAACAAAGAGTTAACGCGTCAGTGAATCTTGAAAAGGATTAAATTTCCGAATATTATCATGTGATATACCTATAATCGCGTTCTGCTTTATGCACTTGGATTTACATATTTTTCGAATATGCACTCGTAAAGTAAACTTTTCGTGAATGATACGCTTTTAAATATTCATCTCGTTATACGTATGTATTATGCACGTGCGATACGCGAATTCGGGCGAATGCTGCTGGCTGGCTGGCGTAAAGCATCTTAATCTAATTTTAATGTGCGCTTAAAAGTCGTTTCAAGTGGAGTTCTATACTTTAATTCGCGTATATCTCTTTGATGTGACAATATTCGTCTCGTCGCTGCGGATGGAGTTTGGAAAACGCGAGCAATGTGTGCGCCTTCTTCTCCATTCCGGTCTCGTTTCATCCTGCCGTGAATGTAAACAGGAATTAAGAGCGTTTTAACGCAGCCTCGTAAAATTGCACGTTCATGTCGAATGTGGGTACATCTAACCTGCTGCTATTTCGTTGTCGATATTCTATTTATGAAAGTTGTGCACACAACATCGCCGTTCTGCCTCGTTAATGTGCCGCCCCTCGCACGTATATATTGCCTCGGGATGTGCTCAACAAATACACACAGTGCGCTCGTTACTCTCTGTAAATTGTGCGCGTTCGCAAGCTGATTGAGGGGAATGTTCACATTTTTGCCGCATTACATATGTCTTCAAATTGATTCAGTCATTATGAACAATACACATACACTGGGGGTGGAAAATTAATGTAGGTATTAGAAAATTGAATTTTTTGAACAACGAATTTTTTAATTAAACATTTTCAGCGCGTACAATGCACCAGCGCGACGCATCGATGAAAATTTTAATTAAGCGGCGTTCATTCTTTTCTTTGCTTAACATATTCTTATTTCCAACAGCTGTGTGATCCCAGCCAATCCTATTCAGTGGCGGGTTTATATTTTTGCGGTTTTTGCCTTGTTTTTATCGCGTGATGCTAATACAAAAACAAGAAGGATACAACAATGGCGTAAAGCTTTGCCCTGGCTTACTTAAATCCTGCCTGGCGTCTTCTCAGCGCGCGCAACAACATTGCAGACGGGTAGACGCGCACGAAAGCAATTTCCCGGCCTTATTCACGAGGTATTAATGTATCTCCGTCGTTGTCACTTTTGCTTATATACGCAGCTTATTTTTACGATGTCACGAGACAAGAAGACAATGCCATTGCGGCGCTGAAAAACGCTGCAAACCAACAAAAGCTCACGAGAGGAATAATCATGCAATATGAAAATTTCATAAGTTGCACACTGCACCTTGACGGGCACGTACTTTAAATTCATCTTAAACTCGCAAAGACGCTGATTTAGGAACCGCCGCCTCCAGGTTTGAGACACGCGATTCGAGAGTGTGAGCGAATTTGCACGTGGCACACGCGATGCAGACGCTTCAAGTGCCATGAGGAATGTGTCGGCGGCTCGCGCACAATTTAAATGATTTATCGCCGCCGCCAACTTTCACAATAAATGGAAAAAGCGTTTACCTAATAGGCAAGCGTAAATTGCGACGTGATTGTCGCATTTTACAAATTCGAGTGCAGATTTTTAGTTATTAATTTAAAGTAAGTAAACAAGGAATGAAGATTTAAATTCATGATGCATGCGTTGATTATTACGGATGTTGTGTTGTACTTTAGATGATATATTATTTAGGTACAGTAATTATAGTTAACGCTGGCTGTCTATGGAAATTTGTGAATCGGAAGCGCGCCGTTCGCATGAGGCATAAATCAAGTTTAATTTGTTCGCTGAGGGCGCAATTCAACTCGGCAACTATTTGAATTCATCGCGTTTCGGGCAAGAAGGCCTGTAATCTTGTACGCCTTCTTGCACGAGATGTTTTCGGACGTGACGACGACGTTGTCGTCGGTCGTGCGCTCGATGTTCCGGCAATGTTTTGATAACTTGCAACTTGGGGACGGCAGCTGAAGTGGAAATTCGGCAATCCGCGCGCGCGAGACAAGAAAGGGGTGGCATTCTGCACACGTGCTGAACGAGCTCGAGCTGAAAGAGAATACAAGCAGTGCAGCCGGAAGGCAGCGCAACTCGTTTAGCACGCAAGACGGACGCGTTGTGCATTGCTGCCGCCCCCGCCGTTCATGTACCAGTTGTCTGCACGCGTGTATGTAGCTGTGCTACACACACCATGGCTCGCGAGTCCGTTTCTAATTCTCCAAAGTTTGTTTGTTATACGCTCCTGGCGCCAACGACAGTGCTAGCGAAGAGGAAAGGCAACTTTAACTAAGACTGGATATTATATAAGAGTTTATATAATATCATTCTCAAATGCAAAAGTTTGGCGAACGGATGCACGTCCAGGAAGCGGCAGCATATTGTCCGTGTTTAGTGTAATGTACTGTACGAAAGGGTGGAATGACTCGAAGACGTTTTGCATTTCAAATTGCGCATTTATTTCCATCTTTGTAATACTTTAACTACATACTTTCGCAGCGTTATCGATGCTTTGCCTTCCTGATTTGCATAAAATAAGCGCACATTTCCGTTCCAGAATAATTTCAAGCCGTGCTGTTGCAATCTAATTTTGAAACTTGCAACAATGTTGGAGCATGCAAATTGGAATTTCGCGACGTTCAAAATGTGTCAATACATTTCATTTCATAGTCGACATTTCGGCTTCGACGGGATAATCGCTAGTTGATTACAAGTTATAGTTGGCTTAACATCACAGGAAATGTGGGCTTTATGTGACAATCTCGACTGTCGAGGACAAACTACTTAATCAGTGCTACAGTCGTGATGTTTGGCTACATAGCTTGCAGACTTGTGGACTCGGGTTGCATCCAGAATATTCCAGGTATCTGCGCTATTATGTTCCTCAAGTGTTAGGTGAGATATGATTGTGTATTTATCATCCTCACACTCTCGAGACGCCAGCGATGATCAGTCGAATAGCTTGCTAAACAATCATATAAGTTTACGGTTTCACATCAAATTGCAAATCCGCGTCTTGCATCCACCCGCTCTGCGATGGAATGTCGGTTGCACATTAGAACCAACAGAACAGTCAGAACAAAAATAAAACATCTTCCACTGCATAAATCCTTCTTATAGAGGAAATATAAAAATGATGGATGTTGTGCCATAATGGAAAACGCTCCACATATCAAGCGGAATAAATTGTTGTATAGGATGCGCGTTTGTTACTTACGCGTAAATCACCACCCGATTTTACTCACCCATTGTTTCAGTACGTCACAATAATGTTCTTGTGTTCTTTTCAGATATGAATGGGCGTACATTCGCAAAGTCCGTTTAGCCATGGAGCAACGAACGAGCGAGCAGCTGCATTATACATTTGGATATTCTTCAACTTAACTTCGTTATCATTCATTGCGTAATATTCAAGTTTAAATTGAATTTTCGTGAATGCAGCCGCGAAACGTCCTTCGTGGTGTTAGCAACTCGAGCTGCAATATCCATCCCTCCGGCTTGCGGACGACAGACTCCGACGCTATCTCCGGAATGGCTAAGCTTTTGGTGCAGCAGCGGAATTAAAAGAAGAATGGATTCATCGCAGTGCCAGTGCTGTTCTCGCCGCCGAGGGTGGTGATGAATATTATGATGATGGTTTTAGCACGTTGGCTACATTGATGGAATGCGAAAACGAATATACGAAACGATGCTGAATTCTCGATGTTATTAGATTAAAATCAATCGGAACTGTAATGAGAACGGCAGCGACGACCAACTTTGCTTCATTCATCCGTTCAATTGCAAATTGCATGAACAAGAGCTCCTGATTTGCAGTAAGTTGAGGACTTTATAAGATTATAAAATATAAATGTTATAATTTTGTTTTAGCACTTTTGGGCGCTGAATGGAACAATGACAAAAAGGGATAAGGACTTTAGATATTGATTCATAGAGAAAGATGAAGAAAACGTAAATGTTTTTGATAAATCGAGAGGGTGAGTTCATATATCTCCCACCTGGTGATATACAACCTTGTTGGCAGGACGAATACGGGATGGAATATATATTTATAGTACAATGGGGGACAGTTCACAAAATATAAGTTGTTCCGTTTTTCTTTATTTTTGATGTCGTATTTCTTACAGCTGAGTGCCCTTTTCCCGGCGAAATATTTGTTATCGTGTGTTCGAATCACGAATCGAACGTACGTTATATCGGATGGCCCGGTTCTAAACGTGTTTGCGGGGAAATTGAAATATACGATCGCAGCTACATGTCCTCGAGCGGTTGCACTTGCTCTGTCTGCCGTGTGATCCAATTCGCAGCAGCCGCCTGCAACTGAATGCGCATTGCTTCAAGGGATGAGGCGTAGGGACTGCGTCGGGATGGAATGAAGGTTCCGTTTGCAGTTCGGATGAATGTGTCCATATCCCACACTGCGGTCGTCCGATCTGTGCGTTTCTTCCGCCTTCATCCCGGATACATCGCAACGCACCAATAACTTTTGCGTGGGATTGTCTCATGCGTTGAGCGTGAACGTTTCCCTTTCTGCGTGTATGAATGAAGACAATCAACGGATGTGTTATAGCACGCGTTTCTGATAACCATTTACAGTGAAAAAGATACTAATCTACATGTTAAAACTGAATATGAATATTTTATTTCATTCGCATATTTATTCCTTTTCTTCATGCGTATTGATTGATATTGCTGTCTCAAAAATTGTTAATTTCATTTGCATATTTCTTAAGGATTAAACTCCTCTTTTTGGACAAATTTTTAAACCCGCTAAGATGACAGTTACATAAGCTGTAATTCTACTAAATAAAGTCTAGCAAATTGGCTTTGGGTCATCCTTGTCACGAGACATGGCTGGATTTGCGGAAATCCGTTGCAGGATAACATGTGCCAAGGGAATAAATAGGTAACTCACAGAGCGTCCAGTGGTTAACAGTTGCTGTGGTTTATAACTCGTTGAAAACGTCAGGTCTTCCTCATTTGCAGAATTTACGTATATAACTAATATATCAGTTTATACCCGTGATTTTACCTAATTGTTCCGAATAATTTAAATATAGTTTGAATAGATTGGTTGCATTGCATGTTTAAATAGTTCCATAACGAACACGAGTAAGATTTCGATAATAAGTCTATCTTGTAACAGTACACGTACAAGTTAGTAGTTGGCACAGTGGTCCAACATCTGCCTCATACGCAGAAGATCCCAAGTTCAAATCCTGGCAGGGGTTCCTTGAAGTTGAGTTTTGAACTAATTTCTCTGAGATGCGGTCCGAAATTATACAAATAAGTATATGTTGTACCGGCGGAGATATAAGCACTAGTTGGCATAGCGGTACAACGGTCTGCCTCACACGCAGAAGATCCCGGGTTCGAATCCCGGCCAGGGGTTGCTCAAAATGAAATTTTTAAATAAATTTGAGTGAAATCCACTCTTAAGTTAATAGGTGAAACCTCATAGCGCTCAAATTTAAATTGAGCACTTAGAAAATAATTCCAAGTCCGATACTTGCCGAGTTGGGGGGCGCCGCCGTCAAATGACGTCAAAAACCGAGGTCTGTTGGTAACGAAAATCGGGAATGGGGAGGCAGTTGCTAGTCGGACAGCGACCGAGCTGGTCGACAAGCAACCTGCCGGGGAGCGAAGCTGGGGTGGGTTTTCAGACAACGATCTTGAATGTACGTACGGCCTTCAAAAATTAAAAATGGGGCTCTTGTACGCCTCCGGGGGCCCCATTGGATATACTGTTAAACCCATTGGGGCCCCCGAGCGTGCAAAGGATTGAAACACATAAATTGGATCTGCCGTAGTCGGGAATCGAACCCGAGACTCTCAGATCTCTTCCATAGACTTATACCACTAGGCTATAGAGTGCTTTGCTCTTGGCAAATTTGATCTTGCCTATATACGCTCAATTCCTTAAATTGAAAATTTAAAATTTTATTTGCCTGTGTCGGGATTCGAACCCGAGACTCTCAGATCACTGCCATAGACTATACCACTAGGCTATAGAGTGCCTTGCTTCTGGTAAATTTGATCTTGCCTATATAGGCTCAATTCCTTAAATTGAAAATTTAAAATTCTATTTGCCTGTGTCGGGATTCGAACTAGAGACATCCAGGTCACATCCATAGACTTTACCACTAGGCTATGGACTGCTTCACTCTTGATAAATTTGATCTAGTCTATATAAGCTCAATTCTCAATTATGAAAATTTAAAATTTCATTTGCTCTCGGGATTCCAACCAGAGACACTCAGGTGACTCTTGTCCAACTTATCGCTAGGCCACGGACTGTTGTTGGGGGGTGGGTTAATATGTGCTATATCTCTTAATAGATTTGAATACAATTGGTGAACCTATTAATACGTATGTACACAACGTATGTAATCATCAAGAAATAAATGAAGAGATTGTAATGCTGAATACGTTTATTAATTTAAATATTCAATATCCTTAGATCCACCTGCTGATTCTACTTCATCACAAACAAGTGCAATAAGCAACTTGTCTACTGTTTAAGACTATTAATTATCTTCCCTGGCAAAAAATACATTTTACAAGTTGCAATTACTGCCCACAGAGAATATATAGTAGTAATATTAATTATGTATGTACACAACTTATATACACGTGTTAGGAAGAGACTATTTTCACAAAATGCTTGACTATTATGGTAGCTTGATTGGTGGCAAAAAACAATACTCAAATAAAGATAAGAGAACCTATTACATTGAAGCGTACTCTAAATTATGTAAGCACGTACCGAATACTAACTAATAAATATAAATACGTTATCATTGTTTAATATACAATTATTACAATTCTGTTAATTTTTAATGCCAAAATTTAATAAAATTGATTCAAAATAATATAATACTCATTTTTCAGCCGCTAATATGATATAGTAGTCAAATTTCTCATAATATAAGTATAAAGTCTTCGCCATGCACCAATTATTATATCTATTTCAATATATAACTGTGCAATTCATCGATATAACAAATACTTATTATTCTGGCTAATTTTGCTGGATTTAAACTGTATGTTACGATGTGGCTGTTGCTTAATTCTCTCATAAAATGTCCATCACTAATAATGTGTTTCCTTAAGGTGCATTGTACATTAGAACAATCCACCCTTACGCCCAAACAATAGCGAGCTTAATGTTCCAAGTGAACTCGTACTGCTGGCTTCGGCGTTTACGGTTTTCTTGCTTGCAACAGTGCCTAAATCTGGTCGTGTTTGACCACCACCTGCTTGTTGCCGCCGCTGCTTGCGCGCATTAAGCTGCTCTAATCGTTTCTGCAATGAGTCACTTCCAGGTTTTCCAGGAATGCCTAATGATGTAGCTGGTTGAACTATATGAATATAAATAAATTACTTTACATTAAATCCTCAATAATAATTTATTACATACCTGGTTTGAATTCGTCCTTATGAATAGTTTCCTTCTTGGATATTGTTGCTAAATTTTCATTGCTATTACTTGGCAGAAGACATGTAAGTTGAGCCATTGGACTAGTTAAAACTGGCCGTGCATACATTCCCGAAGTAAGCGTAAGAGCACTAGGAGAGCTCATAATATTTGTTAGCCCCATTCGTTCAATGCGACCAACAAGATTCTAAAACAAAACAATGATTTACAATAGTTTTTAACTTGTATAGTTGATATAAACTCACCACTTTTTCATTTCTACTCCTTCTGGATGTCCTCGGCTCTTTCACAGTCGGTATCTTCTTTTTAACACCGCCACCAATTGTCTGTTGAACAAATTCGGGCATGGAATTGATGATAAGTTGTTGAATGCCACCGAACATATCGAATTCTGGTTCCGGTGAAGCACTGCGTGACCTATCCGGTGATATGAGTGGACTGTTGCAAGGTGTTGCAGTCGGGGTAAAACTGTTAGGGCCAGCCGGTGTATTAATCGCAGAGGGTGTAACAGCTTTAATGCCACGTTCATTGAGCATCTTTGCCAAACCGAAAGTGGTGGAAAAGGTCGAGCATGAGTTTCGCCTTGACATGCCACGAGGAGTTTGTGGTGGTGAATTTTGAACACTGGAACACACGGACGCTACACGACTTCCCATGTTGCTTGGAGTCATTAATGTCCCATCATCTGGATGCATAACTGTGCTGTTGGTCAGTGTATATACTGGTGCTGAAATTTCAAACATTTTGCCGGGGTTGGAATATTCATCATCCTCCTCCAAGTCACTTAGGCCGTACGTTTCCAATCCAATCTCCTCCAGTTCCTTGCCTCCCTTAATTTTAACACCTGGTCGCTCATCTAACAGACCGCCAAATGTGGGTTGCGCTAATTGCGCCCATTGGTGTAACGTAGCTGACCCTTCCATCGGTTTAACAATTTGTAGTTTCTCTGGAAGACGCCATTGAGTATATGGCACAGAACCGGTCGACATTAATGAATCAGGAGTTCTACAACCATACGGCATAGACAAATCTGATTCAAATCCTGGATAGCCGCCGTATTGTAAATTTGCTCGTCGGGCAAGCACATCTCCAGGTGTAAGCCGTTTCAATGCAGCTTCCAAATCAGCAGCACCCGGCGCCCCGGGAATGCCTGCTTGTGGAGGTGCTGGATATCCATCATCAGAATCGGTTTGACTAGACTCATTATCTGAATGCCCAGTAGAATCCAAGCTTGGATAACCCAAACTACTACTACTGTATATCGAACCTGAAGACATCCGTGGATTGTAACCACCTTGCGTTTTTACACTCATTCGTGGTCCAGACATATGATGTGCACCTGAAGAACTTACGTAGCCACCAATACCCGACGATCCCAAGCTGCTCATACTCTCAGCACTGTGCAGTGAGTTCGCTGAAGCGCATCGCACCGTATCAAACACTCGTTTGAATTGCGGCATATTATCACTATTATTAGATATACCACTGTCGGTGCTAAACTCTGAATGCATGGACATTTCCAATTCATTTTGAAGACTATCGAAATGCACAGCACCGCTGCCTAAATGCGAAAAGAGCGAACTTCGTGCAACAGGCATTTGTTTGCGTCGCAATTTGCGCAATTGCTCTTGAGCATCTTTAAGCAGTCCTTCCACTTCATAATATCTCTGTTTGAATTCAGTAAGTTCCACTGCCAGTGAATTTTGATTATCTTTGGTGATTTGAAGTAAACTATTCACTTCATCATTTTCTGTGATAAACTGTAAACGTAAAGTTGCATGTATTTGTTCAGCACAAACAAAACTTCTTTAACGTACCTTGTGCAGTCGAAGTTCAGTTTCCTGCAGTTTGGATTGCAATGTTAATATCTGTTCGTGCTGTTGTCTATTTTCCTCCTTTTGCTTGTCCAGTTCGTCTTCCAGCAAAGTCATAGTGGAATTTGAGCACGCTGCAAAATATCGCACAAATGAACGGTACTAACCAACTACACATATTATCAATGAACTACGTAAGCTCAATATTGATAAGAAGGTCGTAATTTGCACATTTCTATTTATATCACATCCATTCCAAAGTAATGTTGTGATAGAGTACTTGTGAAATTGTAAACATACCTAGCTGACCGGCAATGTCCTTCAGAAGGCGCGCTTCCTGCTCTTCCACTTCATCGGCATCGTTCGTCAGCTTGCAGTACTCATTCTTCAGCACCTTGTTCTCGTCTTCGAGTGATGCTACAAGGAAACAACAACATTCAATTACTTCCAACATATGGCCGAGTAGACAAAACTTACAGATTCGTTTTTGCATGAGTTCTAAATTTATGCGCCCTGTGTACGGTCCCGGCTCGATGCCATCGTCCATGTCATTTGTAAGTATCTGTATGAGTTCAGTCTTCTTGGCGACCTCATGGCTAAGCTGTGTGATCTTCTCGTTGGCGGAGCGTAATTCCGACTCCAAATTCACCACGCTCGTCTCGAGCTTGTTGTTCACCTGAAGCAGCTCCTTGCCGATGCGCGCCGTAAGTTCCAGATCCTTTTCTTTCTCTTCAAGAAGCCTAGTGACTGCTTCTATATCATCGTAGGTCTTGCTCATTTGGCTCACGCGATCACTACATAAGACTGTAAGTTGACATCAAGGAAAATTACATCCGAACAGCGAGATAAATTACGTTCACTTACGAAAATAGTTAAGAGTTTCACGGATTTGGTCCGGGGACAGCTTCAAATCAGCCTCGTCGACTTGAAGCGCTGGCGATGGTATAAACCAATCCTGGTTCTCGTATCCTGCAATAAAATAAAGAAATTGCACTTACTGAAAACTAGCGTAAACAACAAATTGAAATAACGCTCCTACAAGGATGTCCCCAACAACTTGTTATCGCTATAGTATCAAATCCAAATCGAATTGCAATCAAATGATAATCAAACAACAAAATTATTATTATCAAGATCGTATTAAAGTCTCCGCCAATTTTATCAATAACTAATAGTACCTGGAATAACCGTTTCAGTGGACTGTGTGTCATTTGTACATAATTCCAACACTTTATTGCGTTTATCACTAGGCAATTGCGCCAATTGAGATGCGATATATTCGTAGTGATTACGAAGTCGCATCATCTTGTACGCAGATAATGATGACATTTTAAGAAGTAAAAAATCCAGCTTCCGGTCACGAGGCACTTCTTAGCAATGCACAATTAAGAATCGTCCATACACAGGCACAAAAAGGATAATTGCCTGCGTAATCACTGAAAACACCGGTCACACCTAAAGGCACAGCACGCGCACATTGTTTACATCGATCATGATTTTATCAACTTGTCAACTACACATTGACAAAGCACTCGCGCAAAGTTGCATTCACCGGAGCAATGTTGTATTGCATGTAGTTTACACTCTGAATGCAAATTGACCGCGCGGAACAGGTCGGTGTTATTGCCCGATGAACCGCGGAGGCGCGCAAGACATATTCGACGAAACGCGAATTCCATACGCGTATTGCACATGCAATTGACGGACTAAAGTTAAGGTGAGTCCGTCGAATGCACTCGCCGTGCGAGCCAACTTAAATGCGCGCCGCCAATGATAACACAAACAACAGGTTGGCCGCAGCCAGCGAGTTGACTAGACGTATTAGGAAGGAGAAGCGCACTCCTCTCAACTAGGCGAGCAAACGGAAAAAGACCCAGATAGAGAAAAATCTCGTTTGGGAAGCTTGATGACTCGTCAAGATAAAGAATCATTTGAACGAGTGGAATGAAAAAGAGTAAAGAACGCGCAAACGCCACACGAAGAGAACCGGATGCATGCATTGCGCAATTACATAGCTAGACTTATTTATGATTTATTGGCAGGATGAATGATGACTTGTCAACCCGATTTACAAGTCCCAGTCGAAGATACGCTGGCGCATTCTTAGTCCGCATGAGAACCATCACAGGATAATCCATATATGGTGAAATGCATTGATGCATTTGGCGCGCATCAAACTGCCGTTAGGCCGTGTATTTTATGGAACGAGATGATATCAGTTTCATGACCTTTTCTCAGACATTACACAAACATCAATTTGTACCCCTCTTGCACGCGCGCACGCAAAGAAATGGTTTTTTTTTACCTTAATTACATTCATGCGCAGATGATATGTTGTATGAAGAAATTGAATAATTGCACGGTGCTTGCGTAATTGTTGTGGTGGCTAATCGTTTACGCGTCGTGCGACTTTTATTGTTTTCCGTTATTCAATTGCCATTATGCTAACATTCGTAATAATATGATTTACAAGCCATTATTACTACTACTTTATTACTCAATTAGATTCTCTCTCCTCTCTTAATAGAAATGCTGTAATTTTTCAATGCTTCGAGTTCTCAAAACGATATGTACATATTTTAAATCAACATGCGAATGGCAATACGTAATAGAAATTCTAATATCATGCATCACACGGACGAAGAATAAATAAATCTTGACAATAAGTCATTTGCATTTCGCACAATCATAAAAAAAATGGTACGAAATGTTTCATCTTGTACGCATATCATTGACATGTACGAGTAATTAAAGCAGCATTGTTGTACAACAACATCATGAACACATTCCTCATCTCATTTCAGGCACAAACAACAAGATGAAAGAATGAATGAGTAAATGAATGAATGAATGCTGATAGTTGATTGTTTACACGGATAACGCACGAACGAGAGACTCTTTGCGGAATAACGATGAGCACGATAGATAATTCTGATTGGCGTACTCATAGAAAAAGTATCACAAAATCGGATGCGGCGTTGATGAAAAAACTACTAGAGAAAAACACGCGCATGCAGAAGGAAAATTGTGAGAATCTGCACGATAGTTTCCCAGCGCTATCAAGGCGGAAATGGGCAACAATTACAAATTAAATGTTGTTGTTGTTGAAAAACTGCAAACGCACGAATGAAAAGCGAGCATACTTATCGTTTGTTGAGGCGGCACTTGCGATGATTAATTATTGTTCGCATGAGAAATACTTGATTTAGTATTAGACTATTAAACTATTAGCAAAAGTAAAAGATTACTGCCCGCGTTTATGAAAGAAAGGTGGTTCGCCTGGAAGAAAAATAAAACTTTCTCGCGTTTGTTTAGCAAAAACAATTTCAGCGATTAATTGTTCAACTGCATACGGTACTAAAGCGGAAATGACGCTGTTATTGATGACAATTCAAAAGATATGCAAATTAATGAAGGAAATAAGATGAAATAAGATTTCCGATAAAAGTTGTCCGGATTTTTTCTCTCTCGTTAAAAACGCGTTCGTTGACTTCCTTTTGCAAATTCATTCAACTCAACTCCACCACCAAAAGCACATAATAAATAAATAAAAAAACATCTAGGGAAACAAACCATAAAATAAAGTAAATAAATAAATAAAAAACTTACCACCGAATTGCGTTAATGTATCAGCACGTAATTTATACCGGGGTATTTGCTCCTCGAGCAAACTTATAATCTCCACCTCGGGAACGGATTCGCCACTGCACAATTCTGCAACAATGCAAAAGGTAAAATTGCGCTATTAATTATGCTCGAGACAATTACAGCTAGCTAGTGGAGAGCCAGCGGCAAATAATTATAGTGTAAGAGGCAAGCCCAATTGCATTATGGCACTGATGAATTGCATAAATTTTGTATACATAAATTCTCTCTCTTTCTCCCAGCGCATTAACGTCCATCATAATCAAATTTTATTGCGAGCGACTACAATGTAATACTTCACACAATGCCCGAAGAAACAATATGAAATTATAGCATATTCCTTCAGTGTGTGCACGCCTGCTTGACGTATTTGCGTTTCAAGTGCATTGCAAATTAATGTGATTCAGATAAACATCTCAACCTGCTGCTTGCCAATTGCATAATGCAGATGAAAAGTGACTAATCACTACTTAAACTCACAGTGGCTTACTTAAATATTTATTACTTTTTCTCGAAATTGCTAGTGCGAAAATTTCCTACTATGAGTGAAAAGCAAAGTAATAAAACAACATTGTTTTTCAAGCGTGAAAAAGTCATTCATGGTTTTTTTCTGTGGCGAGTTTAACGCGTTTTTAATAGAAAGCCGTCAATGGGGAAAAACTAGTTCAAAGCTAAAAATTGCACAAACCTCGTGAGCTTTTGAGCAAAGTGCGAGCAATATGTTAGATCATCTGAAATTATTTTTAGACAATATAAATAAATAATACGCGAGCGTTAAGCACGTTCAAGTCGGGTGCGCCTGTTTGCAAATTCTACAACTGAAAGGAGAACGAGACCGAGTTTGAAGTCCTGCCAAACGATTTGTTGTACACTATGTTAAAATCGTGATAGTCGTAGTCGTCGTCGAATGCAAATAAATGCACAAGCTGAATGATCTTGAGGCTTGCTTGTTATGCTATGTAAATTGTAAACGCATAATAAGTGCATTTGTCATACACATTCGCCATTGCTTACTTACGTAAAGTAAAATTGAATTTGAATTAGTACCTATTAGCATATTATTTCATGGCTTTTAGCATGATTCAGAGATTAATTTAAATATTTTCTAATAAACTTAATTATAGTCTGCGAATGATTGAAAAGCTTGCAGTTATGTAAATTTTGAGTGTGTATTCAAATTGTTTAATTAAGAAATGTCTTCAGAGATTAGTGCATAGCTAGTGAAAAGTCAATCACAAATAGCTAATAATTAAAAGCCAAACTAACGAACACTTTCATTAATTAAAAATAATTACTACTTTAAATTTAATATTGTCTATCCAATTTCCTGTGTAATAAAACTTTAAATAATTGCAATTACTATCACTGATTGATTACGTCAGAAACTCTTGTGACGTTCTCAGACATTCTTTAAGCATCAATAACTTTTAGCAACAATTCATAATTTAATTTCTTTTAAAATTTCGTTATCGTTTATTGGCATTCGTAACTTGGATAATGAAAATAAAATATTGTTGCGCAAATGGCCAATAAATATTCATAAACGATAGTCAATCATTTTCCTCTATAATTGCATTAATATTGTTGCCGTCAAGGCTTTCATCATTTTTATTAACATTTTATGCCTTTATACTCTTTTTCATTACTTTATTAACTTGTCCACTTCGCAATCATGTCCGCTCAAGTCGCAGTATAATCATACAAATAATGTCATTATGATAACAACATTGTCATTGCGTCTGTTGCGTTATATAAGAAACCTGCCTGCCTACCTCTCGTCGTTAACCAACTGCTGATCTGTTTGTTTGTTTTCGTTAAGCCGTTTGCCAAACGTATTGACTCAAATCCATTGCAATTAGCAAGCCGCCGAAAATATCAGACGCAATCTCAAGACTTTAGGACCAGGCCTACACACCGTGTATCTCCAATTCGCGTTAGATAATCAAAGTTGGCATGATTGCAAATATAATTCGCACTCGCGAGCACTTGTAATGCCAGAGCAATGCGATCAGTAATCCAGTTAAATAGGTTATAATTTTCAGACGCTAAATATAACGAAAGCCTCGTCCTTTTATCACCTCAAATCTAATCATAACATGCTGTTTTCTGTTGTGCTGTGTGCACGCATTTAATGAATTTTATGGAAACGAGTTTAAACAATCAACGCAAACGTTATCATCTGACAAAGAACGACAACGCTTAATGAGCATAATGAGATAGAGACTTCGTCGTTGGCGATAGTGAAAAGGTGCCATAAATTATCACGTTAAGCATAGGGGAGACCTAGGAGAGTTGGAACAATTTTTACTTAAATGAACATATCTCTGTCCAGAAACATACTACGTCTACGATTTATATGGCAAACGGTAGCTCAATTTATACTCTTTAAAATACAATTATTTCCATTAACGAAAATATTATGATTTCGGAGAAAATCAAGAAAATGTGAAATTGCGTTTAGTGTACCAACTCTCCTAGTATCGAGGTGAGTTGGAACAGACATCTAGGAGAGTTGGAACAGCTATGTTTTTGGATTAATTCGTCACTAACAAATTCCATTATACAGAAAATCACATTAAGAACTAAAGACGAACTCTAATAATTATTTGTTATACTTGTATGTATTGAAATAACATATAATATTCAGTCAAGAATCAATAATTAATTTTGATGAAAAATAAGAATATTGTTTAAGTAAAAATGATTAAATAACAAGGAACAAATAATGATTAGATTAACTACAATTTTAAATTATTAATCAATATTAATTAACTTATTATTACTAGTGTTTTATATTCAATATTGCCTTTCATAAGCAATATTTTCTTCCTCTTTTGTAAAATCATCGAGCTAACATAAGCAAGTGATAGACATTAGCAAGTGCCTTTTTGTTCGATTAGCTTGATATGTCATTTTTTTCTTAATATTTCTGTACAAGAACATATAGTTGAGATTGTAAGAAGATCCGGTATTTCCAAGATCTTTACTTCTTAATGTGATTTCTTCAAAGAACAGTTCATAAATTTCAACATTACTTATGTCCCTAGCAGTCTTTCGTTAATATTTGGTTAATATTTATTTGGCAATCTAAACTAAAAAATAGCAATTTACCATGCCATATAATATTACAACCCAAAGAAATTGATTTTGCCAGAGATACAAACAATAATTGCAACAGCTAGGAGAGTTGGAACAGCTTGTACCAACTCTCCTAGCTGCAAAAAATGGTGAACCGGTCAGAATAAAAATTTGTAGCTTCGAAATTAGTTGTCTTATAAAAAAAATAAAGCTACTACACGAAACTTGAAAGACTGAAGTATACGGGAAAAAATATTAGAACAATACAAACATAATATATGTTGATATATATGGAATCAAAATTTTGGTTAAAAAGTTACTTTTCGCAATTTTTTGTGTGCAAATTTCGCACAGTCAAAACCGCTTATCACACACTTTCATCGCTTACTCCATCAAATAGTGAGTGTTAAACAGAACAAATGACCGTTTTTCCGAGCTCGCTAGTAATTATAGTTTCTGAGATATCGACACTGTTCCAACTCTCCTCTGTTCCAACTCTCCTCGGTCTCCCCTACACTCATCAGCTCAACAAGCGCGCATGTCCACGACATTTAAGCGTGCAAGAAATAATACAACAAATCTGCTTGAAATGATCGCAAATTGCTGCTAATAATAATAATAATTTCGCGAATTTCATGCCGTGTCACGATTTTGATTTTTATATTCGACATTGTCCTCGATTGAAGCCACACGCTCGACATTCATCGCATTGTGAGAAATCACATGCTCTTTTCCCTTGGTCCAATAAATATTTAATTAGCAGCGTAATTATTTTAATTAACACACAAACCATCATCCGTACAAGAATATCGTTAAATTTCCGTATAATTAACCCACTAATATTGTTCGCAACTAAGTGCAGTACACCGCCTAAAATCATCAATTTGTCTTCGTGCGCCATGCCGCAAAATGAAAGTCAACTTGAGTCGAGTAAAGTTTGTTCAGTGCGCACTTTCCTCTCTCTTTCACCTGCCCGCATCAAGGCGCAAATGCACGCACGTCGAATTAGTTCAATGATTATTTGATGTCTGATGTGGCCGATTATTAGCCACTTCACCGACATGACATTACATTACGTTGTGAACTTCACGTTTGACGGCCAAAGAGTAACGCAATTTTTTTCACAAACATTGAACTTGAAAGTTGTTCAACGAACGCGCAATATCATGCCATGCTGCTGTAACGAGGAAATAATTACATTTGTTTTGATGATAATTACGCGAAAGAATCAACCGCGAAATTCTTCAAATTCAAAATAGACTTACATTCGTTTCCTCGTTTCGTATAGCATCAACACTTATCATTATCATAATTCAATATTGGTCATCAGTCAGTCAATAAGTAAATAAATAAAGTTCACTCCATGTACACTCCTAATTTTAGCCAAGTATTCCTCAATCGATAACTGCACTCCACTTTTACGTATTCCCACTGATTGAATACGTAGGATGTGGATAACAAATCGCAAAAAAAAAACACACGAAATATTGATTCGAAATGCACGAAAATGCGTAAAAATTATTTATTATTAACCGTTTTGGTGGCGTTTTGTAGTCAACTGACGAGCAGTTAGTTGGTCGCGAGCAAGCAAGTGAAGGACGCCACAATTGCCGAACGCGAATGCCGCAATGCGTTG
This sequence comes from Aleochara curtula, assembly GCA_963978815.1. Taxonomy (NCBI): domain Eukaryota; kingdom Metazoa; phylum Arthropoda; class Insecta; order Coleoptera; family Staphylinidae; genus Aleochara; species Aleochara curtula. Next base: position 13,295,808 of record OZ022215.1, on the reverse strand, counting down.
TTGTTGTACTAGACGTTGCCACGAATCGAACCGGCTTGTAATGAAACGACGCGTGCTGGAATTACTTTGGTATGACTCGCTTATAGTTTAGTTGAAATCGTTAGCAAGCGACTGATCATGGATGTACACTACTAATGCGTGTCACAGCGAGCGAATCATGCTGGAGATCCAACAGCTGATGCGAGTGTGAATCATTCATACCTTCTACTACTTTACGTTACTTTACTTGTCTAGCTAGCCATCATGCATGCAAAGTCACATCCGCTATTTTAACCACATGCATAATTATTATTCGTCTAATGATGACACGATTAGATTAACTCCTCAACTATTTAAGATAAGCAATGATAATGTGAATTGACTTTGGACTTAAATACACAGGCAATTTTCCAGCCTATTTCTTCGTCCACTTTGTGCTCGCTAAATATAACTCTCAATGTTACCGAGTGTAGTAAACAAATTTGCAAACGATCAACGCTGTAATGCGAAACAAATTAGTCTTTGCTATGACGTCCGACATTGACTACTTAACTATTATTTAACCACAAAGAATGCATAGATTCATAAGCGAGAAGCAAAAGAATAAAAAGCGTATTGTTATTACCATTATTCCATTTATCAAGCAACTCGTTCTGCTTCTCCCAGTCAGTGATATTCACTGAGCGTCCGGCACGCACTCGCGGCCGTTTCGTGCGCGTACTGCTTGCCGCCGCCGTCGCTGCAGACGAGGACATCTTTCAGCAGTGCAAGCACCCCGCTGCCGCAGCCACTGCAGCCGCCGCCGCCTCCGGCGCGCACGAGTCAACGAACGCGCACACACCGAAGCACATCGTACGCGCACCACATGCGTTCGTCTTTCGCGCGTTCTCACTCCTCGCTCAAAGCCGCCGCCTGCCGCCAAAACAACAACGTGTAATTAACGCTGCTTAGCGCCTGAAGAAAAAGGAAACTCCCGGAAAAACTATGCGCGTTGTCTCGTCGCCTTGCTGGTCGCCTAATAAATGCACGCAATTATGTAAACGTCCGCCGTTTGGTTGGCGTCAACGCGTGTTGCTCCCCAGAATAGCCGCCGCACACTAACTGAAAGCCTGCTGAAAACGCACAACGCGTCAACTGAAAATTCCCGACTTGCCTGTCGTATATTCAAATATTGCTTATGTGTTTGCCTCGTGTGCGTTTCGTCTTACTTAGGGAAATTGAACCTTGTTTTACAAAGCTTTATAAGCAGTGAGTGCAAGCAGTTTAGTTCTTCATTAAGCTTCTAGCTAAGAATAGGCTCAACATTACGACCTTATAATCGATGAAAATTACGTTTGGATTCAACGGTAACCTTAACTAAAGATGCAAATTTACTCAGCAATCAATAGGGTACCTACATTTGCAATGCATCGCATTTTCATTCGGATTTTCTAAGTCGACAAGAAGACAAGGACAATTCTTGGCCAAATGCCAAGCGTCACGTTTTCGGAATGCGCACGACTGGCTGGAGAGTTAAAGCAAGTGCAGTCTGCATCTGCAGTTTTAACGAATTATTTGTTGTTTCACAGCAAAGTAAACTACTCACGATCCCGTCCAACAAAAAGTAATAATAAAAGAAGACGCGAAGACATCTGCAGAATGAACGCGTTGATACTTTTCACCAAGAGAATAACGCACATCTTTTCGTGATGACTGCATTACTGCAGATAATGTGAAATGCGCATGATTTACACGCGCTTGATGGTGTTTTACTCGCATGTTTATTGCAATTTCCGGTCGTTTGGTCAATTTTAAACTGCTATTTATGCCATAAAGACACCAACTCAACATCATCAAGCCTAGCAAGAAAACAATAATTTATCAACTTCCTCATAAACCTAGGCGCACACAAAAAATACTAATTATCACCGTGTTATCATCAATCTGTTGCGTTTTGCGTTATTTATGGCAAATGTTGTAAGCTTCAAACTTATAAATAAATAGTTATAAAAAGTTCTAGTCAGTTCCGACTCAATTCTTAATCCTCATCAATAAATATGCCAGCAAAACAAATGCAAACGCCAAAAAATCCGGCTTAAAATACTGATGACTTTTACTCTTTCTCTCAGTCACTCACTAAACAAACTTCGGATTTTGATGGCTAGAAAAGTCAGCAGGCAAAAGCAAATACAAGAAGTGCAAAGCCAAATGACGTTGGAATGCAGCGAAAAAGATTAGGAGTGTGCGCGTGTATTTAAAGAACGCTTCGGCCAAAAATAATTAATTAGTATTAGTCCACTCTCGGGCAGACGGGACGCGCGCGTGGACAAATAAGTCTCACTCGGATGTTGTACATTCCTCAAAAATAAAATACAACGACTCGCAGTAGCAGCAGCAGCAGCAGCAGCAACTTAACTTAACTTGGTAGAAACAACAAATGTGCAGTCATATCTTGTGAAATCCGCCGTAAATTATCAATCTGAATTCGTACAACACATCCGGATATGAATGCCGTGCGAATGGATTTAAGAATGGCGTTTCGAGTCAAGCTGTGTATGTGCCAATCATCGCAACGATAAATTTGTAGAGCACGCTGCGTTCGTTGTTCAAGTGCAATATTAAGCAAAATAATGATCATCGCCGCTCGTAGCACGGCGACTTTCACTGCTGCACATAATTGGTAACAAGAGGCGCGCATTAAGAACGTAGAATGTGCGCAAGCAACGATTTCGATATTGTTAAATTTCAAAAAGTGGTTGATTGCATTTTTTCGTGATGGCTCCTCACTTGAGTGAAATCGTCTTCATGCCATCGGCAAATGACGTTTTTTTATACGTATTCAATTAAGCGGTATTAATCGCAACATGTTCACCAGCCATTCTTCGGCCGGATTGCAATTAAATGTAAGTGAATGGGCGGCGTTCGAGTACCAACAAGTATTAAAGTCTCATTAAGTAAATAGAGCAAATGTACAATTGTATTACATTGCAGAGTGCAGTGCAGTGTGTTGAATTAAAATTAAACTTTAATGCATTCTCGATTTACATAAAATATCGCGTTGCGAATTCAATAACACAATGCGAACGAGCGAGCTGCTTTGCTTTGCTAACCTTTACAAACCTTTCACGCTATTGACATTTTACAATTTATTCGTTGTACATGCACTTTGCTCTTCGCTTTACTTACGAAGCAAGCGAGCTAGCAAACGGGCGAGTGTTGTATAGTTTAGTTTAATTTAATGCCTTTCTCTATTTCATCAAATTGTATCGCTTCGAATTCAACTTTTTTCGGTAATCTATTATTATCTATTGTATTTTGAATTGCAACAGTTGTATTGAACCACACCATAAACATTTTATCTTGTTCTTACAACTTCATGACTGCAATGTTTAAATAGAGATGAATAACGTCATAATCTATCTTGAAACACGAAAATTGCACCGAATTGCCAATTTCTAAAATGCCAGAATTTCCCATTTAAAATGCAAAAGACATAGAAAATCTTTAACTAGCGAAATTCTTTAAACCCCAATCCTTAAATATTCCGCAATTTCTTGGTCATTGCTCCAGGTAATTTCAACCTCATCTAAAGAAATCAGCGTAATGCAGCGATCAGAGTAAATTGCAAACCGTTTGATCTTAAAATTGGTTGTTAATTTATGTGTCAACTTATTCGTCTAAATTCAGCACACATGCAGCGTTCGTACATTCATAAATTACCTCCCAGTCGAATTGTAGGAGTGAGTAACCTCAAACGTGGTTTAATTTTAATTCAAAGTATATTTAACGAGTGCTCAATGCAACGACATATCGCACTGGCATACTGCTCAGAAAACTGCATCACAACCATGACTCATTTTATGCATTTACCAATCTTCAAACGCATGCTGCATGTGTGTGCAGGAAAACGTAAACCTTAATTTTAATTTGAACTGAATTTAATTTATGCGCTCGACTTTAACGTAGGCAACCCATCGTTCAAAGTAATCTACAATTACCTATACTCGACTGTGCGAATAATTGCATTCGTGCTGCAATTCAAGTAATGTATTAATAGCTTATAGATTGGCCTCATTCAATTTAATCATTAAGCACTTAAATGCTTAATCCACCTAACGAGGATATCAAAATTTCAATTATTCACGTCGCAATTAAGTTCATGTTACATTTACGGAAATATTTCATGCTTTTCAATAAGTGTTAAATTGCGCACAAGTTATTTCATCAGTACATTGTAATTTTCACATTTCATTAGCACCAGATAATTGCAGCATTCATCAAATTGTTATCTTATCGCGTTTAATATAACAATTGGTTCAATTTTGCCTTTCATTAGGGCCTCAAGATTGTTATCAATTATCACCGGTTAATCGAAATTATGCTATTGTTGTGTTTTGTATTGTGTTATGGAAAGTTTTGAAATAACATCAGAGAATTCTAATAAATTCGTTCTACTACATGCGAATTTAATACGACGTTCAAACATGTTTAAAATTCAAAAAATAAACCTAAATATTCAAATCAAGTTTTATCTAATTATCTGTTATTTATCTTCGAGACAAGATACTTCGGATGATTGTAAAACAATTAACAAGTAGCAAAGTATTATAATGATTAATTAAATAAATAAGTAATTGATGCAATGCGCGATACAAGTGTAATGTTTCAAGTGTAATAACTGATCGTCTAATTACGATACTAAAGCAAACATTATTAATAATGCAATCTATAATTATTCTTAATAAGCCACGCGCTCATCCGACAAATGATAATTCATTTTTCTCTAGCGCGCGTAATAAATAATTTGAGTAATTATTCAAATTAGTGACTAACCACCATCATAAAACGCGTATTCTTCTGTGAGCTTCCTCTATTCATAACTCAATCACCATTTATCATAAATCGCTAGCGTCCTTATTTCTCGTGTAACCGATTATTTAAACTTATACAAAATAATTAAATATGAGTGTAATTAAAATAGATATTCAAAACAATTTCAGATAATAACTCGATGATGTAATAGCAATAATAATTTATTTTAACGGTTACGTGCTAGCTGTGCGACAAGTCAGTTAATTGCTATCCATAATTAATGTTTATGATTCGCGACACGTTTCAATTGGTTGACTAAATATTCATCGATTGCCATTTCACTCATTTACTTATTACTCACTTGTCAAGCCAACTTAAAGATTCAAGATATTTTGCAATGTGATTTCAGTCACTTAGAATAAACTATTTAATTTCGTGTATCATTTGCCTAACCTTGACGTGGAGTATGTCCGCATTATAAGTTTGTTTATACTCCAAATTTACCTAATTCGTTATAGTGCCTTGATTTTAATACAAAAACTAAATATTTGCTCAAAAACTTAATGCTTCAGCCATTAAACAGACGACATTCGAGCAACACAAATAGCAAATGTTCATGGTAGGCATTCTAATATTTAAATGAAAACTTCCTAGATTAAAATCGTCACAAATTTCAAATGTACGCATTGTTCAAATAATTTAGTATAATTTAAAAATTTCCCTCAATTTCACAATGACTCAAACTCAAAACGCTAAAACAATTTAGTCAAATAAAAAACTTCAAATCTTCTTTTCGCTCAGCCTTAATATTTTTAGACATTGCATCTCATTTTTTGATAATCTATTCAAATCCGTTCATTTTTTACGTTTTTTTTATAAAGTTTATAAAAAGACTGTCTTGGTAGTTGACCCCAAAATATTTTAAGATGACATCGCCTTTAACTAAATATTACACCTCAAGTAAACTTTCAATCCCAATTTAATTCCGCGAAATAAAAATGAAAATTATATGTAGATAATTATTCCCGTTACGCGAAATGCGCACATGCTACGTGATGTCATCCATTATATTTAGCACTAACTAAAAAACATTTAGCTTGTACTTGCCATTTACTAAATTCGCACTTTAGCGTCTACTGTATGTAATGTATCCAAGCAGCGAAAGCAACAAACACCACAACTGCATGAAATTTAATTGTCAAATGCACAATGAACGCATGCGATGCATTCTAACGAGCGTGTTAACCGCTGTACATTCTAATCAAATGAGTCAGTCAAATGCAAAAGCAAAACGCTACTGAATTCTGAAAAAATATCCCATGCAAAGGTAGGTCTAGGTCTGACGTAAACCGAATAACGTGTGCTCCTGGAAAATCAATAATTTTCTCTCTATTTTCCCATGCGCCTAGATCCTGACAACGCCTTCATGAAATACCGTATGCAAGTCATGTATTAAGTTACATAAAAAACTAAATTTCACTTTGCCACATCAACATACGTCAACTATCAAAGGCCAAAAGACTGGCGAGCAACTTTGCAAATTGCGAGACAACGCACCACCCACAAATGCATCAGTCATTCGAGCAGCACTTGCACAACAAATTATTAGCGAAACGCGAAAAACTAGATCACCATGTCACACCGCGTGTAGCGCGAGCTATAAATGACTAAACTTATTTCGCTTTGTTACTTTACTTGTCCATTGTTCGTTCATGTTTATGTTTTATCAATAAATACTGGCGAACGACTCAATTATTACTTCAACTCTTTGCCTCCAGCACAAATAGTGGTAGTCCATCGAATTCTGTGCTATAAATAACCATTGTTGAAACGCGCACACGCTCAACTTGATACAACCGCAAAAAAAGTTCAACCGTAAAGTGTGTGGTGCTCAACAGCCAGACGCATTAGAATTAATTTGGTGCGAACGAACGTGTAGTACGTACGTACATTTTTACGATTGGCAGTGCACTGGTGCTCATACATAACGCAAAGACAGAGAGGTGTATTCGAATTAAAGAATAACGTTAATTAGTGGGGCAAGCAGTAATAAATTGAATTTCAATCCAATCCGTAAATAACGCTAAGTAATGTATACCTGCCATCCCACCTTTCAGACTATAAGGTAAGAATAACGCTCATTAGATATATCATCTTCAACACATTGAATTGAAAGAAATCAAGTGTTAATAGAGTTGCATACGTTGTTGGGTGAAGTGAAGATTGCCATGGAAATGTGTAAAGTAATTTGAAAAGGTACTCACCGGTAATTGTCTCCTGGTTCCGCGTGGACGGCGAGGCGGTGGCGGCGGCGCCGGCCGTAGATGGTGCAGGTGTCGTGAGCTTTAGTGTTGTGGGGAGCGCGCGCTGGGCGCCACTCGCCTGCTCCTGGGCTGCCAGCTTGAACCGACACTAATCCTCAGTATTCCTGCAACAATACAAATAGCATTGCATTAGATTGCGTCATATCAAAACTCTTCAAGTCTATTGACCTGTAACCTGAACACTCAATTAATTAAAATCGTCTTCAAATGAGACCAAACATCCGTAGAAATATTGTAATAAAATATAGCAAAATTTAAAGCTGAAATAAGGTCGATAAATCTGGCAAAATCAGGGTCGCGATTACTAAAATCCAAAACCAGTACGACCATAACAAAAATGCAAACAAAATCGAATGTAATATATAAATAACTATGCATAAGGCAAGACATGACTAACCAAGAATTTCATGCTCTCTAATTTTAAATAACACAGCAGCACACCAAGCAAGACCAGATATTATAAATACAATTGATTGCTACCGTCTGCATGCAATACAATTCAATCGAATTACCTACTGGAATGTTGTAAAAATATGTGCAAACAAGTGAAAACACTTTCCAATTACAGGAAATAACAAATTTAGTAATATGCGCTTTGCTGCCAAAATCAAATAAATAACCATTAAATCCTTTTCAAATCTAATAGAGAAAAAACAATACTTCACCCCTAAGTCATCCATGTTAGTCACACCCGGAAATACTGACATAAAAATAAGAATAACGAAAACACTCAAGTATTGAGAAATTCGATTTACCATTATAACTTATCCCAGTCTCCTACCTCAACGGGGGTACCCCCTCGCCTCACCGCATGACAATTACATGAGATTCCTATTCCTGACCTGTGTAATCTTTGGAAGTAATTAATTTCCCCTTTCTGATTCAATACAGCAATGTTTTAATGGTACATCAAATTCTTCAATACTTGAAAGTGGTTTAGTAATTCCTATTTTTCATTTAGATTGACCAACAACCGATTAGAATAAAGACCCACAGATTGGGGATTATTTTATCTTTTGAGAGTTAATACGTACTTGAAATTCAATCCTTAACTATAAATGAATATCCAAAAATGACAGGGCAAAATAATTTCACATCTTTTTAACACTTAGTTTAACAACAACAAAAAGTTTGCATGTTTTGCAGTTGAACTGAGTAGAATATGGGCAATGTTCTAACAACGCATCAATTGATTCAATTAGCATAAACTTGCTGAACAACGAAATACGACAGCGCGTTCACCGCAAATTAATTAATGTTGCTGCTATTCGTATGTGTTTTATAATCGACAACTTGGTTGACTGGATTTCATCCGAATTTCGATGACGCTGAGCCTCTCACACAATGCTCCTATCTTATACGCTCCCAGTTCGATGACGAATAGGCCTTTCTCCCTTATCAACATCGCCAATTGTGATTGCAATTTATGAGTATTATTGAATTCCGATCGATACCGTTAAACAAGCCCACCTATGTGCAATATGCAGTGCATTCTAGACTAACGTGTACGTGACCGTAAGCAGATCTCAATTCGATCTGCACTGTGCTTATTTTCGGTTGTGATCCATGGACTTCTTGTAAACAAATACATCTATAATGGAGCCATGTCATCGTGCTCGTTTCTTTACGAATAGAGTAAGAATTTCAATGGTGAATTATCATGTTTTCTCATGAAATTTACTGTGTCAATTTTCAGCCAGGTCATGAGTATGCATTGTGTTACTATACATAATGAGGAAAACCCTGAGAGCATAAAAAGAAAGGTCGTACTGCTTGATGACTCGTTGCAAATATAACCAACATACATGTAGTCCTTGTACATTGAATCGTGACATGATGCACCGAACTGCATATTATGGTCCGACATTAAAAAGACAGGTTATATCACATACACTGAGATTATATCATACCGAATTAAAACTCTTAACATGTGTTCCTTTGGCAAGAAGTGCCATCCGTACGTTAATACCGCCATTATTTCACACATGTTTTCTGAGCTCAATGCCAGCAATTAACAATAGTCGCGGTAAAAGGAAATTGCACAACGTGTATGGTTATGATAGATAAGTGAAGCATGGTACTTACTGATAGACATTTCATTGCACCTCCGTGTTGACTTCTCCAGGAATGTATGGTTCACGTTTCATTCAAGTAATCCAATGAGTCTGAAGATATGGTCTGATGGCACTACATGCATCGGTGTAGGACCACACCGAAATCTTTATCACTCGTAAACACAGCTGTCTTGAAGCACGTTTATTTAGTTAATACAATGTTGACGCGATTATTAGCGTGTTGCTTATTTAGTGTTCGTTTATATTGCACAGATTATTCGTTAGTTTTTCACTCACAAAACAGATAACATCGCGTCACAGCCCGTAATGGCACCAAATGAGACTTGACGGCCACTGTCTAGTTGTTATAGAACGTGTACTGGCAATGGATTTGCAGGTTACGTCATAACACATTCGGTGAGCGAGTTCCATTAAGCACAGCATTGCAATCAAAACGCACTGATGGCGCTGTATTCGAATCAGAGTTGCTGTGAATATGAAGTTCTCGACAATCTTTGAAGAAAAACTGACCTTCCTTCAACGCTTGCGCAAAGTACCAATCACATGCTAACAATTTTATCGGATTTCCCAAATCAACTGAAAAATGCATGTGAACTAATTACCATTATTTGGCATATTCATCTTCTGATCAATGATTTATTATCTCCATGTTAAAATATATAAATAGATGTTCGATATTCTTATCATTAATTCAGCTAAGAAGGAAAACTTTAATGGTCAATTTTGAAGCCTGGAGATGTGCCATAGGAAAACATCTCAGCTTTCGAGACACTCGCGTCTGTTGCAAGAAAATCATCTACTTCCATATCTTTGCAGTCATTTTGATAATCCTTGGTTGATTGCTCAGGCTTCTGATAGTTCAAGTAGAATGGCTCGATTTTTTCACTAGAACTGAGTTGTTTCATTAATAAACAATCACTCTTAACAATTCAATCATAGTACCTCTTCAGAATGTAGGGATCAAATGGAAAATGACTGTCTAATACATTACTGCAGCTAACAAGTCCTCCCTTGTCATCTTGGTATAATATAGGCAAGGCATTCCGAGAATTGTTTTCTATCACTGAATAGCAATATGCCAATTGATAAGTGCGTGTAACTGCTGCAAAATTCTGAACTACAGCTGGCTGACAAACTCGTAATGGATTCAATTTGCAGGTGACAATTTTCCCTAAGTTCAGACTTTCCAAAAATGTTATATCTGAAAAAACAACAAAAATTAGTCATCAAAGTTCAATGAACAAGTTAAAGATTTACTTTTTCGCGTTGACACTAATTCCTTTTGCCGAAAAGCGATCACATAAAACAGTCCTTGACAAACATTGTAAAATACGCTGTGCAGACGAATATCACAATTTATATACTCATTTCCATCTTGATTTGCAATATATGAATGAATCCATTCACTCATCTGTTGCAGGGTGCCTTTTAACATTCTATAAACGATAAAACTTAATAACTTTCTATTACCCAATTGTACAAACTTACGGCAAAGGAACAAAAGTTGCCCTGGCAATTAAACTAGCGATATATGACGCTGCTGATACTCTCAATACTGAAGCAATTGTTGGTGTTGCTACTTTCTTCCATAGATAATTAAGAAATCCTTCACAAATTGTTGTTTTCAATGCACATAAGATGAACATTGAAAACTGAACATGATGAGTGTTGTAAGTAGGTAGAATTATTTGATCAAATATTCCCAACATATCACGGTAAAGAACTGTAACAAAATACGTTAATAAAATATAAACATTAATGTATATCAATAAATACAAACCTTTTACTTTATCCCAGATAAGTTCACCAGTCTGTAAATTATGTGAATCCATCACAAAATAATTGAAAATTTTATCCAAACATAAGTCAAGTGATTCTGCAATTGGATGTGTCTTTTTCACTTGGATTTCATCCATCTCAAACATTTCTTGATCCCCTTCAACATCAAATTTTTGAATTTCCTCTCTTGGGGCATTTACATCTAATATAATTAATCTACAAAGCACATATATTGTAAAATCTTCTACATTTGCCATTTAACTATTGTACTTACTTAGTAAAAATCAATCGTAAGATTTCAATTCTTAATTTTGGCTTGTATTCTATAATATTTATCAAATTATGTACATATACCTCATGCACATGTGAAGACCTCTTCATATAGGGAAACAAATTAAATAACGATTTTAACAAAATATCCTTGGACCTGAAAATTACACTCATGAAGTGTTGCTGTAACATAATTGAATGATTTTCTACTTACATTGGAATAACTTCTAAGAGTACATTAATAACCCAATGTACATTTTCATACTTTTCCTTTTCACCATCAGGAATAATTCCATCTTCCCAAGGTGCTTCTGCATTATCTGCAAATAAAATAATCAGTATGTATATTTGTTTAACCTCAAAGAATTTATTTTTACCTGGCAAAAATTGGGTAACCAATTTATCAATTGCATATTTTGTGTGGTAATTATGTGCACAGCAAAGATTAACAACAAAAGATTGGTATTGACTCACAACTTCTGCACCCCTTGTTGTCCAATTGATGTTAAGCAGTGCTTCAACAAACAATCGTAACTCACTGTTGAGTATGGAAATACACTGTGTCGATTCGCCAAGAAGACTCTTCAGATCATCATCAAATAATTCAGCATCTCGAATCATCACCACTAAATCCTCATATTCACGTGAATTTTCGCCTTGCACAAACTTCTGCAATATGTTGCGAACTTTTTTCGCGTATGGTAATTGAAAGCGAACTTTAGTTGGAGTCCGCGTCGTCTCAAGACGTGATTGTAATGATGTAGTTTTTAATATGGATGAAACATGAGAAGCTTTACTTCTCTTGGATATAATCGTCGTCATCGTATTTCACATGGAATTTTACACGCGTGCACTTACAAATTGATATAGGTTATAAGAGTCAAGCGCACTTTAAGAGACCTTAATAGATTACCAACTGTGAAGAATTAATTGCATTCAATTAACAATTATAATAACGTTAATTACGTATCATTATAAACTTTAATATTACTGTTTTTATAATAATTCTTTAACAACGTGTTCCAAAACGTGCCTTCCACCAACATTTTAGAATTCAACTGACGGACCAATTGTGACGGACTAGCTTACGATGCATAATCATTTTAGGCAGATGGCGACTAAATCGCTATTTTCTTTTCACGAAGACTGGAAAAAGCGACAACAATATAAAATTCCTATTAAATAATAAACTTGCATTCCAGCACTATCTTAAATGTAAATTCTCAAGTAGTTAATAGTATAGTTGTTTATATATTATCCCAAATAACTTGCTTTTAATTATAAAAAAACTCAATTTTTACAGATTATCATACCCAATCATACCACTAATAAGTCACAATGCACCTTTTTTTAAGTAATAAACACAAATCAAGTGAGAAAATTCAATGTTTATGTACACCTGGTTATCACCAAGGTATTTTCTCAACACTATGACGGTACTAACCAATGGATAACCGGCGCCTGGAGAGCATAGTCTGCTCGCTGAGGAATTCTATAAGAAATTTGCTTATCGCTTTTCTTCTTATGAGAGTTACCGATTACAACACCAGGCGGCACTATTAGCAGGGCCTGGTATTGCTGGAAGACTTTTATATAACCTTGTTAATACGGAAACTTGAATTCATGATTTTAGCATAAATAATAACAAATGTCTTTTTTTAAAGATATTTTTGGTAATTTTGATAAAGTGCAAACAAATGCAGGCTCGGGGCAGAGTCTGGTACCGGTCGTAAAGACACCTGGTCAAAGATTGATTGAAACATTCACACCTAAGTATTAAAATGCACGATAATTTAAGTAAAATGCTTTAACTTTTATTACTTTTAGTGAGTTTGGTGAATTTAGTAATGAAGTTAATACTATACTTGAAGTTACTTGCATGAGCTCTTTCATTGGAGCTATATATGGTGGAGTTATGAGCAGCAAATCAGCATATTTAGAATTTTTCCAAAATAATCAAGCTACAGTGTTTAAGGATCATTTAGAAGCCAAGGTACTTTATAAATTAAAATGATTATTTAATTCATTTCAAAAATTTAAATTTTCAACAGAAAAGGCTTCAAGATAAAGTAACATTAGCATTTGGCAAAGGTGCTTTCCGATGGGGATGGAGACTTACATTATTCTCAACCAGTTATGTTGTATTCACTACAGCAGTATCTACATATAGAGGAAAGAATGGAATACTAGAACATGTTGCAGCTGGTGGTCTTGCTGGAAGTATGTATAAATTTAATGCAGGACCACGTGGAATGATTGTTGGTGGTGTATTGGGTACTGCTCTTGGATTAGTTGCTGGTTGTGCCACAGTTAGCCTACTAAAATTAACCCATATGACAATGGATGATGTGAAAGTCAATACTCAGCGATGGAATGAGCTGCGCTATAGTAAAATGAAAGAAGGACTTAAGGAATATTATGCTGAAAAAGAAAGTCAAGAAATCCGCGAGTATAACAAACGCGAACACGAAGAGAACTTAGATAAATTTGTTAATAATGTATCAAGTAAATGATGTACATATACTTAAGAATGTAATAAAAATTGTAGAAATATATAATTGAGTTTGGAACTCATTAATTTTAACAAATAATACTTAAAATTTGAAAATCTGCATGAATCAAATATTCAAAACATAAATTATTCTGTTTAGGCATTGCACTCTCCTATTTGATAGAAATAAGAACACAAAAGAAAATTTACCATCATTGAGATGTTTGGAAATAAAGCTGGAAGCACACATTTTTCCTTATTCTGTAGGTCGCGTGATACGACGTGGACCACGATTTGGGGGCCCTTTTGGCTTGGAGAATTTAGGCTGATGTAAATTTTTAATCGGATGAAGTTCATCAAACAAAAACTTTTCAGTTAGTTCGGAAGCATCATCAATTTCCAACTGTAATGTTAATAATTCCACATTAATATTGCAGAAATCTCACTGAAGTTTTATACCTTTTTAGATATTTCAACACCCCAACTGGCTAAGGAATCTATCAATGGAGATTTACAGCTAGAATACAACATTCTCTCCTTTATTGTACAGTTGTATCCTGGCATGGAATAAATAAACACTGAAAGAGAGAAATGAATCATTAATAAAATTATTTTTATCTTATCTGTATATTAATTCATTACCTATACTTTCCAAATAATCTCCTTCATGGGTGTGACAAAACTTGTACAAATGATAACGCGCATGATCTGTTGGGATATTCTTGGGCAGTACATCCAATGTAATTTTCTCTGATTTTTCTAATAGAACTTTTTCACCATCAATATCTGAAAGAAATCATTATTAATTCAAGTTCAATAAACATCTATTGTCCTTATTTACCAATTTTCAATTGGATGTAATCAACTTTTCCTTTCAGAAGCTCTGCGATTGCTTGCTTAACATCTTGATCAATCGGGAAAAGCACACCACCTAAAGTCTGATGCTTGCTGTCAACACTGATATCAGTTCTAACTTCAGATTTCTTAATTTCCTGCAGCTCTTCCTCTCTGGTTGTTAAAGGTGCTGGAGCTTCATGTGTACGTTTATGTTTTCTATATCCTTCCAAGCTTACATCATTCTAAAGTAAATAAAGCATAGGATTATTCAAATATGATTTAAGAAACCGATTCTCACCATTATTGTGCAATGAAATTCATCAGTTATTGCTGAAGTTCCAAACTCAGTCTTGAGTGTTGCTTTTGTGGAAGCATATAACATTTTATGCCTTACAGATGCTGTATCTGGCACCCAGCTGATGAGTAACCAATCATAACCACCTGAGTTCATAGAATCAAACCTGAACAATATATAACATGGATCATTTTTCTCAATTTGTGGCAAGATAAACTCATCATAATCCTTCTCCCATGAACTGCCTTGTTTCATGCAAGAACCAAGTGTTAACTGTTCTGAAATCAAATGGCAATCAGCTGTCTCAAACAAAGATTATATGTAAATCACTACCATTATCAATAACCACCTTTAGAAGACGAATCTGACCATCTCTACATTTGGCAAAGTACGTCTTCAATTCATCATTAGCTAAAGCCGAAATATAAATGGTCCACATGTTATATTCTGCAACTAATGTTAAAAACTAATAACATACCTTGTATTCCGGTTTGATGAGACATTTTCACTGGGTTTTAAGCGGCTATAAACTAATTTGAGCTTAATTTATTGTACTATTTCACTGATTAGTAATGTAACACTCAACTTCACCAATAACTACTTATTTTCGTGGTCATGATCAACTTGTGTGGGCAGTTCAGGAATTTGTAAACAAGTACTGGTGAACGATAGTGTTTGCAAAGGATAACATTTGACATCACAAATAAACGAGTGCGCTGGTGAAGAAAGTTTAAAAGTTTCAAATTCAAACGGATGAAATTAAAATATTTCAGGACTATTAATAACTATTAAAAATGTATAGAAAATTGTTACTTCAGATTAACCATTGCAACTACATCAATTGGAGGCACCATGGCACTTTAACCTAACTTTTTTCGACGTACAAAACACAATAATGCAGTGCAAATGTTATATGGATATCTATAACAACAAAGTTTGATTAAAAAGCTTTTTATGCGATTGTATTCTTCTATATCAAGTTTGTACTTTGATATTTTTATAAAGCAATGTGCTTTAATTATACATACAATGGTTTATACTAAATTTGTAAAATTGGTTATGCTCTGAATGCTGATGTTGGTAAGTCAATTAGTAAAACACTCAATAAACATTCATACATGATACAAATGTTAATTTTAGGAGTTGCAAGTTCTATCTGCCATATGAATGTAATTATTCCATTTGCTGGATTACTTTTTCTTGATTGTATTGCACGCCCATTCCATACCTTCTCGAACACCAACAGCTTCAGAAGCTGTGCATGCTTGAATTTGCCATGGACGATCTTTAATTGTTGGCAAACCCAAAGTAGTAGCTAATTCAGCAGCTGATAACGCAGTAGGTATGTCTTGTTTATTTGCATAGACGAGTAGAGGAACGTCTTTGAGTTTTTCATCATTGAGTAGTTCATAAAGTTCAATGCCAGTCTCTTCCAATCGACGTTTGTCTGCTGAATCAACTACATAGATCTAAAAAATACTTTTATCACTACACATGCCATGTTCTTCAATACTTTGTTAGATAATTAATACTGGGCACATTTCCACTAAAGTTCATAACATCATTGATTTTCACCCTAATGAAATATTAACTTAAATGCATGTGTTTTCTATTTGTTGTAGGTACACATTGCATGATATGACTCAATTATATTTTGATGTTAAAAGAGTATTTCAACGCAAGTTACATATTGATTAGTGTGCAGGCAGTAAAGTAGTTTATTGTCTCACCAGAATATCAGTGTTTTCAAAATAATTTTTCCAATACGGACGAATTTTCCGTTGGCCGCCAATATCCCAAACATTCAGCTTGAACCCATCGGTCACAACAGATTTGATATTAAATCCAGCAGTTGGCGTAATCTGAGTGATATCTTCAGAAGCAAGCGTTTTCAGAATTGTTGTCTTCCCCGCATTATCCAGTCCCAGCAATAGCAGGCGAAGTTCTTTCTCTGGAGTCGTGCGCAACTTGCGGAGAATTGAGAGCAACCCCTGCAAATTATTAATCTGGAAATTAATTTTTGTATAGAAAATCCGATTTGTTTTGATTCAACGCCGTTGCTAAGCAAGCGTGACATAGCCGTGACTCTCAATAGAAATCATCAACTATACAATTGCTTTTTTATTGCTAAACGCACCATTTTTATGTCTGAGGTAACGCACACCACTGAACTTTGCCGCTGATCACACTTCGTCAACTCCCTGGGAATGGTCTGCTGGTAAACTAGCAGTTGCTAGGAGCTCAACAACCGACTCGTGTACATTGAAGTTGCTACTGACTGTTTTTAGTGTGTTTTAATTCGAATCGATAAAGAGCGTTTGTATACAAATGCGGGTAACATACGTCGGATGCAACTTGTTCGGACAGGTGGTGAGTTCATCGGCGCTTTCCATTGACCGCTTCGACGAATATCACGTAGACCATCCACTCATTATCGACGTCGCACTTGGCCATTCAATTATTGCATACTTGAAAACAGACGGCCTGTATTTTCACGGGCATGGACTTGAACCGAAGAAAACGCACCATATTACAAAAGTTGAGGCGCCACTGAATGCAAAATTGATTTGTGTGGCAGATACGCGTGTCTTCCTGCTTGACAACGAGGGCGCACTTTATGTAATGGACTTTTTAAACAAGGAGCCCAAGTTTTCCGAAAAACCCGCACTTTCAGTTGAAGGAGATAGCTCTGATAAAATTATTAATTTTGTGGCAGGAACAAGAATAAATTTAGCATTAACTGAATCCGGAAAGTTGTATAATATTCCGAATGTATTGGATTTGGAATTGAATGGAGATACAAAAGTTAAAAAACTTTGCGCAGGTCATGAACATGCTTTGATATTGGACAATCAAGGAAGGGTTTATTCGATTGGGAATGGAAGGTTGAATTATGAATAAACTAATGACTAAAGTATGAAAATGAAATGGAATTTTTTCAGAAGAGGACAATTAGGACTAGGCAACTTAGCAGATCAAGAAACACCCTGCCAAGTGGAAACTTTGGGTGGCATTTTTATAGTAGACATTGCGTGTGGTGGTTGGCATTGTTTAGCGTTAAGTCGCGATGGAGATGTTTATATTTGGGGCTGGAATAGTGATGGACAACTTGGTCTTGTTGATGAGAAAAGTGAAGCCTTATCAGTAGTACAGATTCCACAATATTTGCCACTTCCGGATGAATTAAATGTCAGTCATATTGCTGCAGGATCACGACATTCAATTTGCATAACAAGTAATCAATTAATCTCTGAGAAATCTGATCAACTAATTAATAATTATAATTTATAGATGATAACAACGTTTACGCCTTTGGATGCAACAAATTCAATCAACTTGGTCTCCCAAACGAGAAATCATTAGTTATTGTACCTGAAAAAGTCCATCAAATCCAGGAAAATCTAAAAGTCGTCAGGGTGATTTGTGGTCCTACATCTACAATGATATTAACTGAAGAATAAATTGGAGTATTCTATATGAAACTATGTGATAATAAATCTCTGGGTAATCTGGTTAATACCTGTAAGCATGTTAATAAACTTTGTCTAAATAATAATCATTGATTAGAATGAATTAAAAGAATTTGTAGTTCACAGTATAATAAATACTGGTATACTTCAGTATTACATTATAAATATACAATGTGTATTTTTTGTATTTTTTTGTGGTTTTCAAAATATTTTCTGAAAATAACAATTTCCCACAAAGCATTGTTCAAACATCTAACTCGAGTTAAACATGTTTCATTTTGTCATTTAATATATATATTTATAATATATATATTTCTTGTTCAATATATTATATATACTGTTTAGTAATTAATATATTATCATTTAAATGTATTTCCTGTGTTTGAATGGATGTGTAATTAGTTGTTTTTCTTAAAACTTCTTTGCAATAGAATGAATGCCATCATGCATCTTATACATCTAATGACATTGTTCTTATTGTTACTAGCTTACTAGATAAAAATCTTAGATTTTAGATGTTCACAATGTTATCATCATCATTTTCTTTTGCTTACGTTAATATTTATAGGGAATTTAGTTTGGTTTTCTTACTTGCGGTATCGTGAATAATTGAATAATCGAATGAGAATGACGGATTTGAAAAAACAGGAATTGTTTTCGACTCTTTTCTATGCATGTATTTTACATAGTTCTTCGAGTTGCTTTTTCGATAGTGTGTTTGATCATAATCGAAAGGAAGGTCGTGCATTTACCGCACACACACATGTCTTAAATTTGTTATTCATTATTTATAATAATATGCTATTAGTGGACACATCTTTGTAATAGTTAGTTAGTGATCGCACGCACAAATGATTATTTTAATGATATCATATAAATATATATATTTATATTATTCGTATATATGTATAGAGGCATATATCATATCAACATTATCATCATTATCAATATCATTATCGTTTTGTTGGTATTTTTTGGTATGTGGTCACTCGTAAGTACCATAATATTACAAGAAGACACATGCCGCTTTCTTTTTTTCTTTTGATTATTTATGATATTTGTATAGTTTATTTGTATTTATATAATAGATAAAAAGGTACAACAGGTAAAATTGCAAACACCGACCATTTTTTGTAATTCTTCGCTTATAAATTTAATATCAGTTACGCTTAATAAAGTCGCAAAAGTTGCAAAAATGCACCATGGAATTGCAGGAATGCAAAATAGGCATGGACGACCTTCCTTTCAGATTCTCTTTTTCTTCATACATTTCATGTTTTCCACATATTCACATTATTATATTTGTTCATATTTTCATATTTTACATTATAATAAACGAATGTTTCAGTATGTTTTTTCTGTTTTGGTGAAAAACATTGGATTAATTAAGTAATTAAGAAATTACACACACATAATTAGTAGTTGTTAGTTGCTTTATGCTTCCCAAAACTTAAATATTACTTCACTCTTAAAATTTTGTTATCACTCGATTGTTGATTTTTCATACTTTTTTGATACAGTAAAATGCTGTTGGCATTGGTCACATATGATCTTCTATTTTGCTCTTGTGTTTTATAAAATAATCTTAATTTTTAGTTTGATTAAAGCTGTTGAAATTAAATTAATTGCGGGAAGATAGTAATTTAACAGAATACTAATAACAATTTGTATATAATTACGTTAACAATTTGCATTAAAACGCATTCTAAAGAAAACAGACCAAATTGAATCTCAAGTGTAAAATGTGTAAAGTTATTTAAAGTTACTTTTAAAGTTAGTGAATAGAGTTTAGAATAAATATTTTCATAAATCTCTTTCTGACTATTTCTTGTTTGTTTGTTTGTTTGTTTTGTTCTTTTGTGGGTTTGCTCGATATGAATTTGTTTAATCTTGTAAATGTTTAATTATATTAATATGTTTTGGTCCCAGTATTCTTTTTTGGTTTTAGCTTCAAATTGAAAATGAAATTTGCTAAACACAACTAATTGAAGCTAATTTGGCTGTAATTTCCATTAAGTATGTGTTTGTTTGTTTGTTTGTTTCTTTGTTAAATTGTATTAAATATTACATTAGATTACACATTTATTCCAAGGCAAGAAATAGAGATGTAAGAGGATTAACTACAAGAAACTTATTGATGAAATAAAAACGAAAAACATTGATATAACAATTTTACACATTAATTTACAATATTTTAATGTTTTTTGGTTTATATTTTTCTTTATCATATTTATCAAGTTCGCGCATTATCGTCATTCATTAGCCTATAGTACTCTTAAATATACAATCAATAATTTACTGTGAAATTATTTCTGCTAAGTTTGTTAAAAATTTGTTATCAGTATATCAATTGTTTGTTTCTGCTCGATATTCATTCATTTAAATTTCATGTTTTCCGTTTTTGGTTTGTTTGCAATTAGATAATTTTGTTTCGGCTTGAATTTCTCATAGATCATAGATTAATTAATAAATGCATAAATTTCATTTCGAATTTTGATAAAATTTGTTTAATTTTTCGTACGCTTACAAGTTAAAAGTCTTATAATTTCACAAATTTCAGTCTTCTTGAGAATTCGCATCGAATTGGTTTCCATAATTTTTTTTGTTTAAGTTAAAATTTTAATAATTTTCCATTATTATGTGAAATTCTAAATACGGATCATCACATTTCGTTTCTTAAGTTCTTCATTTACGACTGTTGTCTTTATTAAATCCAATTAGAAATAAAACTATTAATTTATTCTTAGAATAATGTAACTAAACTAAATGTATATCGTGTTGCCTACGTTGAGCACTGGCGATTGCATTTTAATCGAACAAGTTTTAAACTAACTAAAATCAAATTGCAAGAAATCCAATGCTCAATGGGCGCAAAATTCTTCATCTTGTTTCATTTTTATCGTTAACAGGTACGCAAATTATACGCCAATAATTTATATCTTCATTAGACTTATCAATCATCATCATTAATTAAGTAATTCATTATATATCATATTTGTTAATCAATTACGAAGACACTTGTTGGTGTAATTCTTAAAAACATTTTTGCATTCGGTTCCAATGTCTCATAACTAAGAGTTTCCTCATTTTTGTTTCAGTTGCTGCTAAGAATACTTAAAAATAAACCTAAATTTCACTTCTTACAAAGAGTGCAAGATCAACATTTTAATTTTTTATAATTAGTGTTACTTTAATGCAATTATATGAACGAGTAAAACGAATTAGTAAAAATAGTATAGCATAATCTTGCATTCTAATTTACAAGATCCGCATCAATTTTTATCTATGTTATCATAGCTTTTGCTTTTAAAAACTTTGAGTAAAAATGTAAATTTATAGGTAAATAAATACATTTTTCATTTCTTTCATTTTTCACTTAACAACTAAGAAATATTTTGCTAAAACCATGAGTGTTCACTTTTGTCGTAATTTAATTTAAATTTACTCTAAATGTAAATTGTAAGATTAGTTAGTTAGGCGTAAAGCTTAAATTTAACTGGTGATCTAGAAATGAAGCATTAAATTATTTAAAAACTCTGTAATTCTGGTGATATGATTATATTGTTGTTGTTGTTCAAGAATATGAATATTGTTGAATTTCTTTGGTTTATTCGGTACCTGTTAGTTGATAAACGGTCAAAGAAAATATGTGACTATTGCATCTTGTTGACTGATATTTCGGTTTTCCTGTATATGAAAATTATTCCTGTTTTTCGTTTCCTGTTTGTATGCGATTGTAGTAAGTAGTAACTAATTAAACAAAGAACTGCTATGCACATTCATCAAGAGTTCCGCTAAAACATAAAATAAGCAAAAAAAAAAATCAAAGATATGAAACAAGAAACAAAAATTAAAAAACTTTACTTAGTATTATTATTAATATTACAATTAAATATATTTGTTTATTATTCGTATCGTTTTCGGCTATTTATAGACGAAAATCATAATAGTAATAATAATAATAATAATAATCATTATCAATGAAAATAATAATTACGTGCAATGGAAGAGAACCATTTCGAATAGATTGATAAAATACAAAAAAAATATTATAAATGATAATAAAAATTAACATTGAAACAAACAAAACTCAAAGTACAATTAGCAAATTCATTACGTTCGCAACTACACGTGAAAAGAATAACTGAAGAGCACTTAAATTATAATGGCTTAATTAATCAATTAATAATAATATTGCAACATAAATATAACACATTCGTATGTATCCTTGCTTATTATAATCAATATAGTTGCTAATCATGTAAAATATACAGTGCATCTCAATTCGTAAGATGAGCACTTGAAATGTACAAAAAAAATAAACATAAACTTAAGAAAATTGAAGCGTGAACTCTCAAAGAATGCTTTAATTTAAATCTGTGGGCAAATTGTTGGTTTCAATCTATAAGATTATCTATTGTTATCTCGGTTTGTTGTTAATTATTTAAATGTTTGTTTGCTTTCGTGTGTTTGAGTGTTTAAAAACGGGGGTGAAGTGAAATGTTTGTTATATTACAATATACCTACTATATTGTAATACGCAATGCGTAGGTGGTTTGTTTGTTTGTTTTGCTTATAAAGTATTATTCTTAAAAATTATTCCTATTTATGTATTGTTTTCAAACTTGTACTTGTTATACTGCATTAATTGAAAACAGATTCAGCAATGAAGAGAGAAATATTATAGAGCTTTTAGTTGTTTGCTTGCTTTGCTTTACTTTACTTGCTTGCTGAGAAGAGAAACGAACAAACGGTAATAATCGCTTAGTGTAATAGTAGTACGTAGTAATTAAAATCATAAATCATTCTGTAATATAATAATAATTAGCACATTATCAATTAACTATTTGCATTTACTTTACGTAAAATTATTTACGTTTCTCATTTGGTTTCTGTTTACGTTTAAATTCATTTGTTTTGTTTGCTTCTTTCGCCATTTTCTGATGGTTTGTTGATTCGGTTATTGTTGCATCCGCAGAAAAGAAGTGACAAATGAATAGTTTTAAAACTTATTACGTTAATATGCATTAATTAACAATTCTTATTAGTTTGTCTATTGTATTTCCTGCACGTTGCTTGCGTTGCTTGTTGCACTAAATTATAATGTATTGTATTGTATTGTAATATACTACTTTATGCTTGTTTAAAACTACATTCTGTCAACTATTTTGTTGCAAGTGGTTATCAACTACATTCTAAGTTTATTTCTCGTGTTTGTTCACTGTTAACTGTTCACTCAATTGTGTTTAATTATTTATTTGTTTAATTGTTTAGTTATGGACTAAAAATGCTACACTGTAAGTAAATACGTGAATTCTAATTGTAAGCAAATGACTGTCTTATAATTCGGTGAATTGGAAATGAGCCCAATTGAAAAATATTTGCCATGGGGGGCGGCGGCGATACTGATTTGCTTGTTAAATTAATTAATTAATTAATTAGTTATCTATTATTAATGATGAATTCTTGTGATATCTCTATTTAAATGCGTGACTATTGCATATTACGTTAAAGTGTGTATTGTGTGACAATTTACAACATAAAATGATTAACGCTATCAACTCGTAAATAAATACAAAATGCAAGTCTTCGTTTTCTTCTTCACGATATCTTTCTTTAACATTTTACTTAATTGGAACAGAATGGAATGAATTACGTTTCGATTTACTCAGCCCTCACACAAAATGTAATAAACAAACGTACGTACAACTTATTAATTGCGTTATTGATTAATAATTGATTAATTAATTAATGTACAAAATGTTTTTGCACAATCATTTAACGTATTGAACATTTTTCTTCAATCAATATTACGTTTACGCTTTGCGTTAGCACGACACCAAAACGACGAATAAAATAAACAAACATATTACAAGTTTAAAGTTATTACGAACTGCTTAAGAAATAAAAACAATTATCGACAATACAAATGTGTTCTCTTCTTTATCATCAATCCGCGACTAATAACTAATTCATAGAAATAATAATAATATTAATAATAAACTGATAAACAATTACGACTAAACTTAGATTATTAAATTATATAAAATTTTACTTAAGATATAAATAATTCCTTTCTTTTAATATAAAAATATATCATGTTAATTAAAATCAAAGTCGAGCAACATCTGTTTGATTAATTAATTAATATACGTCCTTCACATTTGTTAATTAATTGATTAATTACTTTTCTGTTACACGTACGTTTTCTTTGCCGGCTTTCTTCGAGAAGAAATATTTAAAACGAGCAATTTAAGTCTACGTTAATTAATAACTAGCATAAACAATATTTTACATATAAAAACTGATAAAATATGTATACGTCTATATCTTGTGTGTAAAATTTACAAAAAAATTAATAATAATCATCATGCAAAAAACAAACATCAAAATATCTATCTTTTGGATTTTGCATTTTAGTTTCGTGTGGTCCATTAAATTTCTCTTTGACGATATGGATCAATTGTTTAAGTCCTCAAATTCTCATTTGTTCAATGTTTAGTAGTATTTGTCTTTTATTAATGCTATTATCATAAACTGTGGAATTCTCAAGATTATTGGTTCAAAAACTTTTTGTTTACTTGTTTTTTGTTTTTCTCTTTTGTGTTAAAATTTTGCCTACGTTTTTTCTTCCTTTGTTTAAATTCAGTTTTGCGTATACGTTTCTAAGGTCTCTTCATTTAATGTTAATTTGTTTATCAACATTGGACCGCATTTTACATTAGAAATTCCTGGTTTCCGTTTTTGTTTGTTTCTAACTAAATGTTCATTGTTTCAAAGTTTCCATAACTAAAACAAAAAAGTAATCAAAAACTAAAGCCAATTGGAAAATTATCACACTTTGCGTGCACATTAAGAAATGTGAATGGATCATTATATTCTGGCACGTTTTTTGTTTGTATTTTAAAGATTTTGGAATGTTCAACTGGTTCAAATGTCCTAAACATGTCAGTGCAACGAAACCTAAAACAGAACAACTCGAATTATTACTCTAAATTAATGAGAAACAACGTGTTAAACACGAGAAAAGAGTTATAACTCAACGATCATTTTGATTACATGCTCGGTTGGTTGCCTATCAACATGTTCGGACATTGTGTCTATGCAATAAAAAAAGATATGTCTGTGTTTCCGGTTCAGTGCACACATTGATTTCCGTGATAAACGTGCACAAAAAACAATTATTTACATGCTTTCTTGCTTTCTTTTTTGTTGTTTTATCAGAGATTAGAAATTATTACTTGATTTATGCTTCTGTTAAATAGATAATAGGTAATTATTTAACTCGTTTTGTTTAGCTTACTTATCGTATAAGTATAGTAAGAAGTATTTAAGTATGTCTTAGATATAGATATTGGTCCAACTTAAAATATGTACGTTTCTCGACTGTTAATTGTTGAATAATTTTCTGTTTAAGTGGTGTTTGATTATTTATGAATTTAACGCATATTACACGGTAAGTCATCTGCTTTGCATTTGTGATTCTTAGTAATTATTCTGTCTATTGAATTATATTGTGTATTATGAATATACTAAGTCATTATCTGCTAATTTCCTTGTTTTCTTTATGTATGTATCTCTTGATTATTTTATTATGTGATAATTGAATTCGACTTCAATGAGTTTTGGTTCTGGCTGCTTATAATCGTTTATCTGTTTTTTTTTTTTTTTGGATTTTCCTGTTATTTTTGAAGTGGCTATTGCGCTATATGTGATTCTACTTAATTTCTAAATTACTTGCATTATTTGTTACGTCATAAATGTATTTGTTTATATTTGCATAGCTATAGAGCGAGAGAGAATGGAGCAACAAGTTGTTGTTGGTTTTTTTTCTGGTTGATTGCTCAAAATTAATTTATCTGTCGGTTTCGGTTTGGTTACGGTTTCGGCTGGTGTGTGGTGGATTTTATTTTTCGGTTTTCGGCATAGATTTGTGAATGTGTATGTGGTTTTACTATTTGCATTTCCGGTTTTACAACTGCTTGATTGTTATTCTGAAATTTGGCTCAACTGTTCGTTATTTGTTTACGTGTTGTTAATCTGTTTATTTGATTGGTACTCAAAGTTATCTCATTCAATTCGTTTGATCTGCAATCTAATCTAACGGCATTATTTTGTTGTTTGTTCATCTCTGTGATAAAATAATTGAATTAATTGAAATTTCAATTTTCAAAATCTATATAATAAGACATGCGTAATTTTGCAATGTTCTATCGAATTTTCGTCTTCTTTTAATAATTTTTCCTATCTACTCATCAAAGTCAATCTTTTATCTCTCACGTAATTAAAGAACGAAATCGTAGTTTTTCTTCTTCGCATTGTTTCGAATGACAATTAATTATTTAATTAAATTAGTAAGTAGTGTTTCTTCTCTGAATTTTTGTTTGTCCACAACTTCTTCAAATATATATAATATATTTTTTGTTTTGTTTAAATATATTCTTATACATCTAATTAATATTGATGTAAATATATATGTTATATGTATATAATCATCTAATTGCACTTCTTTTTTTATATGAATGTTTCTTCATTGAATATCTTTGTTTGTTTGTTCTTTAAGTAATTTTTTGATGTTGTTTTTGTTTTCTTCTTCTTCTGCTTTTCATTTTGGATAGTTTTTGAAATATAAAGAAAATCACCATAAAATATGGTTTTCTGACTTGTGAATAGCATAAAATTTGGTTTCCTATCTACATTTTCGTAATTGATTTATAAATATATATATATATAGTATATAGTTTCATAAACACCGATATTTTCTTGTTTGATTTACAAGCCGAATAATTAATTAGTAATAAATACAATAATAACATTTTTTATGCACCAATGAACTCACATATTATTAGTTTAAAACTTTCATTTCATAAATTCAGCCATTTTATGACATTGTTTTTTCTTCTTCTTCTGCTATAGTTAGTTAGTTAGTTCTTCTTCAATTTGTTGTTGCCTAAAGATGGCTAAATTCATAGCATTTTTATAGTGTTTTCTTTATTTTGTGGTTGTTTCGCATTAATTTAGCCTAAAAACACCCCTAAAACGATATTCACTTAGTAGTTTTTCTCCACCGTGTTTAGATAGATATATAATAATAATAGTTTGTGTAATTTTCATTTGTTTCAATTCTTATCATTTATATATTCCTTACACTTATATAATCAATATCATCATCAATATTAATTTGTTAATTAATCATCTCTCTTTCATTTGTGTTACTCTTTTACTCTTAGTATATCAATAATAATTAATATAATAATAGATATTTTGTTTTGTTACTTTTTTTTTCTTAGAGAAAATATACATCAAAAATTTTGAATAAATCACAGATAGATATAATTTTTTTTTTTGCATCTTGTTTACTTCATTCGCATTCTTGGGCCGTTTCGCACGAATTTATTTGCTTAGCTTAGCTTTTTTCCCCTCTCATCATACCCCTAGAGTGTGTATGTGTGTGCTCACTTCAAATCGAATAGGTTTTTTAGGCAGAAGTTTATTCGAGATGAACGACTTTCTTTCCGTCGACGAAAATCTTAGTATGTAGTAAGATTTTGTTTATACGTTAGTTTAATGTGTAGTGATTAAGAAGGAATGAATCAACATCAAAGCAGCAATCGGATATCATCGTTCTTGTTCGTGTCATCATAGAACATTGATAAAGAGAAAGAACTTTATACAAATTTGACTGGTTCTGAGACTTTTCTTCTTCTTCTTTATAGTTTGCATGCTTCGTATTTGTTTTGTTTTACTTAGTTTAATATTTCTTTTATATATTCACATATAATAATAAGTAAATATCTCTGAGGTATACGCGAACGTTGAAGACACATATAGAAAATACACACTGACGAATAATTTTTATACGCTTTTTTTGAACATTTTTTTTTTGATGATTTTTGCTGATATCTTAGTAATCTTACATTAAAGTGTTTTTTTTTGCTTGAAGTATCCTTTTTGTTATATACGTGTAAATATATAATAAGTGTTCTCTTTAATATTTATAATATATTTAATACTTTCGTTTTACTTCTTGCCGAAACATCGAAACAGAGAAACATATATGCGCGCCAAAAATTGAAGATTCGTAAAGAGATTATGTATTATATGTATATGTTCTTCAAGTTTTTGTGTTATGTTATGAATTTCCTTCATTGTTATAATTGTTCCTTTGTAAATATACACCGTATAGAAAGATGCTTTTGCAAAATGGAATGACAACACCGAATATTTATTTATTACACATAGTTAATT
Organism: Aleochara curtula; assembly: GCA_963978815.1. NCBI lineage: Eukaryota > Metazoa > Arthropoda > Insecta > Coleoptera > Staphylinidae > Aleochara > Aleochara curtula. Next base: position 13,267,249 of record OZ022215.1, on the reverse strand, counting down.
TTATTGGAATCATTTCGTGGTTTCGATTTGTTTAAATTTTTCTTGTGTTCTGCTTTTTGCTTGCTTGCTTGCTTGCTTTGATGCTTGCGAACCGAAATGCACACCTATACGCGTCTTTGTTTCCTCTTTTTTTGTATTTATGTTTGTTTCGCTAGGTTCATGTAAATTCATCATGAAAATATTCATTTATATTCAACGCATCGCTATAATGCTCTTTGTTTTTACGTGGGCTTGTTTGCTCTTTTAAATATTCTTTGTCTACACGTCTAATGCAACAATAATAATGGTCAGCCAATGGGGCTCAACAACATGGCGGACGTGGTGTCCGTTTCCGGCCGCTTTGGTACTTTTTGTTTCATCAACATAATATCTTCTCTCTCTCTCTCTCTCTGATATTTAGGTATAAGACTTGTTGATAATTTCATTCTACAAATTGGCATGTTTGGACCGTTATGTGTGTCATTAATGTTTTTGTATGTTTCTATGACAACCGCGGCGCGATATCGTCTTGGTCTTCTTTCTTCATTGTGTCTGTCTCTCGTTCCCATGCACTTCGCATTGCTTACCATCAGAAAGCAGCACAGTCGCGTATTGCATCTCATCATCATCATTATTATCATCATCATCATCATCAACAACTATCAAAACATGTATCGTCCGTTCATCAACGCCAGATGATGTCAGTCCTGTGCCGCGTCCGATTCGGAGGCACTTCCTTCGGCCATGCAGCCGTTGCGCTCGAGGACATCGCCATGCGGTTGGAGCGCGTCGCGAAACCGCACGAGCATCTCGGGCTTGAGGTTTTCCGGTTTGGTGAGCTCCTGCTTCAGGTAGATGAGACCCGGTCGTGGCGTAAGTCCACTCTCGGGTCGTCCGTTCTCCTCGCCCATGTTGTTCGCATGCGAAGGCGTTTTCGAATCGTTTGAATCGTTCGATAACTCAATGGTATGAATGTCGGGCTTGACGTCTTCGTCGTGCTCCATGGACGCATCCGAGTCGGCACTATCCTTGCGCTCCTTTCGATCCTCTTCGCCGGAGCTGCCTTCCTTGTTCAACTTTGTCATGGGCGTTAATCGATTGCGACATAGCTGATCGAGCAGCGTTTTATTGGACATATTCTCAGGCGCCACATTGCGATCTTCCTTACGGTCATCACCCGGCACCCCCGACTCTAAACTTGATCGAATGATCCCGTCGAGGAGACCGTTCGTTTCCGCCGGATCCAGCAGAGATTCGGCCATTTGCCGTGTACTTTTCGAAAGATTCGCCGCGTTTTGCGCGTTCATATGCGTTCGCGAGTCTTCGTGCAGCTTCTGTATCATTTGCGACGCGAAAAACTGCTCGGGGTTCGCTGGGAATGCGGCCGCCGTGGCCGAGGTACGTCCATAGTCCAGGGGAATACCCGGATAGCCTGCGTGCGGCCAGAATGGGAATGGTGGTGCACCATAGCCCAGAGGACCCAACGCCGGATCGTACATGGGCAGTTTGATGCCATTGGGTGATGTAGGTGCAAATTTCTGAGCGGGTTTGATTACTTGTGACTTGAGTTTATCACTGGCGGCAGCCGCAGCCGCAGCAGCAGCCGCATTTCGCAGATCATTCTGCTTCAAGGAGGCAATTTTCTCATCGACTGGATTTGGTTTTGGGTCACGTTTGCGCGGTCGCATAAGATGTCGCTCTTTCACCTTGTACTCAAGGGTTGAATGGGGTACACCATAATAGCTGCCAGCTCGATGCACAGACATCTCGCCACGTTGCACCGCACGCACTGCCTCCACTAGACTATCCCTGTCGTAATTTCTATACTTGCCGCGCTTCGGTCGCGTTCCTTTGCCGCCGCCACTCGACGAATTCGAGTTTTGCTGTTGCTGCTGTTGTGGCTTTTGCGCTGGCGGTCCTTGATGCTGCTGTTGATGGTGCGGCTGCTGATGCAGGGGCGGCGCGTACGGACGCGCTTCTTGCTGCGTTTTAATCACTGATATCCCACCGAGCGGTGGCGTGAATCGACCGCGTTTCATATCAAAGTCAATGATTGAATTACGCAGCGGCTCCGGGCTCTGCTGGAATCTTTGGGTAATGCTTTTGGCAATGAGGTCCTTGACGTCCTTCTGCAGCAGCCCGCGCGTCGACAGGATGGGCGGCGACGTCGAGTCACTGGTCACCGAGGGTGACACCATGCTGACCGAATCGAGGGAGCTGCGATAGTCGCCGTTCTTGCTGCTGCTGCTCGTCGGCTTGAAGGACGGAATCTTTAGTATCACATTCGAGCTGGAGTCCTCCGTCTCCATATCAGACTCGGACTTGCTCTTCTCCGTACGGCAGATGACGGAGTTTGAGGGGCTCGGTCGCGAGATAAGCAACTTTTCCGTATCTCCATTATTCTGCTGTTGTTGCTGCTGCTGCTGCTGTTGCAGTTTGAGGTGCTCGTTAAGCAATTCCTGTGCCATCAGGCGTTTCATAACTTCAGGTAATGCCGACTCACCGCCGCCAATAGCCACGCCATCAGACGGTGTCTTCGCGCCCGTCATCAGACTGCGCAACAGCAATTTCTGTATCTGTGCGCCAAACGCGCTCTGCTGCAGCTGCTGTTGCTGCTCTAAGCTTGCCGCCGCAAAGGCATTGCCAGCAGCGAGCGGGTCTTCCGCTGCCAGATTGGCGGCGGCAGCGGCGCCCAGCGTCTTTGCGAGAAACGCTTTGAGCGCGTCCGAATTGACGAGGTCATCGTAGGATAGCAGCGGCGCCTCGAGCGCCTTCTCCACTTCCTTCTCCTCCTCGGCGCCGGACAACTCCTTCTCGTCGTCCATCATGCCCTCCTCTTCGTCGATCTTCAAAGAAGCAGCAGAGGAAGAATTTAGATGCGCATCTCTTTCTCGCTCCAGCGCTAATTTGTATACCTTATTACGGAGCGTCGATCGCGGTATGCCGTAAATGACGGCCGCCCGCCGCGTACCCAATTTGCCCGATTGGATGTCGCGCAGCGCGGCCTGCAGTTCCTCCTCGGTGTATGTCCGCCGGCCACCCACCGCTGACATTCTAGGCTTTGCTCTAAAATCAGAACTGAAACCAAACGAAAACAAAGCAAATTAGCAATCGAATCATCATCATCTTCATCAACTTAATCAAGAGACGCACATGCGTTTGCCACTTTTAACCCGACCATCAGAGAGGATCAACGTACAGCAATTAACCGCTAACAATGCAACGACATGCGAAGAAAGAACCTTCCAGAAAGAACGCATCAATTATTATTGCATTCATTCAACAAAACGCAGCAGTCTCAATGATGCCACGGCAATTGCAAGAGCCGAAAGCCAAGCAACAAAAGAAGACGACAACAAGAACGTAGCTATAAGCGAAGGGGCCATACGAATAAATGTTAGCGCGTCAGGGCCAAAGAGAATTCTTTTTTTGAGGCCAATACCACGTTGCAAAGCTGCAGCTGATTGTTAGATTAAATACAATACGTACACGCATGTTCGCATGTTCGTACAGCGGCTAGATTATCATTACACGAGCCGCAAGTCCACACAAATGACTTGTTTGCACGACTGTCTTTTTACTCTTTATTCCTTTGCCTTGTGCCAGCGCAACGCAGCCATCTTACACGAATGTGTTGAATCATTACACCACGCCATCATCATCATCATAGTCAACTGAGCTCAAAGAGCATCAAGCACGAACAAATTTTCGCCGAGAGTTTGCCCTTGTCCTAAATTAACAAACGTGAAGCGAAAAACTAACAAAAGCCTCAATCACACACAACTCACACCGCGCCGCAAGTAAAAAGGAACAAAAACTTTTCACTGCACTGACTGCAAGCACAGCCCGCCCAAATGCATTGAGAAGTAAATTCATTAAGTCATAAATAAGTAAATTAATATGACGGCTAATACGAAGTGATTGGAATGTTAGTTCATTAATAAAAGCATCCTAAATACGTCAATCTTCATTAAGTTACCACGATGCTTAAACAATAATAATAAACAACAACAATTTTGTGCAATTTGCACACAAACACACACTGTCTCTCCTTCTCTCCTTCTCTCTTATCCGAGTATAGCAAATTTGCAAAACACTTTGGAGCAGAAAAACAAAAACAAAATATGTGCAGCGTTGCGGTTCCAATGAAAAAACAAGTGAACAACTACCAATTATGACGTCATTGAGAATCATCCAGCCGCTTTTTGAGCATCAGGCGGAAATCGTTGGAATTTTTATGCAAATTTCGTATTTGCAGCCATCGTAGTTTTTTATTATTACCTATTCTAGACTTGAATGTAATAAAAAACGTGCAAAAAACATATGTTGAATTATATTTTAAGTGGAGGAAAAGTGCGGCTAAGATGGTAAATTGGTATGGCTGGTTGAATTATTTGAAGTTATTTTGAATTGCAGCTACCAGCAGCAGGATATGCCGCAAATAATTGGCGAGCGAATAAAAATAAGGCAAACGAAGAGGCGAAACCGTTATGAAACACGGATAGCAACGGGCGTGCGATTAATGACTAATAATAAATAATCTCTTTCCTAAAATATTAGCGTTTGCGCTAACCGCAGAAGCATTTGGCGTGTGATAAAAGTAATGATAAAAATGCAGCGTGGAGGACGCGCATTCGAGCGTAGCGTAATTGTTGATGCGGATTGTAAATATATTCAAATTATGGAAAATAAATGTTTTTAATCAAGGACGTGCGATGCGCACAAATACGAAAATACGCGATATTTGTATTTTGCCTTCAAAATATATTTTCTTGCAATTATTTGTGCTCACTGTTCAATTATTTGCAACTTTTTTTCTCGTCCGTACAACCATTAATGCTAAATTACCCACTAACGTACGTAAAAAATAAATTAACAACAATTTCATTTGTCATTTCGCAGCACAAGCTAATTAACCCACACATATTTCTTGTTCTGGATTTCAGCTTTCTTTTGCACGTAGGTACATAATAATATTATCCTCGCGCAATTTCGTTTTCGAGTTTGCTTGTTTTATTAGTTAATATTACATTTATTTCATTGCATCAAAAGCAACAACTACTTGCATGATAAATGCACTTTTGTGACTCGGTAAAGTGGAGCAGGTCGAAAACACAAAAAGCACACAACAATTTAGCAATAATTTTGTGCTGTATTCATTCGTCAAGAATTCGTTTACGACGTGAACTAGGCCGTGTAAAATAAAATGGCAGTCTGCGTAAAAATGGCAGCCATTAAACAATTTGCGTTTTTTGGTAGATAAGTAAATAATGAATGGCGTTTTTGTAGGTGTGTAAGCAATGCTGCTCTTTATGACTGTGATTTAAGCGATCGTTAGACGAGTAATTAATAATTTTTGCGCGTGTTCATACAGCGCTCTCTTAATGCATGCGTTTTATGTAAATAATAACAATATTAATAAATAGCGCGCTGAAGCCTTGATCTCGTTAGGATTCCAGCCGGGCAAGCATGCAATACAAATGCATTGCATGCAGCAGTTGTTGGTTAGATAATGCACTTGCAAAACTGCCACTGAAAATACTGACAGTTGGAAAGAGAGTGTGAGCGAGAGAGATTTAGTTAATTCTTGATTCTTATGATAGTTAATGCTTGATCGTTTCGATTCGCAGCGCTGATAAGGTAAGCCCTCGCGCGAGATATTTTTACGCGTTGGTAGCATAGAATGAATAGCGTTGAATACGATTGAGATTTTAGATGCAACATTGTAAGTCACTCATAGATTTAGATAGGCGGTTAGTTTGTGAGCGAAATTGTTTATAACTATCTGTTCAGCGCGGACTCGTACACTTGCCGAGGCATTGTGTAAGTGCGCAAATTGTATGTGCGTTCAGTTACGCTCTATTTGCGCGGCTCGCGGCCATAAAATTCAAAAAGTCTTTGCTCCTGCTTCTGCTGCGCGTGCAATGACCATCGGCTATCCATCTGCATCTTGTACAATTAACTATAGAGTGTTTCAATAATTTTCGCCAAGTTTTCACTCATTTAATACACAGTTGAACTCAATTCTTGATCATTTAAATTATTCAACTTTAATGAGTCATAAAAATTATTCCAAATCAGATAAGAACATTCAATTACGGTATTTGCTTAAGGAATTTTATCTACTTTCGAGTACTTTTTGAATTATTTCAAAATCATAAATAGTTTTTGATTTAAATCAATTTGTACAGAAATTGCTTTTTTTTGCGATCAATTAGATCGCGATTACGACGGAAGTTTTGTGGAAAAAGTTTATTAAATTAAATTAAATAATTTTAATTTTAATTTTAATTATAGATTATTTTAAGGAATTTAATCTAGTTTCAAATACTTTTTGAATAATTCCAAAATCGTAAATACTTTTTGAATTATGACTATTTTTACCCAAAGTTGATTTTTCTATCTGAAATATTATTACTAAATTTTCAATCCCTTATAAAAATATGAACCGTTGCTTATAAATTGTTATAATTTTTAGGACATAACGTGCATTAGATATATTTTAGTAAGCAATTGAAATTAATTAATTATTTTAAGTAATTCCTAAGATATTGATAAAAACTTGTACAAGTTGTTCCAAATTTGTAACCTTCATAAATGTCTCAGTCATTAATTAAACGTAATTAAATGAAAATCTTAACGACATTTTAAATATCAGTTTGCAATTATAAGCAATTAAAATTATGCACGCACGGAGCAAACATTCAAAGAGAGGAATAATTAATTGAATTTATTAATTTGCAAATATTTTGCAAAGATTATCTCTAGATGTGTGAATTTATTACACTCGTGAGTGATCAGGGGCGGCCTCCGGCATTTCCGACGTTTGCGCTTGGCATGTTTGAAAAGTTGTAAAAAAAAGTCTAGCAGCGAATAACTCAACCAACTGTCAATTAATACGCTGCGTTTGTTGTAGTTCAATTTTATGTTAATCTCTTAACATGTCCGTGCGCGCATGCGTGTATGAATATGCAATTACCTTTTTAATTACAACATTTGCCAATGTAACAACAAATGAATGCTGAATGCAGAAAATGCAAATTGCCTCACTAATAATCACTTGGTTCAAGAACGAACAAACTTGATCCATTTTCTGTTCATGCATAAAACTATTTTAATTCACCTTTTTCACATCATTAACTTTTGTTGTCCCATATTCCAGCAGGAAAAATTGAAATATTTTCACTTTATAATTATATTAATTCAAATGATCCTTGAATTATCCTTAAAATTTCGCGTAGTCGTAGGTCAGTTGCACATTTACGCTTGATAACTTTTGAGATAATGCCACACGTTTTTTCGTTGCACGTTGAGAGTTTGTTTATTTGATTTGTTATTTGCACGAAATTTGTTAATGTATGCGTCTGCATGCGATGTGTGTTAATGTTGTAATAATTTTATCCGCACGATGATAACAAGGTGCAAATGTCTCGTGTGTTCGTAAGCAAATAATGGTTTCTTCGTTTATTTTTTGGTTTGTACGCGTTTTTTAATTCAACTAGCGTAATTACTGAATGAACTCGATGCGAGATCACAACTGAACTTGGTCGGCGAGTAATATTTGATTAAAATGCACACGCGCTTCTTGCATTCGCGCCTCCTTTCGGCGCTCGCCTTGGCTTTTGCACTGATAACAAACGCACTGCTGCTACTCATCGAGCAAATGCATTTTTGCTCGCATCTTTTCGCTGGCTGTACAGCCGTCTTATTATTTTTTTGCGTTATCACCATCGACACACATTAATTGAGACAATATCCTTACAGTCGTCGTCCTCCAAATTGTTAATAAACAACCATAATTAACGCTTTATTCTCAATTGTTATTCATGCTTAATTAAGCCACAACATTCTCAAAAAATTGATAATTTTAGTTTAAAATTAAGAGTTCATTAACTTTTTCTTTAATCTTAATAATAATTGTTTACTGTTGTTATAATATGTTATAAAATCATGATTTATTATTTAAACAAATAATCACTTGAACGCTTAGTAATCATTAAGAAAGTTATTGAACTTTTATCACTATAAATAAAGTTCCTTCAATTTTCGGAATTTCAAACAATTTTCAATCATTTTCGGATAATTCCGAAACTATTTAAGATTTGAAAATAAAATTTTAAGTCGTATTTTTCTAGATAGTTTGTGCGCATAGTGAATGGTTAATTTAGCCGAGAAAATGGTTATTTGACTAGTTAAAAAATCATAAAGTTTGAACAAAGTATGACATGCGAGTTAAGTCAATACGACTGAGTCAAAAGATTTTACAGCGCATTTAATTGCATTTTTATTACACGTAGACATTGTTTGCAAAGTGCACTTTCACAACGAGCAATCATAACACGTATTGTTGCACGGCAAACTTAAACAAAAATATGTGCGCAAAAAGTTTTCGAATAAGTACGACGACGATTTATTTTACTGCTCGTTTATTGTTGTTTGCCATCGAACATTTTCATTAATTACGTGCCACATTATCAATATCAATGTCAGAAATTATTGTGTTTACGCACTTTATACGAACAATGCTGTTGCTGCATTGCATTGCGATTGATTTAATTTTAACATCGAAAATCTTCGAGCGCCGATAAGGATAATGAGTGTATTCTGGAAAGATTCCAAACAACCTCAAACTGTATGATTCTTTCTCTTGCAAGACAATTTGAGATTTGATTAAACAATGAATGCACTAATTGTTCATTTGTTACTCTCGCCATACAGAGTTGGCATTGAATTAAATAGATGATAATTAATTTCATTCCAATCAATTGGATTTGTTTAGAGATGAAAGGTTAGTACGGTTCTGGAATTTCTAGCATTGAAATAAATTTATTTGTGAAGATGTCGTTCACATTAAGCACGCGAATGCATAAAGTAATTTTTCCGTACGACGAGTGAATCGTAGAATAAGATGGCGAATCACACACACAGTCGAGTGGAGTTTTAATCGTAATCTGTTGCGTTTACAACATTTACACAATTTACACAATATATTTATGCACTCTTTATTATTACGTTGATACAATCTTTAATTCGAACTGCAACGGCCTGCCTGCCTTCAAGAGTGCGCAATGCGAAAAGGTCACTCACACCAAACGTGCTCCGGTCGCGACGCGTATTGCGCTCGCTTATTTTATTTTTGCATTTTTTTACGTCCAACCTTCTCGTACTCTTCCGATTTATCATAGCAAAGATTATGTGCTATCAGTGCCAATGTACACAAAGACAATCACTAAATATTAAATATTCATTTTTATTTCAGTAAAATCTACCTAGTTATCAAACTATCCTTGAAGAAAGGATAAATCCTCAATTATTAGAAAATTATTCTTATTGATTAAATTAATTAGCTTTAGAGGATGGACCCTGAATGAATATATGTATTGAAAAAGGAGTGAAAGTTTGGAAACCACTATAAAATTCATAATTTGGATAAGTAATTAATTTTAAGATGTAAGAAATAATGAGTAATGATATAAAATTCACTTTTTAGTCATCAAAACGAAGATGCAAGTGTTTCAGTGGAGTTTTCAGCTGATTTAAGTACTTCGTGCGCACGTTTCGCAATGCACTTCTGCCATACGTAAGTGGTAAACAAAGAGCAGCGTATAAAGTTGGATATTGGCGTGGAAAGAGTTGGAATAGCGCGCGGCTTAAGAGCGAAGAGAAGGTCGCCTTCAAACGCGCATTTTCAATGCATTTCAAACGCTCGCGACTGACTGAGTCGCGCTTGCATTCATTCGGTTCGGCTGGTAATAAACCGTGGCCTTGCCGATGATATTATTACTGCATCTCTGACTTACAATTGCATTGCACCACATAAGTGCATTTAACTCTCTGCGGCTCGGCCGCGCGCGCACGAACAACTTTATCGTTCGGATGACAATGACTTAAATATCAATTCGTGTCTTTGGATTTGCTTCGAATCAAATTGTGCCGGTTTCAGCAAACGACTGCACTGCGCTCGATTCTCAAACTTGTACGGAATGAGTTATGAAGTCATCGCGGACTCATTGTAACGAAATGTGACTCATTGTAATTAATATTTCGCAACCATATTATATTTTCGTTTGCATGCACTGCACTTTTCGACAAACACACTGTTTGGCGTCGTTGTGCGCACGAAAGTAGGCACATTGACAAAATGGCTGCTCGAAATGGTGAACGAAAAAGAAGAAAAAAGAGACAAAGTCCCCACAACGGCAAAAGACCAACGGCCAATCAACATTATTTATTCAGAAGCGGAAGGCCAGCTCTCGGCCAGCGAACGCTTTTTTCTTGGTAAATGGTTAAAGCATTAAAACCACATTCAATAAACTGTTCCACTCCATACACGCTTCTCCCACTTAATTATTGCTTAATTCAAATTGAAATTTGTTTTACGTAGTTAATAAAAACGTGAAAAACATCGTTAAAAACATTCGTTGCCATTGTAAATGTTATTATGAACTAAATATTGCAAACTGAAAAATATTATTATTTGTGCGACACTACACTACTAATAGGCCTCATTTTTTTTTTCGTGCGAAATTGTTTTTTTCACTTAATTATTGGTTAATTTGCTCATCATTCATTTGCCGTCTGGTTTTCGTTAATTGGCATTGCGCAAATTGGCCGCGTTTGATGAAAACGTGCACAAACTTAACCCACTTTGCGCGGTTCGTGCGTATTGGGGAATCAATGTTCAAATAATCATCGCGCCATCATGACTGTGATGATGATCATCATCATCATCAGCAGTGGCATCATCGTCGGTCGTGCTGCCTGCTGCCTGCTGCTTGCTCTTTGCCGTTGAGCGGTAACGACGCACAACTTGCATTAACTTGCCGCGGAGAATGTCTCTCTAATTGCATTCAAATGCAACTTTGGCCTTCGGTTTTGCGTACAATGCAAAAATCATTCTCCAAATGCATGACAAACAACAAATATGAAAAATCCAAACTTTTTTACGCCCGTAATCATTCCATTGTGTTGTACTAAATCAACATTTGTTATTTTACTTTCAATACTTTGTTTACTCCTGAATTTATTTAAGAAAACAAATAACTAACAAATTGCCTAACAAAGTGAAATAATATCAGGTGAAATTTCGGAAATATGTAAATTCTTCATTTTGTCATAAATTTATTGATATAAATCAATAAAAATCGCGGAATAAAGAATAAATAAGTCTACCGTAAAGTCTACGAAAGTGCACACTTTATGCAAAATCAGTTGAATGTTTATTTATTGTAAGCGTGTCATTGGTTGTTCGCAATTTGAACAAACAGTGATTTGTTATGCCCTTGCATGCAATGCATGGCTGCGTGTATGTGTGTATTGCATTTTTATATAACCACCGCCGACGACGGCGCGCACTACTCAGCCGCCGCCGTTTGCTCTCGACAAATAACGACGAATCGAATGAATTTTATCGGTCAAAACCGCGATTGCGCGATTGTGCAAACAGCGCGCAAATATGGCAATGCCCTCCTCGCGCGACTGTCAACTCTCAATGACACTGCTATTGCTGCTGCTGCTGCCGCTGCTGTTCGCACTCGACTTTATAAATAAATAATATACATCTAAATAAAATTATTCTGTTGAATGCAATGCACTCTCACCGACCACTGCAACGAACGACGCAATAGGTGTAGGAAAAATAAGGCGGCTTAAGTGTGTGCACTTCTTTCGAGCGCGAGCGCGCATGCATTCGTAGTCAAATATTTAATTTTTTCGCAATGCTGCCTGCGTATATATTATTTACTAAAAGTGCATAAATACGCGCGATGAGTGCGACTCGAGAATTGCGAAATATGATCCAATTTGGGTCGCGTACGCGATTAAGAGAAAAATGACGCAAACGTGAGACATGTACTCAACTGATACAAATGCAAGGATGTTGCGCTAAAAAATGCATCTTTGAAGGAAACACTTTGTTGCTCTTGTCTCTTGAAGTCGTTTTGTTCACAAAGTTCAATTGCGCGTCTGTTACCTTATCAGTTTGGGTCAATAAAGCGAGCAATAAACCAATTTAATATATGAATCTTATTTTCTTACTTACTTATTCCAATTGTTAATTCTTTTCTTTCCCTGCCATTATTCATCCATAAAATTAATAATCATATGCCGAAAAGTTGATATTTTATTAATTTTCTTCTCAAAATATTTTCATTTGCTAATTAAAACTAAAATGAGATACCTATGTAAAAATCCCAATCATGCATTAATATTTAATTTCATTATATTTACTGCTAATGTGGATAAATTTAAATGGCTGTTGCTATCACGTGATTTGCTTTAATCCTGAATCTATATTTTTCTAGAGTGAAATCTTCAAAAGTAAACAGGGAAAACTATTTGAATTAATTCGCAAACTCCCTGTATAATTAAGCTCTTTAAAATTTAATATGATTATTGCACATGTTAATAAACATTGTCAAAAACTGCCAAATATCGCATAATTCATGTTTCATAATTCAATAACCGAATGGATTTTAAGCAAATTATAAATAAACATATTAAAAAGGACACATGCATGCGATTTTATTAACAAATCCATTAAATGCATGTGCGAATGCGACGTACAGTCGAAAATTTCCCATCGCACACTCGTGAACTAACGTTAATCAATTTTAATTAACAATTAATTAAATACTTTTCCATTCCGATATACACGCATTGACCTAATATGATTTCAATTCAATGGAACATTATTGCTGAAGACAAGCGCCGAGCTGAAAGAGACGAAATTCGCGAAAACAAACGTGCACGCTGCATTGCGTTTGCACGCGTCTAATCAATAGTTTGGCTTTGTTGGATAATTAATTAGAAGGTAATTGGCGCTGAGCGATGAGCGCATTAATTTGCGTGCAGAAAAAGAATATGAGCCAGCGTTTTGCGTTTTGCATTTTCTCATGGTAAAGATCTGACCTCTTGCAGTACGCGCGCATTCACAGAAAAGACCGTATGGGAAGTGCACTCGTCGTTGCATTGCATTGCATTGCATTAATTAATTATTTAATTAATTAGTATGAAACCACCGCATAAAGAATACATTCATAGAAAAAAACCACAACAACAACAAATGAAATCGAATAAAACAATGTCAAGAAGTCGAATGATATTCTTTCGAATGGGTAAAACTAGAGACGATTTCTGCATAAAATAATAATAAAGTGAATAAAAGTAGGAGAGAAGAACAACAGTCTACTTGTTTATAATAATAATCATAATCATAAATCAAATTAGAGAGTTAGAGAAAACTTTCTAGATTTTGAAGTTTTGAGGTTGGAAAATAGGAAGAGAAATAAAAAGACTCACTTGAATAGATGCTTGTTGTCTAGCTGGGGCAGACGCATGCCAATGGTGGCGGCATTGGGGGTCGAGTTGCCACTGCCTCCCTTCGAGCTGAGATCAAGAGGCTGCTCGCCGCCGGTTTTTTCGCTGTCGATGGCGGCCGCCAAGCCGACGGCGGCGGCGAGCGGATGTGGCCGGCCGTCCGCGTGCAGATTGCGTGCCATATTCGTGAGTAGCCAGTTAGGCCCAAGCGGCGGATAGTAGGGTAGGTGATGATGGGGCGCATTCGGTGCGGCGTTACCACCGCCGGCGCCGCCGCTTCCTGGCGAACCGGCCGTCGCACCACCACCACCACCGCCACCCGTGAGCGCCGCCGCCATCGCCATCATCGATGTCTCCAGCGCCGTCATGTTATGCCGATTGTTGAGCAGCGTGGCAGCCGCCGCCGCTGAGGACGGCGTCAGCGTGAGCGGTGCCTCCGTATCGCTTGCCGCCTCGCTCGTGTCTGAATCACTCTGGCGGGGACTCTGCAAACCAAAATACAACAATCAAACATCAGCTGCTCACCAAACAAACTAAGTAAAGATGCATTAAAAGCCAGTTACGCATGCGCAATTGAGTTGTACCGTATTTCCGGTTAGTTAATTTCGAATCATTTTTCTCCTTCCTTTTCCACACTCACACACATTTGCAATGAAATGCAATTTCTTATAGGTAAATACACTTTTTTGTTTGTACATTTTATGTTAAATTTTCTACTTTCCCATGACGCTCAACACACGCGACCGTTGCACGAATATTTGCCGCGCAAAAAGCAAACACAATTCGTATAAAATGCGGCATATGAAAAAAAATTGCGAATGCATTGTACGAAACGTCAAACAAGTTTCTTGAGCGTTTCTTCATCGCCTGAAGTAATGGAGCTCGCTCTAAGTTTCTGTATAAAACTTTGTACGCGCTGTGTAGATTTTTGTATATGCGGCGCACGCCTGTTAGGAAGCCATTTTCCATAGAAATTTCGTTACCCCGGTCGCAAGCCAACGAACCGCCAAGCAAACAAATGAACGAGTGCATCAAACTAATTACGAATGCAAATATGCGTAATTATTATGTTATTACATACATATGGGACACATATCGTAATAAGCATAGTTATAAATCTATCTATTTATTAGGCATGCGCCATATTAACTTGCCTGAGAATAATCGATAAACTAACACAAATAATTTCACTTAAATATTTGATCATTATCTTCATCATAAAGTTAAACACAGTGATTTTCATTTATGATGATTCTTGTTACAGTGAATTTCGGTTATAACTAACTTGGCCATAACTATTTATTGCTTAAAAGCAATTTTATGTAAACATATTTATTATAATTATTTATATTCCTAAATAAGTCTTTTTTTTTTGCGTATAAAAAAATCAGGCTTTGCTATGTGAAAGAGGAGACTGTCCTGATTAAAATGAGATATCACACAATGTTTTACCCTCCTTAGTTTTGGAGATATTTAATTTTTAAAATAGTTCCAGAAATAAATGCAAAAACGTGAAGAGGTATCTTGAATTTTTAAAATTAAATAACGCCTGAACTAATTGTGCTGGAGGGGTGTATGATACGTCACTTTAATCAGCATTAGTTATACTACATGTATTTCAAGCTTATTTATCATAAAAAATGTTTTTGATGGATTAAATGGAGTGAAACTTTGGTTAGAACGTCTAATCCGATAGATAGTTAACAAATTCAATAATTAATTCGTAAATTCACCATTAGTTCTCATGATTTGGAAACAACTTGAAGCAATTAACAGGAAACCAATTATCAAGTATAAAATGAAGTAAATGTTGAGTTTTTTCCTTCACTTCGTTGTAATTTGGTGATATTTAAAATGGTAAACTATGATATTTTCGGATAGTAAGTAGGTAAGGAAAGCCAGATTATTTTATGCACTTCCCAGTGACATTTGACATTGTTCAGTGTTCGCGTTTCTCGTTAGCATTCGTAATACGCGCTCGCTGGAAGCATGTCTGTCGTAAAATAACCTCCGGTTATGTCATTGCCAACTGGCTGTGCTGGCGCGCAGAAAGGCACACGCGCAAAGCGCACAAGAAGGAAACATCAATGTTGACACTTCTATTCATCGTTATATCGTCGTGCTCTATTCGCTGCCGTGAATATCTAATGCGACTAGAGAATCATTACCAGCGAATAAAATTTTAAACAATTTCAAAGTGTTTATGCTCCTACTTTTCCTACTTGACTTTATCTTGCACCTAGGAGATAAATATTTCAATATTTGTTCAACTATTCCTAGATATTTTATCTTTCACATGATAAGAAAAATAAACCTAATTATTTAAAACTTAAATGGATTTTTCGCAAAAACAATTTTTGGGCAATATTTAAGGAATCCTTTCAAATTGTCATAACTTCTAAAGTTATGAGTTGGAGCCAAATTTATGTTAAAAGTTATTTGTAATAGCTGTAAATATAATTTATTTTTATTTTTCCATGCTAATTAATTGTTTTTAATTTACAAAGAGGAAATTTTAAAACAACCGTAACTTTTAAAGATATTAACCTATTTTAATGAACATGTGGTTAATAAGCTTAACGCCTCTTAAACATGTTCAATCGAATATTAATTTCTTTTAATTTACGCATAAGTAATTGAAAATTGAAGATTATTTGATTAAAATTCATTCAAGAACGAATTTTCTTGATTAATTATACGAAAAAAATAAAAGAGCAATAAAGCAGTTAATTAATAAGAAATTTTTACGAGTACGTATGAACAAAAAGCAATGAAATGTCTAAAAAGAAAAAAAGAACAGAAAACAAAAGACTTGTTAATAAATAGCACGGCAAGTGTGTATTGAATAATTAATATTTTCTTCATGCTAAATCGTCGTGGAAGCCTTGCGTTCGCCATTTTACACTTTACGATTAATAAAATGATAATTAAACAGAATAATGGCGGGCGCTCACAGCGAGTGGAAAAAGTGCGCATATATCGACGGAGTTCATTAGAAATTATTACTAAGTGGGCAACGAATTTACATTTTAAATTTCATATACATATAAATCCACGATGAGGAATAACAACAATACGCCTAATAAATAGACGCGAAGAAGACGAAGCGAGGAGGAGAAACACGACGCTGGCGAAATAGACAAGAAAGGGGAATGTGAATGAATGAATGCACGGTGCTAATTATTTCATCAAATATTAATTGCATTTCGCTTGCCTGCCTTACGCGAATGCGAATCAACAATTTAATGACTCGTTGTTTATTAATCAGCGCGTTGCGCATGCAGCATGAACTTAAACCGAAGTGTGTGTGTGTGTGTGTTACGATTTAGAAAAATGATGAATTTAGAAAAGTAATAATAACTAATAGCACTATGTGCACATGCACAACGCGATGTTATCAGTGGGCAATTTGAATATTAAGATATTCCTCGCGATTCCACATTATTTTATACACGCGTGTATGATTATTATTGTGTTAGATAACATTATATTAGATGAAACGAAGAGGCGTTTCTCGTAACGGAATTTTAAAATATTCACCGACCGCAAACTCGCTCGATTTCGCCCAACGCAGCAAAGCGTTGACGTTGTCTAAGAGATTATAATATCATCAGGAGATTTGCTATTGCTGCCGGCATTTTTATGCACGATGCAAAATATCAGTTTGCAAATGAGAGATCAAACGCACAAAACGCCAACAGATGCTTCTTTGTGCTTATGACTCTGTATTTTGCTTTGCATTTGCTCGCTTGCTTGCTGCTGGTGGGTTCTTTGCCGCTTGTTTTTAAGTGCTCCGCTTGCTTAGTTGACTCGACTATTTTCAAACGTTTACCGCTATGAAATTGAAGCATCGCCGAGTAATTAGAGCCTGAACCGATTTATCCCGTTTTAATTCGATCGATAAATTTTGTTGTGCTTAAAGCGCCGTATTTTAAAATTGCAACTAAACTTGCAAATTGTCATCGACTGCATTTCATAATCGTAAAATTTTATCAGTCAAATAACTGTACCTCAAACATTACCAATTATTCTTTAATGCTTTGGTTAAAACTCAATCATTTCCACAAAAAAATGATTGTTTTATAGTTTTCAATAAATATTAACGTTGAAAGACTTATCTCCAAAACTAATAGCATTATTTTTATTTTCAGGATAATTTTGGTGTGAAAAACTTGCTAAATAATATTCAATTGTATTTTAATTAAATGGCTTTAAAGACAAATAAAATTGGAAGTACCTATCTTAGGAAATTTGTCAATGGATTTCCGAATGTTTCAATACAATTAAAATGACGTGGCTTTCCCGTAAGGCATGTGTTTTTAGCCAATGAACAAGTAACTCGATAACTCGTTGCACAGCGTTGCCAAACGACGACGACGAATTGACGTAATCGTCGGAAAAATCGATTGGAACTTTTAAAACTTCCTTCCTTCCGATACATTCGCACGTCGTCGAGTTGCAGCACTCATCCACTTTGTGTCTAAGTGCAACAATATTTTCAAGCCGACTCAAATGAAATTTAACATTTTCGGCATGCATTATTGATTGCTGCATGACGCATGCAGTTTGCATTTAGTTTAAATATCATAAAATATGCAATAATCTACGACCAATTATGGTATAATATCCTGTTTTTTTTTCCCACTCATACTCGTAATATGATTTTCTATAATATTATATGCGCTTATAGGTTGAATTGACATTTGGTAAAGTTCTCAATGGAAATCGATGCATTCGTATGGTTTTAGTGCACGTCGGCCGGCAACAGCTGAAAGTTTAAACAAAAATACGCGATGAATTATTAAAAGGAAGTCGATTATAATTTGTCCCCCCGCTGCCCCTCCCCCTCCTCCTCATCATCCTTCCGCCGCTTTACGTTGGTCGGCTAGCTGTCGTCGTATTCGGTTTAATGCACATAAATTTTCCTCTTTCTTCTCCGACTCTTGCGCGCAGCGTGTGTGAATTGGAGCGAATGCCACGATTGCGCGACAGGTCGAAGGGGGGCCTTAATATTCATTCGCCATATTTACATTATTGACTTAAATAATGCCACTACGTGTGCGTTTAATATGCATGTGCTCGTTAGTAATGAAATATTATTTTCCACATATTTGAGACGGCGCGAGCGCAAGTTTCAAGTGGAAAAACTTTTTCGTGACATTACGAATACATTGTGACCCAATTCGCCATTTACAGTTGGCTAAGCGCCTGCGAAATGTCAGTGTTGCTGCGATTCGATGCAATTAATCAATTTGCTATCATTTCATGCTAATTTTACGATGAATGATATTCGACCGAAGCGGTTTCCCAAGCTGTACTCGAAATCTCCATTGTAATTAGTTTAAGGTCAATTTCAACTCTATTTTTCTCCAATAAAAAGTCAATTCCTCAACTCCGCTTACCTCTTACCATAAACTACAATTATTAAACAATCTATTTCTGAAAACTATATAAAAATTCCGTTATTTTTACACAAAATACAGCGATTTCAGTATTCTCAGTCATTTTCTACTAATTCCAACTTCTAACTCAAATTCCATAAAAACTAAAATTCAAAAAGAAATTTTTTTACTATATTTGTAATGCACCATTATTAATTTAAGATTTAGTGCAAGAATTACTTCAAAATGTAAATAATTAACATAGTTATCGCATTTTCAGTCAAGTTTGTCTGCAATTGAGTAAACACAAAATCATAACCCAGATTCAAAGTTCAATTAGTTGAAAATTATTAACAGCAAGATAATTATTTTAGATCTAAAATAAACTTCAGCTCTTTCTTCATACCAGAATAGTGAAATCATTAAGAAATCAGAGCGCAATAAAAACTTGTGCAACTTTTAAAAAACTAATTGCAAACACACGAATCGCAACACGAGAGACTTTTATTATTCGTTTATTCCACGTTTTTTTTCGTTGATAGTTTTAGCTGTCGTCCGCTTGTAAAATGCATGTATGAGATAGACACTTTCTATTCGAAAATAAGCGGGCAATTTAGTCGACCGGAAACGCTAATTGTTGTGATTTTGCGCGCTGATTGGAGCACACATTTGTGCAAAACACAAATAATTTCGCGATTCCCCGTTAGCACAAAAATAATTGTAATAATAATATCTGGCGAATGCGTTGCGTTTGTGCTGTGCTCGTGGCATGCGAGAGAACTTGAAATATCAAACGAGCACCAAGCATATGCGCTAGTTGTTGCTGCTTTTGTTGTTGTTGTTGTTTCAACTCTTTGCCAAGCATGCGTGTTATTCGCGCGGACGGTCCTTCTTTCTATCTTGCTTTCAGTATGTTAGCAATTTATCGTCTTACTTCATTTCATTCCAATGGCCCCCTTCATTTTTGGGCGTGTACCACACACATTTTAACTCATTGCAAATACGCTTTTGGTGATGTGGTAATAACCATATTACAGCTATGGCTATTGCTTCTAACATGCGTGATTAATATCCGCGCATACATTTCTAATGTCAAATTTGACGTACCCAAAGGTCAACAATGAATCCTCGTGTTTTTCAATATTAGCGTTTATTGAAAATTATAATAAACAGGCGTAGCAAACATGAGTTAAGCACTTGGCAAAGTACTTAAGTCATTTCTGCGTTAAGTGTGACTGAAAAATAATTAACAGGTAATTAACTTATTGAAAAGCTTCGAGTTGAATTAACTGGCCAGACCTTGAATGTCTAAATTGAAAATTAATTTAAAAATGTTAAGCCAGAATTATTTTTAGTCAAATATTTCATGTCAACACGCAACGTAACAATTGGCAATTCAGAAATTGTGCAAAATTAAACAACTAGCCAACCGCAAGCGATTTATGCACTAATAATTTTTCTATGTCAACATGCGCGGCGGATAGGCGAGCAATTAGTAATAAACAATTTCGTCCTGTTGTGCTTCAAACTTGCTTGTAATAGTACGTCAAATCCGAAAAAACAGCCGCTATGATTTTCGCGCATATACCTACATTTCGCAATAGTTTTTGCGATCGTATGCGCCTCGTTCGGCTCTAGTTCCCAATTCAATTACCTCGATACAATTCGCGAACCGCGGCCCCGCCGAATAGATAAACGCACGCGAGAACGAATAGCCAATACAATGCGATGTCAATTACGTGCCATTTGCGTATGTCTTTCTGACAGTGAGCTGTTAAAGCTTGAAGAAGAAAAAATGTTCGCTTGCCGATACCTTGGCGGACGTGGAGAAAAACCGTGACATTTCTTTCGCACGCAACACGCACGCACTGAATTAAATGGCGTAACTGCCGCACTGCTGCCGTCTTCTCTTCTTCTCAACAATAACGCAGCAATGCAATGCAATGCCTTTTCTCACATGCTTCATGTTCTCACAATCGCAAATTATATGCATATTTGCAAACGATGCGCATAAATATCTATGATTATATTTGCATTAATAAAAAGAACGTTTACCCGAAGAACTAGCTGACTGAACAAGTCATCAACTTCTTCTCTCCAACCGCCAAAACTCAAGCAGCACATGCATGAACAGCTAAAATACACTTAAGTAACTCGATTTATGCGCGCAAATCGAGGTGGATATAAAGTAATTACTTGGCGAATTCTTACGAAATCGACAAAATTTCATAAGAGCGCAAAGAAATTGATATCGCATTTTGCGCAACACAAACGTCTTTTGAAAAACGTCATTGAAATCGCAATATTCTAATGAGATCGTGCCGATCTAAAAACGTGATTGTAAATGATTTTGAGACTGAAAAATTACGATTTAAACTAGTTATACCCAAGTACTTAAGTCAGGAGTGTATTTACAATATTTAATTAACATGCCAAAAAAATCATCGCAACGATTAATATTATCTTTAATAAGTCAGTTTGTTAAGGATTTAAGTAAAGGTTTTCTTTGGTAAAGATGAAGATTTGCAAGTTCGTGTTGGCAATTGAATAGCACGAAGAGCAAACTGGGACGATTTTCGATTTCAATTACAAATTTTATAGCGACCTTGTGCCTCTTTCGACGGCAAAAACGATCGCACGAATGTTCTTAGATGGGAGAAGAAATAAACTGAAGAAGAAATAAGTAGCAAATTACGAAAAGCTCAGCAGAGTTGGCCGTCTTCGTCTCTGCGTCTCTCTGGATTGCGAAACGATTTTAACCACCCAATTGATTCGCAGAACTCTAAATGCAGGTATGTAAGCGATGAAATAGGCACTCCTTGAGTATGCGCGCATATTTTGGTCTTCGTTTTCATTTTCATTTTCATGTTGTGCTCGCTTCGTTTTCAATAAATCTCGTGATTTATGCGCGCTTGCCATTGCTTTTTCGCGTGTAGCTTGTTGGCATTACATTACTTAAGTGTGTTGCTCAATCATCGATTCGATTATTCGTCCGCTGGCGCATAGATATACGATTCCCACACTTTATTTCACAAATGGGAAATTTGTAGGTGTTTTAAATTGTTTACTAATGAGAGAAAGAGAAAAAAGTGATGGACTTACCAGAGCCCCGTGATTATTATGCTCATCCAGTTTGCCGTCGACGCAAAAGATGCACTTGCTCGTTGGCGACCAGTCCTTGACCCTGTCGACGTCGTCCTCGTCGGGGAGCAGCTTGAGCCGCTTGCCGGCTGCCGTTGCCGCCTCCTCGTCGTCGTCGACGCTGCTGCTGCTCGCACCGCTGTTGTGATTGTTGTTCGTGTTGTTCGTATTGTTGTTGTTGTTGTTGTGCACGACCTGTTTCAGTTGCACGTGCTGCACTAGTTCGCCACCCGCAGCGACACCACCACCACCGGCGGCGGCGGAGTCGCCTTCCAGCAATTGTCCTTGCTGCTGCTCCTTGCCGACCGCGCACGCACTCGACGTACCCGTGCTGCTCGTCGTCGTATTGTTGTTGTTGATGTTGTTGTTGTTCACGATGATATTCGTCGTCGCGAACTTCTCGTTCTGTTTCACGTTGTTGTTCAATGGCTGCAAGTAATTCCTTTGTTGCATCGAGTCTTGATACAGCTTCCATTTCCTCCTCCCCATTAGCTCCTCAGCAATCCTTTCCAACCCTTCAACACAAAACGAATCACATTACTAATCAATAATCGATTCAAAGCATCGATCGACTGCAATCGCAGAAAACTCAAATCTGCGTACGCGCTGTTTACAAACATGAATTTATGGAACTAAATGTGAAATTGCGTTGACAAAGAATGGGCAAACGCGCATCGATTGGCGAATTCAATGCGATATCATCAATAGAGTGTTGCGCACTAAATCGATTTGAATCAAATTTGCGTACAATAAACAAAAGGGCAAAAATCCAACTCACCAACCAACCAACCAACCAACGAGATTGCGTAAAATGTGCAATGATTTAAGCAATCTTTATACAATTCTTCATTGTTTCTCAATAATATTCAACAAATATGGTAGCAACATCCTTAAGCGAAATCACACGCAAGTTTTATGGGTTAAATTGAGTAGGCTTTAATACATTTTGTGATTATATGTAAAAATTGAGGTTATTGTACTTAAGCTACTTACATGTTGAAATGTTGTAAACCATTAAACCAGCTCTTAAAATTCAAAAATTTGATTTACTATCACAACATTTTAGGACTGCTGTCCAAAAAGGGGATACTCCTTTCTAATGAATCTGCCACTAAGTTACGGTGAATACCCAATTTATTCAAATTCTAATAATTAATGTCTTAATTGTGATTTATCTTCCAAGAATTCCAAGAAAATTAAAGATAAACTATGCGTGTTAATAGTCAATGTTTAACAACAACAAATATCTTAATAATAAGTGAAAAAAGAAACGTAAATGAAGAACTTGAACCGCCTTTAGTATTAAATGAAAGTAGAGTGTGAATTCGCGATGATTGCGAGTGAAAGCTATGAGCAACTATCTAAATTTATTTCAACGCCTCGCAATCAACGAAAAATATAATTTATCCATCATGTTTCAGCAAAACGCGCATGCGATTGCGAATATGTGATCGCAGTTTAAAAGTTTTGACGGCAAACCACGAAATTTCAACAATTTCAAAACCTCGAATCACGTTAAACATGCAAACAAGAAATAAATGCAACAAACTGAATATAAAAAAACTAACGAATAACCAAGCCAAGCCGTGAGTAGGTGAAGTGGTTTAGTGTGTTTAAAGCATTTGTTGGATTTTGTTGGTTTCGGGCGAAATTTCTAAAATTTCCCTCGCCTGCTGTTGTTCAAAAACGCATGTGAAGAAAAAACGAATAAAAACGCGAAAACAAGCACTTGAAGCACTACATGTACCTACACGAAACATGCCATTCAAATATTACGCTTTGTTGTAAGTGCTTAACAAATTTTCGACGATTTCTCGTCAAGTGTTTAAAATTGTTTAATTATCTACACAATTTCAGGTAGCTGCTTATTCTCAGAATAGCTTATTCTCCTTTTTAATAACAAAGTTTTGTTCAGTATTTAAAAATGCTCAGCGCTTTGCAAAAGTAATTACTTATTGTTAAATAATAAACACTTAAGTCAAAAAATAGGTTCCACTTAAACACTTAAAATCATCATTTATAACTTCACTTTTTTTACTTAAATCACGTCCACAATTTGGGAATTTTTTTTAACATATTTCAACTTTAAATAAAGTTTAATTTTTGTTACTTTTCTCACGAATTTTAGAAGAAAATTCCAAAAATTCCGCACAATTAAAAACAACTGCACGAAGTGAAACCGCGAATGTCAAAGTCACTTGTGTGCGCACACTCGTGTTGCAAATTCGCAATGCACCATGATGATTGATATTCATTATCACTTGATTCAATTCTATAATAATATGCATAATTTATATACACACTTCAATTTTACGAAACGAATGTTTGCCCAAACAATTATCGAATTATACAATGTGTTTCCAACTGAATTTCTTCCTTATCCTTCAAACACTACACGTCCTTAATTAATATGGCAGCACAAAGTGTTTGGCATGATTATAATTTTAAAATGATTATTATGAGAACACTCTGTAATTATAAATATATTTAGGTTTCATTTTTTCAGCCAAATGGTTTCATTGTTCCTTCCTAGATATGCGCTTCGTGGCAAAACAGCAAAGCGACTTTTTCGTTATCGCTCGCTGCGTTGTTCTAATAGTAGTCTAATGTTCCAAACGAGAGTTCCCACTCGGCGCGCGCGCGTTGACTAAGCAAGCCAGCCACGAAATGAGAAAAAATGAGCACGCTAACGAAGCAAGAGACAAAGATGAAACGGACGAAAAGAAGGAAGAAGAAAAAAAACACAACGCGTAGCATTCCGTTGGCAGCCATATTAGAAAACGACGAAATGCATCGAAAAAGGCACTTTTACCACGCGCAGCCAGCCACGAATGGCGTTTTATAACATTTGTAATAAATGTTTATAAATGCGAACGCGCAGCTCTTCCCAGAACTCGACAATCAGCGGTTTCGTTTCAGTTTTCGCCTTCCGATGAAACTTTTGCTATGATTATTATTACTGGCATTATAATGATGATGATTATTATTATAACTATTATTGCATTATGCATTAGAGTGCCAGGCAATGACTGTGTTCGTGTGTTCATTTGCCAACACGTTTTTTGGTACGCTGCAAGTAAGTGCACTTGGTTTGCATTGCTGATAAAGTTGCATAATTTGATGCCCACGAATACATACATTGTGTACATGCATTCAACAATAATACAATGAAAAAAGTTTATGCGTGTATTATTTTTCGTTATTCCACGAATCGTACAACGAATTTGAGCTTCGTGTGTATTTCGAAACGTTATTATTTCTAATTTCATGTGCAATTTCCAAGAAATTAATCGACGTGCGAAAATAAGTTTCAAGTTGTTTTCGACCAAGTTTCACATTTACATTCATGTTGAAAAAACACTTGAGGAATTTTGATGAATCGCTAATTATTTTTACGACTAAATCACGTTTGTTTCTTTAAAACATTTAATGTTAAACATTCTAGAAACTTGTAGAAAACTTTAACCAATTTCCGGGTCTTTTTCAAATTTACAAAAATCAGTATAAGAAGCTGATTAGTTATGAGTTGTTATCTTTAATAGTTTTAGGTAAAAAAAATATGCAATTTGAAATTTAGCTAAAACTGTTTTCTAACATGATGATGCATTCTTAATTAACTCTAAATTAATTTAATACAATGCAATGTAAAGAATGAGTCATGCTATGTCTTAAATAAATTAAAATTAAATTTCTTATTATCTTAACCCAAAAGATATGAAAGTTGAAAATATCATTAGGAAATCATAAATCTTTGCGCACATTAAATATGATAGCTATCAAATTTGGCACGTGCCAAATATGGAATGATTTACGTGACACAATCAACGATTACGATATGCGAATAGATTCATAATGAATTTGACGTTTTAAACAAGTCGATTGAATGGAGATTCGAGCGCATAATAGCCGAATATAATCAAACAGCGCAGCGCAAACGTGTGAATTAAAACGCCACCGCACACGGCTGTATTTCCAGCTTGAGCAACAATAGAACAAACCGAAAACAAGTCCAAATAGCAGAGCGAATACGGCCACCAAACTATGAACAATTTGCATTGAATGGCGAACAAGTAAACATGGATGCAGTCAAATAATAGTCAATGACTCGCACGTATTGCGACCGATTGTGATTAAACGTTGCCCGAATTTATGACCGATTAATGCGCGCACCCCGCCGCCAAATAGCGTATAATGTAATTGTTTGCGTTATTAATTTCATCATTATGATCTCCAAATACCTGCATCAAACACAAACCAAACTCAATTCTAATTAACAATTCAATCACGCATCGCATCACGCATAGTAATGCCAAAATATTACAATATCATGAAACTGAAGCAACAATGTTGAACATAAATAATTTTTGAATTAATATTAGTTAATTAGTCCTTTCTTGCCTTGGTACCTAACTTGCCTTAGTACTTAAGTATAAATACTAAACTTTAGTCGTTAATTAACAGGACTAAGTCCTTTTACTGTTATGTTAACATGTTTCTAAGTATCCGTCCTATCAGTTCTAAGAATAAACAAACAGGAATTATCCTTAAAGCTTAAGATTGAACCAAAACCATTGATTAAATACATTTATTTCTTGTTATCCTTTTTTTTAATGTATTATCTTATCCTAGATATTTATCCTAGATAGGCTGAGGATAAATGATGTTTACGAATAAATTTAGAATATTTTTAAAGGAAACACTAAATATATTATAATCTATGGAAATTGAAGTCTTGAATTTTTTTCGCAATGTGTAATTACCGCTGAATAAAACGCAACGTGCGTGCGCAATGTGCACATATGTTTCGAGCGAGCGCGAAAAAGCAACAAAACGGGCAGAACGCCATGAATGAAAAGTGCCACAAGGCCTCCGCGCGCGTTGGCAGCGTGCGCGCTCTCCTCTCTTGTGAATTGAGTGAGTGAATGCAGCCTGAACATCTGGCTAATATCAGCTTGCAATGAAAACGCAATGCATTGCAACGTATTCACGACGTCGACGACGACGCTGACGATGACGACGAATTCTTGCAAGAGAAGAGATGCATTTGCATTCGCGCCAACAACCGCTCAATGTATTACTTGCCGAAAGCCATCTCTTCTCTTCTTTGTCGTCGTCATCCTCATCATCATCATCATCATCATCATTATGATCGCTCGTTGCTATTCCACAAAAATTGTGAATTATAGAAAACCATGTGCGATTTTAGATGGTCAAAGTTAATTTAACGAATTTTAAATTTGTATAAAATACATGTGAGTCTTATTCACGTTCATACAGATGAAAATAATATTTGAGTAAACATTGTTTATCGTCAATCAGGGCTATTGAAAAGTTCAATAGCCCTGAAGGAGTAAGATAATTTAAATTAATATTGCAAAATGATATAGATTTACGGTTTGCACGAAGAATTTTTAAGATAATTTGTGTTTTTCTTAGTAAATAAAGTACTTTTAATCAGTTTTAATCAAAAATGTATCAATTTGTTATAGTAATAGTAATATTACAATGAGTGCAATACCACTGAGAAATAACACATTTTATGCTAGTGATAACAACTTTTAAATCATTAAAATCCGTCCATTACTTTAGCAGTTATAGCGATTTGAAATTTTACTTTGCGCTGCGACGCTACCGCCAGGACGAACATGGTAGCGCGTGAAAACTCGCATTAAACCTTAGTTTCTTTCGGTTTTCAAACAAACCGCAGTCTTCGCTTGGTTTCCAGGCAGTAGAATAGATGTATCGGAAATGCGCCTAGTTCGGCAATTCTCGTGGTCTTCGCGCCCGCGCAGACCTAATACTCGGCCGGATACAGCACTAGACGCTGCACGGCTAATTCGCTGGCGACTCCTGGTGGTGTCACTTGCCATTGGGATAATAGCCAGCAATTAGCACGGTACATTTTAATTAATATCTCGGAAACTATTAAAGATATCAAAATAATTCTTTCACCATTAGAAAGCTGAATAAATTTCTGATAATAACTCATTAAATCATCAAATTTCCCTCGCTAGATTATGCGTAATAAATTCCCAAAGTTAACGTTTTTTTGCGTAAATTTGGCTTGTAAAAATGAAATTTTTTTTTTGACATATGAATGTTTGTTTATGTTTGTGTGAAATTATCTTTTGACGTGAGGAAATCATTTGTAGAAAATTCACATGGCTCAAACCAAAATGGTGAATTTATGAGCACATTGTTTAATCAATTTCTAAATACAAATAGTTATTAGAAATGCGCATTGCTCAATGAGTCGTATTCTCATAAAGGAAAAAACGTAATTTCTCATACATTTGTATTCGATTCGCGTCTATTTATTGCAATTTATAAGAATAATATAGTTATTAGCATTTATTTCTTAGCAGATAGTTTTAACACGGATTAATTCCGATTGTTTATGCGATTATGTATTGAGTACTCGGATGTAAATGAACTTTTTGTGCGCGTTCGTTCGTTCGCGCTCGAATAAATTAAATGATTATTCGCACGGCCCGAACTAATGAAGCACGCAAATTGGCGAAGAACAGGAAGAAATCGCTGTGAATTTTGTCGACAGCGTCGCGAGATTTGCCGCTGACTAACTGTAAATAAATATCGTGTATATTTTCAATGAAATAAACAAATGAAAATTATTACAAATGGGTACGTATCCAACAAAGAAGTCACTCGAGAAAAATTGATTTTCATCATAAATTAAGTATGCAATTTTCCAATCAAGTAAATACTAACTAAACTGGAGAAAAAATATTGATTGGAGGTGAAATTTAAGAAGAAATCATGTTCTGAGGAAGACAAGAAAAATAGCAATTTCCATGGAAAAACGTTTCCGAATGCGGCTGGCGACGCCATCTATTATTATCAAACGCGATGGGGGACAAGATATAAAATATAATACGCATAAAGCAATGATATCATTATTATTATGACGCTATTGCGTCGTCGGGCGGCCGTTCCGGGTGCCCGGAATGCGAGCTGGAGCGCGCGCCGACCGGGCACTAAAATGAGATAATAAATTCAGGCGAACGTGTAACTGGAGACGTCGAACGAACGAACCAACGACATTTGCATGGCCCCGGTCGATTCCTTCCGCCAGCAATCTTCATTCGCAAGATTGCGAAATTGTCGCTGCTTCTCCTAAGCTTTTTAACTCTTGCGAAAAATCGTCCTACCCATCGTTCAGATATGTGATGCATTGTCTTATTTGACTAGCCATAATCTAATATTACACGTGATTGTCTAATGCAATTCTCATAAATTTCAATACTTTATAACTTTGATCACATTTTACTATTTTTCCACGATAATCTAAAGTCCTAACAATTTCAATTGGTTTTAAATTTCATTGATTAAAATTCAACTTTTTAACATATAATTAAGTAACAAACAATGAAGAATATGCCATTAAATTTTAATACAAATCTTACTACTAGAAAACGAGTCAAAGAATAATGAAAATTTCATTAGTAAATTGTGATTGGAAAAAGTGCGTCGCCACAAACGCGTCGCACAAATTGCATTTTGCGGACGGATCGATTGCACTTGTATGGCATGTAATGAACCGTTACGGTGCACTCGTCGCGCTCATCATCCAACCGCAATGCAATCGAGAACAAGGAAGAAGAAGAAGAAGAAGAAGAGGAAGAGTACGTTCAAGACGACACGCATTTGACAGATCGAATAAACGCACAAGGCTTCGTCTGGCGATGCCAAATATAACAACAACAACAACTACGACAACGAAATCGACGAAGGCATTGATTGGCTCATCGCAGTAAATGCACTTGCATGTAGAAATCTAAGAATTGTCCAGCGGCGGCGTCGTCGCGACGCCCCGGAGTTTGCACAAGACAGCAACGTAAATTGAAACAATTCCAAAACGACACAACGTTGTTTTTCAGCACGTGCAGCGCAGCGCACATGGCGTTGACACTATTGAAAAGTGAGATAGGCAAATACTTAATAAACAATGCGATTTCCTTATAATACACCTGTTTATCCTGTATCATCCCGCAGGAAGGTGACAATAAGCACATGCAGTGTTTTCAAGCGAATAAAATGGAATTTCTTCGAATAGACGAAACAAGTCATAAACACACTTGTTCAATATTTTCGAAACGATGTAAAATATACTTAGGTATTTCTTTTTTATTGCTTAGAATAATACTAGACAACAAAAATGAGTGGTCATAAAATTGTAAATTTTCAATGTTTATTTTTAGGCATTCAAGAATCGCGAATATTTCGCTGGTTATTTACGTGCGCGAATTATTTATGACGTGCATTTGCAAATGGCATAATTATATAATTTCCGTGCAACTTTTACGAGACGCCCACTCAATGTGAGCGCGTTTTATCAGCAAGTGCAACGTGTTGAAATTCGAAAACGTCGTAATTTCACACGCACGTTGAATGCGCAACTAGCGCTTACAATGTTTCCACCTAATACTCATTTACTCAAGGTTTACTAAATGTATTTTTATGTTTGCCATTCTAATATTAAATAAATCATTAATTACCTAATCTCATAAAAACATAATTAATTTTTTTGCACATAAAAAGTTGCTAAGAATACATTGAAAAGTCCTTAGAATTTTGTCACTTCTCTAAAAAATCCTGTAAAATAATTTTCTAAATCAAAATTCCCTAAAACTTTATCTCAAAATCACAAAATATTTGCTTGAATTCGTTAAGAAATCATTAATTATTTAATCTCTTAAAACCTTTATTTTTTTCTTGTTTTGCTCAAAAGAAAATTCAAATATTCCATGCAAGGACATAGAAGTTACCAGGGATATATTGAAAAGTCCCTAGAATTTAGTTATCCTAGAAAATTTCAAAATAATTGCTTGAATTCGTTAAGAAGTCATTTAATTTATTTCTTTAATAATATTTGATGATATTCGAAAGTATTGCGGAAGTACAAGTTATTGAATTTGAAATTAATTGAAAATGCAATTAATGCAAAGCTTTCTTGTGATTTCCGTTAGCAAGCAACGAAACATGGCAAAACGGTTGTTGCGCAAAGACGCTTATAAAATCAATGAAAATCAATTATCAATCCGCGAATCACGAAATTAATCGCAACACGAATTGAGCACGAATTTCCCAACACTGGCGAACGGTGAAGCATGAATAACATGAATTTATTGTCCTTCATAACTGCAATTTGTTGTTCGGCTGGTTCGTTTTTCCATTTTAGTCAGCTTTAAATGCAAACAAAGGAAGCAATTATTTCACGAGTGTGATTCATCAAAAATGTCGTCGAATTGCGCATTTGTGTTATTTGTAGATGGTTAGTGTGCGCCGTATGATTTGGTGACACATATGCACACGCCGACGAAAAAAATATGTGACAAAATAATATGTACCTACATGTAAGGAAGAGGGAAAAAAACAAGAGCGACGAACACCGCTGACCAATCGCGTACTGCCGAATCGTGCGGCTGCGGTTAGTTGTCGCTGCCCCCGAACCGTGCGGCGGTCGGTGAAATCGACCGCAACAACGTCAACGACAACGACGACAACAACGACCACGACGACGACGTCGTTGAGGGCTATCTATACCAACCAATAACCGGCTTCGCATGCACCGCGTTGTTTTTCAATTATACACATATTGTGTGCGCCGAAAATGGAAGACGGAAGGCAGCCGAACGCCAACCTAACCAGCACCGCAGCACGCACACTTTGTTTTAGTTTTGGTTACAGCCCACCGAAAACCAACTGGCCTTCTAATTATAGACATGCTTTGTTCAAAATCCACTGCGCTATTAACAGCGCCATTTTACGTTTTCTAATTAATTAATTTAATGAGAAATTTAATCAATTTTTATCAACTCTAAATTACTACTTAAAAAATTGATTTATAACTGAGAAAATTCTTAATTTTAAAATTACTTATTGCATTTTTTTAAAATTGATTTAATTAAATAGAATTTGTGAATAAAATGAAAAGATTTGTTAATTTTTTGATAACAAATTATTCAACCGGAAATGCTTTAAAATGACTAGTTTATTAAGTGAAAAGTTTGGGCATGCAAAAATAATTAATCAACATAAAACACCAGTGGTGAGTCACACGAATGCGGCGGAAATTGGCAAATTATCAGCAAGCTGCGAGGCGAGTAAGAAAACGCAATTAATCGCAATTGCAACGTTTGATTATTACATGAGTAATAATAACATTTTTCTAAATAACATTTCCTCGTAGCCATATTTTTCGATTGCAATTTTCGACTCGGCAATATTGCCTCACGCTCCACGACTTACAGAGCATGAAGTGAACAACGCACAACGCACTTAAGTCGCCACGCTACGTGTACGAAACGCATGTGTGAATGTGCATTCGACGTGCAATAATTACGTTTGCATTTGCAATTCAAGGTTGACGAGTTTATTACCAACACCAGCCACCATAGACGCATTGCAACTCTTTTACGGACAAACTCTCTTTCGATTGCGCACTTACTCATTCATTATCACGCGAAAAACGACATCCAAAAAGAAAAACAATCACTTTGAATAATACGAATTATAATAATAATAATTGTGCGGTAGACTTTGACACAAATGTTCAGCAATTCAGCAATTTCGATGCGTGACTGTGAAAAACGAAGAATTTGGTAAACAACTTTTAATACGTCTTAAAAACTACTACTGTAAGCTTAAAGTCTTTAAACAATTTTCGCAATTTTCTTACGCATATATAAGTTAAATACGGGTTATTTGTTAATAATTACATAAAATTATTTATAGCACTTTGTCCTTGTGCATCGAGTTGTAGTAGTAGTAAATCGACCAACAAAAATAGCTGAAATGCACAACGAAAATTTCTAAAAAGCTTTGTCACCTGTCAATGACCTTTTAATGAATTGCCGTACAGCTAATCACTGTGCAAATACGCGCGTACACATGTTTATCAAGGAGACCTGAATCTAGGACAAGAATTTTCACGAAAAATTTCAGTTAATCAGCTTTCATATATTTTCGTACGTAAATTATCGCAAAACTCAATATTGGCCTAAATATTTCTCATTATTTCTCGTCTACTACTCAGAACACAACTTAAAAGTCATTACAACTAGAAGAAGTTGTAAGGATGAACTCACCATCAAGTTTATCACCATTTTCCGGTTTATCTTTATCCAAGTGGCAAAATTCACCCTTGTAGTCAACGCCATCTTTATCGACAAAGTCGTCATCACGAAAATACCGCGCGACAAACATTTTCCGACCGAAATAGCGCGCGAATCATTAAAAAATATTGAAACTACGCTTGTAATAACACGATCGTAAAGGTGAGCAGCGAACGAAGTGTTTTCTTAGCGTCGCAAACGCACACTGAACGGAAAACGCACACGGCGAAATGTTTTTCAATCCGTGCGTCGTCGGCGGCGAGCCAGCAGACTACGACAACATTTTATTTGATGCACGACAATTCGCAATGCGCTCGCTCGCGCCGCGCCGAGATATGATACGGCGCGAATGCATTTGAATGAAAAGCGAAGTCCAAGCATTACCTTGATGCAGCTGATAACCAGCCAATTGCAATTGCACATGCTTCAGCAGCAGCAGCAGCAGCAGCAGTAGCAGCATTTGTCCAAGTGCACATGGTAAACAAACAATTACCTACGTACATGCTGCCGACAAATGTGTGCTATTATTATTTATATGCATTAGATAAAGAGAGCGATGCTATCCTAATAGCAATCGCAATCAAATACAAATAATAATAATAATCATAATCATACGATTTAATACGCGAACGAGCTGCTATTTTCGTTCGTCGTCGAGTTAGTTGTAATTGTGGCTCGTAGAGAATTAGCACCGCTTGATGTTGTGGGCTTTGTTGTTTTTCTTTCGCAGCTTGCAGTGGTTAATTATACAATCAATTTCTCAATGCTATACGTCAATTGCTTGTTAAGCAGGTACAAATTGCACGAGTGAATGTTTATTATTTCCTTGTTGTTTTTATACATTTGAGAGATGATTCAAGAAAATCTATACAATTTTAAATTTCACGCAAATATTTTAAAATTAATATGATAAATTAAATTTTACTTTTAAAAACTATTTTTTTTTTGGGTTTTCAAAATTAGTATGATAATTTTTTGACTCAGAACAAATTCCTAAAATTATTAAAAATACGAAAAATTTACTCAGACAATAAAATATTCGGCTATTAAATTTTGGGAATCCCCTGATTTTGACAAATCTGACTAGTATCAGTTTTTATTTGATGATTTCCTATGAAAATGTTAGATAATGAATAATAAAATAAATTTCCATCAAAATATGAAATTATGATAATTGGTTGAGTCAGAAAAAATTCCGAAAATCATTAAAAATGAACGTCACGTAACGAATAAAAAAATATAATAGGTAAGTATACGCAAATAGAAAATAATAATAATATAGTAGCATGCATTGCATACGACAACATTAAACGCCTTACGTTAGTTATTCAAGCACAAGCGCGCACGTTGGCTGGCGCAATTATCAACTTTAGCAAGTCAAGCAAGTAATTATTGACAATGATACTTTTACAGCCTCACCATCATTTTTGCGTACTGAAATTCCAGCGAGCGAGCGAGCGAATCAAAGGCCGCACGCGAAATAATTTATCATTCGTTGTTAATTTGTTGACGGGCGGCGTGCAAATTGACAACATTCGCGAAAAATCCAATGCCAAACTGCGGCGTAGTGGAAAAACACAACAACAACGAAAAATATCCTCCTAATCGACGTGTTTTTCGTAGTGCTGTTTGACAACATTGCTACCAAATCGCATGAGTAAAATTGCCATAAAAAACAATGAGTACTTTAAATGAAAAGTTTCGAAGGCCATCTTACGTCACGTTAATCGGAAAACTATAATTACGAATAATGTTATAATAATGCACTTATTTCGGCATAATATTAGGTACAATTCTATTGATTGTCAGTGTGCCGTTTACGTTGATTTGAGCATTTTTCATGCATGTCAAAATCTCGCATCTTATCACGGCGTCCGTGTCGAGTGATAACAATTTTTTAAGTGATTATCACATTTCGCTTTGTGTGCTTAGAGTTGTTAGCAGACTTCTAATCGGTTTCGTTTATTGATACGAGTAGTGTTCATGTTTTATAAGTTATCCTAGGTTATTTTACTACATATTATAATTATCAACATACCTAGTTGTAGTAAAACATTACGAAAATATTATTTAAGTTGTTGAAACGTAAATAAATAAATGTTCAATAATAAATTAATTACGTAATTGTCAATAATGAGTAGTTATTTTAGTCTGGTTTCAATTCTAAATAATTTATGTTTAGTAAGGTAAACAGGCATGGATAATAATAAACTATTTAAATTTTGCTAAGCATAGAATCATGATGACTTAAGTAAACATGGCGTAGGTCACTTTTCAGGTGAATTTAATTCTACGTTAGATGAATTACTTAAGTTAAGTCAAATTTAGTTTAAATTTACCACGATAATCTTGCAAATGAATTGACAACAATCAAAATGAATCAATTAGTGTTATAAGTAATTAATATTTTCATCAAATAAGAGGACTACTCAAATATTATCTTCTAATTAAAAACAATTAAAAGCATGTCATTAATACCTTTTTTTAACCAACTTTAACTCAGAATTTTAGAAAACGTTTAATTAATGAAACATTCTCAATTTTCTTAGAGCTTGCTTGATAATTTCTGGATATTTTCCTTGTTTTCCTGGTAACATAAAACGAATTGATAATAAGTAGTAAGGTATTGATGAACTATTGATTTTATGATATTTAAATGATTGATGAGAGCATAAAACATATGTAAATCAAGAAAATGGTTGTAACTTCCTCGATGTGTACGAATGCATCGTCTACGTGAGGCGCCGCGTGGTGTTGAGAAGAGAGCGGGAGCGGGAACGCGCGGTAGTATCGCGAAAGGTTAGGAGCTCGTTCGCGACGCGCGGAATACGCTCGCGACTGTTACGCTAGGTCAAGAGCTCCGTGGCGCGCGCGATTCGCATTGCCCCTGCCTGCCTCCTGCCTCCTGCCGGCAGCCGGCAAGTGTTGTATTCATGCAATCCTGCTACGCACGCAGCAGTAGCAGAAAGCCCAGCTGTACACACTTTACTCTCAAACTCTCCTTACTGCCTTTGCTATTTTGCCATCATCAAACAACAATCTGAAAAATTACGCAACGCGCTCAAAAAACATTTGATAAACCATGATGATGCACTTGGAAAGATTTCAATGTCAGCGCCAGTGTCGAATTTCAAACGCTTGTTGCCCGAAATATTTTTTATCTCCGAGCGAACCGTCTGACAATTAACTAATTAAATCTATAAATGCACGATAAGTGTTCTGTTTATCAATGAATAATCAACAATAAATTGAAAATACTTGTACTTAGATGTAATTGAACATATAGCCGAAATAAATTGCATTGCAATGCAATTGCTTAATAATTCGCGAGCTGAGAGTATTTTTTTTATCAAGGGTATTAATCGAATTATGTGAAGCGTTTCTCAATTTGTAATAATATTAATGCATTTTCGATATTGACAAACAATTACGTACAATCAATTGTTTCTATGTACTTTTCACAAGTTCTTTGTACCTTTACTCACGTAAATAATTTACATAAAAAATAATTTAAAACTCATTAAGCAATATTTCAATTCGCTAGTTATTTAGCCAATTGCAATGTCTATTTACGATGCATTTTAAATAATAAAAATAGTCATTATGCATCAAGTTATTGAAATGACAGATGACATAGCGTATTAGCAGTATCCACTGATGAATTATTAAGAAAACTCTTCAATAATTACGTTTCAAACATGGAAGAAAAATGTCTTTCATTTATTTTTCAACCTGTAATTTTTTTCGCTAAATTAATGACCGTCAATCAGTTAAAAACTGCAACCATAAAATAATGGAGTATTGATTATGTTATTAAGTATTATTTATAATTCATTTGTTTTTCCAGTAAAGTCAACAACTTTTGTTAACATTTTCAACCTCATTTCTTCTATATTTTTATCCATAAGTCAATTAAAGTTCTTAAAATTAATTTCATTTGAATTTAAGTACGTAAACTTGTGTTTAAATATTAGATCTTTAAGTGATGTTACTTAAATTTTCTAAAGCAAAAAAGAGCTTAATTTGAGTATTATTAAATTAATCATTAATTGATTAAGCCATCACAAACTGACTTAAATCTTTTAAGACATTCTTTAATAGTAGATCGAATATGAGAGGTGACTTGAGGTCATCAAAAAGTCATAATCAATTAAGTTTGAATAATATCTATGATAAATTCATGAAAATCCATTGATGCGTATTTAAAAAATAAACAAATTAATCAATGAATGAGCAGTTGATTAAACAAGCGACATATTCAGTGATCAAGTTTTTGCTGAAAAATTCCACACTGAATTTCGTGGGTGTCAAGTGGCATAATTGGCGATAGTGGTGCGCGTAAAGTGGCAAAACATCATTGAAAAGCCAATGAAAACACAGCGCACAAAAACGCGGATTATAACATGCGGCGACAAAAAAATTGTTGACCTCGCTCGTCCAAATTCGTCCAACGCACCGCAAAAACGCCAGTACGCCAGCAGCGTGCGCGGAAAATGGAAATGAATGCGCCGAAAAGTCGCGCACGTGTGTTGTAAAATGCATTGCAATGCAATACAAATGTGCATACAGCACGTATGCAGCTCGTAGTGTGAATGGCAAACTGCAATACGCGACGCGTATATTTATTTAGTTCACAACTCGGCTCGTTTACCACGCGCACTTTTCATATCCGAAACGAAACGAATCGCGCCACGCGAAACACAAACGAATACCGAAATAAATGAACCAACAAACAGTTCATTCGCAAAAAGCCGCCGTTTATTTTCGGCTGCAGTTTCGCTTTCAGCGGCATTTTCGGTTTCATTTCGGGTTTGTTTTCATGTCGCGTGCGTATTTTTTGCGTCTGCGTTCAATTGCCCATTTGCTTTTTGTCTCGTCCTGCGAATTATTGCTATTTTCGTAAAGTGTTAAAGTTTAACTGGTTTCAATTAAAATTAAACTTTTTCACATTTTCAAATACGGAACTAAAATTAGAACGACTTATCTTATCAGTGAAATTGATTTATTACTCACAAATAATTAATTTTATTTGTTTGTTTCCATCTTTAATTATCAATTAATTGACTTTTCCATAACTTTCTAGTTTTTTGGCCATTATTAATGATTTGTTTTTAATTATCAGAAATTAAACTGTCTTGTCTCTTTACTTCCCACTATTTCACTCTAATTTTAAACTGACTGAGTGCATTAAAGCAGGTCACATGATTACCGATAATTTTTCCGAATATAAAACAAGTTTCACTTCCCTTTTGCCAGCTTATCTGAATGACACTTTTTTTTTTCATATTTACGTAATAAAGAAACACCGGAAAATTTTTAATGATCTAATTAGATACCTGCAGAAAAACAACCAGCATTTGAATTTTCTAGTGAAAATTCCTAACAATTTCCCAATTCTATATGAACCAACTATTTCCATTTCGCTGAATGCAATGCTTTTTTTCCTTCATACAGCGCTATTAAAAAACGTCCTATTCGTTGACATAAGCATAAACACGAAAGTTTCACTCGGAGGAATTTTGCGAGACGCTGGTTTGATTGGAAACAGCAGTAGCAACCGCCAAACGGGGTCACGATTAGATAAATATAAAAAATGCGCATGAAATTCAAACGCGAAAAATATGAAAGTTGTGAAATTGCCAAGCTAGCTCAATTTTTTGCGCACACAAATGTGCACGCATACGAATTCCAGAAGAATAGCTACATACTTTCACTCAAATACTAATTCTGAAATTGATCTATTCATAAATATGAAATCATAATTCATCGTTCCCATGCCAGTGCGCTAAGAGTGCTAATGGAACGCGTGTGTCCGCCATTTAGAAAAATTTACTAGGCCAATATGCGTTGTGTAGTTAGTGATCATCGCACATTAGGCAAGCCCAACCAACTACTGCTGGTTTTTGGGTCGCTACGGCAAACAATTTGGAAGTTTTCCCCCCCACTGTACTGTACGTACATCTATGCCGTCTAAACATGCAACGCACGCCTCGACGCTTAGCATTAGAGCGCTCAATTCGTGATGGAGAATTAGCTAAACCGGTCGCCCGCTCGTTCGCTCATTTGTGAATGCCGAATGAATAAGCTAAGCTTGCGCGTTGCGTACGCGACACATGGCCTCCAAATGCAGCGCGACGCGAAAATGAAAATGAATGCCGCCTTTAAAAAGAACAAATGCATGCATAAAAAACTTGAAACTGCAAGCGTATAAGATGCCGAGTCTTATTAGTCTTATTAGTCGAGTTTACCAACTGCCAGTTGTCGTTCTCGTACTAATATCTAAACCGTTTTCGTGCGCACTTTCGATTGGTGCAGCGTGCGCGCTATTGTGTTGTTTGCTTGGCCATGGCGCGCGCGCGCGCGCTGTCGCCGCTTAATGAGTGACCTTGACTCAAACTGGTTTTTGGTGATGACCCAATCAAACCTTCGCGTTGTTCACACGCGTACCAGTCGGCTAACCAATTTTTTAACTTGCACTTTTGCATTCCTTGTTCCCTCACACTGAATTTCGTCTATTGCGACCATAAATAAACAAATTTCTCTTTGTTGCTAAACTTGGTAAAACTCTTAAGAATTTTGCAAAAAGTAGAATACGAAAGTGAGGGACGTACATGAACCATCAGCATCAACCGCCCCCATTCTCTTGCTCTCTTGCGTTTCATGGCGCTTCTCGAAATTACGCTGCGGGCGGGCGTCGTAAAGTGCGAAAAAGTGCCTCTTCGAGGACGAGACACTCGACACTGCGCGAATCTTGCACGTTGCCGGAAAAAAACAGCGTGTGCATTTCGCCCTCTTATGCGACGCGATGCGTACGTACTTGTCAGGTGTAAAAAACTCGACGCGCCAAGCATCATCCGCGCTCGCGAGATACCTCCAGCTCTGCGCTGCCCTGCGCTGCGCTGCTTTGCGTTGTGGGGTGGGATGATGATATTTCATGAATTTTCAGAGAATTGCACCATTCTTCTGCATCTGACGCGTGGGTGCGCGCTTCGACGGCGGCGGTGGCGGCGACTCGGAGGAGGAAATGAGTGCCGTACGCACATGACACGAACGCCGATCAATACCGTGTGTAGTATGCTATGCACCCCCCGCTATGTCGCGAAGAGCGTTTTTCCGTGCATCGCGTGCGTTTTTTTCTATTCCGCGCGCGCAGCAAATTACAACATTTAGAAAATCTCCTTCCCGCCGCGCAGCAGCGCTTTCATGCGTCGAGTGTTTGCATTGCGCGCTCGTCCTCCGCGTTTTTTCATTCATTCCCGGCGCATCCTGTTTAAACTTTTAACGCGTCGCACACTGGTCCCGAAGGGGAAATTGTCGTGAAATGAAATAATGACATTTTTGAAAATTTTTTTTTGCCACTAAATTAAGGAATAACTGAATTTTACGAATGTGAAAATATGATCCAAATCGGATTAATAGTTTAGCAACAATTTAGCGACAAAGTCGAAGAATTTCGGGCTCAAGGTTTGCTTCACATGTAAACTTCATATTCAAAATTCATTTTCCAGGCTCGTAATTATCCCACATCAACATTCTTTGCATGTGCATAAACTACAACTAATAAGCTTTCGAACAGTTTCAATATCGCCTTTTAAATATTATATTTTCAATTAGAAATTAATTTTTGAAAAATTTCCGATTTTTGTTGAACGGAAAATTTTCAAATCGAGTTCTACTAGTGTGTGTCAAGCTGTGTCAAAGCGGTATTACCACTGGCAGATAGATAATTAAATGAAGAATCACCTCTGCTATGTCCAGTCGCGCCCAAACCCGCCCATAAGAAAGTTATGACACTTTTAAGATGAAATTTTTAGTTTTTTGGACGAAATTTTGCCGGTTTTATAGTCGTGCCGATGTAATTTAACAGTGTCTCATGATGCAAAAGTTAAAATGTGCGAGAGAGACGTATTGAAATATGAGAAGTTAACGAGTTAGATTGCGGCAAAACCTTTGATAATACGCAGCAAGTCGTTTTAAAGTTTATTTAATTAAAGCATTCTCATCAGTTTCTCATCAATTTTTGTTAATATTTTATGGATTTATTGAAAGTTATTAATTTTTTATCAAATTCCAATTTGCCGTGTTTTTACTATCATGACAAAATTTGAATTTTGAAAATCGGTTTGGACAATTTTGAGTTATAAGGCATTTTCCAAAAATATGCTGTTTTGGACCAGTGTGCGTCGCCTAAAACACGATGCGTGTGCTTGCATCCTGCCAATCCAAGCGTCTTGCCCATTTCCCATTCGCAGCAGACGCGCGTAAAGAGAAAATGGCTTTGGAATATCTCAAGATTTCGCTCGGATTTTATTCATGAATATATGTTACGCCAAAGGCAACAAGTTCGTCGCTCGCCAACACGAGAGAGCGTGTTGCGAAAACTAGGTCCTAAACTATAATACGAATGGCAATTCTGGCAATGTGGCAGTGAGGCAGTAGTGAGAGCCAGTCAGAGAGAGTCACATTCGTCCTCGTCGAGCGCGCACATCTCCCTCTGCAACAGGTTATAGCAGGAGCAGCCACAGCAGCAGCCATCGAGACTTGTCCAACGCCAACATCAAGAAAATTCCGTACTTTACCAAAATTTCAATGAAAATTTATACTTGAGAGCGATAATTTTGCTCTCGTGGCCGCCTGCAGTTGTTTTCTGCATTCTAATTTTGTTGAACTTCAACTTCAGAGTATGACATGCGCAAAAGAGACAAACACGCATTCAAATATCTATGTGAGAAGAGTAACAGTATCACGCGCATTTATCTCTTGTCATAATGCGTAATTTACATATGATTAATTGCATCATTATTGGCAATTATTCGAATAATGTATGTGTTTAAATGCAGTAGAATAAATGTGAAAAGATAACTCACCCACTATGTACACCATATTTTTTGTCCATCTTTGCAGTTCCCGTTTAATATTGCGTCGCTGTTGTATGCATCGCGAGTAGGAGCAGTCCGCCATTTTTTCGCGGCGCAAACCGAACGCTAAAGCCTACTTCGTCAATGCGCTGCCAATAACTGTTAGTAATAATCGTGGTGAACTCGAACGGATCACGGCGAATCTGAGAGTCAATGGAGGCGGCGGCGACGGCGCGAAAAGTGTCACACGCGAAACGAACGTCCTTGCCGTTATTATTCTTATTCTTATGCTGCTGCGGTTGATGATGATGGCAAATTCGTCCAGCACTTGATTTCGGCGGTTTCTTGACAGCGACGGCACGTCTCTTGGACGTTGTAATTGTTGTTCGTGTTGTTGCTGTTGTTGTTGTTGTTGTTGTTGTTGACGTTCTTCTTCTTCTTTGGCGGATGGCGGCGCTTCTTCGTTTCCTTCCCATCGCTTCACTTTTCTTTGAGCCGCGGCATCAACGTGCATTCCACACCAAACACGCACACAATCTGCTCTTGTTCTCTTCTTGTTCGTTCACTTTACGAATAAGCAATCTAAAAGAAAACGATGATGATTGATAAATTGTTGCTCGAGAAACACGGACAGAGTGAGAGTGAGTGAGAGAATTGTTGGTAATAAACAAATGTCGAGGCGTAACACGAAGCGTGTTGTGTATGGTTAAGTGCTGCGGCTGACGCGTCCTGCCGAAAATTCGTACGCACGTAGTGGTCCTGCACGTGCTATTCCTGGTGCTGTGCAACGTGCGCGAGAGTGCCGTTCTCACTTTCGTTTCGTGTGCACGGCCGACGTTATGCACATGCAATGTGTGTATGCACTTCTCGCAAATGCAATGTGCGCTCTGGTCTGGTCTGGTCTGGGTTGTCGACGGTCGTGGCGTGCGGAATTTAGTTCACGGTCACTCTCCGTGTGCGCACTCCGCGCGCCTCCCAATGCACTGCCGATATAATTGCATCCGATATGCGCGCCGCTTGCACTGATCGTGAACGGTTTTGTCGTTCGCCTGCTGCTCCTGCTCGTGGCTCCTGCTGCTGATGATGATGATGCCTTTGTGTAATGCACAAT
The DNA here is from genome assembly GCA_963978815.1 of Aleochara curtula. Taxonomy (NCBI): domain Eukaryota; kingdom Metazoa; phylum Arthropoda; class Insecta; order Coleoptera; family Staphylinidae; genus Aleochara; species Aleochara curtula. The sequence continues at coordinate 13,224,327 of OZ022215.1, read as the reverse complement.
CGCCGCCGAGCGCCGGAAAAGTTATTTTGCACTTTCGTACGCACTTTGTGTGAGTTTATCTAGTTGGATGCTAAGTTTTTCCTCAGTGTTGATGGAGCGGAGCGGCTGCAGATATTTTTGTTTGTTTGTTTGTTTGTTTGTTTGTTGTGTGTACGGAGAGAGAAGAGAATGGTGTCGCCGCCGCGCACACCGGCCGCACTAAAAAACACTACGAAACTAACGAGACGACGACGACGACGACGGCGTGGCGCTCCTTGCGTGCTGGCCCGCTCTCTCCTCCGTGCCGGTCGCGTCGGCGGGCGCGCTGCCCCCGTTCACCACCACGACGACGCCGGCGATGCACGGCCGCTGACGACGATGATGCCGCATTGCAAGCGGCGGCTGGCGCGCATCCCTTTCGGCTTCTTTCTCTTCCTGTTTCCTTCTTTCGTTCCACGACACCCGTGCGTTTCCCGTCTGCCTCACGGATAAATAACAATTCAGGCAGCCGTCCCGTCAGTCGTGCATTTGTTTTGCTTAATCTGAAAAATTAAAACCCATTAGTTATGTCACTTGGCGGGCGCGTTGGCTGGCTGAGCGACGCACTTTTCTTCCGGCTCGCAAAGTTTGGTTAGCTTTCCGTTACAGTTCCAAAAATGCACAGCACTTAGCACGAGAGTTCAGTTGTTTGCACGAAAACAATTGGAAAAATTCGGTGGTCCCCGCTTGGATGTTGCGAAAAAACAAACGGGCACCGACGTCGTCGTCTGGATGATGATGATGACGATTTTATTGGTCGGTGTGTCGTGCGTGTCGTTCGTACACTCGATGCTCGTATGTCTGGCTGGCACTAACTAACTAAACTAAAACGCGACTACGCCGACCGCGACTGAGAGAGAGACGAGTCTTCCACTAGAACTGCCTTGCTGCTTCGCCGTCGCCGGCGTTGCGTGTGTTTGTACGGGGGGCCCGTCGACGGCAGTGCACGTGCAATCAGCTAGCGAGTAAGCGAGTTGGCAAATCCGTCTCTGTGTTGGCGTAGCGGAGCGCACTGGTAGTAGTTAGTTTGCCATTCCGTTCGTTCGTTCGTTCGTTCGTTCGTTTATTTCGTCGACGTCGTCATCGTCGTCGATGCACATTCTATGTATGCTTGTGTATGTGCGCAATGCCGGTCGGGGGCAATGCAGCATGTACTTACTCTTGCACTTTGTTTCCACCGCGCTTCCACTGCTAACTCTCTCTCCTGCTGCTTGCTGCTGCTGCTGCTGCTGCTGCTGATGGTATGGTGTACACGCGCAATTGCAAGTGCTCTGAGCCACCGTTTGCGAGCATGTATGATGCCCAATTTTTGCAACCTACAAAACCTCAATGAATCGACTTGTGCGCGTCGGCCGAAGCACAACTACGTGCTGCACAGACGTGTGCGGCGTCGCGGCGCTTGCATGCAACGTCATACCACAGCGTGACGCAACAAGTACGATGCCACTCGCGCCTGAGATCCTTTGCTGCCTCCTTCTCCTTCGTCTCCTATCTTTTCCTAGAAATAACATACATCCGTTCAAAGGATAATACCTACATCACCACTATGACTTCTCAAAAACATTCAAATCTTTAACCACCATCTTAATTTTACTAATATTCCCGGAACTCACACAAAACGCCATTCTAACTTCCGAAATACCTCTAGATCACCCAAAAATTAAGGGTGGTCAGTTAGTCCTTCATCATTTAGTCTAGTAAACCTTCTATTGAATTATTGATTTTGCTTAGGAAAGAACAAAAATAAATATAGTGATCAAAAACAAGACGGTGAACAACTAAATTCAGCAGTCGAGTGTAAAATGGCAAAGTTGATGATATGCTATGAGTTTTCAATATGCAGAACGTGAATCATCCAAGTGTGGAGGCATGGAATACATGCGAATACAACAATAGCACACAATGTGTGAATGCACGTTCATTAAAACCAAGGCTGGCGCGTAAAAAGAGCGTACAAACGGCATTAATAATGGATTTTATCTATCAAATATTTTTGTGGTCGCCATATGCAGATTGCAAGTTGCCAAACGAGTTTCGGACTGGGCGAGTTTTAAGCAATTTGCACGATCGCATTGAAGGCGCTGAGGTTGAAACTGCAACTGCAACTCTATTGAAGACTTGAGTTGCTCATCACTTGTACGGATTTGGTCGGGCGGAATAGCAATGCGAGGCGACACTTTAACTTCGAGGAAGACTTTGCAATGAGGGTCGGTAGGTAAATGGCAATCGCATGGGCAGCGCACGCGAAAAGATGTTGGGGTATTGTGTGCGGCGGCAGTGGCGGTAGCGCTGAGTGTGTATGTGTGTTGCCGCCGTCGCTGCCGCCGCCACAGCCGACTATTCCAAGAAAATGCCCTCCTGTTGCATCGCGCGCGCGACCTCGTTCAGAGCGCACAAACCTTGTTTGCACACGCGGCGCGCTGGAGGAGACGCACGAAGAAAGAGAAGAGCCCCTTTCATGCGCCCTTCGTTATCCAACCGTTTATCCGGCGATACTTCCGGAAATGCACCGCCAATTCTATAAGTCTGCCTTCTGCATGGACATAGCAATTGTTGCATTCACTTTTTTCCAAGAATCGTTGATTGCATCCGCATCTCCAAAGGTCTAAAGGGTGGTGGTTTCAGAGCAAATTTAGGCAGAATGCAGTTTGGAGGCGGCAGTTTCGTTCAGAGGTATGTGGCACACGATGCGATAGCATAGTTTTGACAGCGCCTCGCTGCAATTGTGCGGAGGGTATAAGAAGCGTTATTGATCGCATTTTTTGATCCTGTTACCCTTCTTTCGTTCGTCCGTCGCGCGGCTGCACCCCTCCGGCCACCGCCAGCGCCGCTGCCGCCGCCACCCTCCCAAGTGCATATCTATAGGTAGTGAGTGAGTGCACTCTTCGTGAACACACACGCATGCATGTGTGTGCGTTCGCGCGGCGCGCTTCGTTTCGTTCTTTTTACCGTCGTTCCGTTCGTTCGGCGGTGGCAGCGGCAGCGGCAACGGCGGTGGCGGCTACGAGGAGGCAGCGGGAGGAACTCGCGTTTCGTTCGGATCGAAACACACACGCGCGGGCGCGAATACCCTCACCCTGCTGCCCCCCTCGACGTTTTCGTTTCTCAGCTGTGCAAGCGCTGCGTTTGCCATTCCTTCCTTCTTGTCCTTTTCGAACACGCGCGCGTGCGGGGCCCGCCACCCCCCCAATTTTCCCTCCACGACCAGGAAGCAAACTCCTCGCGCGCGCTCACTAAATGCACCAAAACGTTGCAACTAATTACCTACATGCGTAGGCGGCGGCATGCGTATGCATGTATTAATCTCCATTTTAATTAATCCACCCTTAATTAATTTATTGCAATTCAATTGCATAGAGATATCGAAGGAAAACTGGTTCTTTGCAAAGGTAAAATTGAGAGGAAAAAAATCTAAAGCGCTTTTCGTTCTGGTTTTTTAATTTCCGGATCGGGAAATACGATCTGCACGGGGGGCTGCAGCTGGCTGGGGGCGGCATGGTTGGCTCGCCATGCATTTGTAGTTTTTCGGCCGGCGAGAGGATGCGAGGACGAGTTGTTTGTGCGTGTACGGCGGAGGCGGTGGAGGAGTAGGGAGCGAGAGAGTGGCCGCCTCCTCCTCATACTACGGCCGCCAGTCGCGCATCCGAAAAGTGCATGCCACCTACACATATGCGTGCGTTTAATACACGGATAAATAAATGAGAGACGCACCGGCGAAGAGGTTAGCACGTTTTTGTATCCGGGGGGGTTGGTTGAATCGGCGAGGGAGATGGATGGCGGCGGACTAGCAGATTTTTTCCTCTGCCGCCTCTCTGCCTCTTCGCCCGTCGTCCGAAAAAGAACGGGGGCGCGCGCGAAAAAAGTCGATGCGCATACTGCGCCGAAATGCATCGAGACTTACTTATTGGTTGTGCGCCGAACGCGCTTTTAAGGGTTCTTTTGCGCGAGTCGGTCGGGTGGAGAGAGCCCACGCGCGCGCGGGGGGTGGCAAAGCGCCGAAACCGAAACGCATTCTCGCGCAGCGTTAGACGCCGCGAGAGGCGGCGGCGGCCTCTCTCTTAAAACTAGGTGCAACGCTTTGCAAAATCGATAATGGCACTTTTATTTCGCCCAGTCGGTCGTGTTTTCGCCGGTCGCCCGCCGCCACCGCCGCCGTCGCCGCCGCCCCAAATGCATCAGCACGCGCACACGAATGCAGTCGTGCGGCCTTTTCTTACGAGCGACGTTCGTGCACACATTGTGCCAGCCTGCTTTTTTATGTCAGCCGCACTTCCGTTCGACGCCCCAAAAAATAGCCAGCGAAATTAAACGCGCGCTCCATAATTACACACCCGGAATATTCCGGAATATTGCACTTTAAGCTCGCTCTTTTACATTCACCTTCGAACATTTTACATAAATTGTCGTCGCTCGTATTACGTATTGCTTTTACGAAAGTTTCATCATTCGGGAAATTGCTGTAAGTAAGATGGAAATGTACGGATTTGCACGCAAAATTTAACAGTACTATGTGACATCCGAATGCGAATAGGAAAACTGAGTGAGCATCATATCGAAATAGAAACGCGGTGGTCGGGGGTGGCGGAACACTTGTTGCACTCCACACTGAATGCTATGTCGGCTCAAATCCGAACTGTGACTAGGTGCTAGACCCACATAGAAAAGGGGCAGAACAAACACTTCTAACCTGCTATTTCTAACTATGTTATACATACAAATAACACCACAGCATTTTCAGCATAAAGCCATCGACTCAATTCATTTATAACAGTTATTCGGTTATAGCGACTTATCATGTACTTAGGTAGGTAGGTAGGTCTCATTAAATCAATATAGTTTTTCAGTGGTAACAAACTGGTCATCATGACTTCAAAGAATGTCAATTAGTTTAAGACAACCATTTCTAACGTTAACACAGATGCCTTTCGGAAATAGCGAATGATTAATTAATTTCCAAGGGTTCCTAATTACTTGTTGTGTCTGTTCGCACCAATAACCAATTTGAACAATCGTTCATAGAGTAAGACTGACTTTCATAGCATTTGTTTATAACGACCATTACTCTGGCAACATTTCAGTTATAGCGACTTGTCATCTTATACTTCTCATGAATGTCTTATGGACCTTAAGTATAGTTCACTAAGTAATGCATTAGTTTTATGGCAAGCAACAATTGATTTTAAACAAATAGTTCTAATCCATTCACAAATCTCTAACGCAGATATAGCGACCAGATTATGATAAGACATAAAATTCCTATAGTCACTCATGAAGCTCTTTGATCATTTGTTTACATTCAGAGTAACGAAAAATGTTGACATTGGTTAATGTAGGTATTAAAAGGTTATAACTATTCGACAATAACAAATGTTTGTTTAGCACAATTATATTAACCGTATCAATTAATTATTCTATGAACCGTATGTAGAAATTAATCAACAATTTTTTGGTTATAGTGACTTATCATATGGGTATGTCTCGTGGATTCAGCATAGTGTCATGAGTAACAAACTGTTACCATGATTTAAAGAATGACGATGGGTTTTAGGCAAACATAGCATTCACGCAAATGCCATTCGGCTATAACAACCTTTCATTAACTTCTAGAGGCTTCTAATTGCTTGTAGTGTCCTGTCACACCAATACCCAATTTCAACGATTATTAATGGAATATGACCTAGTAACAAGTTATTTATTAGTGTAATGACTTACGTCGTTTTCGTTTATAACGACTATTAGTGTAACAACAGTTTGGTTATAGCAATTTGTCATCTAATGAATCTGTTGTCAATCAATGAATGTCTTATGGATTTCAAGCATACTTCCTTAAGTTATGCCTTATTTTTACGAGGAACGGCGATTCGTCTTAAACAAACGGTTCTAATCTATTCACATAACATCATTGCGGATATAGCGACTATAGCGACTAATTAGTAACTCATCTCTCTAGTAACTCATATACCCCTATAATCACTTGTTTACATTCCGAGTAACAAATAACGTCGACATTAGTTAATACGGTATTAAAAGGTTCTTACCATTTAGATAACTGAATAATAATAAATACATCGTTGAAGAAATTAACCAATATTAATTGTGGTTATATCGATTTAGCTTGGACCAACCATTGACTGTGAGTATAATTCCGCATTACCGTACCACCTTAACTTACTAATGTAGCCAGCGGCTTCTTTATTCATTTATAAAACACTTCCCGAACTTTTATGCGAATATAGCGACTAATCTTTTAATAATTAATAAACTTCACCACTTTTACGTACTTGTTTACACTATGCACGTCTACTTAACCTCTGGCTATGGAGTTGGTACATGACAAGTTCCTAGTTGGCATTGTTGCTGTAAAGATTTGCACCTATTTGCGCATAGAGCGACGCATGTGGCGTAAGATTTCGTGAGTTCGTTTGCCTGCAGCCAAAATCTGTCCTATTGCATTGACACAGGCTGTGTGAGAGAGCGCACGACATAATAGAGTGAGAAAACCATACTACAATTCGGCAACGAGTCACCGCGAGTGCTCTCGGCTGAGCGCAACGTAACCTCACTCTTTTACGCGTTAGTAAAGTGAACCGCGTGTTTAGTGCTCCAAGAAAATCGATTTTTCTCCAAGAAGACGATCAATCATCAGCCAGAAAGCATCCAGGAGATTTCCTAAAAGCCTACATCGAATCGGTGAGTCTAGTTTTTCTCATACATTCGTCAGAAATTTTCATCAGCATTTGTGAACTATGCGACGACGCTATGCATAGTCAGCGGGTATCGGCCATGGTAGGATTGAATGATCAGATCAATTTGATCATGTGATAATATACGTGTGCGTCAAACAATTCAACTTGCGCAAAAATGTATTCAACGAAAATGTAAAATTCGTCGAACATGAGTCGGTTAACGAATGAACGCTAACAATAACAAGTAACGAGATGCATGCATAGTGCTCCAGGCGTCATGGCTACTGCAAACTGGTATTCGTTTTCGCGGCACGCTCTTTTCGTTTGATCAAATAATGGAAGATAACCGTGCGTCTGTTGCTTCTGCCGCCACCACCACCGCCACTATTACTAGGCGTACACATGTTTTACGTTTTATTGTTATTCGTTGTAGGTAGGTTATGTATGGTTTGGTGCTTAGTTTGGCCGAGGCCTTGCGGCTTAATTTCTATCACAAGCAGCATGCAGCAAGCAGCAAGCTGCTGGTAGAAAAAACAATATGGAGATGCAAAAGTGTGTATTACACGCGGGCGTAAACAATGCAATATGCTCTTAGGCATTGCACATACGAGGTAAAAAGTATCAAATTTTGCAAACAATAATGCGATTGCGTGCCACAACCAGCAGTGAACGCGACTAAATGACATCCAAATCTACTTCCTGTTTGCTGCGCATTTCCGAATCGAGCATACAATGCAATGCAATGCAATACGAATTGACGACCAGCGTGACAAAAGCGCAATTCAATGCCATTATACAATGTGTTACAAACTATTTCTTCGGTGAAAAATGTTATTGGTTGACAACATTTTGTAAAGATGCATTGTCAGGTGAAGGATACGTAAGATGTTGGTATGGTGCCTATAATTAAGATAAGAGTACGGTAGGGTTTGATTAAGTGGAATTTAGTATAATGGCAAGTCGAATAATGATAGGTTTCAATCGCGAATTGAATAGGAACGGTCATTCCATTTCGTTCGGCGGTTGGTGCCGCGAACATGCATTTCCGATGGCACGGAGATTCCCTCTGCGTATGTGTCCTCGCGCAAAATGCGAAAGCGAACGGAAGTCGCGCGCCGAACTGATGATAACGCCATCGTGTCGCGTACTGTTGTCGTCGTCGTTGTCGCCGTCACTAAACGCATTGCTATTATTTACTTTATTTGTTACGATTTCATATTTTCAAAGAGGCAAAGATAATTTTGTCTCCTGCCGAAAATAATCAATTGTTTTACATTTCAATCACATTGGATTTCAACACTAAAGTCTAATATTCTTAGTGAGTTACTGAGTCACTTGTAATGATTTCTTGGTCTCGGGTGGATATTATCGATATGTAATCGAAATATTTGAATAATAAGAGAGTAATTAAGGTTCTGGTATTTGCAATAATTGATAAGTAGAGAAATCGTTATTTTATCGCGGTAATTTTTCGAAGAATCTTGAGAAGTAAAGATTTCGTCACCTGCCGAAAATAATCAATTGTTTTAGATTTAAATCTCATTGAGTTTCTCATTGTTTTAAAACGAATGAAGAATATTCTTAGTAAATTATTTAGTGATTATTTCTTGGTCTTGGGGTGGGCAGAATCTAATCTAAACACATAAATAATGAGTGGGTCATGATGATTTCTGGAATTTAGAATAGCTGATAAGTTCAAATAAGTAATGATTTTGTAAATGTCACAAAAATCTGGCAAAAATCATCAAATCATCAATTCTTTAGCATTCCAATAATTTTGAATTTTTGTTCTAAACTCAGTTTTTCAAGAGACCAAGAGACAAGGTTTAAAGATTTTGTATATCTAAGCACAATTTATAGTCATTGCATAATCGGTTATAACGACAACAATTTTTATATGAAATATCATGAAGTTAACTAAATTCAATATGGATATAACGACGACTTATTTTGAATCACTTTCTGAAATAATGAGAAAATGTTATGGTAGTTTTGTTTTCATCATCACATACGTTTGGTACAAGAGTAATTATAATGTGATAGCAACCAAAATCTATATGGATATAACGACGAAATAATTTTCATAAATGAAGAGGAAATACTGTATTGTTTTGGGGTTTCCGGTCATTAGAAGAAGAAATCTCATTTATTTGCTACATATGGAATATGTTGATTTATGGAATTTGCAATTACAGATTACCATTTAAGTGGATATCGTTAATTGAAATATCCGGTCGAGGGACCGAAACAAGAAAATTTAATTTGAATTTAGAAACTTTGACATTGATTATAATAACAACATTATCAAAGAGTATTGTGTCACATCACGTCTTGCCACCGCGTTTGCCCGCCTCTTTGCTGTTTGTTTAACGGCTTGAATCTAATCAACTTCTTTAAATGAATTGAACTAAATATTATGCAGGTATAACGACTGAATTTTGCATGAAAGCTGAATAATCTTAGTAAGTAATCTTAGTAACTTTGATTTACGGAAGTTGTAATTCACAGAGAAGTATCAAATTCTTCGATGATTGGTTGTTTTGTTTATAATATTTTCTGATATGACGACATGCCATTGAAATAGAACTCATTAATTAAGGGATACGTATATATAGCGACAGTGTCACATAAAATTAATTCGGATTTAGCGACTTAAATTAAATTGTTTATTAGAGCTTTTGTAAATTGTAACGAATTTTTGGTTTTGAAATGCGCATAATCTAAATCTAATCTACGTATCTAAATAATGAAAGGGTCATTATGATTTATGGAATTGGGAATAACTGATAAGTAAAGAAAATGTTAATTTTGGGTATACGCTCGAGTTGCAACTGAAGTAAGTACTAAGTCCGTATAATAATTATTGAGCTGGTCGGGTTCTTTGTTCACTCATTCGGTTCACGTTCGTTTTTTCGGCAGCTGTTTTACGATGCGTCGCGTCGTCCGTTGCGAAAAGGAAGAAGCGAGCAAACGAAAGCAAAACTTGAATTTTGCGAGCGCGCCCGCAGGCATTTCGCATTTTCGGGTCTCTGCTCTCCTCCTTCCGCGCCTTTTGCGCTCCAGTGAGCTTCGCGCAATATGCGAGTGTGTCTGGCAGCGTGACGAGACAAACGGCCAAAGACGTGACCTACGATAATGTTTGCATGCTTGGGGTTGGTTTACTTTTGCTGCGCGCCATATTCATTCGTGTGCGCGCGTGTGTCCTCATTTTTCGATGGCAGCGCAAACTGCGCCAAAAATTTAATGAAATATCTATGTTTCGCACGGCAACTGTTGCAACTTTTCGATATTAATGCGTCCCGTGCGATTAATGCAAGTGTGCATAAAATGTACGCAATTAATAATCGTTGTCATCATGCGCGGGCGGCGGCGGTGGCAAATGTTATTAAGTAAACTAAAACAAGCACACGCGAATAGGAATAGGAATTGTCATATCGCATCTTGCCGCCGCGTTCGCCCGCCTCTTGAGTGTTTGTTTACCGTTACACGTGCATGTGCCGCCTCCACGGCCACCGGCGTCGTGCGCTCCAATGCGTGCCAGCGGTGCGATAAATTTCGCACCTTCGTCTAATGAGTGGAGGTGTCTCGAGTGGGTCACTAGTTTATTAACACTCGCGCCGCCGCCGCCGCCGCCACCGGAGCCCGGAAAACTTTAATTGCGCACCGAATATGCGAATGCATCGTCCACCTACCCGCGGGACGCACTTATTACTTTTTATAAATACATACGCCCCGCTTCGCCTGGAGATTATTCAGCATGAATTTGCCGGAATTAGTTTTTCTTATTCCAAACAGCATTCGCGCATCTTAAACGCGAAACGTGTAACCCAGTTTCATTAAAACTTTTGCAAAGTGTCTTAATTAAAAAACAGGAGAGGAATGGTGGTGGAGGAATATTCCGGAAATTGCTTGCGGATACGGAATGAAAGGGGGAAGAGGTTGGGAAATAAAAAACGAGTGCAGTTTTCGAGATGTGCATGAAACATATGCACGAATGTGTGAGTGCGCTGTGCGCAGTTTCGAAATGAGGGGAAAAAACGCATGAATCGATAAGTTTTATTGCGACGTTTCGTGAAGGCGCACGGCCAAACCTAGCCGGTGTTTGGGGGTGGCACGGGTGCGCGCGGCGGTGCATCGCTGATGGTTTGGGCAGCGGCGGGCGAGGGGTGGGAGGGCAAGCAACAGCACAGCGACACGTTATACTTGCCCCCGAAACGCACCACGCACACAGCGCACAAGTTGCCACGCGAGCTTCGCCGCCGCCGTCGTCGTCATCGTCGACAGCGGTGGCGGCGCAACGACGGAGGCGGTGCGGGACGAGTGAAAGGAAACACCGAATGCAGCCAAACAACAAACACGTTATATCGTTATATTTTTAATGCAATTTAAGTTATTAAAACGGGCCGGGGCCGCGCACCGCCTTCCAACCACCCCGCTCGCCGCCAATCGATATGCGATTTTCACCGCACTTTTCTCTCGCTCGCTGTCGTCGTACGAAAACGTGAAAAAAGCGTGTGAGGATTCCGATTTTTCAATCGAATGCAATTTTTCACAAGACGAATTTCGCGGAAACACAAATTCGTCCAGGTATTTTCGATGAAATTTAACCCCCGTTGGCTTTACATTGATAAATGTGTATATTCCACGCAAATATTTATCGATACCCAACCCCGAAATAACCCCAAAAAGAAATACGTACGTACAGCATGGAAAATACGTCTATGGATTGTCAATGATGGCTTTTTTCATCCCTTTTTTTGCACTCCCTTTTTTTGGATCTAATGACTACTCGTGACAAACAAGCAGAAGCTTTCTTTTGTTTCTACCTTCAATCGAATACTATACAGGGTGGTTGGATATTGGAAGTTTAAGGAGTTAATAGGGGATGTTGATGTTTTGTAGTATTACAGTATATTTAAAAAAATTGGGAATGTTTTCTATATTTTGAAGGAAGCCCGTATGAATACCGCATGCAAATAAGCAAAAAAAAATGTAAGGAAGGGTGCGATGCTTTTCAACTATCAAGTTTCGTACGTTAGGTTTTGCTTCCTTGGTGGTGCTTTTTTACATTTATCGTCCGCACCCTCTTCTTTTTTAATTTCGCATACGCGTTCCGTTGTTTTAGTTCAACCATCATCATCATATATTTCCTACTCACCGAAGTGTTTGCTTTTCGGGGTAGGGCACGAACAACAGCAGCCGGGTTTTTGTTTTCATTTTGCACACTTCTTTCGGGAATTCTTCCGCGCTCTTTGCCATCACGACGAAAATATCATATTCATGATGGGGGGCAGGCAGGCAGGCAGGCAGACGAGTGATTGAGTGATGGATCGCTAAGCCGACCAACAACCACCTTTTGTCAATATGCATTTCGTATATTGGCTCGTATCGTGTTGATGCTTTTAAACAAATGATTTGCGCAGCACTTGCTTCACGCATCCAGGTACGACTGTAAGCAATTGTTGTGTGCGGCACTTATCGCACGGTTATGTGTGTTTAGCTTGAAAAACAATAAAATGCACGCTGGATTTTTATTGTTTGAGTTTCGGTGCTTTGCGTTAAATTTTATCATCGGGTCCCGAATGGATACTATAAACGTTGGTGTATGCGAGCGTGTGCATGCGTGTGTGTATGTGCGTATTGCACATTCCGAAAATGCAAGGGAAAACTCATACGGCAAGTTCTTATCAGCGTGTGCATTCGGGGGATGCACTTTTCGGTTGTGAGGCGGCAATAGTCTCGGGTTTGTTTCGGTCTTTGCTACCGCCGCCATCGTTGCCGCCGCCGTTTGTTTTTAGTTATCGCAAACAACATTTTCATGGCGTTGTATGTATGGGTGAGCTGTTCTGTTTATTGTTATTGCCACATTTCGATTGTCGTTTGTTTTCGCGTCGTTTTCTCTCTTGTTCAGACTTATGACATTTGAGTTTTACTTTAGTTTGCTCGCCTTTTATGCATTGCATTGCATCGGATTGGATTGCGTGTGTTGCTTTGCGTTCGAATAATAATGGTAAGAACTGCAATTGTATATGCTTTTTGGATGAATGTTCTGGCGATGTGGAGGCGACGTTGTTGTTGCTGTTGGTATGTAACCTAATTGCTCAAATTAGCGGACACTTGTGCGAATTTCGGTCAGAGTTGTTTATCATTTGGGCGGCGATTTAACGCACGCATTATGTGACGGCTGATGCGCGCGATATTTGCTCGCTGATAACGCCGCACGCCAAATGCACAAAATGTGCATCGTGCGTAAACAAAACGCGAGCCGCGCTCCAAAAAGACGCGAAAAATTGCGCAGGCGTAAAAAGCGAGTGCGAAATTGGGACATATTTTATCGTAATTGCTCATTGCCAGATAAATAATGTTTACTTATAATATTATATGTGCCTTGCTTACCAAGTAATATTATTTTTTATTAAAATAATTAAATAATCAAATACAGTGAATAACACTATCCAAGATCTCTTCGGATATAACGACCAAGATGACAAAGACTGAAAAATTGACTGTATCATTTAAACAAATTGAATTTTGATGTATTTTGAAATGAAAAGATTCAGAGAATTTATAATTTATGTTGGTGACTATTGTGTCTGATTATAAATGATGAGAAAACGCAAGTAAATTTCATAAAAACATAAATTTTGTGCGCAATGCACTTTGAAACGTCATGATTGATGTGCGTGTGCATCGAGCTTTGATTAGGACTTAGACGCTGAGGCTGTGACGACGATGATGATGATTGTAACGTTCGCTACGAAAAAGGGGGCCAAGGATCTATTTTTATTTATCATTTTGATTAAATTGACGTGGCGCATGCACTCCGCACGCAGATCCACACACATTTGCGAAACTGCAAGCAAGCAGTGCGAATGCGATGCGATTGCAATTGAATATGAGCGTCGAGTCTCGCTCTTCGCGCTTCAAGTATACTTTAAGCTCATTCATTCATTTCATTCATCTCGTTATGCATCTACATTTCGATGATTTTCAATATTTTTTACATATTTTCATTCGTATACAGGGTGATTCAATAATTTGCACCAACAAATCAAATGTGAGATGTTTGTAATAGTTGAACACGATATAAATTTATTTATCTTGCATAATTTATGACGTAGAGGAAAATTCAAATTGAAAAACGGTTGTTACTATTAGACGAACGCCCCTAGTGGTTGATGAGTTGATGATGATGATTACATGCGCGGTTGCCGTATCAGCACGTAAATTTAGCGTTTTATGACAAGTTGCACTTTTGATTGCAACAAAAATGCATCGGCGTGTTGCATACGCTCATGTACATAACTGTACTACACACACACAGAGGCATACACCTACATGCATGATGTCGTTATAATGCGGTTTTCACGAAACGCGTAGATTGCATTGCGCTTGTTCCTCGACCGTCTCGCTTTACACTTCTTGTCAATTTTTATTCGACAAAGACTACTTTTGCGTACCTGCTTGCTATGGCGTAAAATACGAAATTGTAGCAGTTTCACTCATACAAATGCAGACGCAGTTGAGCGAATTAACAAGTTTGAATTTCCTTCCTGCATGTGTGTCAAAAAGTTTCGAGCAAACTCGACTTTGCGTTTAGTTGGCACCCGTCTTACTTGCACTCGTCATATTCATTAATTCGCTTTTCGTCGTTCGTCTTCGCGCTGTACGAAAATCGGTTACCGTTTTCGTTAACTGCACTCTTGCGAATGCACTTATTCTAATTACGTGTCACGATGGAAATTTTAATTAAAATTAATTGCCATCGCGAATAACCGCGAATTATTACCATCTTGTCTTGAAGGCGACTCGGGAAGACTCTCCAGCTTAATGCTAATGTGTTGTTGCGCGCTTGATTATCATTATGATGGCTGGCAACAACATCAACGAGCAGCAGAAGAAGACGAAGAAGAAGAAGGAGAAAAATGTAATACATATTATGTGCTGATATATTGAGGGCAGCACTATGCGCATCCATTTTGCGCTGTTGGTGCCGGCGAAAAATGCCGATTTGATTCATTACGCTGGCAAAAGGCGCTGCGCTGCGATGAAATGATTAAAGCCGCTTTGGCGTCTTTGCCATCGTCCGAATGCACCGTTAGTTTCGTTTAATTGCTCGCGAGCGTAGCGCGAATGAAGAACGTACGTACGCGCTTTAGTTTATTTCATCGAACGCCCATCGTGCAAACGCGCTCTGTGATTAATCATTTTTTCGCAGGCGAGTGAAGGCGATTTCTTTGCGATCTAACTGTGTGTCGATTTATGCATTCACTTCTTTTTGCTCTACATGTAACAGCAAATTTAAGAAATATTTACACGCTACTTGAATATAGATAATAAATATCCATATAAAAGAAAACTTTAATAATATCTTATGGATGAAGAAAACATAGAGTATCGAGCGATATCTATTCTCAAAACTTGCAAGAAACGTTTTTTTAACACGAAATCTCTCTCATCTTTCTAACGCGTTTTACTTGGACTCAATCGGACTTATACAACGCGAGATAAGCCATCATTTGGAAAATTAATGGATTTCTTTTTACTTCACATAATATTCAAAAATCAAATTTTCAGTAAGAAATACATAATATGGAAGATACTGAAAAATTGAGGGGTAGTCACCCAATATTCCATGATTTTGGTGCCACCCCAGGAATGTTGAAAGAAAATTAGGATCACAGAAGACGTACTAAAGATTAAACAATTGGATTTAAAATTATAACTTTTTTCGTCCTCGAAGCTTAAAGGGGGTACCCCCTTCACTATTAAGCAGTTAGCCTAGTTACATCACTTTTAACTTAGGGGTGACCCTGATTGGCTTGGGGGTTCTGAAAAGTTATAATGGTAAATCGAATTCCTGAATTTGGATTCACAAGTTTTAGTGTTTCTTCAACATTCCTGGAATGGTCATCAATGGATTTTTAAGAATGAGTACCCGTAGTTGGGTTTTGTTTAATCTCTCTCGCGTTTATATCTAACAAATGTCATAATTTTATAATTCGAATCTGGCATTGTTAATAACATTACTAAATAATATCATGCATTAGAATTGAACATTTAATTCGCATCGCTTTGGTTCACTGGCTGAGCGTGCATTTTCATATCTCTCACACGTTCGTCCGTTCATTCGTTCGTTTGCAATGCATGCCGTGGTAACCTTGACACTCTTTGGCGCACCACACACTCGTAATGCACATGCAAGCGCATTTAATGCAATTATTATTATTGTTATTACAGCATTAGTAACGTTCGACGGCACTTGCATTCGCCGATTTTTTTTCACTCAATGCATTTGTCAATTACTCTTGCTGAACATATCTATACACTATTTATACACATCGCACAATAATAAATTAACAATTGTTAAAATATACTTACAGCCAACTTTGTGCAATGAATTTCTACACCATAAGAAAATATGAAATTGCATTAGGCAAATGTCAATTCAGTCGCGGCGAATGCGTAGGATGAAGACACAAAATTGAAAATACGCGAAAACGTGGAGACAGCGTTTACAGAAATAATAAGTTACTTAGTTCGTTTGGCAGTGCGAACGCTCATTGCTCGCGTGGGTTAATTAAAAATAAATAATTGTTTTTTGTGCATGTGCACATTGGAAAATATTAAATTCGCAAATATGGTTCTCCGTTCGGCTTAATAAATAATGTAACCTACAACCAGTCAGACAGATACCGAGACCCTGAA
Source organism: Aleochara curtula (assembly GCA_963978815.1). Taxonomy (NCBI): domain Eukaryota; kingdom Metazoa; phylum Arthropoda; class Insecta; order Coleoptera; family Staphylinidae; genus Aleochara; species Aleochara curtula. The sequence goes on along the minus strand of OZ022215.1, from coordinate 13,207,915 downwards.
AATTGGATTGAAGGCGGTGAACGACAAAGATGGACGTGTTAAAAATTCAATGACATTTGTGTTTGACTAATAATGTAATGAGAAAATAATTGTAATGATAAATAATCTCGTAGCGAGAAATGTATTACTAAAATATTTGTAGGTTATTTTAAAAATTTATTTGCTTCGAAAATATATTCTGCGGATTCTCGAGTTAAATATTTGTAAATTAAAATCTCATTTATTTTGATTTCTTAATTAATTGAATTGGCATAACTTTATTAGTAATTAATTAAAACTTGACACGTTTCTCAATGGTTAATATTGAAATTGAAGTTCTTGGGAAAATTGAATTTAATAAGGATAGTAAATGAATAAACAATCCATGTCGAAAGAAACGAGCCTGACATTTGATAGAAATTGTATAATTTGCGAATTCCAGCTAATTGCAATTTGCGTTCGGGCGTGCTGGGGAGCGGGTGACAAGTGGAGCGCAACGAAAAATGCACGCATATCGCAAGTACATATCACGAATGCGATTCGCGCACTGTACACGTACGAATAGTACATTCTTCATCGTCGTACGTCTGCGTATTGTATGTCCACATACACATGCGTATGCAAATTAAGTTTGAATGCATATAACAATTTTTTCTCTCTTTGCGCGCAATTGTCGAACGTCGCAACGCAACGCAACGCAACTATCCCTATTATTGCTGGTGTTCTAATGAAGTCGTTGCCTTTGCGGTCTTGTGAATGAACCACCAGGCGAATACTCGGAAACTACTTTTCCACGCGTAAGCAATTGTCAATCACGCATTGTTTCGCATATTATTCGGATGTTTTGTTGCAATTAAACTTTACGCATACAGTGGCAATAATGAAAAGTTGGAGTTGAAAATGGCATGCAAGTTTGCGCACTATTACTGTAATTTCCTTGGGCCCAGGGTAGCGGAGGAAAATTGTATGTTTATTTGCATATGGTGCGTTCAAGGTTTGCCGCCCAAAGAGGTGGAAAATTGCAGTGAAAAGCAACCGAAATCAAAATGCGTTACGAATTGATTTCCACGTATTTCCATTCGGAGTTTCTATTTCTTGATAATCATTCATCATTTACATAAAGTAAAATATTATCAAGATTATTATTTTAAAAGAAAAGTTGGAAAATTCGATAGTTGAAATTCTCAAAAATGGAGAAAAAGATAAAAATATTAATCCAATTAAGTATTTTATTTGAATAGAAATATTATTAATATTGATTGGTTGCTGATTGGCTAATTAGCCAAGTATACGACGTGTTGTTAATTATAAGTACGCATTGCTAATAACTTGATGTTACCTGCCGTCTAATTAGCTAACTAATCATTCGCTGTCGTGTGTCTTGCGATATCTAAAGATGCATTAAAATGATTGCATGCCATTCGAGATTGTTCCATCTGAATACCAAAAATGCAGTGAAGAAGTTTTACGTGTGACTAGTTGGTATATTTAATTTTTGATAAAGGAAATCCCGCAAAGAAATAAACGGACGCGAGATAAGGAGAATAAGGTACGCAACGAGGAGAAAAGAGGAGAATGCAATAACAATATCTGCACAAAGCGCACTTTGATCCCTTAGCAGAATAGTTATTTCATTCTTGTTATCAAAGCAATTCCGGTTTATTTTTATGCAGTGCAGGGCATTTGCTGGCCCGCATGCATAATGCCGTTTAGCATCAGTTTCACTCGTTTTCCCATCAAACAAATTTCGCTCTTAATTTTATTGCGCCGAACCGAACCGCAACTAAATTTTATTGTTATGCTTCTTTCCTCTTCGTCGTCGTCTTCTGCGTTTTCTTCTTCTTGTTCTTGTTATTTTCTCTGCGCTTGCGTCGAGAAAAGTTTTGCGCGTTGTGCGACAGCGAATTTGCAACAATGAAAAATGTCTAATTTCGGGCGCAGAAGTATAATTCTCGTGGAATTGAATTTATATCCTCTTTGTTGTTATTGTTGTTGTTGTTGTACTGCGTTTTTGGATGCATGCATGCACTTTTTTAATCTGCCATTGTTTGCCAAACAAATACATCCACTAATATAGTAAAAGAATGAGTAATTATAGTCATTACGATGGATGGAATACGTACGAGAGCCAAGTGTACTGCTTTTTTCCTTCTCTCCTCTCTGTTTGCCAGCGAGTGCAATGCAGTTTAATCCGCGGCAGAGAATTGAGAGACGATATCATTATTTTACATTGTATGCTCTATGAGCATTTCTTTCGTACGAACGGTACATTTCGTGTGTTGTTATTGTTGTTGCTGATGTTTTCGAAACGGGAACAAAACGTCAATTTTGCTAAATATAAATGCGGCTAATAATACTTAAATCATCCTGGAAAATGCAATTCTCTTATTATTATTGCAGTCTAATTTATTCTTGGCCTACAAACATTTTTTCCTCAAATTGAATTATTTCTGAATTTTTTAAATTAGAAAAAATCTTCTAAAAGTCAAATTATAGTCGTGATATCAAAAGTCTAGGTCGTTATAACCGAATAAATGTGAATTTATTCTAAAGGATTTTTTTATCTTAAAAGCTTACGTTTCAAAAATTGTTGGTTTTTGTCCTTTTGATGATTTTTTTCTGGTTTAAGAGAAATAAGGTATTTTTGATGCAGTCAGGATAATACCTACATGAAAATTTAAGGTTTTCAACAGTGAATATAAATGATAAGTAAAAAATGGGTTTATTATCGATTTGCCCCCGAAAGTGTTTCTTTGTCATATTTCTGAACATACTCGATAGTATTACAACGCATTGGATGGAGGTGCTGGTACCGACTGGCAAAATATCGAAAGGCTTTATCGCGTTCTGTCACACTCTTTCTTGCGCCTGGCGAACAAGACGAGGACGAAGACGGCGAAGAGTATAAAATGTGCTTTATCGTGTCGCATCGACAACGAAGAACCCGACGACGAACAAATTTGAGGCGCGCGAGTGCGAGCGCGCGGCAAGCAACACAACTGAGTGGGTCGCTGACCTACACCAATGCGTCGTCGATTCGGCGAGGACGAACGCGTCGTGCGCTCTTTCCGGTTCTCATCAAGTTCCTTCTGTTCCTTGGGCGCGAGCGCGCACGCCAGAAAAAGATGGCAGGCGGCGAAAAGTCGAAGACTCGAAGACTCCGGCTGTGTCTCTTCCGCCGCCGCTGCTTCTCTCCCTTTGCGCGTTACCATACAGGCGCGTATCGTTCGCGTGTTATTCGCTCAATTTTATCGATATTCACTTTGCACGGCCGCCGCGTGCAACAACGATTCGATTTCGGTTTACAACATTGCGAATGCTTTTTATTTACTCACTCGCCTGTTGCGCATCCCGAATTGAATGCTTCCAACTTTGCTGCTGAAATATTTTCCGCTCTTATAGCAGGGGTTGTTTTAGTGCAGTTTTCACGCTCAAAAAATTTTAGGGTTGATTTTATTTCACCTAGCAAAATTTTTCTAGGAAACCATTAGGATTTACACGATATTTATTTTCATTTCCGGTTTTCTCTGGATGTAGGTGTTCCGGAAACTTTAGGGTTAAAAATTATTATGCCTGTTGCGTATCTTATTAAATTGCTTCACAACTTTGTTGCGGAAACGTTTCCGTCTTCTTTTAAGGGTTGTTTTGCTAGTTATCATCCCCTAACTTATCGATAGTCACAATAGTTTTCTCAAATATTCTTAGAATTACAAGAGAATTAACTTGTCCGGATTAATTCCGGATTTACACTGTCATTTCCGGTTTTATTGTCTTTTTCTAAAATATTCCGGGGAAAAGTAGGGTTGGAAATTTTAATTTTATTTCTTTGTATTTTTTAATTGTTTTATGCATAAAAAATTGTATGGAAAAGAAGAAGAAATTAATTTTTTAAATGACCTCGAATGAACGCATTAACCGAAAACAAATTATGCAATTAAACACGCAATGCGAATAAAAAAGTGCAATGTTTTCTATCGTATCATCAGCAATCTTGTGCGTCTTCGTCTTGATTATTGTTATTATTTGTATGCATATTTTAATAGAATAAAACGCGTATTCGAAAAGCAAAACGGAATAAATTTGTTGGCGATGTGAACGACGAACGTTGGTACGTATCAACTCATAGCTGAGTGAATTATATGCCAACACGCGCACGAAGGAAACGCATTCGAGGCTTTACTAAATTATCATTTTTCCTTAATTAAACAATAAACATGGCAGCGCGCTTTAATGCAAGACTTCCGGAAAACTTGCGCATATTTATCGCGCACTGCGCAGCGTATGATACTTGAGTAAAAAGCATGTTCAAGAGTGTTGGATCTCATGAGTTTAGTGCGAATTGCTTCGCAATCTACGAACATGATAATAATGTGTTGCATTCGCAAGTAGTAAAATTGACTTTAGTTCAAATCGTTAGCGTCGATGCGCATTTCAAAGGAAACATTATTTATCGCATTGTTAATGCTTTTTCATTTAATTTGGTTCAACATTTATTATTGTTTTTAACTTTAGGAATAATTTATGTTTTTTCCATGTTAGTAATGCACACCTATTGCTTGTTAAACGTAAATTTAACGGTGAAATTATTGAAATAAGTTGAATTGGAGAAAATCTAGGCTAGAAATTTATTATTCAATTAGCACAAAATGCAAAGATGTGGCCATAATTTTCCTGTTATAGTTGATACGGCCGCACGGCGATTTGCAAATGCGCGTGCGTATTAAATAATATAAATTATGGGTGCTCTGCGTATTCCTCCTCCCTGGGCGTCGCACGGAATCGAAGGAATCTGAATAATTTTATATTCAATAACAAATGGCGCGTTTCCTGAGCGAAGAATTCTTTGTGGCGCGCGCGCAGCCATCGCGGATTGACAATAATACAAACGCGGATTGTTGAACTTTAGATGTGCAATGAACTGGATTCGTCGCAATTTGCATGCGAAATTAATTTAGTCCGAGACGCGTGCAGTGTGCAGCCGCAAGAGCAACAGCACCGTCATCATCATCATCATTATTATTATTATGATTATTTGCCATTTAGTATTTTGTAATAAATTATTCGCGCTTCGACTGGCAGCAATGAGTGCGTATGTTTGCTACCGTACCGCGAGAAGTGACAGCTGGAGCCGAATGTTTCCTTTCTTTACCCAGCTTCGAAGGTGCTCACGTCCATGGACTGTTAGCTCTTCGGACACTCGTTGCGTCGTTTCGCGATTAGAAGCGCTCGGCCAGAACGAAAATTTATAAACTACGTATAATTCGGAGCGAAAAATCCCACTTTGCTAGAACAGTTTCGTATTCAGGGTGTTTAAAACTTGAACAACTAAAAATTACAGGGAAGAAATAATTAATATGATTTAAGACTTGATGATTGTACATGTGTTTAAAGTATTCTCTATGAATTGATTGGCTTAAATCAGTTTAATTGTTAGTAAGTGCAGATTTGGTTGAATCTTAAAGTAGGTAATCGTTTGAGTTTTGTTGAAGAAAAATACGAATGAGAAATTGAGGAAGACGAAACGCTAATGAATCGACCGTTTGGTTTTGTCGTTCGCCTCGCAAGTAACTTACCAAGTTGTTGTCGTTAACGTTCGCTTAGTCTGAGAGAGGAAGAGGTGCGAATTTCGCAAACGTGCGCGCACACGTGTTCTAGTCGTAGTCATCCTCGTCGTCGTCGTCGTCGTCGACGACGTCGTCATCGTCAGTGACCCATGCGTTGAGAGATGTGTTTTGAGCGAAACGAACGCGAAACTAGATGATGTTATTAAATTAATTACTGGCGTTTTCAGTGCGCTTGTGTTTACGGTAATTTTTCGCCATTCAATATATACGGCATAAACTCGTGCATGGCTTCATTTCACATATGCATGCGCAAAGTGTGCACATATTAAGAGAGACGAGAGAGACAGAGAGTGAGAGGCTATTTAGAAATTAGTTGCAAATCATTCAGCTATTAATTTCGCCACGCCGTATTTGCAAATTTAATGATCCACTAACTAAATACATCAAAATTAATTTTTACCTTTCGCAAATTGAAGATGATGTGAAGTTCCCATTTTAAATTAGAACTACAAATTAATATACAGTGTGTGTCTGTTCATTGACGGGCCATAGGAAAATTGAAAAAAGCAGTAATATTTTTATGGGGATTTAATTTTTAAACATTCGGACGTTATATTTATGATCATATGTTTATTATGTAAAATATGAATTAATATTGTATAATTTGTTACAGATTTCCACGTTAGGGTCAAGTTCACAGGCACAACACACACCTGAACGGCAAACAAACGGTGAGTAGCCATTTCTATAATTATCCTTTGCGTCTATAATAGTTATGCGTATCGCATCGCCATGTGCACGTGCAGTCAGTCTACGCTAGACAAACACACATCGTCTGCACTTGGAACGCATTTATATGTATTTGTCGTTTGTAATGAAGTAATAAGAATAGAAATGCAATTGCTCCGGCCGCGCTGCAATTGCGTGGAAATGGCACACAAGCAACTGCAGCGCGCTGCAGAAATGGAAACGGTTGTTACAGATTACGATGCGCTGGTGCTGTTTCTCCTCTTGTGTGGCGCATCGTCCTTCCGGTCACTCTGCACGTGTGATACATGCCACAAATCATCCTTGCAAGAATAACTCGAAAAAGATTTCATTACTATGCATTTCATTTAAATTTAATTCATTTACGCAATTACTTCAATAATTAATACCCATAGATTTTTTCCAAAATTTAATTGGATTTACTGATTATTAATTATTAATATAAACATTTAATTTATAATCAACATCCTGAAGGAGTCCAGAAAATAATAGACACATAACAACACAAAGAAATAGAGTCAAAACTTTTTCAAAATTTTAAAATAATTCAGGAACTTTTGTTACCTTTTTTTTTCGAAGGTTATAACAATAATGTAGTCATTTTTGTCTACAACTCTGTTGCTTGAATAATGACTAACAAGCAATTAAACACTAATTAGGCAAGACGCTGCAGAAAAATGAATATTAATCATAGAATTAATTCGTTGGATTAGAACGCGAATTAATTAAAGTTTTTCCATTGAGGAACAGCGCAGATACGCGGCTGCGTTTGCGCGTCGACGCGAACGCATTTCTGGGAAAGTTCTTAAGTTTCTTGTAATGCAAGGATTGTAACGCAACGCGCATTACAGCGACAAGCAATTGAAACGAAATGAATGCAAAAGTCTAAGTAAGTTGTTACTAACTTAATATATCGTTAATACCACTTCGAGCGGCAATAAACACTGTAATTTATGGACGGGCGAAGAGCGAAGACGCACGAAGCAAACGCAAGCAACAATTATAAATCGTCAGGCAGTAGCGATTGCGATTGCAATTGCAATTCGCAACTTGTAATTCACATACTCATACACCATCCAATTTTCTATTCATCTATTTAATTGTCGATTGCAATTGGACAAGAACAAAATCGGATATTAATTGAGAAAAATATTTTCAATTAAAACTTTGATTATTCAGCGGACTGCACCCAATTCAAAGTTTGATTTCGTATTCAGAATGTGAATGATGCAAAAAAAAATTGTAGCTATATGGTAAGCTCAATATTTCTCTAGTATCTAGGTATAAAAACTCATGAATAATAAATAGTAACAAAAACAGTGGCAGGTTGCGCACGCGCGAATAGGAAATGCAAATCGCGGATCGGCGCAAGCAAAAGTCGATTGATTGCAGATTCATGTAAACTGATAAACCGATTGGGCGGATGGATTGATGGATTGATTGCGATTGAAGTGGGCAAAAAAAAATT